>CM075063.1:117495821-118979988 GCA_037428765.1 Rubia yunnanensis
GCTTGGGAACATTGAGGAGATCAACAAGTTTAATTGCGAGGGTCAGTGGATCCGTACACACCCAGTCGAGAATACATGGAGTGGTAGTTTTAGAGAATAGTGACCCTGATTGATCAGCCAGGCTGGGCCGAAATAATTACGGAGGGTTTTCATGGAGATGGGGATACTATGGAGTATATGGTATTTCCTAAATGTCTAATAGTTTTCACAATTAATACTATACGTTTCCTCAATATTATGTAACTAACATATTTACCTCATTCGTATAGTTGCGGGCAATGTCTCAGATGAGAATCATGTTGGATACAAATTTGGATGACTGTCCCCCACGTATCGCGAACATGATCAGGGAGGTACTCGATGTTTCCACACGTACTCTACAGTATGCGCATGAGCCCTCCAGACCGCAATTTCATCCACCATTTGTGCACTGTGGGGAACCTCCACCTGGTGTGAGATACAATGACATTAGAAGCCACCGTCCAGCTCCACCTGGTCGACAGGGTGGTCGGAGACCGCATGCTCGGGCCCATACAGACCACATTGGTTAATCACAAGCTGAAACCTCAAATGCATGTTCAACATACCCTGGAGCATCACACGGTGGACCATCACAGTATGACACTACTACGACTGATTTCATTGCATATCATACTCCCCTTGCTAGTCATGCCAGACCGTCACATGGTGGATCCTCACAGTTTGACACGGCTACAGCAGATTTCACGGCATATATTACTCCCACTGCGAGTCATGCATACATGTCGCATACTTCTCGATTAGATGCCGGTGGTGTTCCACATGTCCAGCATGGTTAATGCCAGGACACAAGAGAGGATATGGAGGAGGATTTTACAGAGGGAGCGCCAGATGATGCCATATATTTTTCTGCTGAGATGGTCATTCCACGACGCACATCCCGCACCATATGTCCACCACCATGTCGAACATGTGGAAAGCTTTGCAGAGGCCGTCATTAGCACATTACATGATGACATTGAGCACTCATTTCATTACGTATGACACGTCTTCTTCGGATATTGTACATTTCTTTTGAATTATATTCATTCATACTATATTTTACTAATTTTTTTAGAATAACATAAAACAAACACAAGTCTACTTATGCGCTATATTCACCCAAAAACAAAATATAAAGAATAATTTATAAATTATATATTTTACTGATTAAAATCTCATATTTATATTGAGGACAGATTAATATAATGTGGGATTAAAATATATATATATATATATATATGTATATGTGTGTGTGTGTGTGTGTTAAATTCAATACCCATTTTTAATAACACGCAAGTCAAAATTTATTTCATAAATTCAAGAAAAAGTAGAATTCAAACAGTATTTAAAAAAAATATCAACAATGAGGATGCATTCAAAGAATGCGTCCTCTAATAAATCCGCGGATAGGTATCCTCGAGGGTTGGAGGATGCATTTCACGAATGCGTCCTCGAGGATGTGGCAGGATGGATGGGAGGACGCATTCCATGATGAACGCATCCTCGAGTGGAGGATGCATTTCACGAATGCATCCTCAAGGACGTGGCAGCACGGGTGGATAGGTATCCCTCGAGGGTTGAAGGATGCATTTCACAAATGCGTCCTCGAGACATTAAAAAAATGGAAAATTGAGGACGCATTCCTTGAATGCATCCTCTTCAACGCATTTGGAAAATTGAACATGAGGATGTATTCTATGAATGCATTCTCTAAATGGATTTAAAAAAATTTAAAAGACTAAGGACGCATTCTATGAATGCGTCTTCTAAATGGAATTTTTGAAAAAAAATGAAAAGGCTGAGGACGCATTCTATGAATGCATCCTCTAAACGGATTTGAAAAACAAAAAGACTGAGGATGCATTCTATGAATGCGTCATCCACCATTGGTTCCAAATGCCAGGACATGCACAGTTGCATCCAAAATTTTGGTATCAAGAACCAAACAATCAAGCTCTCCTAAATACCCATTGTTAGTACACATATTTTTTATATCACGGGATACCATGCCCAGTCGGCTTTGGGAACCAACCCATACAAGGCCAAATTTGGAAACTTATTCAACATTCGCATTTCACATGTAGTAATCCCAGTGAAATTCGTAATCGCTACGCTATCCATTCAAATCCTAATTCTAATGGGATTTTGACCACACAAATCTTTATATATAAGAAACCTGCGATCGCTATAACTACTCACAAATCTCTAAGAATGCTAGAATCGGATTGCCCTACTACAGAGGGTTGGGAATGGTGGGGAGAGTGGATGAGACTGAGAGGATATTGGAAGTGATACAGGACCAAAATGGGGTAGTTTAGAGATACGCAAGCCATGTTGTTGAACACTTCGGCTCTGATGGAGGTTAGGCCCAAGAAGGCTATTGGGCCAAAGGTGTAGCAGGCCAGTGAGGGGAATATTTAATACTCTATTTACTTATCGCATTCGTGGGTAATTAAGGGCATTAATTAAGTAGAATGTTATTTAGAGCATAAAGTATAAATACAAGGTACGCATTTACTTATGATCCATTCTGTCTTAATCATATTTGGACGCTTGGACTAACTTAAGCATCAGAGTGCTGACCCCTGGAATCTCAGGGACAGTTTAATTGCTGGTTAGTTTGAGAAGAACGTAGGTCCACAAACCGGTCGGTGGTCGAAGACACATCCAGTGGCACCGTCTGTGGGGACGACTAAGCCGAATCAAGGGTTTTGAGAGTTTATGTCCACGGTAGTTCGAAGGAGTGAAAGGTTGAGGTTAATAGGTACGGGTCGGATCTTCACCAAGGTTAACATCGGAGAATTCAGGAAGAGAAAATGATGCCCACATCGAGGACAGAGAAATGGCTAACATCCAAACTACAAGAACAGAGTTGCGAGCGGAGCCTAATACAGGCATAGACCATGAAGGGGTGATAACCTTAGTGGCAGTTGGTGCAAATCCCCTAGCGCCAATCTAGAATGATGTTCTGGGGCCCTCGAGGATGCTGGCAGCAATGAGAAAGAAAAGACAAGGAAACATCGATTCCTTGCTCGAAAGGGTGGTTGATTCGAGGGATGGAAGGTTTACAGAGGTATCGGGAGATTTGTATATGGAAGCTTATGGTCAACACGGGCAAGGAAATCAGAACGTGGGGAGGGTGACCCCGAATCAAGATGTGGAATGAACAGCTCAGGTCCTGGCTGTAGCTGGTTACCGAATCACCTCTCCTCCGAGGGATGATAGGGTCACGATGGGGGCATTACCACCCTAAACTTTGGATGTGGGGTGGGAATCCTAACCCCTGATAGCCTACCCTTATCAAGGATATGTTGGAGAACCGCTACAGGCTAGACCCCAGCCATCTATTTCTGGTTACTCCCAAGGTCCCGTATATGCACTACCTCTGCTAGCCCCATTTGCTCCTATCCTTGACCTGGCTGGTCCAGGAACATCATATGGAATAATGGCCTTTTCTGGCATGCAAGGATACGGGAGTATGGGAATCAGTCAGGGGTTGTACAATACTTATATCCAACCACCTCCACCGCCAGCATACCCGAGTCTCGAACAACATTGGATGAACCCGGGATACGGAGGAACCTAACCTCTATATATGCAACAGTATAGTGGTCATGATAGGGGGCTGAACCTACCTGGGGGACGCACGAACCCCCCTTGGATGCAAGTGAATCGTTAAGAAAAGAGTTGGATAGGTTGATCGGTTCCTTGGGCCAGGCTGCAGGGTCTCCTTTCAGCCCGGTAATCACCGCGGTTCGATGGCCAATATAAGTGAAGCCCTCAAAAGGACTTCCCATGTACAATGGTGAAACTGACCCTCGAGAGTTTATACAGACGTTACTGGGCTTGATAAGTTCGAGGGACTTTGATGAGAAGTTAACATGAAAGCTGGTAGGTAGCTACTTGTGGGGAAAGTCACAAGAGCGGTTTAATAAGTTGCCAAGAGGCTATCTTCGATCGTATCAGGACTTCAGTGGAGCATTGTTGAGCCAGTACGCACAAATGAATAAGTTTTCCAAAACCTTGTTAGAACTCTACCAGACGAAGCAAAAGGAAGGTGAAAGCATGGAAACCTTCTATCACCGGTATGTAGACGAGAGTTTGGGGATGATAGAAATGATGAAGAATGAGGTAATCTAGGGGTACTTTTCGAGGATACAGGACCTGGAATTATACAAGAAGTTGAACACCAATACCCCCAAAAATTTGCAAAAACTTTAGGAGGTGGTAGATTAGTATTCGAGGGTAGAGGAGGTAACTAGAAAGAAAAGAGATAGCCTTGCAGAGAAACCAGGAAGAAATGTAGAGCACGGAGGGAAAAGGTTGGTCAAACCCATAAGAACACCATTTGAGAGGTATAATCCATTGCCTCCAACGCTTGGAGAAAGAATGCATGCGCAGATTTTAAGCATTCCGGGCACCCCCACCGTTGCAGAGTTCACACAACTCGGTTGCAGCCTGGAGAGAAAAAAATTGGCACTGTGATTATCACAGGGATTACGGCCATGACACAAACGATTGAATGCAGTTAAGGATGGAGATTGGCAGGTGTGAACGGGAAAGACGGTTTTGAGGACAGAGACATATGAGCCAGGCTACCCCCTCAAGGCCCTAGATGAATCAGTGGCAGCATTTTAGGAGAAACAATCAAAAAAATGGGGGGAGAGGAGATAGAAGGCCTCGAGAATAGGTGATTCGAGACAGGGGCCGAAAGGAAGGCAGGATAGACCCCAAGAGCAACAGGGGGGAAACCGAAATGGAGAAAACCCACCCATCTGAAGGGTAATTAACGTCATCAATGGCATGGTGGGAGAGAGATCTTTGATGATGTTATAAGAGCTAAGGCTCAGAGAGTTCCCACAGAAGAGCCCAGTCATAAGAGGTTTTGAGCAGATGAAACAGTCACTTTCTCGAAAGCGGATGCTGTGCCGGACCAAATGCCCCATGTGGATCCTATCGTTATTTCAGCCATTATTGGAATTTCCTTGATCATAAGGGTGTTCTTTGATGATGTAAGCGGGGTAGAAGTGATGTTTGCTGGGTGTTTTGACCAGTTAGATATAGGGCTTGAAAACTTGAAAAATCTGCTTCCTCTTCATCAGGATTCATGGGAAACTCGATATTCCATATAGGAAAGATAACATTGCCCATTCAAGTAGTGGATGGAAACAAGGTAGTGACCATCAGGTGTAATTTTGTTGTCGTGAATACACCTTTCTCCTATAATATAATTCTAGGAAGGCCATGGATGTGCTGGGCTTGGGTGGTCTAGTCACCCTATCAGCTGATGATGAACTTCCCAACTGAAAATGGGGTGGCATCCATTCGAGGGTATCACACTGTGACCTAAAAATGTAACCTCACGGAAGTATAGGAAGCGAGGAAATGAAGGGATGTAGCGGTAGTACACGCAGAGGCAGGATTAGGGGATACAATATAGATGCCTATTCGGGATAAAGGGTCAGTAGCTGTTGGGAAACTAATCCTTTAAGATGTGAAAGGAAGATTGAAAGACTTGTTAGGAAAGTACGAAGACGTGTTCTCATGTGATACATCTGACCAGACGGGGTTCCTTCGAGTCTTGCGCTACATAGACTGAACATTAACCCTTCAATTAAGCCAGTGAAGCAGAAGCGAAGAGTGTTCGCTCCCGAAATAGCTGAGGCAATTAAAGAAGAGGTGGAGAAGTTATTAAGGGCGGACATAATCGAGGAGGTATTCTATCCTGATTGGATTACTAACCCATCAATGGTTCCAAAGCATGATAGAGCATGGAGGATGTGTATAGACTTTACTGATTTAAACAAGTGCTGCCCCAAAGATAGTTATCCTTTGCCACCAATTGACAAGCTGGCAGAAGCCATCAATGGATATCGAACTTTGGCATTCCTTGACGTGCATAAGGGGTATTTCCAAATCCTCGTCGTGGAGGAAGACAAGGAAAATACCTCGTTTATTACAGACGTGGGAACATATTACTATAAGAAGATGCCCTTTGGATTGAAGAATGCTGGAGCTACTTACCAGAGGCTGGTGGATAAACTGTGCAGGGGATAGATAGAGAATAATATGGAAATATATGTGGATGACATGGTGGTCAAAAGAAAAGGTTATAAAGAATTCTTAAAGATCTGGAAGAAACATTTGGTAGGCTCCGAGAAGCTAATTTGAAGTTGAACCCGTCTAAGTGTGTTATTAGTGTGGGGGCAGGGAAGTTTCTCGAATTTATGGTCTCAGAGAGAGGGGTCGCTGTAAACCCAGAAAAGGTCGAAGCTTTGAGGATAATGAAAAACCCACAATCGATAAAGGATGTGCAGAAGCTTACAGGGTCTCTAGCAGCATTAAGCAGGTTCTTATCGAAGGGATAGAGAAAAACTCACCCTTTTTTTATGTGCTTCGAAGGGAAAAGAAGGTTGAGTGGAATGGAAAGTGCAACAAGGCATTCTAGCAGTTGAAAGAACATCTGATGACATTGCCTACCTTGTTGAAACCAGTCAAGGATGAGATGTTGTACTTGTATATTTCTGCGTCGCCATTAGCAATCAGCATGACTCTGGTAAAAGAAAAAGAAAAGGTTCAACATCTAATTTACTTTATTAGTCATGTCTTGCAAGGGCCGGAGACAAGGTATACGGTTCTTGAAAGGTTAATTCTAGCCCCCGTACATGCAGCCTGAAGGACGAGACCTTTCTTCCAGGGACATAAGATAGTGGTGCTCACAAACCACCCCCATTTGATAGATCCTACTATGGCCAAAGATTTCAGGAAGAATGATAAAGTGGGCAGTGGAATTAGGAGATCATGATATCTAGTATCAACCTCGAGTTGCAATTAAGGGGTAGGTGCTGGCAGACTTTATAGTGGAAACTACAGAGCCCCTTGAGGTGTGTTTGGATTCCATTCAAAATGAGGAAACAAGGCAAAGACAGATATGAAAGTTGTATGTGGATGGTTCCTCACATTCAGGAGGAAGTGGATTCGGGTTCCTACTAACTAGCCTCAATGGTAGATATTATCCTTATGCATTGAACTTTGCATTTAAAGCAACTAACAATGAAGCTGAGTATGAAGCATTGATAACTGGATTGCGCCTCACAAAGGAGCTGCAGGTGGAGGAACTGGAGGTTTTCAGTGACTCTCAAATTGTGGTTCAGCAGGTGAATGGAGAGGACAAGGCCATGGAGCGTAACTTGCAGAGGTACCTCGAGGTAGTGAAGAACCTGTTAAAAATTTTCAAATCTTATACTTTGATGCAGGTTTCGAGGGAAATCAATCATAAAGCAGGAGCTCTAAGTAAGCTCACTTCTTTGGATTTGGGAGCCTAATTCCAGCAGCAACTTCTCATGGAAACTTTGAGTAGTTGAAGTTTTGAAGAACCTGTAGTAATGGCGATTGAAGCGGAAGACTCCTGGATGACATCGATCGTGGCACAGTACAATTTGTCGTGCAAAAATATTTAAAATGTCAAAATGTTGCAGCATTTAAGCACCAAGGAAATGGATATGTATATTTATTGTTTCAACTATGAATTTAACATTAACAAAAATTTAATGTTAAACACACCATGTTTAATAGATAAACACACCATTTCCTTGGTGTTCATACACTACAAATTCTCCACATTTTAAATTTCGGAGTTCTACAAATGTTAGAACACTTTTCGTAATGGAAGAATTATTACATAGTTAATGGGCAATGCATGAATCGAAAGCAACCAATGCAGTGCCCTTTAACTAATGCTTATTCATTTTAAATGTTGAAATGAAGCAGTTTTACATCACCAAGGAAACATGGAGTGTATAAAAAAATCATTTCAAACACACCACGTCTCCCTGGCGTTGATAGACTGAAAACCTTAATCTAGTTCATCATTCATTCAAAACATTGTAAACCTTAATCTAGTTCGTCATCCATTCAAAACATTGAAGTTGTTTGACACATTTAAAACTAAAACATAAACACATCAATATCCTACAGTAAACTATATCACATTAATTACAGAAAAAATCTTCAACATCGTACATAGTTAAATAGGAAATCACAGTTTATATCACATGGTACGTATTCTATAGTTTGTATCATAGCAAATTCTACATTTCATAGAACAGTTTATATCACAGTGTATAAAAACCGTCAACATGATACAAATTCTAATTATGACAAACCCCTAAACATAACACAATCATCTATATGACAGGGTAACAAAAACCATTTCTGGCTAAAAAACTTTAACATCAAACCATACATGAGGAACTATATATGTGTGTGTGTGTGTGTGTGTGTGTGTGTGTAATGCACTTTCAATTTATTCACAAAATGCACAAAATCTCGCACAACCCAAAATGGAAAAAATGACAAACAGAAAAAAAAATCCAACACACAAATAAACATGATCGAAAATCCAACAAACCCAAAAATCCAATGCGATCGAAACCCAAAAAGTACCAAAATGGAAAAAATGACCAACAGAAGAAAAAAAATCCAACACACCAATAACCATGATCGAAAATCCCACCCAAAAATCCAACACGATCTAAAATCAAACACACCCAACAAAACACAAAAAAAATGACCACCAGAAAAATAAAATCAGAAAAACAAGAATGGAGAGGTGGTGTTAAGTGGAGGATATGAAGATGTGGGAGGAGGAAAAAGGCGGTTATACAGGGAGGAGGGAAGAGGCGGCGGTTGTAATGGTTGGATGTTTAGGAGGCGGCGGTGGTAATGGAGGAGATGTGGTTGGGTAGGAAGATGAGAGGATGAGAGGAGAATGAGGGAGTTAGTAGCTTTAGAGTTTCAAGTTTTCTTTTTATAGACAAATTTTGAAGGGTTCAGATTAAAGCAACATATAGAAATCAAGGCATCTGATTAAACCTAGATGGCATCTGATTAAACCTAGATGGCATCTTCATTAATTACTAAGCCGGTGCTATGTATTACCTACACCGCTAACTTTTGGTTAAAGCAGCTGCTTGATGCTGTGTGGGTATCAATGTTTTTTTACAACCCGAGAGCAGACATATAATTTTTTTATCTATCTATGGAGCACCGTTTATTATGTTGGTGCTAGAACTGAAGACCAGTGCTAAAATGTGGTTAAAGCAGCTGCGTGGAGATGCTTAATCACGACGCGCTATAGAATCCTGGCCCCAAAATTTCATATCGATGCTGACAAAATAGACGAACCAGTCTGACAATAAAATAATGGAATTTTTAATTTCCTGCCAACGTATTGGCCCATTTTTTTGCATCTGGTACATTCAAAAATCTTAGCACTGATTCATCAACACTACTAACCGGTGTTGGTCTATGGTATAACTATTTTTTAATATTCATTGGAAGTCCCTCTCAAGGGGGATAGTATTGTCCATTATTTTTTATATCCAATTGGGCTAAAAAATATTCAATTCAACACTCAATAGAGCTCGTGTTTCAAAATTGTGTCCAATGGATACCCGCAAACCCTCTGATCAGAACTTTGTTAAAATAACACTGTAGCCTAAAACTGAAATACAACTCCTTAATTGTGGCCAAATAACATTGTGTATTCTTAGGTTAATATATGTTTTCAAAAATAATGTTAGTTTTATTAGAATTTGGTAAAGTGCTAGTATATGTGCTAGAGTATCTGACTATAGATTACTTAGAAGTTAGGAAGTCTAATCCGGAAGTTTTCTTTGTTATTTATTTATACCAAAATTTAAATTTTTTTATTCGTTCAAGGAATTCACTTTTGGGTCCAAGAATGTAGGATTTCATCCGAGCGGAATTGAATTTGGAGGTCCGAGTGAAGTTTTTTTTTTGCACTTTGGTTCCTCCAAGAATCTTGGAATTGTCAAAATACAAAATTGGTGACTCAATACTGGAATTAAGTATTGTATGATCATAACTATGCGATTACGACTTGATTGGGTGAACAGAACATCCTCAAAACTGATCATAGATAACAAGTGCTACATTTGCTAAGTTTCACCTTGAGTATATGAATTCTAAATAATGGATATTTTTAATGTATAGATTTCAAAGCAGTAGTACATGTCCAAGACTAAATTGTGCAAAAAGGTTTGGAAATATAAATAGAAAATCATATTTGTTTAATACCATATGATTAATGTAAAAGCATGATAATCCTCGAAGTGGTGGATAATAACGATATTTCGTCTGCAAAATAACATAGAATTGTTTCAAGCCGTAATCCAAAATACAATCACTACATAAATGATAGTATTATAAGTACAATGAGGATCAAAATTCTATAATAATATCTAGCAAACGGCTCTTCATCCAACAAGTGTTCATCTTCAGATTTGGTCCCAACGTCGCTCTGCCTAACGCCCGAGCCTAGATATGTAGGGAAAAGTCCAAGTGCTTTCATTGCATTCGGGAACTGGTATTGAAATACCTTTTCCCATGTGATCGCACCAGGACCTTTGATGCTGTGATTCCGTCAGCAGACTTTGTATACTCAACTCTAACACTGCGACTCTAGATTCCAATGTATGACCCACATTGTCCTGAGGGAATTTGATTAAAGAGTCTGTTGTAATCTTACCCATTGGATGCCCATATATGTTGTGTGGATAGAAGGGGGACACCTGTTTTTGTGCAGAGCTCGGAGATTAGGCTGCAAAAACCATAACAACATGTTCTATCTGCACCATGCCTTAAATCGTTCAATATTTGCCTACCTATATTCCACCAGAGTTTTTTTAATGTCGTACAGATGTGTCAGCCTCATAGTGTGAACCTCAATGTTCACTGTGATGGGGTCAATTCTGGATGCTACGAAGTAGTACCATCTATTCATCTCGGGAGTGAGTAGCTTCTTTGGCATCTTTTTCCAACCTAGTTTCACAATAGACTCCACATCGGTTCCCTCCCTAGTTACCGTCCTCACAATAGCACATCCTGTGGGATCGTCAAATTCCCAACCCGCATCGGTATAGTAGTGGAATGCAAGAAATTCATCTTCCTCGGAGGGAACATTTGGCAACCAGTGCAACTCATTTACAGATTCATCAGTCAATTTCACAATTTTCCCATGACATAATGCCTCATCCCACCTTTCACCACACCGCAAATTAGCAAAGAACTCACTCACTATGGTGATGTTCAACATCAGAGATGTGTCACACAATTTCTCCCACCCGTGCACGAATATTTTATGAAAAGGGGGGAGCATTTTTTATTCCACTCTCTAGAAAATGTTGCGTTGTTCTATACGTTTGTTCAATTAACTTTTCCTGCTCTGAAATGAACCTTTTCTCCTATTTTTCAACCTTAGATTGCACTCCGGAGAGGAAAGGGGATGTATAGCGTGTCCTTATGGAGCCAATTTTTGGTGACATATCCTACAATGTCAAAGAGGAATTTCAACAAAAACCTACCGTGCATCCCAAAAAACCTATAGAATACTTTCTTTCTTGAACATCAACATACCCTCAATGCAAGCCAATCAAATCCAATGTACTCATATATGTAGTTATTACACATTAACGCTATGTACATGATTGCAATATTGTAAAAGGTTGGAGAGCAAAGTGAACCAACATTGAAAAAAGTTGTTACTTTTCCAAAAACTTTGGGTTCATGATTAATAATCTAGTACAATATAAGAGCAATGTTTGAAAGAGAACTCACCTTAATCCTTCACCGAACTTGGGAATCTGAACCAATGGGGAAAATGTGTTATTTTTCCTCTCCAAAATTTAGAAAATGAAGAGCAGTCGTGCGTGGATCTGTACAAAATTCATTACTTAAATTTACTAGCACCGGTATCAAGCATATAAACCGGTGCTAAACCAAGTAAAAACAACTGTTTGAGGCTGGGCTGAATTATTTTTTTCATCCTTTTCTCCCAACCTGAGAACAAACTTGCCAAATGATTTTTATTTGGATTCTCGTGCATGTATAACGATTCTCTAGTCCTACACTAGGATTGAGATTCTTCAATTTCCTTCTTCCAGACTCCACGAAAAACACACGTTTTCTCCACCTCTTCCTAGCATTCCTTCTTCATAAAATCTTCACTTTCACCGTCATTGTCCATTGTCAAGCGATCTCTCATCTCTCAACTCATCTCTATATTCGTAGTTTATATTTATTATCAAAATAAATATTAATATTAATAATTATTATTTCAAAAAAATATATTATAATATTATTTTCGAGTTTTAAAAATATTAGAATGTTAACTTAAATCAATTTAGGACAAAAAGTTAACATAATCAATGTTTGATTTTCAAATTTTAACTATTTTATTAATAACATATTTGTGTTTGTGGATACTATACATTATGTAATAATTTGGATTTACATGGATTTTATTTTTTTTAAACGATATTGAGTTCGTATTTTATATCCTCTGTAACATCATTTATTAAAAGATTTGCGTATGTAATTATTTTTACATCATTATTAGCAATATATATATATATATATATATATATATATATGTATGTGAATGCGAAAATATGTGTAATTTAAAAATTGCATTTTACAGGATAAATAATACGTGGCATGTTCATAAGTTTATGGATAAACTGTCTGTCCGGAGACCCACTCTTATATTTTTTTATTTTTCACATATTATCTTTCAGAGGGTTTCAGTTTAAGACGGCCTTGATCTTTTCATCACTGTTTGTAAAGAGAAGCAATTCGAGGCAAATTAAAGATGATTGTGTTATATAACTAATCTTTTCATCATTGTTTAGGTTTTTTTACCTGAAATCATTTTTGGAGCACCTGTGATTTATAGAAGATTGTGTCATGTTTAGGGTTTTGTCATACTTAGAATTTGCATCATGTTGAACATTTTGTACATTGTGATATAAACTGTTCTATAAAATGTAGAATTTGTACCCCATGATATAAATTGTAGAATTTGTACACTGTGATATAAACTGTGATTTTCTATTTAATTATGTACGGCTTTGACGGTTTTTTAGTAATTAATGTGATACAGTTTATTGTGGAATGGTGATGTGTTTATGTTTTAGTTTTAAATGCTTCTAACAACAATGTTTTGAATGAATGACGAACCATATTAAGGTTGACAGTTCATTTTCCGTGTTTTGATTATTTCTAGTTGATGTTTAAACTGTTGAGATGTTGCAGTCTATCAACGCCAGGCAAACATGGATTATTTGACATGGTTTGTTTATACACTCCATGTTTCCTTGGTAATGTAAAACTGCTTTATTTCGACATTTTAAATGATTTTCTATGCCAAATCACGATGTGCACTTTCGTAATGGAAGAAGCATTAGTTAAAGGGCACTACATAGGATGCTCTCTATCCATGTATTGCCCTCTAACTGATTAAATGCTTCTTCCATTACAAAAAGTGTTGTAACCTTTGTAGAACTCTGCAATTTAAAATATGGAGATTTTGTAGTGTATGAGCACCAATGAGACATGGTGTGTTTATCCGTTGAACATGGTGTGTTTAACATTAAATCATTGTTAATATTAAATACATAGTTCTAGGAGTGGATTCGGTACAGTTACCATCACTTTTTGCTAATACTACTACCATACCAACAATGTCGGTATGTTATTTTTAAGAATCAATATTGTACCAAATCTTTCACATACCAACACATCGGTATTCGTAAAAGTTGGTTGGTATCGGTACGGTATGGTAGAATACCATCAAGTATAAAATATAATAAATTTTACTCATAAAAAAATTACAAATAATTAAAATTGTCTGTTTTATAATCTTAATTTTTAAAAATCAAATATCCTCTAATCATATTAATAAATTAAGATAACATCAAATTAAGAACTATAATAAGTAAATTATAGTATATAAAATAAAGTTACAATTTATATTTTTTTTGTAAGGCCTAAAACAAAAATGTCACAAGTCCAGAAATATAATTTAAGAAAATATTTTAAATTTATACCAATATCCAACATGTGGAAATAAAACATAAAATACGTAATTTGAATTGTTATTTGTAATAATATTACGAATGACTAAATCTTAACTACTCATATTTTACATAATATTAGTTATATTTTTAAAAGATACATGTGTGGTACGGCACGGTAATACCATGGTAATATTTTCTCAATACCATTACCATACCATCATAATTGTGCGGTACGGTAGTATCATACCACGTCATCGGTTACCAACATATTCGGTACAAATGGTACGTGGTTCGGTCGGTAAGTTGGTTGGTATGGTATTTTTCGCTCAAAATGGCAGCCCTGATAGTTCAAACATAGTTATATACACCATATTTTCTTGGTGCTTAAATTCTGTATCATTTCGATATTTTAAACCGTTTTCTATGACAAATTGTACTGTGCACAAGTTTAGCAGGATAAGCATTAGCATAGCTTTACATGTCTTTTGTTTGTTTGGATGATTTCAATTTGATGTTTAAACTATGGAGATGTTGCAGTCTATCAGTGCCAAGTAAACATAACGTGTTTGACATGGTTTGTTTATACACGCCATGTTTCCTTAGTGCTGTAAAACTGCTTCATTTCGACATTTTAAATGGTTTTCTATGCCAAATCGTGTTGTGCACTTTCGTAATGGAAGAATTATTAGTTTAAGGGCACTGCATTGGTTGCTTTCTATTCATGTAATGCTCTCTAACTAAGTAATGCTTCTTCCATTATGAAACGGTGCTATAACATTTGTTTAACTCCACAATTTCAAATGTGGAGATTTTGTAATGTATGAGCACCAGGTAAAGACTGTGTGTTTATCATCAAATGTTTAAATGATTGTGTTTAACATTAAATCATTGTTAATGCCGAATACATAGTTAAAAAATAGTTATACACATCGTGTTTCCTTGTTCTTTAAATGCTGCATCATTCAACATTTTGAATTGTTTTCTTCAAAAAATCGTAGTGTGCACAAACTGAAAGGAACAACTAAGGTTAAACAGTACATCACCAAATCTTATCTTGTGGGTTAGTTGACATATTAAAAATTAAACGTTCCTTATTCTTTCATTACTTTCACGTTATTAATCATTGTTTTATTTTGTGCACAATAGATATTTCCCCTGGCAAGAGGAGCCTACAATGGCAAGGAGATACTAAAGACGTCACAGACACAAGGTGTCAAGCTTGGGTGAACGTGTCTTCCAAACAATCCAAGACGTCGGTGGACCTAGTGTATTTAAGTTTGTATTAGATTGAGACACAATTTTACCTTTTTTCTTAAGTTATATCATATTGATGATTTTTTTTTTCACTAAAGATTCTTACATTTTCAAATGTTCCTGCTTACCATTCATTTAATTTTTATATTGTGTTCTTGTCTCTTCTAAGTTCCTTCTATGAGTTTTCCCCAAGTTTCCATTCCGAGAGGGCTTGGAAAAATTTAAAAATTAAATTGCAAATTAATAAAAATAAATTAGCACTGATTTTATCCATAATACTACTGGTGCTTAACATTCATTTCCATAGCAGGAGCACCAGTAAATCAATAACAAACTGGTGCTTGTATTTGTACCCTATTCGGAATTAGGCACGAGCTTATGTTTGTATACCATTGCTAAGTAAAACCAGTGATCATTAAGAAGGAATCCGAAGTCAGCACCGACATCTCAAATATCGGTGATGTAATAAAAACCAACACCAATTTCTATAACTGGTGTTGTAGTAACTACATTCCGGCACCACCCTACATAGGCATCGGTCGACTGGAGGCACGAAATATAGCCCCCACCGACTGGGGGGGTCCATGCAGTAGTGCATCCATCCCTTGCCATGATACCGTTAAGGAGATTTGAGATGATCTTTCTTGGGAATGATCCCATACTTCTACAAATCCGTTCATGGTATTGTGAATTAATGGACATGTTATGGCTACCACTATGACATATCAAAGAAGATGTGGGATGAATTTAATAATATTTTTCACCATTCTATCGCAAGTCTCAATAGGTTTCCGTTGGAAATGGAAGAGATCTCTAGAAACACGAGACATGTCGATCCTCTCAGCTCACCGGGTGGAGCTGGACGGTGGCTTCTAATGTCATTGTATCTCACACCCGGTGGAGGTTCCTCATAGTGCACAAATGGCTGGTGAAACTGCAGTGTGGAGGGATCATGTGCATATTGTAGAGTATGTGTGGCAACATTGCGTGCCTCCCTGATCATGTTCGTGATACGTGGGGGACAGTCGTCCAAATTCGTATCCAACATGATTCTCATCTGAGACATTGCCTGCAACTACAACAATGAGGTGAATATGTTATTTACATAATATTGAGGAAACATATAGTATTAATTGGGAAAACTATTAGACATTAAGGAAATACCATATACTCCATAGTAGCCCCATCTCCATGAAAACCCTCCGTAATTGTTTTGGCCCGGCCTGGCTGATCAATCCGGGTCACTGTTCTCCGAAAATACCACTCCATGTATTCTTGACTGGGTGTGTACAGATCCGTTGACCCTTGCACATAAACTTGTTGCTCTCCTCGATGTTCCCAAGCATCGAGATATCTTCTTAGCTCCACACGCCAATCCAATCCAGACCTCCCTCGGCGGTCTCTAGTATGAAGTAGTTTTTATTCATCCTTAGTGACCAACTGAATGTGTATTGGCTGGATGAGGCCAAACTGCCTGAGAACACGATGTACGTAATGGTACTCTATGACATGCCAGCTATTGAGGTCAACAGACAATAGCCAGTTGTTGCTACCAGCCGTACAATAATGTGGGAGTTGTTTCATGATATCCTCTGTGTACAGCTGCCAAATAAACTGCAATAACAGGTAGGTCTTGTGGTTAGCTCTGAGAAACCTTTATAACCATTAGTTGAAGTTCAGGAAATCCGAATTTCAATATACCTGTCTATCATGGAGAGATGTGAGATGATCGCGGTACACTTTCAGTACATGTATAGGTGATTGCGATAAATCGAGCTGCGCTCTCCACCTATCAGGAACAGAATGAATATTATTAGTCATTCCTAGTAATTGCCTTGTAGTTTAAAAATTAACTCCCGACTAATTCAATACGTACCTGGATCCAACAGCACTCATCGTGGCGATGACTGGTAGTCGTCCGGCCGGACGAATGGATGGGATTCGCTCCCATGCCCACAGCTGGCAAAAAATGAAATTAAATTTAATATAATATAAAAGGTCACTATCGACAGTATGTACAACTGACAAGATTAACCAACAATGTTACCTGTAGCAAGACAACTGGTCTAGATATGGATTTCACTCGTGGGATAGCAGTGTCACATAAGCACCTGTACAAGTGTGCCAAAATGGCCTTACCCCAACTGTACTGATGTGCTGCACCGGGGTCTATCAGTAAAGACAAATAAAGCAAAGGGATAAGGTTTCCAGATGTGTCTGACAATAGCATTCCACCAACCAACAGTAGAATGAAAACCCTAGCACGTTGTTGACAATCTACCTTAGTAGCATCAACAGGGAATGAACTGTGTAACAAGTCTCCCAACCAGCTGGCCCTTATGCGACCTCCTCTGATAACACTCGCATTCAGTGTAGCCCCTAGGTAGTCTCCGCATATTCTCTGCCAGTGCTCTATGCGTCGGCTAGTGTCCACTCCAGTAATTGGCATGCCATCGATCGGTAGACCCCATAGCATGCCCACATCCTGCAAAGTTATCGTAGCCTCCCCAATTGGTAGGTGAAACGTGTGAGTCTCAGGTCTCCAACGCTCCACTAAGGCTGTGACTAGAGAATGATCAATGTGCATCGGTGCAAAATCCAAAAGTCCTTGGAATCCAGCGTCAGGACGTAGCGCATCGCACCGCCAACAATCCCCATCGCACCGCCTCACCTGTAGTAACTGACCATTTTACAGAGCACATACACGGTGCTCCTGGTGCATATACAATAATTCATCGTCAATGGGACCCAGATGATACATGGTGTATCCCTGCTGATTATTAGAATCACATGGTAAAATAGCTCAATCAAGCTTTCCAAATAAGTAACAAAATTACAAGTGCACTAATATTCAAACCAAATCGTACATTAGCTTCAATTTAGACAAATACACATAATCGTAAATATTCAAAATAGCTTACTACACAAATACCATAAAAAAATTTTCACATTACATACACAACTCTAATCACGCCCTCGCCTACGGCGGCCTCTGAAATCACCCGGCACCCTCTCATCCATTTGATTCTTTCTCCTTCTCTCTGCATACTATCCATGCCTCCTGTTGCAGAACTTTTCAATATCGGGAATCAGTCTCCAACTAGCACATTGCCATAGTTTTTTATCTCGTAGAGGCATGAAACCCTGATTATATTACTGTACATAGGTGGCCGTGTGATATACCTTGTCACATAGAGTGGCTATATCGTCACGCCTATGCCTACAGGCGGCCAATGCATGTGAACATAGGAATAAAAAAATTTGCCATTCATGACAAGTACACAACTTTCTCCGGTATTTGACCGTGTACTGGCTCTCACCAATGTTCCCATCAATGGTCCTTGTCACAACCCTATAAGTCTGTGATGCAAGCCCAAAAACAGTGACAATATGTCCCTGTGCCAACGTGTCTTGCTTCTAAAATTTTTCACAAATCCTAGAAGGGAATGCAGACCTAAACATTTGAACATGAATTTAGATCAAGAAACTAGGACATGAATCCATAAAGAACTGTAATGAATCTAGAAAGTACCTCCAATTTGTGGCATCCATTACCCTTTTAGCAAACATTTCAACTGTTCGCTCAAAGGTCGCTTTGACACACGCAGTTATCGGGAGATGCCGTGCGAGCCTTAAACAGTTGTTGAAACTCTCTGACAAATTGGTTGTTAGAATTCCCCAACGTCGATCACCCTCATCAAATGCAAGGCACCACTTACTGGTATCATGTTTTACCAACCATTCCCAAGCAGAGGGTTCGATGCTCTCCAACTCCTCCTTGTACTCCCTCCACCTGCTCTCTCGTCTGGCACCACCAAGCTTCCAAACTAGAGTCTTCAGAAGCGCATTCTTGAACTTTCCACTGTCAGCACTAAGGAAGCTTGATTGAAAATGATGCAAACAAAATCGGTGGTATCCAGCCAGCTCCCTCCATTCTTCCGTACGTCTCATTGCATTTAAAATTCCATCGGCGATCAGATTTAATACAGATTGTCCTATTATCACCACCTACCACGTGGATACGTAGTCTCCGCATGAACAAGTCCCAACAATCATTTGTTTCACCGTCAACAATGGCATAAACAGTGGGGAGTATGTAGTCGTTCGAGTCATGCGTCACGGAAACTAGCATTGTGGCCTTGTATGTACCTCTCAAATGAGTTCCATCCACCCTAACCACCGAACTGCACTGGCGAAATGCATTGATAGCCTGACCAAATGCCCAGAAAATGAACTTGAATTTCCGACACCCACGCCCATGTATTCTATTGGGTACATCTGCCCACTTAACAACGGTGCTTGGATTTGCCCTGACTAGCTCATCCATATATGTCGGTAACTATTCCAAACACCAAATCAATAGCCTTCTATCAAGCACCACGTCTTCTTATAGGAAAATGTCACATTAAAATTTGTCTTCACATGCGCTTGTACATCTTTACCATGTAAGAAGGGTTAACATCAATGTGGTGACAAATTACACGGGCGATCATCAACGATGTCAGGTTAGTGTTACCCGTCGATCGACCAGCCCCAACACAAGCATGACTACTTGCTCATTTGGTGATCTCCCACATGCCATGCGAAGCCTTTTTGCTGGCTCTAGCAACCCATTGACAATTTCCGGTTCCTTCAACAACATCCTTGCATTTCGCATACCATGTGCGTGACCGGCTCTCCACGACTCTGTGTTCCCTATTCATCATGGAACTCTACCTCGAAATAGCTTCTACCAAATCTGGCTTTGTCCGGAATTGCATACCCAATTCCACTTCACCAGTAGCTTGAACATAACGAGTAAATACGTCACCACAATTTTTTGGGTCATAGCCATCCTCATCAGAGCCCCCATAATCCCTAAGTAGGCCTCCGTATCAGTATTCACCAAATTACTGAATGACGTGGCTACACTGTTCGTGCACACCACTTCTTCATCTTCGTCCTCTAGATTCGAATCAGTTGATAAGGAACGATCATCTTCACTGCCTTCACCAAGTTCCCCTTTCTCACCATCCTCATTGCTCCCAACATGAACGATAACATACTCGCCAATTTCACCCACATAATCATCATGGAACTCATTAAGGTCCCCATGATGGCCACCATATATACCACCACTTATGGACGGCTGAGCGCAATCGATGTGAACATACGCACTGGGTTGGCTGGACTCACCAACGACAAAACCTTGGCAATCAACAGGGGGTAGTAAGGTTGGCAAAGGTGTACAGTTCTGCATGTTCCTCAACAACGACACGAAAGTGCCCGACTTTAGATCACCCGCACGGTCAGTGGTGCTTGACACATTCTCCAGAACGATGTACAACTCTGCTGAGGATAGGGACATTCGATCAACAATGTTGAAGAATGTCGCGGTAGACTCGTCATCTTCCACATTGTAACACCGATAGTATATGGCCGAACCAATCAGCTTAGGACAACGGTAATATAATTTCAACCGAAACCCCCCACTTGCAATACCAAGCCTTGTAAAAATTAAATGAACTAGCTCGGAGTGGCTTAACCTCCTTTCGAGAGTCACGTTCCACTCCGGTATAGGAGGGTCATAATACACAATCGCAGTCAAATCAAACTTAATTTGACCCCCTCTATACAGGTACACAATCAAAACCATCAAACTACTGAATTATACAAATAAATAACATTTAATTCGATATTCATAACGACATTACACTATTATGCTTTTATCATTTTCCAAACAATAGTACCACACTAATTAAACTATTACTACAACTTTAATGCAAACAATAGTAAACAAATCACACATAATCAATTCACATATATTCACGCATCCTCTCTTTCAACAATTTCATAGAATCAAGATACATAATCACTCAAACAAAATACAATCTTTAAAAACATTTTCATCAACAAGAACTTTTCAAGTACTTCAAAATTAATAATTTTAAGCCTAATTCGATCGAAAAATTACTAGATAACAAATCGCACATAATCAATCAACACATTCGTATGATAATGAATTCTTTAAATACCTTTAGAAGATTACAAAATTCACAGCGGGGGTCAACGGCGGTCAATGGCGGTCAATAGTGGTCAACGACGATCAACGGCGGTCCGAGAATGCTCGGCCTGTGAGGTTCGGAAATATTTCACGATAAATATAAAAACATACAACCAAAGCAACAATCGAAAAGCAAGAAAAATTACACGAAAACTTTGGAAACGAAGACCGGCGAGGAAACTCGGCCAAGGATGGAGCAAGATGAAGATACGGGGATGGGAAACAATCGGCCAGCGACGGAGCAAGATGAAGAAACGGGTTTGGATTACAGATGAAGAAACGAGAATGAATTCTTTTGGAAGGCAGAATGAAGAATCGGATAGGTTTGCTACATGATAAAGAAACCGAGGACGCATTGCAAGAATGCGTCCTTAAGGCATCACGGGATGTTCAGGTACACACCAATGCTGTGCAGGGAATCTCTTCAGGTGTGCAGGGAATCTGTTGACCGGTTTTCAGGACGCATTGCAAGAATGCGTCCTCACGCAAAGCTGATGAAAAAAAATGTAAACCGATGAATGCGTCCTCTTCATTCCTGGATGAAAAAAAGAATAATGCAGCGATGACGCATTTGACAAATGCGTCCTTAGGAAATCAGAACCAAAAAATGGAAAATCTTGATGACGCATTAGAAGAATGCGTCATACACACTTGCATCTGCGGCTAATCATTGTAGCCAAATATATAGATATTTCCCCAGTCCGCCCAGGAGAACTGTTACATTCTGACATCTAGGGTCGTACCTCATGAGTCTTCCGGTGCGATTGCCACTGGACATCATGATCGTATACTCTCTCCTCTGGAACCTCGTACTGGTGTCGGTGAAGTAAACAACTTCGGTGGGCTGATCGATCACCACAGCCTTTCAAAAAGTAGGCCACTTTTTCCAGAATGCAGTCCGAGATAATCGTAACCGCCTATATATATTTATATCTTCATATCTTAGATGCTGTCATTTCAAAATGTCCGCCGCTCTTTCACCTTCCAAAGAGCAAAGTTGGCTTGATGAGCGCAGATAAGGAGGAGTGGCTACCTAAGGAAACTTCGATTTGATCCGCCCCCCGGCTGAACAGGAACGCCTCGGGCTTGGGTGACTACGGGTGTGGCGACTCCTCCGTTCGGACCGACTACAAGGAGACCCTTGTAAGCATCGGTGATGTAGAGCTCTCCCGTTCTCCGATTGAAAGTTAGACCCAGGGGTCTTCCGCATCTTGCCTTGGTTTAGATGTGATCGTGTGGACCTTCGCAGCCGGCTCTATTTGGAGTTGTCACCGCGAAATTAACCCAGCGGTTTTGAACGCCATCCCATCTGATGATTCGGCCATCGGAAACTCCGGTGTATGGACCACCGCCGTATCCGTCGAAAGCTAAACACTCAGGTCCGATAGCGCTGGGAATCTGAAGTCACTGTAACAGCGTCGGTGTTCGTTGAGAGGTGGTCGCAGATGCCAACGTCAGAACGAGTATTGTAATGAAAAGACTCAACTTTCCAATCGCCATGATCGTACAAATTAAAATGCTGAGAATATAAATGGTAGGTTTGAATGTGGGGAGAAAGGGATCGCATGTATTAACTAAACAAATAGTGTTTATGCAAATTCAGGTAAAACAGGAGAGTAGCAGAAAATTATTTTCATTGTGTTTTTCATTCAAATGTGTCACTCTACTTTGCTTCATCTTTATTGAATACACTTTTTATTCATCCATAAATTAAGTGGAACATTATTTTCTAGTATTATAATAAAGAGAGGATCAATTTATATTCATATCTCATACTATTGGGGGTTATAAAAATGAAATAAATATAGAAACAGTTTTGGATGAAAGTAAAAACTTGCCATCTTATTTCTAATACGTTATCTGTAAAGTGTGTATGTATCATACACACATAGTGCTCCTCTCTCGCTATCATACACACATAGTGCTCCTCTCTCGCTTCTCTTCTCCCTGTTACTATTTTTCATCCCTACCGTTAGACACCAACGGCTAAATCACAGATCCCTCACCGGAACCCTCACTCACGTAACCACCTTTTAACCTTGTCGAGTCTACAAGGCGCTGCTATGGCAGCTTCAGCCGTCAAAAGCTTTGCCCAAGCACTCCAAACTTGAAACCCTCCCATCCCAACAAACCTCTCTTTCACTCAAAATCTGACACCGATTCTTCAATATAAGGGAGAATTGGCTGTGCTTTTCTCTCCTGAGCAAGTATCGAAGCTATCCACTCACTACGCAAATGCTCTAATTGGGAATTTTCCAAGAGGAAGGCCGACAATAGAAAAGCTAGAAGCTAATTTCAGGACTGTGGGTTTCAGGGGAAGTTACCAACTGGGTGAAATTGATTTGAAAAACATCCTAATCAGGTTCCAAGAGAAGGAAGACTTCCAACGTTGCTGGATCAAGGGGGTTTGGTCGCTTAATGACACCACTATGAGGATCCTCAGATGGATGCCAGACTTCAAACTCAATGCAGAATCTTTGATTGTCTCGGCCTGGGTCACCATCAGACAAGTGCCTCTCTACTATTACAATGTCCCGGCCATAGAAGCAATTGGAAACCAGATTGGAAAATTCATCAAGATGGATCAAGCAACAAAAAGGCTAACAAGGCCATCTGCCCTCAAGATATGTGTGGAAATTGACCTTCAATCCCAACTCTTGAGCCACATCCGGTAAGGCACTTCCTTGGAAAATGAAAAGTATGCCATAGAATATGAAGATTTACCTATGTACTATTGTGGCTGTAAGAAGATTGGTCACCATGTGGATATGTGTAGAATAGTTAACCTTGAACTGAGACTTCCTAAATCTACCACCACACTGAATAGAGCCCCCAAACAGATATCTACTTAACAGATTAATAGGAACGAACCCCAGTAAATAAATGCAACATATAAACTAAAGCCCGACAACAAACACAGCAAAGAACCAATAGAAGTTGCCCATACTGAAGTTCTAGCTAAATGGCAGCCAGTACACAAAAACATTGATCCACATACTTTAGGGATACCAATAAGAAAGAAACAAAGAGAAGCTCAACACCAACCTCAACAAGAAACACCAGATAGAATAGAAAGTCATCATATAGACATTGAGACACCACAGCTGGAACTCCAAGGGGAAGAAATTACCAACCAAGATACTTTACACACTCACAATGATGGGGAGAAGCAATAGGATGTGACCCCACAACCCCACAATGATGTCTTCAAAGGCAACAACAATGAGGCTGAACTGCAAAAAGGGGAAATCCAACAATTAATTGATCTTACAGAAGAAACAGGCAAACACAAGGAGTATGCCAAAGATGACCTATCAGGTATCATCCCAAAATCTCCTTTAAATGAACGAGGTACTGATCCTTTTTACTCACCATCCTGCAGATCCAGCCCCAAAAGCTCAAACAGGTTCCATCTACTAGGAGAGGAACTTCAGTCTGACACAGCAGACTGCAACTCAAGTACTAAAGAGCTTCGGTTGGATTAGGTAAGTACCCAAAAATTCTGTAGTATGTTGTCTGGTAGGACATCCAGGAAGAGGATATTCTTTAACAGGTTAAATAGGATGAATTTAAGGTCTACTTCAATAAGAAACTCTGAAAAGTCTAAATGATAGATACACACCTTAATATTAGGGCGCTTGTCTGGAACCTTAGAGGAATTGGAACATCCCTGGAAAGGTTAAAAAGAATAATTAGGACTCATAATATACAGATACTTTGTTTATTTGAACCTAAGCATCATTATCAGCAATGTGACACATACTGGATTAAATTAAATTTTCAGTGTCACTATAGCTCAGATATAAATAACATTAGGCTAATGTGGAACTCGTGTTGTAATGTTAACATCTTATCTGAGACTGATCAATATACAAAAACTGCTATTTCTTCCCCCCTGCTTAGTGGTGAAATGTGTGCATATTTCATTCATGCATCAACCTTAAGAACAAACAGGAAAAAAAATATGGCAGCAGATCACCTCACATTTAGATAGCAATAAACTTTTAATTGGTGATTTTAATGCCATAAATTTCATAATAGAATATAAGGGTCCCAATAAGCCTAATGTAAAAAGAATTAGAGACTTCTCTAATATCATAGCAAGGCAAAAACTGTCACATCTTTATACAGAGGGAAATACCTTCACTTGGTCAAACAAGAGAAGACCTCCTACATTAGAAACACTTGACAGGGCTCTAATTGACCATGACTGGAATGAAAATTTTCCAAACAGCTCCCTGCACACACTCAACAAACACACCTCTGATCACTACCCATTATTACTAACCATAGGGAGTAAAATTGCTTCATCACCTAAGCCATTTAAATTTCTAGATGCTTGGATAAATAGACCTCAACTGAAATAGATCATTGAAACTAACTGGTCACAAACCATATCAGAAATTGGCATGCTAAAATTCTTTCTGAAATTAAAAAGACTGAAGCTGGTTTTAAAAATATGGAATAAGGAAGTTTTTGGTAACATAAATGATAATGTCAAAAAGGCTGAAGAGGAACTCAGTATACAGGAAATTAACTATGAGACAACAAATACAGAATCTGACCTCATAGAGCTTAATCATAAAAATGCACTGCTACTGAGAGCACTATCTGAAGAAAAAATGTTTTCGAAACAGAAAGCTAAGATAAAATGGCTTAAAGAAGGAGATGAAAATACTATGTATTTTCACTCAACTGTAAATCAGAGAAAACAGAAACAAAACATCTCAAAGATACAAAAAAACTCAGAAGGAGTATGGACAGACAGTCCATTGGAGATTGAAAAAAAATCAATTCAGTTATACCAAAACGTACTGACTGATGACTCTAACCCTAGAGATGAAAATTTTCAAGGGCACTTTTTAAGCCAGATCCCTCAGATCCTTGATAGTAGTGACAATTCACAAATGCTCAGAAAGCCAACTTTGAATGAAATCAGGGAAATAGTCTTCTCCTTGAATCAGAGTGGAGCCCCTGGCCCTGATGGATTCTCTGCTAAATTTTTTAGAAATTTCTGGGACATAATAGGACCTGATTTGCTATCAGCAGTCTCTGATTTCATGTCAGGTACAAAAATTCCTGCTGGAATTTCAAGTACCTAGATATGCCTGATACCAAAAAAGGATATCCTTATATCCTTTGCTGATTTCAGATCCATATCACTTTCTAACTTTACTAACAAAATTTTCTCTAAACTCTTAATTCAGAGAATAACTGATATCTTGCCAAAACTGATCTCACAAAATCAGCCAGCCTTTCTAAAAGGCAGAGAAATAATTGACAATGTAATCTATGTCAAAGACATGGCAAGATACATAAACAATAAACAAGGAGCCCCTAAATGTATCCTAAAATTAGAGCTAACAAAGGCTTTTGACAGGGTTAAATTGTCTTTTCTTAGTCAAATTTTAAGGAAATTTGGATTTCATGACCAATTCATCAATTTGATCCTAAATAACTTATCTAGTACATGGCTCTCTATTATTATCAATTCCAAACCTGCAGGTTTTTTCCAAGCTTCAAGGGGAATCAAACAGGGAGACCCTTTATCCCCCTTACTATTCAATATTTTTTCAGAATCCTTCTATAGAAGCTTGACTTTTTGTTTCCAAAATAAGAAGATCAATCTTTTTAAAAATCCTGGATATGAAAACATTGTCTCACATCTATGCTATGCAGATGACATAATCATCTTCTTTCAGGCCACTAAGACATCCATAAAAAGAATCAAAGCATTCTTACATGTTTTTTAGGAATGCAATGGCCAACAGATTAACTATGGAAAAAGTAATTATTTCATAAGTAAACATACCTCTTTAACACATCTAAGAATGATCAGAAATTCCTTAGGAATGTCCAGAGGTTTCTTTCCATTTACATATCTAGGGTGCCCTATCTACACTGGCATTACAAAAGAGATACATTTTTTGCCCCTAATGGAAAAATATTAGATAAAATTGAAATCTTGGAAAAAAATGGCTTAGTACTGCTGGAAGACTCACACTTATAAAATCTGTCCTTTTTGCTCTGCCACAACATCTATAAGCAGTTATGTCCCTATCACAATCAGTAATAAAGACACTAAACAAGAAAATATCCAATTTCTTCTAGGGAGAGCATGATTATGGTCCTAAAAAAGTGTGGAGAAACATTTCAAAGATGAGTTATCCAATAAACCAAAATGGTATTGGGATTAGAAACATTAAAGATATAATCAGGACTTTCTCCCTTAAACTGTGGTGGAAACTACAAAAAGGAGAGACACTATGGGCTAAATTCTTATGGTCCATCCTTAAAAATCAAAGAAAATCCCAAATCTGGAAAATGATTCAGAAAGTAAACCAGCTGGCTGAAAGACAAACAAGGATAATACATGGCAATGGTCTAGCAAATCTTTTCACTGCCAACTAGACTGGTATGGGACCACTGCAAGGCTATGTAGACTCATCTATATATACAGTGGTTCCACCTTGCACTGCAATCCAACATTTTGTAAACATGAAATCAAGCTTCCTATATGATTTTAATACATTACCTGATCACATTTTCCGCATGATGATGGAGCTGCAGGTACACCCATTCAAACAGGACATATTAATATAGAAGCCATCAAACAATGGAGAGTTCAGTTTCAAGTCTACATACAAGATAGTTACCTCACAAAATTCAGAAATCAAAATTGTGAAGAAGGTATAGTCTTCAAAACTGCCAAAGAAAATTTCTATGTTCATGTGGAAACTTTCAAATGCAATTTTACCTTTTGATGACATACTCAATTTCAGCAATATTTCACTTGCATCTAAATGCCCACTTTACAACAACATTGACACACTTAGCCGCTACTTCAATGATTGTTCTCTAGCCATAGGCCTGTGGATATTTTTTGACCACATGATAGGACTGAGGCACCAACATTTCAACTCAATCTTTGACAGACTTTCACATTACTGATCTTATAATGGAGATACAAAAATACACTCCATATTAACCACCATCTTTCCCTCTCTCATCTGTTGGCAAATCTGGAAAGCTAGAAACAGTTTCATTTTTTTATAATATTAGACCAAATAGGGAAAAATGATTGATAACATCAAAAGAGACATGTTCCTCATCTTCTATACCAAACCAGAGGTTAGTACAGAGATAAATGATAATCACTGGGTTCAAATTGGTCTATTCTCACCTATGGAAAAACCAACAGTACCCAAAATTTAATGCATCACATGGTCTAAACCTAAATTGGAATACAAAATCAACTTTGATGCATCATGGAAGCAGGGGGTACACTGTGGTATTGGGATAGTTATCAGGAATAAATATGGAACATTTCTTAAGGCATGCCATAAATCTGTTAGAGAAAAAACTAGTTTCCAAGCTGAACTCCTAGGTCTAAAAGAAGGGCTAATTTTTGCAGCTGATCTGGGCCTAAACGCTTTCTCCCTTGAAACTAATTGTGCCAATATTCTGGAAATAATGAAAGACCCTACCAAGGCCCCATGAGAATTGTATCATTTAGCATCTGAAATCAAACAAAGGATGGGGCACCTCATAATTACACACACTCTAAGAGAAGGAAGTATGGTTGCTGATAGATTAATTTAGCTAGGAAGGAATAAGGAACCAAAAGTTCTAAACTACCATGACCTTGATCAGAAAACCAAGGACTTCTAGCTCTTGACAAACAATAGATACTTGCCATTAGAATCTTGAATGGATATTGCTGATTTTGAAATGAAAATGCAGGTTGGAACCATCGAGCACTCAAGCCTCGAGCCCTCGAGCCATCGACCACTCGAGCCTCGAGCCCTTGAGCCATCAAGCCATCGAGAATGGAGCCATCGAGCCTTCAAACCATTAAGCACTTGAGCCTCGAGCAATCGAATCAAGTGGTGGCGGCAAAGATAACGAGACACAAGATGGAACACTGGTGGAATCCAGGTCCACCGCACACCAGGGTGTATCTACCGCACACCAGAACTCGAACCATCAGGCCCTCAAACCTCCAGGATTGAGGAACCTCGAGCACAAGAAACTCCTGACTCATGCCACGATCACTCGAGCACTCGAGCCCCGAGCCATCGAACCCTGAGCACTCGAGCCCCAAACCATCAACCCATAGAGTCCTTGAGCCTCGAGCCCACGAGCACTCGAACCAGGCGGCGGAGAAGAAGACGAGACACAAGATGGAAACCAAATTTCCAGCACTCGAACCTTTTCTTACTTAGAGCCTTTATGGAGATCTTACCATTTACCCATGTTAACACGAGGGGTGGAGACATGGAAAATGGAATCATCGACAAAAACGCCCTAAGTAGACTTTTGCTCAAAAATTTTGACAACCACATATTATCTTTTTACAAAGTCTTCAAAATTGTTTTGAAGCAAATCTTTGTAAAAGAATCTTTTACCGTTTTCAAGTTTGGGGAAACTAATAAGTATCCCTCCCATTAATATGGGTGGGTTAATTTTTTTATTTTTTTTAAAAAGGTAAAAACTTGTTGCAGAATTGTCATCCCAATAAATTCATTGCAATGTCTTTTGTGATATATCACTTTTATGAGCATTTGCATTGCATTAGATTTCAAAGCACTTTTTTTCGAATTAAAGAAAAATAACTGCTAAGACAAATTTTCAAAGCAAAGGTTTTCTCATATTAAAAAAAATCGGTTCAACAATTGTCCATGGTAAATGTTCTGGGAAAACCACTGCTAACAAGAAGCAGTGCCTGGGGGAAGATTCTCCAGTAGTGTAAGGTGGTGATGACAGGGGTAATGAAGAAAATGATTAGGAAAAATGATGATTAATGTGTGTAATTTATTTTGAAAATTGTATTGTAATCATATTCGTACAATTTTAGACTTAATATCATTCAACTAACGACGGCCAAGTAATCGTATATCCAAGTAAACATTTGATAATTTGTTGGAAAAATATTTACAGTGTTAAACTTATTTGTGATTAAATTATTGATGCTAAACTGTGCTAAAAATAAATTCAACCGAGCATGTCAAATAAGGTAGTAGAGCACCAAAAATAATTCATTTAGTCTAAGTAGTGTAGATAAATGCAAACGGACAGGTCCCATCCGCAGAGAGTAACTCTGCAGTCATTCTGAAAAATAAAGGAAAGGACAAGTATTCATATGTTTAGCGCCAAAATGTATTCATTCGATGATATTTTTCATAATTTAAAAAAGCCCCAAAAATTTACTCTTCTACTATGTTAGGATAAATCAGATTACTGATTAGATAATAATTTATTATGATTAGAGTTCTATTCTTATTACACATCTATTTTACTCTCTTTATATTCAGTTATCAATAATACAATTCTTTACGGAAAATCAATTTCTCATGGTATCAGGGACGCTTCTGATCCAAAACATAAAACTTAAAATTTTGTCGCCGTCGGTCGTCAGCGGCTCCGCTCCACTCTGATGTCAGCGGCTCCACTCCGCTCCTCTCCAGAGAAGACGGCGGCTTCGCTCCGCTCCGCTTCGTTGCTTTTCCTCTTTTTAGTGCGCCACTTCTGCTTTGTGACAACAATGCCATCTTCTTGGCTCAAAATCCGGTGGCGCATAAACGGGCTAAGCACATTGACATTGATTGCCATTTTGTTCGCGAGTTGGTTTCTTTGGCCAAGCTTCGTGTTGCTCATGTTCCTACGTCTCTACAGGTTGCGGATATCTTCACCAAGGTCTTTCTCGTCCCTTGTTTGAGTTCTTCAGATCCAACAAGGGAATCCGACGCTTCGCTTGAGGGGGTGTTAGGATAAATCAGATTACTGATTAGATTATGATTTATTATGATTTGATTTCTCTCCTTATTACACCTCTATTGTACTCTCTATATATTCAGTCATCAATAATACAATTCCTTACGAAAAATAATTCTCTCATCCCATAAGAAAACTTTACCCAATTTCATCAAAAATCTTTTTTTTTAAAATCACATTTTATATTGAAAAAGCTAAAATATGAAACAAGTTCCACCTTTTATTTTTACTATTTCTATTTAACTTATTTTAGTTGATGATGTACTTCATTCGTCCCTCGAGTTTTGACATATTTTGACTTGTGTATGTGTATATATATACACACGCAAAATGGTTGAAGGGTGTGTATACATATACTAACCTGTCTCACGACTTCTAGAGGTGTCAAAAAAGTTACATCAGGGATAACTGGCTTGTGGCAGCCAAGCGTTCATAGCGACGTTACTTTTATATCCTTCGATGTCGGCTTTTCTTATCATTGTGAAGAAGAATTCACCAAGTGTTGGATTGTTCACCCACCAATGGAGAACGTGAGCTGGGTTTAGACCGTCGTGACACAGGTTATTTTACCCTACTAATGACAATGCTGCAATAGTAATTCAACCTAGTACGAAAAGAACCGTTGGTTCGCACAGTTGGTCATCGTGCTTGGTTGAAAAGGCAGTGGCTCAAAACTATCGTGCATTGGATTATGACTGAACGCCTCTAAGTCAGAATCCGGGCTAGAGCGACGTAATTTCCCATCGCCCTTTTGCCAACGTGCAGTAGGGGTCTCTGGCCCCCAAGGGCACATGTCATGGGCTGAGTTGGTCCGGCAGAAATGTCGGGATACCTTCCTTGAATTTTAATTCCACTGAGTGGTGGGTAGAATCATTTGCAGACGACTTAAATATGCGACAGGGTATTGTAAGGGGCGGAGTGGCCTTGCTGCCACGATCCTTTGAGATTCAGCCCTTTGTCGCTCAGATTCGTCCCTCCTCATCCTCCCGCATTGCAATAATCCTATGAATTAGGCCGACGAGCTGAGGTTGCAGCACTTCATCTCTTAACTTGTGTATTCTAGTTGATATGGCATTGATTGTTTTCATGCAAATCTTCAGCTTTGTGTTTAGTTCCCTGATTGAAGCCCGAAGAACATCAATGATTTTAGATTCAAAACCAATCTCATCAAATCATCGTAGTTGTTTCCACTTCTTCTCATACGCCAACCTGAGCTTCTCCTCGGTCTTGACCTCCTGACACTGTTTCTTCTCCCACACATACAACGCCTCTAGTGTAGATGAAAGGCTACTGCAAGGCTTTCTCTCATTGTCTTTTGAGAGATATGATCTTGCCAATTTACTAGTTTTTGTAGCTAATCTTCTAGTGCTTATCAACGATTTATAGAATGATGAGGAGAATGATAATGATGATCTTCGGAACGTGATCATGGACAACATTTCTCCAAACAAGCTTTGCTTATATGGCAACTTGTCAACCATGAGAATGGCCGCAACTTGGATCCCGTATCCAGATGTTGTGGCAAACTCATCGCGTATCTCCACGGCTGCCTCTCGAAGATCAAGCACACCAGTGGTTGGGATTTTAGTTGGATGTTGTTAAGGAGTCTCATCAACCATGGCAAAATTGACCTCTTTTTCAATGAGATCCTTCAATGACGATTCAGTCTCTGGAGAGCTTCTCAGATCTTTGCTCAAATAGATTGATCTTGTTCCCTTGTCATCATGTTTGGAGAGTCGTTCAAAGCCTCGTCTTTCATGAAAATTATGTTCATCTGCTCCATTTTCTGGCTTAGGACTACTTTGAAAATTATGTTGGTCTGATGATGGTGTCGGAGCTGCCTTATGCAATGGCACATACTTCGAAGTAGAATCCCCTGAATCGCCTTCGCCATTGCCGTAGTAATAACTTTTGTTTCCCTTCTTCCATCTCACCAACTCTGTATGAACCTCAGCCTCAGATTCTTCCTCCAGATCAGGACTACTACTCACACCCGGAGCGCAGCTATAAATGCCCAGTGGATGATAATAACCATAACTGCCACCAAAACAAATGTCTAAAAAAATCCCAAGCCAATCCTCCCCCAGGTGGCGGTGGCGGCAGAGCTTCTCTGTAAAAACCCTCGTACAAATACTCAGTCATTGCCTCGTGAATCACCGTTCTCATAGCAGGCATCATTGTTGTCATATAGTGAACAGTTAGGTGATGACAACTGTGACTAGATGGGGGTGGTGGACCCCACACATGATGAGCCAGAGTTTGTGGCCTCTGGTGCAGAGGAGACTTATTCATAATATGCTCAATAAAACCATACGTCGAACCTGAATGCTCATTTGGGTAGTGCTCGTTCCTGTGCCAGTGTCCACCCGGAAACCTAATTTCTTTCGACTCATCATCAAAGAAATGCAGGTTGGACCCATTGTCATCGTCATTAGAATTGGAGTCGAAAGTTACTAAGGAATCAGAATATTACTTGTAATCGTAATTATATTCTATTACCTTTTCCTAGATTGTATAGGTATCATGTACCACTATGTAATTTATCCTGAGTTCATGAATAAATATAGATTATTACCCTTATTTTCTACAAGATATCAGAGCCTAAAATCCTGAAACCTTAAAGAAAATTTTCTTGCCATTATCGAGCTCCAACGATGCCGCCTTAGTTGCGCATCAGCTCTTTTTCTACTGCTTGCCTATTGTCACCGCCGTTTTCAAGTAGCGGTGATCTGCGAGCCGTTCGATCTGATTGAGCGTTGCTTGACACGCGTTAATCTCATGGCTCACGTGCCATCGTTGTCATCTCCACACACCGCCGCTTCTTACTCATTGATCCATCATGGTTATTGTACCTGCTACTAATCTATACCTGATTTTACACTATATCTGACTCCGGACTATTGCCCGAAGAACAGGCCCGTCTTGATGCTACTCCTGAGGTTTGGAAGCTTCAGGATATGAGTGGTTATGATGTGATTGCGACTTTACTGAAGCAGTTGCAATTGTAATCTGGCCCTCGAACTATTGTACCTATTGGTCGTATGTCAACTGATCCTTACTTTATTAGCTCTGGCGATGGTCCCGGTTTACAACTTATACCAACCATGCTGAAAGGTCAAGAAAGTTACATTGAATGGTTTGATGCAATGTGCTGCGCATTCCTTGCCAGGAAAAAGATTGGGTCCATTGATGGAACAATTACCAAACCCCAGGATGGTCATCCTAATGATGCTGATTGGCCTGGGGTTAAGGCTACTCTTGTCTACTGGATCTTGCAAGCCCTAGATCCAGTGTTGAGATCTTCTACAAGCTCGTTTGCCACAGTTAAGGAATTGTGGGATGACCTGAAGGAACGATTTATTCTTGGCGATGGTATAAAAGTTTTGCAAATCCGAGAGGTTATTCACAGTTGCAGGAAGAACGGTCAGCCCATCGATATTTACTTTGGCAAAATGAAGAAGTTGTTTGCAGATTATCACTGCATGCAGCCTCCCCTAGTTTGTGACTATGAAGAAACCATGAAAATGTGCCATTGCAATATTTCTGCGAGAGTCTTCTGAGAGAGAGAGAGATTTGATCTACCAATTCATCTCTGGCCTCGACGAAGGCTTTCACACCTTGCGATCACATATCATGAGCATTGATCCAATGCCACCTGTCATGAAAGTGTATGCTCTTGTTGCCCAGGAGGAGAATCATAGAGCTCTCATTCGAGCTTGTGAGCCTTCTTCTAACTCCATGGCATATGTTGCATGATGCCCACCACCTACAAGTTGCCCTTAAGAGTATGGCACCAAATAATTCTCTGGGACCTAATACGATGCACCATCATTTTTCCAATAATAGCGGGGTATTGTGTGTCCAAAAGTTACATGTGAAGCACTATGGTACTTGAATGAAGGAAGCTCTATAAGTAATCTTAATGATACTATTGTAGTGCTCATTCCAAAAGTGGAGAAGCTGAAGAATATCACCCAATTCCGACCCATTATTCTATGTAATGTGGTTTACCGAATAATAACAAAGTGCATAGCAAACCGACGAAAAGTGGTCTTGGATACGGTGATCTCGAGCAATCATAGTGCTTTTGTTAAGAACATGCAGATCACAAACAATGTCTTAATGCCCCATGAAGTTCATCATCATATTAAAAGTAAAACAACAGAGCAAAAAGGGCAAATGTCCATTATGTTGGATATGAGCAAAGCATTTAATATAATAGAATGAAGTTTTCTTATAAAAGTATTAGAGATGATGGGCTTTCATCTAGATTTTATAAATCCGATTGAAAATTGTATCTCAACAGTACGTTTCTCCTTCCTCCTAAATGGAAATGTTCCGGAAGGGTAACACCTACTAGAAGACTAAGACAAGGTGACCCTCTGTCCCCATATTTGTTTATCATTTTCAATGAAGTTTTTTCTCAAATGATCAAATTAAGTTTAAAGACTAGAAGATTACATGGGGTGAAAATTGCAAGAGGGGCTCCTATACTTTCTCACCTCTTATTTGCAGATGATACGTTGATATTAGAAGAAGCATAAACCAAGAAGCCAGGGTGCTAAAAGATATTTTGTCTTTGTATGAGAAAGCATCGGGTCAGAAGATAAATTTGGACAAATCCTCAGTAATGTTTAGCCCCAATACTCTCGAACTCTTAAGAACTCAAGTCCTTGCAACCTTACAAATAGTTGAAACAATTGCTCATGAAAAGTACTTGGGACTTCCGATAATTCTTGGTTGTTCAAAATATGCTGCTTTAGAAGGTGTTAAAAACAGGATCTGGACAAAGGTGGAAAGTTGGGAGAATAAACAATTATCCTTGGGTAGGAAGGAAATTCTCATAAAGTCAGTGCTTCAAGCAATCCCCACCTATACTATGTTATGCTTTATGTTGCCGGATAATCTTATAGAGGACATATATAAGCTTTTTAGTCATTATTTGTGGGGTAGTACACCTCAGAAGAGGAAAATGCGTTGGGCTAAATAGACTAGGCTATGTTCGCAAAAGAGTATGGGAGGTTTGGGCTTTAAAGAAGCCAAAATTTTCAATACAGCTCTTCTAGGAAAACAAACATGGTGTATACTAGAGAAGCCACAGTCCATGGTTTCTCATATTACGAAATCCAGATATTTCCCATCAACTACATTGTTGGATGCCATATTAGGATGGGATCCGTCATATTCCTGGAGATCCATTCTAAACGGAAGACAACTATTATTGAAAGGGATTCGTAGAAGGATTAGATCGGGAGCAGATACAAATATAAAAAAATATTTATGGCTCCCAAGGTTAGAGAATAAAAAACCCACATAATTACTAGTAGGTTATCCCAAAAACCTTACGGTATCTAATCTAATGACTGATAATGGCACAAGATTGAATGAAGAAGAGTCAGATATTATTCTATCATTACCAATAAGTACAAACCCCCGAGCCTCAGACAGATGGATATGGCAACCAGCAGAGAATGGTAAGTACACGGTCAAATCCGGCTATAACTTGGGTATTAACTCCTCGAATTTTTCCTTTGCAAGAAATATGGCAACGAGTAGCTCATATCCCTCACCAGATTGGAGAAGGATATGGTCTCGAACAATACAATCGAAGGTTAAACACTTCTTATGGAGGCTATGCAAAAATCACTTACCATCGGTTTTAAACTTAATTCAAAGATGTATGCCAGCAGAATCGTGCTGCTTGAGTTGTTCTATGGACGACATTTCTCTTGAGCATTTTTTTTCCAATGCCCTCTAGTGCACAAAGTTTGGTTTTCAGCAAATCTACACGAACAGATATTCTCATACCAACAACAAAATGCAAGTATATGGGTTCACGACTTAATCTTAGAAATGGGATCACAAGACATGGCTATAGCAGCTGTCATCCTATCTCAACTGTGGCATCACCGAAACAAACTCCTGCACGGAGAAACTCGTGATCTTCAACCACATTATTATGCCAGCTATGCCATAAAAATGTTGTCTGATTTGGAAAGGATCAATAGTAAAGTGGAACCTACAAATGAAAACCGTAATCAAAGTATCTATATATCGTCGCATGGAAACACTCTCTACTTCGATGCAACCATATCTTCAAGTAGAACATGTCTAGAATGGTACATACGACCTGATGAAGGCTCTTGGGTATGCGGAGGAGCACGATATATACCACTCATTTATACTAAAAAAACAGGCAAAAGCCATTGTTCTTCGAACCGGATTACTAGCAGCTTTGGAAAAATGCATTCCGTTAGGAAAAATTGAAGGAGACACACAAATAGTGATAAATGCAGTCAAGAACAAGAAGCGTCATCACTGTAGCCCACACTTTAGCAGTGGGATCATATCCTAACCATTGTAAGTCACATTTGGAATGAATAAAATCTCAATCTTTTACCTCAAATTTTTTTTTTAAGAGTGGGTCTCCTGACAGGCTTCCTGTCCATAAGTTTATGAATATGCCACTTATTTGTTACCTTATACACTGGATTTGTTAAATTACATACAAAATCAAGAATTTATAAAAATATTTTTTATATCATATATTTTATGTTTTCACCATCAAATACACATTACTACTTGTTTTAACTTATAAAATACATTAATTAAATTTTATTAAAAATTTACAATATTTAAGATAAAATCCCCTGTGGACTATCCATAAACTTATGAAAATACCGTCTTTCTTGAGAATTTCTCATGAATGAAATGATGTACCACCAAATTGGAATCAAATCACAATCCCAAATTGTATAAGTTTTTTTTTAGATTTACGTAGATTTATGCAATTCTGTAAGTAAATGTAAATGAGTAGTGATTAATTACAGAAAAAGTTTATATCTTAATGAGTGGTGATTAATTAATAACTACTTAATTCATTTGTAATTATAGATTTATCGTTATTAATTAAAAATACTTCCTTTGTCCCAGACTCCCTGCATAAACCTGCAGGGAGAGGGAGCAGAGTCTCAAAATATTAGATCTATTGAAACTACTATTTTACCCTCCACCATTTACCTTCAACTAGCATCCATCCCGTTCCGACCATTGACAACCAAAAACCAGTTAACAAAAACTAAGTCACAAACACCACAAACCACGACCAATAATTATGGGAACACTTATACCCGAACTAAATCCAAGGAATCTGTTAGAATAAATTAGATTATTGATTAGATTGTGATAAGTATAATTAGAGTTTTTTCTTTATTTTACCTCTATTGAACTCTCTATATATTTAGTCATCAATGATACAATTCCTTACGGAAATTCATTATATCATGGTATCACAGCCTCTTCTAATCCAAAACCTAAAACCTTAAAATTTTCTCCTAATTTGGGTTGTAACCCCCTCTCTTGTCAAAATTTTTCTCCTTGTCCAGGCGTGCTCACCCATGTCCAACTGGCTCCCAGTGGCCGTGCGTCTCCTCTCCCAGCGGTCACGTACATCCTCCTATTCCAGATCCAGCGTCCTCCTCTCCCTCATGGCTTAAGAAAAACTCTCTTTCAACTCTCTACTCAAGATGATGCAAATTAAAATCACTGCATCCAACTATCTTCTCTGGAGGCGTCAAGCAGGTTATATTATTTGTCCTCAAGGTCTGTACAATTGCATTGATGGCACTAGATCTTGCCCCACTCTTCCAACACCGCCGCAGACCCTATTTTTTGTTGCCACTATCTTATCTTTTCTAGGTGGTAGCAAGGTTGATCCTAAGAAGGTTTATTTGAAAGAAAAAGAAGAGTATGATCAATGGGTTGATGAAGATCAACGTCTCTGCAGTCTCCTGTTTTCCTCTCTCACCGCCGAAGTTTTCGCGAAACTCCCAGATTGTGCCACTTCCAAAAAAATATGGGATACTCTTGCTCTGATATATGAGAATAGTAGTGCATCCACCATTCTCCATCTTTGCACAGATGCGTATGGTATTCGTAAGTCTAGTATTGTTCATGAACTTCATATCAAATTTAAGGAGATTTTTGAGCAACTGTCTACCATGGGAAATCCGGTTTCAAATGTTGATCAAATTTTTTGGTTTTTGCCTGCTCTCGATCCTTAGTTAAAGGATTTTCTTGCTCATTTGATTAATGTTATCCCTACTCCATTATATGCGGATGTTCTTACCCGTGCCAAAAACCACGAGCCTTTTTTGGTGAATTTACAGGGACAATCAGGATCAGCCGCATGACGGGTGGTGTTTCAAACCAAAGACTCATCGCAAGCCAGTCACGCAGGGGGATCACACTCCGACTTGAGGTGCCCGCGAGTGGCCTTCACATGTCGGCTGATTCAGCGGTAGGCTCGGCGGTCGAGATTCCTTCTCTGGTTCTCAGGAGGCTGGTCTGGTCCCTAGATGGGGCCATCCTCACTGTTCCTAGTGTGTACGACTTAGTCATTATGTGCGACATGTTACCATATGCAGGCACATATTGGTCCAACAAGTACTCATTTGGCAGAAAAACATCACTCGTCTTAGCAGTCAGACAATTGTTCTCACCTGTCTGATTGGTATCTTGATTCAGGCGCTACCAGTTGCATGGCATCTTTTGCCTCAGGCCTAGATAATGTTACTCCTTAAACTGGTAAATCTGATGTGTTTGTTTGTAATGGTGCCCCTATTATGATATCTCATATTGGTGATTCTAAAGTTTCTGAAAATTTGCATTTGTCTGGTGTTCTAGTTGTGCTTGATATTACTAAAAATTTACTGTTTACTAGTTGGTTAACCAGAGATATGGGTGTACCGATTACATTTGATGATCGAAACCTTGTCATTCAGAACAAAGTAACCAAGGCTATCGTGGGCCGGGGCACAGTGAGGATTGGATAGTATGTTTTGGAATGGGGAAATGCAACATTTGTTTTAGTTTTACAGCAAAATAAGGGTCGAACTTCATATGAGTTGTGGCATGCAAGCCTAGGTCATGTTCCTAGTACAGTGATTACTAGTTTACATAAGTCTGATTTACTTTCAGTTTCTTCTTTGTCGCCTAAACCGCATACCTGTGCCCCTTGTGTTATGGCGAATGGTCAACAGTTGGATTTTGTTGAGAACCCTAAACATGTTGACGATGTTCTTGATTTAATACATTGTCATTTGTGGGGTCCCTTCCCAGTTTTATCTGGCGATGGCTTTGAGTATTATTCATTATTTATTGATGATTTCTCGATATTCACTTGGATGTACCCTCTTCGTCGCAAATCAAATTTTGTTGACACTTATTCGGAGTTTGAGGCACTTGTTGAAAATTAATTTTCAGCAAAAATTAAAGTTTTTCAGAGTGATGGTGGCACTGAATTTTCTAACACTAGACTCAGGTCTCATTTTGCTATGAAAGGTATCCATCATCAGGTTTCCTGTCCGTCTAATCTGGAGCAGAATGGGCACGCAAAATGCAAGCATCGCCATGTTGTTGAGATGGGTCTCACAATACTCTTTCACTCACATCCTTCGATTTCCCGTTGGGATGATGCTTTCACCACTGTTATCTACATCATTAACCGGTTGCCTACTCCAACGATGTAGGGATTGACTTCTTATGGTATTCTCTATTGTCGAGATCCCATCTATGGTAACTTTCATCCATTTGGTTACCGGGTTTTTCCTTTAGTTCATCTATTTACTGATCATAAGTTGTCTCCCCGAAGTATTTTGTGTATATTCATTGGTTACAGCTCATTAGTATAAGAGGTTTTGTTGCCTTGACCATTCTACTTGCAAGGTTCATGTTACTCGCCAGGCACGGTTTGACGAGCATATTTTCCTCTTGCTCCATCATCAGGCGTTGGTTCTCCCTTTTCAGGTTTGGGTGTCTTGGTTCTCCTTCTTCAGGTTTGGGTGCCTTGGCTCCATTACCGTCTCAGTTTCGGCTTCCTCATGATGAGCTGTCTCTTCCAGTTACTCCGCGAGCTTACCCGCATCCGCCACCCAGTCACGCGACCGCGCTAACCTCGCCTCAGGTCTGTGTGTCCCCCGCATCCAACCATGCTGGCACCTCGGCCCCGCCCAACACAAGTGCCCCGAGCACGTCTCCGCCCTAGATTGATGCCATGACCCTGGTCTCCTCCTATGGTGGCACCACGGCCACGGGCACTCCTTGTGATGGCACCTCGGCCACGGCCTCATCTCGTAGTGGTGCATTGGCCATGGCCTCAATCTTTTCCCGTGATGGCGCCACGACTATGGATGCAGAAAGCCATGGCAATACCTTCTCGGCCACAAATGCGGATGGCCACGACCATGCCGTCTTGGCTACACCCAAGATCTCGGGTCCTTCTCGTCCAGGGGCTTCTCGCATGGTTACTCGTTCTTACACCGGAGTTATTCAACGCTGAGATTACTCAGACATTCATTCTCATAGACTTCTTGTGGCTCTTCTTCCTTAAAAAGAATCGACTGACTATTGTTCTGCACTTCAGGATCCTTCTTGGGTTTCTGCCATGAATGAGGATATGGCAGCTCTTCGCAGTCAGCATGTTGGCTATAAGGATGAGAAAATGAAGCAACCTATTTTCTATAAGGATCCTGCTCATCTGGACTATGTTTGTCGTCTTCGCAAGGCCATTTATGGTCTGAAGTATGTGCCTTAATCATAGTTTCATCATTTCAGTGCCTACCCCCTGAAGCTTGTTTTTTGTTACAGTTCTTCCGATACTTCTTTATTTGTGCTATCTCATGGCTCGTCATTATTGTATCTGTTGGTTTATGTTGATGATATCGTTTTGATTAGGAATGATCCCACTCTCATTTGTTGATAGCACCCATCGAGAGTTTGCTATCAAGGATTTGGGTGCCTTACACTACTTTCTTGGGACGGAGGTAACTCCCACAGCCTCAGGACTTCTTCTAGATCAAGCAAAGTATGCTCGGGATATTCTTTCTAGGGCTGGCATGTATGACGTGATTCCAGTCTCTACGTCATTCCTGTCGAATTCTCAGCTTCACAGTAGTATGAGTCCTCAGTTCAAGAATCTGACGTTGTACAGGCTCGTTGCTTGGTGTTCTTCAGTATATCACCATCACTTGTCCAAACTTAGCATTTACAGTTAATTCTATTAGCCAGTATCTTCAGGACCCTCGGGGAGGATCATTTTTTTGCTGTCACTCGGATTCTCCACTATGTTCGAGGGCCTTTACATTTTGCCATTAGTTTTCATGCAGCCTCTTCTCCAAAAGTACTCAGTTATTCTAATATTGATTGAGCCAGGTGTTTGGAGACTCCTCGTTCAACTTATGGCTATATTGTCTTCTTAAATGGCAACTTGGTTTCTTGAACTGCGAAGAAATAACCCACTATGTCCAAGTCCGGCACTGCTTTTGAGGTCATCTGGCTGACTCATTTTCTTTGTGATCTTCATGTTCCCCTTTCTGGTTCGCCTCTCTTGCTTTTTGACAACGACGGTGCAATCTTCTTAGCTCACAATCCGGTGACACACAAGCGGGCTAAGCACATCAATATTGATTATCATTTTGTTTGCGAGTTGGTCTCTTCAGGCAAACTTCGTGTTGCTCATGTTCATACATCTCTACAGATTGAAGACATCTTCACCAAGGGTCTCTCTCGTCCCTTGTTTGAGTTCTTCAGGTCCAAGCTTTGCGTCTCTGAGAATCCGACGCTTCTCCTGAGACGGGTGTTAGAATAAATCAAATTACTGATTAGATTGTGATTAGTATGATTAGATTCTTTTCTTATTTTACGTCTATTGTACTCTTTATAAATTCAGTCATCAATAATACAATTCTTTACGACAAATCATTCTATCAGAATTATTTCTTACTGAACTTCGTCATGGGATCAAAGTTGCCTTTTCCATTTTTGTATTTTAAAAACTTTTAGCAGGGGTTTAATTATTTTTAAATAAATTTACGTCCAAATTGGCCGTTGACATTTTGGTCAACGAAATCCAAGATTAGATTTGCGCTTTCAGATTTTATAAGGTTATATCTGCACTTTCAAACAAAACATAGGGTAAAAATGCACTTTTCTCTTTAAAATATATAGCTTTATTAACCATTAAATATCAAACAAAAATTGCAGAGCTACATTGTTGTAGATTCCAGACAAAACAGGAAAAAAGAAACACAAAATGAAAAATGAAAAACAATTTGCAGATATCACGAATAATAGAAGGAAAAAGGAAGCAAGGAACACATGATAAAAATAATTAAAAGATTAACTTCCCACCCACATACTTTGAATAATTGAATCCCTAAATCCTATGTTACTTTTACATTTTCTACGGAGATGTTGGAGATGTTGAGGATTACGAATATGAGATATGGTTATAGCAAACAATCCCCTCACAAATCACGGCCTCACCCACTTTCTTCTTGAATATCAAAATTGAAGAGTTAAATGAAGTATTACGTATCTGAATCATAAAAGAAGAGAATATTATATGAGAACCATTAAGTACAATGACCAAGTACAACTCGGATGGGACACTCAACACCGGGAGTTTGACAAAGCTTGACACCATGAAGAAAAGCATTATGAACTTCACTCTCATGAAGTTCTACTAAAGTTTAAGGTATTTTGGACTACCATCTTAAAATCATTTGGTATTAAATGAAAGTGACTCAAGATCTTATATATTAATCATTTAGTTTTTAAGAAACCAATGTTAGATTTTTTTTATCAACAAGTTCCCAGTTCTTGGCAGTAGCGTTAACTAGAAGATAAAGTTTTGTATAAGACCATCTCATTGTGAGACCAAAGATTTAATTGCAAATGGAGTTTCTAATTAAAGTTTCAAAAGTCTAGGGATTGGATGTGAAATTTCATTATTTTACATTTAAGTCCAGATATAAATATCAACATTTCCTCATTGTTCTCTCATATTTTTCTGAAACTCTCTCTCTCACCTCCTTTCCTTTTTCCTATTAAGCCGAATCTCCTTTCCTCCTTATTCTCTCTCCAACGCAAATCTCCTTCTTCTCTCTCCTCTCCATTTCTCTTCCATCTTTCTTCAATTCGAGCTCATTTTCTTCCATTCAACCACACAACCTCTCATTTTTCTTCCTCCTTTCTTGCACGTAATTTTTGGAGTTTTCCGGCAAATTTTCTGGCGACTGGACACAATACGAACTTCGTTTTGTGTTTATCTTCAAGGTAATGTTTTTGCTCAGAGTTTTTACGCATATTTTGTTTTTTTTTGTTTGCTTTTTTTGTTCATGTGATTTTCTAGGGTTTATGTTGTTCACTGTGTTAATATTTTGGAATTTCTCTTTTTTTGTGTTTTGTGAGTTGTTCTTACGGATTTGTGCTAGTATTTGTGCTGTTGTTGCTATTTGTTAGATGTCTAAGAAGATTTGCACCGTTGTTGCTGCAAATCGAGAAGGAAGGAAGAATTGTAAATTTTGTGAATTGGCTGTGTTGTTTTATGTACGCTTAATGATGTTTCTCTTTTTCAGTATGATGTTTCAGGTTTTAGGCTTTAAGTACTGTTCAGTGTTGGTATGGTGTTTTAATTTTGGTGCTTAATACTTGTGGTGGTTTTATGCATATTTTGTTGTTTTTTTTCCAATTTTTGTTTTTTTTCCAATTTTTATTTTTTTGGAATTTTTATTTTTTTTTGTTCATGTGATTTTCTAGGGTTTATGTTGTTCACTGTGTTAATATTTGGGGATTTCTCTTCTTTTTTTGTGTTTTGTGAGTTGCTCTCACGAATTTGTGCTAATATTTGTGTTGTTTTTGCTGTTTGTTAGATGTCTACGGAGATTTGCATCACTGCTGCAGCAATCGAGATGGAAGAAGGATTTGTAAGGTTTCTTATTTTTTTGGCTGTGATGTTTCAGGTACAGTTAATGATGTTTCTCATATTCTGTGTGATGTTTCAGGTTTTAGGCTTTAAGAATTGTTATCAGTGTTGTTGTGATGTTTTAATTTCAGCGCTTGATACTTGTGGTGTTTTCATGCTTTAAGTGTGAAATTGGTGTTCAGTTTTAATTGTGTGTGAGATCTTAGGGTTTTTTTATGATTTGTGCTAATTTTTTTTGCTGATGATGTTTCTTAGATGTCTAAGAATGCTTGCAAATTGTTGCTGCAATTGAGAAGGAAAGAGAATCTGTAAATTTTATTATTTTACATATTGATGTTTTAAATATTGTTATTGATGTTTTGGGTTTTATGTGTGATGTTTCATGTTTGGGGTTCAAGTACTGTTATCTGTGTTGGTGTGATGCTTTAATTTCTGTATTGATGCTTGTAGTGTTTTAAATGTGCAATTGATGTTCGATTTTGTTGTTTTGATTGTGTGTGTGATATCTTAGGGTTTTGTTACGATTTGTGCTAATTTTTGTGTTGTTGTTGCCGTTTCTTAGATGTCTAAGAGCACTTGTCCAATGTTGCTGCAATCGAGAAGGAAGAAGGATTTGTAAGTTTTCTTAATTTGCAGCAATGATGTTTCGGGTACGGTTGATGATGTTTATCGGTTTCAGTGTGATGTTTCAAGTTTTATGCTTTAAGTCATGTTATCAGTGTTGGTGTGATGTTTTAGTCCGTTTTGATTGTGTGTGATATCTTAGGGCTTTGTTACTATTTGTGCAATTTTTTTTTGTTTTTTCTTAGATGTTTAAGAACATTTGCCCACTGTTGTTGCAATCGAGAAGGAAGTATGATGTGTAATTTTTTTTTATTTTTCAGATGTGATGTTTTATATACTATTGTTGATGTTTTTGGTTTTCTATGGGATGTTTCATGTTTAATCTGGAAGTATTGTTAAGTGTGTTGTTGTAATGTTATAATTTCAGTGTTTGATGTTTGTGGTGTTTTCATATTTAAGTATGCAACTGATCTTCAGTTTCGTTTTTTGATATTTTAGTGTGTACTGATTGATGTTTTAAAATTTTGGTATTGTTGTTTTAAATATTGTATTTGATGTTTCTCAATGTAGATTTCAATGATGTAAGTGACCTATTGTGATGTTTTAATTTCAGATATTGATGTTTTAATTACTGTATGTGATGTTTTATGTTTATTTCACAGAAATACTTTTCAAGCCAGTGTTCTACAATGCCATTGATGAGATAATAAAAAAATTCTATGAGGAATCATGTTCATGAAAATGTTCCCTTGAACAGAGAACTGGAGCCGACCTTTGATCTTGGCGTTGGTGAAATAGAAGAGTCGTCCTTTTCAAAACCAGTGGGAGAGAAGGCAAGCATGTGAATAAGCAAGCAACAAAGGGAAATAAATTGTGGGGAAAATCTAATTTGATTGGTTGGGATGTATTGTTTGAGAATGATGTCTTATAAATATTGGTTTATTTGATGGATAAGAGACACTAGATTATTTGATGTTTTAGGTTTATATGGATTTTTTTTAGTTTTTATGTTAGCGATGTGTTAGTGCATTTGAATCCTTTTGTAATGAATGATGTTTAACAAGTTATTTGAAATGCAATAACAGTGGAATGTATAGATTCATCGGAACATATGATTATCTTGTTTAAATCAACATCTTCATCGATACTTTTGAAAACATCACACACAAAAAATTGAACCATCGAAGCATTACAGTGTAACATCACACAAAAAAAATTCAACCATCACAGTATTACAATGTAACATCACAGTATGACAGAAATAATAATCACGTCCCAACAAGATAATTTTAGATCAATTGAGCATTACGTGTATTTTTTATCTATTTTAACTAATTTACCTTTATCTTGATATGTATTTTTTATAATTTTAATTTGATGTTTCAGTATTTATAATATGATGTTTCAATAATTACAATATGATGTTTGAGTTTTTACTTTTATTTTTCACTTTGATTTGAGTGTTCTTGCTTTTAACTATTCTACTCATTCAAAAAACTACACCCAAAAAGTTGGCCCAATTTTGGCCCAAATTATCTGAGTCAAACCCTACCGAAAAAGCGAACCTAATCGATTTTGACCCACAACCCACCGAAAAATGCAGAACCAACCGGGAACGGAATGAAATTCACTGGCCGCTTAAGAATCCATCAGCGCCGACCTTACCACTTTGACGAAATAGTTGGATTTTCACCTGGAAACCCCATCACCGGGGAAACCTTTCTAACTCCATTAACGGAGAACTCTTCTAACTCGTCGTCATCGTCATTCTTCTCATTGAGGAACGGAATCAGCTCCTTCCACGTTCTCTCCTCGCGTAGCGCACGATCGATAGTGGAGATCCGTCAGATCGAGCTGAGCCAGAGCGAATTTGGGGGTTAGGGTTTGGCACCGGTGAAAGAGGGAGCGGGGAAAGGAGTCTGTGATTAACCGCCGGTGAAAGGAGGAAGCGGAGCGGAAAAAGGAGGGATGTGAGGCGGCGACGGCGCAGATGCGAGGTGGCGACGCCGAGAGGCCAGGAGCCAACGACAGAGGAAGCAAGAAGATGGAAGATGCGTCATGTGATTATATTTTGATATTTGTTGTTTGGTCCCCCACATTTTTCACATTTTCATTAATTACCTCGAGTCCAAATTAATTCTTTTTTTGCCCTTGAGAGGCTAGGAGCAAATGTCACGTTGCCTAATGATTTCCAAACTCAACAACGCGAGCTTTGAGACGCTCAAGTGTCTCATCCAAGATGTACTTGGTTATGATACTCAATGATTCTCATATAATCCCTCTTTTTTCTAATTCAAATTCTTAATATTCACTTCAAACCTTCAATTTTAATATTCGAGAAGAAAGGGGGTGGGGCTGTGAATTATGAGGGGATTTTTCGCTATAACCGTATCTCATATTCCCAGTCATCAACATTTTCATACAAGATTTAAAGGTAATATAGGATTTAGAGATTTAATTATTCAAATTATGCTGATGGGAAGTTGTTTTTTTTAAAAAACTTTGTTATGTGTTCATTGTTTTTTCTTTCTTTGGGTTTTTCTTATATCTGCAGCTTGTTTTTCGTTTTTTTCCCCCTGTTTTATCTAGTATCTACAACAGTGCAGCTCTGCAATGTTTGTTTGATATTAAATGATTAATTGAATTATATTTTGATAAAGTGTCGGCAAAGACGGTCTTTGCATAATGCTATAGACAGTCCACTGTACTTTTTACCTTAAATTGTTGTAATTTTTTATAAAATTTAAATATTGTATTTTAAAATTTAAAACAAGTAATAATGTGTATTTGAATGTGAAAATATGTGTAATTTAAAAAATGCAGTTTATAGGGTAAAAATACGTGGCATGTCCATAGGTTTATGGATAAACTGTCTGTCGGAGACCCACTCTTATATATTATTTTTATTTTCCACAGATTATCTTTTAGATGGTTTTAGTTTAAGACGGCCTTGATCTTTTCATCACTGTTTGTAAAGAGAAGCCATTCTGAGCAAATTAAAACAGCCATTCATGGAGCATCTTCAAACATGCACAAAGAAAACATGTCATAGTAAAATAGAGAAGCTTCAAAGCGAATTGAGAGCATATTAATGAAACACTAGGAGGAAGCATGTGGATCGGTTGAAATTGTAAGTAGCCTGATAGTTGAAAACTTCTACATTCCGATCCGGTAGTTGACCGCGAAAACACAAAGAAAAACATCCCCGCAACACAATCATTTCTGATACAATTACTGCAATGATAGAAACAACAGTCAAATGAATTGTCCCAGCACATTAGCCGATGGAAATTAAACTCAGCCAAACTATAAATACATCCCAGGATTAGCTATCTATTGACCCTCTCATCATGTAACAAGATAATGCTCCTCGCACAGAATTGCGGGAAACTGAATACTACAGGAGTTATCACAGCATGTAATAAAATATTTAAGTTGATTCTCTGATTCAAACAGTTATTTATTACTTATTAGGTATAAGGATCAGGAAAGATAGGACTCAAATGTATAAAAAAAATTTGTTCATACAAAACACATTAAGTTGCTGCTACAGTCGACAGAATCAAACGTCCGAAGAAGAACAAATACACGAAAAGAATCTCAGTGTAACTAAATCTAGAGTCTCAATCTGACTACGGCAGATTCTGATACAGATCCAATCCATAAAGAGCCGGAGTGTTCAACAACGTGGCTTGCATATCTCCAAGTCGCGCCATTCCTGTCCTGTATCACTTCCAATATCCTCCCGTTTTCATCCACTCTCCCCGCCATTCCCAAACCTCTGTAATACGGCGATCCGAATCTCGCATTCATAGCCACCCAAAACTCACCATTCCCATTCATCCTTATGTTATCTGGATTCCCAGGAAGAACCGCAAACACTTCACTCCTCCCCGAAGAAACCCAGTACCTCAAAACCCTGCCGTTTGTTGTTTCCGTCACAAGAACGGAGTCACCTTTCCTACTCAACTCCACCCCGTTCGGAAACATCAGTCCGCCCAGGAGAACCGTCACATTCCGACTTCTGGGGTCGTACCTCATGAGTCTTCCAGTGCGATCGCCACTGGACATCGCGAGCGCATACTCTCTCCTCTGGAACCTCGTACTGGTGTCGGTGAAGTAGACAACTCCGGTGGGCTGATCGACCACCACATCGTTGGTGAACCGAAGAGGAACGCCTCGGGCTTGGGTGACTACGGGTGTGGCGACTCCTCCGTTCGGACCGACTACGAGGAGGCCCTTGTAAGCGTCGGCGATGTAGAGCTCTCCCGTTCTCCGATTGAAAGTTAGACCCAGGGGTCTTCCGCATCTCGCCTCGGTTTGGACGTGATCGTGTGGACCTTCGCAGCCGGCTCTATTGGGAGTTGTCACCGCGAAATTAACCCAGCGGTTTTGAACGACATCCCATCTGATGATTCGGCCATCGGAAACTCCGGTGTATGGACCGCCGCCGTGTCCGTCGAAAGCTAAACACTCAGGTCCGGTAGCGCCGGGAATCTGAAGTCGCTGTAACAACGTCGGTGTTCGTTGAGAGGTGGTCGCAGATGCCAACGTCAGAACGAGTATTGCAATGAAATGACTCAACTTTCCGATCGCCATGATCGCACAAATTAATATGCGGAGAATATAAATGGTAGGTTTGAATGTGGGGAGAAAGGGATCGCATGTATCCTATATATAGAGATTTTTGTGGTCCGAATCCCATTAGAATTAGGGTTTGGATGGATAGCGTCCGAATTTCATGGGATTGTACTTCTGTACTCGTCAAATATGTTGAATCAAGTTTTCCGAATTTGGCAGGGATTGTAAATTTGTAATTTGCATTCCTTCTAGAATACGTGTGCCAACCATGGGGTATTTTCCTTCGAAAATAAAATAAAATAAAAACCATGGGGTAATTAGTCTTTCAAACGTCAATTACGAATTTATAAGAGAAAATTATTATGGAAATTGAAATGGAAATTTTTATATGTGGCCACCTTATCTTTGTACTATCATTTTGTCTCAAATTTAACCACTTAACTTCAACAACTACAAAATATTACACTTCCTCTATCCCATCTCTATTTACACATGTTGACTTTTGTAATTTAATCAAAATTATTTTTGGCCGTTAATATCTTTGCTTGTGCACATTTAAAAATAATAAAAAGTTGACATTATGAAAATAGATGTAACGACAATTTCAACAAGATCTCACATGATAACATATTATCTCATATATTACTCTATTTTTACTTTTCAAATTAATCAATTTGAACTAAATGAATAGTATTTGTGCAAATTCAGGTGAGATGGGGGAGTAGCGGAAAATTATTTTCATTGTGTTTTTCATTCAAATGTGTCACTCTACTAAACTTCATCTTTATTGAATACACTTTTTATTCATCCATAAATTAAGTGGCACGTTATTTTCTAGTATTATAATAAAGAGAGGATCAATTCATATTCATATCTCGAACTATTAGGGGTTATAAAAATAAAATAAATATAGAAACAGTTTTGGATGAAGGTAAAAACTTGCCATCTTATTTCTAATACGTTATCTGTAGAGTGTGTACGTATCATACACACATAGTGCTCCTCTCTCACTTCTTTTCTCCATGTTACTATTTATCATCCCTACCGTTAGACACCAACGGCTAAATCACAGCTCCCTCACCGGAACCCTCACTCACATAACCACCTTTTAACCTTGTCGAGTCTACGAGGCGCCGTCAAAAGCTTTGCCCAAGCACTCCAAACTTGAAACCCTCCTATCTCCACAAACCTCCCTTTCACTCAAAATCTGACACCAATTCTTCAATATAAGGGAGAATCGGCTGTGCTTTTCTCTCCCGAGCAAGTATCGGAGCTATCCACTCACTACGCAAATGCTCTAATTGGGAATTTTCCAAGAGGAAGGCCGACAATAGAAAAGCTAGAAGCTGATTTCAGGGTTGTGGGTTTCAGCGGAAGTTACCAACTGGACGCAATTGATTTCAAAAACATCCTAATCAGGTTCCAAGAGAAGGAAGACATCCAACGTTGCTGGATCAAGGGGGTTTGGTCGCTTAATGGCACCACTATGAGGATCCTCATATGGACGCCATACTTCAAACTGAATGCAGAATCTTTGATAATCTCGACCTGGGTCACCATCAGACAAGTGCCTCTCTACTATTACAATGTCCCGGCCATAGAAGCAATTGGAAACCAGATTGGAAAATTCATCAAGATGGATCAAGCAACAAAAAGGCTAACAAGGCCATCTGCCCTCAATATATGTGTGGAAATTGACCTTCAATCCCAACTGTGAGCCACATCCGGTAAGGCACTTCCTTGGAAAATGAAAAGTATGCCATAGAATATGAAGATTTACCTATGTACTATTGTGGCTGTAAGAAGATTGGTCACCATGTAGATATGTGTAGAATAGTTAACCCTGAACTGAGACTTCCTAAATCTACCACCACACTGAGTAGAGCCCCCAAACAGATATCTACTAAACAGATTAATAGGAACAAACCCCAGTAAACAAATGCAACAGATAAACTAAAGCCTGGCAACAAACACAGCAAAGAACCAATAGAAGTTGCCCATACTAAAGCTCTAGCTAAATGGCAGCCAGTACACAAAAACATTGATCCACATACTTTAGGGATACCAATAAGCAAGAAACAAAGAGAAGCTCAACACCAACCTCAACAAGAAACACCAGATAGAATAGAAAGTCATCATATAGATGTTGAGACACCACAGCTGGAACTCCAAGGGGAAGAAATTACCAACCAAGATACTTTACATACTCACAATGATGGGGAGAAGCAATAGGAACCCCACAATGATGTCTTCAAAGGCAACAACAATGAGGCTGAACTGTAAAAAGGGGAAATCCAACAATTAATTGATCTTACAGAAGAAACAGGCAAACACAAGGAGTATGCCAAAGATGACCTATCAGGTATCATCCCAAAATCTCCTTTAAATGAACGAGGTACTGATCCTTTTTACTCACCATCCTGCAGATCCAGCCCCAAAAGCTCAAACAGGTTCCATCTACTAGGAGAGGAACTTCAGTCTGACACAGCAGACTGCAACTCAAGTACTAAAGAGCTTCGGTTGGATTAGGTAAGTACCCAAAAATTCTCTAGTATGTTGTCTGGTAGGACATCCAGGAAGAGGACATTCTTTAACAGGTTAAATAGGATGAATTTAAGGTCTACTTCAATAAGCAACTCTGGAAAGTCTAAATGATAGATACACACCTTAATATTAGGGCGCTTGTCTGGAACCTTAGAGGAATTGGAACATCCCTGGAAAGGTTAAAAAGAATAATTAGGACTCATAATATACAGATACTTTGTATATTTGAACCTAAGCATCATTATCAGCAATGTGACACATAGTGGATTAAATTATAAGAGAAAATTATTGTGAGACGGAGTCAGATTTTGAAAATCGTGAAAAAGTAAATAGGTCAATAATTTTGAGACGGAGGCAGTATGTTGAATCAAGTTTTCCTAATTTGGCAGGGATTGTAACTTGTACGGTTACTATATCACCCCCTGTATTTTACTTACGCCTTAATACATATTGTATGCATATAAAATGGTTAATTTAGAAAAAAAACAAGAAACAAAATTTAATTTTTAAGAAAAAAAAACAAATTTACACTTCTCCTGCCGGCAGTCCAGTGCCACTGTCGATCCACCACCACCCTATCAACCCCACCCCGCCGGAAACCACTCATCCCCAGTCAAGTCCTCGTCGTCCCTGTCCTTCTCGTCCCCAGCTCAGTCTCCGCCGAAAAAGACCCTCCCGAGCCCCTTCTTCCCAAGCCTAACCCTAAATCATGGCGTGAGCGGGGGCAAGAACCATGGCTTTCGCGAGAACCATAGCACGAGGGGAAACGAGAGCCACCAGAGGAGAGGGAAACTAGAATGTGGGGCATCAATTGGAAACGAGAGCCACGACAGTGAGAGGAATCGAGAACCAGGGGCAAAAAAGGGAAACGAGAACCAAGGGGAAAGAAGAGTCGGGTCTGGGAAAGGAGAACTGGGTCGGGGCTGGGGAAAGGAGAGTCGGTCGGGGGAAACGATGGGAGAGAGAAACGAGAGCCAGGCGTGGGAAATGATGACGATCAGAAATGAGAGCAAAGGCGGAGCTAGGCGGACAGGAGCCACGATGGGGCATGGGCAACGAGAACCAGGGCACGCCGGTACTAGGCAGAGACGAAGCTGAGCGAGCACAGCACGGGACTTGGGAAACGAGAACCAAGGCACGACGATGCTAAGTGGGGACGGCGATGAGAAAGCACGCTGGAGAGATTGCGACGAACGGGAACCAGATCTTCACACCGAAGAGATTGCGACCGACACCGGAGAGATGGAGAAGATGCCGGAGAAGACACCATCGCCGATGAATGCCGCCGCCAGAGTATTTATTTAGGTTTACAAATAATTTTTAATTATTATCAATTTTTCAGTTTTTTATTCTTTAAATTAAATTCAAAAAACAATATGTCTTTCAATAGTACATATAAATGGCGTAATTAAGTAAAATACATGGTTTGATATAGCGATTCACTTTGTGTTGCTACTATATTTAATGCCATGTGTACTAACCATGGGGTATTTTCCTTTAAGAAAATAAAACTATTGGGTCTAACAGAAAGAGTTCGCCTTATGCGAGACCGTCTTACCGTAAGGCCAAAGACTAAAGTAAAAAAATAAGGAAAGGACAACTGAAATTTGGGGTTAACTTTTATCTTTTTTCTGGTGATAGAATGAAAATTGCAAAAAAGCTGGAGGACCATCCTGCAAATAAATATTTTTAAAAAATACACAGAACGCGTCTTCTCCTCGCTCTCCGCTGTCGCCTCGCTTTCTCCCACCTTCAACCGAACTCCCTCCACCTCTCTCCTTCCCTCTTTGTGTGTTTTACCTTTTACTAACTCGATACTATAATGCTGCATCTAGGGGTGGAAATGGGGAACAACAACCCGGAGTAAGGCGTTATGCTCTTCAGCAGAGCTTCATGCCTTCATTAGTGATCTCGAGCGACATTATGCACCTAGGAGTGCTTGCCACTACTTCTCACGCTCAAGCAACGGGAACCCTCTTTGTTGTTTACTATAAGCCAAGGTACAACCTATTTAAATTCCAATTTTGAATCAATATGCAGCCTATGTTAAGTTATGATCATGAGTGGAAAATGATAATATTTTTCGAACCATCTTCAGGACAAGCCAGTTCATTATTGGATTTAATAAGTACCTCGAAACGAGTAACCAAGCGTAGGAGTTGGCATAAGGTTTAAGATGCAATTCGAGGGGGAGGATACTCCTGAAAGAAGGTACCTTTACTGATATAATTCATTCAAAGTGAACTCATTTGTTGATAGAAATACTGGCATTTCTTCTTTGTTTACATTAAATAGGTTTACTAGTACTTTAGTTGTTGTGGAAGATATTGTTCCTCAACGGAAAGTGTAAAGTCTAGATTTATCTAGTTGGCAATTTGTGAAAATTATACAAATATGGTATTATTGAGTTGCAACATCAAAGAAGGAATTTTGGTGCAATAAGGAAAGGTTGAAGACTGAATCCGAGAAGGATATATCTAATCCAAGTTGTATTTGAGTTGGATGAGATATTCTAGTTCCTTACTTAAAGGGATTAGATTTGATAATTCTTATCTCCAATAGATTTCATTGTAATCAGAATATTTTGTGGAGAAGGAACTACATTTGTACAAGACTTCATGCGTATCAGAATTGGAGATGCAATATTCATGTGTGCAATATTCGTATGTTGGAATATACGGATAAGCATATTTACGCCAAGATGTTTACGGAAAAAGAAGACAGAATATTATGGTATTTGTGATTTATGGAAATATGAATATTCTGCTATATATTAGGCGTATGAAAGCATAGTTGATTTATGAAAAATCTCCATAAATATGGAGTTATTATTATCGAATATATGGAGATATTGAGATAAGGAAAATCCCTTTATTTATGGGATTTGGATATGCTTCAAGAAGCAGATTTGGAATAGGAATATTATGGAGATAATCATGGAGAATTCAGATCTGCTCATGGACTATATATAGAGAACAAACATGGCTGCATTATTCACGGACTTAATAGAAACAATCTGCACACGGATTTTTTATCTTTGAGAATTGCAAAGAGCCAGAATTCTATGTTCCAACACACGAACCTGCTGCACAAAGTTCAAAATCATATGTCTTAATTCCTCGGGAGGAGGAGATCCAGCGTCGACGAGTTTCGAGGTCAGAGGGAGTCTGATCAAGGCGGATCGGTAGCAAGGGGAGCTTGCAGGATTCACGTTATAGTTAAATAAGATAAGTATAATTGTATGGTGTACTTTGTACTGTATCTTTCTGATTAGTGGATTAATTCTGAATTGGGCCAGGTCCCGCAGATGTAGGTGAATTTCACCGAACTGCGTAACCAAGCCTTGTGTCTTTTATGCTTTACTTTATTGCATACTTGGTTGTATAGGTTATGTTGGAACACAGTAGTGATAATTGAATTAATTAGGTAAAACCAAATTTCAATTGGTATCAGAGCTTGGTCACTTATTATTCCCTTGGTTGTGTCAAGGAAAGTGAGATCCGGTTTTACCAATGGCGACCACAGAAGGAGCTTCCGTGTCTCGGCCACCACTGCTGGAAGGAACAAATTACAACTACTGGAAGGCTCGCATGCGGGTGTTCATAAATTCACTGGATGAATTGGCTTAGTACTATGTTGAAACGGAATGGAAACCCCCTGTTGTTGGAAATTCTGAAGGAGAAGAATCTAAGCCTAAAGAATCGTGGACACCAGGTGAAAGAATGGGAAGCTTGGCGAACTCCAGAGCATTAAATGCCATATTTACTGCAGTAGATGAAGATCAGTGCAAACTCATCTCTACGTGCCAACAAAAAAAGAAAGCATGGGATATCCTACAAACTGTACATGAGGGGACAAGTCATGTACGGGAATCAAAACTACAAATGTTGGCCACAAAATTTGAGGAACTGAAGATGGAGGAGGATGATACTATTTCTATATCTAATGGGAAACTGAGAGACATCTCCAATATGGCGTATCAACTTGGGAAAGTTTACAAGGAAGCAAAATTGGTGAAAAAGACCTTGAGATCTCTTCCTAAAAGATTTGCTATGAAAGTAGCAGCAATAGAAGAAGCAAGAGATATGGCCACCATGACCTTAGATGAGCTAATGGGATCACTACAGACCTATGAGATGACAATGCAGTAGCCTGCAAAGAAAGTCCAGAAGGAGTTGGCCTTCAAATCCTCTTCATCAAGGGTCATCAATGAATCTGATAGTGATGATGGAATTGAAGAACTTGCTCCTATCACCAAGAGTTTATCAAGAATGCTGAAGAAGGTGGTAAACAATAATTCACAGGAAAGATCTGGAGGGAATAAAACTCGTCCTCAAGATTTTGGTAATCGTGGAACTCGGATGGAACAGGGAAGTCAGCAATTCTCTAGAAACCAAGTTGGTGAAGGAAAGAAGTCTGAAAGAATTCAATTTCGAGAATATGGAGGATACGGCCACATCCAGGCTGAATGTGCTAATACCCTAAAGAAACAGGGAAAATCATACATCACCTCTTGGAGTGAAGATGATGAAGAAGACGAAGGGGAACTTACAAGCAATTATATGGCATTTGGAGCAAAATTTCACGGTGGATCAGATGAGGTATGTTCCAACATGTCAGAGAAAGACGAAGCTGTATGTTCCAACATAGGTTCTGATGACACGTCCAGTGATGATGGCGGACTAGTTGCGAGTGATGAAGATATCTACAGTACATATGAGCAGATGTATGCCATGTGGCTTCAAGTTGTTGATACAAATAGAGTGTTGAAGGAAGAGAAAAATCATCTGGCCGAGAAGGAGAAAGAGTTGCGAGTTTTAGTTGGTGAACTCAGAAGAGAGATTGAAGAGTTAAATTTGAATCTAAGCTCAACATCTAAAAGAGCTGAGATGGCTGAAGCAGCTATTACCAAGTTAAACACTGGAAAGGCAAAACTTGATGACAACGGTCACAATTACAAGGGCATAAATCTTGGTTTAGTTTGACACTTGTCAGTTTGGTAACTTAGGTAAATTATTTGGTAGTATGAACTGTGCTGAATAGGCTGGAAATATGTGGGATGCAGATGCAAATTGATGTTTGAATGTTCTTAATTCATTGTATTTTTAAGATGAATGTGAAGTGCTTGAATTCTTGAAGAAATGTGAAGATTTTGAAGATAAATATTAAAACAAACTATTGAACCTTAATATTAAATGTAATCCTAAATTTTTTATGGTTGAATTTGTATTATATTTGTGGGATTTTAATTTTGAAGAATTGATTTTGATAATGTAAATTTAAAATTACATATGTTTCTTGAATTTTGAATTTAGTTATGTATTTTTAATAATTTTTAAAAATGTTCTCCTGAAATTCGGTTTGTTCGGATTGAATCTGAATTCAAACCGGAACCAAATTCCAATTTTGGTTCGGTTTATTCAGGTCGGTTTTGGATTTTTTAGGGGCAAAACCAAATATCCCGACCTAACGCCCACTCCTAACATCCGATACTCCACAGTTAGACAAAAAATTATATGGCCGCTCTCGGGTTGTAAAATAAATTAATACCCACGCAACTTCAAGCATCCGCTTTAACCTAATTTTAGCACTGGTATTCCATTCCAGCACCAGTCTAACAACTGGTGCTCCATAGTTAGACCAAAAATTATATGGCTGCTCTCAGGTTGTAAAAAAATATAATACATATGCAGCATCAAGCAACCGCTTTAACCAAAAGTTAGCACCGGTTTTGGTAATTCATAGCACCGGTCCCCGTCATTAATGAAGATCCCATATAGGTTTAATTTGAACCCTTGATTTCTATATGTTGATTTAATCTGAACCCTTCAAAATTTGTCTATATAATGAAAACTTGAAACCTTAAAGCTACTCGCTCCCTTATTTGCCTCTCATCCTCTCATCCTCCTACTACACCACCTCTCCATTACCGCCGCCTCCTCCTCCTAAATATCCAACCATTGCCACCGCCGCCTCGTCCCCCTCCCTCCATAACCACCTTGTTCCTCTCCATTACCTCCACCACCTCCTAAAAACCAACCATTACCATCGCCACCACCTAAACATCCAACCATCAATGGCATCGCCTCGTCCCTCATCCCTCCATAACCGCCTTCTTCCTCATCACACCTCTGCATTCATGTTTTTCTAATTTTTTTCTTTTGTTGGTTGTGTTAGATTTTTTTTCTAGGCCATTCTTTTTTTAGGTCATTCTTTTTTTTCTGATTTTTGGGTGTGTTGGAATTTTGATCATGTTGTCTTTCAAGGGGTGTGTGAGATTTTTTTCCATTTTTGTACTTTTTGGGTTGTGCGACATTTTCTGCATTTTGTGATAAAATTAAAAGTGCGACATTTTCTGCATTTTGTGATGAAATTAAAAGTGTACCCTGTGATATAAATTGTAGAATGTGTACCCTGTGATATAAACTGTGATTTTCTATTTAACTATGTACGACTTTGACTATTTTTTCTGCAATTAATGCGATATAGTTTATTGTGGGATGCTGATGTGTTTATGTTTTAGTTTTAAATGCATCTAACAACAACAATGTTTTGAATGAATGACGAACCAGATTAAGGTTGACGGGTCTTTTTCCGTGTTTTGATTATTTCTAGTTGATGTTTAAACTGTTGAGATATTATAGTCTATCAACGCCAGACAAACATAGAGTATTTGACATGGTTCATTTATACACTCCATGTTTCCTTGGTCTTGTAAAACTGTTTTATTTCAACATTTTAAATGATCTTCTATGCCAAATCGTGATGTGCACTTTTGTAATGGAAGAAGCATTAGTTAAAGGGCACTGCATGGGATGCTCTCTATTCATCCTTATGTTATCTGCGTTAGTCGGTGGCTTTTCGGTTTGGACGTGATCGTGTGGACCTTCGCAGCCGGCTCTATTGGGAGTTGTCACCGCGAAATTAACCCAGCGGTTTTGAACGACATCCCATCTGATGATTCGGCCATCGGAAACTCCGGTGTATGGACCGCCGCCGTGTCCGTCGAAAGCTAAACACTCAGGTCCGGTAGCGCCGGGAATCTGAAGTCGCTGTAACAACGTCGGTGTTCGTTGAGAGGTGGTCGCAGATGCCAACGTCAGAACGAGTATTGCAATGAAATGACTCAACTTTCCGATCGCCATGATCGCACAAATTAATATGCGGAGAATATAAATGGTAGGTTTGAATGTGGGGAGAAAGGGATCGCATGTATCCTATATATAGAGATTTTTGTGGTCCGAATCCCATTAGAATTAGGGTTTGGATGGATAGCGTCCGAATTTCATGGGATCAAGTTTTCCTAATTTGGCAGGGATTGTAAACTTCATTTGCATTCCTTCCAGAATAAAATAAAATAAAAACCATGGGGTAATTACTCTTTCAAACGTCAATTACTAATTTATAAGAGAAAAATGTTATGGAATCACAAATTAATTGAAATGGAAATTTTTGTATGTGCCCACCTTACCTGTATACTATCATTTCGTCTCAATTTTAACCACTTAACTTCAACAACTACAAAATAGTACACTCACTCTATCTCATATGTATTTGCACATGTTGACTTTTGTAATTTGATCAAAATTATTATGAGACGGAGTCAGACTTTGAAAATCGTGAAAAAGTAAATAGGTCAATATTTTTGAGACGGAGGGAGTATGTTGAATCAAGTTTTCCTAATTTGGCAGGGATTGTAACTTGTACGGTTACTATATCACCCCCTGTATTTTACTTACGCCTTAATACGTATTGTATGCATATAAAAAGGTTAATTTAGAAAAAAAACAAGAAACAAAATTTAATTTTTAAGAAAAAAAACAAATTTACACTTCTCCTGCCGGCAGTCCAGTGCCACTGTCGATCCACCACCACCCTATCAACCCCACCCCGCCGGAAACCACTCATCCCCAGTCAAGTCCTCGTCGTCCCTGTCCTTCTCGTCCCCAGCTCAGTCTCCGCCGAAAAAGACCCTCCCGAGCCCCTTCTTCCCAAGCCCAACCCTAAATCATGGCGTGAGCGGGGGCAAGAACCATGGCTTTCGCGAGAACCATGGTGAAGAACCATAGCGCCAGGGGAAACGAGAGCCACCAGAGGAGAGGGAAATTAGAACGGGGGGCATCAATTGGAAACGAGAGCGAGACAGTGAGAGGAAACGAGAACCGGGGGCAAAAAAAGGAAACGAGAACCAAGGGGAAAGAAGAGTCGGGTCTGGGAAAGGAGAAGTGGGCCGGGGCTTGGGAAAGGAGAGTCGGGCGGGGGAAACGATGGGCGAGAGAAACGAGAGCCGGTCGTGGGAAATGATGACGATCAGAAATGAGAGCAAAGGCGGAGCTAAGCGGACAAGAGCCACGATGGGGCTTAGGCAACGAGAACCAGGGCACGCCGCCGGCACTAGGCAGAGACAAAGCTGAGCGGGCACGGCGCAGTACTTGGGAGACGAGAACCAAGGCACATCGCTGCTAAGCGGGGACGACGACGAGAAAGCACGCTAGAGAGATTGCGACGAACGGAACCAGATTTTCACGCTGGAGAGATTGCAACCGACACCGGAGAGATGGAGAAGATGCCGGAGAAGACACCATCGCCGGTGAACGCCACCGCCAGAGTATTTATTTAGGTTTACAAATAATTTTTAATTATTATTAATTTTTCAATTTTTTATTCTTTAAATTAAATTCAAAAAACAATATGTCTTTCAATAGTACATATACATGGCGTAATTAAGTAAAATACATGATTTGATATAGCGATTCACTTTGTATTGCTACTATATTTAATGCCATGTGTACTAACCATGGGGTATTTTCCTTTAAGAAAATAAAACCATTGGGTATAACAGAAAGAGTTCACCTTCTGCGAGATCATCTTACCTTAAGGGCAAAGACTAAAGTAAAAAAATAGGGAAATGACAACTGAAATTCGGGGGTTAAATTTCTTTTTTGAAAAAAAATATTTTTATAACCATACCTAATTGACATAAGTGCCAATATAACCTTTTAGTATTCTCTAGTAGTGTAAGGTGGTGATGACAGGGGCAATGAAGAAAATGATTAGGAAAAATGATGATTAATGTGTGTAATTTATTTTTTAAATTGTATTATAATCATATATTACTCAGTCCCAGCCGAATGTACACACTTTTTGGTGAACTTTCTCAGGTCATGTTTGACCAACGATAACTTTAGCTACGTATATTAACGGTGTGTTAAAATTTGATATTTAGAAAATACAGCATGCAGAGAATCCAACAATATCTCACATGATGATATTGGTATCTATATACTAGTTGAAATTTATGGTTAAACGTGTCTTGAGAAAGTTGACCAAAAAGTGTGCAGATTCGGCTGGGACGGAGGGAGTACATACAATTTTAGACTTAATATCATTCAACTAACGATGGCCAAGTAATCGTATATCCAAGTAAACATTTGATAATTTCTTGGAAAAATATTTACAATGCTAAACTTATTTGTAATAAATTTAATTTATTGGTGTTCAATTTATATTATTGATGCTAGACTCTGCTAAAAATAAACTCAACCGAACATGTCATATAAGGTAGTAGAGCACCAAAAACAATTCATTTAGTCTCTGTACGGAAGATAAATGCAAACGGACATGTCCCATCTGCAGAGAGTAACTCTGCAGTCATTCTGCAAAATAAAGGAAAGGACAAGTATTCATATGGTGGTATTTAACGCCAAAATGTATTTATTCAATGATATTTTTCATAATTTAAAAAATCCCAAAAAAATTACTCTTCTCCCGTATTAGGATAAATCAGATAACTGATTAGATTATGATTTATCATTATAGAGTTCTTTCCTTATTACACATCTATTGTACTTTCTATATATTCAGTCATCAATAATACAATTCCATACGGAAAGCATTCTATCATGGTATCAGAGCCTCTTCTGATCCAAAACCTAAAAACTTAAAATTTTATCGACGTTACCGTCGGTCGCCAGCGGCTCCGCTCCCCTCCAACGCCAGCGGCTCCACTCCGCTCCTCTCTAGAGAAGAAGGCGGCTTCGCTCCGCTCCGCTTCATTGCTTTTCCTCTTTCTGGTGCGCCTCTTTCACTTTGTGACAACAACAATGCCATCTTCTTGGCTCCAAATCTGGTGGTGCATAAACGGCCTACGCACATTGAAATTGATTATCATTTTGTTCGCGAGTTGGTTTCTTCGGTTCTTGCTCATGTTCCTACATATTTACAGGTTGTGGATATCTTCACCAAGGGTCTTTCTCCTCCCTTGTTTGAGTTCTTAAGATCCAACAAGGGAATCCGATGCTTCGCTTGAGGGGGGTGGGGTGTTAGGATAAATCAGATTACTGATTAGATTATGATTTATTATGATTAGATTTCTTGCCTTATTACACCTCTGTTGTACTCTATATATATTCAGTCATCAATAATACAATTCCTTACGGCAAATCATTCTCTCATCCCATAAGAAAACTTTACCTAATTTCATCAAAAATATTTTTTTTCTTAAATCACATTTTTATATTGAAAAAGCTAAAATATGAAACAAGTGCCTACTTTTATTTTTACTATTTCTATTTAACTTATTTTAGTTGATGATGTACTTCATATGTCCCTCGAGTATTGACATATTTTGACTTGTGTATGTGTATATATACACATGCAAAATGGTTGAAGGGTTGGTATACATATACTAACGTGTCTTACGACTTTTAGAGGTGTCAGAAAAGTTACCACAGGGATAACTTGCTTGTGGCAGCCAAGCGTTCATAGTGACGTTGATTTTTTATCCTTCGATGTCGGCTCTTTCTATCATTGTGAAGCATAATTCACCAAGTGATCGATTGTTCACCCACCAATAGGGAACGTGAGCTCGGTTTATACTGTCGTGACACATGTTAGTTTTACCCTACTGATGACAGTGTCGCAATAGTAATTCAACCTAGTACGAGAGAAACCCTTGATTCGTACAATTGGTCATCGTGCTTGGTTGAAAAGCTAGTGGCGCAAAGTTACCGTGCATTGGATTGTGACTAAACGCCTCAAAGTCAGAATCTGGGCTAGAGCGACGCAATTTCCCGTCGCCCTTTTGCTGATGCGCAGTAGGGGCCTCTGGCCACCAAGGGCACATGTCATGGGCTGTGTTGGTCCAGCAGAAATGCTGAGATACCTTCTTTGAATTTCAATTCCACCGAACGGCGGGTAGAATCCTTTGCAGATGACTTAAATATGCGACGGGGTATTGTAACGGGCATAGTGGCCTTGCTGCCACGATCATTTGAGATTTAGCCCTTTATCGCTCAGATTCGTCCCTCCCCATCCTTCCAAAACCAATTCCATTTATTCCCCTCCCCGCCACCCGAGGTTAATCAATTATTGTCCCTTTGATGGATTGATTGATAATTACTTGGAAAAATTCTCCAAGTACCTGAAAGAATAATTATTCACTTCACTACACTTTTCGAGCTAGAGGCTTGCACCTAGACTGGTGGAGATCGTGCACGCGTGGATGGTTACTTGATTACACTACCATAGAGACTCCCTTCTAACACTGATTTTTTAGCATTAATATTTAAAATCGATGCTAAAAATCTCATAGCATCAGTTTTTTAAAAATTTTAACACCGATTTTTAAAATCGGTGTTAATTTAACACCGATTTTTTAAATTTTAACACCAACCAGTGCTAAATTTACAATAGCGCCAGTTTTGGAAAACATTAGCACCGATTTTTAATAACTGGTGCTAAAAATTTGAAAATTTCATTTTCCCACTAAAGAAGTAGCCAAAAATTTTAAAATAGCACCGGTTTTAAAAAAAACCGGTGCTAAATATTTGCAAAATTCTATCTTCCCGCAAAAAAAATCAAAATAGCACCGGTTTTAGTAAATAATAGCACCGGTTTAAAAATTGTTGTTAAAAATTAAAAAAATAGCACCGGTTTTAAAAATCGATGCTAAAAATTAAAACTTAGCACCGGTTTTGTAAAACCGGTGCTAAAAATTTTCAAACATCATTTTCCCGCCCAAAATATTTAAATAGCACCGGTTTTTAAAAATTAGCACCGTTTTTTCCCAACCGGTGCTAAAAATAAAAAAATAGCACCGATTTCGGAAGAAAATAGCACCGGTTTAAAACGGTGCTAAAAATTTAAAAATAGCACTGATTTTGGAAGAAAATAGCACTGGTTCAAATCGGTGCTAAAAATTTGTAAATTTTTAAATTTTTCCCGCCAAAAAAATTAAAATTTAGCACCGGTTTTTGTAAACAATAGGACCGGTTTTGTAAAACAGGTGCTAAAAATTTTCAAAATTCATTTTCCCACCAAAGAAATAGACAAAAAATTTAAATAGCACCGGTTTTGAAAAAATTAGCACCGTTTTTAAAAACCGGTCCTAAAAATTAAAATATAGCACCGGTTTTGGAAGAAAATAGCACCGGTTTAAACCGGTGCTAAAAATTTAAAAATAGCACCTGTTTTGGAAGAAAATAGCATCGTTTTAAACCTGTACTAAAATTTTTAAAATTTTTCCCGCCTAAGAAATAGCCAAAAAAATTTCCCGCCAAAGGAATCGCTAATTTTTTAAAAAAATTCTCTCTCCTAGCCAAAAACTTCTAAATATTCGTCGAAATTTTTTAAATTTCAATTTTTCTGCCAAAGAATTCAAAAAAATTGCCAAAATTTTCAAATAATCTTCCCAGAACTTTCATGAGTTGGGAGTAGCTGCACAGCTGCTCTAAACTATTTGTTTTAACTTTCAAAATCGTTCACTTATTTTGTTGATTTTAACTAATAACTTAGTTAAGTTAAATTAATCAACGATCAACCTTTAGTGACCTAATATATACAAATAAGAATAAAATTTGTTTACATTAACCAATTAACATTCAACCCTTAATTGATTTAGTATACATAAATACAGCTTTAACAAGTTAACGGTCAAACTTTACTTTACTTTTAATATATAAACACTAATAACTAGGCTGACTTTGACTAATCAACGGTCAAACTATACTTGACTTTCAATAAATAAACACTAATAATAAAGTTGACTTTAACTAATTAATGGCCAAACTTTATTTGAATTAGTATATAATAAATACAAATAAAAATGTTTGACTTTGTCTAATCAACGGTCAAACATTAGTTGACTTTCTATATATAAATACTCGTGACTAAGTTGACTTTAACTAATCAACGGTCATACTTTGCTTGACTCTCTCTCTATATAGAAACACTAGTGACTAAGCTGACTTTAACTAATCAACGGTCAAACTTTACTCGACTTTCAATATATAAACACTAATAACTAGGTTGACTTTGTCTAATTAACGGTCAAACTTTACTTGACTTTCAATAAATAAACACTAATAACAAAGTTGACTTTAACTAATTAACGTTCAAACTTTAACTGATTAGTATATAATAAATACTAATAACTAGGTTGACTTTGTCTAATCAACGGTCAAACCTTACTTGACTCTCTCTATATAAAAATACTAGTGACTAAACTGACTTTAACTAATAACGGTTAAACTTTACTCGACTTTCAATATATAAACACTAACAACTAGGTTGACTTTGTCTAATTAACAGTCAAGCTTTACATGACTTTGAATAAATAAACACTAATAACAAAATTAACTTTAACTAATTAACGGTCAAACTTTATTTGAATTAGTATATATTAAATATTAATAATAATGTTTGACTTTGTCTAATCTATGGTCAAACCTTACTCGACTTTCAATGTATAAACACTAATAACTAGGTTGACTTTACTTTACTTGACTCTCTCTATATAGAAATGCTAGTGACTAAGCTGACTTTAACAGATCAACAGTCAAAATTTACTCGATTTTCAATATATAAACACTAACAATTAGGTTGACTTTGTCTAATTAACGGTCAAACTACACATGACTTTCAATAAATAAACACTAATAACAAAGTTGACTTTAACTAATTAATGGTCAAACTTTATTTGAATTAGTATATATTAAATACTAATAGTAATGTTTGACTTTCTCTAATCTACGGTCAAACCTTACTTGTTCGGAGAGTCATTCAGAGCCTCGTCTTTCATGAAAATTATGTTCATCTGCTCCATTTTCTCGCTTAGAACTACTTTGAAAATTATGTTAGTCTGATGATGGTGGAACTGCCTTATGCAATGACGCATGCTTCGAAGTAGAAGCCCCTGAATCACCATCGCCATTGCCGGAGTAAAAACGTTTGTTGCCTTTCTTCCGTCTCACCAACTCTGTATGAACCTCAGCCTCAGATTCTTCCTCCAGACACTACCACAGCAACCCACCTCTAGCACCAGTTTTTTTATGTTAGCACCGGTTTTTTCGTAAAAAAAAATCGGTGCCTAAGTAATCGGTGCTAAATTAGCACCAGTTTTTTTGTTAGCACCGACTTTTCAACCGGTGCTAAATTAGCACCGGTTTTTCTTTTGTTAGCACCGGTTTTTCAATCGGTGTTAAATTAGCACCGGTTTTTTTTGTTAGCACCGGTTTTTTAACCGGTGCTAATTTATTTACGACGTTGAAAAAAAATCCCTTCCTCTGAAGACTCAAAATTATTTCGATTCGGGTTATTCAATTTTTTCCCTAAAAAATAAAAAACCAAATCCGACCCGAATTATTCAAATAACCCAAATTATCCAAACCGAATTCAAAATTTGAATTCGGTTTGAAACCGAATTCGACCGAATAAACCGAATTGTTTCCAATCTTAATCAAATTGAATTCAATTCAATCAATTTTTTGGCCCACAACAATTATGGGCCAAACTAAAAAACACATAAGCATGTTAAAATTTTAACTTTAAATTAACAATTACATCCCAAAAATTCAAGGCCAAGTAATTTGTCATTTATGGCCCAATTGCATCTAATGCTTTGCCTTGAAAAAATAGAGGAGTTCCCTAGTATTTATAGTTGAAATTTGAAGGATAAGTCTCCACCACTTCCAATGTGGGACTAATGTAGTAAGGCTAAGTCTAAAGCCTTTGCTGTCTTGCTTCTTGACTTCATCTCTACGGCTTCAATTTCATGTTCCATTTTCCACCTTTTCTTCCATTATTTTTTTTGTTGAATTTATTATGAGCTTGTCTCTTGAAAGACGGTATTTCCATAAGTCATGGAAATATTATGGTTTAAAATGCAAATTAGAATAAATGAAGATAAAATTTATGGGTTGAATGAATCGGGTTATAAACTTTATAACTACTACACGTTGCATAATAAAATTTTGATATTGCAGCTAAGACATTTTACTTTGTATTATTATAATTAAACCCTGTTTTTCCATAAGCCTACGGAATAATGGAAAGACGGTATTTTTCAAAAAAATCCTATTTATTATTACATTATTTAATTTGAGGAGTATTTTGTGACTGAGGATTATTTAATACCATTTGATCTCAAATCCTTTTTAATTATTCTTATTACCCTATTAATTTGACTTATGTTTTTGCCTTTTCCATACATGATGAATGTGTTTATAATATATTTTTATGATTTCTTTCTCTTCTATTTATATATGTAATTTAAATACATTTAGAGGGTGAAACAAAAATTCCTCTATTAAATTAACCAATGCTAGATTTAAAGGCTCCAGCAGCGGAGGGTGCCAGCGCCAGTGGTAGAGGATCCTCCTCAACCCGTTCAGCTCGAAAACGAGCAAGGACCTGCTAATAACAATAAAAAATCAATTAAACGGTGAAAAGATGACGGAATCATCACGTAGAGGCCGCAAATCAAAGATTAAAACGAGAAAAAAAACAAGTAAAGTGACAAACCTAAGATTTCATAGCATAGTGAAGCAATGGAGCATAGCAAATCGGAGCAGAGGAGAGCAATATAGCGGAGCATATCTGAACAGGTCGGAGCATATCTCAACTCGTTCAGTTCGAGAACGAGCAAGGACCTGTAAGTAACAATAAAAAAACCAATTAAACAGTGAAAATATGTCGGAATCACCACGTTGGAACCGCAAATCAAAGATTAAAATTAGAAAATGAGAAAAAAAAACTAGTAAAGAGACGAACTTAGGGTTTCATAGAAGAGTGAAGCAACGGATGGAGCAAATCGGAGCACAGAAGAGCATATCTGAGCAGATTGGAGTGGGGTGGACCGTGGAAGAGAAAACGAAGGAGTAGCGGAGCTGCGGAGGAGAAGCGGCGGAGGGAAAATGGAGGAAGAGCAGAGGACGAATAGAGAACGATTGGTGAATTGGGGAAGAAAGATGTATTATTATTCTAATATAATTACATAGAAGTCCCTACCCCTTTTCTTATTTTAATATAGACCTCAGTCTCACCATAATTTTGGGTGAGACCGTTTCACCCAAGTCTTTGTAATTTATTATATACTAGTTAAAGTAAGCCTTGACCATTGATTAGTTAAAGTCAACTTTGTTATTAGTGTTTATATATTGAAAGTCAAGTAAAGTTTGACCGTTGATTAGTTAAAGTCAGCTTAGTCACTAGTTTTTATATATAGAAAGTCAAGTAAGGTTTAACCGTTAATTAGACAAAGTCAAACATTTTTATTAGTATTTATTATATACTAATTCAAATAAAGTTTGACCGTTAATTAGTTAAAGTCAACTTTATTATTAGTGTTTATATATTGAAAGTCAAGTATAGTTTGACCGTTGATTAGTTAAAGTCAGCTTAGTCACTAGTTTTTATATATAGAAAGTCAAGTAAGGTTTAACCGTTAATTAGACAAAGTCAAACATTTTTATTAGTATTCATTATATACTAATTCAAATAAAGTTTAACCGTTAATTAGTTAAAGTCAACTTTATTATTAGTGTTTATATATTGAAAATCAAGTATAGTTTGACCGTTAATTAGTCAAGTATAGTTTGACCATTGATTAGTCAAAGTTAGCCTAGTTATTAGTGTTGGGAAAGTCTCAGGAAATGTGGCCTTTCCATGAGCTTATGGACAGTCCTCAGACATACTTGCCTAAAATGATGTAATTTTTTTATAAAATTTAAATATTGCATTTTATAAGTTAAAACAAGTAATAATATGTATTTGAAGGTGAAAATATAAAAATATATAATCTAACAAAATTTCAAAATTTTTAAATTTTGTATGTAATTTAACAAAATTTTTAGCACCGGTTTTTAAAAATCGGTGCTATTTTTTACAAAAACCGGTGCTAAGTTTTAATTTTTAGCACCGGTTTTAAAAATCGGTGCTATTTGTTTTACAAAAACCGGTGCTATTATTTAATTATTGGCACCGATTTTTAAAACCGTTGTTATTTTTTACTACAACCGGTGCTATTTTGAATTTTTTGGTGGGAAGATAGAATTTTACAAATATTTAGCATTGGTTTTAGCACAGGTTTTTAAAACCGGTGCTAATATTTTCAAAACCGGTGCTATTTTAATTTTTTTGGCTATTTCTTTGGCGGGAAAAATAAAATTTTCTAATTTTTAGCACCGGTTTTTAAAAACCGGTGCTAATTGTTTCCAAAACCGGTGCTATTGTAAAATTTTGCATCGGTTTTTAAAAAACCGGTGTTAAAATTAAAAAACCGGTGTTAAATTAACACCGGTTTTGAAAACTGTTGTTAAAAATTAAAAAACCGGTGCTATTAAATTTTTAGCACCGGTTTTAAAAACTGGTGCTAATAAATCGGTGCTAGATGTCGGTCTCTGTGGTAGTGAGATCAGGGCTACTACTCACACCCGGAGTGCGGCTATAATTGCCCCGTGGATGATAATAACCATAACCGCCACCAGCAAAAACGTCTAAAAAATCCCAAGCAGATCCTCCCTCAAGTGGCGGTGGCGGTGGAGCTTCTCCGTTAAAACCCTCGTACAAATACTCAGTCGTTGCCTCGTGAATCACCGTTCTCTTAGCAAGCATTGTTGTTGTCATATAGTGAACACTTAGGTGATGGTAGCTGTGACCAGACGGGGGTGGTAAGCCCCACACATGGTGAGCTGGAGTCTGCGGCCTCTGGTGTAGAGGAAGTGTTTTATTTTACTTTGCATGAACTCAATAATTTGGATGCAAATGCGGTTGTTTTGAAAACTGGTGACCTTTGTGGAGGACGCATTCTCTTTGAAATTTTTTTAGCAGTATTTAGAGGATGCATTCGGCGAATGCGTCCTTTCGAAATTTTTTATTATTAGTATAGTTCAAGAGGTACTGGTTCGAGAGGTGAAGGTTCCAGTGGAGGTTCGAGAGGTGAGAGTGGTACTGGTTTGAGAGGTACTGGTTCGAGAGGTTAAGAATTACTGGTACTCACCTTTAACCAATACCTCTCGAACCCCTCCACTGGAACCCATCCACTTGAACCCTCTCCACCTGAACCTTCACCTCTTGAATCAGTACCTGTTGAACCCCTCCACTTGAACCCTCTTACCTGACCATCACCTCTCGAATTCGTATTTAACGAATACATCCTTATCGACATGGCGGCACGGAAATCAGATGCAGATTGGAAGACGCATTCTTTGAATGTGTCCTCATTAACGCAGAAATTAAAAATACCGAGAACGCGTTTGGGGAATGCGTCATCTTCAATCAAAGACAAAAAAAAAAAGAAAATTAAAGAGGACGCATTTGGCAAATGCATCCTCCAAAATTCAAAATAAAAAAATCAAAAATGGGTTCGGCGTATGGTTCTATTGTGTGCTACTGTAGCCACAGTTCTAGAATTTTCTCGTACGGAGGCGCCTTATTTATCATCTGCTCAATAAAACTGTACGCCGAACTTGTTTGCTATAAGGAAGAGGAGATGGCACAACCTATTTGCTATAAGGATCCTGCTCGTCCAGACTATGTTTGTCGCCTTTGCAAGGTCATTTATGGTCTGAAGCAGGCGCCAAGCATGGTTTCAGCATTTCAGTGCCTACCTCCTAAAGCTTGGTTTTTGTTACAGTTATTCCAATACTTATTTATTTGTGCTATCTCATGGCCCGTCATTGTTGTATCTGTTGGTTTATGTTGATGACATAGTTTTGACTGGGAATGATCCCACTCTCATTCGTTGATCGCACCCATCGAGAGTTTGCTATCAAGGACTTGGATGCCTTACACTACTTTCTTGGCATGAAGGTCACGCCCACTGCCTCAGGACTTCTTCTGGGTCAAGAAAAGTATGCTCGGGGTATTCTTTCTAGGGCTGGTATGTCTGACACGATTCTAGTCTCTACGCCATTCCTGCTGAATTCTAAGCCTCACAGTAGTATGAGTTATCAGTTCAAGAATCTGACGTTGTGCAGGCTCGTTGCTTAGTGTTCTCCAATATATCACTGTCACTCATCCAAACTTAGCATTTGTAGTTAATTCTGTTAGCCAGTATCTTCAGGACCCTAAAGTGGATCATTTTTTGGCTGTCACTCGAATTCTCCGCTATGTTCGAAGGTCTTTACATTTTGGCCTTAGATTTCATGCAGCCTCTTCTCCGGAAGTGCTCGGTTATTCTAATGTAGATTGATCCAGGTGTTTGGAGACTCGTTGTTCTACTTATGGCTATGTTATCTTCTTAAGTGGCAACTTGGTTTCTTGGACTGCGAAGAAATAGCCCACTATGTCCAGGTCCAGCACTGAGCCAGAGTATTGTGCTTTGGTAAACACTGTTTCTGAGGTCATCTGGTTGACTCATTTGCTTTGTGATCTTCATGTTCCTCTTTCTGGTGCACCTATCCTGCTTTGTGACAACAACAGTGAATTCTTCTAGGCTCAGAATCTGGTGGCGCACAAGCGGGCTAAGCACATCGACATTGATTATCATTTTATTTGCGAGTTGGTTTCCTCGGGCAATCTTCGTGTTGCTCATGCTCCTACATCTCTACAGATTGCAGACATCTTCACCAAGGTTTTCTCTCGTCCCTTGTTTGAGTTCTTCAGGTTCAAGCTTTGCCTCTTTGAGAATCTGACACTTCGCTTGAGGGGGGTGTTAGAATAAATCAGATTACTGATTAGATTGTGATTATTATGATTAGAGTTCTTTCCGTATTTTACCTCTATTGTACTCTCTGTATATTATTTCATCAATAATACAAAACTTTACGGCAAATTATTTTATCAGAATCATTCTTACTGAACTTTATCATGGGATCAAAGTTGCCTTTTCCATTTTTGTATTTTTAAACATTTTAGCAGGGGTTTAATCATTTTTTCATAAATTTCCGTCCAAATTGGCCGTTGACATTTTGGTCAACAAAGTCCAAGGTTAGATTTGCACTTTAAGATTTTATAAAGTTATATCTGCACTTTCAAACAAAATATAGGGTAAAAATGCACTTTTCTATTTAAAATATATAGTTTTATCATTAAATATCAAACAAAAATTGCAGAGCTGCATTGTTGTAGATTCCAGACAAAACAGGAAAAAAGAAACACCAAATGAAAAACGAAAAACAATTTGCGGATATCACGAATAATAGAAGAAAAAAGGAAGCAAGGAACAAATGATTAAAATAATTAAAAGATTAACTTCCCACCCTCATACTTTGTATAATTGAATCCCTAAATCCTATATTTCTTTTACATTTTGTATGGAGATGTTGATGACTGCAAATATGAGCTACGGTTATGGCAAAAATCCCCTCACAAATCACGGCCTAACCCACTTTCTTCTTGAATATCAAAATTGAAGAGTTAAAGTAAGTATTAAGTATCTGAATCATAAAAGAAGAGAATATTATATGAGAACCGTTGAGTACAATGACCAAGTACAACTCGGATGGGACACTCAACATCGGGAGTTTGACAAAGCTTGACACCATGAAGAAAAACATTATGAACATCCCTCTCATGAAGTTCTACTAATGTTTAAGGTATTTTGGACTTCCATCTTAAAACTATTTGGTATTAAGTGAAAGTGACCCAAGACCTTACATATTAATCATTTAGTTTTTAAGAAACCGATGTTAGATTTTTTATCAACAAGTTTCCAGTTATTTCTCTCATATTTTTCTTCAACATTTTCCTCATTGTTCTCTCATATTTTTCTTAAACTTTCTCTCTCATCTCCTTTCCCTTGAACAGAGAACTGGAGCCGACCTTTGATCTTGGCGTTGGTGAAATAGAAGAGTCGTCCTTTTCAAAAACCAGCAGGAGAGAAGGCAAGCATGTGAATAAGAGAGTAACAAAGGGAACTAAGTTGGGGGGAAAATAGAATTTGATTGGTTGGGATATACTTTTGAGAATAATATTTTAAATATATTGGTTTATTTGATAGATATGAGAAACTAGATTATTTGATGTTTTAGGTTTATATGGATTTATTTTAGTTTTTATGTAAGCGATGTATTAGTGCATTTGAATCCTTTTGTAATGAATGATGTTTAACAAGTTATTTGAAATGCAATAACAGTGGAATGTATAGATGCATTGGAACATATGATTATCTTGTTTAAATCAACATCTTCATTGAAAATTTTGAAAACATCACACACAAAATATTGAATCATCGAAGCCATACAGTGTAACATCAGACAAATTTTTTTTAACCATCACAACATTACAATGTAGCATCACAATATGACAGAAATAATAATCACGTCCCAACAAGCTAATTTTATATATATGTGTATATATATGTGTGTGTGTGTATAGTTTCTTGTGTATGTTTTGATGTTTAGGTTTTTTTACCTGAAATAATTTTTGGAGCACCTGTGATATATAGATGATTGTGTCATGTTTAGAGTTTTGTCATACTTAGAATTTGGATCATGTTGAACGTTTTGTATATTGTGATATAAACTGTTCTATAAAATGTAGAATTTGTACCCCGTGATATAAATTGCAGAATTTGTACTCTGTGATATAAACTGTGATTTTCTATTTAACTATGTACGACTTTGACGGTTTTTTCTGTAATTAATATGATATAGTTTATTGTGGGATGATAATGTGTTTATGTTTTAGTTTTAAATGCATCTAACAACAACAATGTTTTGAATGAATGACGAATCAGATTAAGGTTGATGGGTCATTTTCCATGTTTTGATTATTTCTAGTTGATGTTTATACTATTGAGATATTGCAGTCTATCAATGCCAGGCAAACATGGATTATTTTACATGGTTTGTTTATACACTTCATGTTTCCTTGGTCATATAAAACTGCTTTATTTCGACATTTTAAATGATTTTCTATGCCAAATCATGATGTGCACTTTCGTAATGGAAGAAGCATTAGTTAAAGAGCACTGCATAGGATGCTTTCTATTCATGTATTGCCCTCTAACTGATTAAATCCTTCTTCCATTACAAAAAATGTTGTAACCTTTGTAGAACTCTGCAATTTAAAATATGGAGATTTTGTAGTGTATGAGCACCAATGAGACATGGTGTGTTTATCTTTTGAATATGGTGTGTTTAACATTAAATCATTGTTAATGTTAAATACATAGTTCTAGGAGTGGATTCGGTACAGTTACCATCACTTTTTGCAAATACTACTACCATACCAACAATGTCGGTATGTTATTTTAAAGAATCAATAGTGTACCAAATCTTTCACATACCAACACATCGGTATTCGTAAAAGTTGGTTGGAATCGGTACGATATGGTAGAATACCATCAAGTATAAAATATAATAAGTTTTACTCATACAACAAATTACAAATAATTAAAATTTTCTGTTTTATAATCTTAATTTAAAAAAATCAAATATCCTCTAATCATATTAATAAATTAAGATAACATCGAATTAAGAACTATAATAAGTAAGTTATAGTATATAAAATAAAGTTACGATTTATATTTTTTTTGTAAGGCTAACAAAAATGTCATAAGTCCAGAAATATAATTTAAGAAAATATTTTAAACTTATACCAATATCCAACATGTGGAAATAAAACACAAAATATGTAATTTGAATTGTTATTTGTAATAATATTATGAATGCCTAAATCTTAACTACTCATATTTCACATAATATTAGTTATATTTTTAAAAGATACATGTGTGGTACGGTACGGTAATACCATGGTAATATTTTCTCAATACCATTACCATACCATCATAATTGTGCGGTATGGTAAGAATCCCCAACAAGGTAAGTCTAAGATTAAAAAGAATAACTACTTTAGCCAGCTGAATAAGATGATGCTCAGATCAGCGACAAAGAGTCATAAATCTGGTGAACAATGACACACCCTCTAACTGTCAATTTTTTAGTCTGGAATCTTAGGGGTATGGAATCTTCTATGCTAAGACTAACTAATCTAATCAAGATTAAGAAAATTCAATTCCTGTGTATAATTGAACCAATGCATGATAACACTCAATGTCACACATATATGGATAAGCTAAAGTTCTCCCATAATTTGACTCTCCAAAATGGAAAAATATGGCTTATGTGGACTAATTCAGTTTTTATCAAACTCATCTCTCACCACGAACAGTTTCTGCATGTCAAGATAGCACACCAATCTCTATTTTTAGATATGGAGGCAGTTTTTGTTTATGCACTTAGAAACAAAGAGGGTAGAAAAAATTTATGGAAAGATCTGATTAGCATCTCTAGAGGAGAAACCATATTTATAGGTGATTTCAATACAATCACCACACTCTCAGAATATAGAGGCCCTAGCTCCCCTTCTTCAGGAAGTATTAGAGATTTTAATAACTGGATTAGTTCCTCCGGAGTTTAGGAAATCAACACAGTCGGAAATCTTTTCACATGGTGGAATTCGAGACTTAGAAATCCTACCTCCAAAAGACTTGACAGAGGCCTTTGTACAATGTCATGGAGATATAAATTCCCTTTATCCTCTATCCAAATCCTAAATAGGCATACCTCAGATTATTCCCCTATTCTACTTCAGGTATCTACATTGACTAATTCCCACCCTAAACCTTTTAGATTCATAAATACTGGGTTTAATAGGCCAGAATTCACCAATCTAATTAAGGAAAACTGGGATAAACCACTTCCCGAGTCTGGAATGCTTAGATTCTATCTAAAATTAGTTAGACTTAAGAAGGTGATAAAAATCTGGAATAGAGATTGCTTTGGAAATATAGATGCTAATGTGATTTCAGCAGAGGAAGCTTTAAGACTTCAGGAACTTGTCTTTGATTCGACCCCCTCAGTCTCTGAGCTTATCAAATTAAATGAGAAAAAAGCTTTACTGCTTAGAGCCCTTAAAGAGAAGGAAAAAATTTGGAAGCAAAAAGCAAGATCTAAATGGCATAAATTAGGAGATAATAACACCCAATTTTTCCACAAGACTGTTCAAGAGAGAAACTGTAAGCTTCAGATCACTAAGATTAAAAACAGGGAAGGACAGTGGCTAAACTCAAATTTAGACATACAAAAGGAGCTATTTCCTATTTTTCTAATCTATTAACTGAGCCTAACCAAACAGTGAATGATACCTACTATCCCCACTTCCTCAGTCAAATCCCAAGCATCATTACAGACCAGGACAACCAGGCCTTATCCATACCAGTCTCAGAAACTGAACTGGAGTCTGTGATTAAGGGTTTGAATAAAAATAGTAGGCCAGGTCAAGATGGTTTTTCAAATAAATTCTATTGCAAGTCCTGGACTATTATAAAAAAGGATCTAACCGAAGCTGTGAATGAATTTATTTTAGGTATGGATCTACCAAGGGGTATAACTAGTACCTGGATAACCCTAATTCCTAAAAAGGATACACCTTGCTCCTTTGATGATTTCAGGCCAATCAGTTTATCTAATGTAATAAATAAAATCTGCTCAAAGATATTAATGGAAAGATTAAGGCCTCACATGGATAAACTAATCTCCCCAAACCAATCTGCCTTCATGAAAGAGAGACAGATAACATTCTATATTTGCATGAAATGATAAGATATCTAGACAAAAAAAGTAGAGTCCCTAACTGTATACTCAAATTAGATCTAAGGAAGGCTTTTGATAGAGTAAACTGGGATTTCCTTAGGAATGTTTTGATTAAGTTTGGTTTCGGTGGTCATTTCTTAAATGCTGTAATGAACAATCTTTCACAAGCACACTTCTCGGTCCTAGTCAATGGTAATCCAGTGGGCTTCTTCAGACCCACTAGAGGCATCAAACAAGGTGATCCCCTCTCTCCATTCCTCTTCAATATCTTCTCAGAGGCCTTTTCTAGCAGCCTTTCTTTATTTTTTGGAATAAGAGCCTCTCATATTATCAACTGCCTGCTTCAGTTCCAGCTGCCTCTCACTTAATGTATGCTGATGATACAATCATCTTCATGCAAGCCTCTAAGACTAACCTCATCAAGATTAAAGCTTTTCTAGAGATCTTTGAATATACCTCAGGTCAAAATTTTAATTTTGACAAATCTGATTTCTACTTAAGTAAAAGGGCCACGGTATCTAAATGGAATCAGGTGAAGATGATCTTGAAAATGAAAAAAGGATCCTTTCCATTTAAATACTTAGGATGCCCTATCTTCAAAGGCAGAACTTTAAATAGATACTTCCAACCTTTGATGGAAAGTTTTGACACAAAGCTACAAAACTGGAAAAATAAATGGTTAAGTTCAGGTGGTAAATTGATTCTAATCAATTCTTGTTTATACTCCATGCCTCAACACTTATGGACTGTTACCAAACCCCCAAACCACATAGTAAAGTGCCTAGAGAGAAAAATGGCTAGATTTTTCTGGGGAGAGACAGATGGTAAAAAGAACAAAAGCTGGAAAAAAATGGTCTGATTTAGTTATACCAATAGCCCAGAATGGCCTAGGTTTCAGATCAATCCAAGCCATTATTGATTCATGCTCCCTCAAATTGTGGTGGAAGAGCTAGTTAGGTACTACAATGTGGGCTAAATTATTATGGGGCTTACCAAAATCACATAGGAAGTCAATTACTTGGAGAAGAATCTGTTCTATGAACCATTTTGCTGAAAATAATACTCTCATAATTTATGGCAAAGGTAACTGCAATATTTTAACCGCTAACTGGTGTCCTAATGGCCCTCTCTCTAACTATATTCCTAGCCACATCTCTTCTGCATTGATCTATTGTTTAGTGGCAGATTTCATTAATAACAAGGCTTCCATTTTAGCACAGTTTTCACCATACCTAGAACATGATACTCTTTCCTTTCTCCAGGAAGCTGAAATTACACAAGATAGAAAGGATAGGTTAATATGGAAACCAGAAAAGTCAGGGGCCTTCACTTTCAAGTCAGCTTATAAGGAACTCACTCTTACATCAGGTAATTTTCCTGCTTCCAAGTATATCTGGAACACTGCACTACAGAAAAAGGTCTCTATATTCACTTGGAAAATGCTACACTCTTTTCTACCTTTCGATGATGTTCTAATTAAGTGTGGTTTTAGCCTTGCTTCTAAATGTCCAGCATGTTATCATTCAGATTCCATTCAACATTTCTTCATATCCTGTCCTCTTACTCAAACTGTATGGGATAATTTGGCAGCTTTACTGGACTTTCATCTTAACCATCAACATTCCATCATTGATAGATTCTTTGTCTTCTGGAATAGTCATGATCTACCTAAATGGCAACAATTTATTTGTAATATCCCCCCCTCTGATTTGCTGGTGTCTTTGGAAGGCATGGAATGGTTTCTTATTCGATCAGAAGCTTTTTTTCTCCAGACCTTGTATGTAAGGATGTATATGATCAAATTAAACTGTCCCTCCATGCTAAATCTTCCCACCTATTCTCCCTTCCAGGTTCTCCAACTAGCCTTAGGCATCTGGCTCCATACATTAGACCACCCCTAAAGCCAAATATTTCTACTGTTTTCTAGGAAAGGCCTAAAGTGGGTTCAATAAAAATCAACATAGATGCATCTTGGTACCCTAACAATGCAGCAGTAGGGCTAATTGCAAGAAATAGTTCTGGATCACCACTCCTGATTAAATCAACAATAGTTACCGCTTCCTCCCCACTCCAAGCTGAGATCTTAGCCTTTTTATTCACCTGCCAAACCTTTCCACAACTTGATCAAACTTTCACAATCGAATCTGACTCCATGTTGGCAGTTAAAATGGTTAAGGATCCCTATACCGCAAATTGGCCCCTGTTTAATCTAACCTCGAAAATACATTCCCTCTTAAGGAATGCTGAGCTTAAGCATGTTTTCAGAGAATGCAATTCAGTGGCAAATGCAATTGCTAAACATCACTCTACTCATTATCAGAGTCTTTGCCTTTCTAATGTTCCAACACATATCAAAGGCCTTATTTGCTTAGATAAAGACCATACACCCTATATTAGAATGCATAAAAATGGCTCTTCATGGGATTGATACTGCTGACAAAGTTTTCCTACTCTATGCAGGTTTCATCTCAAACCGGACACTGAAGGCCTCGAGCTCTCGAGCACTCGAGGACTCGAACGCAGGAGGCCTCGATGAAATGGAAATTACTAATTTATAAGAGAAAAATGTTATGGAATCACAAATTAATTGAAATGGAAATTTTTGTATGTGCCCACCTTACCTGTATACTATCATTTCGTCTCAATTTTAACCACTTAACTTCAACAACTACAAAATAGTACACTCACTCTATCTCATATGTATTTGCACATGTTGACTTTTGTAATTTGATCAAAATTATTATGAGACGGAGTCAGATTTTGAAAATCGTGAAAAAGTAAATGGGTCAATATTTTTGAGACGGAGGGAGTATGTTGAATCAAGTTTTCCTAATTTGGCAGGGATTGTAACTTGTACGGTTACTATATCACCCCCTGTATTTTACTTACGCCTTAGTACGTATTGTATGCATATAAAAAGGTTAATTTAGAAAAAAAACAAGAAACAAAATTTAAATTTTAAGAAAAAAAACAAATTTACACTTCTCCTGCCGGCAGTCCAGTGCCACTGTTGATCCACCACCACCCTATCAACCCCACCCCGCCGGAAACCACTCATCCCCAATCAAGTCCTCGTCGTCCCTGTCCTTCTCGTCCCCAGCTCAGTCTCTGTCGAAAAAGACCCTCCCGAGCCCCTTCTTCCCAAGCCCAACCCTAAATCATGGCGTGAGCGGGGGCAAGAACCATGGCTTTCGCGAGAACCATGGTGAAGAACCATAGCGCGAAGGGAAACGAGAGCCACCAGAGGAGAGGGAAACTAGAATGTGGGGCATCAATTGGAAACGAGAGCCACGATAGTGAGAGGAATCGAGAACCAGGGGCAAAAAAGGGAAACGAGAACCAAGGGGAAAGAAGAGTCGGGTCTGGGAAAGGAGAACTGGGTCGGGGCTGGGGAAAGGAGAGTCGGGCGGGGGAAACGATGGGCGAGAGAAACGAGAGCCAGGCGTGGGAAATGATGACGATCAGAAATGAGAGCAAAGGCAGAGTTAGGCGGACAGGAGCCACGATGGGGGCTTGGGCAACGAGAACCAGGGCACACCGGTACTAGGCAGAGACGAAGCTGAGCGGGCACAGCACGGGACTTAGGAAACGAGAACCAAGGCACGACGATGCTAAGTGGGGACGGCGATGAGAAAGCACGCTGGAGAGATTGCGACGAACGGGAACCAGATCTTCACACCGAAGAGATTGCGACCGACACCGGAGAGATGGAGAAGATGCCGGAGAAGACACCATCGCCGATGAATGCCGCCACCAGAGTATTTATTTAGGTTTACAAATAATTTTTAATTATTATCAATTTTTCAGTTTTTTATTCTTTAAATTAAATTCAAAAAACAATATGTCTTTCAATAGTACATATAAATGGCGTAATTAAGTAAAATACATGGTTTGATATAGCGATTCACTTTGTGTTGCTACTATATTTAATGCCATGTGTACTAACCATGGGATATTTTCCTTTAAGAAAATAAAACTATTGGGTCTAACAGAAAGAGTTCGCCTTATGCGAGACCGTCTTACCGTAAGGCCAAAGACTAAAGTAAAAAAATAAGGAAAGGACAACTGAAATTTGGGGTTAACTTTTATCTTTTTTCTGGTGATAGAATGAAAATTGCAAAAAAGCTGGAGGACCATCCTGCAAATAAATATTTTTAAAAAATACACAGAACGCGTCTTCTCCTCGCTCTCCGCTGTCGCCTCGCTTTCTCCCACCTTCAACCGAACTCCCTCCACCTCTCTCCTTCCCTCTTTGTGTGTTTTACCTTTTACTAACTCGATACTATAATGCTGCATCTAGGGGTGGAAATGGGGAACAACAACCCGGAGTAAGGCGTTATGCTCTTCAGCAGAGCTTCATGCCTTCATTAGTGATCTCGAGCGACATTATGCACCTAGGAGTGCTTGCCACTACTTCTCACGCTCAAGCAACGGGAACCCTCTTTGTTGTTTACTATAAGCCAAGGTACAACCTATTTAAATTCCAATTTTGAATCAATATGCAGCCTATGTTAAGTTATGATCATGAGTGGAAAATGATAATATTTTTCGAACCATCTTCAGGACAAGCCAGTTCATTATTGGATTTAATAAGTACCTCGAAACGAGTAACCAAGCGTAGGAGTTGGCATAAGGTTTAAGATGCAATTCGAGGGGGAGGATACTCCTGAAAGAAGGTACCTTTACTGATATAATTCATTCAAAGTGAACTCATTTGTTGATAGAAATACTGGCATTTCTTCTTTGTTTACATTAAATAGGTTTACTAGTACTTTAGTTGTTGTGGAAGATATTGTTCCTCAACGGAAAGTGTAAAGTCTAGATTTATCTAGTTGGCAATTTGTGAAAATTATGCAAATATGGTATTATTGAGTTGCAACATCAAAGAAGGAATTTTGGTGCAATAAGGAAAGGTTGAAGACTGAATCCGAGAAGGATATATCTAGTCCAAGTTGTATTTGAGTTGGATGAGATATTCTAGTTCCTTACTTAAAGGGATTAGATTTGATAATTCTTATCTCCAATAGATTTCATTGTAATCAGAATATTTTGTGGAGAAGGAACTACATTTGTACAAGACTTCATGCGTATCAGAATTGGAGATGCAATATTCATGTGTGCAATATTCGTATGTTGGAATATACGGATAAGCATATTTACGCCAAGATGTTTACGGAAAAAGAAGACAGAATATTATGGTATTTGTGATTTATGGAAATATGAATATTCTGCTATATATTAGGCGTATGAAAGCATAGTTGATTTATGAAAAATCTCCATAAATATGGAGTTATTATTATCGAATATATGGAGATATTGAGATAAGGAAAATCCCTTTATTTATGGGATTTGGATATGCTTCAAGAAGCAGATTTGGAATAGGAATATTATGGAGATAATCATGGAGAATTCAGATCTGCTCATGGACTATATATAGAGAACAAACATGGCTGCATTATTCACGGACTTAATAGAAACAATCTGCACACGGATTTTTTATCTTTGAGAATTGCAAAGAGCCAGAATTCTATGTTCCAACACACGAACCTGCTGCACAAAGTTCAAAATCATATGTCTTAATTCCTCGGGAGGAGGAGATCCAGCGTCGACGAGTTTCGAGGTCAGAGGGAGTCTGATCAAGGCGGATCGGTAGCAAGGGGAGCTTGCAGGATTCACATTATAGTTAAATAAGATAAGTATAATTGTATGGTGTACTTTGTACTGTATCTTTCTGATTAGTGGATTAATTCTGAATTGGGCCAGGTCCCGCAGATGTAGGTGAATTTCACCGAACTGCGTAACCAAGCCTTGTGTCTTTTATGCTTTACTTTATTGCATACTTGGTTGTATAGGTTATGTTGGAACATAGTAGTGATAATTGAATTAATTAGGTAAAACCAAATTTCAATTGGTATCAGAGCTTGGTCACTTATTATTCCCTTGGTTGTGTCAAGGAAAGTGAGATCCGGTTTTACCAATGGCGACCAGAGAAGGAGCTTCCGTGTCTCGGCCACCACTGCTGGAAGGAACAAATTACAACTACTGGAAGGCTCGCATGCGGGTGTTCATAAATTCACTGGATGAATTGGCTTAGTACTATGTTGAAACGGAATGGAAACCCCCTGTTGTTGGAAATTCTGAAGGAGAAGAATCTAAGCTTAAAGAATCGTGGACACCAGGTGAAAGAATGGGAAGCTTGGCGAACTCCAGAGCATTAAATGTCATATTTACTGCAGTAGATGAAGATCAGTTCAAACTCATCTCTACGTGCCAACAAGCAAAGAAAGCATGGGATATCCTACAAACTGTACATGAGGGGACAAGTCATGTACGGGAATCAAAACTACAAATGTTGGCCACAAAATTTGAGGAACTGAAGATGGAGGAGGATGATACTATTTCTATATTCAATGGGAAACTGAGAGACATCTCCAATATGGCGTATCAACTTGGGAAAGTTTACAAGGAAGCAAAATTGGTGAAAAAGGCCTTGAGATCTCTTCCTAAAAGATTTTCTATGAAAGTAGCAGCAATAGAAGAAGAAAGAGATGTGGCCACCATGACCTTAGATGAGCTAATGGGATCACTACAGACCTATGAGATGACAATGCAGCAGCCTGCAAAGAAAGTCCAAAAGGAGTTGGCCTTCAAATCCTCTTCATCAAGGGTCATCAATGAATCTGATAGTGATGATAGAATTGAAGAACTTGCTCCTATCACCAAGAGTTTATCAAGAATGTTGAAGAAGGTGGTAAACAATAATTCACAGGAAAGATCTGGAGGGAATAAAACTCGTCCTCAAGATTTTGGTAATCGTGGAACTCGGATGGAACAGGGAAGTCAGCAATTCTCTAGAAACCAAGTTGGTGAAGGAAAGAAGTCTGAAAGAATTCAATTTCGAGAATGTGGAGGATACGGCCACATCCAGGCTGAATGTGCTAATACCCTAAAGAAACAGGGAAAATCATACATCACCTCTTGGAGTGAAGATGATGAAGAAGACGAAGGGGAACTTACAAGCAATTATATGGCATTTGGAGCAAAATTTCACGGTGGATCAGATGAGGTATGTTCCAACATGTCAGAGAAAGACGAAGCTGTATGTTCCAACATAGGTTCTGATGGCACGTCCAGTGATGATGGCGGACTAATTGTGAGTGATGAAGATATCTACAGTACATATGAGCAGATGTATGCCATGTGGCTTCAAGTTGTTGATACAAATAGAGTGTTGAAGGAAGAAAAAAATCATCTGGGCGAGAAGGAGAAAGAGTTGCGAGTTTTAGTTGGTGAACTCAGAAGAGAGATTGAAGAGTTAAATTTGAATCTAAGCTCAACAACTAAAAGAGCTGAGATGGCCGAAGCAGCTATTACCAAGTTAAACACCGGAAAGGCGAAACTTGATGACAACGGTCACAATTACAAGGGCATAAATCTTGGTTTAGTTTGACACTTGTCAGTTTGGTAACTTAGGTAAATTATTTGGTAGCATGAACTGTGCTGAATATGCTGGCAATATGTGGGATGCAGATGCAAATTGATGTTTGAATGTTCTTAATTCATTGTATTTTTAAGATGAATGTGAAGTGCTTGAATTCTTGAAGAAATGTGAAGTGCTTGAAGTCTTGAAGAAATGTGAAGATTTTGAAGATAAATATTAAAACAAACTATTGAACCTTAATATTAAATGTAATCCTAATTTTTTTATGGTTGAATTTGTATTATATTTGTGGGATTTTAATTTTGAAGAATTGATTTTGATAATGTAAATTTAAAATTACATATGTTTCTTGAATTTTGAATTTAGTTATGTATTTCTAATAATTTTTTAAAATGTTCTCCTGAAATTCGGTTTATTCGGATTGAATCTGAATTCAAACCGAAACCAAATTCCAATTTTGGTTCGGTTTATTCAGGTCGGTTTTGGATTTTTTAGGGGCAAAACCAAATATCCCGACCTAACGCCCACCCCTAAAATCCGATACTCCACAGTTAGACAAAAAATTATATGGCCGCTCTCGGGTTGTAAAATAAATTAATACCCACGCAACTTCAAGCATCCGCTTTAACCTAATTTTAGCACTGGTATTCCATTCCAGCACCAGTCTAACAACTGGTGCTCCATAGTTAGACCAAAAATTATATGGCTGCTCTCAGGTTGTAAAAAAATATAATACATATGCAGCATCAAGCAACCGCTTTAACCAAAAGTTAGCACCGGTTTTGGTAATTCATAGCACCGGTCCCCGTCATTAATGAAGATCCCATGTAGGTTTAATTTGAACCCTTGATTTCTATATGTTGATTTAATCTGAACCCTTCAAAATTTGTCTATATAATGAAAACTTGAAACCTTAAAGCTACTCGCTCCCTTATTTGCCTCTCATCCTCTCATCCTCCTACTACACCACCTCTCCATTACCGCCGCCTCCTCCTCCTAAATATCCAACCATTGCCACCGCCGCCTCGTCCCCCTCCCTCCATAACCACCTTGTTCCTCTCCATTACCTCCACCACCTCCTAAAAACCAACCATTACCATCGCCGCCACCTAAACATCCAACCATCAATGGCATCGCCTCGTCCCTCATCCCTCCATAACCGCCTTCTTCCTCATCACACCTCTGCATTCATGTTTTTCTAATTTTTTTCTTTTGTTGGTTGTGTTAGATTTTTTTTCTAGGCCATTCTTTTTTTAGGTCATTCTTTTTTTTCTGATTTTTGGGTGTGTTGGAATTTTGATCATGTTGTCTTTCAAGGGGTGTGTGAGATTTTTTCCATTTTTGTACTTTTTGGGTTGTGCGACATTTTCTGCATTTTGTGATAAAATTAAAAGTGCGACATTTTCTGCATTTTGTGATGAAATTAAAAGTGTACCCTGTGATATAAATTGTAGAATGTGTACCCTGTGATATAAACTGTGATTTTCTATTTAACTATGTACGACTTTGACTATTTTTTCTGCAATTAATGCGATATAGTTTATTGTGGGATGCTGATGTGTTTATGTTTTAGTTTTAAATGCATCTAACAACAACAATGTTTTGAATGAATGACGAACCAGATTAAGGTTGACGGGTCTTTTTCCGTGTTTTGATTATTTCTAGTTGATGTTTAAACTGTTGAGATATTATAGTCTATCAACGCCAGACAAACATAGAGTATTTGACATGGTTCATTTATACACTCCATGTTTCCTTGGTCTTGTAAAACTGTTTTATTTCAACATTTTAAATGATTTTCTATGCCAAATCGTGATGTGCACTTTTGTAATGGAAGAAGCATTAGTTAAAGGGCACTGCATGGGATGCTCTCTATTCATGTATTGCCCTCTAACTGAGTAAATGCTTCTTCCATTACAAAAAGTGTTGTAACCTTTGTAGAACTCTGCAACTTAAAATATGGAGATTTTGTAGTGTATGAGCACCAATGAGACATGGTGTGTTTATCTGTTGAACATGGTGTGTTTAACATTAAATCATTGTTAATGTTAATTACATAGTTCTAGGAGTGGATTCAGTACAGTTACCATCACTTTTTGCTAATACCACTACCATACCAACAATGTCGGTATGTTATTTTTAAGAATCAATACCGTACCAAATCTTTCACATACCAATACATCGGTATATGTAAAATTTGGTTGGTATCGGTACGGTATGGTAGAATACCATTAAGTATAAAATATAATAATTTTTACTCATAAAATAAATTACAAATAATTAGAATTTTCTATTTTATAATCTTAATTTTAAAAAATCAAATATTCTCTAATCATATTAATAAATTAATATAACATCAAATTAAGAACTATAATAAGTAAGTTATAGTATATAAAATAAAGTTACGATTTATATTTTTTTTGTAAGTCCTAACACAAAAATGTCACAAGTCTAGAAATATAATTGAAGAAAATATTTTAAACTTCTACCAATATCCAACATATGGAAATAAAACATAAAATACGTAATTTGAATTGTTATTTGTAATAATATTACTAATGACTAAATCTTAACTACTCATATTTCACATAATATTAGTTATATTTTTAAAAGATACATGTGTGGTACGGTACGGTAATATCATGATAATATTTTCTCAATACCATTACATCATCGGTTACCAACATATTCGATACAAACGGTACGCGGTTCGGTCGGTAAGTTGGTTGGTATGGTATTTTTTGTACTAATCAGGTTCCAAGAGAAGGAAGACTTCCAACGTTGCTGGATCAAGGGAGTTTGGTCGCTTAATGGCACCACTATGAGGATCCTATGATGGACACCAGACTTCAAACTGAATGCAGAATCTTTGATTGTCCCGGCCTGGGTCACCATCAGACAAGTGCCTCTCTACTATTACAATGTCCTGGCCATAGAAGCAATTGGAAACCAGATTGGAAAATTCATCAAGATGGATCAAGCAACAGAAAGGCTAACAAGGTCATCTGCCCTCAAGATATGTGTGAAAATTGACCTTCAATCGCAACTATTGAGCCACATCCGGTTAGGCACTTCCTTGGAAAATGAAAAGTATGCCATAGAATATGAAGATTTACCTATGTACTGTTGTGGCTGTAAGAAGATTGGTCACATGTGGATATGTGTAGAATAGTTAACCCTGAACTGAGACTTCCTAAATCTACCGTCACACTGCATAGAGCCCCCAAATAGATATCTACTAAAAAGATTAATAGGAACGAACCCCAGCAAACAAATGCAACAGATAAACTAAAGTCTGGCAACAAACACAGCAAAGAACCAATATAAGTTGCCCATACTGAAATTCTATCTAAATGGCAGCCAGTACACAAAAACATTGATCCACATACTTCAGGGATACCAATAAGCCAGAAACAAAGAGAAGCTCAACACCAACCTCAACAAGAAACACCAGATAGAATAGAAAGCCATCATATAGACATTGAGACACCACAGCTGGAACTCCAAGGGGAAGAAATTAACGACCAAGATACTTTACATACTCACAATACTGGGGAGAAGCAACAGGATGTGACCCCACAACCCCACAATGATGTTTTCAAAGGCAACAACAATGAGGTTGAACTGCAAAAAGGGGAAACCCAACAATTAATTGATCTTACAGAAGAAGGCAAACACAAGGAGTATGCCAAAGATGACCTATCAGGTGTCATCTTAAACTCTCCTTTAAATGAACGAGGTACTGATCCTTTTTACTCACCATCATGCAGATCCAGCCCCAAAAGCTCAAACAGGTTCCATCTACTAGGAGAGGAACTTCAGTCTGACACAGCAGACTGCAACTCAAGTACTAAAGAGCTTCGGCTGAATCAGGTAAGTACCCAAAAATTCTCTAGTATGTTGTCTGGTAGGACATCCAGGAAGAGGACATTCTTTAACAGGTTAAATAGGATGAATTTAAGGTCTACTTCAATAAGCAACTCTGGAAAGTCTAAATGATAGATACACACCTTAATATTAGGTCGCTTGTGTGGAACCTTAGAGGAATCGAAACATCCCTGGAAAGGTTAAAAAGAATAATCAGGACTCATAATATACAGATACTTTGTATATTTGAACCTGAGCATCATTATCAGCAATGTGACACATACATGATTAAACTAAATTTTCAGTGTCACTATAGCTCAGATATAAATAACATTTGGCTAATGTGGAACTGGTGTTGTAATGTTAACATCATATCTGAGACTGATCAATATACAAAAATTGCTATTTCTTCCCCCCTGCTTAGTGTTGAAATGTGTGCATATTTCATTCATGCATCAACCTTAAGAACATACAGGAAAAAAATATGGCTGCAGATCACCTCACATTTAGATAGCAATAAACTTTTAATTGGTGATTTTAATGCCATAAATTCCATAACAGAATATAAGGGTCCCAATAAGCCTAATGTAAAAAGCATTAGAGACTTCTCTAATTTCATAGCAAGCCAAAAACTGTCACATCTTTATACAGAGGGAAATATCTTCACTTGGTCAAACAAGAGAAGACCTCCTACATTAGAAACACTTGACAGGGCTCTAATTGACCATGACTGGAATGAAAAATTTCTAAACAGCTCACTGCACACACTCAACAAACACACCTCTGATCACTGTCCATTATTACTAACCATAGGAAGTAAAATTGCTTCATCACCTAAGCCATTTAGATTCCTAGATGCTTGGATAAATAAACCTCAATTGAAACATATCATTGAAACTAACTGGTCACAAACCAGATCAGAAATTGGCATGCTAAAATTCTTTCTGAAATTAAAAAGACTGAAGCTGGTTTTAAAAACATGGAATAAGGAAGTTTTTGGTAACATAAGTAATAGTGTCAAAAAGGCTGAAGAGGAACTTAGAATACAGGAAATTAACTATGAGACAACAAATGCAGAATCTGACCTCATAGAGCTTAATCATAAAAATGCACTGCTACTAAGAGCACTATCTGGAGAAAAAATGTTTTGGAAACAGAAAGCTAAGATAACATGGCTTAAAGAAGGAGATGAAAATACTAAGTATTTTCACTCAACTATAAATCAGAGAAGACAGAAACAAAACATCTCAAAGATAAGAAAAAACTCAGAAGGAGTATGGACAGACTGTCTATTGGAGATTGAAAAAAAAGCAATTCAGTTTTACCAAAACCTAGTGACTGATGACTCTAACCCTAGAGATGACAAATTTCAAGGGCACTTTTTAAGCCAGATCCCTCATATCCTTGATTGTAGTGACAATTCACAAATGCTCAGAAAGCCAACTTTGAATGAAATCAGGGAAATAGTTTTCTCCTTAAATCAGAGTGGAACCCCTGGCCCTGATGGATTCTCTGCTAACTTTTTTAAAACTTTCTGGGACATAATAGGACCTGATCTACTATCAGCAGTCTCTGATTTCATGTCAGGCACAAAAATTCCTGCTGGAATTTCAAGTACCTGGATATGCCTGATACCAAAAATGGATATCCCTATATCCTTTGCTGATTTCAGATCCATATCACTTTCTAACTTTACTAACAAAATTTTCTCTAAACTCTTAGTTCAGAGAATAACTGATATCTTGCTAAAACTGATCTCAAAAAATCAGTCAGCCTTTCTAAAAGGTAGAGAAATAGCTGACAATGTCTTCTATGTCAAAGAAATGACAAGATATATAAATAATAAACAATGAGCCCCTAACTGTATCCTAAAATTAGATCTAACAAAGGCTTTTGACAGGGTTAAATGGTTTTTTCTTAGTCAAATTTTAAGGAAATTTGGATTTCAGGACCAATTCATCAATTTGATCCTAAATAATTTATCTAGTGCATGGTTCTCTATTATTATCAATTCCAAACCTGCAGGTTTTTTCCAAGTTTCAAGGGGAATCAAACAGGGAGACCCTTTATCCCCTTACTATTCAATATTCTTTCAGAATCCTTCTCTAGAAGCTTGACTTTTTGTTTCCAAAATAAGAAGATCAATCTTTTTAAAAATCCTGGATATGAAAACATTGTCTCACATCTATGCTATGCAGATGACACAATCATCCTCTTTCAGGCCACTAAGACATCCATAAAAAGAATCAAAGCATTATTACATGTTTTTTGGGAATGCAGTGGCCAACAGATTAACTATGGAAAAGTAATTTTTTCATAAGTAAACATACCTCTTTAACACATCTAAGAATGATCATAAATTCCTTAGGAATGTCCAGAGATTTTTTTCCATTTACATATCTAGGGTGCCCTATCTACATTGGCTTTACAAAAGAAATACATTTTCAGCCCCTAATGGAAAAATATGAGATCAAACTGAAATCTTGGGGAAAAAAAGGCTTAGTACTGCTGGAAGACTCACACTCATAAAATCTGTCCTTTTTGCTCTGACACAGCATCTATGAGCTGTTATGTCCCCAACACAATCAGTAATAAAGAAACTAAACAAGAAAATCTCCAATTTCTTCTGGGGAGAGCATGATTATGGTCCTAAAAAAGTGTGGAGAAACATTTGAAAGATGAGCTATCCAATAAACCAAAATGGTATTGGGATTAGAAACATTAAAGATATAATCAGGATTTCTTCCTTAAACTGTGGTGGAAACTTTAAAAAGGAGAGACACTATGGGCTAAATTCTTATGGTCCATCCCTGAAAATCAGAGAAAATCCCAAATCTGGAAAATGATTCAGAAAGTAAACCAACTGGCTGAAAGACAAACAAGGATAATACATGGCAATGGTCTAGCAAATCTTTTCACTGCCAACTAGACTGGTATGGGACCACTGCAAGACTATGTAGACCCATCTATATATACAGTGGTTCCACCCTGCACTACAATCCAACATTTTGTAAACATGAAGTCAAGCTTCCTATATGCTTTTAATACATTACCTAATCACATTTTCCACATGATGATGGAGCTGCAGGTACACTCATTCAAACAGGACAGATTAATATGGAAGTCATCAAACAATAGAGAGTTCAGTTTCAAGTCTGCATACAAGATAGTTACCTCACAAAAATCAGAAATCAGAATTCTGAAGAAGGTATGGTCCTCAAAACTGCCAAAGAAAATTTCTATGTTCATGTAGAAACTTTCAAATGCAATTTTACCTTTTGATGACATACTCAATTTCAGCAATATTTCACTTGTATTTAAATGCCCACTTTCCAACAACACTGACACACTTAGCCACTACTTCAATGATTGTTCTCTAGCCATAGACCTGTGGATATTTTTTGACCACGTGATAGGACTGAGGCACCAACATTTCAACTCAATCTTTGACAGACTTTCACATTACCGGTCTTATAATGGAGAGACAAAAATACACTCCACATTAATCACCATCTTTCCCTCTCTCATCTGTTGGCAAATCTGGAAAGCTAGAAACAGTTTCATTTTTTATAATATTAGACCAAATAGGGAAAAATGATTGATAACATCAAAAGAGACATGTTCCTCATCTTCTATACCAAACTAGAGGTTAGTACAGAGATAAATGATAATCACTGGGTTCAAATTGGTCTAATCCCACCTATAGAAAAACCAACAGTACCCAAAATTAAATGCATCACATGGTCTTAACCTAAAATGGAATACAAAATCAACTTTGATGCATCATGGAAGCAGGGGGTACACTGTGGTATTGGGATAGTTATCAGGAATAAATATGGAACATCTCTTAAGGCATGCCATAAATCGGTTAGAGCAAAAACTAGTTTCCAAACTGAACTCCTAGGTCTAAAAGAATGACTAATTTTTGCAGCTAATCTGGGCCTAAACGCTTTCTCCCTTGAAACTGATTGTGCCAATATTCTAGATGTAATGAAAGACCCTACCAAGGCCCCATGGGAATTGTATCATTTAGCATATGAAATCAAACAAAGGATGGGGGACCTCATAATTAAACACACTCTAAGAGAAGGAAATATGGTTGCTGATAGATTAATTAAACTAGGAAGGAATAAGGACCAAAAGTTCTGAACTACCATGACCTTGATCAGAAAACCAAGGGACTTGTAGCTCTTGAAAAACAACAGATACCTGCCATTAGAATCTTGAATGGTTACTGCTGATTTTGAAATGAAAATGTAGGTTGGAACCATCAAGCACTCGAGCCTCGAGCCCTCGAGCCCTCGAGCCCCCGAGCCCCCGAGCCCTTGAGCCATCAAGCCATCGAGAATGGAGCCATCGAGCCTTCAAACCATCAAGCACTTGAGCCTCGAGCACTAGAACCTCGAGCACTCGAATCAAGTGGTGGCGGCAAAGATAACGAGACACAAGATGGAACACTGGTGGAATCCAGGTCTACCGCACACCAGGGTGTATTTACTGCACACCAGAACTCGAACCATCGGGCCCTCGAACCTCCAGGATCGAGGACCCTCGAGCACAAGAAACTCCTGACTCGTGCCACGATCACTCGAGCACTCGAGCCCCGAGCCATCGAGCCCCGAGCACTCGAGCCCCAAACCATCAACCCATAGAGTCCTTGAGCCTCGAGCCCACGAGCACTCGAACCAGGCGGCGGAGAAGAAGACGAGACACAAGATGGAAACCAAATTTCCAGCACTCGAACCTTTTCTTACTTAGAGCCTTTTTGGAGATCTTACCAATTACCCATGTTTACACGAGAGGTGGAGACATGGAAAATGGAATCATCGACAAAAACGCCCTAAGTAGACTTTCGCTCAGAAATTTTGACAACCACATATTATCTTTTTACAAAGTCTTCAAAATTATTTTGAAGCAAATCTTTGTAAAAGAATCTTTTACCGTTTTCAAGTTTGGGGAAACTAATACGTATCCCTCCCATTAATATGGGTGGGTTAATTTTTTATTTTTTTTAAAAAAAAGGTAAAAACTTGTTGCAGAATTGTCATCCCAATAAATTCATTGCAATGTCTTTTGTGATATATCACTTTTATGAGCATTTGCATTGCATTAGATTTCAAAGCACTTTTTTTTTCGGATTAAAGAAAAATAACTTCAAAGACAAATTTTCAAAGCAAAGGTTTTCTCATAATAAAAAAAATCGGTTCAACAATTGTCCATGGTAAATGTTCTCGGAAAACCACTGCTAACAAGAAGCAGTGCCTGGGGGGAAGATTCTCCAGTAGTGTAAGGCGGTGATGACAGGGGTAATGAAGAAAATGATTAGGAAAAATGATGATTAATGTGTGTAATTTATTTTTAAAATTGTATTATAATCATATTCGTACAATTTTAGACTTAATATCATTCAACTAACGACGGCCAAGTAATCGTATATGTTAGGATAAATCAGACTCCTAATTAGATTATGATTTCTTATGATTAGAGTTCTTTCCTTATTACACCTCTATTGTACTCTCTATATATTTAGATATCAATAATACAATTTATTACAGCAAATCATTCTATCATGGTATCAGAGTAAGTTCTGATCCTGACCTAATTCTTTCCCACGCCTCTCTTTCATTTGCCTCCACCGCCTCTCTTCAATTTTCCTCCACCGTGCTCACCACATCGTCGCCCCGCTACTGCTTGTCGTTGCTCAAAGCTGCTCGACTTCTTCTCCACACCAACCGACCCTGCTTCACGCCGGCCACCCATTGCTCTAGCGCCGTTGTGCCTTTTGTTCGGCGCTGCTTCGCCTCAGTGTTGTTCCCGGTCACTTCGGCCAACTCCGATCAGTGTTGTTCCCGGTCTACCATCAAGTCAGCGACTTCTCCGACCTACTTCTCTGATTGGAATCCCCAGCGGCGGTTAAATCTCTGGTCTGCTTCCATCAGCATCCTCAGCAGCGCTTCCATCAGCGCCTTCTCATACGGCGGCTCTCTTCTTCTCCGTCCAATTTTTTGGTCCTGGCAGAAAGCTCAACTGCGCCGACGAGTCCCCTCTTCGATTGGTTTCTCTGGCCACCATTCTCTTCAGTTGCCTCAGGAGTATCATACTAGCCTCGGTTCTCGATCTGCAGAAGATTCACGACCAGAGGCGCCTGAAGCCACTTGAACAAGCCAGCGCGTCTCTTCACTCGCGCGTTTTCCCTCCAGCGCGTGACCACACGCGTTCAGTCACTTCTACGCGCGTGACCGAATCTTAGTCCGTTGCTGAGTCAGCTTCGCCTACTTTGTTTTCGGGACCATTATTTTTGCTTTTGGGAGTTACGAATCCTTCCAAATTAATCTGTAACTTTGCCCCGTTTTGCCTTTGGAGAACTCAATTTTTTCTGCCATTTTTGGTCTGTTACGATGGTTTATTTGGGCCCTATATCTCGGGAAGATTGCTCCACTAATTGGATTGCGGACAAAGTTTTGTTTCAGGCCAGTTAGAATGGTCCCAACCGTTATCCTTCGTCGAATCAGTGGATTGTTGATTCAGGTGCTACATCTCACATCACTGCTCACACCAGTCATCTTGATAAGGTACAATGTTATCGAGGTTCTGATTCTATTCTTGTTGGAAATGGTGAATCATTATCTATTTCTCACATCGGTCGGTGTCATTTCTCTGGTTTCTCTGTTAATGATGTCCTTGTGGTCCCTCAGATTACTAGAAGTTTATTGTCTATTAGTAAGCTTACTCGTGATTTACCTGTCCGTGTTATATTTGATGCCAACACATTTTTCATTGAGCATAAGCATACAGGGAAGATAATTGGTAAAGGGCGTAATAGTTCAGGTCTTTACTTTCTTGAGGCTGGTAATTCCAATTTTTTAGGCGAACTACGCTCTACAAAGCTTCAGGCTTCTTTTGAGCAGTGGCACTCTCGCCTCGGTCATGTGTCTCATGATACTATTCAGTTATTGAATCGACGGGGCCTTATTTCTTTCACTTCTGCTATGCCTGCACCTGTCAGTTGCTCTCCTTGTCAGATGGCCAAGAGTAGCCGTTTGCCCTTTTCCACTAGTGACAAGCGCTACTGGTTTATTGGATAGAGTACATTGTGATTTGTGGGGACCAGCTCCTGTTTTATCTGTCAACGGTTTCTCTTATTATGCCGTTTTCATTGATGATTTTTTGCGATTCACATGGTTTCTTTCGATGCGGCATAAGTCGGATTTCTATGACACCTTTATCCAGTTTCAGAAATTCGTTGAGAATCAGTTTTCTGCTAGGGTTAAAATTTTTCAGACCGATGGTGACACCGAGTTTACTAATCACCGACTTCAGGCTCATCTCATATCATGTGGCATTCATCATCAAATGTCCTCGCCCTATAAACCTGCTCAGAATGGCCGGGCTAAGCGGAAGCATTGCCACATCACAGAGACTGGTCTTGCCATGCTTTTTCACTCTTCTGTGCCACACTGTTATTAGGTGGAAGCTTTCTCCTCTGCGGTTTACATTATTAACCGTCTGCCAAGTTCGGTTCTGAGTGGAAAATCACCTTTTGAGGTTATTTTTGGTCATGTGCCTGACTATACCCTCTTTCACCCGTTTGGTTGTCGTGCATTTCCATGTCTGCGTGCCATTGCTACTGATAAGTTTGCACCCCGATCCATTCCCTGTGTTTTTATTGGCTATCACCCTCATCACAAGGGCTTCCAGTGTCTCGACTCGACTTCTGGGCGTATCTATATCTCTCGCCACGTTCGTTTTGATGAAACTTTCTTCCCTTATGTCTCATCTTCCACAGACAGTCGTTCGATTTCAGATATGAAGATTTCATCATTTTTTGATGGAACTGTTACTTCATCGATTGGGGCCACCAAGCCTGTGTCTGTGTCTATTCCAGCTGGCCCTCCTTCACCACCATCTTCCATCTGGACGGCCGACCTGGGCCCGGCTCCTCGCCAAACGCCCACCATATCTCAGCCGCTGGCCAGCACTCCTCAGCCACCGGCCACCACGCCTCAGCCAGTATCGGCTATTATTTCTCCGGTGACTTCCAACGGCCACTCTCCAGTCAGCACAGCTCGATCTTCCTCCGTGTCATCAGCTGGTTCGATTCCTCCAGCTTCGTCGCCCCAGCTTCATACTCATCGGATGGCCACTCGGTCTTCTACTGGTGCCATTCAGTGCTGGGATTATTTAGATATTATTGCTCATGGTCTCACTGCCACACTCCTCTCTCAGAGAGAGCCCACTGATTATCGCACTGCCCTTCAGGATCCAGCCTGGGTTTCAGCCATGGATGATGAGATGGATGCTCTTCGTGGTCAGTACACTTGGGATTTGGTGCCTCGACCTTCTAACGTCAACATTGTTGGCTCCAAATGGGTATATAGGCTCAAGTATCGACCAGATGGCACTATTAAGCATCACAAAGCTAGACTTGTGGCGCAGGGTTTTTCGCAGATTCCGGGTTTGATTTTGACCACACTTTCAGTCCTGTGGTTAAAGCCTCCACTATTAGGATGGTTCTTGCCATCGCCACCATGCGTTCCTAGCCACTTCATCAGTTGGATGTCAAGAACGCTTTCCTTAATGGTGTTCTTGATGTTCCAGTCTACATGAAGCAGCCCGGTGGTTATCAGGATTTTGTCCATCCATACTATGTTTGTCATTTGAAAAAGGCCATTTATGGTCTTAAGCAGGCTCCCCGGGCTTGGTTCCAGCGTTTCAGCAGCTATCTGACACAGCTTGGTTTTCGGTGCAGCTCAGCTGATACTTCTTTGTTTGTCCTTTCGAGAGGGTCGTCGTTACTGTACCTACTTGTGTATGTGGACGATATCATTCTTACAGGAAATGACTCGACTCTTCTTCGCCAGTTCATTGATCGGACACACAGAGAATTTACGATCAAGGATCTTGGTGCTCTTCATTACTTTCTTGGTCTTGAAGTTTCGCCTACCTCCTCAGGATTACTCCTTGGCCAAGCAAAGTATGCTCGGGATATTTTGAATCGGGCCAGTATGTCTGACGCGGCATCTGTTTCAACTCCATTTGTTGCTGGTTCTCAGCTTCACAGCTTTACCAGTCCTCCATTTTGGGATCCTACACTTTATCGTTCTCTTGTTGGTGCTCTCCAGTATCTCACCATCTCTCGCCCGGATTTGGCATTCTCGATCAACACGGTGAGTCAGTTTCTTCAGGATCCCAGAGATGATCATTTTGCTGCTGTGACTCGGATTTTGCGGTATGTTCGTGGCACTCTTCATTTTGGTCTCCGGTTTTGTTCTGCTAGTACTCCTGATGTGTTAGGATACTCTGATGCTGATTGGGCTCGCTGTCTGGAGACTCGTCGGTCCACTTATGATTATGCAATTTTTCTTGGTGGGAATCTGGTTTCTTGGAGTGCCAAGAAATAGCCCACTGTTTCTCGCTCTAGCACTGAGTCTGAATACCGTGCTCTCGCCAACACTGCCTCAGAAGTGGCCTGGATCACTCATTTGCTTCGTGATCTTCGGTTTCCGCTTTCTGGTTCTCCACTATTGTTTTGCGACAATAGTAGTGCTATCTTTTTGGCTCAGAATCCAGTGGCTCACAAGCGGGCGAAGCACATCGACATCAACTACCATTTTGTTCGTGAGTTGGTGACATCCGGAAAGCTGCGTGTTGCTCATGTTCTGACTTCTCTTCAGATTGCGAACATTTTCACCAAGGGTCTCTCTCGTTCACTGTTCGAGTTCTTCAGGTCCAAGCTGTGCATCGGCGAGCATCCGACGCTCCGCTTGAGGGGGGGGGGGTGTTGGGATAAATCAGACTCCTGATTAGATTATGATTTCTTATGATTAGAGTTATTTCCTTATTACACATCTATTGTACTCTCTATATATTTAGATATCAATAATACAATTGATTACAGCAAATCATTCTATCAGTATATCCAAGTAACATTTGATAATTTGTTGGAAAAATATTTACAGTGTTAAACTTATTTGTGATTAAATTATTGATGCTAAACTGTGCTAAAATTAAATTGAACCGAACATGTCAAATAAGGTACTAATAGTAGAGCACCAAAAATAATTCATTTAGTCTAAGTAGTGTAGATAAATGCAAACGGACAGGTCCCATCTGCAGAGAGTAACTCTGCAGTCATTCTGAAAAATAAAGGAAAGGACAAGTATTCATATGTTTGTATTTAACGTCAAAATGTATTCATTCAATGATATTTTTCATAATTTAAAAAAGCCCAAAAAATTTACTCTTCTACCATGTTAGGATAAATCAGATTACTTATTAGATAATAATTTATTATAATTAGAGTTCTATTCTTATTACACATCTATTTTACTCTCTTTATATTCAGTTATCAATAATACAATTCCTTACGGAAAATCATTCTCTCATAGTATCAGAGACGCTTCTGATCCAAAACATAAAAACTTAAAATTTTGTCAACGTCGCCGTCGGTCGCCAACGGCTCCGCTCCACTCCGATGCCAGCGACTCCACTCCGCTCCTCTCCAGAAAAGAAGACGGCTTTACTCCGCTTTGCTTCGTTGCTTTTCCTCTTTCTTGTGCGCCTCTTCTGCTTTGTGACAACAACAATGCCATCTTCTTGGCTCAAAATCCGGTGGCGCATAAACGGTCTAAGCACATTGACATTGATTGCCATTTTGTTCGCGAGTTGGTTTCTTTGGCCAAGCTTCGTGTTGCTCATGTTCTTATATCTCTACAGGTTGCAGATATCTTCACCAAGGTCTTTCTCGTCCCTTGCTTGAGTTCTTCAGATCCAAAAAGGGAATCCGACACTTCGCTTGAGGGGGTGTTAGGATAAATCAGATTACTGATTAGATTATGATTTATTATGATTAGATTTCTCTCCTTATTACACCTCTATTGTACTCTCTATATATTCAGTCATCAATAATACAATTTCTTACGGCAAATCATTCTCTCATCCCATAGTAAAACTTTACCCAATTTCATCAAAAATCATTTTTTTAAATCACATTTTATATTGAAAAAGCTAAAATATGAAACAAGTGCCACCTTTTATTTTTACTATTTCTATTTAAATTATTTTAGTTGATGATGTACTTCATTCGTCCCTCGAGTTTTGACATATTTTGACTTGTGTATGTGTATATATATACACACACAAAATGGTTGAAGGGTGTGTATATATATATACTAACCTGTCTCACGACTTCTAGAGGTGTCAAAAAAGTTACCACATGGATAACTGGCTTGTGGCAGTCAAGCATTCATAGCGACGTTACTTTTTTTATCCTTCGATGTCGGCTCTTCTTATCATTGTGAAGCAGAATTCACCAAGTGTTGGATTGTTCACCCACCAATGGAGAACGTGAGCTGGGTTTAGACTGTCGTGACACAGGTTAGTTTTACCCTACTAATGACAATGTCGCAATAGTAATTCAACCTAGTACGAAAGGAACCGTTGGTTCGCATAATTGGTCATCGTGCTTGGTTAAAAAGGCAGTGGCGCAAAGCTATCGTGCGTTGGATCATGACTGAACGCCTCTAAGTCAGAATCCGGATGAAAGGAACCGTTGGTTCGCACAATTGGTCACCGTGCTTGGTTGAAAAGGTAGTGGCACAAAGCTATCGTGCATTGGATTATGACTGAACGCCTCTAAGTTAGAATCCGAGCTAGAGCCGCACAATTTCCCGTCGCCCTTTTGCCAACGCGCAGTAGGGGCCTCTGGCCCCCAAGGGCACATGTCATGGGTTGAGTTGGTCCGGCAGAAATGCCGAGATACCTTCCTTGAATTTTAATTCCACCGAGTGGCAGGTAGAATCCTTTGCAGATGACTTAAATACGCGATAGGGTATTGTAAGGGGCAGAGTGGCCTTGCTGCCACGATCCTTTGAGATTCGGCCCTTTGTCGCTCAGATTTGTCCCTCCCCATCCTCCCACATTGCAATAATCCTATGAATTAGGCTGACGAGCTGAGGTTGCAGAACTTCATCTCTTAACTTGTGTATTCTAGTTGATATGGCATTGATTGTTTTCATGCAAATCTTCAGCTTTGTGTTTAGTTCCCTGATTGAAGCCCGAAGAACATCAATTATTTTAGATTCAAAACCAATCTCATCAAAGCATCGTAGTTGTTTGCATTTCTTCTCATAAGCTAACCTTACCTTCTCCTCAGTGTTGACCTCCTAATACTGTTTCTTCTCTCTCACATACATCGCCTCTAGTGTAGATGAAAGGCTACTGCAAGGCTTTCTCTCATTGTCTTTTGAGAGATACGATTTTGCCAATTTACTGGTTTTTGCAGCTAATCTTCTAGTGCTTACCGATGATTTATATAATGATGAGGAGAATGATAATAATGATCTTCGGAACGTGATCATGGACAACATTTCTCCAAACAACCTTTACTTATATGGCAACTTGTCAACCTCGAGAATGGCCGCAACTTAGATCCCGTATCCAGATGTTGTGGCGAACTCATCGCGTATCTCCACAGCCGCCTCTCGAAGATTAAGCACACTAGTAGTTGGGATTTCAGTTGGTTGTTGTTAAGGAGTCTCATAAACAGCGGCAAAATTGACCTTTTTCAGTGAGATCCTTCAATGACGATCCAGTCTCTGGAGAGTTTCTCAGATCTTTGATCAAATAGATTGATCTTATTCCCTCATCATCATGTTCAGAGAGTCATTCAAAGCCTCATCTTTCATGAAAATTATGTTCATCTGCTCCATTTTCTCGCTTAGAACTACTTTGAAAATTATGTTGGTCTGATGATGGTGTCGGGGCTGCCTTATGCAATGGCGCATGCTTCGAAGTAGAAGCCCCTAAATTGCCTCGCCATTTCCGGAGTAATAACTTTTGTTGCCCTTCTTCCGTCTCACCAACTCTGTATGAACCTCAACCTCAAATTCTTCCTCTAGATAAGGACTACTACTCACACCCGGAGCGCGGCTATAAATGCCCAGTGGATGATAATAACCATAACCGCCACCAATAAAAATGTCTAAAAAAATCCCAAGCCAATCCTCCCTCAGGTGGCGGTGGCGGCATAGCTTCTCTGTAAAAACCCTCGTACAAATACTCAGTCGTTGCCTCGTGAATCACCGTTCTCATAGCAGGCATCATTGTTGTCATATAGTGAACAGTTAGGTGACGACAACTGTGACTAGATAGGGGTGGTGGACCCCACATATGATGAGCTAGAGTCTGTGGCCTCTGGTGCAGAGGCGCCTTATTCATAATCTGATCAATAAAACCATACGTCGAACTCGAATGCTCATTTGGATAGTGCTCGTTCATGTGCCAGTGTCCACCTGGAAACCCAATTTCTTTCTACTCATCATCAGAGAAATGTAGGTGGGACCTATTGTCGTCGTCATTGGAATCGAGTCGAAAGTTATTAAGGAATCAGAATATTACTTGTAATTGTAATTATATTCTATTAACTTTTCCTAGCTTGTATAGGTACCCTGTACCACTATATAATGTATCCTGAGTTTATGAATGAATGCAGATTATTACCCTTATTTTCTAAAAGATATCAGAGCCTAAAATCCTGAAACCTTAAAGAAAATTTTCTTGGCAGTACCGAGCTCCAACGCCGCCGCCTCAGTCGCGCATCAGCTCTTTTTCTGCTGCTTGCCTATTGTCGCCGCCGTCTTCAAGTAGCGGTGATCTGCGAGCCGTTCGATCCGATCAAGCGTTGCTTGACATGCGCTAATCTCACATCTCACGTGCCATCGTCGTCGTCTCCACGCACCGCCGCTTCTTAATCATCTGATCCGTCATTGGTTATTGTACCTGCTACAACTCTATACCTGATTTTACACTATGTCTGACTCCGGACTATTGCCCGAAGAACATGCCTGTCTTGATGCTACTCCTGAGGTTCCGAAGCTTCAGGATATGAGTGGTTATGATGTGATTGCGACTTTATTGAAGTATTTGTAATTTTAATCTAGTCCTCGGACTATTGTACCTATTGGTCGTATGTCGACTGATCCTTACTTTATTGGCTCTGGTGATGGTCCCGGTTTACAACTTATACCAACCATGCTGAAAGGTAAAGAAAGTTACATTGAATGGTCTGACGCGATGTGCCGCGCATTCCTTGCCAAGAAAAGATTGGGTTCATTGATGGATCCATTACCAAACCCTAGGATGATCATCCTAATGCTGCTGATTGGCCTAGGGTTAAGGCTAATCTTGTCTGCTGGATCTTGAAAACCCTAGATCCGGTGTTGAGATCTTCTACAAGCTCGTTTGCCACAGTTAAGGAATTGTGGGATGACCTGAAGGCACGATTTATTCTTGGCGATGGTATGAAATTTTTGCAAATCCAAGAGGTTATTCACAGTTGCAGGCAGAACGGTCAACCCATCGACATATACTTTGGAACACTAAAGAAGTTGTTTGCAGATTATCACTGCATGCGGCCTCCCCTAGTTTGTGACTATAAAGAAACCATGTAAATGTGCCATTGCAATATTTCTGCGAGAGTCTTCCGAGAGAGAGAGAGATTTGATCTACCAATTCATCTTTGGCCTCAACGAAGGCTGTCACACCTTGTGATCACATATCATGAGCATTGATCCAATGCCACCTGTCATGAAGGTGTATGCTCTTGTTGCCTAGGAGGAGAATCATAGGGCTCTCATTCGATCTCGTGAGCCTTCTTCTAACTCCATGGCATATGTTGCATGACGCCCACCACCTAAAAGTTGCTCTTAAGAGTATGGCACCAAATAATTCTCTAGGACCCAATACGATGCACCATTATTTTTCCAATAATACTGGGGTATTGTGTGTCCAAAAGTTACATATGAAGCACTATGATACTTGAATGAAGGAAGCTCTATAAGTAATCTTAATGATACTAATGTAGTGCTCATTCCAAAAGTGGAGAATCCAAAGAATATCACCCAATTCCGACCCATTATTCTATGTAATATGGTTTATCGGATAATATCAAAGTGCATAGCAAACCGATGAAAAGTGGTCTTGAATACGGTGATCTCGAGCAATCGGAGTGTTTTTGTTAAGAAAAAGATGATCACAAAAAATGTCTTAATGGCCCATTAAGTTCATCATCATATTAAAAGAAAAACAACAGAGCAAAAAGGGCAGATGTCCATTATGTTGGATATGAGCAAAGCATTTAAGAGAATAGAATGAAGTTTTCTTATAAAAGTATTAGAGACGATGGGCTTTCATCTAGATTTTATAAATCCGATTGAAAACTGTATCTTGACAGTACATTTCTCCTTCCTCCTAAATGGAAAATGTTCCGGAAGGGTAACACCTACTAGAGGACTAAGACAAGGTGACCCTCTGTCCCCATACTTGTTTATCATTTGCAGTGATATTTTTTCTCAAATGATCAAATTAAGTTTAAGGACTAGAAGATTACATGGGGTAAAAATTACAAGAGGGGCTCCTATTCTTTCTCACCTCCTATTTGCGGATGATACGTTGATATTAGGAGAAGCATAAACCAAGAAGCCAGGGTGATAAAAGATATTTTGTCTTTGTATGAGAAAGCATCAGGTCAGAAGATAAATTTGGACATATCCTCGGTAATGTTTAGCCCCAATACTCTCGAACTCTTAAGAACTCAAGTCCATGCAACCTTACAAATGGTTGAAACAATCGCTCATGAAAAGTGCTTGGGACTTCCGATAATTCTTGGTTGTTCTAAATATGCTGCTTTAGAAGGTGTTAAAAATAGGATCCGGACAAAAGGGGAAAGTTGGGAGAATAATCAATTATCCAAGGTTAGGAAGGAAATTCTCATAAAGTCAGTGCTTCAAGCAATCCCCACCTATACTATGTCGTGCTTTATGTCGCCGGATAATCTTATAGAGGACATATATAAGCTTTTTAGTCATTATTTGTGGGGTAGTACACCTCAGAATGGGAAAATGCATTGGGCTAAATAGACTAGGCTACGTTTGCAAAAGAGTATCGGAGGTTTGGGCTTTAAAGAAGCCAAAATTTTCAATACCGCTCTTCTAGGAAAACACACATGGTGTATACTAGAGAAGCCACAGTCCATGGTTTCTCAGATTATGAAAGCCAGATATTTCTCATAAATTACATTCTTGGATGCCATATTTGGATGGGATCCATCATATTCCTTGGATCCATTCTAAACGGAAGACAATTATTATTGAAAGTGATTCGTAGAAGGATTGGATCGGGAGCAGATACAAATATAAAAAAAATATTTATGGCTCCCAAGGTTAGAGAATAAAAAACCCACATCATTACTAGTAGGTTATCCCAAAAACCTTACGATATCTCATCTAATGACTGATAATGGCACAAGATTGAATGAAGACCTTGTACGGAACACTTTCAATCATGAAGAGTCAGATATTATTCTATCGTTACCAAGAAGTACAAACCCCTGAGCCTCAGACAGATGGATATGGAAACCAGCAGAGAATGGTAAGTACACGGTCAAATCAAACTATAACTTGGGTATTAACTCCTCGAATTTTTCCTTTGAAAGAAATATGGCAACGAGTAGCTCATATCCCTCACCAAATTGGAGAAGGATATGGCCTCGAACAATACAATCGAAGGTCAAACACTTCTTATGGAGGCTATGCGAAAATCACTTACCATCGGTTGTAAACTTAATTCAAAGATGTATGCCAGCAGGATCGTTCTTCTTGAGCTGTTCTATGGCCGATATTTCTCTTGAGCATTTTTTCTTCCAATGCCCTCTAGCGCACAAAGTTTGGTTTGCAGCAAATCTACACGAACAGATATTCGCATACCAACAACAAAATGCAAGTATATGGGTTCAACACTTAATCTTCGAATTGGGATCACAAGACATGGCTATAGCAGCTGTCATCCTATCTCAACTGTGGCATCACTGAAACAAACTCCTGCACGGAGAAACTAGTGATCTTCAAACACATCATTATGCCAGCTATGCCATAAAAATGTTTTCTGATTTGGAAAGGATCAATATAAAAGTGGAATCTACAAATGAAAACCGTAATCAGAGTACCTATATATCGTTGCATGGAAACACTCTCTACTTCGATGCAGTCATATCTTCAAGTAGAACATGTCTAGAATGGTACATAGGATCTGATGAAGGCTCTTGGGTATGAGGAGGAGCACAATATATACCACTCATTTATACTCAAAAACAGGCAAAAGGCATTGTTCTTCGAACCGGATTACTAGCAGCTTTGGAAAAATGCACTCCATTAGGAAATTGAAGGAGACGCACAAATAGTGATAAATGCGGTCAAGAACAAGAAGGGAGATCTATCGGACTTTGGCGTCATCACTGAGGATATAGTTAGCCTTATTTCAAAATTAAACTACCCAGAACTAATCTGGATTAGGAGACAGGAAAACACTGTAGCCCACACTTTAGCTCAACATGCTAAAATCTCTGTGGATTTTATTTCACAATGAGATCATATCCTAACCATTGTAAGTCACATTTGGAATGAATAAAATCTCAATATTTTACCTCAAAAAAAATGAAGAGTGGGTCTCCTGACAGGCTTCCTGTCCATAAGTTTATGAATATGCTACTTATTTTTTACCTTATACACTCCATTTGTTAAATTACATACAAAATTAAGAATTTATAAAAATATTTTTTATATCATATATTTTATATTTTCACCTTCAAATACACATTACTAATTGTTTTAACTTATAAAATACATTAATTAAATTTTATTAAAAAATTACAATATTTAAGGTAAAATCCCCTGTGAACTATCCATAAACTTATGAAAATGCCGTCTTTCTTGAAAATTTCTCGTGAATGAAATGATGTACCACCAAATTGGAATCAAATCACAATCCCAAATTGCATAAGTTTTATGTAGATTTACGTACATTTATGCAATTCTGTAAGTAAAAGTAAATGAGTAGTGATTAATTACAGAAAAAAAGTTTATATCTTAATCAATGGTGATTAATTAATAACTACTTAATTCATTTGTAATTATAGATTTATCGTTATTAATTAAAAATACTTCCTTTGTCCCAGACTGCATAAAGCTGCAGGGAGAGGGATCGGAGTCTCAAAATGTTAGATCTAGTGGAACTACTATTTTACCCTCCACCATTTACCTTCAACTAGCATCCATCCCGTTCCGACCATTGACAACCAAAAACCAGTTAACAAAATCTAAGTCACAAACACCACAAACCACGACCAATAATTATAGGAACATTTATACCCGAACTAAATCCAAGGAATCTGTTAGAATAAATTAGATTATTGATTAGATTGTGATAAGTATAATTAGAGTTTTTTTTCCTTATTTTACCTCTATTGAACTCTCTATATATTCAGTCATCAATAATACAATTCCTTATGGAAAATCATTATATCATGGTATCACAACCTCTTCTGATCCAAAACCTAAAACCTTAAAATTTTCTCCTAATTTGGGATGTTACCCCCTCTCTCGTCAAAATTTTTCTCCTTGTCCAGGCATGCTCACCCATATCCAGCTGGCTACCAGCGGCCGTGCGTCTCCTCTCCCAGCAGTCACGCACATCCTCCTATTCTAGATCCAGCGTCCTCCTCTCTCTCATGGCTCAAGAAAAACTCTCTTTCAACACTCTGCTCAAGATGATGCAAATTAAACTCACTGCATCCAACTATCTTCTCTGCAGGCGTCAAGCAGATTATAATCTTTTCCCTCAAGGTCTGTACAATTTCATTGATGGCACTAGATCTTGCCCCACTCTTCCAATACCGTCGCAGACCCTATTTTTTGTTGCCACTATCAACATCTCTAGGTGGTAGCAAGGTTGATCCTAAGGAGGTTTATTTGAAAGAAAAAGAAGAGTATGATCAATGGGTTGATGAACATCAACGTCTCTACAGTCTCCTATTTTCCTCTCTCACCGTCGAAGTTTTCGCGAAACTCCCAGATTGTGCCACTTCCAAAGAAATATGGGATAATCTTGCTCTCATATATGAGAATAGTAGTGCCTCCACCATCCTCCATCTTTGCACAGATGCTCATGGTATTCGTAAGTCTAGTATTGTTCATGAACTTCATATCAAATTTAAGGAGATTTTTGAGCAACTGTCTGCCATGGGAAATCCAGTTTCAAATGTTGATCAAATTTTTTTAATTTTTTACTGCTCTCGGTCCTTAGTTAAAGGATTTCTTGCTCCTTTGATTAATCTTATCCCTACTCCATTATATGCGGATGTTCTTACCCGTGCTAAAAACCACGAGCCTTTTTTGGTGAATTACAGGGACAATCAGGACCAGCCGCATGACGGGTGGTGTTTCAAACCAATGAATCATCTCAAGCCAGTCACGCAGGGGATCATACGCTGACTCGAGGTGTCCACGGGTGGCCTTCACGTGTTGGCTGATTCAGCGGTAGGCTTGGCAGTTGAGATTCCTTCTCTGGTTCTCAGGAGGCTGGTCTGGTCCTTGGTTGAGGTTATCCTCACTATTCCTAGTGCGTACGACTTAGTCATTATGATGCGACATGTTACCATATGCAGGCACAGATTGGTCCAACAAGTACTCATTTGGAAGAAAAACATCACTCGTCTTAGCAGTCAGACAATTGTTCTCACCTGTCTGATTGGTATCTTGATTCAGGCGCTACCAGTTACACGGCGTCTTCTGCCTCAGGCCTAGACAATGTCACTCCTTAAACTGGTAAATCTCATGTTTTTGTTGGTAATGGTGCCCCTATTATGATATCTCATATTGGTGATTCTAAAGTTTCTAAAAATTTGCATGTCTGGTGTTCTAGTTGTGCCTGATATTACTAAAAAATTACTATTTATTAGTCGGTTAACCAGAGATATGGGTGTACTGATTACATTGTATGATCAAAACCTTGTCATTCAGAACAAAGTAACCAAGGCCATCGTGGGCCGGGGGCACAGTGAGGATTGGATAGTATGTTTTGGAATGGGGAGATGCAGCATTTGTTTTAGTTTTACAGTAAAATAAGAGTCGAGCTTCATATGAGTTGTTGCATGCACGCCTAGGTCATGTTCCTAGTGTAGTGATTACTAGTTTACATAAGTCTGATTTACTTTCAGTTTCTTCTTTGTTGCCTAAACCGCATACATGTGCCCTTCGTGTTATGGCGAAAGGTCAACGGTTGGATTTTGTTGAGAACCCTAAACATGCTGACAATGTTCTTGATTTAATACATTGTGATTTATGGGGTCCCTCCCCAGTTTTATCTGGCAATGGCTTTGAGTATTATTCATTATTTATTGATGATTTCTCGATATTCACTTGGATGTACCCTCTTCATCGCAAATCAAATTTTGCTGACACTTATTTGGAGTTTGAGGCACTTGTTGAAAATTAATTTTCAGCAAAAATTAAAGTTTTTCAGAGTGATGGTGGCTCTGAATTTTTGAACATTAGACTCAGGTCTCATTTTGCGGAAAAAGGTATCCATCATCAGGTTTCCTGTCCGTCTACTCTGGAACAGAATGGGCACGCAAAATGCAAGCATCGCCATGTTGTTGAGATGGGTCTCACAATACTCTTTCACTCACATCCTTCGATTTCCCGTTGGAATGATGCTTTCACCACTGTTATCTACATCATCAACCGGTTGCCTACTTCAATGTTGCAGGGATCGACTCCTTATGGTATTCTCTATTGTCAGGATCCCATCTATGGTAACTTTGATCCATTTGGTTGCCGGGTTTTTCCTTTAGTTCATCTATTTACTGATCATAAGTTGTCTCCCCGAAGTATTCTGTGTATATTCATTGGTTACAGCTCATTAGTTTAAGAGGTTTCGTTGCCTCGGCCATTCTACTTGCAAGGTTCACGTTACTCACCAGGCATGGTTTGACGAGACATATTTTCCTCTTGCTCTGGCATCAGGCGTTGGTTCTCCCTTTTCAGGTTTGGGTGTCTTGGTTCTCCCTCTTCAGGTTTGGGCACCTTGGCTCTATTACCGCCTCAGTTTTGGTTTCCTCGCGGTGAGCTGTCTCTGCCAGTTACTCCGCTAGCTTACCTGCATCTGCCGCCCAGTCACGCGATCGCGCCAGCCTCGCCTCAGGTCTGTATCTCCCCCGCATCCAACCGTGCTGGCACCTCGGTCCCATCCCACGCCAGTGCCCCAAGCACGTCTCTGCCCTAGATTGATGCCACGACCCCGGTCTCCTCCCATGGTGGTGCCACGACCACGGGCACTTCTTGTGATGGCGTTTCGGCCACGGCCCCGTCTCGTGATGGTGCATCGGCCTGGCCTTAATCTATTCCCGTGATGGTGCCACGACTATGGATGCAGACAGCCACGATAATGCCTTCTCGACCATGAACGCAGATGGCCACGGCCATGCCGTCTTGGCTACACCCAAGATCTCGGGTCCTTCTCATCCAGGGGCTTCTCGCATGGTTACTCGTTCTTACATCGGAGTTATTCAGTGTTGAGATTACTCAGATATTCATTCCCATAGACTTCTTGCAACTCTACTTCCTTAAAAAGAATCGACTGACTATTGCTCTGCACTTCAGGATCCTTCTTGGGTTTCTGCCATGGATGAGGATATGGCAGCTCTTTGTAGTCAGCATGTTGGCTATTCGTAGTCAGCATGTTGGCAATAAGGATGAGGAAATGATGCAACCTGTTTTCTATAAGGATCTTGCTTGTCCAGACTATGTTTTTCGTCTTCGTAAGGCTATTTATGGTCTGAAGCAGGTGCCTTAAGCATGGTTTCAGAATTTCAGTGCCTACCTCATGAAGCTTGGTTTTTGTTACAGTTCTTCCGATACTCCTTTATTTGTGTTATCTCATGGCTCGTCATTATTGTATCTGTTGGTTTATGTTGATGATATCATTTTGACTGGGAATTATCCCACTCTTATTTGTTGTTTGCACCCATCAAGAGTTTACTATCAAGGATTTAGGTGCCTTACACTACTCTCTTGGGACGGAGGTAACTCCCACAGCCTCAGGACTTCTTCTGGGTCAAGCAAAGTATGCTCGGGATATTCTTTCTAGGGCTGGTGATATGAATCCCCTTGCGAAAAATCTGGATTGCGGAATTAAGATCTTTGACAAAACAAGAAACTCGCAAACCCTTCAATGCCGCACGAAATTCAGGAGTCTAGCCCTCGGGGTACGCCTAACTTCGACTTGCTCTCTAACTAGCCCTCAGGATCATATTACAAGGTTTATTGATACTTAACTAGCCATCGGGGTTAAGCAACAATGGATTAGCTAGCAAGCCAAGAGTATGAACTCAAAAGGTTGTATATTTGATTGATGAAAGGTTGTTAGGTAAAAATAATGTTGAATACCACCCCTATTTATAGTACATAGGTATGGTCTTCAAAAAATACAAATAAGAAAATGAAAAGGATTATGGCAGCTTTAAAAAGCTAAAACCATATTTAACTAGACTACCTAAAATAAATGACTATATTCTTCAAGATAAATCTTGAATGAATATTGCCTTATCTAATCTTACTAAATATAATTATAATCAAATCAGAACGGAATATTCTAACACCTAAAATAAATGCATGACCGAAACATTAATTCTTCTAAGGCCAACATGGCAGAATTAATGTGCCTTATTCTAAAATAAAATAAATGATCACACTACCTCATTAAAAAACCCAGGGGGAAAAAGAGTATAGTGTTATCTTCTAAAAATCCTAATAAATAAATATAAATAAATTAACCTAATTCGTATCATTCCCTCCGAGGTTGAAAAGTTTCGTCCTCGAAACTAGAACGATCTTCAAAAATAAATGTAGATCAACGTCCCAAGCCATCCCTGTGAAGAACTGCTAATAAAATGGTGACAAAACGCTGACTTGGCAGTGACTGGATGCTGCCGTGGCTTCAACTCGTGAGAAAAAGGCTGCTGGCGAGATAACTCACGAAAAACAAACCAACTCGCGAGAATAATAAAATATTGCGATAAATTTAGATCTCGCGGGATGAAGAACGGATCAAAACTAAGCGCGTGAGAGACGCGTCTCAACTATCGCGCGCGTGAGATTCACGCGCCCTGTTGATGGCTCGCGCGTGAAGATCACGCGCGTCTTCTTCTTCGCTGGAACCTGAAACTTTTCTTCTCCGTACTGAATCTATGCTGCCGGCGGTCGGAGAACTCTGAACGGCGAGGGTTCTCGGCTTTGAAAAACTAAGCGTGGAGAAGTGAGCTCGCCGGAGAAAGAAAGATGGAGGATTCACCGGGATTTGTTGGAGATGGAGTTCGATGCAATCGGCGATGATCAAGTCCGGCGGCGATTGGAGTTTCTGTAGACGGAGAGCAGAACGGTGGCTTCGGATGGTCGGTCGGAGACGGAGCTGAACGGCGGTGCGGTGGCGGAATCGTCGGAGAATTCTGAGTGGTGGCGGCGGCGGATTTTGCTTTATGATTTTTTTTGTTTTTTTTGTTATTTTTTTTGTTATTTTTGTTATTTTTTTTGGTTTTTTTCTTTCAGAAACAAAACTCGAAATCCCTGTTAATGAACTCGTCCAAGGATCTTTTGCTTAGCTCTGATACAACCTGATATGAATCCCCTTGCGAAGAATCTGGATTGCGGAATTAAGATCTTTGACAAAACAAGGGAACTCGCAAACCCTTCAATGCCGCACGAAATTCAGGAGCCTAGCCCTTGGGGTACGCCTAACTTTGACTTGCTCTCTAATTAGCCCTCAGGATCAGATTACAAGGTTTATTGATACTTAACTAGCCCTCGGGGTTAAGCAACAATGGATTAGCTCGCAAGCCAAGAGTATGAACTCAAAAGGTTGTATATTTGATTGATGAAAGGTTGTTAGGTAAAAATAATGTTGAATACCACCCCTATTTATAGTACATAGGTATGGTCTTCAAAAAATACAAATAAGAAAATGAAAAGGATTATGGCAGCTTTAAGAAGCTAAAACCATATTTAACTAGACTACCTAAAATAAATGACTATATTCTTCAAGATAAATCTTGAATGAATATTGCCTTATCTAATCTTACTAAATCTAATTATAATCAAATCAGAACGGAATATTCTAACACCTAAAATAAATGCATGACCGAAACATTAATTCTTCTAAGGCCAACATGGCAGAATTAATGTGCCTTATTCTAAAATAAAATAACTGATCACACTACCTCATTAAAAAACCCAGTGGGAAAAAGAGTATAGTGTTATCTTCTAAAAATCCTAATAAATAAATATAAATAAATTAACCTAATTCGTATCAGCTGGCATGTATGACGCGATTCCAGTCTCTACGACATTCCTGCCGAATTCTCAGCTTCACAATAGTATGAGTCCTCAATTCAAGAATATGACGTTGTACAGGCTCGTTTCTTTGTGTTCTTCAGTATATCACCATCACTTGTCCAGACTTAGCATTTGCAGTTAATTCTATTAGCCAGTATCTTCAGGACCCTTGGGGAGGGTCATTTTTTGGCTGTCACTCAGATTCTCCGCTATGTTCGAGGGCCTTTACATTTTGGCATTAGTTTTCATGCAGCCTCTTCTCCAAAAGTGCTCGGTTATTCTGATGTAGATTGAGCCAGGTGTTTGGAGACTCCTCGTTCTACTTATGGCTATGTTGTCTTCTTAAATGGCAACTTGGTTTCTTGAACTGTGAGGAAATAGCCCACTCTGTCCAGGTCTGGCACTGCTTTTGAGGTCATCTGGTTGACTCATTTTCTTTGTGATCTTTATGTTCCCCTTTTTGGTGCGCCTCTCCTGCTTTGTGAAAACAACAGTGCGATCTTCTTAGCTCAGAATCTGGTGGCGCACAAGCGGGCTAAGCACATCGATATTAATTATCATTTTGGTTTCTTCGGGCAAACTTCGTGTTGCTCATGTTCCTACATCTATACAGATTGCGGACATCTTCACCAAGGGTCTCTCTCGTCCCTTGTTTGAGTTCTTCAGATCCAAGCTTTGCATCTCGGAGAATCCGACGCTTCGCCCGAGGGGGGTGTTAGAATAAATCAGATTACTGATTAGTATGATTAGATTCTTTCCTTACTTTACGTCTATTGTACTCTTTATATATTTTGTCATTAATAATACAATTCTTCACGGCAAATCATTCTATCAGAATCATTTCTTACTGAACTTCATCATGGGATCAAAGTTGCCTTTTCCAATTTTGTATTTTTAAAACATTTAGCAGGGGTTTAATCATTTTTCATAAATTTCCGTCCAAATTGGCCGTTGACATTTTGGTCAACAAAGTCCAAGGTTAGATTTGTACTTTTAGATTTTATAAGGTTATATCTGCACTTTCAAACAAAACATAGGGTAAAAATGCACTTTTCTCTTTAAAATATATAGTTTTATTAATCATTAAATATCGAACAAAAATTGCAGAGCTGCATTGCTGTAGATTCCAGACAAAACAGGAAAAAAGAAACACGAAATGAAAAATGAATATTTTTTTTGCAGATATCACGAATAATAGAAGAAAAAAGGAAGCAAGGAACACATGATAAAAATAATTAAAAGATTAACTTCCCACCCACATACTTTGAATAATTGAATCCCTAAATCCTATATTACTTTTACATCTTCTATGGAGATGTTGAGGACTGCGAATATGAGATACGGTTATGGCAAAAAATCCCCTCACAAATTACGGCCTCGCCTACTTTCTTCTTGAATATCAAAATTGAAGAGTTAAAGGAAGTATTAAATATTTGAATAATAAAAGAAGACAATATTATATGAGAACCGTTAAGTACAATGACCAAGTACAACTCGGATGGGACACTCAACATTGGGAGTTTGACAAAGCTTGACACCATGAAGAAAAGCATTATGAACATCCCTCTCATGAATTCTACTAAAGTTTAAGGTATTTTGGGCTACCATCTTAAAACCATTTGATATTAAGTGAAAGTGACCCAAGACCTTATATTTTAATCATTTAGTTTTTAAGAAACCGATGGTAGATTTTTTATCAACAAGTTCCCAGTTCTTGGTAGCAGCGTTAACTAGAAGACAAAGTTTTGTATAAGACCATCTCATTGTGAGACCAGGGATTTAATTGCAAATGAGGTTTCTAATTAAAGTTTTAAAAGTCTAGGGATTGGTTGTGAAATATCATTATTTTACATTTAAGTCCAGATATAAATATCAAAATTTCCTCATTGTTCTCTCATATTTTTCTAAAATTTTCTCTCTGATCTCCTTTCCTCTCTCCTATTCAGCCGATTCTGCTTTCGTCCTTATTCTCTCTCCAACGCAAATCTCCTTTTTCTCTCTCCTCTCCATCTCTCTTCCATCTTCCTTCAGTTCAAGCTCATTTTCTTCCATTCGACCACACAACCACTCCATTTTCTTCCTCCTTTCTTGCACGTAATTTTTGGAGTTTTCCGGCAAATTTTCTGGCAGTTGGACACAATACGAGCTTCGTTTTGTGTTTATCTTCAAGGTAATATTTTTGCTCAGAGTTTTTAAGCATATTATGTTGTTTTTTTATTTTTTTTTGCTTTTTTTTGTTCATGTGATTTTCTAGGGTTTATGTTGTTCACTGTGTTAATATTTTGGAATTTCTCTATTTTTTGTGTTTTGTGAGTTGTTCTTACGGATTTGTGCTAGTATTTGTGTTGTTGCTATTGTTTGTTAGATGTCTAAGAAGATTTGCATCATTGTTGCTGCAATCGAGAAGGAAGGAAGAGTTGTAAATTTTCTGAATTGGCTGTGTTGTTTTATGTACGGTTAATGATATTTCTCTTTTTCAGTGTGATGTTTTAGGTTTTAGGCTTTAAGTACTGTTCAGTGTTGGTGTGATGTTTTAATTTCAGCGCTTAATACTTGTGGTGTTTTTATGCATATTTTGTTATTTTTTCAGCTTTTGTTTGCTTTTCTTGGTTCATGTGATTTTCTAGGATTTATGTTGTTCATTGTGTTAATATTTGATGATTTCTCTTCTTTTTTTTGTGTGTTTTGTGAGTTGCTCTCACGGATTTGTGCTAATATTTGTGTTGTTGTTGCTGTTTGTTAGATGTCTAAGGAAATTTGCATCACTGCTGCTGCAATCGAGATGGAAGAAGGATTTGTAAGGTTTCTTATTTTTCGATTGTGATGTTTTAGGTATAGTTAATGATGTTTCTCATTTTCTGTGTGATGTTTAAGATTTTAGGCTTTAAGTATTGTTATCAGTGTTGTTGTGATGTTTTAATTTCAGCGCTTGATACTTGTGGTGTTTTCATGCTTTAAGTGTGCAATTGGTGTTCAGTTTTGATTGTGTGTGAGATCTTAAGGTTTTCTTACAATTTGTGTTAATTTTTTTTATTGTTTTTGCTGTTTCTTAGATGTCTAAGAGCACTTGTCCAATGTTGCTGCAATCGAGAAGGAAGAAGGATTTGTAAGTTTTCTTAATTTGCTGCAGTGATGTTTCGAGTACGGTTGATGATGTTTATCGGTTTCAGTGTGATGTTTCAAGTTTTATGCTTTAAGTCATGTTATCAGTGTTGGTATTATGTTTTAATCCGTTTTGATTGTGTGTGATATCTTAGGGCTTTGTTACTATTTGTGCAATTTTTTTATGTTTTTGTTGTTTCTTAGATGGTTAAGAACGTTTGCCCTCCGTTGTTGCAATCGAGAAGGAAGTATGATGTGTAATTTTTGTTATTTTTCAGATGTGATGTTTTATACACTATTTTTTATGGTTTTGGTTTTCTATGGGATGTTTCATGTTTAATCTGGAAGTATTGTTAAGTGTGTTGTTGTAATGTTATAATTTCAGTGTTTGGTGTTTGTGGTGTTTTCATATTTAAGTATGCAACTGATGTTCAGTTTCGTTTTTTGATATTTTAGTGTGTATTGATTGATGTTTTAAATTTTTGATATTGATGTTTTAAATATTGTATTTGATGTTTCTCAATGTAGATTTCAGTGATGTAAGTGACCTAATGTTATGTTTTAATTTCAGATATTGATGTTTTAATTATTGTATGTGATGTTTTATGTTTATTTCACAAAAATACTTTTCAAGCTAGAATTCTACGATGCCATTGATGAAATAATAAAAAACAATCTATGAGGAATCATGTTCATGAAAATGTTCCCTTGAACAGAGAACTGGAGCCGACCTTTGATCATGGCGTTGGTGAAATAGAAGAGTCGTCCTTTTCAAAACCAGCGGAAGAGAAGGCAAGCATGTGAATAAGCAAGTAACAAAGGGAAATAAGTTGTGGGGAAAATATAATTTGATTGGTTGGGATGTATTGTTTGAGAATGATGTTTTAAAAATATTGGTTTATTAGATAGATATGAGACACTAGATTATTTGATGTTTTAGGTTTATATGGATTTTTTTTAGTTTTTATGTTAGCGACGTTAGTGCATTTGAATCCTTTTGTAATGAATGATGTTTAACAAGTTATTTGAAATGCAATAACATTGGAATGTATAGATGCATTGGAACATATGATTATCTTGTTTAAATCAACATCTTCATCGATACTTTTGAAAACATCACGCACAAAAAATTGAACCATCGAAGCATTACAGTGTAACATCACACAAAAAAAATTCAACCATCACAACATTACAATGTAACATCACAGTATGACAGAAATAATAATCACGTCCCAGCAAGCTAATTTTAGATCAACTGAGCATTATGTGTATTTTGATCCATTTTAACTAATTTAGCTTTATCTTGATGTGTATTTTTTCAATTTTAATTTGATGTATCAGTATTTATAATATGATGTTTCAATATTTACAATATGATGTTTGAGTTTTTACTTTTATTTTTCACTTTGATTTGAGTGTTCTTGCTTTTAACTATTCTACTCATTCAAAAAACTACACCCAAAAAGTTGGCCCAATTTTGGCCCAAATTATCTAAGTCAAACCCTACCGAAAAAGCGAACCTAATCGATTTTGACCCCCAACCCACTGAAAAATGCAGAACCAACCGGGAACGGAATGAAATTCACTGGCCGCTTACGAATCCATCAGCGCCGACCTTACCTCTTTGACGAAATAGTTGGATTTTCACCTGGAAACCTCATCACCGGCGAAACCTTTCTAACTCCATTAACTGAGAACTCTTCTAACTCGTCGTCGTCATTCTTCTCGTTGAGGAACGGAATAAGCTCCTTCCGCGTTCTTTCCCCGCGTAGCGCACGATCAACATTAGAGATCCGTCGGATCGAGCTGAGCCAGAGCGGATTTGGGGGTTAGGGTTTGGCACCGGTGAAAGAGGGAGCGGGGTAAGGAGTCTGTGATTAACCGCCGGTGAAAGGAGGGAGCGGAGCGGAAAAGGAGGGATGTGAGGCGGCGACGACGCAAATGCGAGGTGGCGATGCCGAGAGGCCAGGAGCCGACGACAGAGGAAGCAAGAAGATGGAAGATGCGTCATGTGATTATATTTTGATATTTGTTGTTTGGTCCCCACATTTTTCACATTTTCATTAATTACCTCGATTCCAAATTAATTCTTTTTTTGCCTTTGAGAGGCTAGGAGCAAATGTCACGTTGCCTAATGATTTCCAAACTCAACAACGCGAGCTTGGAGACGCTCAAGTGTCTCATCCAAGATGTACTTGGTTATGATACTCAATGATTCTCATATAATCCCTCTTTTTTCTAATTCAAATTCTTAATATTCACTTCAAACTTTCAATTTTAATATTCGAGAAGAAAGGGGGTGGGGCTGTGAATTATGAGGGGATTTTTCGCTATAACCGTATCTCATATTCCCAGTCATCAACATTTTCATACAAGATTTAAAGGTAATATAGGATTTAGAGATTTAATTATTCAAATTATGCTGATGGGAAGTTGTTTTTTAAAAAAAACTTTGTTATGTGTTCATTGTTTTTTCTTTCTTTGGTTTTTTCTTATATCTGCAGCTTGTTTTTCATTTTTCCCCCTGTTTTATCTAGTATCTACAGCAGTGCAGCTCTGCAATGTTTGTTTGATATTAAATGATTAATTGAATTATATTTTGATAAAGTGTCGGCAAAGACGGTCTTTGCATAACGCTATAGACAGTCCACTGTACTTTTTACCTTAAATTGTTGTAATTTTTTTATAAAATTTAAATATTGTATTTTAAAATTTAAAACAAGTAATAATGTGTATTTGAATGTGAAAATATGTGTAATTTAAAAAATGCAGTTTATAGGGTAAAAATACGTGGCATGTCCATAGGTTTATGGATAAACTGTCTGTCGGAGACCCACTCTTATATATTTTTTTATTTTCCACAGATTATCTTTTAGATGGTTTTAGTTTAAGACGGCCTTGATCTTTTCATCACTGTTTGTAAAGAGAAGCTATTCTGAGCAAATTAAAACAGCCATTCATGGAGCATCTTCAAACATGCACAAAGAAAACATGTCATAGTAAAATAGAGAAGCTTCAAAGCGAATTGAGAGCATATTAATGAAACACTAGGAGGAAGCATGTGGATCGGTTGAAATTGTAAGTAGCCTGATAGTTGAAAACTTCTACATTCCGATCCGGTAGTTGACCACGAAAACACAAAGAAAAACATCCCCGCAACACAATCATTTCTGATACAATTACTGCAATGATAGAAACAACAGTCAAATGAATTGTCCCAGCACATTAGCCGATGGAAATTAAACTCAGCCAAACTATAAATACATCCCAGGATTAGCTATCTATTGACCCTCTCATCATGTAACAAGATAATGCTCCTCGCACAGAATTGCGGGAAACTGAATACTACGGGAGTTATCACAGCATGTAATAAAATATTTAAGTTGATTCTCTGATTCAAACAGTTATTTATTACTTATTAGGTATAAGGATCAGGAAAGATAGGACTCAAATGTATAAAAAAAATTTGTTCATACAAAACACATTAAGTTGCTGCTACAGTCGACAGAATCAAACGTCCGAAGAAGAACAAATACACGAAAAGAATCTCAGTGTAACTAAATCTAGAGTCTCAATCTGACTACGGCAGATTCTGATACAGATCCAATCCATAAAGAGCCGGAGTGTTCAACAACGTGGCTTGCATATCTCCAAGTCGCGCCATTCCTGTCCTGTATCACTTCCAATATCCTCCCGTTTTCATCCACTCTCTCCGCCATTCCCAAACCTCTGTAATACGGCGATCCGAATCTCGCATTCATAGCCACCCAAAACTCACCATTCCCATTCATCCTTATGTTATCTGGATTCCCAGGAAGAACCGCAAACACTTCACTCCTCCCCGAAGAAACCCAGTACCTCAAAACCCTGCCGTTTGTTGTTTCCGTCACAAGAACGGAGTCACCTTTCCTACTCAACTCCACCCCGTTCGGAAACATCAGTCCGCCCAGGAGAACCGTCACATTCCGACTTCTGGGGTCGTACCTCATGAGTCTTCCAGTGCGATCGCCACTGGACATCGCGAGCGCATACTCTCTCCTCTGGAACCTCGTACTGGTGTCGGTGAAGTAGACAACTCCGGTGGGCTGATCGACCACCACATCGTTGGTGAACCGAAGAGGAACGCCTCGGGCTTGGGTGACTACGGGTGTGGCGACTCCTCCGTTCGGACCGACTACGAGGAGGCCCTTGTAAGCGTCGGCGATGTAGAGCTCTCCCGTTCTCCGATTGAAAGTTAGACCCAGGGGTCTTCCGCATCTCGCCTCGGTTTGGACGTGATCGTGTGGACCTTCGCAGCCGGCTCTATTGGGAGTTGTCACCGCGAAATTAACCCAGCGGTTTTGAACGACATCCCATCTGATGATTCGGCCATCGGAAACTCCGGTGTATGGACCGCCGCCGTGTCCGTCGAAAGCTAAACACTCAGGTCCGGTAGCGCCGGGAATCTGAAGTCGCTGTAACAACGTCGGTGTTCGTTGAGAGGTGGTCGCAGATGCCAACGTCAGAACGAGTATTGCAATGAAATGACTCAACTTTCCGATCGCCATGATCGCACAAATTAATATGCGGAGAATATAAATGGTAGGTTTGAATGTGGGGAGAAAGGGATCGCATGTATCCTATATATAGAGATTTTTGTGGTCCGAATCCCATTAGAATTAGGGTTTGGATGGATAGCGTCCGAATTTCATGGGATCAAGTTTTCCTAATTTGGCAGGGATTGTAAACTTCATTTGCATTCCTTCCAGAATAAAATAAAATAAAAACCATGGGGTAATTACTCTTTCAAACGTCAATTACTAATTTATAAGAGAAAAATGTTATGGAATCACAAATTAATTGAAATGGAAATTTTTGTATGTGCCCACCTTACCTGTATACTATCATTTCGTCTCAATTTTAACCACTTAACTTCAACAACTACAAAATAGTACACTCACTCTATCTCATATGTATTTGCACATGTTGACTTTTGTAATTTGATCAAAATTATTATGAGACGGAGTCAGACTTTGAAAATCGTGAAAAAGTAAATAGGTCAATATTTTTGAGACGGAGGGAGTATGTTGAATCAAGTTTTCCTAATTTGGCAGGGATTGTAACTTGTACGGTTACTATATCACCCCCTGTATTTTACTTACGCCTTAATACGTATTGTATGCATATAAAAAGGTTAATTTAGAAAAAAAACAAGAAACAAAATTTAATTTTTAAGAAAAAAAACAAATTTACACTTCTCCTGCCGGCAGTCCAGTGCCACTGTCGATCCACCACCACCCTATCAACCCCACCCCGCCGGAAACCACTCATCCCCAGTCAAGTCCTCGTCGTCCCTGTCCTTCTCGTCCCCAGCTCAGTCTCCGCCGAAAAAGACCCTCCCGAGCCCCTTCTTCCCAAGCCCAACCCTAAATCATGGCGTGAGCGGGGGCAAGAACCATGGCTTTCGCGAGAACCATGGTGAAGAACCATAGCGCCAGGGGAAACAAGAGCCACCAGAGGAGAGGGAAATTAGAACGGGGGGCATCAATTGGAAACGAGAGCGAGACAGTGAGAGGAAACGAGAACCGGGGGCAAAAAAAGGAAACGAGAACCAAGGGGAAAGAAGAGTCGGGTCTGGGAAAGGAGAAGTGGGCCGGGGCTTGGGAAAGGAGAGTCGGGCGGGGGAAACGATGGGCGAGAGAAACGAGAGCCGGTCGTGGGAAATGATGACGATCAGAAATGAGAGCAAAGGCGGAGCTAAGCGGACAAGAGCCACGATGGGGCTTAGGCAACGAGAACCAGGGCACGCCGCCGGCACTAGGCAGAGACAAAGCTGAGCGGGCACGGCGCAGTACTTGGGAGACGAGAACCAAGGCACAGCGCTGCTAAGCGAGGACGACGACGAGAAAGCACGCTAGAGAGATTGCGACGAACGGAACCAGATTTTCACGCTGGAGAGATTGCAACCGACACCGGAGAGATGGAGAAGATGCCGGAGAAGACACCATCGCCGGTGAACGCCACCGCCAGAGTATTTATTTAGGTTTACAAATAATTTTTAATTATTATTAATTTTTCAATTTTTTATTCTTATAATTAAATTCAAAAAACAATATGTCTTTCAATAGTACATATACATGGCGTAATTAAGTAAAATACATGATTTAATATAGCGATTCACTTTGTATTGCTACTATATTTAATGCCATGTGTACTAACCATGGGGTATTTTCCTTTAAGAAAATAAAACCATTGGGTATAACAGAAAGAGTTCACCTTCTGCGAGATCATCTTACCTTAAGGGCAAAGACTAAAGTAAAAAAATAGGGAAATGACAACTGAAATTCGGGGGTTAAATTTCTTTTTTGAAAAAAAAATATTTTTATAACCATACCTAATTGACATAAGTGCCAATATAACCTTTTAGTATTCTCTAGTAGTGTAAGGTGGTGATGACAGGGGCAATGAAGAAAATGATTAGGAAAAATGATGATTAATGTGTGTAATTTATTTTTTAAATTGTATTATAATCATATATTACTCCGTCCCAGCCGAATGTGCACACTTTTTGGTGAACTTTCTCAGGTCATGTTTGACCAACGATAACTTTAGCTACGTATATTAACGGTGTGTTAAAATTTGATATTTAGAAAATACAGCATGCAGAGAATCCAACAATATCTCACATGATGATATTGGTATCTATATACTAGTTGAAATTTATGGTTAAACGTGTCTTGAAAAAGTTGACCAAAAAGTGTGCAGATTCGGCTGGGACGGAGGGAGTACATACAATTTTAGACTTAATATCATTCAACTAACGATGGCCAAGTAATCGTATATCCAAGTAAACATTTGATAATTTCTTGGAAAAATATTTACAATGCTAAACTTATTTGTAATAAATTTAATTTATTGGTGTTCAATTTATATTATTGATGCTAGACTCTGCTAAAAATAAACTCAACCGAACATGTCATATAAGGTAGTAGAGCACCAAAAACAATTCATTTAGTCTCTGTACGGAAGATAAATGCAAACGGACATGTCCCATCTGCAGAGAGTAACTCTGCAGTCATTCTGCAAAATAAAGGAAAGGACAAGTATTCATATGGTGGTATTTAACGCCAAAATGTATTTATTCAATGATATTTTTCATAATTTAAAAAATCCCAAAAAAATTACTCTTCTCCCGTATTAGGATAAATCAGATAACTGATTAGATTATGATTTATCATTATAGAGTTCTTTCCTTATTACACATCTATTGTACTTTCTATATATTCAGTCATCAATAATACAATTCCATACGGAAAGCATTCTATCATGGTATCAGAGCCTCTTCTGATCCAAAACCTAAAAACTTAAAATTTTATCGACGTTACCGTCGGTCGCCAGCGGCTCCGCTCCCCTCCAACGCCAGCGGCTCCACTCCGCTCCTCTCTAGAGAAGAAGGCGGCTTCGCTCCGCTCCGCTTCATTGCTTTTCCTCTTTCTGGTGCGCCTCTTTCACTTTGTGACAACAACAATGCCATCTTCTTGGCTCCAAATCTGGTGGTGCATAAACGGCCTACGCACATTGAAATTGATTATCATTTTGTTCGCGAGTTGGTTTCTTCGGTTCTTGCTCATGTTCCTACATATTTACAGGTTGTGGATATCTTCACCAAGGGTCTTTCTCCTCCCTTGTTTGAGTTCTTAAGATCCAACAAGGGAATCCGATGCTTCGCTTGAGGGGGGTGGGGTGTTAGGATAAATCAGATTACCGATTAGATTATGATTTATTATGATTAGATTTCTTGCCTTATTACACCTCTGTTGTACTCTATATATATTCAGTCATCAATAATACAATTCCTTACGGCAAATCATTCTCTCATCCCATAAGAAAACTTTACCTAATTTCATCAAAAATATTTTTTTTCTTAAATCACATTTTTATATTGAAAAAGCTAAAATATGAAACAAGTGCCTACTTTTATTTTTACTATTTCTATTTAACTTATTTTAGTTGATGATGTACTTCATATGTCCCTCGAGTATTGACATATTTTGACTTGTGTATGTGTATATATACACATGCAAAATGGTTGAAGGGTTGGTATACATATACTAACGTGTCTTACGACTTTTAGAGGTGTCAGAAAAGTTACCACAGGGATAACTTGCTTGTGGCAGCCAAGCGTTCATAGTGACGTTGATTTTTTATCCTTCGATGTCGGCTCCTTCTATCATTGTGAAGCATAATTCACCAAGTGATCGATTGTTCACCCACCAATAGGGAACGTGAGCTGGGTTTATACTGTCGTGACACATGTTAGTTTTACCCTACTGATGACAGTGTCGCAATAGTAATTCAACCTAGTACGAGAGAAACCCTTGATTCGCACAATTGGTCATCGTGCTTGGTTGAAAAGCTAGTGGCGCAAAGTTACCGTGCATTGGATTGTGACTAAACGCCTCAAAGTCAGAATCTGGGCTAGAGCGACGCAATTTCCCGTCGCCCTTTTGCTGATGCGCAGTAGGGGCCTCTGGCCACCAAGGGCACATGTCATGGGCTGTGTTGGTCCAGCAGAAATGCTGAGATACCTTCTTTGAATTTCAATTCCACCGAACGGCGGGTAGAATCCTTTGCAGATGACTTAAATATGCGACGGGGTATTGTAAGGGGCAGAGTGGCCTTGCTGCCACGATCATTTGAGATTTAGCCCTTTATCGCTCAGATTCGTCCCTCCCCATCCTTCCAAAACCAATCCCATTTATTCCCCTCCCCGCCACCCGAGGTTAATCAATTATTGTCCCTTTGATGGATTGATTGATAATTACTTGGAAAAATTCTCCAAGTACCTGAAAGAATAATTATTCACTTCACTACACTTTTCGAGCTAGAGGCTTGCACCTAGACTGGTGGAGATCGTGCACGCGTGGATGGTTACTTGATTACACTACCATAGAGACTCCCTTCTAACACTGATTTTTTAGCATTAATATTTAAAATCGGTGCTAAAAATCTCATAGCATCAGTTTTTTTTAAATTTTAACACCGATTTTTAAAATCGGTGTTAATTTAACACCGATTTTTTAAATTTTAACACCAACCAGTGCTAAATTTACAATAGCGCCAGTTTTGGAAAACATTAGCACCGATTTTTAATAACCGGTGCTAAAATTTTGAAAATTTCATTTTCCCACTAAAGAAGTAGCCAAAAAATTTAAAATAGCACCGGTTTTAAAAAAACCGGTGCTAAATATTTGCAAAATTCTATCTTCCCGCAAAAAAATCAAAATAGCACCGGTTTTAGTAAATAATAGCACCGGTTTAAAAAATGTTGCTAAAAATAAAAAAAATAGCACCGGTTTTAAAAATCGGTGCTAAAAATTAAAACTTAGCACCGGTTTTTGTAAAAAATAGCACCGATTTTGTAAAACCGGTGCTAAAAATTTTCAAACATCATTTTCCCTCCAAAAATATTTAAATAGCACCGGTTTTTAAAAATTAGCACCGTTTTTCCCAACCGGTGCTAAAAATAAAAAAAATAGCACCGATTTCGGAAGAAAATAGCACCGGTTTAAAACGGTGCTAAAAATTTAAAAATAGCACTGATTTTGGAAGAAAACAGCACTGGTTCAAATCGGTGCTAAAAATTTGTAAATTTTTCCCGCCAAAAAAATTAAAATTTAGCACCGGTTTTTGTAAACAATAGCACCGGTTTTGTAAAACAGGTGCTAAAAATTTTCAAAATTCATTTTCCCACCAAAGAAATAGACAAAAAATTTAAATAGCACCGGTTTTGAAAAAATTAGCACCGTTTTTAAAAACCGGTCCTAAAAATTAAAATATAGCACCGGTTTTGGAAGAAAATAGCACCGGTTTGAACCGGTGCTAAAAATTTAAAAATAGCACCTGTTTTGGAAGAAAATAGCATCGGTTTAAACCTGTGCTAAAATTTTTAAAATTTTTCCTGCCTAAGAAATAGCCAAAAAAATTTCCCGCCAAAGGAATCGCTAATTTTTTTTAAAAATTCTATCTTCTAGCCAAAAACTTCTAAATATTCGTCGAAATTTTTTAAATTTCAATTTTTCTGCCAAAGAATTCAAAAAAATTGCCAAAATTTTCAAATAATCTTCCCAGAACTTTCATGAGTTGGGAGTAGCTGCACAGCTGCTCTAAACTATTTGTTTTAACTTTCAAAATCGTTCACTTATTTTGTTGATTTTAACTAATAACTTAGTTAAGTTAAATTAATCAACGATCCACCTTTAGTGATCTAATATATACAAATAAGAATAAAATTTGTTTACATTATCCAATTAACATTCAACCCTTAATTGATTTAGTATACATAAATACAGCTTTAACAAGTTAACGGTCAAACTTTACTTTACTTTTAATATATAAACACTAATAACTAGGCTGACTTTGACTAATCAACTGTCAAACTATACTTGACTTTCAATAAATAAACACTAATAATAAAGTTGACTTTAACTAATTAATGGTCAAACTTTATTTGAATTAGTATATAATAAATACAAATAAAAATGTTTGACTTTGTCTAATCAACGGTCAAACATTAGTTGACTTTCTATATATAAATACTCGTGACTAAGTTGACTTTAACTAATCAACAGTTATACTTTGCTTGACTCTCTCTCTATATAGAAACACTAGTGACTAAGCTGACTTTAACTAATCAACGGTCAAACTTTACTCGACTTTCAATATATAAACACTAATAACTAGGTTGATTTTGTCTAATTAACGGTCAAACTTTACTTGACTTTCAATAAATAAACACTAATAACAAAGTTGACTTTAACTAATTAACGTTCAAACTTTAACTGATTAGTATATAATAAATACTAATAACTAGATTGACTTTGTCTAATCAACGGTCAAACCTTACTTGACTCTCTCTATATAAAAATACTAGTGACTAAATTGACTTTAACTAATAACGGTTAAACTTTACTCGACTTTCAATATATAAACACTAACAACTAGGTTGACTTTGTCTAATTAACAGTCAAGCTTTACATGACTTTGAATAAATACACTAATAACAAAATTAACTTTAACTAATTAACGGTCAAACTTTATTTGAATTAGTATATATTAAATATTAATAATAATGTTTGACTTTGTCTAATCTATGGTCAAACCTTACTCGACTTTCAATGTATAAACACTAATAACTAGGTTGACTTTACTTTACTTGACTCTCTCTATATAGAAATACTAGTGACTAAGCTGACTTTAACAGATCAACAGTCAAAATTTACTCGATTTTCAATATATAAACACTAACAATTAGGTTGACTTTGTCTAATTAACGGTCAAGCTATACATGACTTTCAATAAATAAACACTAATAACAAAGTTGACTTTAACTAATTAATGGTCAAACTTTATTTGAATTAGTATATATTAAATACTAATAGTAATGTTTGACTTTGTCTAATCTACGGTCAAACCTTACTTGTTCGGAGAGTCATTCAGAGCCTCGTCTTTCATGAAAATTATGTTCATCTGCTCCATTTTCTCGCTTAGAACGACTTTGAAAATTATGTTAGTCTGATGATGGTGTCGGAACTGCCTTATGCAATGACGCATGCTTCGAAGTAGAAGCCCCTGAATCACCATCGCCATTGCCGGAGTAAAAACTTTTGTTGCCTTTCTTCCGTCTCACCAACTCTGTATGAACCTCAGCCTCAGATTCTTCCTCCAGACACTACCACAGCAACCCACCTCTAGCACCAATTTTTTTATGTTAGCACCGGTTTTTTCGTAAAAAAAAATCGGTAACTAAGTAATCGGTGCTAAATTAGCACCAGTTTTTTTGTTAGCACCGATTTTTCAACCGGTGCTAAATTAGCACCGGTTTTTCTTTTGTTAGCACCGGTTTTTCAATCGGTGTTAAATTAGCACCGGTTTTTTTTTGTTAGCACCGGTTTTTTAACCGGTGTTAATTTATTTACGACGTTGAAAAAAAATCCCTTCCTCTGAAGACTCAAAATTATTTCGATTCGGGTTATTCAATTTTTTCCCTAAAAAATCAAAAACCAAATCCGACCCGAATTATTCAAATAACCCAAATTATCCAAACCGAATTCAATTTCATGTTCCATTTTCCACCTTTTCTTCCATTATTTTTTTTGTTGAATTTATTATGAGCTTGTCTCTTGAAAGACGGTATTTCCATAAGTCATGGAAATATTATGGTTTAAAATGCAAATTAGAATAAATGAAGATAAAATTTATGGGTTGAATGAATCGGGTTATAAACTTTATAACTACTACACGTTGCATAATAAAATTTTGATATTGCAGCTAAGACATTTTACTTTGTATTATTATAATTAAACCCTGTTTTACCATAAGCCTACGGAATAATGGAAAGACGGTATTTTCCAAAAAAAATTCTATTTATTATTACATTATTTAATTTGAGGAGTATTTTGTGACTGAGGATTATTTAATACCATTTGATCTCAAATCCTTTTTAATTATTCTTATTACCCTTTTAATTTGACTTATGTTTTTACCTTTTCCATACATGATGAATGTGTTTATAATATATTTTTATGATTTCTTTCTCTTCTATTTATATAAGTAATTTAAATACATTTAGAGGGTGAAACAAAAATTCCTCTATTAAATTAACCAATGCTAGATTTAAAGGCTCCAGCAGCGGAGGGTGCCAGCGCCAGTGGTAGAGGATCCTCCTCAACCCGTTCAGCTCGACAACGAGCAAGGACCTGCTAATAACAATAAAAAATCAATTAAACGGTGAAAAGATGACGGAATCATCACGTCGAGACCACAAATCAAAGATTAAAACGAGAAAAAAAAACAAGTAAAGTGACAAACCTAAGATTTCATAGCATAGTGAAGCAACGGAGCGTAGCAAATCGGAGCAGAGGAGAGCAATATAGTGGAGCATATCTGAACAGGTCGGAGCATATCTCAACTCGTTTAGTTCGAGAACGAGCAAGGACCTGTAAGTAACAATAAAAAAACCAATTAAACAGTGAAAATATGTCGGAATCACCACGTTGGAACCGCAAATCAAAGATTAAAATTAGAAAATGAGAAAAAAAAACTAGTAAAGAGACGAACTTAGGGTTTCGTAGAAGAGTGAAGCAACGGATGGAGCAAATCGGAGCACAGAAGAGCATATCTGAGCAGATTGGAGTGGGGTGGACCGTGGAAGAGAAAACGAAGGAGTAGCGGAGCTGCGGAGGAGAAGCGGCGGAGGAAAAATGGAGGAAGAGCAGAGGACGAATAGAGAACGATTGGTGAATTGGGGAAGAAAGATGTATTATTATTCTAATATAATTACATAGAAGTCCCTACCCCTTTTCTTATTTTAATATAGACCTCAGTCTCACCATAATTTTGGGTGAGACCGTTTCACCCAAGTCTTTATAATTTATTACATACTAGTTAAAGTAAGGCTTGTCCATTGATTAGTTAAAGTCAAATTTGTTATTAGTGTTTATATATTGAAAGTCAAGTAAAGTTTGACCGTTGATTAGTTAAAGTCAGTTTAGTCACTAGTTTTTATATATAGAAAGTCAAGTAAGGTTTAACCGTTAATTAGACAAAGTCAAACATTTTTATTAGTATTTATTATATACTAATTCAAATAAAGTTTGACCGTTAATTAGTTAAAGTCAACTTTATTATTAGTGTTTATATATTGAAAGTCAAGTATAGTTTGACAGTTGATTAGTTAAAGTCAGCTTAGTCACTAGTTTTTATATATAGAAAGTCAAGTAAGGTTTAACCGTTAATAGGCAAAGTCAAACATTTTTATTAGTATTCATTATATACTAATTCAAATAAAGTTTGACCGTTAATTAGTTAAAGTCAACTTTATTATTAGTGTTTATATATTGAAAGTCAAGTATAGTTTGACCGTTAATTAGTCAAGTATAGTTTGACCGTTGATTAGTCAAAGTTAGCCTAGTTATTAGTGTTGGGAAAGTCTCAGGAAATGTAGCCTTTCCATGAGCTTATGGACAGTCCTCAGAGATACTTGCCTAAAATGATGTAATTTTTTTATAAAATTTAAATATTGCATTTTATAAGTTAAAACAAGTAATAATATGTATTTGAAGGTGAAAATATAAAAATATATAATCTAATAAAATTTCAAAATTTTAAAATTTTGTATGTAATTTAACAAAATTTTTAGCACCGGTTTTTAAAAATCGGTGCTATTTTTTACAAAAACCGGTGCTAAGTTTTAATTTTTAGCACCGGTTTTAAAAATCGGTGCTATTTTTTTGCAAAAACCGGTGCTATTATTTAATTATTAGCACCAATTTTTAAAACCGTTGTTATTTTTTACTACAACCGGTGCTATTTTGAATTTTTTAGCGGGAAGATAGAATTTTACAAATATTTAGCACTGGTTTTAGCACCGGTTTTTAAAACCGGTGCTAATATTTTTAAAACCGGTGCTATTTTAATTTTTTTGGCTATTTCTTTGGCGGGAAAAATAAAATTTTCTAATTTTTAGCACCGGTTTTTAAAACCGGTGCTAATATTTTCAAAACCGGTGCTATTTTAATTTTTTTGGCTATTTCTTTGGCGGGAAAAATAAAATTTTCTAATTTTTAGCACCGGTTTTTAAAAATCAGTGCTAATTGTTTCCAAAACCGGTGCTATTGTAAAATTTTGCATCGGTTTTTAAAAAAACGGTGTTAAAATTTAAAAACCGGTGCTATTAAATTTTTAGCACCGATTTTAAAAACTGGTGCTAAAAATCGGTGCTAGAGGTCGGTCTCTGTGGTAGTGAGATCAGGGCTACTACTCACACCCGGAGTGCGGCTATAATTGCCCCGTGGATTATAATAACCATAACCGCCACCAGCAAAAACGTCTAAAAAATCCCAAGCAGATCCTCCCTCAAGTGGCGGTGGCGGTGGAGCTTCTCCGTTAAAACCCTCGTACAAATACTCAGTCGTTGCCTCGTGAATCACCGTTCTCTTAGCAAGCATTGTTGTTGTCATTTAGTGAACACTTAGGTGATGGTAGCTGTGACCAGACGGGGGTGGTGGGCCCCACACATGGTGAGCTGGAGTCTGCGGCCTCTGGTGTAGAGGAAGTGTTTTATTTCACTTTGCATGAACTCAATAATTTGGATGCAAATGCGGTTGTTTTGAAAACTGGTGACCTTTGTGGAGGACGCATTCTCTTTGAAATTTTTTTAGCAGTATTTAGAGGATGCATTCGGCGAATGCGTTCTCTCGAAATTTTTTATTATTAGTATAGTTCAAGAGGTACTGGTTCGAGAGGTGAAGGTTCCAGTGGAGGTTCGAGAGGTGAGAGTGGTACTGGTTTGAGAGGTACTGGTTCGAGAGGTTAAGAATTACTGGTACTCACCTTTAACCAATACCTCTCGAACCCCTCCACTGGAACCCATCCACTTGAACCCTCTCCACCTGAACCTTCACCTCTTGAATTAGTACCTGTCGAACCCCTCCACTTGAACCCTCTTACCTGACCATCACCTCTCGAATTCGTATTTAACGAATACATCCTCATCGACGTGGCGGCACAGAAATCAGATGCAGATTGGAAGACGCATTCTTTGAATGTGTCCTCATTAATGCAGAAATTAAAAATACCGAGGACGCGTTTAGGGAATGCGTCATCTTCAATCAAAGACAAAAAAAAGAAAATTAAAGAGGACGTATTTGGCAAATGCATCCTCCAAAATTCAAAATAAAAAAAATCAAAAATGGGTTCGGCGTATGGTTCTATTGTGTGCTACTGTAGCCACAGTTCTAGAATTTTCTCGTACGGAGGCGCCTTATTCATCATCTGCTCAATAAAACTATACGCTGAACTTGTTTGCTATAAGGAAGAGGAGATGGCACAACCTATTTGCTATAAGGATCCTGCTCGTCCAGACTATGTTTGTCGCCTTTGCAAGGCCATTTATGGTCTGAAGCAGGCGCCAAGCATGGTTTCAGCATTTCAGTGCCTACCTCCTAAAGCTTGGTTTTTGTTACAGTTCTTCCGATACTTATTTATTTGTGCTATCTCATGGCCCGTCATTGTTGTATCTGTTGGTTTATGTTGATGACATAGTTTTGACTGGGAATGATCCCACTCTCATTCGTTGATCGCACCCATCGAGAGTTTGCTATCAAGGACTTGGATGCCTTACACTACTTTCTTGGCATGAAGGTCACGCCCACTGCCTCAGGACTTCTTCTGGGTCAAGAAAAGTATGCTCGGGGTATTCTTTCTAGGGCTGGTATGTCTGACACGATTCTAGTCGCTACGCCATTCCTGCCGAATTCTAAGCCTCACAGTAGTATGAGTTATCAGTTCAAGAATCTGACGTTGTGCAGGCTCGTTGCTTAGTGTTCTCCAATATAACTGTCACTCATCCAAACTTAGCATTTGTAGTTAATTCTGTTAGCCAGTATCTTCAGGACCCTAAAGTGGATCATTTTTTGGCTGTCACTCGAATTCTCCGCTATGTTCGAAGGTCTTTACATTTTGGCCTTAGATTTCATGTAGCCTCTTCTCCGGAAGTGCTCGGTTATTCTAATGTAGATTGAGCCAGGTGTTTGGAGACTCGTTGTTCTACTTATGGCTATGTTATCTTCTTAAGTGGCAACTTGGTTTCTTGGACTGCGAAGAAATAGCCCACTATGTCCAGGTCCAGCACTGAGCCAGAGTATTGTGCTTTGGCAAACACTGTTTCTGAGGTCATCTGGTTGACTCATTTGCTTTGTGATCTTCATGTTCCTCTTTCTGGTGCGCCTATCCTGCTTTGTGACAACAACAGTGAATTCTTCTAGGCTCAGAATCTGGTGGCGCACAAGCGGGCTAAGCACATCGACATTGATTATCATTTTATTTGCGAGTTGGTTTCCTCGAGCAATCTTCATGTTGCTCATGCTCCTACATCTCTACATATTGCAGACATCTTCACCAAGGTTTTCTCTCGTCCCTTGTTTGAGTTCTTCAGGTTCAAGCTTTGCCTCTCTGAGAATCTGACACTTCGCTTGAGGGGGGTGTTAGAATAAATCAGATTACTGATTAGATTGTGATTATTATGATTAGAGTTCTTTCCGTATTTTACCTCTACTGTACTCTCTGTATATTATTTCATCAATAATACAAAACTTTACGGCAAATTATTTTATCAGAATCATTTCTTACTGAACTTTATCATGGGATCAAAGTTGCCTTTTCCATTTTTGTATTTTTAAACATTTTAGCAGGGGTTTAATCATTTTTTCATAAATTTCCGTCCAAATTGGCCGTTGACATTTTGGTCAACAAAGTCCAAGGTTAGATTTGCACTTTAAGATTTTATAAGGTTATATCTGCACTTTCAAACAAGACATAGGGTAAAAATGCACTTTTCTATTTAAAATATATAGTTTTATCGTTAAATATCAAACAAAAATTGCAGAGCTGCATTGTTGTAGATTCCAGACAAAACAGGAAAAAAGAAACACCAAATGAAAAACGAAAAACAATTTGCGGATATCACGAATAATAGACGAAAAAAGGAAGCAAGGAACAAATGATTAAAATAATTAAAAGATTAACTTCCCACCCTCATACTTTGTATAATTGAGTCCCTAAATCCTATATTTCTTTTACATTTTGTATGGAGATGTTGATGACTGCAAATATGAGCTACGGTTATGGCAAAAATCCCCTCACAAATCACGGCCTAACCCACTTTCTTCTTGAATATCAAAATTGAAGAGTTAAAGTAAGTATTAAGTATCTGAATCATAAAAGAAGAGAATATTATATGAGAACCGTTGAGTACAATGACCAAGTACAACTCGGACGGGACACTCAACATCGGGAGTTTGACAAAGCTTGACACCATGAAGAAAAACATTATGAACATCCCTCTCATGAAGTTCTACTAATGTTTAAGGTATTTTGGACTTCCATCTTAAAACTATTTGGTATTAAGTGAAAGTGACCCAAGACCTTACATATTAATCATTTAGTTTTTAAGAAACCGATGTTAGATTCTTTATCAACAAGTTTCCAGTTATTTCTCTCATATTTTTCTTCAACATTTTCCTCATTGTTCTCTCATATTTTTCTTAAACTTTCTCTCTCATCTCCTTTCCCTTGAACAGAGAACTGGAGCCGACCTTTGATCTTGGCGTTGGTGAAATAGAAGAGTCGTCCTTTTCAAAAACCAGCAGGAGAGAAGGCAAGCATGTGAATAAGAGAGTAACAAAGGGAACTAAGTTGGGGGGGAAAATAGAATTTGATTGGTTAGGATATACTTTTGAGAATAATATTTTAAATATATTGGTTTATTTGATAGATATGAGAAACTAGATTATTTGATGTTTTAGGTTTATATGGATTTATTTTAGTTTTTATGTAAGCGATGTATTTGTGCATTTGAATCCTTTTGTAATGAATGATGTTTAGCAAGTTATTTGAAATGCAATAACAGTGGAATGTATAGATGCATTGGAACATACGATTATCTTGTTTAAATCAACATTTTCATCGAAAATTTTGAAAACATCACACACAAAATATTGAATCATCGAAGCCATACAGTGTAACATCAGACAAATTTTTTCAACCATCACAACATTACAATGTAGCATCACAATATGACAGAAATAATAATCACGTCCCAACAAGCTAATTTTAGATCAACTGAGCATTATGTGTATTTTGATCTATTTCGACTAATTTAGCTTGATCTTGATGTGTGTTTTTTACAATTTTAATTTGATGTTTCAGTATTTATAATATGATGTTTCAATATTTACAATATGAAGTTTGAGTTTTTACTTTGATTTTTCACTTTGATTTGAGTGTTCTTGCTTTTACTATTCTACTCATTCAAAAAACTACACCCAAAAAGTTGGCCCAATTTTGGCCCGAATTATCCTAGTCAAACCCTATTGTTTTGTTGGGTGTGTTGGATTTTTGATCATGTTGTCTTTCAAGAGGAGTGTGAGACTTTTTCCATTTTCGTACTTTTTGGGTTGTGCGGCATTTTCTGCATTTTGTGATGAAATTAAAAGTGTATTACACACCATATATATATGTGTGTGTGTGTTTATATATATGTGTATATATATATCTGTGTGTGTGTATAGTTTCTTGTGTATGGTTTGATGTTTAGGTTTTTTTACCTGAAATAATTTTTGGAGCACCTGTGATATATAGATGATTGTGTCATGTTTAGAGTTTTGTCATACTTAGAATTTGTATCATGTTGAACGTTTTGTATATTGTGATATAAACTGTTCTATAAAATGTAGAATTTGTACCCGTGATATAAATTGCAGAATTTGTACTCTGTGATATAAACTATGATTTTCTATTTAACTATGTACGATTTTGACGGTTTTTTCCTGTAATTAATATGATATAGTTTATTGTGGGATGATAATGTGTTTATGTTTTAGTTTTAAATGCATCTAACAACAACAATGTTTTGAATGAATGACGAATCAGATTAAGGTTGATGGGTCATTTTCCATGTTTTGATTATTTCTAGTTGATGTTTAAACTATTGAGATATTGCAGTCTATCAACGCCAGGCAAACATGGATTATTTTACATGGTTTGTTTATACACTTCATGTTTCCTTGGTCATGTAAAACTGCTTTATTTCGACATTTTAAATGATTTTCTATGCCAAATCATGATGTGCACTTTCGTAATGGAAGAAGCATTAGTTAAAGAGCACTGCATAGGATGCTTTCTATTCATGTATTGCCCTCTAACTGATTAAATCCTTCTTCCATTACAAAAAGTGTTGTAACCTTTGTAGAACTCTGCAATTTAAAATATGGAGATTTTGTAGTGTATGAGCACCAATGAGACATGGTGTGTTTATCTGTTGAACATGGTGTGTTTAACATTAAATCATTGTTAATGTTAAATACATAGTTCCAGGAGTGGATTCGGTACAGTTACCATCACTTTTTGCAAATACTACTACCATACCAACAATGTCGGTATGTTATTTTTAAGAATCAATAGTGTACCAAATCTTTCACATACCAACACATCGGTATTCGTAAAAGTTGGTTGGAATCGGTACGGTATGGCAGAATACCATCAAGTATAAAATATAATAAGTTTTACTCATAAAACAAATTACAAATAATTAAAATTTTTTGTTTTATAATCTTAATTTTAAAAAAATCAAATATCCTCTAATCATATTAATAAATTAAGATAACATCGAATTAAGAACTATAATAAGTAAGTTATAGTATATAAAATAAAGTTACGATTTATATTTTTTTTGTAAGGCTAACAAAAATGTCATAAGTCTAGAAATATAATTTAAGAAAATATTTTAAACTTATACCAATATCCAACATGAGGAAATAAAACACAAAATATGTAATTTGAATTGTTATTTGTAATAATATTATGAATGCCTAAATCTTAACTACTCATATTTCACATAATATTAGTTATATTTTTAAAAGATACATGTGTGGTACGGTACGGTAATACCATGGTAATATTTTCTCAATACCATTACCATACCATCATAATTGTGCGGTATGGTAAGAATCCCCAACAAGGTAAGTCTAAGATTAAAAAGAATAACTACTTTAGCCAGCTGAATAAGATGATGCTCAGATCAGCGACAAAGAGTCATAAATCTGGTGAACAATGACACACCCTCTAACTGTCAATTTTTTAGTCTGGAATCTTAGGGGTATGGAATCTTCTATGCTAAGACTAACTAATCTAATCAAGATTAAGAAAATTCAATTCCTGTGTATAATTGAACCAATGCATGATAACACTCAATGTCACACATATATGGATAAGCTAAAGTTCTCCCATAATTTGACTCTCCAAAATGGAAAAATATGGCTTATGTGGACTAATTCAGTTTTTATCAAACTCATCTCTCACCACGAACAGTTTCTGCATGTCAAGATAGCACACCAATCTCTATTTTTAGATATGGAGGCAGTTTTTGTTTATGCACTTAGAAACAGAGAGGGTAGAAAAAATTTATGGAAAGATCTGATTAGCATCTCTAGAGGAGAAACCATATTTATAGGTGATTTCAATACAATCACCACACTCTCAGAATATAAAGGCCCTAGCTCCCCTTCTTCAGGAAGTATTATAGATTTTAATAACTGGATTAGTTCCTCCGGAGTTCAGGAAATCAACACAGTCGGAAATCTTTTCACATGGTGGAATTCGAGACTTAGAAATCCTACCTCCAAAAGACTTGACCGAGGCCTTTGCACAATGTCATGGAGATATAAATTCCCTTTATCCTCTATCCAAATCCTAAATAGGCATACCTCAGATTATTCCCCTCTTCTACTTCAGATATCTACATTGACTAATTCCCACCCTAAACCTTTTAGATTCATAAATACTTGGTTTAATAGGCCAGAATTCACCAATCTAATTAAGGAAAACTGGGATAAACCACTTCCCGAGTCTGGAATGCTTAGATTCTATCTAAAATTAGTTAGACTTAAGAAGGTGATAAAAATCTTGAATAGAGATTGCTTTGGAAATATAGATGCTAATGTGATTTCAGCAGAGGAAGCTTTAAGACTTCAGGAACTTGTCTTTGATTCGACCCCCTCAGTCTCTGAGCTTATCAAATTAAATGAGAAAAAAGCTTTACTGCTTAGAGCCCTTAAAGAGAAGGAAAAAATTTGGAAGCAAAAAGCAAGATCTAAATGGCATAAATTAGGAGATAATAACACCCAATTTTTCCACAAGACTGTTCAAGAGAGAAACTGTAAGCTTCAGATCACTAAGATTAAAAACAGGGAAGGATAGTGGCTAAACTAAAATTTAGACATACAAAAGGAGCTATTTCCTATTTTTCTAATCTGTTAACTGAGCCTAACCAAACAGTGAATGATACCTACTATCCCCACTTCCTCAGTCAAATCCCAAGCATCATTACAGACCAGGACAACCAGGCCTTATCCATACCAGTCTCAGAAACTGAACTGGAGTCTGTGATTAAGGGTTTGAATAAAAATAGTAGTCCAGGTCAAGATGGTTTTTCAAATAAATTCTATTGCAAGTGCTGGACTATTATAAAAAAGGATCTAACCGAAGCTGTGAATGAATTTATTTTAGGTATGGATCTACCAAGGGGTATAACTAGTACCTGGATAACCCTAATTCCTAAAAAGGCTACACCTTGCTCCTTTGATGATTTCAGGCCAATCAGTTTATCTAATGTAATAAATAAAATCTGCTCAAAGATATTAATGGAAAGATTAAGGCCTCACATGGATAAACTAATCTCCCCAAACCAATCTGCCTTCATGAAAGATAGACAGATAACATTCTATATTTGCATGAAATGATAAGATATCTAGACAAAAAAAGTAGAGTCCCTAACTGTATACTCAAATTAGATCTAAGGAAGGCTTTTGATAGAGTAAACTGGGATTTCCTTAGGAATGTTTTGATTAAGTTTGGTTTCAGTGGTCATTTCTTAAATGCTGTAATGAACAATCTTTCACAAGCACACTTCTCGGTCCTAGTCAATGGTAATCCAGTGGGCTTCTTCAGACCCACTAGAGGCATCAAACAAGGTGATCTCCTCTCTCCATTCCTCTTCAATATCTTCTCAGAGGCCTTTTCTAGTAGCCTTTCTTTATTTTTTGGAATAAGAGCCTCTCATATTATCAACTGCCTGCTTCAGTTCCAGCTGCCTCTCACTTAATGTATGCTGATGATACAATCATCTTCATGCAAGCCTCTAAGACTAACCTCATCAAGATTAAAGCTTTCCTAGAGATCTTTGAATATACCTCAGGTCAAAAATTTAATTTTGACAAATCTGATTTCTACTTAAGTAAAAGGGCCACAGTATCTAAATGGAATCAGGTGAAGATGATCTTGAAAATGAAAAAAAGATCCTTTCCATTTAAATACTTAGGATGCCCTATCTTCAAAGGTAGAACTTTAAATAGATACTTCCAACCTTTGATGGAAAGTTTTGACACAAAGCTACAAAACTGGAAAAATAAATGGTTAAGTTTAGGTGGTAAATTGATTCTAATCAATTCTTGTTTATACTCCATGCCTCAACACTTATGTACTGTTACCAAACCCCCAAACCACATAGTAAAGCGCCTAGAGAGAAAAATGGCTAGATTTTTCTGGGGAGAGACAGATGGTAAAAAGAACAAAAGCTGGAAAAAAATGGTCTGATTTAGCTATACCAATAGCCCAGAATGGCCTAGGTTTCAGATCAATCCGAGCCATTATTGATTCATGCTCCCTCAAATTGTGGTGGAAGAGCCAGTTAGGTACTACAATGTGGGCTAAATTATTATGGGGCTTACCAAAATCACATAGGAAGTCAATTACTTGGAGAAGAATCTGTTCTATGAACCCTTTTGCTGAAAATAATACTCTCATAATTTATGGCAAAGGTAACTGCAATATTTTAACCGCTAACTGGTGTCCTAATGGCCCTCTCTCTAACTATATTCCTAGCCACATCTCTTCTGCATTGATCTATTGTTTAGTGGCAGATTTCATTGATAACAAGGCTTCCATTTTAGCACAGTTTTCACCATACCTAGAACATGATACTCTTTCCTTTCTCCAGGAAGCTGAAATTACACAAGATAGAAAGGATAGGTTAATATGGAAACCAGAAAAGTCAGGGGCCTTCACTTTCAAGTCAGCTTATAAGGAACTCACTCTTACATCAGGTAATTTTTCTGCTTCCAAGTATATCTGGAACACTGCACTACAGAAAAAGGTCTCTATATTCACTTGGAAAATGCTACACTCTTTTCTACCTTTCGATGATGTGCTAATTAAGTGTGGTTTTAGCATTGCTTCTAAATGTCCAGCATGTTATCATTCAGATTCCATTCAACATTTCTTCATATCCTGTCCTCTTGCTCAAACTGTATGGGATAATTTGGCAGCTTTACTGGACTTTCATCTTAACCATCAACATTCCATCATTGATAGATTCTTTGTCTTCTGGAATAGTCATGATCTACCTAAATGGCAACAATTGATTTGTAATATCCTCCCCCCTCTGATTTGCTGGTGTCTTTGGAAGGCATGGAATGGTTTCTTATTCGATCAGAAGCTTTTTTCTCCAGACCTTGTATGTAAGGATGTATATGATCAAATTAAACTGTCCCTCCATGCTAAATCTTCCCACCTATTCTCCCTTCCAGGTTCTCCAACCAGCCTTAGGCATCTGGCTCCATACATTAGACCACCCCCAAAGCCAAATATTTCTACTATTTTCTAGGAAAGGCCTAAAGTGGGTTCAATAAAAATCAACATAGATGCATCTTGGTATCCTAACAATGCAGCAGTAGGGCTAATTGCAAGAAATAGTTCTGGATCACCACTCCTGATTAAATCAACAACAGTTACCGCTTCCTCCCCACTCCAAGCTGAGATCTTAGCCTTTTTATTCACCTGCCAAACCTTTCCACAACTTGATCAAACTTTCACAATCGAATCTGACTCCATGTTGGCAGTTAAAATGGTTAAGGATCCCTATACCGCAAATTGGCCCCTGTTTAATCTAACCTCGAAAATACATTCCATCTTAAGGAATGCTGAGCTTAAGCATGTTTTCAGAGAATGCAATTCAATGGCAAATGCAATTGTTAAACATCACTCTACTCATTATCAGAGTCTTTGCCTTTCTAATGTTCCAACACATATCAAAGGCCTTATTTGCTTAGATAAAGACCATACACCCTATATTAGAATGCATAAAAATGGCTCTTCATGGGATTGATACTGCTGACAAAGTTTTCCTACTCTATGCAGGTTTCATCTCAAACCGGACACTGAAGGCCTCGAGCTCTCGAGCACTCGAGGACTCGAACGCAGGAGGCCTTGATGACTCGAACGCAGGAGGCCTCGATGACTCGAACGTAGGAGGCCTTGATGATTCGAACGCAGGAGGCCTCGATGATTCGAACGCAGGAGGCCTCGAGCTCCCGAGCACTCGAGGACTCGAACGCAGAAGGCCTCGAGCACTAGACCCACTCAAACACTCAAGCTTTCGAGCTCGGACGCCTTTCGTGACATCAGGCACTGAAACCTTTAAGCAATCACGCAATCGAGCCTCCGAACTGGCGAGTCCAGAGCTCTGGATACCTCGTGAACTGGAGGCCTCAAGCTCTCGAGCGCTTCGTGGTTTCGAGCGTAGAAGGTCTCGAGCACTGGACCCTCTCGAGCACTCAAACTCTTGAGCTCGGCTACCCGGGAGCCATCAAACTCTTGAACCATCAAGAACGTAAGCACTTGATCCCTTGAACAGTCGAGTCCCAAAGTATACCTCCAGCCCACGAGCACGGGTGCCCTCGAGTGCTGTAGCCCTCGAGAAATGGAGCCCTCGCACTCTGGAGCCCTTGAACTGGAACTCTCGAGCACTTGTGCCCTCAAACACTAGAGCCTTCGAGCACCGGATCCCTCGAGTACAGGAGCCCTCGAGCACTGGAGCCCTTAGGCACTGGTGCCCTCGAACACTGGAGTCCTCGAACTGTGAAGACGCTGGATCTCTTGAGCTATGAAGTCACGGGACCCCTCGAGCACTAGAGCCCTCAAACTGTGACGACGCTATATCTCTCAAGCACTGGAGTCCTCGAACCGTCGAGTCCCAAAGTATACCTCCAGCCCACGAGCGCGGGTGCCCTCGAGTGCTGTTTCGAGCAATGGAGCCCTCGCACTCTGGAGCCCTCGAATTGGAACTCTGGAGCACTTTTTCCCTCGAACACAAGAGCTCTCGAGCACTGGAACCCTCGAGCACAGGAGTCCTCGAGCACCGGAGCCCTTAGGCACTGGTGCCCTCGAGCACTGGAGTCCTCGAACTGTGAAGATGCTGGATCTCTCAAGCTATGAAGTCACGGGCCCCCTCGAGCACTAGAGCCCTCAAGCTCCTGAGCCATCGAGCACTGCAGTCACTGAATCCCTCGAGCACTAGAGCCCTCGAGCTCCTGCGCCATCGAGCACTGAAGCCACTGTATCCCTCGAGCACGGGAGCCTTCGAGCTTCTGGAGCCATCGAGCATTGAAGCCCTCGACACTGATTCCATTTACCACTGGAGGCCCCGACCCCTGGAACAGTCCTCGACCTGTAGTCCTTTGTGTACTCGTGCTCTCGAGCACCCATGCCCTCAAGCTCTGAAGACACAGGATCCATCGACCACTGAAGACTCTGGACCCCTCGCGTAGTGGAGCACTTGAACTCTGGAGCCACCGAGCACTGGACCCCTCAGACACTGGAGCAGGCCTTGAACTGGAATCTTTGTGCACTCGAGCACTAGAACACCCAACCACCCCAGCCCTAACACTCAAATCTGTAACCATTGAGTTTCTGAGCCATCGAGACCTCGGCATCCCAAATACTACATCCTCTCCTTTTGATTCACTTGTACGCTAGTTTTTAGATCTTTCTTTTGAAGGCAACGATGTTGCTGTACCGATGTATTATTTCAAAAACATCATTGTACATTTTTTGTTTCTAAATAGGTTTGGGGAACCTAATAAATATCCCCTACCTCAGGGTGCATTCAAATAATAATAATAATAATTGTGCGGTATGGTAGTATCATACCACGTCATCAGTTACCAACATATTTGGTACAAATGGTACGCAGTTCGGTCAGTAAGTTGGTTGGTATAGTATTTTTGGCTCAAAATGCCAGCTCTGATAGTTCAAACATAGTTATACACACCATATTTCCTTAGTGCTTAAATTATGTATCATTTTGACATTTTAAACAGTTTTGTATGACAAATTATACTGTGCACAAGTTTAGCAGGATAAGCATTAGCGTAGCTTTACATATCTTTTGTTTGTTTGGATGATTTCAATTTGATGTTTAAACTGTGGAGATGTTACAGTCTATCAGTGTCAAGTAAACATGACGTGTCTGACATAGTTTGTTTATACACGCCATGTTTCCTTGGTGCTGTAAAACTGCTTCATTTCGACATTTTAAATGGTTTTCTATGCCAAATCGTGTTGTGCACTTTCGTAATGGAAGAATAATTAGTTAACGGGCCCTGCATTGGTATCTTTCTATTCATGTAGTGCTCTCTAACTAAGTAATGCTTCCTCCATTATGAAACGGTGCTATAACATTTGTATAACTCCACAATTTCAAATGTGGAGATTTTGTAATGTATGAGCACCAGGTAAACACTGTGTGTTTATCATCAAATGTTTAAATGATTGTGTTTAACATTAAATCATTGTTAAAGTTGAATACATAGTTAAAAAATAGTTATACACATTTTGTTTCCTTGTTCTTTAAATGCTGCATCATTTCAACATTTTGAATTGTTTTCTTCAAAAAATCGTAGTGTGCACAAACTAAATGGAATAATTAAGGTTGAACAGTATATCACCAAATCTTATCTTGTAGGTTAGTTGACATATTAAAAATTAAATGTTCCTTATTCTTACATTACTTTCTCGTTATTAATCATTGCTTTATTTTGTGCACAATAGATATTTCCCCCGGCAAGAGGAGCCTACAATGGCAAGGAGATACTAAAGACGTCACGGACACAAGGTGTCAAGCTTGGGTGAACGTGTCTTCCAAACAATCCAAGAAGTCGGTGGACCTAGTGTATATAAGTTTGTATTAGATTGAGACACAATTTTACCTTTTTTCTTAAGTTATATCATATTGATGAATTTTTTTTCACTAAACATTCTTACATTTTCAAATGTTCCTGCTTACCATTCATTTAATTTTTATATTGTGTTCTTGTCTCTTCTAAGTTCCTTCTATGAGTTTTCCTCGGGTTTCCATTCCGAGAGGGCCTGGAAAAATTTAAAAATTAAATTGAAAATTAATAAAAATAAATTAGCACCAGTTTTATCAATAATACTATCGGTGCTTAACATTCATTTCCATAGCAGGAGCACCGGTAAATCAATAACAAACTGGTGCTTGTATTTGTACTCTATTCGGTATTAGGCACCGACTTATGTTTGTATACCAGTGCTAAGTAAAACCGGTGATCATTAAGAAGGAATCCGAAGTCAGCACCGATATCTCAAATATCGGTGTTGTAGTAAAAACCAGCACCGATTTCTATAACTGGTGTCGTAGTAACTACATTCCAGCACCCCCCTACGTAGGCATCGGTCGACTGGAGGCACAAAATACCGGTGCTGACTATAGCCCCCACCGACCGGGGGGCCCCTTCGGTAGTGCATTCATCCCTTGCCATGATACCGTTAAGGAGATTCGAGATGATCTTGCTTGGGAATGGTCCCATACTTCTGCAAATTCATTCATGGTATTGTGAATTAATGGACATGTCATGGCTACCACTATGACATATCAAAGAAGATGTGGGATGAATTTAATAATATTTTTCACCATTCCATCGCACGTCTCAACAGGTTTCTGTTGGAAATGGAAAGAGATCACTAGAAACACGAGACATGTCGGTCCTCTCAGCTCAGCCTTCTTTGGAGTCTCCATTTGATTCGCGTTTGAATCAGGTAATTGGAGATCGAAAAGAGGAAAAAGTATGCAGGGAATAAGAGAATCTTGGATCGGCCCAGCTGTGAGCTCGTTAATTAAGGAAAAGATGGGAACCTTAGTAAATTAATTAAAACAGTGCCGTTTTGGAGGTCAAGCACAGGGGTCTCGGCATAGTAGATCCAAACTGCCTATTTAGAGTTATTATTTTTGTTTGATCTGAATTCAACTGAATTTAGATTTAGCAAGCTGAATAATAACTGTAACAACTAAAGTAAACTAAAATTAATAAGCAAATTGAACTAAATTTAAAGTGGTCATATTGAAGGGGAAAAAGACGAGGCATCAGTTGACAACTTATACCAGATTGCTGTAAAACAAAGACCAAAAGCCACCGACTTCTTTGAAGAGAATATAGATACCATGGAATCTCAGCTTCTTCACACAGAACCGGCATTATGTGATAACATCCATAGGAATACAAAACAATACAAGTAATGCTGAAACTGCAAAAACAAAATGCCAAAAGAATAAAAATTAGCTATTCAAGATTATTCATGAGCCTTTTCATTAGCAGAAGTATATAACCTATAAGAGGCGCGATTCCGAGAAAATTAAAACAAGGTCTTAATAGAGAAGCTTCAAACATGCACGAACAAAACATGTTACAGTAAAATAGAGATGCCTCAAAGTTCAGAGCAAATTTTAGCAAGATAGAGCATATTAATGAAACACTAGCGGAAGAATGTAGATCAGTTAAAATAAGTAGCATAAACAATCGAAAAGTTTTAACATTCTGATGCAGTAGTTTACCGCGAAAATACAAAGAAAAACATTGCCGCAACACAAGCAATTCTGATCTTCTACTACTTCTTACAAAAACAAAACATTAAAAATCTTACAATCCATAAATCTACAGTGTCAATCTTTTACTACTAAATCTAGAGTCTCAATCTGACTACGGCAGATTCTGATACAGATCCAATCCATAAAGAGCCGGAGTGTTCAACAACGTGGCTTGCATATCTCCAAGTCGCGCCATTCCTGTCCTGTATCACTTCCAATATCCTCCCGTTTTCATCCACTCTCCCCGCCATTCCCAAACCTCTGTAATACGGCGATCCGAATCTCGCATTCATAGCCACCCAAAACTCACCATTCCCATTCATCCTTATGTTATCTGGATTCCCAGGAAGAACCGCAAACACTTCACTCCTCCCCGAAGAAACCCAGTACCTCAAAACCCTGCCGTTTGTTGTTTCCGTCACAAGAACGGAGTCACCTTTCCTACTCAACTCCACCCCGTTCGGAAACATCAGTCCGCCCAGGAGAACCGTCACATTCCGACTTCTGGGGTCGTACCTCATGAGTCTTCCAGTGCGATCGCCACTGGACATCGCGAGCGCATACTCTCTCCTCTGGAACCTCGTACTGGTGTCGGTGAAGTAGACAACTCCGGTGGGCTGATCGACCACCACATCGTTGGTGAACCGAAGAGGAACGCCTCGGGCTTGGGTGACTACGGGTGTGGCGACTCCTCCGTTCGGACCGACTACGAGGAGGCCCTTGTAAGCGTCGGCGATGTAGAGCTCTCCCGTTCTCCGATTGAAAGTTAGACCCAGGGGTCTTCCGCATCTCGCCTCGGTTTGGACGTGATCGTGTGGACCTTCGCAGCCGGCTCTATTGGGAGTTGTCACCGCGAAATTAACCCAGCGGTTTTGAACGACATCCCATCTGATGATTCGGCCATCGGAAACTCCGGTGTATGGACCGCCGCCGTGTCCGTCGAAAGCTAAACACTCAGGTCCGGTAGCGCCGGGAATCTGAAGTCGCTGTAACAACGTCGGTGTTCGTTGAGAGGTGGTCGCAGATGCCAACGTCAGAACGAGTATTGCAATGAAATGACTCAACTTTCCGATCGCCATGATCGCACAAATTAATATGCGGAGAATATAAATGGTAGGTTTGAATGTGGGGAGAAAGGGATCGCATGTATCCTATATATAGAGATTTTTGTGGTCCGAATCCCATTAGAATTAGGGTTTGGATGGATAGCGTCCGAATTTCATGGGATTGTACTTCTGTACTCGTCAAATATGTTGAATCAAGTTTTCCGAATTTGGCAGGGATTGTAAATTTGTAATTTGCATTCCTTCTAGAATACGTGTGCTAACCATGGGGTATTTTCCTTCGAAAATAAAATAAAATAAAAACCATGGGGTAATTAGTCTTTCAAACGTCAATTACGAATTTATAAGAGAAAATTATTATGGAAATTGAAATGGAAATTTTTATATGTGGCCACCTTATCTTTGTACTATCATTTTGTCTCAAATTTAACCACTTAACTTCAACAACTACAAAATATTACACTTCCTCTATCCCATCTCTATTTACACATGTTGACTTTTGTAATTTAATCAAAATTATTTTTGGCCGTTAATATCTTTGCTTGTGCACATTTAAAAATAATAAAAAGTTGACATTATGAAAATAGATGTAACGACAATTTCAACAAGATCTCACATGATAACATATTATCTCATATATTACTCTATTTTTACTTTTCAAATTAATCAATTTGAACTAAATGAATAGTATTTGTGCAAATTCAGGTGAGATGGGGGAGTAGCGGAAAATTATTTTCATTGTGTTTTTCATTCAAATGTGTCACTCTACTAAACTTCATCTTTATTGAATACACTTTTTATTCATCCATAAATTAAGTGGCACGTTATTTTCTAGTATTATAATAAAGAGAGGATCAATTCATATTCATATCTCGTACTATTAGGGGTTATAAAAATAAAATAAATATAGAAACAGTTTTGGATGAAGGTAAAAACTTGCCATCTTATTTCTAATACGTTATCTGTAGAGTGTGTACGTATCATACACACATAGTGCTCCTCTCTCACTTCTTTTCTCCATGTTACTATTTATCATCCCTACCGTTAGACACCAACGGCTAAATCACAGCTCCCTCACCGGAACCCTCACTCACATAACCACCTTTTAACCTTGTCGAGTCTACGAGGCGCCGTCAAAAGCTTTGCCCAAGCACTCCAAACTTGAAACCCTCCTATCTCCACAAACCTCCCTTTCACTCAAAATCTGACACCAATTCTTCAATATAAGGGAGAATCGGCTGTGCTTTTCTCTCCCGAGCAAGTATCGGAGCTATCCACTCACTACGCAAATGCTCTAATTGGGAATTTTCCAAGAGGAAGGCCGACAATAGAAAAGCTAGAAGCTGATTTCAGGGTTGTGGGTTTCAGCGGAAGTTACCAACTGGACGCAATTGATTTCAAAAACATCCTAATCAGGTTCCAAGAGAAGGAAGACATCCAACGTTGCTGGATCAAGGGGGTTTGGTCGCTTAATGGCACCACTATGAGGATCCTCATATGGACGCCATACTTCAAACTGAATGCAGAATCTTTGATTATCTCGGCCTGGGTCACCATCAGACAAGTGCCTCTCTACTATTACAATGTCCCGGCCATAGAAGCAATTGGAAACCAGATTGGAAAATTCATCAAGATGGATCAAGCAACAAAAAGGCTAACAAGGCCATCTGCCCTCAAGATATGTGTGGAAATTGACCTTCAATCCCAACTGTGAGCCACATCCGGTAAGGCACTTCCTTGGAAAATGAAAAGTATGCCATAGAATATGAAGATTTACCTATGTACTATTGTGGCTGTAAGAAGATTGGTCACCATGTAGATATGTGTAGAATAGTTAACCCTGAACTGAGACTTCCTAAATCTACCACCACACTGAGTAGAGCCCCCAAACAGATATCTACTAAACAGATTAATAGGAACAAACCCCAGTAAACAAATGCAACAGATAAACTAAAGCCTGGCAACAAACACAGCAAAGAACCAATAGAAGTTGCCCATACTAAAGCTCTAGCTAAATGGCAGCCAGTACACAAAAACATTGATCCACATACTTTAGGGATACCAATAAGCAAGAAACAAAGAGAAGCTCAACACCAACCTCAACAAGAAACACCAGATAGAATAGAAAGTCATCATATAGATGTTGAGACACCACAGCTGGAACTCCAAGGGGAAGAAATTACCAACCAAGATACTTTACATACTCACAATGATGGGGAGAAGCAATAGGAACCCCACAATGATGTCTTCAAAGGCAACAACAATGAGGCTGAACTGCAAAAAGGGGAAATCCAACAATTAATTGATCTTACAGAAGAAACAGGCAAACACAAGAAGTATGCCAAAGATGACCTATCAGGTATCATCCCAAAATCTCCTTTAAATGAACGAGGTACTGATCCTTTTTACTCACCATCCTGCAGATCCAGCCCCAAAAGCTCAAACAGGTTCCATCTACTAGGAGAGGAACTTCAGTCTGACACAGCAGACTGCAACTCAAGTACTAAAGAGCTTCGGCTGGATTAGGTAAGTACCCAAAAATTCTCTAGTATGTTGTCTGGTAGGACATCCAGGAAGAGGACATTCTTTAACAGGTTAAATAGGATGAATTTAAGGTCTACTTCAATAAGCAACTCTGGAAAGTCTAAATGATAGATACACACCTTAATATTAGGGCGCTTGTCTGGAACCTTAGAGGAATTGGAACATCCCTGGAAAGGTTAAAAAGAATAATTAGGACTCATAATATACAGATACTTTGTATATTTGAACCTAAGCATCATTATCAGCAATGTGACACATAGTGGATTAAATTAAAATTTCAGTGTCACTATAGCTCAGATATAAATAACATTTGGCTAATGTGGAACTCGTGTTGTAATGTTAACATCTTATCTGAGACTGATCAATATACAAAAACTGATATTTCTTCCCCCCTTCTTAGTGGTGAAATGTGTGCATATTTCATTCATGCATCAACCTTAAGAACAAACAGGAAAAAAATAAGGCAGCAGATCACCTCACATTTAGGCAGCAATAAACTTTTAATTGGTGATTTTAATGCCATAAATTCCATAACAGAATATAAGGGTCCCAATAAGCCTAATGTAAAAAGCATTAGAGACTTCTCTAATATCATAGCAAGCCAAAAACTATCACATCTTTATACATAGGGAAATACCTTCACTTTGTCAAACAAGAGAAGACCTCCTACATTAGAAACACTTGACAGGCTCTAATTGACCATGATTGGAATGAAAATTTTCCAAATAGCTCACTGCACACACTCAACAAACACACCTCTGATCACTGCCCATTATTACTAACCATAGGGAGTAAAATTGCTTCATCACCTAAGCCATTTAGATTCCTAGATGCTTGGATAAATAGACATCAACTGAAACAGATCATTGAAACTAACTGGTCACAAACCATATCAGAAATTGGCATGCTAAAATTCTTTCTGAAATTAAAAAGACTGAAGCTGGTTTTAAAAATATGGAATAAGGAAGTTTTTGGTAACATAAATGATAATGTCAAAAAGGTTGAAGAGGAACCTAGAATACAGGAAATTAAGTTGAAGAGGAACTCAGAATACAGGAAATTAACTATGAGACAACAAATACAGAATCTGACCTCATAGAGCTTAATCATAAAAATGCACTGCTACTGAGAGCACTATCTGAAGAAAAAATGTTTTGGAAGAAGAAAGCTAAGATAAAATGGCTTAAAGAAGGAGATGAAAATACTAAGTATTTTCACTCAACTGTAAATCAGAGAAGACAGAAACAAAACATCTCAAAGATAAAAAATACTCAGAAGGAGTATGGAAAGACAGTCCATTGGAGATTGGAAAAAAAAAGCAATTCAGTTATACCAAAACCTACTGACTGATGACTCTAACCCTAGAGATGAAAATTTTCAAGGGCACTTTTTAAGCCAGATCCCTCAGATCCTTGATAGTAGTGACAATTCACAAATGCTCAGAAAGCCAACTTTGAATGAAATCAGGGAAATAGTCTTCTCCTTGAATCAGAGTGGAGCCCCTGGCCCTGATGGATTCTCTTCTAACTTTTTTAGAACTTTTTGGGACATAATAGGACCTGATCTGCTATCAGCAGTCTCTGATTTCATGTCAGGCACAAAAATTCCTGCTGGAATTTCAAGTACTTGGATATGCCTGATACCAAAAAAGGATATCCTTATATCCTTTGCTGATTTCAGATCCATATCACTTTCTAACTTTACTAACAAATTTTTTCTCTAAACTCTTAGTTCAGAGAATAACTGATATCTTGCCAAAACTGATCTCACAAAATCAGTCAGCCTTTCTAAAAGGCAGAGAAATAACTGACAATGTCATCTATGTCAAAGACATGGCAAAATACATAAATAATAAACAAGGAGCCCCTAACTGTATCCTAAAATTAGAGCTAACAAAGGCTTTTGACAGGGTTAAATTGTCTTTTCTTAGTCAAATTTTAAGTAAATTTGGATTTCATGACCAATTCATCAATTTGATTCTAAATGACTTATCTAGTGCATGGCTCTCTATTATTATCAATTCCAAACCTGCAGGTTTTTTCCAAGCTTCAAGGGGAATCAAACAGGGAGACCCTTTATCCCCCTGACTATTCAATATTTTTTCAGAATCCTTCTCTAGAAGCTTGACTTTTTGTTTCCAAAATAAGAAGATCAATCTTTTTAAAAATCATGCATATGAAAACATTGTCTCACATCTATGCTATGCAGATGACACAGTCATCTTCTTTCATGCCACTAAGACATCCATAAAAAGAATCAAAGCATTCTTACATGTTTTTGAGGAATGCAGTGGCCAACAGATTAACTATGGAAAAAGTAATTATTTCATAAGTGAACATACCTCTTTAACACATCTAAGAATGATCAGAAATTCCTTAGGAATGTCCAGAGGTTTTTTTCCATTTACATATCTAGGGTGTCCTATCTACACTGGCATTACAAAAGAGATACATTTTCTGCCCCTAATGGAAAAATATGAGATAAAACTGAAATCTTGGAAAAACAAATGGCGTAGTACTGCTGGAAGACTCACACTTATAAAATCTGTCCTTTTTGCTCTACCACAACATCTATAAGCTGTTATGTCCCTACACAATCAGTAATAAAGAAACTAAATAAGAAAATATCCAATTTCTTCTAGGGAGAGCATGATTATGGTCCTAAAAAAGTGTGGAGAAACATTTCAAAGATGAGTTATCCAATAAACCAAAATGGTATTGGGATTAGAAACATTAAAGATATAATCAGGACTTTCTCCCTTAAACTGTGGTGGAAACTACAAAAAGGAGAGACACTATGGGCTAAATTCTTATGGTCCATCCCTAAAAATCAAAGAAAATCCCAAATCTGGAAAATGATTCAGAAAGTAAACCAGCTGGCTGAAAGACAAGCAAGGATAATACATAGCAATGGTCTAGCAAATCTTTTCACTGCCAACTAGATTGGTATGGGACCACTGCAAGGCTATGTAGACCCATCTATATATACAGTGGTTCCACCTTGCACTACAATCCAACATTTTGTAAACATGAAATCAAGCTTCCTATATGCTTTTAATACATTACCTAATCACATTTTCCACATGATGATGGAGCTGCAGGTACACCCATTCAAACAGGACAGATTAATATGAAAGCCATCAAACAATGGAGAGTTCAGTTTCAAGTCTACATACAAGATAGTTACCTCACAAAAATTAGAAATCAGAATTCTGAAGAAGGTATAGTCCTCAAAACTGCCAAAGAAAATTTCTATGTTCATGTGGAAACTTTCAAATGCAATTTTACCTTTTGATGACATACTCAATTTCAGCAATTTTTCACTTGCATCTTAATGCCCACTTTACAACAACACTGACACACTTAGCCACTACTTCAATGATTGTTCTCTAGCCATAGACCTGTGGATATTTTTTGACCACATGATAGGACTGAGGCACCAACATTTCAACTCAATCTTTGACATGCTTTCACATTACTGATCTTATAATGGAGATACAAAAATACACTCCACATTAACAACCATCTTTCCCTCTCTCATTTGTTGGCAAATCTGGAAAGCTAGAAACAGTTTCATTTTTTTATAATATTAGACCAAATAGGGAAAAATGATTGATAACATCAAAAGAGACATGTTCCTCATCTTCTATACCAAACCAGAGGTTAGTACAGAGATAAATGATAATCACTGGGTTCAAATTGGTCTATTCTCACCTATGGAAAAACCAACAATACCCAAAATTAAATGCATCACATGGTCTAAACCTAAACTGGAATACAAAATCAACTTTGATGCATCATGGAAGCAGGGGGTACACTGTGGTATTGGGATAGTTATCAGGAATAAATATGGAACATTTCTTAAGGCATGCCATAAATCTGTTAGAGAAAAAACTAGTTTCCAAGCTGAACTCCTAGGTCTAAAAGAAGGGCTAATTTTTGCAGCTGATCTGGGCCTAAACGCTTTCTCCCTTGAAACTAATTGTGCCAATATTCTGGAAGTAATGAAAGACCCTACCAAAGCCCCATGAGAATTGTATCATTTAGCATCTGAAATCAAACAAAGGATGGGGCACCTCATAATTACACACACTCTAAAAGAAGGAAGTATGGTTGCTGATAGATTAATTTAGCTAGGAAGGAATAAGGAACCAAAAGTTCTAAACTACCATGACCTTGATCAGAAAACCAAGGACTTCTAGCTCTTGACAAACAATAGATACTTGCCATTAGAATCTTGAATGGATATTGCTGATTTTGAAATGAAAATGCAGGTTGGAACCATCGAGCACTCAAGCCTCGAGCCCTCGAGCCATCGACCACTCGAGCCTCGAGCCCTTGAGCCATCAAGCCATCGAGAATGGAGCCATCGAGCCTTCAAACCATCAAGCACTTGAGCCTCGAGCAATCGAATCAAGTGGTGGCGGCAAAGATAACGAGACACAAGATGGAACACTGGTGGAATCCAGGTCCACCGCACACCAGGGTGTATCTACCGCACACCAGAACTCGAACCATCAGGCCCTCAAACCTCCAGGATTGAGGAACCTCGAGCACAAGAAACTCCTGACTCATGCCACGATCACTCGAGCACTCGAGCCCCGAGCCATCGAACCCTGAGCACTCGAGCCCCAAACCATCAACCCATAGAGTCCTTGAGCCTCGAGCCCACGAGCACTCGATCCTCGAGCACTCGAACCAGGCGGCGGAGAAGAAGACGAGACACAAGATGGAAACCAAATTTCCAGCACTCGAACCTTTTCTTACTTAGAGCCTTTATGGAGATCTTACCATTTACCCATGTTAACACGAGGGGTGGAGACATGGAAAATGGAATCATCGACAAAAACGCCCTAAGTAGACTTTCGCTCAAAAATTTTGACAACCACATATTATCTTTTTATAAAGTCTTCAAAATTGTTTTGAAGCAAATCTTTGTAAAAGAATCTTTTACCCTTTTGCAAGTTTGGGGAAACTAATACGTATCCCTCCCATTAATATGGGTGGGTTAATTTTTTTATTTTTTTTAAAAAAGGTAAAAACTTGTTGCAGAATTGTCATCCCAATAAATTCATTGCAATGTCTTTTGTGATATATCACTTTTATGAGCATTTGCATTGCATTAGATTTCAAAGCACTTTTTTTCGAATTAAAGAAAAATAACTGCTAAGACAAATTTTCAAAGCAAAGGTTTTCTCATATTAAAAAAAATCGGTTCAACAATTGTCCATGGTAAATGTTCTGGGAAAACCACTGCTAACAAGAAGCAGTGCCTGGGGGAAGATTCTCCAGTAGTGTAAGGTGGTGATGACAGGGGTAATGAAGAAAATGATTAGGAAAAATGATGATTAATGTGTGTAATTTATTTTGAAAATTGTATTGTAATCATATTCGTACAATTTTAGACTTAATATCATTCAACTAACGACGGCCAAGTAATCGTATATCCAAGTAAACATTTGATAATTTGTTGGAAAAATATTTACAGTGTTAAACTTATTTGTGATTAAATTATTGATGCTAAACTGTGCTAAAAATAAATTCAACCGAGCATGTCAAATAAGGTAGTAGAGCACCAAAAATAATTCATTTAGTCTAAGTAGTGTAGATAAATGCAAACGGACAGGTCCCATCCGCAGAGAGTAACTCTGCAGTCATTCTGAAAAATAAAGGAAAGGACAAGTATTCATATGTTTAACGCCAAAATGTATTCATTCGATGATATTTTTCATAATTTAAAAAAGCCCCAAAAATTTACTCTTCTACTATGTTAGGATAAATCAGATTACTGATTAGATAATAATTTATTATGATTAGAGTTCTATTCTTATTACACATCTATTTTACTCTCTTTATATTCAGTTATCAATAATACAATTCTTTACGGAAAATCAATTTCTCATGGTATCAGGGACGCTTCTGATCCAAAACATAAAACTTAAAATTTTGTCGCCGTCGGTCGTCAGCGGCTCCGCTCCACTCTGATGTCAGCGGCTCCACTCCGCTCCTCTCCAGAGAAGACGGCGGCTTCGCTCCGCTCCGCTTCGTTGCTTTTCCTCTTTTTAGTGCGCCACTTCTGCTTTGTGACAACAACAATGCCATCTTCTTGGCTCAAAATCCGGTGGCGCATAAACGGGCTAAGCACATTGACATTGATTGCCATTTTGTTCGCGAGTTGGTTTCTTTGGCCAAGCTTCGTGTTGCTCATGTTCCTACGTCTCTACAGGTTGCGGATATCTTCACCAAGGTCTTTCTCGTCCCTTGTTTGAGTTCTTCAGATCCAACAAGGGAATCCGACGCTTCGCTTGAGGGGGTGTTAGGATAAATCAGATTACTGATTAGATTATGATTTATTATGATTTGATTTCTCTCCTTATTACACCTCTATTGTACTCTCTATATATTCAGTCATCAATAATACAATTCCTTACGAAAAATAATTCTCTCATCCCATAAGAAAACTTTACCCAATTTCATCAAAAATCTTTTTTTTTAAAATCACATTTTATATTGAAAAAGCTAAAATATGAAACAAGTTCCACCTTTTATTTTTACTATTTCTATTTAACTTATTTTAGTTGATGATGTACTTCATTCGTCCCTCGAGTTTTGACATATTTTGACTTGTGTATGTGTATATATATACACACGCAAAATGGTTGAAGGGTGTGTATACATATACTAACCTGTCTCACGACTTCTAGAGGTGTCAAAAAAGTTACATCAGGGATAACTGGCTTGTGGCAGCCAAGCGTTCATAGCGACGTTACTTTTATATCCTTCGATGTCGGCTTTTCTTATCATTGTGAAGAAGAATTCACCAAGTGTTGGATTGTTCACCCACCAATGGAGAACGTGAGCTGGGTTTAGACCGTCGTGACACAGGTTATTTTACCCTACTAATGACAATGCTGCAATAGTAATTCAACCTAGTACGAAAAGAACCGTTGGTTCGCACAGTTGGTCATCGTGCTTGGTTGAAAAGGCAGTGGCTCAAAACTATCGTGCATTGGATTATGACTGAACGCCTCTAAGTCAGAATCCGGGATAGAGCGACGTAATTTCCCATCGCCCTTTTGCCAACGTGCAGTAGGGGTCTCTGGCCCCCAAGGGCACATGTCATGGGCTGAGTTGGTCCGGCAGAAATGTCGGGATACCTTCCTTGAATTTTAATTCCACTGAGTGGTGGGTAGAATCATTTGCAGACGACTTAAATATGCGACAGGGTATTGTAAAGGGCGGAGTGGCCTTGCTGCCACGATCCTTTGAGATTCAGCCCTTTGTCGCTCAGATTCGTCCCTCCTCATCCTCCCGCATTGCAATAATCCTATGAATTAGGCCGACGAGCTGAGGTTGCAGCACTTCATCTCTTAACTTGTGTATTCTAGTTGATATGGCATTGATTGTTTTCATGCAAATCTTCAGCTTTGTGTTTAGTTCCCTGATTGAAGCCCAAGAACATCAATGATTTTAGATTCAAAACCAATCTCATCAAATCATCGTAGTTGTTTCCACTTCTTCTCATACGCCAACCTGAGCTTCTCCTCGGTCTTGACCTCCTGACACTGTTTCTTCTCCCACACATACAACGCCTCTAGTGTAGATGAAAGGCTACTGCAAGGCTTTCTCTCATTGTCTTTTGAGAGATATGATCTTGCCAATTTACTGGTTTTTGTAGCTAATCTTCTAGTGCTTATCAACGATTTATAGAATGATGAGGAGAATGATAATGATGATCTTCGGAACGTGATCATGGACAACATTTCTCCAAACAAGCTTTGCTTATATGGCAACTTGTCAACCATGAGAATGGCCGCAACTTGGATCCCGTATCCAGATGTTGTGGCAAACTCATCGCGTATCTCCACGGCTGCCTCTCGAAGATCAAGCACACCAGTGGTTGGGATTTTAGTTGGATGTTGTTAAGGAGTCTCATCAACCATGGCAAAATTGACCTCTTTTTCAATGAGATCCTTCAATGACGATTCAGTCTCTGGAGAGCTTCTCAGATCTTTGCTCAAATAGATTGATCTTGTTCCCTTGTCATCATGTTTGGAGAGTCGTTCAAAGCCTCGTCTTTCATGAAAATTATGTTCATCTGCTCCATTTTCTGGTTTAGGACTACTTTGAAAATTATGTTGGTCTGATGATGGTGTCGGAGCTGCCTTATGCAATGGCACATACTTCGAAGTAGAATCCCCTGAATCGCCTTCGCCATTGCCGTAGTAATAACTTTTGTTTCCCTTCTTCCATCTCACCAACTCTGTATGAACCTCAGCCTCAGATTCTTCCTCCAGATCAGGACTACTACTCACACCCGGAGCGCAGCTATAAATGCCCAGTGGATGATAATAACCATAACTGCCACCAAAACAAATGTCTAAAAAAATCCCAAGCCAATCCTCCCCCAGGTGGCGGTGGCGGCAGAGCTTCTCTGTAAAAACCCTCGTACAAATACTCAGTCATTGCCTCGTGAATCACCGTTCTCATAGCAGGCATCATTGTTGTCATATAGTGAACAGTTAGGTGATGACAACTGTGACTAGATGGGGGTGGTGGACCCCACACATGATGAGCCAGAGTTTGTGGCCTCTGGTGCAGAGGAGACTTATTCATAATATGCTCAATAAAACCATACGTCGAACCTGAATGCTCATTTGGGTAGTGCTCGTTCCTGTGCCAGTGTCCACCCGGAAACCTAATTTCTTTCGACTCATCATCAGAGAAATGCAGGTTGGACCCATTGTCATCGTCATTAGAATTGGAGTCGAAAGTTACTAAGGAATCAGAATATTACTTGTAATCGTAATTATATTCTATTACCTTTTCCTAGCTTGTATAGGTATCATGTACCACTATGTAATTTATCCTGAGTTCATGAATAAATATAGATTATTACCCTTATTTTCTACAAGATATCAGAGCCTAAAATCCTGAAACCTTAAAGAAAATTTTCTTGCCATTATCGAGCTCCAACGATGCCGCCTTAGTTGCGCATCAGCTCTTTTTCTACTGCTTGCCTATTGTCACCGCCGTTTTCAAGTAGCGGTGATCTGCGAGCCGTTCGATCTGATTGAGCGTTGCTTGACACGCGTTAATCTCATGGCTCACGTGCCATCGTTGTCGTCTCCACACACCGCCGCTTCTTACTCATTGATCCATCATGGTTATTGTACCTGCTACTAATCTATACCTGATTTTACACTATATCTGACTCCGGACTATTGCCCGAAGAACAGGCCCGTCTTGATGCTACTCCTGAGGTTTGGAAGCTTCAGGATATGAGTGGTTATGATGTGATTGCGACTTTACTGAAGCAGTTGCAATTGTAATCTGGCCCTCGAACTATTGTACCTATTGGTCGTATGTCAACTGATCCTTACTTTATTAGCTCTGGCGATGGTCCCGGTTTACAACTTATACCAACCATGCTGAAAGGTCAAGAAAGTTACATTGAATGGTTTGATGCAATGTGCTGCGCATTCCTTGCCAGGAAAAAGATTGGGTCCATTGATGGAACAATTACCAAACCCCAGGATGGTCATCCTAATGATGCTGATTGGCCTGGGGTTAAGGCTACTCTTGTCTACTGGATCTTGCAAGCCCTAGATCCAGTGTTGAGATCTTCTACAAGCTCGTTTGCCACAGTTAAGGAATTGTGGGATGACCTGAAGGAACGATTTATTCTTGGCGATGGTATAAAAGTTTTGCAAATCCGAGAGGTTATTCACAGTTGCAGGAAGAACGGTCAGCCCATCGATATTTACTTTGGCAAAATGAAGAAGTTGTTTGCAGATTATCACTGCATGCAGCCTCCCCTAGTTTGTGACTATGAAGAAACCATGAAAATGTGCCATTGCAATATTTCTGCGAGAGTCTTCTGAGAGAGAGAGAGATTTGATCTACCAATTCATCTCTGGCCTCGACGAAGGCTTTCACACCTTGCGATCACATATCATGAGCATTGATCCAATGCCACCTGTCATGAAAGTGTATGCTCTTGTTGCCCAGGAGGAGAATCATAGAGCTCTCATTCGAGCTTGTGAGCCTTCTTCTAACTCCATGGCATATGTTGCATGATGCCCACCACCTACAAGTTGCCCTTAAGAGTATGGCACCAAATAATTCTCTGGGACCCAATACGATGCACCATCATTTTTCCAATAATAGCGGGGTATTGTGTGTCCAAAAGTTACATGTGAAGCACTATGGTACTTGAATGAAGGAAGCTCTATAAGTAATCTTAATGATACTATTGTAGTGCTCATTCCAAAAGTGGAGAAGCTGAAGAATGTCACCCAATTCCGACCCATTATTCTATGTAATGTGGTTTACCGAATAATAACAAAGTGCATAGCAAACCGACGAAAAGTGGTCTTGGATACGGTGATCTCGAGCAATCAGAGTGCTTTTGTTAAGAACATGCTGATCACAAACAATGTCTTAATGCCCCATGAAGTTCATCATCATATTAAAAGTAAAACAACAGAGCAAAAAGGGCAAATGTCCATTATGTTGGATATGAGCAAAGCATTTAATATAATAGAATGAAGTTTTCTTATAAAAGTATTAGAGATGATGGGCTTTCATCTAGATTTTATAAATCCGATTGAAAATTGTATCTCGACAGTACGTTTCTCCTTCCTCCTAAATGGAAATGTTCCGGAAGGGTAACACCTACTAGAAGACTAAGACAAGGTGACCCTCTGTCCCCATATTTGTTTATCATTTTCAATGAAGTTTTTTCTCAAATGATCAAATTAAGTTTAAAGACTAGAAGATTACATGGGGTGAAAATTGCAAGAGGGGCTCCTATACTTTCTCACCTCTTATTTGCAGATGATACGTTGATATTAGAAGAAGCATAAACCAAGAAGCCAGGGTGCTAAAAGATATTTTGTCTTTGTATGAGAAAGCATCGGGTCAGAAGATAAATTTGGACAAATCCTCAGTAATGTTTAGCCCCAATACTCTCGAACTCTTAAGAACTCAAGTCCTTGCAACCTTACAAATGGTTGAAACAATTGCTCATGAAAAGTACTTGGGACTTCCGATAATTCTTGGTTGTTCAAAATATGCTGCTTTAGAAGGTGTTAAAAACATGATCTGGACAAAGGTGGAAAGTTGGGAGAATAAACAATTATCCTTGGGTTGGAAGGAAATTCTCATAAAGTCAGTGCTTCAAGCAATCCCCACCTATACTATGTTATGCTTTATGTTGCCGGATAATCTTATAGAGGACATATATAAGCTTTTTAGTCATTATTTGTGGGGTAGTACACCTCAGAAGAGGAAAATGCGTTGGGCTAAATAGACTAGGCTATGTTCGCAAAAGAGTATGGGAGGTTTGGGCTTTAAAGAAGCCAAAATTTTCAATACAGCTCTTCTAGGAAAACAAACATGGTGTATACTAGAGAAGCCACAGTCCATGGTTTCTCATATTACGAAATCCAGATATTTCCCATCAACTACATTGTTGGATGCCATATTAGGATGGGATCCGTCATATTCCTGGAGATCCATTCTAAACGGAAGACAACTATTATTGAAAGGGATTCGTAGAAGGATTAGATCGGGAGCAGATACAAATATAAAAAAATATTTATGGCTCCCAAGGTTAGAGAATAAAAAACCCACATAATTACTAGTAGGTTATCCCAAAAACCTTACGGTATCTAATCTAATGACTGATAATGGCACAAGATTGAATGAAGAAGAGTCAGATATTATTCTATCATTACCAATAAGTACAAACCCCCGAGCCTCAGACAGATGGATATGGCAACCAGCAGAGAATGGTAAGTACACGGTCAAATCCGGCTATAACTTGGGTATTAACTCCTCGAATTTTTCCTTTACAAGAAATATGGCAACGAGTAGCTCATATCCCTCACCAGATTGGAGAAGGATATGGTCTCGAACAATACAATCGAAGGTTAAACACTTCTTATGGAGGCTATGCAAAAATCACTTACCATCGGTTTTAAACTTAATTCAAAGATGTATGCCAGCAGAATCGTGCTGCTTGAGTTGTTCTATGGACGACATTTCTCTTGAGCATTTTTTTTCCAATGCCCTCTAGTGCACAAAGTTTGGTTTTCAGCAAATCTACACGAACAGATATTCGCATACCAACAACAAAATGCAAGTATATGGGTTCACGACTTAATCTTAGAAATGGGATCACAAGACATGGCTATAGCAGCTGTCATCCTATCTCAACTGTGGCATCACCGAAACAAACTCCTGCACGGAGAAACTCGTGATCTTCAACCACATTATTATGCCAGCTATGCCATAAAAATGTTGTCTGATTTGGAAAGGATCAATAGTAAAGTGGAACCTACAAATGAAAACCGTAATCAGAGTATCTATATATCGTCGCATGGAAACACTCTCTACTTCGATGCAACCATATCTTCAAGTAGAACATGTCTAGAATGGTACATACGACCTGATGAAGGCTCTTGGGTATGCGGAGGAGCACGATATATACCACTCATTTATACTAAAAAAACAGGCAAAAGCCATTGTTCTTCGAACCGGATTACTAGCAGCTTTGGAAAAATGCATTCCGTTAGGAAAAATTGAAGGAGACACACAAATAGTGATAAATGCAGTCAAGAACAAGAAGCGTCATCACTGTAGCCCACACTTTAGCAGTGGGATCATATCCTAACCATTGTAAGTCACATTTGGAATGAATAAAATCTCAATCTTTTACCTCAAATTTTTTTTTTAAGAGTGGGTCTCCTGACAGGCTTGCTGTCCATAAGTTTATGAATATGCCACTTATTTGTTACCTTATACACTGGATTTGTTAAATTACATACAAAATCAAGAATTTATAAAAATATTTTTTATATCATATATTTTATGTTTTCACCATCAAATACACATTATTACTTGTTTTAACTTATAAAATACATTAATTAAATTTTATTAAAAATTTACAATATTTAAGATAAAATCCCCTGTGGACTATCCATAAACTTATGAAAATACCGTCTTTCTTGAGAATTTCTCATGAATGAAATGATGTACCACCAAATTGGAATCAAATCACAATCCCAAATTGTATAAGTTTTTTTTTAGATTTACGTAGATTTATGCAATTCTGTAAGTAAATGTAAATGAGTAGTGATTAATTACAGAAAAAGTTTATATCTTAATGAGTGGTGATTAATTAATAACTACTTAATTCATTTGTAATTATAGATTTATCGTTATTAATTAAAAATACTTCCTTTATCCCAGACTCCCTGCATAAACCTGCAGGGAGAGGGAGCAGAGTCTCAAAATATTAGATCTATTGAAACTACTATTTTACCCTCCACCATTTACCTTCAACTAGCATCCATCCCGTTCCGACCATTGACAACCAAAAACCAGTTAACAAAAACTAAGTCACAAACACCACAAACCACGACCAATAATTATGGGAACACTTATACCCGAACTAAATCCAAGGAATCTGTTAGAATAAATTAGATTATTGATTAGATTGTGATAAGTATAATTAGAGTTTTTTCTTTATTTTACCTCTATTGAACTCTCTATATATTTAGTCATCAATGATACAATTCCTTACGGAAATTCATTATATCATGGTATCACAGCCTCTTCTAATCCAAAACCTAAAACCTTAAAATTTTCTCCTAATTTGGGTTGTAACCCCCTCTCTTGTCAAAAATTTTCTCCTTGTCCAGGCGTGCTCACCCATGTCCAACTGGCTCCCAGTGGCCGTGCGTCTCCTCTCCCAGCGGTCACGTACATCCTCCTATTCCAGATCCAGCGTCCTCCTCTCCCTCATGGCTTAAGAAAAACTCTCTTTCAACTCTCTACTCAAGATGATGCAAATTAAAATCACTGCATCCAACTATCTTCTCTGGAGGCGTCAAGCAGGTTATATTATTTGTCCTCAAGGTCTGTACAATTGCATTGATGGCACTAGATCTTGCCCCACTCTTCCAACACCGCCGCAGACCCTATTTTTTGTTGCCACTATCTTATCTTTTCTAGGTGGTAGCAAGGTTGATCCTAAGAAGGTTTATTTGAAAGAAAAAGAAGAGTATGATCAATGGGTTGATGAAGATCAACGTCTCTGCAGTCTCCTGTTTTCCTCTCTCACCGCCGAAGTTTTCGCGAAACTCCCAGATTGTGCCACTTCCAAAAAAATATGGGATACTCTTGCTCTGATATATGAGAATAGTAGTGCATCCACCATTCTCCATCTTTGCACAGATGCGTATGGTATTCGTAAGTCTATTATTGTTCATGAACTTCATATCAAATTTAAGGAGATTTTTGAGCAACTGTCTACCATGGGAAATCCGGTTTCAAATGTTGATCAATTTTTTTGGTTTTTGCCTGCTCTCGATCCTTAGTTAAAGGATTTTCTTGCTCATTTGATTAATGTTATCCCTACTCCATTATATGCGGATGTTCTTACCCGTGCCAAAAACCACGAGCCTTTTTTGGTGAATTTACAGGGACAATCAGGATCAGCTGCATGACGGGTGGTGTTTCAAACCAAAGACTCATCGCAAGCCAGTCACGCAGGGGGATCACACTCCGACTCGAGGTGCCCGCGAGTGGCCTTCACATGTCGGCTGATTCAGCGGTAGGCTCGGCGGTCGAGATTCCTTCTCTGGTTCTCAGGAGGCTGGTCTGGTCCCTAGATGGGGCCATCCTCACTGTTCCTAGTGTGTACGACTTAGTCATTATGTGCGACATGTTACCATATGCAGGCACATATTGGTCCAACAAGTACTCATTTGGCAGAAAAACATCACTCGTCTTAGCAGTCAGACAATTGTTCTCACCTGTCTGATTGGTATCTTGATTCAGGCGCTACCAGTTGCATGGCATCTTTTGCCTCAGGCCTAGATAATGTTACTCCTTAAACTGGTAAATCTGATGTGTTTGTTTGTAATGGTGCCCCTATTATGATATCTCATATTGGTGATTCTAAAGTTTCTGAAAATTTGCATTTGTCTGGTGTTCTAGTTGTGCTTGATATTACTAAAAATTTACTGTTTACTAGTTGGTTAACCAGAGATATGGGTGTACCGATTACATTTGATGATCGAAACCTTGTCATTCAGAACAAAGTAACCAAGGCTATCGTGGGCCGGGGCACAGTGAGGATTGGATAGTATGTTTTGGAATGGGGAAATGCAACATTTGTTTTAGTTTTACAGCAAAATAAGGGTCGAACTTCATATGAGTTGTGGCATGCAAGCCTAGGTCATGTTCCTAGTGCAGTGATTACTAGTTTACATAAGTCTGATTTACTTTCAGTTTCTTCTTTGTCGCCTAAACCGCATACCTGTGCCCCTTGTGTTATGGCGAATGGTCAACAGTTGGATTTTGTTGAGAACCCTAAACATGTTGACGATGTTCTTGATTTAATACATTGTCATTTGTGGGGTCCCTTCCCAGTTTTATCTGGCGATGGCTTTGAGTATTATTCATTATTTATTGATGATTTCTCGATATTCACTTGGATGTACCCTCTTCGTCGCAAATCAAATTTTGTTGACACTTATTCGGAGTTTGAGGCACTTGTTGAAAATTAATTTTCAGCAAAAATTAAAGTTTTTCAGAGTGATGGTGGCACTGAATTTTCTAACACTAGACTCAGGTCTCATTTTGCTATGAAAGGTATCCATCATCAGGTTTCCTGTCCGTCTAATCTGGAGCAGAATGGGCACGCAAAATGCAAGCATCGCCATGTTGTTGAGATGGGTCTCACAATACTCTTTCACTCACATCCTTCGATTTCCCGTTGGGATGATGCTTTCACCACTGTTATCTACATCATTAACCGGTTGCCTACTCCAACGATGTAGGGATTGACTTCTTATGGTATTCTCTATTGTCGAGATCCCATCTATGGTAACTTTCATCCATTTGGTTACCGGGTTTTTCCTTTAGTTCATCTATTTACTGATCATAAGTTGTCTCCCCGAAGTATTTTGTGTATATTCATTGGTTACAGCTCATTAGTATAAGAGGTTTTGTTGCCTTGACCATTCTACTTGCAAGGTTCATGTTACTCGCCAGGCACGGTTTGACGAGCATATTTTCCTCTTGCTCCATCATCAGGCGTTGGTTCTCCCTTTTCAGGTTTGGGTGTCTTGGTTCTCCTTCTTCAGGTTTGGGTGCCTTGGCTCCATTACCGTCTCAGTTTCGGCTTCCTCATGATGAGCTGTCTCTTCCAGTTACTCCGCGAGCTTACCCGCGTCCGCCACCCAGTCACGCGACCGCGCTAACCTCGCCTCAGGTCTGTGTGTCCCCCGCATCCAACCATGCTGGCACCTCGGCCCCGCCCAACACCAGTGCCCCGAGCACGTCTCCGCCCTAGATTGATGCCATGACCCTGGCGGCGGAGAAGAAGACGAGACACAAGATGGAAACCAAATTTCCAGCACTCGAACCTTTTCTTACTTAGAGCCTTTATGGAGATCTTACCATTTACCCATGTTAACACGAGGGGTGGAGACATGGAAAATGGAATCATCGACAAAAACGCCCTAAGTAGACTTTCGCTCAAAAATTTTGACAACCACATATTATCTTTTTACAAAGTCTTCAAAATTGTTTTGAAGCAAATCTTTATAAAAGAATCTTTTACCCTTTTGCAAGTTTGGGGAAACTAATACGTATCCCTCCCATTAATATGGGTGGGTTAATTTTTTTATTTTTTTTAAAAAAGGTAAAAACTTGTTGCAGAATTGTCATCCCAATAAATTCATTGCAATGTCTTTTGTGATATATCACTTTTATGAGCATTTGCATTGCATTAGATTTCAAAGCACTTTTTTTCGAATTAAAGAAAAATAACTGCTAAGACAAATTTTCAAAGCAAAGGTTTTCTCATATTAAAAAAAATCGGTTCAACAATTGTCCATGGTAAATGTTCTGGGAAAACCACTGCTAACAAGAAGCAGTGCCTGGGGGAAGATTCTCCAGTAGTGTAAGGTGGTGATGACAGGGGTAATGAAGAAAATGATTAGGAAAAATGATGATTAATGTGTGTAATTTATTTTGAAAATTGTATTGTAATCATATTCGTACAATTTTAGACTTAATATCATTCAACTAACGACGGCCAAGTAATCGTATATCCAAGTAAACATTTGATAATTTGTTGGAAAAATATTTACAGTGTTAAACTTATTTGTGATTAAATTATTGATGCTAAACTGTGCTAAAAATAAATTCAACCGAGCATGTCAAATAAGGTAGTAGAGCACCAAAAATAATTCATTTAGTCTAAGTAGTGTAGATAAATGCAAACGGACAGGTCCCATCCGCAGAGAGTAACTCTGCAGTCATTCTGAAAAATAAAGGAAAGGACAAGTATTCATATGTTTAACGCCAAAATGTATTCATTCGATGATATTTTTCATAATTTAAAAAAGCCCCAAAAATTTACTCTTCTACTATGTTAGGATAAATCAGATTACTTATTAGATAATAATTTATTATGATTAGAGTTCTATTCTTATTACACATCTATTTTACTCTCTTTATATTCAGCTATCAATAATACAATTCTTTACGGAAAATCATTCTCTCATGGTATCAGGGACGCTTCTGATCCAAAACATAAAACTTAAAATTTTGTCGCCGTCGGTCGTCAGCGGCTCCGCTCCACTCTGATGTCAGCGGCTCCACTCCGCTCCTCTCCAGAGAAGACGGCGGCTTCGCTCCGCTCCGCTTCGTTGCTTTTCCTCTTTTTAGTGCGCCACTTCTGCTTTGTGACAACAACAATGCCATCTTCTTGGCTCAAAATCCGGTGGCGCATAAACGGGCTAAGCACATTGACATTGATTGCCATTTTGTTCGCGAGTTGGTTTCTTTGGCCAAGTTTCGTGTTGCTCATGTTCCTACGTCTCTACAGGTTGCGGATATCTTCACCAAGGTCTTTCTCGTCCCTTGTTTGAGTTCTTCAGATCCAACAAGGGAATCCGACGCTTCGCTTGAGGGGGTGTTAGGATAAATCAGATTACTGATTAGATTATGATTTATTATGATTTGATTTCTCTCCTTATTACACCTCTATTGTACTCTCTATATATTCAGTCATCAATAATACAATTCCTTACGAAAAATAATTCTCTCATCCCATAAGAAAACTTTACCCAATTTCATCAAAAATGTTTTTTTTTAAATCACATTTTATATTGAAAAAGCTAAAATATGAAACAAGTTCCACCTTCTATTTTTACTATTTCTATTTAACTTATTTTAGTTGATGATGTACTTCATTCGTCCCTCGAGTTTTGACATATTTTGACTTGTGTATGTGTATATATATACACACGCAAAATGGTTGAAGGGTGTGTATACATATACTAACCTGTCTCACGACTTCTAGAGGTGTCAAAAAAGTTACATCAGGGATAACTGGCTTGTGGCAGCCAAGCGTTCATAGCGACGTTACTTTTATATCCTTCGATGTCGGCTTTTCTTATCATTGTGAAGAAGAATTCACCAAGTGTTGGATTGTTCACCCACCAATGGAGAACGTGAGCTGGGTTTAGACCGTCGTGACACAGGTTAGTTTTACCCTACTAATGACAATGCTGCAATAGTAATTCAACCTAGTACGAAAAGAACCGTTGGTTCGCACAGTTGGTCATCGTGCTTGGTTGAAAAGGCAGTGGCTCAAAACTATCGTGCATTGGATTATGACTGAACGCCTCTAAGTCAGAATCCGGGCTAGAGCGACGTAATTTCCCATCGCCCTTTTGCCAACGTGCAGTAGGGGTCTCTGGCCCCCAAGGGCACATGTCATGGGCTGAGTTGGTCCAGCAGAAATGCCGGGATACCTTCCTTGAATTTCAATTCCACCGAGTGGCAGGTAGAATCCTTTGCAGACGACTTAAATACGCGACAGGGTATTGTAAGGGGCCTTGCTGCCACGATCCTTTGAGATTCAGCCCTTTGTCGCTCATATTCGTCCCTCCCCATCCTCCCACATTGCAATAATCCTATGAATTAGGCCGACGAGCTGAGGTTGCAGCACTTCATCTCTTATCTTTTGTATTCTAGTTGATATGGCATTGATTGTTTTCATGCAAATCTTCAGCTTTGTGTTTAGTTCCCTGATTGAAGCCCGAAGAACATCAATGATTTTAGATTCAAAACCAATCTCATCAAATCATAGTAGTTGTTTGTACTTCTTCTCATACGCCAACCTGAGCTTCTCCTCGGTCTTGACCTCTTGATACTGTTTCTTCTCCCACGCATACAACGCCTCTAATGTAGATGAAAGGCTACTGCAAGGCTTTCTCTCATTGTCTTTCGAGAGATATGATCTTGCCAATTTACTGGTTTTTGTAGCTAATCTTCTAGTGATTATCAACGATTTATATAATGATGAAGAGAATGATAATGATGATCTTCGGAACGTGATCATGGACAACATTTCTCCAAACAAGCTTTGCTTACATGGCAACTTGTCAACCATGAGAATGGCCGCAACTTGGATCCCGTATCCAGATGCTGTGGTAAACTCATCGCGCATCTCCACGGCTGCCTCTCGAAGATCAAGCACACCAGTGGTTGGGATTTCAGTTGGATGTTGTTAAGGAGTCTCATCAACCATGGTAAAATTGACCTCTTTTTCAGTGAGATCCTTCAATGACGATTCAGTCTCTGGAGAGCTGCTCAGATCTTTGCTCAAATAGATTGATCTTGTTCCCTCGTCATCATGTTCGGAGAGTCGTTGAAAGCCTCGTCTTTCATGAAAATTATGTTCATCTGCTCCATTTTCTCGCTTAGAACTACTTTGAAAATTATGTTAGTCGGATGATGGTGTCGAAGCTGCCTTATACAATGGCACATGCTTCGAAGTAGAATCCCCTGAATCGCCTTCGTCATTGCCGTAGTAATAACTTTTGTTGCCCTTCTTCCATCTCACCAACCCTGTATGAACCTCAGCCTCAGATTCTTCCTCCAGATCAGGACTACTACTCACACCCGGAGCGCGGCTATAAATGCCCAGTGGATGATAATAACTATAACTGCCACCAACGAAAATGTCTAAAAAAATCCCAAGCCAATCCTCCCCCAGGTAGCGGTGGCGGAAGAGCTTCTCTGTAAAAACCCTCGTACAAATACTCAGTCGTTGCCTCGTGAATCACTGTTCTCATAGCAGGCATCATTGTCGTCATATAGTGAACAGTTAGGTGATGATAACTGTGACGAGATGGGGGTGGTGGACCCCACGCATGATGAGCCAGAATCTGTGGCCTCTGGTGCAGAGGAGCCTTATTCATAATCTGCTCAATAAAACCATACGTCGAACCCGAATGCTCATTTGGATAGTGCCCGTACCCGTGCCAGTGTTCACCCGGAAACCTAATTTCTTTCAACTCATCATCAGAGAAATGCAGGTGGGACCCATTGTCATCATCATTGGAATCGGAGTCGAAAGTTATTAAGGAATCAGAATATTACTTGTAATTGTAATTATATTCTATTACCTTTTCCTAGCTTGTATAGGTATCATGTACCACTATGTAATGTATCCTGAGTTCATGAATAAATACAGATTATTACCCTTATTTTCTATAAGATATCAGAGCCTAAAATCCTGAAACCCTAAAGAAATTTTTTTTTGGCATTACCGAGCTCCAACGATGCTGCCTCAGTCGCGCATCAGCTCTTTTTCTACTGCTTACCTATTGTCACCTCCGTCTTCAAGTAGCGGTGATCTGCGAGCTGTTCGATCCGATCGAGCATTGCTTGACACGCGCTAATCTCATGTCTCACGTGCCATCGTCATCGTCTCCACGCACCGCCGCTTCTTACTCATCGATCCGTCGTTGGTTATTGTACCTGTTACTAATCTATACCTGATTTTACACTATGTCTGACTTCGGACTATTGCCCGAAGAACAGGCCCGTCTTGATGCTACTCCTGAGGTTCCGAAGCTTCAGGATATGAGTGGTTATGATGTGATTGCGACTTTACTGAAGCAGTTGCAATTGTAATCTGGCCCTCGGACTATTGTACCTATTGGTCGTATGTCAACTGATCCTTACTTTATTGGTTCTGGCGATGGTCCCGGTTTACAACTTATACCGACCATGCTGAAAGGTCAAGAAAGTTACATTGAATGGTCTGACGCAATGTGCCGCGCATTCCTTGCCAGGAAAAAGATTGGGTCCATTGATGGATCCATTACCAAACCCCAGGATGGTCATCCTAATGCTGCTGATTGTCCTGGGGTTAAGGCTACTCTTGTCTGCTGGATCTTGCAAACCCTAGATCCAGTGTTGAGATCTTCTACAAGCTCGTTTGCCACAGTATAGGAATTGTGGGATGGCCTGAAGGCACGATTTATTCTTGGCGATGGTATGAAAGTTTTCCAAATCCGAGAGGTTATTCACAGTTGCAAGAAAAACGGTCAGCCCATCGACATTTACTTTGGCAAAATGAAGAAGTTGTTTGCAAATTATCACTACATGCGGCCTCCCTAGTTTGTGACTATGAAGAAACCATGGAAATGTGCCATTGCAATATTTCTGCGAGAGTCTTCTGAGAGAGGGAGAGAGAGAGATTTGATCTACCAATTCATCTCTAGCCTTGACGAAGGCTTTCACACCTTGCGATCACATATCATGAGCATTGATCCAATGCCACCTGTCATGAAAGTGTATGCTCTTGTTGCCCAGGAGGAGAATCATAGAGCTCTCATTCGAGCTCGTGAGCCTTCTTCCAACTCCATGGCATATGTTGCATGACGCCCACCACCTACAAGTTGCCCTTAAGAGTATGGCACCAAATAATTCTCTAGGACCCAATACGATGCACCATCATTTTTCCAATAATACCGGGGTATTATGTGTCCAAAAGATACATGTGAAGCACTATGATACTTGAATGAAGAAAGCTCTATAAGTAATCTTAATGATACTAATGTAGTGCTCATTCCAAAAGTGGAGAAGCTGAAGAATATCACCCAATTTCGACCCATTATTCTATGTAATGTGGTTTACCGAATAATATCAAAGTGCATAGCAAACCGACAAAAAGTGGTCTTGGATACGATGATCTCAAGAAATCAGAGTGCTTTTGTTAAGAACAGGCTGATCACAAACAATGTCTTAATGGCCCATGAAGTTCATCATCATATTAAAAGAAAAACAACAGAGCAAAAAGGGCAAATGTCCATTATGTTGGATATGAGCAAAGCATTTAACAGAATAGAATGAAGTTTTCTTATAAAAGTATTAGAGATGATGGGCTTTCATCTAGATTTTATAAATCTGATTGAAAACTGTATCTCAACAGTACGTTTCTCCTTCCTCCTAAATGGAAATGTTCTGGAAGGGTAACACCTACTAGAAGACTAAGACAAGGTGACCCTCTGTCCCTATATTTGTTTATCATTTGCAGTGAAGTTTTTTCTCAAATGATCAAATCAAGTTTAAGGACTAGAAGATTACATGGGGTGAAAATTGCAAGAGGGACTCCTATACTTTCTCACCTCCTATTTGCGGATGATACGTTGATATTAGGAGAAGCATAAACCAAGAAGCCAGGGTGCTAAAAGATATTTTGTCTTTGTATGAGAAAGCATCAGGTCAGAAGATAAATTTGGACAAATCCTCAGTAATGTTTAGCCCCAATACTCTCGAACTCTTAAGAACTCAAGTCCTTGCAACCTTACAAATTGTTGAAACAATCGCTCATGAAAAGTACTTGGGACTTCCGATAATTCTTGGTTGTTCAAAATATGTTACTTTAGAAGGCGTTAAAAACAGGATCTAGACAAAAGTGGAAAGTTGGGAGAATAAACAATTATCCATGGGTAGGAAGGAAATTCTCATAAAGTCAGTGCTTCAAGCAATCCCCACCTATACTATGTTGTGCTTTATGTTGCCGGATAATCTTATAGAGGACATATATAAGCTTTTTAGTCATTATTTGTGGGGTAGTACACCTCAGAAGAGGAAAATGCGTTGGGCTAAATAGACTAGGCTATGTTCGCAAAAGAGTATGGGAGGTTTGGGCTTTAAAGAAGCCAAAATTTTCAATACCGCTCTTCTAGGAAAACAAACATGGTGTATACTAGAGAAGCCACAGTCCATGGTTTCTCAGATTACGAAAGCCAGATATTTCCCATCAACTACATTGTTGGATGCCATATTAGGATGGGATCCGTCATATTCCTGGAGATCCATTCTAAACGGAAGACAATTATTATTGAAAGGGATTCGTAGAAGGATTGGATCGAGAGCAGATACAAATATAAAAAAAATATATGGCTCCCAAGGTTAGAGAATAAAAAACCCACATAATTACTAGTAGGTTATCCCAAAAACCTTACGATATCTAATCTAATAACTGATAATGGCACAAGATTGAATGAATACCTTGTATGGAACACTTTCAATCATGAAGAGTCAGATATTATTCTATCATTACCAATAAGTACAAACCCCCGAGCCTCAGACAGATGGATATGACAACCAGCAGAGAATGGTAAGTACACGGTCAAATCCGGCTATAACTTGGGTATTAACTCCTCGAATTTTTCCTTTGCAAGAAATATGGCAACGAGTAGCTCATATCCCTCACCAAATTGGAGAAGGATATGGTCTCGAACAATACAATCGAAGGTCAAACACTTCTTATGGAGGCTATGCAAAAATCACTTACCATCGGTTTTAAACTTAATTCAAAGATGTATGCCAGCAGAATCGTGCTGCGTGAGCTGTTCTATGGACGACATTTCTCTTGAGCATTTTTTTCCAATGCCCTCTAGCGCACAAAGTTTTGTTTGCAGCAAATCTACACAAACAGATATTCGCATACCAACAACAAAATGCAAGTATATGGGTTCACAACTTAATCTTAGAAATGGGATCACAAGACATGGCTATAGCAGCTGTCATCCTATCTCAACTGTGGCATCACCAAAACAAACTCCTGCACAGAGAAACTCGTGATCTTCAACTACATTATTATGCCAGCTATGCCATAAAAATGTTGTCTGATTTGGAAAGGATCAATAGTAAAGTGGAACCTACAAATGAAAACCGTAATCATAGTATCTATATATCGTCGCATGGAAACACTCTCTACTTCGATGCACCCATATCTTCAAGTAGAACATGTCTAGAATGGTACATACAATCTGATGAAGGCTCTTGGGTATGCGGAGGAGCACGATATATACCACTCATTTATACTCAAAAACAGGCAAAAGCCATTGTTCTTCGAACCGGACTACTAGCAGCTTTGGAAAAATGCATTCCATTAGGAAAAATTGAAGGAGACGCACAAATAGTGATAAATGCGTTCAAGAACAAGAAGGAAGATCTATCGGACTTTGGCGTCATCACTGAGGATATAGTTAGCCTTATTCCAAAATTAAACTACCAAGAACTAATCTGGATTAGGAGACAGGAGAACACTGTAGCCCACACTTTAGCTCAACATACTAAAATCTCTGTGGATTTTGTTTCACAGTGGGATCATATCCTAACCATTGTAAGTCACATTTGGAATGAATAAAATCTCAATCTTTTACCTCAAAAAAAAAATAAGAGTGGGTCTCCTGACAGGCTTCCTGTCCATAAGTTTATGAATATGCCACTTATTTATTACCTTATACACTGCATTTGTTAAATTACATACAAAATCAAGAATTTATAAAAATATTTTTTATATCATATATTTTATATTTTCACCATCAAATACACATTACTACTTGTTTTAACTTATAAAATACATTAATTAAATTTTATTAAAAATTTACAATATTTAAGATAAAGTCCCCTGTGGACTGTCCATAAACTTATGAAAATGACGTCTTTCTTGAGAATTTCTCATGAATGAAATGATGTACCACCAAATTGGAATCAAATCACAATCCCAAATTGCATAAGTTTTATGTAGATTTACGTAGATTTATGCAATTCTGTAAGTAAATGTAAATGAGTAGTGATTAATTACAGAAAAAGTTTATATCTTAATGAGTGGTGACTAATTAATAACTACTTAATTCATTTGTAATTATAGATTTATCGTTATTAATTAAAAATACTTCCTTTGTCCCAGACTCCCTGCATAAAGCTGCAGGGAGAGGGAGCAGAGTCTCAAAATATTAGATCTATTGAAACTACTTATTTTACCCTCCACCATTTACCTTCAACTAGCATCCATCCCATCCCAACCATTGACAACCAAAAACCAGTTAACAAAAACTAAGTCACAAACACCACAAACCACGACCAATAATTATGGGAACACTTATACCCGAACTAAATCCAAGGAATCTGTTAGAATAAATTAGATTATTGATTAGATTGTGATAAGTATAATTAGAGTTTTTTCCTTATTTTACCTCTATTGAACTCTCTATATATTCAGTCATCAATGATACAATTCTTTACGGAAAATCATTATATCATGGTATCACAGCCTCTTCTAATCCAAAACCTAAAACCTTAAAATTTTTTCCTAATTTGGGCTGTAACCCCCTCTCTTGTCAAAAATTTTCTCCTTGTCCAGGCATGCTCACCCATGTCCAACTGGCTCCCAGTGGCCGTGCGTCTCCTCCCCCAGCGGTCACACACATCCTCCTATTCCAGATCCAGCGTCCTCCTCTCCCTCATGGCTTAAGAAAAACTCTCTTTCAACACTCTGCTCAAGATGATGCAAATTAAACTCACTGCATCCAACTATCTTCTCTGGAGGCGTCAAGCAGGTTATATTATTTGTCCTCAAGGTCTGTACAATTTCATTGATGGCACTAGATCTTGCCCCACTCTTCCAACACCGCCGCAGACCCTATTTTTTGTTGCCACTATCTCAACTCCTCTAGGTGGTAGCAAGGTTGATCCTAAGAAGGTTTATTTGAAAGAAAAAGAAGAGTATGATCAATGGGTTGATGAAGATCAATGTCTCTGCAGTCTCCTGTTTTCCTCTCTCACTACCGTAGTTTTCGCGAAACTCCCAGATTGTGCCACTTCCAAAGAAATATGGGATAATCTTGCTCTCATATATGAGAATAGTAGTGCATCCACCATTCTCCATCTTTGCACAGATGCACATGGTATTCGTAAGTCTAGTATTGTTCATGAACTTCATATCAAATTTAAGGAGATTTTTGAGCAACTGTCTACCATGGGAAATCCAGTTTCAAATGTTGATCAATTTTTTTGGTTTTTGACTTCTCTCGATCCTTAGTTAAAGGATTTTCTTGATCATTTGATTAATGTTATCCCTAATCCATTATATGCGGATGTTCTTACCCGTGCCAAAAACCACGAGCCTTTTTTGGTTAATTTACAGGGACAATCAGGATCAGCCGCATGACGGGTGGTGTTTCAAACAAACGACTCATCTCAAGCTAGTCATGTGGGGGATCACACGCCGACTCGAGGTGTCCGTAGGTGGCCTTCACATGTAGGCTGATTCAATGGTAGGCTCGGCGGTCGAGATTCCTTCTCTGGTTCTCAGGAGGCTGGTCTGGTCCCTAGATGTGGCCATCCTCACTGTTCCTAGTGTGTACGACTTAGTCATTATGATGCGACATGTTACCATATGCAGGCACATATTGGTCCAACAAGTACTCATTTGGCAGAAAAACATCACTCGTCTTAGCAGTCAGACAATTGTTCTCACCTGTCTGATTGGTATCTTGATTCAGGCGCTACCAGTTACATGGTGTCTTTTGCCTCAGGCCTAGATAATGTCACTCCTTAAACTGGTAAATCTGATGTTTTTGTTGGTAATGGTTCCCCTATTATGATATCTCATATTGGTGATTCTAAAGTTTCTGAAAATTTGCATTTGTCTAGTGTTCTAGTTGTGCCTGATATTACTAATAATTTACTGTTTATTAGTCGGTTAACCAGAGATATGGGTGTGCTGATTACATTTGATGATCGAAACCTTGTCATTCAGAACAAAGTAACCAAGGCCATCGTGGGCCGGGGCACAGTGAGGATTGGATAGTATGTTTTGGAATGGGGAGATGCAACATTTGTTTTAGTTTTATAGCAAAATAAGGGTCGAACTTCATATGAGTTGTGGCATGTAAGCCTAGGTCATGTTCCTAGTGTAGTGATTACTAGTTTACATAAGTCTGATTTACTTTCAGTTTCTTCTTTGTCGCCTAAACCGCATACCTATGCCCCTTGTGTTATGGCGATTGGTCAACAGTTGGATTTTGTTGAGAACCCTAAACATGCTAACAATGTTCTTGATTTAATACATTGTGATTTGTGGGGTCCCTTCCCAGTTTTATCTGGCGATGGCTTTGAGTATTATTCATTATTTATTGATGATTTCTCGGTATTCACTTGGATGTACCCTCTTCGTCGCAAATCAAATTTTGTTGACACTTATTCGGAGTTTGAGGCACTTGTTGAAAATTAATTTTCAGCAAAAATTAAAGTTTTTCAGAGTGATGGTGGCACTGAATTTTTTAACACTAGATTGAGGTCTCATTTTTCTATGAAAGGTATCCATCATCAGGTTTCCTATCCGTCTACTCTGGAACCGAATGGGCACGCAAAATGCAAGCATCGCTATGTTGTTGAGATGTGTCTCACAATACTCTTTCACTCACATCCTTCGATTTCCCATTGGGATGATGCTTTCACCACTGTTATCTACATCATCAACCGGTTGCCTACTCCAACGTTGTAGGGATCAACTTCTTATGGTATTCTCTATTGTCGAGATCCCATCTATGGTAACTTTCATCCATTTGGTTGCCGGGTTTTTCCTTTAGTTTATCTATTTACTGATCATAAGAAGTATTTTGTGTATATTCATTGGTTACGGCTCATTAGTATAAGAGGTTTCGTTGCCTCAACCATTCTACTTGCAAGGTTCATGTTACTCAATAGGCACGGTTTGATGAGACATATTTTCCTCTTGCTCCAGCATCAAGCGTTGGTTCTCCCTTTTCAGGTTTGGGTGTCTTGGTTCTCCCTCTTCAGGTTTGGGTGTCTTGGCTCTATTACCGTCTCATTTTTAGTTTCCTCACGATGAGCTGTCTCTGCCAGTTACACTGCGAGCTTACCCGCGTCCATCACCCAGTCACGCAACTGCGCCAGCCTCGCCTCAGGTATGTGTCTCTCCCGCATCCAACCATGCTGACACCTCGGTCCCACCCCACGCCAGTGCCCCAAGCACGTCTCCACCCCAGATTGATGCCACGACCCTGGTCTCCTCCTATGGTGGCACCACGGCCACGGGCACTCCTTGTGATGGCGCCTCGGCCACGGCCCCATCTCGTGGTGATGCATCGGCCACGGCCTTAATCTATTCCCATGATGGCGCCACGACTATGGATGCAGACAGCCATGGCAATGTCTTCTCGGCCACAAACGCAGACGGCCACGACCATGCCATCTTGGCTACGCCCAAGATCTCGGGTCCTTCTCGTCCAGGGGCTTCTCGCATGGTTACTCATTTTTACACCGGAGTTATTCAACGTTGAGATTACTCAGACATTCATTCTCATAGAATTCTTGTGGCTCTTCTTCCTTAAAAAGAATCGACTGACTATTGTTCTGCACTTCAAGATCCTTCTTGGGTTTCTGCCATGAATGAGGATATGGCAGCTCTTCGCAGTCATTATGTTGGCTATAAGGATGAGGAAATGAAGCAACCTGTTTTCTATAAGTATCCTGCTCGTCCGGACTATGTTTGTCGTCTTTGCAAGGCCATTTATGGTCTGAAGTAGGTGCCTTAATCATGGTTTTAGCATTTCAGTGCCTACCTCCTGAAGCTTGGTTTTTGTTACAGTTCTTCCGATACTTCTTTATTTGTGCTATCTCATGGCTCGTCATTATTATATCTGTTGGTTTATGTTGATGATATCATTTTGATTAGGAATGATCCCACTCTCATTTGTTTATAGCACCCATCGAGAGTTTGCTATCAAGGATTTAGGTGCCTTACACTACTTTCTTGGGACGGAGGTAACTCCCACAGCCTCAGGAATTCTTCTAGGTCAAGCAAAGTATGCTTGGGATATTCTTTCTAGGGCTGGCATGTATGATGTGATTCCAGTCTCTACGTCATTCCTGCCAAATTCTCAGCTTCACAGTAGTATGAGTCCTCAGTTCAAGAATCTGACGTTGTACAGGCTCATTGCTTGGTGTTCTTCAGTATATCACCATCACTTGTCCAAACTTAGCATTTGCAGTTAATTCTATTAGCCAGTATCTTTAGGACCCTCGAGGAGGATCATTTTTTTGCTATCACTCAGATTCTCCGCTATGTTCGAGGGCCTTTACATTTTGGCATTAGTTTTCATGCAGCCTCTTTTCCAAAAGTGAAGCAACGGATGGAGCAAATCGGAGCACAGAAGAGCATATCTGAGCAGATTGGAGTGGGGTGGACCGTGGAAGAGAAAACGAAGGAGTAGCGGAGCTGCGGAGGAGAAGCGGCGGAGGAAAAATGGAGGAAGAGCAGAGGACGAATAGAGAACGATTGGTGAATTGGGGAAGAAAGATGTATTATTATTCTAATATAATTACATAGAAGTCCCTACCCCTTTTCTTATTTTAATATAGACCTCAGTCTCACCATAATTTTGGGTGAGACCGTTTCACCCAAGTCTTTGTAATTTATTACATACTAGTTAAAGTAAGGCTTGACCATTGATTAGTTAAAGTCAACTTTGTTATTAGTGTTTATATATTGAAAGTCAAGTAAAGTTTGACCGTTGATTAGTTAAAGTCAGTTTAGTCACTAGTTTTTATATATAGAAAGTCAAGTAAGGTTTAACCGTTAATTAGACAAAGTCAAACATTTTTATTAGTATTTATTATATACTAATTCAAATAAAGTTTGACCGTTAATTAGTTAAAGTCAACTTTATTATTAGTGTTTATATATTGAAAGTCAAGTATAGTTTGACAGTTGATTAGTTAAAGTCAGCTTAGTCACTAGTTTTTATATATAGAAAGTCAAGTAAGGTTTAACCGTTAATTAGACAAAGTCAAACATTTTTATTAGTATTCATTATATACTAATTCAAATAAAGTTTGACCGTTAATTAGTTAAAGTCAACTTTATTATTAGTGTTTATATATTGAAAGTCAAGTATAGTTTGACCGTTAATTAGTCAAGTATAGTTTGACCGTTGATTAGTCAAAGTTAGCCTAGTTATTAGTGTTGGGAAAGTCTCAGGAAATGTGGCCTTTCCATGAGCTTATGGACAGTCCTCAGAGATACTTGCCTAAAATGATGTAATTTTTTTATAAAATTTAAATATTGCATTTTATAAGTTAAAACAAGTAATAATATGTATTTGAAGGTGAAAATATAAAAATATATAATCTAACAAAATTTCAAAATTTTGTATATAATTTTGTATGTAATTTAACAAAATTTTTAGCACCGGTTTTTAAAAATCGGTGCTATTTTTTACAAAAACCGGTGCTAAGTTTTAATTTTTAGCACCGGTTTTAAAAACCGGTGCTATTTTTTTGCAAAAACCGGTGTTATTATTTAATTATTAGCACCAATTTTTAAAACCGTTGTTATTTTTTACTATAACCGGTGCTATTTTGAATTTTTTTAGCGGGAAGATAGAATTTTACAAATATTTAGCACTAGTTTTAGCACCGGTTTTTAAAACCGGTGCTAATATTTTCAAAACCGGTGCTATTTTAATTTTTTTGGCTATTTCTTTGGCGGGAAAAATAAAATTTTCTAATTTTTAGCACCGGTTTTTAAAACCGGTGCTAATATTTTCAAAACCGGTGCTATTTTAAATTTTTTGGCTATTTCTTTGGCGGGAAAAATAAAATTTTCTAATTTTTAGCACCGGTTTTTAAAAACCGGTGCTAATTGTTTCCAAAACCGGTGCTATTGTAAAATTTTGCATCGATTTTTAAAAAACCGGTGTTAAAATTAAAAAACCGGTGTTAAATTAACACCGGTTTTGAAAACTAGTGTTAAAAATTAAAAAACCGGTGCTATTAAATTTTTAGCACCGGTTTTAAAAACTGGTGCTAAAAAATCGGTGCTAGAGGTCGGTCTCTGTGGTAGTGAGATCAGGGCTACTACTCACACCCGGAGTGCGGCTATAATTGCCCCGTGGATTATAATAACCATAACCGCCACCAGCAAAAACGTCTAAAAAATCCCAAGCAGATCCTCCCTCAAGTGGCGGTGGCGGTGGAGCTTCTCCGTTAAAACCCTCGTACAAATACTCAGTCGTTGCCTCGTGAATCACCGTTCTCTTAGCAAGCATTGTTGTTGTCATATAGTGAACACTTAGGTGATGGTAGCTGTGACCAGACGGGGGTGGTGGGCCCCACACACGGTGAGCTGGAGTCTGCGGCCTCTGGTGTAGAGGAAGTGTTTTATTTCACTTTGCATGAACTCAATAATTTGGATGCAAATGCGGTTGTTTTGAAAACTGGTGACCTTTGTGGAGGACGCATTCTCTTTGAAAATTTTTTAGCATTATTTAGAGGATGCATTCGGCGAATGCGTTCTCTCGAAATTTTTTATTATTAGTATAGTTCAAGAGGTACTGGTTCGAGAGGTGAAGGTTCCAGTGGAGGTTCGAGAGGTGAGAGTGGTACTGGTTTGAGAGGTACTGGTTCGAGAGGTTAAGAATTACTGGTACTCACCTTTAACCAATACCTCTCAAACCCCTCCACTGGAACCCATCCACTTGAACCCTCTCCACCTGAACCTTCACCTCTTGAATTAGTACCTGTCGAACCCCTCCACTTGAACCCTCTTACCTGACCATCACCTCTCGAATTCGTATTTAACGAATACATCCTCATCGACGTGGCGGCACGGAAATCAGATGCAGATTGGAAGACGCATTCTTTGAATGTGTCCTCATTAATGCAGAAATTAAAAATACCGAGGACGCGTTTAGGGAATGCGTCATCTTCAATCAAAGACAAAAAAAAGAAAATTAAAGAGGACGTATTTGGCAAATGCATCCTCCAAAATTCAAAATAAAAAAATCAAAAATGGGTTCGGCGTATGGTTCTATTGTGTGCTACTGTAGCCACAGTTCTAGAATTTTCTCGTACGGAGGCGCCTTATTCATCATCTGCTCAATAAAACTATACGCTGAACTTGTTTGCTATAAGGAAGAGGAGATGGCACAACCTATTTGCTATAAGGATCCTGCTCGTCCAGACTATGTTTGTCGCCTTTGCAAGGCCATTTATGGTCTGAAGCAGGCGCCAAGCATGGTTTCAGCATTTCAGTGCCTACCTCCTAAAGCTTGGTTTTTGTTACAGTTCTTCCGATACTTATTTATTTGTGCTATCTCATGGCCCGTCATTGTTGTATCTGTTGGTTTATGTTGATGACATAGTTTTGACTGGGAATGATCCCACTCTCATTCGTTGATCGCACCCATCGAGAGTTTGCTATCAAGGACTTGGATGCCTTACACTACTTTCTTGGCATGAAGGTCACGCCCACTGCCTCAGGACTTCTTCTGGGTCAAGAAAAGTATGCTCGGGGTATTCTTTCTAGGGCTGGTATGTCTGACACGATTCTAGTCTCTACGCCATTCCTGCCGAATTCTAAGCCTCACAGTAGTATGAGTTATCAGTTCAAGAATCTGACGTTGTGCAGGCTCGTTGCTTAGTGTTCTCCAATATAACTGTCACTCATCCAAACTTAGCATTTGTAGTTAATTCTGTTAGCCAGTATCTTCAGGACCCTAAAGTGGATCATTTTTTGGCTGTCACTCGAATTCTCCGCTATGTTCGAAGGTCTTTACATTTTGGCCTTAGATTTCATGCAGCCTCTTCTCCGGAAGTGCTCGGTTATTCTAATGTAGATTGAGCCAGGTGTTTGGAGACTCGTTGTTCTACTTATGGCTATGTTATCTTCTTAAGTGGCAACTTGGTTTCTTGGACTGCGAAGAAATAGCCCACTATGTCCAGGTCCAGCACTGAGCCAGAGTATTGTGCTTTGGCAAACACTGTTTCTGAGGTCATCTGGTTGACTCATTTGCTTTGTGATCTTCATGTTCCTCTTTCTGGTGCGCCTATCCTGCTTTGTGACAACAACAGTGAATTCTTCTAGGCTCAGAATCTGGTGGAGCACAAGCGGGCTAAGCACATCGACATTGATTATCATTTTATTTGCGAGTTGGTTTCCTCGAGCAATCTTCATGTTGCTCATGCTCCTACATCTCTACATATTGCAGACATCTTCACCAAGGTTTTCTCTCGTCCCTTGTTTGAGTTCTTCAGGTTCAAGCTTTGCCTCTCTGAGAATCTGACACTTCGCTTGAGGGGGGTGTTAGAATAAATCAGATTACTGATTAGATTGTGATTATTATGATTAGAGTTCTTTCCGTATTTTACCTCTACTGTACTCTCTGTATATTATTTCATCAATAATACAAAACTTTCCGGCAAATTATTTTATCAGAATCATTTCTTGCTGAACTTTATCATGGGATCAAAGTTGCCTTTTCCATTTTTGTATTTTTAAACATTTTAGCACGGGTTTAATCATTTTTTCATAAATTTTCGTCCAAATTGGCCGTTGACATTTTGGTCAACAAAGTCCAAGGTTAGATTTGCACTTTAAGATTTTATAAGGTTATATCTGCACTTTCAAACAAAACATAGGGTAAAAATGCACTTTTCTATTTAAAATATATAGTTTTATCATTAAATATCAAACAAAAATTGCAGAGCTGCATTGTTGTAGATTCCAGACAAAACAGGAAAAAAGAAACACCAAATGAAAAACGAAAAACAATTTGCGGATATCACGAATAATAGACGAAAAAAGGAAGCAAGGAACAAATGATTAAAATAATTAAAAGATTAACTTCCCACCCTCATACTTTGTATAATTGAATCCCTAAATCCTATATTTCTTTTACATTTTGTATGGAGATGTTGATGACTGCAAATATGAGCTACGGTTATGGCAAAAATCCCCTCACAAATCACGGCCTAACCCAATTTCTTCTTGAATATCAAAATTGAAGAGTTAAAGTATTAAGTATCTGAATCATAAAAGAAGAGAATATTATATGAGAACCGTTGAGTACAATGACCAAGTACAACTCGGATGGGACACTCAACATCGGGAGTTTGACAAAGCTTGACACCATGAAGAAAAACATTATGAACATCCCTCTCATGAAGTTCTACTAATGTTTAAGGTATTTTGGACTTCCATCTTAAAACTATTTGGTATTAAGTGAAAGTGGCCCAAGACCTTACATATTAATCATTTAGTTTTTAAGAAACCGATGTTAGATTTTTTATCAACAAGTTTCCAGTTATTTCTCTCATATTTTTCTTCAACATTTTCCTCATTGTTCTCTCATATTTTTCTTAAACTTTCTCTCTCATCTCCTTTCCCTTGAACAGAGAACTGGAGCCGACCTTTGATCTTGGCGTTGGTGAAATAGAAGAGTCGTCCTTTTCAAAAACCAGCAGGAGAGAAGGCAAGCATGTGAATAAGAGAGTAACAAAGGGAACTAAGTTGGGGGGAAAATAGAATTTGATTGGTTAGGATATACTTTTGAGAATAATATTTTAAATATATTGGTTTATTTAATAGATATGAGAAACTAGATTATTTGATGTTTTAGGTTTATATGGATTTATTTTAGTTTTTATGTAAGCGATGTATTTGTGCATTTGAATCCTTTTGTAATGAATGATGTTTAGCAAGTTATTTGAAATGCAATAACAGTGGAATGTATAGATGCATTGGAACATACGATTATCTTGTTTAAATCAACATTTTCATCGAAAATTTTGAAAACATCACACACAAAATATTGAATCATCGAAGCCATACAGTGTAACATCAGACAAATATTTTTAACCATCACAACATTACAATGTAGCATCACAATATGACAGAAATAATAATCACGTCCCAACAAGCTAATTTTAGATCAACTGAGCATTATGTGTATTTTGATCTATTTCGACTAATTTAGCTTGATCTTGATGTGTGTTTTTTACAATTTTAATTTGATGTTTCAGTATTTATAATATGATGTTTCAATATTTACAATATGAAGTTTGAGTTTTTACTTTGATTTTTCACTTTGATTTGAGTGTTCTTGCTTTTACTATTCTACTCATTCAAAAAACTACACCCAAAAAGTTGGCCCAATTTTGGCCCGAATTATCCTAGTCAAACCCTATTGTTTTGTTAAGTGTGTTGGATTTTTTATCATGTTGTCTTTCAAGAGGAGTGTGAGACCTTTTCCATTTTCGTACTTTTTGGGTTGTGCGGCATTTTCTGCATTTTGTGATGAAATTAAAAGTGTATTACACACCATATATATATGTGTGTGTGTGTTTATATATATGTGTATATATATCTGTGTGTGTGTATAGTTTCTTGTGTATGGTTTGATGTTTAGGTTTTTTTACCTGAAATAATTTTTGGAGCACCTGTGATATATAGATGATTGTGTCATGTTTAGAGTTTTGTCATACTTAGAATTTGTATCATGTTGAACGTTTTGTATATTGTGATATAAACTGTTCTATAAAATGTAGAATTTGTACCCGTGATATAAATTGCAGAATTTGTACTCTGTGATATAAACTGTGATTTTCTATTTAACTATGTACGATTTTGACGGTTTTTTCTGTAATTAATATGATATAGTTTATTGTGGGATGATAATGTGTTTATGTTTTAGTTTTAAATGCATCTAACAACAACAATGTTTTGAATGAATGACGAATCAGATTAAGGTTGATGGGTCATTTTCCATGTTTTGATTATTTCTAGTTGATGTTTAAACTATTGAGATATTGCAGTCTATCAACGCCAGGCAAACATGGATTATTTTACATGGTTTGTTTATACACTTCATGTTTCCTTGGTCATGTAAAACTGCTTTATTTCGACATTTTAAATGATTTTCTATGCCAAATCATGATGTGCACTTTCGTAATGGAAGAAGCATTAGTTAAAGAGCACTGCATAGGATGCTTTCTATTCATGTATTGCCCTCTAACTGATTAAATCCTTCTTCCATTACAAAAAGTGTTGTAACCTTTGTAGAACTCTGCAATTTAAAATATGGAGATTTTGTAGTGTATGAGCACCAATGAGACATGGTGTGTTTATCTGTTGAACATGGTGTGTTTAACATTAAATCATTGTTAATGTTAAATACATAGTTCTAGGAGTGGATTCGATACAGTTACCATCACTTTTTGCAAATACTACTACCATACCAACAATGTCGGTATGTTACTTTTAAGAATCAATAGTGTACCAAATCTTTCACATACCAACACATCGGTATTCGTAAAAGTTGGTTGGAATCGGTACGGTATGTTAGAATACCATCAAGTATAAAATATAATAAGTTTTACTCATAAAACAAATTACAAATAATTAAAATTTTCTGTTTTATAATCTTAATTTTAAAAAATCAAATATCCTCTAATCATATTAATAAATTAAGATAACATCGAATTAAGAACTATAATAAGTAAGTTATAGTATATAAAATAAAGTTACGATTTATATTTTTTTTGTAAGGCTAACAAAAATGTCATAAGTCTAGAAATATAATTTAAGAAAATATTTTAAACTTATACCAATATCCAACATGAGGAAATAAAACACAAAATATGTAATTTGAATTGTTATTTGTAATAATATTATGAATGCCTAAATCTTAACTACTCATATTTCACATAATATTAGTTATATTTTTAAAAGATACATGTGTGGTACGGTACGGTAATACCATGGTAATATTTTCTCAATACCATTACCATACCATCAAAATTGTGCGGTATGGTAAGAATCCGCAACAAGGTAAGTCTAAGATTAAAAAGAATAACTACTTTAGCCAGCTGAATAAGATGATGCTCAGATCTTCGACAAAGAGTCATAAATCTGGTGAACAATGACACACCCTCTAACTGTCAATTTTTTAGTCTGGAATCTTAGGGGTATGGAATCTTCTATGCTAAGACTAACTAATCTAATCAAGATTAAGAAAATTCAATTCCTGTGTATAATTGAACCAATGCATGATAACACTCAATGTCACACATATATGGATAAGCTAAAGTTCTCCCATAATTTGACTCTCCAAAATGGAAAAATATGGCTTATGTGGACTAATTCAGTTTTTATCAAACTCATCTCTCACCACGAACAGTTTCTGCATGTCAAGATAGCACACCAATCTCTATTTTTAGATATGGAGGCAGTTTTTGTTTATGCACTTAGAAACAGAGAGGGTAGAAAAAATTTATGGAAAGATCTGATTAGCATCTCTAGAGGAGAAACCATATTTATAGGTGATTTCAATACAATCACCACACTCTCAGAATATAAAGGCCCTAGCTCCCCTTCTTCAGGAAGTATTATAGATTTTAATAACTGGATTAGTTCCTCCGGAGTTCAGGAAATCAACACAGTCGGAAATCTTTTCGCATGGTGGAATTCGAGACTTAGAAATCCTACCTCCAAAAGACTTGACCGAGGCCTTTGCACAATGTCATGGAGATATAAATTCCCTTTATCCTCTATCCAAATCCTAAATAGGCATACCTCAGATTATTCCCCTCTTCTACTTCAGATATCTACATTGACTAATTCCCACCCTAAACCTTTTAGATTCATAAATACTTGGTTTAATAGGCCAGAATTCACCAATCTAATTAAGGAAAACTGGGATAAACCACTTCCCGAGTCTGGAATGCTTAGATTCTATCTAAAATTAGTTAGACTTAAGAAGGTGATAAAAATCTGGAATAGAGATTGCTTTGGAAATATAGATGCTAATGTGATTTCAGCAGAGGAAGCTTTAAGACTTCAGGAACTTGTCTTTGATTCGACCCCCTCAGTCTCTGAGCTTATCAAATTAAATGAGAAAAAAGCTTTACTGCTTAGAGCCCTTAAAGAGAAGGAAAAAATTTGGAAGCAAAAAGCAAGATCTAAATGGCATAAATTAGGAGATAATAACACCCAATTTTTCCACAAGACTGTTCAAGAGAGAAACTGTAAGCTTCAGATCACTAAGATTAAAAACAGGGAAGGATAGTGGCTAAACTCAAATTTAGACATACAAAAGGAGCTATTTCCTATTTTTCTAATCTGTTAACTGAGCCTAACCAAACAGTGAATGATACCTACTATCCCCACTTCCTCAGTCAAATCCCAAGCATCATTACAGACCAGGACAACCAGGCCTTATCCATACCAGTCTCAGAAACTGAACTGGAGTCTGTGATTAAGGGTTTGAATAAAAATAGTAGTCCAGGTCAAGATGGTTTTTCAAATAAATTCTATTGCAAGTGCTGGACTATTATAAAAAAGGATCTAACCGAAGCTGTGAATGAATTTATTTTAGGTATGGATCTACCAAGGGGTATAACTAGTACCTGGATAACCCTAATTCCTAAAAAGGCTACACCTTGCTCCTTTGATGATTTCAGGCCAATCAGTTTATCTAATGTAATAAATAAAATCTGCTCAAAGATATTAATGGAAAGATTAAGGCCTCACATGGATAAACTAATCTCCCCAAACCAATCTGCCTTCATGAAAGATAGACAGATAACATTCTATATTTGCATGAAATGATAAGATATCTAGACAAAAAAAGTAGAGTCCCTAACTGTATACTCAAATTAGATCTAAGGAAGGCTTTTGATAGAGTAAACTGGGATTTCCTTAGGAATGTTTTGATTAAGTTTGGTTTCAGTGGTCATTTCTTAAATGCTGTAATGAACAATCTTTCACAAGCACATTTCTCGGTCCTAGTCAATGGTAATCCAGTGGGCTTCTTCAGACCCACTAGAGGCATCAAACAAGGTGATCCCCTCTCTCCATTCCTCTTCAATATCTTCTCAGAGGCCTTTTCTAGCAGCCTTTCTTTATTTTTTGGAATAAGAGCCTCTCATATTATCAACTGCCTGCTTCAGTTCCAGCTGCCTCTCACTTAATGTATGCTGATGATATAATCATCTTCATGCAAGCCTCTAAGACTAACCTCATCAAGATTAAAGCTTTCCTAGAGATCTTTGAATATACCTCAGGTCAAAATTTTAATTTTGACAAATCTGATTTCTACTTAAGTAAAAGGGCCACAGTATCTAAATGGAATCAGGTGAAGATGATCTTGAAAATGAAAAAAAGATCCTTTCCATTTAAATACTTAGGATGCCCTATCTTCAAAGGCAGAACTTTAAATAGATACTTCCAACCTTTGATGGAAAGTTTTGACACAAAGCTACAAAACTGGAAAAATAAATGGTTAAGTTTAGGTGGTAAATTGATTCTAATCAATTCTTGTTTATACTCCATGCCTCAACACTTATGTACTGTTACCAAACCCCCAAACCACATAGTAAAGTGCCTAGAGAGAAAAATGGCTAGATTTTTCTGGGGAGAGACAGATGGTAAAAAGAACAAAAGCTGGAAAAAAATGGTCTGATTTAGCTATACCAATAGCCCAGAATGGCCTAGGTTTCAGATCAATCCGAGCCATTATTGATTCATGCTCCCTCAAATTGTGGTGGAAGAGCCAGTTAGGTACTACAATGTGGGCTAAATTATTATGGGGCTTACCAAAATCACATAGGAAGTCAATTACTTGGAGAAGAATCTGTTCTATGAACCCTTTTGCTGAAAATAATACTCTCATAATTTATGGCAAAGGTAACTGCAATATTTTAACCGCTAACTGGTGTCCTAATGGCCCTCTCTCTAACTATATTCCTAGCCACATCTCTTCTGCATTGATCTATTGTTTAGTGGCAGATTTCATTAATAACAAGGCTTCCATTTTAGCACAGTTTTCACCATACCTAGAACATGATACTCTTTCCTTTCTCCAGGAAGCTGAAATTACACAAGATAGAAAGGATAGGTTAATATGGAAACCAGAAAAGTCAGGGGCCTTCACTTTCAAGTCAGCTTATAAGGAACTCACTCTTAAATCAGGTAATTTTCCTGCTTCCAAGTATATCTGGAACACTGCACTACAGAAAAAGGTCTCTATATTCACTTGGAAAATGCTACACTCTTTTCTACCTTTCGATGATGTGCTAATTAAGTGTGGTTTTAGCCTTGCTTCTAAATGTCCAGCATGTTATCATTCAGATTCCATTCAACATTTCTTCATATCCTGTCCTCTTGCTCAAACTGTATGGGATAATTTGGCAGCTTTACTGGACTTTCATCTTAACCATCAACATTCCATCATTGATAGATTCTTTGTCTTCTGGAATAGTCATGATCTACCTAAATGGCAACAATTGATTTGTAATATCCTCCCCCCTCTGATTTGCTGGTGTCTTTGGAAGGCATGGAATGGTTTCTTATTCGATCAGAAGCTTTTTTCTCCAGACCTTGTATGTAAGGATGTATATGATCAAATTAAACTGTCCCTCCATGCTAAATCTTCCCACCTATTCTCCCTTCCAGGTTCTCCAACCAGCCTTAGGCATCTGGCTCCATACATTAGACCACCCCCAAAGCCAAATATTTCTACTGTTTTCTAGGAAAGGCCTAAAGTGGGTTCAATAAAAATCAACATAGATGCATCTTGGTACCCTAACAATGTAGCAGTAGGGCTAATTGCAAGAAATAGTTCTGGATCACCACTCCTGATTAAATCAACAACAGTTACCGCTTCCTCCCCACTCCAAGCTGAGATCTTAGCCTTTTTATTCACCTGCCAAACCTTTCCACAACTTGATCAAACTTTCACAATCGAATCTGACTCCATGTTGGCAGTTAAAATGGTTAAGGATCCCTATACCGCAAATTGGCCCCTGTTTAATCTAACCTCGAAAATACATTCCATCTTAAGGAATGCTGAGCTTAAGCATGTTTTCAGAGAATGCAATTCAATGGCAAATGCAATTGCTAAACATCACTCTACTCATTATCAGAGTCTTTGCCTTTCTAATGTTCCAACACATATCAAAGGCCTTATTTGCTTAGATAAAGACCATACACCCTATATTAGAATGCATAAACATGGCTCTTCATGGGATTGATACTGCTGACAAAGTTTTCCTACTCTATGCAGGTTTCATCTCAAACCGGACACTGAAGGCCTCGAGCTCTCGAGCACTCGAGGACTCGAACGCAGGAGGCCTTGATGACTCGAACGCAGGAGGCCTCGATGACTCGAACGTAGGAGGCCTCGATGATTCGAACGCAGGAGGCCTCAATGATTCGAACGCATGAGGCCTTGAGCTCCCGAGCACTCGAGGACTCGAACGCAGAAGGCCTCGAGCACTAGACCCACTCAAACACTCAAGCTTTCGAGCTCGGACACCTTTCGTGACATCAGGCACTGAAACCTTTAAGCAATCACGCAATCGAGCCTCCGAACTGGCGAGTCCAGAGCTCTGGATACCTCGTGAACTGGAGGCCTCAAGCTCTCGAGCCCTTCGTGGTTTCGAACGTAGAAGGTCTCGAGCACTGGACCCTCTCGAGCACTCAAACTCTTGAGCTCGGCTACCCGGGAGCCATCAAACTCTTGAACCATTAAGAACGTAAGCACTCGATCCCTTGAACAGTCGAGTCCCAAAGTATACCTCCAGCCCACGAGCACGGGTGCCCTCGAGTGCTGTAGCCCTCAAGAAATAGAGCCCTCGCACTCTGGAGCCCTTGAACTGGAACTCTCGAGCACTTGTGCCCTCAAACACTAGAGCCTTCGAGCACCGGATCCCTCGAGTACAGGAGCCCTCGAGCACTGGAGCCCTTAGGCACTGGTGCCCTCGAACACTGGAGTCCTCGAACTGTGAAGACGCTGGATCTCTTGAGCTATGAAGTCACGGAACCCCTCGAGCACTAGAGCCCTCAAACTGTGACGACGCTATATCTCTCAAGCACTGGAGTCCTCGAACCGTCGAGTCCCAAAGTATACCTCCAGCCCACGAGCGCGGGTGCCCTCGAGTGTTGTTGCCCTCGAGCAATGGAGCCCTCGCACTCTGGAGCCCTCGAATTGGAACTCTGGAGCACTTTTGCCCTCGAACACAAGATCTCTCGAGCACTGGAACCCTCGAGCACAGGAGTCCTCGAGCACCGGAGCCCTTAGGCACTGGTGCCCTCGAGCACTGGAGTCCTCGAACTGTGAAGATGCTGGATCTCTCAAGCTATGAAGTCACGGGCCCCCTCGAGCACTAGAGCCCTCAAGCTCCTGAGCCATCGAGCACTGCAGTCACTGAATCCCTCGAGCACTAGAGCCCTCGAGCTCCTGCGCCATCGAGCACTGAAGCCACTGTATCCCTCGAGCACGGGAGCCTTCGAGCTTCTGGAGCCATCGAGCATTGAAGCCCTCGACACTGATTCCATTTACCACTGGAGGCCCCGACCCCTGGAACAGTCCTCGACCTGTAGTCCTTTGTGTACTCGTGCTCTCGAGCACCCATGCCCTCAAGCTCTGAAGACACAGGATCCATCGACCACTGAAGACTCTGGACCCCTCGCGTAGTGGAGCACTTGAACTCTGGAGCCACCGAGCACTGGACCCCTCAGACACTGGAGCAGGCCTTGAACTGGAATCTTTGTGTACTCGAGCACTAGAACACCCAACCACCCCAGCCCTAACACTCAAATCTGTAACCATTGAGTTTCTGAGCCATCGAGACCTCGGCATCCCAAATACTACATCCTCTCCTTTTGATTCACTTGTACGCTAGTTTTTAGATCTTTCTTTTGAAGGCAACGATGTTGCTGTACTGATGTATTATTTCAAAAACATCATTGTACATCTTTTGTTTCTAAATAGGTTTGGGGAACCTAATAAATATCCCCTACCTCAGGGTGCATTCAAATAATAATAATAATAATTGTGCGGTATGGTAGTATCATACCACGTCATCAGTTACCAACATATTTGGTTCAAATGGTACGCGGTTCGGTCAGTAAGTTGGTTGGTATAGTATTTTTGGCTCAAAATGCCAGCTCTGATAGTTCAAACATAGTTATACACACCATATTTCCTTAGTGCTTAAATTATGTATCATTTTGACATTTTAAACTGTTTTGTATGACAAATTGTACTGTGCACAAGTTTAGCAGGATAAGCATTAGCATAGCTTTACATATCTTTTGTTTGTTTGGATGATTTCAATTTGATGTTTAAACTGTGGAGATGTTACAGTCTATCAGTGTCAAGTAAACATGACGTGTCTGACATAGTTTGTTTATACACGCCATGTTTCCTTGGTGCTGTAAAACTGCTTCATTTCGACATTTTAAATGGTTTTCTATGCCAAATCGTGTTGTGCACTTTCGTAATGGAAGAATAATTAGTTAACGGGCCCTGCATTGGTTGCTTTCTATTCATGTAGTGCTCTCTAACTAAGTAATGCTTCCTCCATTATGAAACGGTGCTATAACATTTGTATAACTCCACAATTTCAAATGTGGAGATTTTGTAATGTATGAGCACCAGGTAAACACTGTGTGTTTATCATCAAATGTTTAAATGATTGTGTTTAACATTAAATCATTGTTAAAGTTGAATACATAGTTAAAAAATAGTTATACACATTTTGTTTCCTTGTTCTTTAAATGCTGCATCATTTCAACATTTTGAATTGTTTTCTTCAAAAAATCGTAGTGTGCACAAACTAAATGGAATAATTAAGGTTGAACAGTATATCACCAAATCTTATCTTGTAGGTTAGTTGACATATTAAAAATTAAATGTTCCTTATTCTTACATTACTTTCTCGTTATTAATCATTGCTTTATTTTGTGCACAATAGATATTTCCCCCGGCAAGAGGAGCCTACAATGGCAAGGAGATACTAAAGACGTCACGGACACAAGGTGTCAAACTTGGGTGAACGTGTCTTCCAAACAATCCAAGAAGTCGGTGGACCTAGTGTATATAAGTTTGTATTAGATTGAGACACAATTTTACCTTTTTTCTTAAGTTATATCATATTGATGAATTTTTTTTCACTAAACATTCTTACATTTTCAAATGTTCCTGCTTACCATTCATTTAATTTTTATATTGTGTTCTTGTCTCTTCTAAGTTCCTTCTATGAGTTTTCCTCGGGTTTCCATTCCGAGAGGGCCTGGAAAAATTTAAAAATTAAATTGAAAATTAATAAAAATAAATTAGCACCAGTTTTATCAATAATACTATCGGTGCTTAACATTCATTTCCATAGCAGGAGCACCGGTAAATCAATAACAAACTAGTGCTTGTATTTGTACTCTATTCGGTATTAGGCACCGACTTATGTTTGTATACCAGTGCTAAGTAAAACCGGTGATCATTAAGAAGGAATCCGAAGTCAGCACCGATATCTCAAATATCGGTGTTGTAGTAAAAACCAGCACCGATTTCTATAACTGGTGTCGTAGTAACTACATTCCAGCACCCCCCTACGTAGGCATCGGTCGACTGGAGGCACAAAATACCGGTGCTGACTATAGCCCCCACCGACCGGGGGGCCCCTTCGGTAGTGCATTCATCCCTTGCCATGATACCGTTAAGGAGATTCGAGATGATCTTGCTTGGGAATGGTCCCATACTTCTGCAAATTCATTCATGGTATTGTGAATTAATGGACATGTCATGGCTACCACTATGACATATCAAAGAAGATGTGGGATGAATTTAATAATATTTTTCACCATTCCATCGCACGTCTCAACAGGTTTCTGTTGGAAATGGAAAGAGATCACTAGAAACACGAGACATGTCGGTCCTCTCAGCTCAGCCTTCTTTGGAGTCTCCATTTGATTCGCGTTTGAATCAGGTAATTGGAGATCGAAAAGAAGAAAAAGTATGCAGGGAATAAGAGAATCTTGGATCGGCCCAGCTGTGAGCTCGTTAATTAAGGAAAAGATGGGAACCTTAGTAAATTAATTAAAACAGTGCCGTTTTGGAGGTCAAGCACAGGGGTCTCGGCATAGTAGATCCAAACTGCCTATTTAGAGTTATTATTTTTGTTTGATCTGAATTCAACTGAATTTAGATTTAGCAAGCTGAATAATAACTGTAACAACTAAAGTAAACTAAAATTAATAAGCAAATTGAACTAAATTTAAAGTGGTCATATTGAAGGGGAAAAAGACGAGGCATCAGTTGACAACTTATACCAGATTGCTGTAACACAAAGACCAAAAGCCACCGACTTCTTTGAAGAGAATATAGATACCATGGAATCTCAGCTTCTTCACACAGAACCGGCATTATGTGATAACATCCATAGGAATACAAAACAATACAAGTAATGCTGAAACTGCAAAAACAAAATGCCAAAAGAATAAAAATTAGCTATTCAAGATTATTCATGAGCCTTTTCATTAGCAGAAGTATATAACCTATAAGAGGCGCGATTCCGAGAAAATTAAAACAAGGTCTTAATAGAGAAGCTTCAAACATGCACGAACAAAACATGTTACAGTAAAATAGAGATGCCTCAAAGTTCAGAGCAAATTTTAGCAAGATAGAGCATATTAATGAAACACTAGCGGAAGAATGTAGATCAGTTAAAATAAGTAGCATAAACAATCGAAAAGTTTTAACATTCTGATGCAGTAGTTTACCGCGAAAATACAAAGAAAAACATTGCCGCAACACAAGCAATTCTGATCTTCTACTACTTCTTACAAAAACAAAACATTAAAAATCTTACAATCCATAAATCTACAGTGTCAATCTTTTACTACTAAATCTAGAGTCTCAATCTGACTACGGCAGATTCTGATACAGATCCAATCCATAAAGAGCCGGAGTGTTCAACAACGTGGCTTGCATATCTCCAAGTCGCGCCATTCCTGTCCTGTATCACTTCCAATATCCTCCCGTTTTCATCCACTCTCCCCGCCATTCCCAAACCTCTGTAATACGGCGATCCGAATCTCGCATTCATAGCCACCCAAAACTCACCATTCCCATTCATCCTTATGTTATCTGGATTCCCAGGAAGAACCGCAAACACTTCACTCCTCCCCGAAGAAACCCAGTACCTCAAAACCCTGCCGTTTGTTGTTTCCGTCACAAGAACGGAGTCACCTTTCCTACTCAACTCCACCCCGTTCGGAAACATCAGTCCGCCCAGGAGAACCGTCACATTCCGACTTCTGGGGTCGTACCTCATGAGTCTTCCAGTGCGATCGCCACTGGACATCGCGAGCGCATACTCTCTCCTCTGGAACCTCGTACTGGTGTCGGTGAAGTAGACAACTCCGGTGGGCTGATCGACCACCACATCGTTGGTGAACCGAAGAGGAACGCCTCGGGCTTGGGTGACTACGGGTGTGGCGACTCCTCCGTTCGGACCGACTACGAGGAGGCCCTTGTAAGCGTCGGCGATGTAGAGCTCTCCCGTTCTCCGATTGAAAGTTAGACCCAGGGGTCTTCCGCATCTCGCCTCGGTTTGGACGTGATCGTGTGGACCTTCGCAGCCGGCTCTATTGGGAGTTGTCACCGCGAAATTAACCCAGCGGTTTTGAACGACATCCCATCTGATGATTCGGCCATCGGAAACTCCGGTGTATGGACCGCCGCCGTGTCCGTCGAAAGCTAAACACTCAGGTCCGGTAGCGCCGGGAATCTGAAGTCGCTGTAACAACGTCGGTGTTCGTTGAGAGGTGGTCGCAGATGCCAACGTCAGAACGAGTATTGCAATGAAATGACTCAACTTTCCGATCGCCATGATCGCACAAATTAATATGCGGAGAATATAAATGGTAGGTTTGAATGTGGGGAGAAAGGGATCGCATGTATCCTATATATAGAGATTTTTGTGGTCCGAATCCCATTAGAATTAGGGTTTGGATGGATAGCGTCCGAATTTCATGGGATTGTACTTCTGTACTCGTCAAATATGTTGAATCAAGTTTTCCGAATTTGGCAGGGATTGTAAATTTGTAATTTGCATTCCTTCTAGAATACGTGTGCTAACCATGGGGTATTTTCCTTCGAAAATAAAATAAAATAAAAACCATGGGGTAATTAGTCTTTCAAACGTCAATTACGAATTTATAAGAGAAAATTATTATGGAAATTGAAATGGAAATTTTTATATGTGGCCACCTTATCTTTGTACTATCATTTTGTCTCAAATTTAACCACTTAACTTCAACAACTACAAAATATTACACTTCCTCTATCCCATCTCTATTTACACATGTTGACTTTTGTAATTTAATCAAAATTATTTTTGGCCGTTAATATCTTTGCTTGTGCACATTTAAAAATAATAAAAAGTTGACATTATGAAAATAGATGTAACGACAATTTCAACAAGATCTCACATGATAACATATTATCTCATATATTACTCTATTTTTACTTTTCAAATTAATCAATTTGAACTAAATGAATAGTATTTGTGCAAATTCAGGTGAGATGGGGGAGTAGCGGAAAATTATTTTCATTGTGTTTTTCATTCAAATGTGTCACTCTACTAAACTTCATCTTTATTGAATACACTTTTTATTCATCCATAAATTAAGTGGCACGTTATTTTCTAGTATTATAATAAAGAGAGGATCAATTCATATTCATATCTCGTACTATTGGGGGTTATAAAAATAAAATAAATATAGAAACAGTTTTGGATGAAGGTAAAAACTTGCCATCTTATTTCTAATACGTTATCTGTAGAGTGTGTACGTATCATACACACATAGTGCTCCTCTCTCACTTCTTTTCTCCATGTTACTATTTATCATCCCTACCGTTAGACACCAACGGCTAAATCACAGCTCCCTCACCGGAACCCTCACTCACATAACCACCTTTTAACCTTGTCGAGTCTACGAGGCGCCGTCAAAAGCTTTGCCCAAGCACTCCAAACTTGAAACCCTCCTATCTCCACAAACCTCCCTTTCACTCAAAATCTGACACCAATTCTTCAATATAAGGGAGAATCGGCTGTGCTTTTCTCTCCCGAGCAAGTATCGGAGCTATCCACTCACTACGCAAATGCTCTAATTGGGAATTTTCCAAGAGGAAGGCCGACAATAGAAAAGCTAGAAGCTGATTTCAGGGTTGTGGGTTTCAGCGGAAGTTACCAACTGGACGCAATTGATTTCAAAAACATCCTAATCAGGTTCCAAGAGAAGGAAGACATCCAACGTTGCTGGATCAAGGGGGTTTGGTCGCTTAATGGCACCACTATGAGGATCCTCATATGGACGCCATACTTCAAACTGAATGCAGAATCTTTGATTATCTCGGCCTGGGTCACCATCAGACAAGTGCCTCTCTACTATTACAATGTCCCGGCCATAGAAGCAATTGGAAACCAGATTGGAAAATTCATCAAGATGGATCAAGCAACAAAAAGGCTAACAAGGCCATCTGCCCTCAAGATATGTGTGGAAATTGACCTTCAATCCCAACTGTGAGCCACATCCAGTAAGGCACTTCCTTGGAAAATGAAAAGTATGCCATAGAATATGAAGATTTACCTATGTACTATTGTGGCTGTAAGAAGATTGGTCACCATGTAGATATGTGTAGAATAGTTAACCCTGAACTGAGACTTCCTAAATCTACCACCACACTGAGTAGAGCCCCCAAACAGATATCTACTAAACAGATTAATAGGAACAAACCCCAGTAAACAAATGCAACAGATAAACTAAAGCCTGGCAACAAACACAGCAAAGAACCAATAGAAGTTGCCCATACTAAAGCTCTAGCTAAATGGCAGCCAGTACACAAAAACATTGATCCACATACTTTAGGGATACCAATAAGCAAGAAACAAAGAGAAGCTCAACACCAACCTCAACAAGAAACACCAGATAGAATAGAAAGTCATCATATAGATGTTGAGACACCACAGCTGGAACTCCAAGGGGAAGAAATTACCAACCAAGATACTTTACATACTCACAATGATGGGGAGAAGCAATAGGAACCCCACAATGATGTCTTCAAAGGCAACAACAATGAGGCTGAACTGCAAAAAGGGGAAATCCAACAATTAATTGATCTTACAGAAGAAACAGGCAAACACAAGAAGTATGCCAAAGATGACCTATCAGGTATCATCCCAAAATCTCCTTTAAATGAACGAGGTACTGATCCTTTTTACTCACCATCCTGCAGATCCAGCCCCAAAAGCTCAAACAGGTTCCATCTACTAGGAGAGGAACTTCAGTCTGACACAGCAGACTGCAACTCAAGTACTAAAGAGCTTCGGCTGGATTAGGTAAGTACCCAAAAATTCTCTAGTATGTTGTCTGGTAGGACATCCAGGAAGAGGACATTCTTTAACAGGTTAAATAGGATGAATTTAAGGTCTACTTCAATAAGCAACTCTGGAAAGTCTAAATGATAGATACACACCTTAATATTAGGGCGCTTGTCTGGAACCTTAGAGGAATTGGAACATCCCTGGAAAGGTTAAAAAGAATAATTAGGACTCATAATATACAGATACTTTGTATATTTGAACCTAAGCATCATTATCAGCAATGTGACACATAGTGGATTAAATTAAAATTTCAGTGTCACTATAGCTCAGATATAAATAACATTTGGCTAATGTGGAACTCGTGTTGTAATGTTAACATCTTATCTGAGACTGATCAATATACAAAAACTGATATTTCTTCCCCCCTTCTTAGTGGTGAAATGTGTGCATATTTCATTCATGCATCAACCTTAAGAACAAACAGGAAAAAAATAAGGCAGCAGATCACCTCACATTTAGGCAGCAATAAACTTTTAATTGGTGATTTTAATGCCATAAATTCCATAACAGAATATAAGGGTCCCAATAAGCCTAATGTAAAAAGCATTAGAGACTTCTCTAATATCATAGCAAGCCAAAAACTATCACATCTTTATACATAGGGAAATACTTTCACTTTGTCAAACAAGAGAAGACCTCCTACATTAGAAACACTTGACAGGCTCTAATTGACCATGATTGGAATGAAAATTTTCCAAATAGCTCACTGCACACACTCAACAAACACACCTCTGATCACTGCCCATTATTACTAACCATAGGGAGTAAAATTGCTTCATCACCTAAGCCATTTAGATTCCTAGATGCTTGGATAAATAGACATCAACTGAAACAGATCATTGAAACTAACTTGTCACAAACCATATCAGAAATTGGCATGCTAAAATTCTTTCTGAAATTAAAAAGACTGAAGCTGGTTTTAAAAATATGGAATAAGGAAGTTTTTGGTAACATAAATGATAATGTCAAAAAGGTTGAAGAGGAACTCAGAATACAGGAAATTAAGTTGAAGAGGAACTCAGAATACAGGAAATTAACTATGAGACAACAAATACAGAATCTGACCTCATAGAGCTTAATCATAAAAATGCACTGCTACTGAGAGCACTATCTGAAGAAAAAATGTTTTGGAAGCAGAAAGCTAAGATAAAATGGCTTAAAGAAGGAGATGAAAATACTAAGTATTTTCACTCAACTGTAAATCAGAGAAGACAGAAACAAAACATCTCAAAGATAAAAAAATACTCAGAAGGAGTATGGAAAGACAGTCCATTGGAGATTGGAAAAAAAAAGCAATTCAGTTATACCAAAACCTACTGACTGATGACTCTAACCCTAGAGATGAAAATTTTCAAGGGCACTTTTTAAGCCAGATCCCTCAGATCCTTGATAGTAGTGACAATTCACAAATACTCAGAAAGCCAACTTTGAATGAAATCAGGGAAATAGTCTTCTCCTTGAATCAGAGTGGAGCCCCTGGCCCTGATGGATTCTCTTCTAACTTTTTTAGAACTTTTTGGGACATAATAGGACCTGATCTGCTATCAGCAGTCTCTGATTTCATGTCAGGCACAAAAATTCCTGCTGGAATTTCAAGTACTTGGATATGCCTGATACCAAAAAAGGATATCCTTATATCCTTTGCTGATTTCAGATCCATATCACTTTCTAACTTTACTAACAAATTTTTTCTCTAAACTCTTAGTTCAGAGAATAACTGATATCTTGCCAAAACTGATCTCACAAAATCAGTCAGCCTTTCTAAAAGGCAGAGAAATAACTGACAATGTCATCTATGTCAAAGACATGGCAAGATACATAAATAATAAACAAGGAGCCCCTAACTGTATCCTAAAATTAGAGCTAACAAAGGCTTTTGACAGGGTTAAATTGTCTTTTCTAGTCAAATTTTAAGTAAATTTGGATTTCATGACCAATTCATCAATTTGATTCTAAATGACTTATCTAGTGCATGGTTCTCTATTATTATCAATTCCAAACCTGCAGGTTTTTTCCAAGCTTCAAGGGGAATCAAACAGGGAGACCCTTTATCCCCCTTACTATTCAATATTTTTTCAGAATCCTTCTCTAGAAGCTTGACTTTTTGTTTCCAAAATAAGAAGATCAATCTTTTTAAAAATCATGCATATGAAAACATTGTCTCACATCTATGCTATGCAGATGACACAGTCATCTTCTTTCATGCCACTAAGACATCCATAAAAAGAATCAAAGCATTCTTACATGTTTTTGAGGAATGCAGTGGCCAACAGATTAACTATGGAAAAAGTAATTATTTCATAAGTGAACATACCTCTTTAACACATCTAAGAATGATCAGAAATTCCTTAGGAATGTCCAGAGGTTTTTTTCCATTTACATATCTAGGGTGTCCTATCTACACTGGCATTACAAAAGAGATACATTTTCTACCCCCTAATGGAAAAATATGAGATAAAACTGAAATCTTGGAAAAACAAATGGCGTAGTACTGCTGGAAGACTCACACTTATAAAATCTGTCCTTTTTGCTCTACCACAACATCTATAAGCTGTTATGTCCCTACACAATCAGTAATAAAGAAACTAAATAAGAAAATATCCAATTTCTTCTAGGGAGAGCATGATTATGGTCCTAAAAAAGTGTGGAGAAACATTTCAAAGATGAGTTATCCAATAAACCAAAATGGTATTGGGATTAGAAACATTAAAGATATAATCAGGACTTTCTCCCTTAAACTGTGGTGGAAACTACAAAAAGGAGAGACACTATGGGCTAAATTCTTATGGTCCATCCCTAAAAATCAAAGAAAATCCCAAATCTGGAAAATGACTCAGAAAGTAAACCAGCTGGCTGAAAGACAAGCAAGGATAATACATAGCAATGGTCTAGCAAATCTTTTCACTGCCAACTAGATTGGTATGGGACCACTGCAAGGCTATGTAGACCCATCTATATATACAGTGGTTCCACCTTGCACTACAATCCAACATTTTGTAAACATGAAATCAAGCTTCCTATATGCTTTTAATACATTACCTAATCACATTTTCCACATGATGATGGAGCTGCAGGTACACCTATTCAAACAGGACAGATTAATATGAAAGCCATCAAGCAATGGAGAGTTCAGTTTCAAGTCTACATACAAGATAGTTACCTCACAAAAATTAGAAATCAGAATTCTGAAGAAGGTATAGTCCTCAAAACTGCCAAAGAAAATTTCTATGTTCATGTGGAAACTTTCAAATGCAATTTTACCTTTTGATGACATACTCAATTTTAGCAATTTTTCACTTGCATCTAAATGCCCACTTTACAACAACACTGACACACTTAGCCACTACTTCAATGATTGTTCTCTAGCCATAGACCTGTGGATATTTTTTGACCACATGATAGGACTGAGGCACCAACATTTCAACTCAATCTTTGACATGCTTTCACATTACTGATCTTATAATGGAGATACAAAAATACACTCCACATTAACCACCATCTTTCCCTCTCTCATCTGTTGGCAAATCTGGAAAGCTAGAAACAGTTTCATTTTTTTATAATATTAGACCAAATAGGGAAAAATGATTGATAACATCAAAAGAGACATGTTCCTCATCTTCTATACCAAACCAGAGGTTAGTACAGAGATAAATGATAATCACTGGGTTCAAATTGGTCTATTCTCACCTATGGAAAAACCAACAATACCCAAAATTAAATGCATCACATGGTCTAAACCTAAATTGGAATACAAAATCAACTTTGATGCATCATGGAAGCAGGGGGTACACTGTGGTATTGGGATAGTTATCAGGAATAAATATGGAACATTTCTTAAGGCATGCCATAAATCTGTTAGAGAAAAAACTAGTTTCCAAGCTGAACTCCTAGGTCTAAAAGAAGGGCTAATTTTTGCAGCTGATCTGGGCCTAAACGCTTTCTCCCTTGAAACTAATTGTGCCAATATTCTGGAAGTAATGAAAGACCCTACCAAAGCCCCATGAGAATTGTATCATTTAGCATCTGAAATCAAACAAAGGATGGGGCACCTCATAATTACACACACTCTAAGAGAAGGAAGTATGGTTGCTGATAGATTAATTTAGCTAGGAAGGAATAAGGAACCAAAAGTTCTAAACTACCATGACCTTGATCAGAAAACCAAGGGACTTCTAGCTCTTGACAAACAATAGATACTTGCCATTAGAATCTTGAATGGATATTGCTGATTTTGAAATGAAAATGCAGGTTGGAACCATCGAGCACTCAAGCCTCGAGCCCTCGAGCCCTTGAGCCATCAAGCCATCGAGAATGGAGCCATCGAGCCTTCAAACCATCAAGCACTTGAGCCTCGAGCAATCGAATCAAGTGGTGGCGGCAAAGATAACGAGACACAAGATGGAACACTGGTGGAATCCAGGTCCACCGCACACCAGGGTGTATCTACCGCACACCAGAACTCGAACCATCAGGCCCTCAAACCTCCAGGATTGAGGAACCTCGAGCACAAGAAACTCCTGACTCATGCCACGATCACTCGAGCACTCGAGCCCCGAGCCATCGAACCCTGAGCACTCGAGCCCCAAACCATCAACCCATAGAGTCCTTGAGCCTCGAGCCCACGAGCACTCGATCCTCGAGCACTCGAACCAGGCGGCGGAGAAGAAGACGAGACACAAGATGGAAACCAAATTTCCAGCACTCGAACCTTTTCTTACTTAGAGCCTTTATGGAGATCTTACCATTTACCCATGTTAACACGAGGGGTGGAGACATGGAAAATGGAATCATCGACAAAAACGCCCTAAGTAGACTTTCGCTCAAAAATTTTGACAACCACATATTATCTTTTTACAAAGTCTTCAAAATTGTTTTGAAGCAAATCTTTATAAAAGAATCTTTTACCCTTTTGCAAGTTTGGGGAAACTAATACGTATCCCTCCCATTAATATGGGTGGGTTAATTTTTTTATTTTTTTTAAAAAAGGTAAAAACTTGTTGCAGAATTGTCATCCCAATAAATTCATTGCAATGTCTTTTGTGATATATCACTTTTATGAGCATTTGCATTGCATTAGATTTCAAAGCACTTTTTTTCGAATTAAAGAAAAATAACTGCTAAGACAAATTTTCAAAGCAAAGGTTTTCTCATATTAAAAAAAATCGGTTCAACAATTGTCCATGGTAAATGTTCTGGGAAAACCACTGCTAACAAGAAGCAGTGCCTGGGGGAAGATTCTCCAGTAGTGTAAGGTGGTGATGACAGGGGTAATGAAGAAAATGATTAGGAAAAATGATGATTAATGTGTGTAATTTATTTTGAAAATTGTATTGTAATCATATTCGTACAATTTTAGACTTAATATCATTCAACTAACGACGGCCAAGTAATCGTATATCCAAGTAAACATTTGATAATTTGTTGGAAAAATATTTACAGTGTTAAACTTATTTGTGATTAAATTATTGATGCTAAACTGTGCTAAAAATAAATTCAACCGAGCATGTCAAATAAGGTAGTAGAGCACCAAAAATAATTCATTTAGTCTAAGTAGTGTAGATAAATGCAAACGGACAGGTCCCATCCGCAGAGAGTAACTCTGCAGTCATTCTGAAAAATAAAGGAAAGGACAAGTATTCATATGTTTAACGCCAAAATGTATTCATTCGATGATATTTTTCATAATTTAAAAAAGCCCCAAAAATTTACTCTTCTACTATGTTAGGATAAATCAGATTACTTATTAGATAATAATTTATTATGATTAGAGTTCTATTCTTATTACACATCTATTTTACTCTCTTTATATTCAGCTATCAATAATACAATTCTTTACGGAAAATCATTCTCTCATGGTATCAGGGACGCTTCTGATCCAAAACATAAAACTTAAAATTTTGTCGCCGTCGGTCGTCAGCGGCTCCGCTCCACTCTGATGTCAGCGGCTCCACTCCGCTCCTCTCCAGAGAAGACGGCGGCTTCGCTCCGCTCCGCTTCGTTGCTTTTCCTCTTTTTAGTGCGCCACTTCTGCTTTGTGACAACAACAATGCCATCTTCTTGGCTCAAAATCCGGTGGCGCATAAACGGGCTAAGCACATTGACATTGATTGCCATTTTGTTCGCGAGTTGGTTTCTTTGGCCAAGTTTCGTGTTGCTCATGTTCCTACGTCTCTACAGGTTGCGGATATCTTCACCAAGGTCTTTCTCGTCCCTTGTTTGAGTTCTTCAGATCCAACAAGGGAATCCGACGCTTCGCTTGAGGGGGTGTTAGGATAAATCAGATTACTGATTAGATTATGATTTATTATGATTTGATTTCTCTCCTTATTACACCTCTATTGTACTCTCTATATATTCAGTCATCAATAATACAATTCCTTACGAAAAATAATTCTCTCATCCCATAAGAAAACTTTACCCAATTTCATCAAAAATCTTTTTTTTTAAAATCACATTTTATATTGAAAAAGCTAAAATATGAAACAAGTTCCACCTTTTATTTTTACTATTTCTATTTAACTTATTTTAGTTGATGATGTACTTCATTCGTCCCTCGAGTTTTGACATATTTTGACTTGTGTATGTGTATATATATACACACGCAAAATGGTTGAAGGGTGTGTATACATATACTAACCTGTCTCACGACTTCTAGAGGTGTCAAAAAAGTTACATCAGGGATAACTGGCTTGTGGCAGCCAAGCGTTCATAGCGACGTTACTTTTATATCCTTCGATGTCGGCTTTTCTTATCATTGTGAAGAAGAATTCACCAAGTGTTGGATTGTTCACCCACCAATGGAGAACGTGAGCTGGGTTTAGACCGTCGTGACACAGGTTATTTTACCCTACTAATGACAATGCTGCAATAGTAATTCAACCTAGTACGAAAAGAACCGTTGGTTCGCACAGTTGGTCATCGTGCTTGGTTGAAAAGGCAGTGGCTCAAAACTATCGTGCATTGGATTATGACTGAACGCCTCTAAGTCAGAATCCGGGCTAGAGCGACGTAATTTCCCATCGCCCTTTTGCCAACGTGCAGTAGGGGTCTCTGGCCCCCAAGGGCACATGTCATGGGCTGAGTTGGTCCGGCAGAAATGCCGGGATACCTTCCTTGAATTTCAATTCCACCGAGTGGCAGGTAGAATCCTTTGCAGACGACTTAAATACGCGACAGGGTATTGTAAGGGGCCTTGCTGCCACGATCCTTTGAGATTCAGCCCTTTGTCGCTCATATTCGTCCCTCCCCATCCTCCCACATTGCAATAATCCTATGAATTAGGCCGACGAGCTGAGGTTGCAGCACTTCATCTCTTATCTTTTGTATTCTAGTTGATATGGCATTGATTGTTTTCATGCAAATCTTCAGCTTTGTGTTTAGTTCCCTGATTGAAGCCCGAAGAACATCAATGATTTTAGATTCAAAACCAATCTCATCAAATCATAGTAGTTGTTTGTACTTCTTCTCATACGCCAACCTGAGCTTCTCCTCGGTCTTGACCTCTTGATACTGTTTCTTCTCCCATGCATACAACGCCTCTAGTGTAGATGAAAGGCTACTGCAAGGCTTTCTCTCATTGTCTTTCGAGAGATATGATCTTGCCAATTTACTGGTTTTTGTAGCTAATCTTCTAGTGATTATCAACGATTTATATAATGATGAAGAGAATGATAATGATGATCTTCGGAACGTGATCATGGACAAAATTTCTCCAAACAAGCTTTGCTTATATGGCAACTTGTCAACCATGAGAATGGCCGCAACTTGGATCCCGTATCCAGATGCTGTGGTAAACTCATCGCGTATCTCCACGGCTGCCTCTCGAAGATCAAGCACACCAGTGGTTGGGATTTCAGTTGGATGTTGTTAAGGAGTCTCATCAACCATGGTAAAATTGACCACTTTTTCAGTGAGATCCTTCAATGACGATTCAGTCTCTGGAGAGATGCTCAGATCTTTGCTCAAATAGATTGATCTTGTTCCCTCGTCATCATGTTCGGAGAGTCGTTCAAAGCCTCGTCTTTCATGAAAATTATGTTCATCTGCTCCATTTTCTCGCTTAGAACTACTTTGAAAATTATGTTAGTCGGATGATGGTGTCGGAGCTGCCTTATACAATGGCACATGCTTCGAAGTAGAATCCCCTGAATCGCCTTCGTCATTGCCGTAGTAATAACTTTTGTTGCCCTTCTTCCATCTCACCAACCCTGTATGAACCTCAGCCTCAGATTCTTCCTCCAGATCAGGACTACTACTCACACCCGGAGCGCGGCTATAAATGCCCAGTGGATGATAATAACCATAACTGCCACCAACGAAAATGTCTAAAAAAATCCCAAGCCAATCCTCCCCCAGGTAGCGGTGGCGGAAGAGCTTCTCTGTAAAAACCCTCGTACAAATACTCAGTCGTTGCCTCGTGAATCACTGTTCTCATAGCAGGCATCATTGTCGTCATATAGTGAACAGTTAGGTGACGACAACTGTGACGAGATGGGGGTGGTGGACCCCACGCATGATGAGCCAGAATCTGTGGCCTCTGGTGCAGAGGAGCCTTATTCATAATCTGCTCAATAAAACCATACGTCGAACCCGAATGCTCATTTGGATAGTGCCCGTTCCCGTGCCAGTGTTCACCCGGAAACCTAATTTCTTTCAACTCATCATCAAAGAAATGCAGGTGGGACCCATTGTCATCGTCATTGGAATCGGAGTCGAAAGTTATTAAGGAATCAGAATATTACTTGTAATTGTAATTATATTCTATTACTTTTTCCTAGCTTGTATAGGTATCATGTACCACTATGTAATGTATCCTGAGTTCATGAATAAATATAGATTATTACCCTTATTTTCTATAGGATATCAGAGCCTAAAATCCTGAAACCCTAAAGAAAAATTTTTTTGGCATTACCGAGCTCCAACGATGCTGCCTCAGTCGCGCATCAGCTCTTTTTCTACTGCTTACCTATTGTCACCTCCGTCTTCAAGTAGCGGTGATCTGCGAGCTGTTCGATCCGATCGAGCATTGCTTGACACGCGCTAATCTCATGTCTCACGTGCCATCGTCGTCGTCTCCACGCACCGCCACTTCTTACTCATCGATCCGTCATTGGTTATTGTACCTGTTACTAATCTATACCTGATTTTACACTATGTCTGACTTCGGACTATTGCCCGAAGAACAGGCCCGTCTTGATGCTACTCCTGAGGTTCCGAAGCTTCAGGATATGAGTGGTTATGATGTGATTGCGACTTTACTGAAGCAGTTGCAATTGTAATCTGGCCCTCGGACTATTGTACCTATTGGTCGTATGTCAACTGATCCTTACTTTATTGGTTCTGGCGATGGTCCCGGTTTACAACTTATACCAACTATGCTGAAAGGTCAAGAAAGTTACATTGAATGGTCTGACGCAATGTGCCGCGCATTCCTTGCCAGGAAAAAGATTGGGTCCATTGATGGATCCATTACCAAACCCCAGGATGGTCATCCTAATGCTGCTGATTGTCCTGGGGTTAAGGCTACTCTTGTCTGCTGGATCTTGCAAACCCTAGATCCAGTGTTGAGATCTTCTACAAGCTCGTTTGCCACAGTTAAGGAATTGTGGGATGGCCTGAAGGCACGATTTATTCTTGGCGATGGTATGAAAGTTTTCCAAATCCGAGAGGTTATTCACAGTTGCAGGAAAAACGGTCAGCCCATCGACATTTACTTTGGCAAAATGAAGAAGTTGTTTGCAAATTATCACTACATGCGGCCTCCCTAGTTTGTGACTATGAAGAAACCATGGAAATGTGCCATTGCAATATTTCTGCGAGAGCCTTCTGAGAGAGAGAGAGAGAGAGAGATTTGATCTACCAATTCATCTCTAGCCTTGACGAAGGCTTTCACACCTTGCGATCACATATCATGAGCATTGATCCAATGCCACCTGTCATGAAAGTGTATGCTCTTGTTGCCCAGGAGGAGAATCATAGAGCTCTCATTCGAGCTCGTGAGCCTTCTTCCAACTCCATGGCATATGTTGCATGACGCCCACCACCTACAAGTTGCCCTTAAGAGTATGGCACCAAATAATTCTCTAGGACCCAATACGATGCACCATCATTTTTCCAATAATACCGGGGTATTATGTGTCCAAAAGATACATGTGAAGCACTATGATACTTGAATGAAGAAAGCTCTATAAGTAATCTTAATGATACTAATGTAGTGCTCATTCCAAAAGTGGAGAAGCTGAAGAATATCACCCAATTCCGACCCATTATTCTATGTAATGTGGTTTACCGAATAATATCAAAGTGCATAGCAAACCGACAAAAAGTGGTCTTGGATACGATGATCTCAAGAAATCAGAGTGCTTTTGTTAAGAACAGGCTGATCACAAACAATGTCTTAATGGCCCATGAAGTTCATCATCATATTAAAAGAAAAACAACAGAGCAAAAATGGCAAATGTCCATTATGTTGGATATGAGCAAAGCATTTAACAGAATAGAATGAAGTTTTCTTATAAAAGTATTAGAGATGATGGGCTTTCATCTAGATTTTATAAATCTGATTGAAAACTGTATCTCGACAGTACGTTTCTCCTTCCTCCTAAATGGAAATGTTCTGGAAGGGTAACACCTACTAGAAGACTAAGACAAGGTGACCCTCTGTCCCTATATTTGTTTATCATTTGCAGTGAAGTTTTTTCTCAAATGATCAAATCAAGTTTAAGGACTAGAAGATTACATGGGGTGAAAATTGCAAGAGGGACTCCTATACTTTCTCACCTCCTATTTGCGGATGATACGTTGATATTAGGAGAAGCATAAACCAAGAAGCCAGGGTGCTAAAAGATATTTTGTCTTTGTATGAGAAAGCATCAGGTCAGAAGATAAATTTGGACAAATCCTCAGTAATGTTTAGCCCCAATACTCTCGAACTCTTAAGAACTCAAGTCCTTGCAACCTTACAAATTGTTGAAACAATCGCTCATGAAAAGTACTTGGGACTTCCGATAATTCTTGGTTGTTCAAAATATGTTGCTTTAGAAGGCGTTAAAAACAGGATCTAGACAAAAGTGGAAAGTTGGGAGAATAAACAATTATCCATGGGTAGGAAGGAAATTCTCATAAAGTCAGTGCTTCAAGCAATCCCCACCTATACTATGTTGTGCTTTATGTTGCCGGATAATCTTATAGAGGACATATATAAGCTTTTTAGTCATTATTTGTGGGGTAGTACACCTCAGAAGAGGAAAATGCGTTGGGCTAAATAGACTAGGCTATGTTCGCAAAAGAGTATGGGAGGTTTGGGCTTTAAAGAAGCCAAAATTTTCAATACCGCTCTTCTAGGAAAACAAACATGGTGTATACTAGAGAAGCCACAGTCCATGGTTTCTCAGATTACGAAAGCCAGATATTTCCCATCAACTACATTGTTGGATGCCATATTAGGATGGGATCCGTCATATTCCTGGAGATCCATTCTAAACGGAAGACAATTATTATTGAAAGGGATTCGTAGAAGGATTGGATCGAGAGCAGATACAAATATAAAAAAAATATATGGCTCCCAAGGTTAGAGAATAAAAAACCCACATAATTACTAGTAGGTTATCCCAAAAACCTTACGATATCTAATCTAATAACTGATAGTGGCACAAGATTGAATGAATACCTTATATGGAACACTTTCAATCATGAAGAGTCAGATATTATTCTATCATTACCAATAAGTACAAACCCCCGAGCCTCAGACAGATGGATATGACAACCAGCAGAGAATGGTAAGTACACGGTCAAATCCGGCTATAACTTGGGTATTAACTCCTCGAATTTTTCCTTTGCAAGAAATATGGCAACGAGTAGCTCATATCCCTCACCAAATTGGAGAAGGATATGGTCTCGAACAATACAATCGAAGGTCAAACACTTCTTATGGAGGCAATGCAAAAATCACTTACCATCGGTTTTAAACTTAATTCAAAGATGTATGCCAGCAGAATCGTGCTGCGTGAGCTGTTCTATGGACGACATTTCTCTTGAGCATTTTTTTCCAATGCCCTCTAGCGCACAAAGTTTTGTTTGCAGCAAATCTACACAAACAGATATTCGCATACCAACAACAAAATGCAAGTATATGGGTTCACGACTTAATCTTAGAAATGGGATCACAAGACATGGCTATAGCAGCTGTCATCCTATCTCAACTGTGGCATCACCAAAACAAACTCTTGCACAGAGAAACTCGTGATCTTCAACTACATTATTATGCCAGCTATGCCATAAAAATGTTGTCTGATTTGGAAAGGATCAATAGTAAAGTGGAACCTACAAATGAAAACCGTAATCATAGTATCTATATATCGTCGCATGGAAACACTCTCTACTTCGATGCACCCATATCTTCAAGTAGAACATGTCTAGAATGGTACATACAATCTGATGAAGGCTCTTGGGTATGCGGAGGAGCACGATATATACCACTCATTTATACTCAAAAACAGGCAAAAGCCATTGTTCTTCGAACCGGACTACTAGCAGCTTTGGAAAAATGCATTCCATTAGGAAAAATTGAAGGAGACGCACAAATAGTGATAAATGCGTTCAAGAACAAGAAGGAAGATCTATCGGACTTTGGCGTCATCACTGAGGATATAGTTAGCCTTATTCCAAAATTAAACTACCAAGAACTAATCTGGATTAGGAGACAGGAGAACACTGTAGCCCACACTTTAGCTCAACATACTAAAATCTCTGTGGATTTTGTTTCACAGTGGGATCATATCCTAACCATTGTAAGTCACATTTGGAATGAATAAAATCTCAATCTTTTACCTCAAAAAAAAAATAAGAGTGGGTCTCCTGACAGGCTTCCTGTCCATAAGTTTATGAATATGCCACTTATTTATTACCTTATACACTGCATTTGTTAAATTACATACAAAATCAAGAATTTATAAAAATATTTTTTATATCATATATTTTATATTTTCACCATCAAATACACATTACTACTTGTTTTAACTTATAAAATACATTAATTAAATTTTATTAAAAATTTACAATATTTAAGATAAAGTCCCCTGTGGACTGTCCATAAACTTATGAAAATGACGTCTTTCTTGAGAATTTCTCATGAATGAAATGATGTAAAACCAAATTGGAATCAAATCACAATCCCAAATTGCATAAGTTTTATGTAGATTTACGTAGATTTATGCAATTCTGTAAGTAAATGTAAATGAGTAGTGATTAATTACAGAAAAAGTTTATATCTTAATGAGTGGTGACTAATTAATAACTACTTAATTCATTTGTAATTATAGATTTATCGTTATTAATTAAAAATACTTCCTTTGTCCCAGACTCCCTGCATAAAGCTGCAGGGAGAGGGAGCAGAGTCTCAAAATATTAGATCTATTGAAACTACTTATTTTACCCTCCACCATTTACCTTCAACTAGCATCCATCCCATCCCAACCATTGACAACCAAAAACCAGTTAACAAAAACTAAGTCACAAACACCACAAACCACGACCAATAATTATGGGAACACTTATACCCGAACTAAATCCAAGGAATCTGTTAGAATAAATTAGATTATTGATTAGATTGTGATAAGTATAATTAGAGTTTTTTCCTTATTTTACCTCTATTGAACTCTCTATATATTCAGTCATCAATGATACAATTCTTTACGGAAAATTATTATATCATGGTATCACAGCCTCTTCTAATCCAAAACCTAAAACCTTAAAATTTTCTCCTAATTTGGACTGTAACCCCCTCTCTTGTCAAAAATTTTCTCCTTGTCCAGGCGTGCTCACCCATGTCCAACTGGCTCCCAGTGGCCGTGCGTCTCCTCCCCCAGCGGTCACGCACATCCTCCTATTCCAGATCCAGCGTCCTCCTCTCCCTCATGGCTTAAGAAAAACTCTCTTTCAACACTCTGCTCAAGATGATGCAAATTAAACTCACTGCATCCAACTATCTTCTCTGGAGGCGTCAAGCAGGTTATATTATTTGTCCTCAAGGTCTGTACAATTTCATTGATGGCACTAGATCTTGCCCCACTCTTCCAACACCGCCGCAGACCCTATTTTTTGTTGCCACTATCTCAACTCCTCTAGGTGGTAGCAAGGTTGATCCTAAGAAGGTTTATTTGAAAGAAAAAGAAGAGTATGATCAATGGGTTGATGAAGATCAATGTCTCTGCAGTCTCCTGTTTTCCTCTCTCACCGCCGTAGTTTTCGTGAAACTCCCAGATTATGCCACTTCCAAAGAAATATGGGATAATCTTGCTCTCATATATGAGAATAGTAGTGCATCCACCATTCTCCATCTTTGCACAGATGCACATGGTATTCGTAAGTCTAGTATTGTTCATGAACTTCATATCAAATTTAAGGAGATTTTTGAGCAACTGTCTACCATGGGAAATCCAGTTTCAAATGTTGATCAATTTTTTTGGTTTTTGACTTCTCTCGATCCTTAGTTAAAGGATTTTCTTGATCATTTGATTAATGTTATCCCTAATCCATTATATGCGGATGTTCTTACCCGTGCCAAAAACCACGAGCCTTTTTTGGTTAATTTACAGGGACAATCAGGATCAGCCGCATGACGGGTGGTGTTTCAAACCAACGACTCATCTCAAGCTAGTCATGCGGGGGATCACACGCCGACTCGAGGTGTCCGCAGGTGGCCTTCACATGTCGGCTGATTCAATGGTAGGCTCGGCGGTCGAGATTCCTTCTCTGGTTCTCAGGAGGCTGGTCCGGTCCCTAGATGTGGCCATCCTCACTGTTCCTAGTGTGTACGACTTAGTCATTATGATGCGACATGTTACCATATGCAGGCACATATTGGTCCAACAAGTACTCATTTGGCAGAAAAACATCACTCGTTTTAGCAGTCAGATAATTGTTCTCACCTGTCTGATTGGTATCTTGATTCAGGCGCTACCAGTTACATGGTGTCTTTTTCCTCAGGCCTAGATAATGTCACTCCTTAAACTGGTAAATCTGATGTTTTTGTTGGTAATGGTTCCCCTATTATGATATCTCATATTGGTGATTCTAAAGTTTCTGAAAATTTGCATTTGTCTGGTGTTCTAGTTGTGCCTGATATTACTAAGAATTTACTGTTTATTAGTCGGTTAACCAGAGATATGGGTGTGCTGATTACATTTGATGATCGAAACCTTGTCATTCAGAACAAAGTAACCAAGGCCATCGTGGGCCGGGGCACAGTGAGGATTGGATAGTATGTTTTGGAATGGGGAGATGCAACATTTGTTTTAGTTTTATAGCAAAATAAGGGTCGAACTTCATATGAGTTGTGGCATGTAAGCCTAGGTCATGTTCCTAGTGCAGTGATTACTAGTTTACATAAGTCTGATTTACTTTCAGTTTCTTCTTTGTCGCCTAAACTGCATACCTATGCCCCTTGTGTTATGGCGATTGGTCAACAGTTGGATTTTGTTGAGAACCCTAAACATGCTAACAATGTTCTTGATTTAATACATTGTGATTTGTGGGGTCCCTTCCCAGTTTTATCTGGCGATGGCTTTGAGTATTATTCATTATTTATTGATGATTTCTCGGTATTCACTTGGATGTACCCTCTTCGTCGCAAATCAAATTTTGTTGACACTTATTCGGAGTTTGAGGCACTTGTTGAAAATTAATTTTCAGCAAAAATTAAAGTTTTTCAGAGTGATGGTGGCACTGAATTTTTTAACACTAGACTGAGGTCTCATTTTTCTATGAAAGGTATCCATCATCAGGTTTCCTATCCGTCTACTCTGGAACCGAATGGGCACGCAAAATGCAAGCATCGCTATGTTGTTGAGATGTGTCTCACAATACTCTTTCACTCACATCCTTCGATTTCCCATTGGGATGATGCTTTCACCACTGTTATCTACATCATCAACCGGTTGCCTACTCCAACGTTGTAGGGATCAACTTCTTATGGTATTCTCTATTGTCGAGATCCCATCTATGGTAACTTTCATCCATTTGGTTGCCGGGTTTTTCCTTTAGTTTATCTATTTACTGATCATAAGAAGTATTTTGTGTATATTCATTGGTTACGGCTCATTAGTATAAGAGGTTTCGTTGCCTCAACCATTCTACTTGCAAGGTTCATGTTACTCAACAGGCACGGTTTGACGAGACATATTTTCCTCTTGCTCCAGCATCAGGCGTTGGTTCTCCCTTTTCAGGTTTGGGTGTCTTGGTTCTCCCTCTTCAGGTTTGGGTGTCTTGGCTCTATTACCGTCTCATTTTTAGTTTCCTCACGATGAGCTGTCTCTGCCAGTTACTCCGTGAGCTTACCCGCGTCCATCACCCAGTCACGCAACTGCGCCAGCCTCGCCTCAGGTATGTGTCTCTCCCGCATCCAACCATGCTGACACCTCGGTCCCACCCCACGCCAGTGCCCCAAGCACGTCTCCACCCCAGATTGATGCCACGACCCTGGTCTCCTCCTATGGTGGCACCACGGCCACGGGCACTCCTTGTGATGGCGCCTCAGCCACGGCCCCATCTTGTGGTGATGCATCGGCCACGGCCTTAATCTATTCCCATGATGGTGCCACGACTATGGATGCAGACAGCCATGGCAATGTCTTCTCGGCCACAAACGCAGACGGCCACGACCATGCCATCTTGGCTACGCCCAAGATCTCGGGTCCTTCTCGTCCAGGGGCTTCTCGCATGGTTACTCATTTTTACACCGGAGTTATTCAACGTTGAGATTACTCAGACATTCATTCTCATAGAATTCTTGTGGCTCTTCTTCCTTAAAAAGAATCGACTGACTATTGTTCTGCACTTCAAGATCCTTCTTGGGTTTCTGCCATGAATGAGGATATGGCAGCTCTTCGCAGTCAGCATGTTGGCTATAAGGATGAGGAAATGAAGCAACCTGTTTTCTATAAGTATCCTGCTCGTCTGGACTATGTTTGTCGTCTTCGCAAGGCCATTTATGGTCTGAAGTAGGTGCCTTAATCATGGTTTTAGCATTTCAGTGCCTACCTCCTAAAGCTTGGTTTTTGTTACAGTTCTTCCAATACTTCTTTATTTGTGCTATCTCATGGCTCGTCATTATTATATCGGTTGGTTTATGTTGATGATATCATTTTGATTAGGAATGATCCCACTCTCATTTGTTTATAGCACCCATCGAGAGTTTGCTATCAAGGATTTAGGTGCCTTACACTACTTTCTTGGGACGGAGGTAACTCCCACAGCCTCAGGAATTCTTCTAGGTCAAGCAAAGTATGCTTGGGATATTCTTTCTAGGGCTGGCATGTATGATGTGATTCCAGTCTCTACGTCATTCCTGCCAAATTCTCAGCTTCACAGTAGTATGAGTCCTCAGTTCAAGAATCTGACGTTGTACAGGCTCGTTGCTTGGTGTTCTTCAGTATATCACCATCACTTGTCCAAACTTAGCATTTGCAGTTAATTCTATTAGCCAGTATCTTTAGGACCCTCGAGGAGGATCATTTTTTTGCTATCACTCGGATTCTCCGCTATGTTCGAGGGCCTTCACATTTTGGCATTAGTTTTCATGCAGCCTCTTCTCCAAAAGTGCTCGGTTATTCTGATGTTGATTGAGCCGGGTGTTTGGAGACTCCTCGTTCAACTTATGGCTATGTTGTCTTTCTAAATGGCAACTTGGTTTCTTGAACTGCGAAGAAACAGCCCACTATGTCCAAGTCCGGCACTGCTTTTGAAGTCATCTGGCTGACTCATTTTCTTTGTGATCTTCATGTTCCCCTTTCTGGTTCACCTCTCCTGCTTTTTGACAATAACAGTACAATCTTCTTAGCTCAGAATCCGGTGACACACAAGCGGGCTAAGCACATCAATATTGATTATCATTTTGTTTGCGAGTTGGTTTCTTTAGGCAAACTTCGTGTTGCTCATGTTCATACATCTCTACAGATTGAAGACATCTTCACCAAGGGTCTCTCTCGTCCCTTGTTTGAGTTCTTCAGGTCTAAGCTTTGCGTCTCTGAGAATCCGACGCTTCGCCTGAGAGAGGTGTTAGAATAAATCAGATTACTGATTAGATTGTGATTAGTATGATTAGATTCTTACCTTATTTTACGTCTATTGTACTCTTTATATATTCAGTCATCAATAATACAATTCTTTACAGCAAATCATTCTATCATAATCATTTCTTACTGAACTTCTTCATGGGATCAAAGTTTCCTTTTCCATTTTTGTATTTTAACAACTTTTAGCAGGGGTTTAATCATTTTTTAAATAAATTTACGTCCAAATTGTCCGTTGACATTTTGGTCAACGAAGTCCAAGATTAGATTTGCGCTTTCAGATTTTATAAGGTTATATCTGCACTTTCAAACAAAACATAGGGTAAAAATGCACTTTTCTCTTTAAAATATATAGTTTTATTAACCATTAAATATCAAACAAAAATTACAGAGCTGCATTGCTGTAGATTCCAGACAAAACAGGAAAAAAGAAACACAAAATGAAAAACGAAAAACAATTTGCAGATATCACGAATAATAGAAGGAAAAAGGAAGCAAGGAACACATGATAAAAATAATTAAAAGATTAACTTCCCACCCACATACTTTGAATAATTGAATCCCTAAATCCTATATTACTTTTACATCTTCTATGGAGATGTTGAGGACTACGAATATGAGATACGGTTATGGCAAACAATCCCCTCACAAATCACGGACTCACCCACTTTCTTCGTGAATATCAAAATTGAAGAGTTAAATGAAGTATTACGTATCTGAATCATAATAGAAGAGAATATTATATGAGAACCGTTAAGTACAATGACCAAGTACAACTCGGATGGGACACTCAACACCGGTAGTTTGACAAAGCTTGACACTATGAAGAAAAGCATTATGAACTTCACTCCCATGAAGTTCTACTAAAGTTTAAGGTATTTTGGACTACCATCTTAAAACCATTTGGTATTAAATGAAAGTGACCCAAGACCTTATATATTAATCATTTAGTTTTTAAAGAAACCAATGTTAGATTTTTTATCAACAAGTTCCCAGTTCTTGGCAGCAGCGTTAACTAGAAGACAAAGTTTTGTATAAGACCATCTCATTGTGAGACCAGAGATTTAATTGCAAATGGAGTTTCTAACTAAAGTTTCAAAAGTCTAAGGATTGGATGTGAAATTTCATTATTTTACATTTAAGTCCAGATATAAATATCAACATTTCCTCATTGGTGTGGTGTTTTAATTTCGGCGCTTAATACATGTGGTGTTTTTGTGCATACTTTGTTGTTTTTTTAATTTTTGTTTGCTTTTTTTTGTTCATGTGATTTTCTAGGGTTTATGTTGTTCTCTGTGTTAATATTTTGGAATTTCTCTTTTTTTTTGTGTTTTGTGAATTGTTCTTACGGATTTGTGCTAGTATTTGTGTTGTTATTGCTGTTTGTTAGATGTCTAAGAAGATTTGCACCATTGTTGCTGCAAATCGAGAAGGAAGAGTTGTAAATTTTCTGAATTGGCTGTGTTGTTTTATGTACGCTTAATGATGTTTCTCTTTTTCAGTGTGATGTTTCAGGTTTTAGGCTTTAAGTACTGTTCAGTGTTGGTGTGGTGTTTTAATTTCGGCGCTTAATACTTGTGGTGTTTTTATGCATATTTTGTTCTTTTTCCAATTTTTGTTTTTTTTCTTCCAATTTTTGTCTTTTTTCAATTTTTGTTTTTTTTGTTTATGTGATTTTCTAGGGTTTATTTTGTTCACTGTGTTAATATTTGGGGATTTCTCTTCTTTTTTGTGTTTTGTGAGTTGCTCTCACGAATTTGTGCTAATATTTGTGTTGTTTTTGCTGTTTGTTAGATGTCTAAGGAGATTTGCATCACTGCTACTGCAATCGAGATGGAAGAAGGATTTGTAAGGTTTCTTCTTTTTTGGCTGTGATGTTTTAGGTACAGTTAATGATGTTTCTCATATTCTGTGTGATGTTTCAGGTTTTAGGCTTTAAGTATTGTTATCAGTGTTGTTGTGATGTTTTAATTTCAGCGCTTGATACTTGTAGTGTTTTCATGCTTTAAGTGTGCAATTGGTGTTCAGTTTTAATTGTGTGTGAGATCTTAGGGTTTTTTATGATTTGTACTAAAAAAAACTTCGCTGATGATGTTTCTTAGATGTCTAAGAATGCTTGCAAATTGTTGCTGCAATTGAGAAGGAAAGAGAATCTGTAAATTTTGTTATTTTGCATATTGATGTTTTAAATATTGTTATTGACGTTTTGGGTTTTATGTGTGATGTTTCATGTTTGGGGTTCAAGTACTGTTATCTGTGTTGGTGTGATGATTTAATTTTTGTATATAATGCTTGTAGTGTTTTAAATGTGCAATTGATGTTCGATTTTGTTGTTTTGATTGTGTGTGTGATATCTTAGGGTTTTGTTACGATTTGTGCTAATTTTTGTGGTGTTGTTGCTGTTTCTTAGATGTCTAAGAGCACTTGTTCAATATTGCTGCAATCGAGAAGGAAGAAGGATTTGTAAGTTTTCTTAATTTGCAGCAGTGATGTTTCGGGTACGGTTGATGATGTGTATCGGTTTCAGTGTGATGTTTCAAGTTTTATGCTTTAAGTCATGTTATCAGTGTTGGTGTGATGTTTTAGTCCGTTTTGATTTTGTGTGATATCTTAGGGCTTTGTTACCATTTGTGCAATTTTTTGTGTTTTTGTTGTTTCTTAGATGTTTAAGAACGTTTGTCCACCGTTGTTGCAATCGAGAAGGAAGTATGATGTGTAATTTTTGTTATTTTTCAGATGTGATGTTTTATAAACTATTGTTGATGTTTTTGGTTTTCTATGGGATGTTTCATGTTTAATCTAGAAGTATTGTTAAGTGTGTTGTTGTAATGTTATAATTTCAGTGTTTGATGTTTGTGGTGTTTTCATATTTAAGTATGCAACTGATGTTCAGTTTCGTTTTTTGATATTTTAGTGTGTACTGATTTATGTTTTAAAATTTTGATATTGTTGTTTTAAATATTGTATTTGATGTTTCTCAATGTAGATTTCAGTGATGTAAGTGACCTATTGTGATGTTTTAATTTCAGATATTGATGTTTTAATTACTGTATGTGATGCTTTATGTTTATTTCACAGAAATACTTTTCAAACCAGAGTTCTACGATGCCATTGATGAGATAATAAAAAAATTCTATGAGGAATCATGTTCATGAAAATGTTCCCTTGAACAGAAAACTGGAGCCGACCTTTGATCTTGGCGTTGGTGAAATAGAAGAGTCGTCCTTTTCAAAACCAGCGGGAGAGAAGGCAAGCATGTGAATAAGCAAGCAACAAAGGGAAATAAATTGTGGGGAAAATCTAATTTGATTGGTTGGGATGTATTGTTTGAGAATGATGTCTTATAAATATTGGTTTATTTTATGGATAAGAGACACTAGATTATTTGATGTTTTAGGTTTATATGGATTTTTTTTAGTTTTTATGTTAGCGATGTATTAGTGCATTTGAATCCTTTTGTAATGAATGATGTTTAACAAGTTATTTGAAATGCAATAACAGTGGAATGTATAGATGCACCGGAACATATGATTTTTTTGTTTAAATCAACATCTTCATTGATACTTTTGAAAACATCATACACAAAAAATTGAACCATCGAAGCATTACAGTGTAACATCACACAAAAAAAATTCAACCATCACAACATTACAATGTAACATCACAGTATGATAGAAATAATAATCACGTCCCAACAAGCTAATTTTAGATCAACTGAGCATTACGCGTATTTTTATCTATTTTAACTAATTTAGCTTTATCTTGATGTGTATTTTTTATAATTTTAATTTGATGTTTCAGTATTTATAATATGATGTTTCAATAATTACAATATGATGTTTGAGTTTTTACTTTTATTTTTCACTTTGATTTGAGTGTTCTTGCTTTTAACTATTCTACTCATTCAAAAAACTACACCCAAAAAGTTGGCCCAATTTTGGCCCAAATTATCTGAGTCAAACCCTACCGAAAAAGCGAACCTAATCGATTTTGACCCACAACCCACCGAAAAATGCAGAACCAATCGGGAACGGAATGAAATTCACTGGCCGCTTACGAATCCATCAGCGCCGACCTTACCTCTTTGACGAAATAGTTGGATTTTCACCTGGAAACCCCATCACCGGCGAAACCTTTCTAACTCCATTAACGGAGAACTCTTCTAACTCGTCGTCGTCGTCATTCTTCTCGTTGAGGAACGGAATCAGCTCCTTCCGTGTTCTCTCCTCGCATAGCGCATGATCGATAGTGGAGATCCGTCAGATCGAGCTAATCCAGAGCGGATTTGGGGGTTAGGGTTTAGCACCCATGAAAGAGGGAGCGAGGGAAAGAGTCTGTGATTAACCGCCGGCGAAAGGAGGGAGCAGAGCGGAAAAAGGAGGGATGTGAGGTGGCGACGCCGAGAGGTCAGGAGCCGACGGCACAGGAAGCAAAAACAAGGAGGATGCGTCATGTGATTATATTTTGATATTTAATGTTTGGTTTCCCACATTTTTCGTGTTTTCAGTAATTACCTCGAGTCCAAATTTATTCTTTTTTTGCCGATGAATTTAGTTTTCCCTTTTATTATTTTTCCTCTAGTCTCTAGTCTCAACATGAGACAGTCTCACAGGAGACAAACTCTAGCTATAAAGGCACAAACTGTAAACATATTAGCCACATGAGCAAATGTCACGTTGTAATCATAACTTTCAACCTAATGATTTCCAAACTCAACAACGCGAGCTTTGAGACGCTCAAGTGTCTCATCCAAGTTGTACTTGGTTATGATACTCAATGATTCTCATATAATCCCTCTTTTTTCTAATTCAAATTCTTAATATTCACTTCAAACCTTCAATTTTAATATTCAAGAAGAAAGGGGGTGGGGCTGTGAATTATGAGGGGATTTTTCGCTATAACCGTATCTCATATTCCCAGTCATCAACATTTTCATACAAGATTTAAAGGTAATATAGGATTTAGAGATTTAATTATTCAAATTATGCTGATGGGAAGTTGTTTTTTTAAAAAAACTTTGTTATGTGTTCATTGTTTTTTCTTTCTTTGGTTTTTTCTTATATCTGCAGCTTGTTTTTCATTTTTTCCCCCTGTTTTATCTAGTATCTACAGCAGTGCAGCTCTGCAATGTTTGTTTGATATTAAATGATTAATTGAATTATATTTTGATAAAGTGTCGGCAAAGACGGTCTTTGCATAACGCTATAGACAGTCCACTGTACTTTTTACCTTAAATTGTTGTAATTTTTTATAAAATTTAAATATTGTAGTTTAAAATTTAAAACAAGTAATAATGTGTATTTGAATGTGAAAATATGTGTAATTTAAAAAATGCAGTTTATAGGGTAAAAATACGTGGCATGTCCATAGGTTTATGGATAAACTGTCTGTCGGAGACCCACTCTTATATTTTTTTTTATTTTCCACAGATTATCTTTTAGATGGTTTTAGTTTAAGACGGCCTTGATCTTTTCATCACTGTTTGTAAAGAGAAGCCATTCTGAGCAAATTAAAACAGCCATTCATGGAGCATCTTCAAACATGCACAAAGAAAACATGTCATAGTAAAATAGAGAAGCTTCAAAGCGAATTGAGAGCATATTAATGAAACACTAGGAGGAAGCATGTGGATCGGTTGAAATTGTAAGTAGCCTGATAGTTGAAAACTTCTACATTCCGATCCGGTAGTTGACCGCGAAAACACAAAGAAAAACATCCCCGCAACACAATCATTTCTGATACAATTACTGCAATGATAGAAACAACAGTCAAATGAATTGTCCCAGCACATTAGCCGATGGAAATTAAACTCAGCCAAACTATAAATACATCCCAGGATTAGCTATCTATTGACCCTCTCATCATGTAACAAGATAATGCTCCTCGCACAGAATTGCGGGAAACTGAATACTACGGGAGTTATCACAGCATGTAATAAAATATTTAAGTTGATTCTCTGATTCAAACAGTTATTTATTACTTATTAGGTATAAGGATCAGGAAAGATAGGACTCAAATGTATAAAAAAAATTTGTTCATACAAAACACATTAAGTTGCTGCTACAGTCGACAGAATCAAACGTCCGAAGAAGAACAAATACACGAAAAGAATCTCAGTGTAACTAAATCTAGAGTCTCAATCTGACTACGGCAGATTCTGATACAGATCCAATCCATAAAGAGCCGGAGTGTTCAACAACGTGGCTTGCATATCTCCAAGTCGCGCCATTCCTGTCCTGTATCACTTCCAATATCCTCCCGTTTTCATCCACTCTCCCCGCCATTCCCAAACCTCTGTAATACGGCGATCCGAATCTCGCATTCATAGCCACCCAAAACTCACCATTCCCATTCATCCTTATGTTATCTGGATTCCAGATTGCTGTAAAACAAAGACCAAAAGCCACCGACTTCTTTGAAGAGAATATAGATACCATGGAATCTCAGCTTCTTCACACAGAACCGGCATTATGTGATAACATCCATAGGAATACAAAACAATACAAGTAATGCTGAAACTGCAAAAACAAAATGCCAAAAGAATAAAAATTAGCTATTCAAGATTATTCATGAGCCTTTTCATTAGCAGAAGTATATAACCTATAAGAGGCGCGATTCCGAGAAAATTAAAACAAGGTCTTAATAGAGAAGCTTCAAACATGCACGAACAAAACATGTTACAGTAAAATAGAGATGCCTCAAAGTTCAGAGCAAATTTTAGCAAGATAGAGCATATTAATGAAACACTAGCGGAAGAATGTAGATCAGTTAAAATAAGTAGCATAAACAATCGAAAAGTTTTAACATTCTGATGCAGTAGTTTACCGCGAAAATACAAAGAAAAACATTGCCGCAACACAAGCAATTCTGATCTTCTACTACTTCTTACAAAAACAAAACATTAAAAATCTTACAATCCATAAATCTACAGTGTCGATCTTTTACTACTAAATCTAGAGTCTCAATCTGACTACGGCAGATTCTGATACAGATCCAATCCATAAAGAGCCGGAGTGTTCAACAACGTGGCTTGCATATCTCCAAGTCGCGCCATTCCTGTCCTGTATCACTTCCAATATCCTCCCGTTTTCATCCACTCTCCCCGCCATTCCCAAACCTCTGTAATACGGCGATCCGAATCTCGCATTCATAGCCACCCAAAACTCACCATTCCCATTCATCCTTATGTTATCTGGATTCCCAGGAAGAACCGCAAACACTTCACTCCTCCCCGAAGAAACCCAGTACCTCAAAACCCTGCCGTTTGTTGTTTCCGTCACAAGAACGGAGTCACCTTTCCTACTCAACTCCACCCCGTTCGGAAACATCAGTCCGCCCAGGAGAACCGTCACATTCCGACTTCTGGGGTCGTACCTCATGAGTCTTCCAGTGCGATCGCCACTGGACATCGCGAGCGCATACTCTCTCCTCTGGAACCTCGTACTGGTGTCGGTGAAGTAGACAACTCCGGTGGGCTGATCGATCACCACATCGTTGGTGAACCGAAGAGGAACGCCTCGGGCTTGGGTGACTACGGGTGTGGCGACTCCTCCGTTCGGACCGACTACGAGGAGGCCCTTGTAAGCGTCGGCGATGTAGAGCTCTCCCGTTCTCCGATTGAAAGTTAGACCCAGGGGTCTTCCGCATCTCGCCTCGGTTTGGACGTGATCGTGTGGACCTTCGCAGCCGGCTCTATTGGGAGTTGTCACCGCGAAATTAACCCAGCGGTTTTGAACGACATCCCATCTGATGATTCGGCCATCGGAAACTCCGGTGTATGGACCGCCGCCGTGTCCGTCGAAAGCTAAACACTCAGGTCCGGTAGCGCCGGGAATCTGAAGTCGCTGTAACAACGTCGGTGTTCGTTGAGAGGTGGTCGCAGATGCCAACGTCAGAACGAGTATTGCAATGAAATGACTCAACTTTCCGATCGCCATGATCGCACAAATTAATATGCGGAGAATATAAATGGTAGGTTTGAATGTGGGGAGAAAGGGATCGCATGTATCCTATATATAGAGATTTTTGTGGTCCGAATCCCATTAGAATTAGGGTTTGGATGGATAGCGTCCGAATTTCATGGGATCAAGTTTTCCTAATTTGGCAGGGATTGTAAACTTCATTTGCATTCCTTCCAGAATAAAATAAAATAAAAACCATGGGGTAATTACTCTTTCAAACGTCAATTACTAATTTATAAGAGAAAAATGTTATGGAATCACAAATTAATTGAAATGGAAATTTTTGTATGTGCCCACCTTACCTGTATACTATCATTTCGTCTCAATTTTAACCACTTAACTTCAACAACTACAAAATAGTACACTCACTCTATCTCATATGTATTTGCACATGTTGACTTTTGTAATTTGATCAAAATTATTATGAGACGGAGTCAGATTTTGAAAATCGTGAAAAAGTAAATAGGTCAATATTTTTGAGACGGAGGGAGTATGTTGAATCAAGTTTTCCTAATTTGGCAGGGATTATAATTTGTACTGTTACTATATCACCCCATGTATTTTACTTACGCCTTAATACGTATTGTATGCGTATAAAAGAGTTAATTTAGAAAAAAACAAGAAACAAAATTTAATTTTAAGAAAACAAAAAACAAATTTACACTTCTCCTGCCGGCGGTCCAGTGCCACCGGCGGTCCACCACCACCCTATCAACCCCACCCCGCCGGAAACCACTCATCCCCAGTCAAGTCCTCGTCGTCCCTGTCCTTCTCGTCCCCAGCTCAGTTCCCGCCGAAAAAGACCCTCCCGAGCCCCTTCTTCCCAAGCCCAACCCTAAATAATGGCATGAGCGGGGGCAAGAACCATGGCTTTTGCGAGAACCATGGTGAAGAACCATGGCTTTCGCGAGAACCATGGTGAAGAACCATAGCGCGAGGGGAAACGAGAGCCACCAGAGGAGAGGGAAATTAGAACGGGGGGCATCAATTGGAAACGAGAGCGAGACAGTGAGAGGAAATGAGAACTGGGGAAAAAAGGGAAACGAGAACCAAGGGGAAAGAAGAGTCGGGTCTGGGAAAGGAGAAGTGGGTCGGGGCTAAGGAAAGGAGAGTCGGGCGGGGGAAACGATGGGCGAGAGAAACGAGAGCCGGTTAGGGGAAATGATGACGATCAGAAATGAGAGTAAAGGCGGAGCTAGGCGGACAAGAGCCACGATGGGGCTTAGGCAACGAGAACCGGGGCACGCCACTGGCACTAGGCAGAGACAAAGCTGAGCGGGCATGGCGCAGGACTTGGGAGACAAGAACCAAGGCACAGCGCTGCTAAGCGGGGACGACGACGAGAAAGCACGCTAGAGAGATTGCGACGAACGGGAACCAGATCTTCACGCTGGAGAGATTGCGACCGACACCGGAGAGATGGAGAATATGCCGGAGAAGACACCATCGCCGGTGAACGCCACCGCCAGAGTATTTATTTAGGTACAAATAATTTTTAATTATTATTAATTTTTCAATTTTTTATTCTTTAAATTAAATTAAAAAAATAGTATGTCTTTCAATAGTACATATACATGGCGTAATTAAGTAAAATACATGGTTTGATATAGCGATTCACTTTGTATTGCTACTATATTTAATGCCATGTGTACTAACCATGGGGTATTTTCCTTTAAGAAAATAAAACCATTGGGTATAACAGAAAGAGTTCACCTTCTGCGAGACCATCTTACCGTAAGGCCAAAGACTAAAGTAAAAAAAAAGGGAAATGACAACTGAATTCGGGGGTTAAATTTCTTTTTTGAAAAAAAGTGTTTTTATAACCATACATAGTTGACACAAGTGCCAATAACATTTCAATGTTTGAAAGTGCCAATATAACCCTATCTAGTTAGTGAAAGTGCCAATATAACCCTCTCCGGTAACTTTTAGCCAGAATTCAATAAAACTACATGTTTGCCCTTCTAAAAAAAATAAAATACAAAAAAATGACGTTATTACCCTTAGACCGCTTGCTGGACCGCCGCCGGAACAAGTAGGGTTATATCAGCACATTATAAAATCTTATTGGGTTATATCAGCACGTTATAAAATCTTATTGGATTATATCAGCACATTCCTAATGTTTGTAGGGTTATATCAGCACATTTCTAATGTTTGTAGGGTTATATCAGCAAATTTTTAAAACTTTTAGGGTTATATCAGCACATATTATAAATATTAAGTGTGTGGTACTGGGCTAGCCTTAACGGGCGACCACATCATCTCATCATATACACCATTATAACATCATAACGATATCATAGACAACATAAAATTTGACATCATGACACCATCATTAATATTAAACATCATTATCACATATCATAGCCTCATTTCAAAACTAATCAGCATTAAAAACCCTATGTCGAAGAACACAGCAAAATAACAATCACACACAGCACCAAAGGCCATCGAATCATCAATTCGGACTATACACAACAAAATAAACAAAATATCATTAAAACCCTATATTCTACAGTATGTACTGATATGACCCTACATTTTTTACTAATGTGCTGATATAACCCTATAAATTTTAGGAATGTGCTGATTTAACCCTACTAGTTTTCATAATGTGCTAATATAACCCTACCTAATCCGGCGGCAGTCCGACGAACTATGAGGGTAAAATTGTCCACATAATTTCATAGTTAGCCCAAAGGGTATTTTGGTCAATTTACATAGAGTCAACACCAGAAGACTGAGGTCAATGCCAAAAATGGGGTCTGAGGGTTATATTGGTACTTTCATTAAAACCCTATATTCTACAGTATGTACTGATATGACCCTACATTTTTTACTAATGTGCTGACATAACCCTATAAATTTTAGGAATGTGCTGATTTAACCCTACCAGTTTTCATAATGTGCTGACATAACCCTACCTAATTCGGCGGCAGTCCGACGAACTATGAGGGTAAAATTGTCCACATAATTTCAGAGTTAGCCCAAAGGGTATTTTGGTCAATTTACATAGAATCAACACCAGAAAACTGAGATCAATGCTAAAATGGGGTCTGAGGGTTATGTTGGTACTTTCATTAAAACTCTATATTCTACAGTATGTACTGATATGACCCTACATTTTTTACTAATGTGCTGATATAACCCTATAAATTTTAGGAATGTGCTGATTTAACCCTACCAGTTTTCATAATGTGCTGACATAACCCTACCTAATCCGGCGGCAGTTCGACGAACTATGAGGGTAAAATTGTCCACATAATTTCAGAGTTAGCCCAAAAGGTATTTTGGTCAATTTACATTGAGTCAACACCAGAAAACTGAGGTCAATGCCGAAAATGGGGTCTGAGGGTTATATTGGCACTTTCATTAACTAGATAGGGTTATATTTGCATTAAAAATTATCATAGGGTTATATTGGCACTTACTGAAGTAGATAGGGTTATATTGGCACTTATCCTTTTTTTCGTGTGATAGAATGAAAATTGCAAAAAAGCTGGAGGACCATCCTACAAATAATTTTTAAAAAAACACACATAACGCGTCTTCTCCTCGCTCTCCACTGTCGCCTCGCTTTCTCCCACCTTCAACCGAACTCCCTCCACCTCACTCCTTACCTCTTTCTCCTGCCACGATGACGACGTTCTCCGCCACACCTCCTACCAGCCAAACCCTAAATTCCTCGCTCATTTTGGTATCGCCTTCGCCGATTTTAAAAAAGTTGTGAAGAAGCGGGGAGTTACGAAACTAGGGGTTTGGAAGAGGATGATTGCAGTGAAGAAGGTGGGGGAACCATAGTAGAAGAGGAAGATGCATTTGGTGTGAAAGCACGTGATGAAGAAAGTGTCGATGGTAGCCAAAATGTCCACCTTGACCCATCAGGGATAAATTGACTGTGCTTTCTTGCAAACATATGTATCCTGAGTGTATAAATAATTGGTTTGCAGATAAATAAGGTCTGCCCAGTATTCACATTTGGTACCCAAAAAGGTGTGAATCAGTGGGATCCATTTTTCGATTGGGTTCTGGTCTTATGATTCAGGCCAAAATGGGGCCAATTGTTTGGGTTGGTTTTTGAATGGTATGAATTAAATTTGGGCTTGTTGTCTGAAACTCAAATCAAAATAAAAACATGTTATGTGAAATTAGTTAAAAATCAAATTTAAATAGTAAAATATCAAATGCAAATAGTATAAACATACTATCACACAATTGAAATACCAAATTTTGGGTTTTTTATTTGGCTTCTGAAAACATAGGTTTGTTATTTGGCTGATATTAATTCTTTAATTCACATCTAACTAATAGCACATCAAATTTAAAATAAATAACATCAAATACAAACCATAAACCATCAAATTAAATAATTATACTTAAATAGACATCAAAATAAATATTTAAACATCAAAATAAATTATAATTTACAGATGTAACAACATTATGACCTTGCCACTTTTCATTTGTGATGGTTCAATTTTTTTGTTTGATGTTTTACAAAAGTACTGATGAACATGTTGATTTAAACAAAATATTCACATGTTCCACTGCACTTATACATTCCACTATTTTTTCATTGAAATAGATTGTTAAACATCATTCATTAAAACAGGGTTCAGATGCCCTAAGACATCGCTAACATAAAAACTGAAAAAATTCAAATAAGCCTAAAACATCAACAACAATCTAGTGCCTCAGCTCAAACAAATAAACTAATATTTAATCATCATTCTCAAAAAATACATCCCAAGCAATCAAATTCTATTTCTCCCCCAAACTTATTTCCCGTTGTTGCTTGCTATTCACAAACTTGTTGCATCTCCTGCTGGTTTTGAAGACGATGGCTCTTCTATTCCAGTAACGCCAAGAACAAAGGCCAGCTATGGTCCTCTGTTCAAGGGAACATCTTCAAGAGCATAATTCCTCATAGAATTTTTTTTATTATCTCATCAATGGCATAGCAAAGCTCTGCATTGGAAAGTGTTCATGTGAAAAAACATAAAACATAACATACATTAATAAAAATTTCAATATGTGAAATTAAAACATCACAATATTACACATAACATGACTGACAACTACATTGTGAACATAAAATACAATATTTAAAAAATCAATATCAAAATTTAAAAAATTCAACAACACACACTAAAATATCAAAGCAACAAAACCGAACATCAGTTGTATACTTAAACATGAAAACACCACAAGCATCAAACACTGAAATTAAAAATATTACACCAACACACATAAAAAAATACTTAGAGCTTAAACATGAAAGCTCAAAGATAGAACCTAAAACATCAACAACAATATGTAAAACATCACAGCTAAAAAAAAGAAAACTTACAGTTCCTACTTCATTCTCGAATGCAGTAACAGTGGGCAAGTGCTCTTAGACATCTAAGAAACAGCGACGGCAACACAAAAATTAGCACAAATAGTAACAAAACCCTAAGATATCACACACACAATCAAAACAACAAAAGTGAACATCAATTGCACACTTAAAACACTACAAACATCAAATACTGAAATTAAAACATCCCACCAACACACATAAAAAATACTTAGAACTTAAACATGAAAGATCAAACATAAAACCAAAAACATCAATAACAGTATCTAAAACATCACATCTGAAAAATAACAACTTTTACAAATCCTCCTTCTTTCTCGATTGCAACAACTGTGGGCATGCGTTCATAGACATCTAAGAAATAGCCACAACAACACAAAAATGAGCACAAATTGTAACAAAACCCTAAGATATCACACACAATCAAAATTGAACATCAATTGCACCTTTAAGCATGAAAATACCACAAGTGTCAAACACTGAAATTAAAACATCGCACCAACACAGATAACAATACTTAAAGCCTTAACCTGAAACATCAAACTGAAAACGAGAAACATCAAACTGAAAACGAGAAACATCAATAACTGTACCTAAAACATCACTGCTGAAAATTAAGAAACTTACAAACCCTCCTTTCTTCTCAATTGCAGCAGCAATGACGCAAATCTTCTTAGACATCTAAGAAACAGCAGCAGCAACACAAATATGAGCATAAATCCTTAATAACAACTCACAAAACACAAAAATAGAGAAATCCCTAAATATTACTTAGTATAACCTACGCAAACCCTAGAATAGCACATGAACCAAAAAAGTAAACAAAAATTGGAAAAAATGGATAAAAAATCTTAGCAGAGACATTACCTTCGAAGATAAACACAAAACGAATGTCGTATTGTGTTCAGCCGCCGGAAACCAAACCTAAAACCGGGAAATTTGTCGAAATATTCGCCAAAATTTCAAGGATCTCAACGAACCACTGTGCGCAAGGAGGAAAAAATGGAGATGATGTGCGATTAATTGGAAGAAAAGGAGCGGTCGAATTGAAGGAAGATAGAAGAGAAATGGAGAGGAGAAAGAAGAAGAATGTGGCTATGGCTGGAGAGAAAATGAGAGGAGAGAGAAAACTTTAGAAAAATATGGAAGAAGAAAAAGAAAGATTGATATTTATGCCTGGAATCAAATGTAAATTAACAAAATTTCACATCCAACCCCTGAACTTTTAAAACTTTAATTTGAAACTCCGTACTACGTTCTTAACAATTTAATCCATGATTTCACTGAGAAACCATTTCGGACAAGACTTTGTCTAGCAGAAAGTACTATGGTATCACAAATTAATTTAACCACTTAACTTCAAAAACTACAAAATATTAGTACATTATTTTAATTGGGTTTTTCATTCAAAATATGTCACTCTACTAAACTTCATTTTATTGTTTACACTTTTTTTCATCAATAAATTAAGTGGCTCGAATGTTATTTTCTAGTATTATAATAAAGAGATGATCGATTCATATTCATATCTCATATTAGGGGTCATAAAAATAAATAAATAGAAGCAGTTTTGGATAAAAGTAAAAAATCGTTGCAGGATTTTTATCCAAAAAAAAAAAATCATTGCAATTCTTTTTTTCATTAAAAAATCACTTTTATGAGAATTTACATTGCATAAGTTTTGAAACCATTTTTTTTCGAATCAAAGAAAAATAACTACTACAGCAATTTTTCACAGGAAAGGTTTTCTTATAATTAGAAAATCGGTTCAACAATTGTCCATTGTAACGGTTTTCGGAAAACCACTGTCAGCAAGTGGTGCCCCTGGAAGGTTTTCTGGTAGTGTGAGGTGGAAATAACCAAAGTGATTCTATGGAGAATAATGATTAATGTGTGTGTTTTACCCATTTTCATCCAAAAATCATTATTTAAAAAATCACATTTTTATTTTGAAAAGCTAAAATATGACACAAGTACCTACTTTTATTTTTAAGATTTATGTTTAGCTTATTGAGTTGATGTTATTATGCATTTGTTTGTTTAAAAAATTAATGATTAATTTTAAATTCAATTATAAAGTGTCCGAACACAAGATTGATCGGATACAAGAATGGTGTGCTCGCCTTTGTAGGCAGACACGAGATGGTTTTGTTCATTCAGTCTGGTCTAGCACAAAACTGGTGCATCCGGGGCCAAAGGAGCGGACATATCTCAGGCCTTAGAGTGGACTCACTGTTATATGATTTAAAGAATGAATTAAACAATGTCGTACAATCAGGTTTTTGCCTGACTTGCTGGTGCACTTTCAACGCTTCCTTGAAAAGTGGGACTAAATCTCCTCGTACACTACTTGAAGCTGCATCACGCACTATTTTAACTGCTTCTTTGTGCTTTGCTCTCTCTTCCGCCAATCTCTTCTGTGAGTCCACTTTCCGTTCATCAAATGCGCCATTTTTTTCTGAGAGAACGAGAGACGACAATGTCTTGTCACACATTGCATCCACTTCGCCCTTTGTTCTTCCTCGCTTCAGTTGAAGCATTCTGAGCCAATTCTCAACCTCTTTCGGGATGAAATCACGCGCTTCCGTATCCACCCGTAAACCAGGTTTCTTCCGCCTCATCATCAGAGAAATGCAGGTGGGACTCATTGTCGTCGGAGTCAGAATTGGAGTCGGAAGTCAAGTTTGGTTTGGCTTATAGGGGACGACGGCATCTGAGAGAATGATTTGCCGTAAGGAGTTGTATTATTGATGACTGGATATATAGAGAGTACAATAGAGGTGTAATAAGGTAAGAACTCTAATCATAATAAATCGTAATCTAATCAGTAATCTGATTTATCCTAACACCCCCCTCAAGCGAAGCGTCGGATTCTCAGAGACGCAAAGCTTGGATCTGAAGAAATCAAACAAGGGATGAGAAAGACCCTTGGTGAAGATACTCGCAACCTGTAGAGATGTAGGAACATGAGCAACACGAATCTTGGCCGAAGAAACCAACTCGCGAACAAAATGATAATCAATGTCAATGTGCTTAGCCCGTTTATGCGCCACCAGATTCTGAGCCAAGAAGATGGCATTGTTGTTGTCACAAAGCAGAAAAGGCGCACCAGAAAGAGGAACATGAAGATCACGAAGCAAATGAGTCATCTAGATAACCTCAGAAGCAGTGTTGGCCAAAGCACGATACTCCAACTCAGAGCTGGACCTGGACACAGTGGGTTGTTTCTTCGCACTCCAAAAAACCAAGTTATTGCCCAATAAGACAGCATAGCCATAAGTAGAATGACGGGTCACCAAACACCTGGCCCAATCTGCATCACAATAACCGAGCACCTCCGGAGAAGAAGCTGTACAAAAATTGAGACCAAAATGTAGGGTCCCCTAAACATAGCGGAGAATCCGAGTGATAGCCAAAAAATGATCTTCCCGAGGGTCCTGAAGATACTGACTAACAGAATTAACTACAAATACTAAATCTGGACGAGTGATGGTTAGATACTGGAGAGCACCAACCAAAGAGCGATACAACATCGAATTTTGGAATTGGGAACTCGTACTGCTATGAAGCTGAGAATTCAGTAGAAACGGTGTAGAGACTGGCACTGCATCTAACATATCAGCTCGAGAAAGAATATCCAGGGCATACTTTGTCTGTCCCGGAAGAAGTCCTGAGGCAGTGGGCGTGACCTCCAAGCCAAGAAAGTAATGTAAGGCACCCAAATCTTTTATGGAAAACTTCTTATGGGTGCAATCAATGAACTGCCGAATAAGAGCAGAATCATTGCTAGTCAAAATGATATCATCAACATACACCAAAAGATACAACAATGACGATCAACGAGACAACACAAATAATGAAGTATCAGAAGAACTGCAACAAACCCAAGCTATAAAAGATAAGCACTGAAATTCCGAAACCATGTTCGAGGTGCCTGCTTCAGACCATAAATGGCCTTCCGTAGACCACAAACATAGTCTGGAAAAGTGGGATCCTTATAGCCAACGGGTTCCGCCGTAAAAATTAGAGAATCTAGAACACCGTTAAGAAAGGCACTCTTAACGTCCAACTGATGTGGAGACCAAGCACTCATATTAGCAATAGCAAGAATTGTTTGAACTGTAAATGCTTTAACCACAGGGCTGAAAGTATGGTCAAAGTCAAAACCGAGAATCTGAGAGGAACCCTGAGCTACCAAACGTGCCTCATAGAGATCAACCAAACCATCAGGTTTTTACTTCAGCCAATCAACCCATTTAAACCCAACAATGTTGACGTCTGGTGGGCGCGGAACAAGATCCCAAGTATGCTGACTACGAAGAGCGGCCCTCTCCTCATCCATGGCAGAAACTCAAGAAGGATCTTGGTTTGCGGAACGATAATCAGTCGGTTCTTTCTGAGCAAGAAGAGCAGCAAGAAGACCATGAGCATGAATATTTGAATAATATCGGCGCTGACTAACTTTGGTGGAGAGCACATAACCATGCAAGAAGGCGTTGGATGCAGAGAACCCAATATCTGAGACGTGGCTGAGACGGTGGAGTCGTGACCGTCCGTGGCCATGACCAAGGCGGGAAGGAGGTATGTGGCCATCCGTGGTCGTGACCGTCTGGGGTTGTGGCCGAGGCGGGAAGGAGGCCGTCAATTGGCGAGGCAAGAAGTACCGTGGCTGCCCGGGTGGTTGCTGAGCGCGAGCCACCACAGCTAGGTGCGGGCGAGGGCGAGAGAGGATCCGGTGTGGGCGAGAGACCACCGCGGCTAATCGTTAACAAGGAGCCACCGCAATCGGATGCGAGACGGGGTGGTGGACACGAGTCAGCTTGTGGGGCAACTTGCTGAGACGGCTTATAATCAGGAAACCGGGATTGAGGTGAGGATGGAACTGAGGCTGGTGACGGCACCATCCCATGATCCAGATCAGTAAAGGCTGAGACATCCAAACCTGAAGAGGGAGACCCGGTTCCCGATGCCGGAGCTAGAGGAAAATAAGTCTCATCGAAGCGAGCATGACGAATAGCATGAATTTTGCCAGTGGTAGGGTCGAGACACTGAAACCCCTTATACTGCGAGTTGTAACAAATAAATATACACGGAATACTAAGGGAAGATAGCGTATGATCAGCAACGGGCGAACAAAAGGAAAAACTCAACAACCAAAAGGATGAAAATTACCATAGATAGGATCCCACTGATAAAGAAAACCATAAGGTGTCAACCCCTGTAGAACTAGAGTAGGCAAACGGTTGATAATGTAGACAGCAGTGGTGAACGCATCATTCCAACGAAAAATTGAAAGATGTGAGTGAAAAATCATCGTGAGAACCATTTCAACAACATGGCGATGCTTGCGTTCTACGCACCATTTCTATTCTAGAGTGGCCGGACAAGAAGCCTGATGATGATTACCTTTTTCCGCAAAGTGTGATCTGAGTCTGATGTTCAAAAATTCAGTGTCGCCATCACTTTGAAATTTTTTAATTTTTGCAGAAAATTGATTCTCAACAAGTGCCTCAAACTATAAATAAGTGTCAACAAAATCTGATTTGCGACGAAGGGGTACAACCAAGTGAATCTCGAAAAATCATCCACAAATAATGCATAATACGAAAAACCATTTGTAGATAAAACCGGGGAGGGACCCCACAAATCACAATGTATTAAATCAAGAACATTGTTAGGGTTCTCAACACAAGCCAACCGTTGGACTTTCGCCATAACACAGGGGGCGCAGGCATGCAGTTTAGGCAACAAAGAAGAAACTGAAAGTAAACCAGACTTATGTAAACTAGTAATCACTGCACTAGGAACATGGCCTAGGCGTGCATGCCATAACTCATATGAAGCTCGACTCTTGTTTTGCTGTAAAACTGAAACAAATGATGCATCTCCCCGGTCCAAAATGTACAATTCATCCTCACTGTGTCCCCCGACCCACGACGGCCCTGGTTACTTTGTTCTGAATGACAAAATTCTGGTCATCAAATGTAATTAGGACACCAATATCTCTGGTTAATCGACTAATAGACAGTAAATTCTTGGTAATATCAGACACGGCCAAAACACCAGACAAATGCAAGTTCTCAGAAACTTTAGAATCACCAATATGAAATATCATAACTGGAGCACCATTACCAACAAGAACACGAGATTTACCAGCATAAGGAGTGAAACTGTCTAGGCTTGAAGTGGAAGTCACCATATAACTGGTAGCACCAAAAGCAAGGTACAGATCTGGCAGACTAGAAGAAGTATCGGACTGCTGAGAAGAGTGATGATTTTTTCCAAATAAGTGCTTGGCGAACGACCAATGTGTGTCTGCATCTGGTAACACGTCGCAGCATAGCGACTAAGCCGTCCACACCAGGAACAGTGAGGACGACCGCGACCAGGGACCAGACTAGCCGCCTGAGTACTGTAAAAGAGCTGTCGGCCGCCGCTGTCCCTGACACCAAAGCGACCGTCGCGGCCACCACAAAAAGGCCATGCGCGACTACCTCAAGTTGGCGTGTGATCCCAAGCACGGCCGGCTTGAGGTGCGTTGCTGGTCTGGAATGCGACCTGTCCTGCGGCTGGTCCTGAGTGTTCTTGTAAATTCATCAAAAAGGCCTCGTGGTTTTTGGCATGAGCAAGAAAATCCGCATAAAAGCGGGGTTGGAACATTATTAATCAAAGAAGCAGAAAAATCTTTATACTCAGGACCAAGAACAGTCAAGAACTTTACAATTTGATCAACATTTGAAACCGGATTACCCATGACAGACAGTTGTTCAAAAATCTCCTTAAATTTAAGATGAAGTTCATGAACAGTACCAGACTTACGAATACCAATCTCATCTGGGCGAAGACGGAAAATGGTGGAGGCACTGCTATTCTGATAAATGAGAGCAAGATTATCTCAGATATCTTTGGAAGTGGCACAATCTGGGAGTTTTGCGAGAACTTCAACGGTGAGAGAGGAAAACAGGAGACTGTAGAGACGTTGATCATCATCAACCCATTGATCATATTCATCTTTTGCTTTCAAATAAGCCTCCTGGAAATCAACCTTGCTGCCACCCAAAGGAGTTGAGACTGTGGCAGCAAAACACAGGGTCTGCGGTGTTGGTGGTGGGGGGAGAGTGAGACGAGATCTAGTGCCATCAATGAAACCGTACAGATCTTGAGAACGAAGGACATAACCTGTTTGACGCTTCCAGAGAAGATAATTTGATGGAGTGAGTTTGATCATCATCATTTGGAGCAGAGTGTTGTAGGAGAGTTTTTCTTGAGCCATAACTGGAGAGGAAAAGCAACGGATCGGAGCGTCCAGAGAGGAGCCGCGCATCCGGAGAAAAGCCGTATGTCCGAAGCGAAAGGGCGACGTGGAGCCGCGTGCATCCAGAGCGGAAGGGCGGCATGGAGCGGAGCGTCCGGAGAGGCCGTGCGTGTCTGGAGAGGAGCCATGTGTCCGAAAGCAAAAAGGTGGCCACACGTCGAAGGGGAGCGGAGCGGGAGCGCGTGACTGAGCCGCTGGCGACAGACGGCTACGAGAATTTTTTAAGTTTTTAGGTTTTAGATCAGAAGATGCTCTGATACCATGAGAGAATGATTTACAGTGAAAAATTATATTATTAATGACTTAATATATAGAGAGTACAATAGAGGTGTAATAAAGAAATAACTCTAATTATAATAAATTATAATCTAATCACTAATTTGATTTATTCTAACAGCTTTGATAAACGAGATCCTCCTGGACGAATTTTCTGAGGGCTTCTCCAACATCCTTCAAGCCATCAAAATACTCGACGTGCGCCGCGGCGAAAGTTTACCGGTGGTCCGCTGCCGCTTTCAGCCGATTCTTCCTCTCTCTGCACCGAACCACTAGCGGCAGGTGGTTTACCTTAAAGACACCGAAACCCATCTGGAGGTTACCAAAACCATACGTACATTTGGATCCTCCGCCATATCTCTAAATATAGAGCAGACAAATGAAGGTTGGGGCAAAGACCAGAAGGAATAGTAAAAGTTTGGAAATTGTGGAAATCCGAGAAAAATGGGAATTTGGTTAAATCCGAGACCAGTACTCTTCCCAGAATATATGCACAATAAAAAAATTACTACTTACGTATATTTTGAGTCAATCTCTTGAAAGACGTATTTTTCATAAGTTATGGAAAGATCAAAGTTTTAAGCGCAAATTAGAAGAAATGAATTTTTTCGAGCTGCATGAATCGAGTTATAAACTTTATAACTACTACACGGTGCATAATAAATTTTTAATATTGCAACTAATATCTTTTACCTTTTATTATTTTAATAAAACTCCGTCTTTCCATAAGCGTATAGAAAGACGGTCTTTCCCAAAACTTTGCAATATATTAATATCAAATCCAGCTTACTTTTTTAAAAACTAAATTAAAAACAAATATATTAGAAATAGTAAATAATTAAGTTAAGTTAATTTCATCTATTTATTTATTTTTAATTAAACTAAACTGTATTAAATTGAAGTATAAAAGAGTTTAGGAGAACATTGCAGGATGAAAACAATTTTTATGTGCCACAAATTTATTTAAGGAGGTGAAACTACTGAATTAGGCATACATTAAATCTGAAAATATAACAAAAAGAAAGGAAAATTCATCACTAGTTAGCTTTTCATATAAATTGTAATTCAATTAATTTTTTTTTAAATCCATCCCCCCCTCCCCTTGCCCTTGTTCAGAATTGAACCAGTGATCTCATGGTAATAGTACTAAACTTCAACCGCTAGGCTAACATTCAATTCTCATTCAATTAATTTCATTTATTAATTTAATTTATGTAAGTTCATTTTAACTTTTTTCTAATTTTGTTTATCATTATTAATTATGTTTATACTAACACATAAAGGGATAAGTATCTAATTTTATTTTAGTTCATTTGAATTAATTTCAATTTAGTTCAAATTAATACACACGGGAAAAAACACAATAATAAATTAATTCAAATTTTGAAAAAATGGTACTCCCTCCATCCCAGCTTAAATGACAGCCTAATCATTTGCACACCGTTCGAGAAACATGTTCGACATCTAATATGTTTAACTACATATAATAACGGCAAACCAAAAGTGACTTTCTAACAACTATTTGTTACGACAAATTCAATACTATCACGTGCGATAATATTACATGTCATGGGTCTATACTACACCAAAAGGACGCTAAAACTTTTTGTGCTAAGGTTCAGGTACGGTGCCCGGCCCTCCTGCCTTTATTATGAGCGCTTCAATCTCTGCCCCCGTACCCAGTTTCCAGTACATAGATGGTAGCCCAAGAGCTGGCAGCTTCTTCAATTTTCAACACCTTCACTTGCTTCCTTCAATCACTTGGTCAAAGTCATCGACCTTCTAAGCCGGTAGCTGCACACAAGGTAAAGCCATCAATTTTTACAATTTCCGCTTCGACGATAGGTTATTACTCTCCTTTGATTTCCGTTTTCAGATCTCATGCATCTTCATGACCATGCTTCTCTATGTTGCTCTGTTTGGTTGTTTTCACTTTTGTGCCATAGTTCCTTTGCAGTAGTTTTTCATTTTAATATAGTTTCTTTGCAGCAGTTTTTCATTTTAATTTATATTTATTGCTTGGTTTGCGCTTCATTGGGTTTTATTTTCGTATACAACTGGATTGTGCATTCAAGATGTTTGATTCTTTTTTCCTAGCTTAATTTTGAATTTAATCTTTCCATCCACTTTTTGGGTTTACCGATGTTACAAACAAGACTAAATTTCATTCATTTTTTTAATTGTGTGAATCATGCCAATGTTATCATATTGTTTGTAAAGGATATCTTATGTCTTTCCCGGGGATGTACATTGTCTTGTGTTGTCTTCATAAATTTATAAATTTATTAAATTTTGACATCAAAACTAAGACTGGGCAGCAAAGCTTATAAAAGAGACCCTAGAAACATCAATGAAGAAGATACACCCTGCAAACATACAAGAGAAAAGCCTTCAGATAAGGCTCTAGAGAGCAGGCGTAAGAGTGTGGGAATTTCAGATGATACTAGTATTGATTATGTGATGAAGGTGGTTCGCTTACTACACAAGTTTAGTTCATCATGTACAACTTCCTTTTTGCTCAGCATGTATGAATAGTTGGTGGTAACTTGACTGGTTTCTTGTAGCTTTTTGTATTGGAACAAGGTATAGCCACGGATTGGATTGGAACGGCATGCATTGGATATTATTGTTTGATAGTATTGTCAGCCGAGGCTGCTTTGAGCTATGCAATTGGGGTTCTCTTCAGTTGCATACACCTGCAACTCATGTGCCAACAAGCAAACGACATTCAAAGAAAGATGTTCCCGGCATTTTCATGCAAAAGAAGTCAAAAGAAAATTGGTTTAAGAAGCGAGGATCTGGAAGAATCTTTTGAGAAATCCATAAAGGCTTACGCCCGTGAAGCTTGGAATATTTGCATATACAGATGCTGCTCCGATACAAGTGTACAAAGACAATGAAGATCCACAGTTTATCTTGTTGGAAAATGATTGTAAAATAAGTTGAATTTCGTCAACTTTTGGGCTTAGTTTTGAGTTGGGCTCGAACTGAATTAGAGTCAGTGGATGTCGTTTTTGGATTCTCCTCTGCGAGTACTATAAAATTGACTGTTTAAACTCTCAAAACGGATAAATGGTGAATGAGATATGGATGCTTAAAGAGTCACTCTGAGAATGGAAACTTAGGCGGAAATTCATTCGCACGTACTAAGTGTTCTATAATTTTTTGACTGTCTAAAATGCGTTTGGATCGTGTGGAAGTCTCCAGAAAGCCCAAACCGCGTAACAAATATTCTAAGAATCACGTATGGAATATCTGAGATTTGATACGCGGTTAATCATGATAAGGAATATGATATTCTTATCTTTCCAGAATCTGTTGGTTAGAGAATATTTTCTCTGATTACGGGAATCAGATCTTTCACGTATCTTCCCATGGGGTTTCTTAGACATCTATAAATAGAGCCTTTATGTCAGACAGAAAACTCGCACCATTCTCAAGTTCCTCCCTACTTCTAAACTTGAGTCTTATCTTCTTTCTCTGTCTTTGTCGGTGATAGTCCTTCGGGCTTTGTGTGACTCCGAGGTAATTTTTACTCGTTAAAATTACCTTCGATGGTTTTATCCTAGGGAACGATATCCACGACGGGACTCATTCGTTTCAAGGGCAGCGAGTGTTACTCGTGACTCCATCACTTTGCGATTACTTGAAACATGATTTATGCTTTGATTATTTGTAATTTAAGCTTTTCGATTGTATGCTTGAATAATTAATAAAAGTTTATTATTCCTGCATATGTTAATTGCTCATTCAATTTTTGTTATTTAATTTTTGCATGATATAATCAATATATGTCCAACAGTCTTGAAACGAATGATATCTGTTGATTTATATTGATGCGGAAACTGTATGCGATGCATGATTGTTACTGTATGTTGCAAACGAAATTTGCTAGTATGCATAATTTGTTTGAAATTGTTATGCTAATTGCATGCATGATTGAGGTGCATAATATGAGATTGCATGCTGGAAATTGAGGTGCATGTCTGCGTAAATATTGATATGCTCGTCGGAATGATTAATACGCATGCTAATTGCGTAAATATGCATGCTAATGGTTTTGGTTATTTACAACAAAATCATATTGAATCGGGATCTTTTGGCTCAACTTTATCCGAGTTTTGCCGAAGGGGCAACTCCATTTTTTACCTTGAATTGGTCAAAATATGCGGACTTTCTTACTTTTCGGGGAGGATTAGAACAAAATCATATTGAGCAATTTGTTATGTATAATTGTTTAAAATATTATACTACAATATTTGATGTGTACATATATTTAACGATGAATATTTTTTGTATGTACACATTGGTGAATCCGAGTATATACGGCGGTATCTCTTGTGGAAGAAAAACTTGGCATGGAGATACAACAGGATTTGCTTGACAACATGAAAGAGTTAAGAGTTGAAACCACGGTTTTGCAAACTATGGTACGTATACACGTTAATTAAAGTGAATCATGGCATGTGCTTTATATACATATATTGCTTGGATTATATTTGATAACCATTTGCGTGAATCTGGACGTGAACAAGACTTTGTTACAAAGAGTGTTATGTGAATAATATGTGCACATATATCTCCAGTACACTAAGGCTATCTAATTTGATAGTTAATGGATTTGGTTATATTAATCACTTGATTATGTGGGAAAATGAGTTGAGCATGTATGTTAAATTACATGGCGTAATTATGGAAATATTCTAATTCCGTGATATTCATGCTTATGAGATTAAATGTTGATATGGTAATAAATCAAAGTTGATTCTTTGCATGAATAGCTTAAAGTTAGAAAAAAAAATGTCATGAGTTTGGAATATTGAATCGAGCATTACTATTCCTTTTAATTATGAAATTACATGAAAGCAGTGCATGTGTGTTTGGAAATTATGAGACATTTAAATTTCCTAAGCCCTCAAAATGTTATAGTATTTGTTTAAATACTTGATCAAATGTTGAAATACCTATTATGCATGGTATAGTAATTTGGTTGTGTGGGCTGCTCATGTTGGATAAAAGATTTAAAACCACATTTTGTATGAGAATGTGCTGCTAGTGATTCATGACTTTTATCTGCTTGGTCTGAGAATCGCATGCAATAAAATGGTAAACTTCATTTGCACTTAAACATGACATCTCTCGGCAAGAGTGTAATATATTCGTGCATGAATGAAGTATGTGACATTGGGTTATTTGATCCATGATGTATTCTCGTTCATTTAGGGACTTGATTTAGCTGCATAAACGGAAATTTTAGATCTATGATGTGTCTAAAATTGTGTTTCTTTTATATGCTATGATTATATTAATTGTTTGAGAACGTGCCTTTTGATGCAATGAAATATTTGACAAGACTATTCCCGATAATTGGCTATCTTGATTGATCGCTTACGAGCATATGGCTCACGAGTGACAATTGTTAGATTGCACAGATAGAGCATATGGGCTCGAAGTTCGACATATTCTGGTTATTTTTGTATGACCTGATAAATGTGAACATGAAGACATTAGTTTACGACTATGTCTAGGGTATTGGTTCTTGTGAATCATGGTATAAACCCTAAAGCATGAGTTATCATGACTATGCTAAAAACCTTTGATTATTTGTAATCAAAGAATTGAGGGGAAAATCTCAAGAATTTGGTTGAGAAAACTAAGAATCCTGAGAATGGGAATCCCGAGACTTTTGGTCAAATCTCTTGATTTATGGTTGAAAAATCTAAGAATCATGAGATATGGAATCCCAAGACATTTGGTCAATTCTCTAGATTTTGGTTGGAAAGCCTTAGAATTCTGAGATGAGGAATCCTAAGACATTTGGTCTAGGAACCCCAAGACACAAGGTTTTGAGAAACTTAACACGTGTGGGGATGTTTAATAAAACCAGCCCAATGTGGGGGGTAGACGAAAAACCTAAAAATTCAACGACCATATGAATTTTGATAGGTACTTGAGATGAAAAGTCGTCACGAGAGACTTGAATCAAGTTGTTCAAGTCGGGAGGAATTTAACTCGAACCAAAAAGGGTAAACCCGTAATTGAGTCAAGCAATGCACTGAAACTTGAGTCGAGCAATGGACTTGAATGTGTTTTGAGCATAAAGGCATTCAAATTTAATTTGAGTAGTTTGAAAGTAAAGTACAGTTGTACTGAAACTTGGGTTTAAAATGGGTATAAAATTGTGTGGAGTTGGTAAACTCACACTGCGCCCTAGTGAGAGTTAATCGAATCCTCGATTGATTGATACTACATCGGTTGTGGTATTGGTCATGCGAGGAAGAACGATTAATTGAGATCGGGAAGTTTAGTTATCTCTAATCCCAAGGGAGTTGAAGGAATAAGAGAGACTTTCAAGATAAAAGGTCAATACATGAAGGTGTTTTGATTGTTGAAAGGATCTAGCCCTAAAAAGAAACTTTATGGGTAAGAACCTAGTGTTTGATTCATTATTGAACACACAGACTTTTAGTAAGTTGGGTTTGTATATTAACGAAACTACTTACATGATGCACAGAAAACATATGAGGTTATCTGTGACCATGATGTGAATACATAGAATCCTTTGGGGGATGTGATTCACAATGTAGACATTTGCAAGGTCATTTGGTGATTGAAGGAAATTGCTAGAAATGATCAAGCGTTGTGGGGGAGCCTTTAAGTTGGCTGGCGATCTTTTAAATAAGATACCCCAAGAAGGAGGAAAATAAAGCTCCTCATAGGGCCATCCTAAAAGTTCTTTCGAATGTGTGGGTTGGCATATTGCAAATGTAGTAAAAGGAATACTTAAACAGTATCTTTACTAGATATGCCCAATGTTGAAGTGCTATCAATTTCTTGAAATTCACAAGAAATAATATGCAGAAACTAGAAATATATCTTGATGGAAAGTGTATTTTGTGGAAGTTTCTGTTAAAGATACTGATTTATCTTAAATGGACTTAAGAGTCAATAGATGGAATCATTAAGGATCGGGGATAAACCAACGAAGGAAACGAGATTCCATGAAATAATTTTTGTGGAAAGTGGTGATCAATAGAGAGATTGATCTACCATGAGTGCAAATCCAATTTTTGTGGAAAGTGGTGATCAATAGAGAGATTGATCTACCATGAGACACGGAAAATGACCATGTCATTTATGTCTTTGAATTGATACTTTCTCATTGATAGTCAAATTGATGCAATGATTGAGTCTTTTGGAGACATGTCGTATTCAATGGAATGACTCTAAACATTATGAGTTACCTTTTTGTAAAGGTGAGGTGTCTCTTAAGAAGAGAACTCAAGAGTCATTGATAGTCTGTTGTACTTATTAAAGTGCACATTAGACAATTCTTACAATGGATAGTAAGATGATACACGAGTTATCCAAAAATGATCGCTGGCAACAAGCTGTGTGTGAGACTCGTGGATATGGCTTGAGTTGTGTAGAGAAATGATTCTCTCTTGCTAGATTCGTAGAGGAATCTCTGTCCATTGTGTTGGACAAAAATTGGGAAAGATATACCCTAGGATGACCAAGCACTTGTATGCTTATTGGTGTAGCGTAAAGCCATATCGATGATGGTGTGTCTTGACAGAGACACTTTACCATTGGATGACTACTCTCTACGAGAATTATCGGTGTTGACTACGTAAGGTCAATATGATAAGAGTTGTGATTCTTTGACGAAAGGATTGAATTAATTTCTTGACGAAGAAATTGAATCGATAGTTAGTTGAGAACTCATCGAAAGGAATATGACTAAGTCCAATAAATGGTGGGTTACGTACATGGACACCCAACCTATGTGACTGGAGATCCCAAGATCTAGGTTCAAAGGGACAACTAAACTGCAAAGACCCATCGCGATCACTATGGGGGTTTCATACCTCCTGTCTTATTCCTATGATGAAGAAACAGTGATGTGAATGGAGGTTAAGCATTAAATTGCTTTTAATGATTCAAGGCATCGAGTGTGTAGTACTGGAAAGAGTGCAATAGTTTACGGAATTGCTCTTACGCCAAGAATCACCTATGTAAGCGAGAAGTGTGGCCGCTTCGAAAGAGAATTGTAGGGACGCAATTATTTAGAAACCTTACAAGACTAGGCGTGTGTCATGGCCTGATTAATGGACACAACCGAGGAAAGCACAAAGGCTAGGAAAGATGTCTGTGGGAAGTGCATTGTCGTTCACACAAGCGGTCGGGGAAGTTCAAGGACATCGCGTCTACTTCCTAACCAGTGGGCTAAGTGTACTCTCTCAAGGGAAAGTTCAAAGGGTGACACCTACTTATCCTATGCAGCATCTATGCCGTCGAAATGAATCTATCACTAAGTCAAACTCCGTGTCTGGCGTGTTCTGATTCCACATCAATATCTATTCATGTGGGGGATTGTTGGAAAATGATTGTAAAATAAGTTGAATTTCGTCAACTTTTGGGCTTAGTTTTGAGTTGGGCTCAAACTGAATTAGAGTCAGTGGATGTCATTTTTGGATTCTCCTCTGCGAGTACTATAAAATCGACTGTTTAAACTCTCAAAACGGATAAAGGGTGAATGAGATATGGATGCTCAAAGAGTCACTCTGAGAATGGAAACTTAGGCGGAAATTCATTCGCACGTACTAAGTGTTCTGTAATTTTTTGACTGTCTAAAATGCGTTTGGATCGTGTGGAAGTCTCCAGAAAGCCCAAACCGCGTAACAAATATTCTAAGAATCACGTATGGAATATCTGAGATTTGATACGCGGTTAATCATGATAAGGAATATGATATTCTTATCTTTCCAGAATCTATTCAAATATTTGTAAAATTTGGTGGTTAGAGAATATTTTCTCTGATTACGGGAATCAGATCTTCCACGTATCTTCCCATAGGTTTCTTAGATATCTATAAATAGAGCATCTATGTCAGACAGAAACCTCGCACCATTCTCAAGTTCCTCTCTACTTTTAAACTTGAGTCTTATCTTCTTTCTCTGTCTTTGTCGGTGATAGTCCTTCGGGCTTTGTGTGATTCCGAGGTAATTTTTACTCGTTAAAATTACCTTCGATGGTTTTATCCTAGGGAACGATGTCCACGACGGGACTCATTCGTTTCAAGGGCAGCGAGTGTTACTCGTGACTCCATCATTACTTGAAACATGATTTATGCTTTGATTATTTATAATTTAAGCTTTTCGATTGTATGCTTGAATAATTAATAGAAGTCTATTATTCTTGTATATATTAATTGCTCGTTCAATTTTGTTATTGATTTTCCGTATGATATAATCAATATATGTCCAACAGTTGTGATCTATGTGCGTTGTTGTAATTGGTAGCTTATCAGTAACATAAAAGAGCACGTAATATGGGCTGTTTTATAAGCTAGTGTTACTTCATTGCCTCCTTAGCTGTATGACATGCTGCACATATCCCATTTGTTCTACAATATTAAAGGTCTAATAAAGTATTAATTGGGCCTTAATAAATTTACAACATTCTATATTGGACGGTAGAAGAGGACCAAGAGGTTGCTCTACGTATACTTTACTTTTTGTCCTATTTAGTCACAAACCAAAATGGTTCCTTTCTATGTAGTTCAAGCTTACTGGGAACCACAATAATAGTTAAATATGGGGTTTATGATCTGAGATTTCTTTTTAGTAATTTCTTGATGAAATTAGTTAAAAGTTTGCATCTTGAAATGAATTCGATTACCATTTAAAATTTGAAGTTTTTCTTAATCAAATCTTCGTGTTTGTGAATGGTTTGGATAGCACATACTTTTTTACTTTTTAGCCTCTTTTTTAGAGAAAATTCTTATAATGTGGCTACAAAAGATGCCTGCAAGGGTGGAAAACGTATTTGCTAAATGCGTTCTCAGACTTTTTTTTTGCATGACAAAACAAGGACGCATTTGCTAAATGCATCCTCGGAATTTTGCATTTTTTAATTCAGTTTATATGAGAACGCATTTGCCAAGTGCGCCCTCAGAAGTTTGCATTTTTTAACACAGTTATATGCGTCCTCACCTGGATTCATGTTTTAAACCTAGTTCACGTTCACCAGAAAAGAACACAAACGCACCACACCTCTCCTTGTTTTCTTCGCCGCCGGAATCCTCCCTCCCAACCGTGCCCAGGCCATCGTCGTCCACCTCGTCGGGTTCACGCTTTTGTTTTTTCGACATTTACATCACCGGGAGTTCATTTTTTTTCCAGTTCTACTCTTTTTGTTTGTGTTTGGTGTTAAATTGTTGGTGGATTTTCAGTTTAAGTTTTTGGCTGCCTGTTGCTGACTTTCGCAAACCTGGAGGAACCCAGCACGCGCCACTGGAACGTCTGCGTGTGGGACTCACGCGCTGCCAGCCACTAAGCGCATGGAAGTCACGCGCCACCGGAATTTCTGAGTCTCCGAGAGGTACCTGAAAATTTTATGATTATATGAATGTGTTAAATGATTATGTGTGGTTTGATTATGAGTGATTTGTTCACTAATTATTTTATTGAACTTATAGTAATAGTGTAGTTTGTGAGGTACTTGAAAAATTCTTGATGATATGAATGTGTTGAATGATTATGTGTGGTTTGGATGATTATGTTTTGTTTGATTATATGAATGTGTTGAATGACGATGCGCGATTATGTGTGAATTGATTATGTGTGATTTGTTCAATAATTTATTTATTGAAGTTTTAGTAATGATTAAATTTGTTTGGTGTAATTGAGTTCAAATTTTATATTGTGAAGAGACACTACCGATGTTTTAATGTTGTATGTCATTTAGTAAGATAATCGATAATAGTGTATGATTCGGTTGTCCAATGACAATTGAACAGTGTGTAGATTAGGGTTTGAGGAGTTTAATAAATGTTGCTGAATAATACCATCTTTCTTAATATGGAATTATATGTGTTCGGAGAAAGGAGTGTAGTTATCGCGAATGGAAAATTTTTCATTCACATACATTGTGTAACACCCCAAATCCACAACCTACCAGCTCAAAGCAAGTATCGGGTCGGATCTGGGCGCGATACTGAGAATCCCACGGGCTGGATTACTCAAAAGAAGTAATGAGCTAATAAAGCTTATGTGGAAGAAAATTTGAAAAATTCAAAACCTAAATTACTGTTGCAGTGAAAGTATTAGTACAAGTGTTAAACAATAGTTTCAACTAAAAGTTACAAATAAAAGTTCTAAAGGATCTGGTAAGGATCAGTTCACGTTATTATAACTATTTTAAAATCTAACCAAAAGATTTTGATGGTCCACCCAAGATCTTTCCGCAAAACAAGTAAAGACACCAGTGCACTTCTCTCTTACGGTTCATCTACACCTGAGAGGGTTCATTAAACTAGGGTAAGCTCCTTGGTTAGTGATTTACCATCGCCTGTATTTACCAAGTTGAGTTTTAGTGGTCACATAAAACAAATAGCCACATAAGTCCTAGCACACGGTAAAAGGATACGGGTGGCTAATGCCAAGTTGTTGTCAAATGCCTATATGGAAACTCTGACTAACATACAAGGCATAATATTTTTAGTAGTGCTTGAAGACTATCAATCAAGAATTCATTCTCACCAACCACGCCCAATCAGATGTTCAATTGCAAGCTCGTATCAGATCCAGATAGTTATGCTAGCATACCAGAAACTCTACGTGTAGCCAGTCTAATCAGACGGTCTGTTCTATATCGTTCCCCGCCTACTTCGACCAAATTACAATCGCGCTGAGGACCCCGAAAAGCATAGATAAGCAATCAGGTAGCAGATAATTCAAATTTGACACGACAAGATAAAGTACAAGCCGGTCATCCACATAAAATATCAGAGTAGTTCATGCACTCAGTTTCACAATAATTGAGCATAATATAAATATATACTAACATATTTAAGTTAAACAGGCATAACCCTCTCTAGTGGAGTTTGAGTACTCACGGTTCGTGTAAAGGGTTCAAGTAGTACTGGTTCGAGAGCTATTGGTTTGAGTGGTAAGGTTCAAGAAGAGGGTTCGAGAGGTACTGGTTCAAGAGGTAAAGGTTCCAGTGGAGGATTCGAGAGGTGAGAGTTTGAGTGGAGGGTTCGAGAGGTACTGGTTCGAGAGGTGAGGTTTGAGAGGTGAAGGTTCCAGTGGAGAGTTCGAGTGGTACTGGTTCAAGAGGTACTGGTTCAATAGGCGAGGTTTGAGAGGAGGGTTTGAGAGGTACCCTCTGGTTCGAGAGGTAAAGGTTTAAGTAGAGGGTTTAAGAGGTGAAGGTTCCATTGGAGAGTTCAAGAGGTGAGAGTTTGAGTGGAGAGTTCAAGAGGTGAGAGTTCGAGTGAAGGGTTCAAGTGGTACTGTTTCGAGATGAGGGTTCGAGAGGTACTCTCTGGTTCAAGAGGTGAAGGTTCCAGTGGAGGGTTTGAGAGGTGAGAGTTTGAGTGGAGGGTTCGAGAGGTACTCTCTGGTTCGAGAGGTGAAGGTTCTAATAAAGGGTTCGAGAGGTGAAGGTTTGAGTGGAGGGTTCGAGATATGAGAGTTTGAGTGGAGAGTTTGAGTGGTACTAGCTCGAGAGGTACAGGTTCGAGTGGTGAGGTTCGAGAGGTACTCCCTGGTGGCATCTTATATATATAATCATTTTAATTCGATTCGTGTTAAGGCGATGCAAACACTCTCCTTAGTTAGACGTGGTTTTGTGTTTGGAACTTGGCGCAACCTCTGTTCCTATGCTATCACTGCTCAATCACTGTTCTTATTTTGGTAATAAAATGGTTTAAGGCTATAAGTTTTGGGAAGCAGTGATTGCTATTTATACTAGATGATGGCATGATGGGAGACATAGGTGTACGGACACCTGACACCAAAACTTTATCCATTTACCTTCATTTGGATAAGGTTCATGTCCACTTGCCCGAATTTCACTTTGGATAAGTTTTCACGTCCACTTGCTCGAATTTCTTTTTTTTCCCTTCCTATAGGGTTTTGAGTAATAATTGAAAATAGTCGAGGGAAGTAGATAAGAGATTGAAATTTTTGTTTAAAACCTAGCTATTACATGCACACTGACTTCATTACGGATGGGGTTTTCACAATCTCCTCCCCCCCCCCTAATGAATTCATCCCCGAAATTCCTATTTCTTGTGAACAACTTTGGGTAATTTTCTCGAGTGTCAGCTTCTAGCTCCCAAGTTGCTTCCTCGACCATATGATTTCTCCACAACACCAAAACCATAGGAATCTCTCTGGTTCGCAAGTTCTTATTTTTTTATCTAATATCTTTACGGGAATTTCTTCATACATCATCTTTCATTCACTGCTAAGTATTCATGGTTTAACACGTGTTCGGGGTCAGGGTGGTACTTCTTCAAAAGCGATACATGGAAAACATTATGTAATTTCCCCAACTGGCTAGGTAGCTTAAGTTGGTACGCAACTGGCCTGACTCGTTGTATGACCTCAAAAGGGCCAATGTACCTAGGACTCAGCTTTCTTTTCTTACCATGTCAGACGAGACCCTTGTGAAGGGTTACCTTCAAAAATACCCGGTCACCAACTCTAAACTCTAAATCCCTTATTCGATGGTTCACTTAACTTTTCTGTCGACTTTAAGCAGCCTGTAAGCGCTGCTTTATCAGCTTGACCTTATCCATGGATTCCTCAATCCAAGGTATACCGGCAACTGGGAGAATATTTTTCTCTCCCACTTATTCCCAAAAAAGGGGTGTTCGACATTTTCTACCATATTCATATTGGGCCATACCAATGAACGACTGATAATTATTATTATAAACGAATTCTACCGAAGGTAAGTGAGCATCCCAACTTCCCTCGAAATCCATAACACAACTTCAGAGCATGTCCTCCAAGGTTTGAATTTTTCTCTCAGACTTCCCGTCTATTTGTAGATGGGCACTTATACTAATGTTCAATTTGGTTCCCAGTGCTTCTTGCAGTTGCCTCCAGAAACGGGAAGTGAATCTTGGGTCCCTATTGGACACAATAGTTATCGGCACCCCATGCAATCTTAAAATTTCCCGGTTGTATAGAACCGTCAGTTTTTCCAAGGATTATTTAACATTGATCGGTAGAAAGTGAGCCAATTTTGTCAACCTATCAACCACCACCCATATTGCGTCAAACTTTTTAGGTGTTTGGGGTAGTCCTGTCACAAAGTCCATTATGATGTGATCCCATTTCCATTTGGGAATCTCCAATGGTTGTAATAACCCCGATGGTTTCTAATGCTCAGCCTTGACTTGCTACCACACCAAACAACGCACCACGTATTCTGCTATGTCCCTCCTCATGTTATCCCAGCAGTACTGTCATTTCAAGTCTTGGTACATTTTGGTCCCTCCTGGGTGCACTGTATACTTGGACCGGTGAGCTTCCTCCAACACTCTTTGTGTGATCTTTAAATTTTGGGGTAGGTAAAATCTACCTTACATGTTAGCACTCAGTCACTGTACACTTCAAAGTCCGGTAACTTCCCTTCAGCGGTAAGCTTTCTCTTCTTCACCAATGATTCATCTGATTCTTGAGCCTTCTTAATCTCCGTGGATAAAATAGATTGTACCCTTAGATTGAAGAACACAAGTCGGTCAGGTTTAGCCTTGCATTCCCAACTCTCTGCCTGCGATAACATCTCATTCTCCTTTATCTAGATATGTGCCAAATTCACCTTCCGGCTCAGTGCATCTGCCACCACATTTGCCTTGCCAGGATGATAATTGATCACACAGTCATAATCCCCCAAAAACTCCATCCACCAACGTTGGCGCATATTCAGGTCTTTTTGGGAAAATAGGTATTTCAGGTTCTTATGATCCGGCATTACTTCAAATGTGACTCCGTATAAGTAATGTCCCCATTTCCTTAAAGCAAACACCACTGCAGCTAGTGCTAAGTCATGGGTGGGGTAATTATTTTCATAAGGTTTCAACTTCCGAGAAGCATAAGCAATCACGTGGTCCCTTTGCATAAACATGCATCCTAAACCATCTCCTGAAGCATTGGTATACAATATGAATCCATCATTTCCCTCAAGTGTGGCAAGAACCGGGGCAATGGTCAAACGCTTCTTCAATTCTTGGAAATTGGATTCCATCTTCTCGTTCCATTTGTACTTAACTCCCTTCTGAGTTAGGTGGAACAAAGGAGATGCTAGTTTAGAGAAGTATTTAATGAAACACCTATAGTACCCTACCAGTCTAAGAAAGCTCTGAACTTCCGTACTATTGGTCGGCACCCTCCAATTTAGAATTGTCTTGACTTTAGAGAGATCCACTGATATCCCTTCCTTACTAATCATGTTTCCCAAAAAGTTCACTTGGTTTAGCCAGAATTCACATTTGCTAAACTTGGCGTCCAACCTGTGTTCTTTAAGTAATAGTAATACCTTTCTTAGATGCCCTTCCTGCTCCTGCTGGGATTCAGAATGGACCAAGATGTCATCGATGAAGATGACAACAAACTCATCTAGGTATGGCCGAATTACTCGATGCATGAGATCTATGAAAGTGGTTGGTGCATTGGTTACTCCAAATTACTAGGAATTTGTAATGACCATATTGAGTATTGAAAGTTATTTTAGGCATGTCCTCCATCTTCACTCATAACTGGTAGTACCCTTGTCGTAAATCTAGCTTGGAAAATATGGCTGCTCCTTGGAGTTGATCGAACAACTCCTCAATAATGGGAAGAGGGTATTTATTCTTAGTCGTCACATTGTTTGAGCCTCGATAATCGAAACACATCCAAAGAGAACCACCTTTTTTCTTAACAAACAACACTAGGGCTCCCCCAAGGTGAGGTACTTGGTTGAATGAACCCCCAAGTTAACATATCTTCTAGTTGTAGTTTCAAATCTTGTATTTCTAGCGGCACCATACGATAAGGGGTTCTAGAGACAGGTGTAGCTCCTGGCACTAGATCAATGGTAAACTCAATCTCCCTTTCTAGAGGAAAACTTATAAGTTCCTCCGAAAATACCTCAGGGAAGTCTTGGACAACAGTTATATCTTCTCCCTTTAATTTTTCTATTATCTTTTTCATGACATAAGCTAATATTCCAATTGTTCCTTTACAAATCATCTGTCGAGCCTTAACGCTAGTAACCAGCAATGAGGAAGATTTCTTTCTTCCCACATTCACTTCAGTCGGAGGTTCCCCGGGTCGACATAGCTTAACTTCCTTTGTATGACAATTTAACTGGGCATAATTCTTAGCAAGCCAATCCATCCCAAGTATTACTTCATATTCCTTTAAGGGTAGAGCAATTAGGTCTATGGGAAATTCCCCACGCCCCACATTTACCCCACAGTTTCTACATACACGTCTAGTTAGGATTTTAGCATTGTTTGTGGGAGTGCTAACTTCCAATGTATAGGGTAAGTTCTCTATCTTACCTCCCATATTTTCAAGAAAGGAATAACTAGCAAAAGAATGAGATGCACCAGGATCAATCAAAATGTTAGCTAGTTTACCCACAATAGATAGGGTACCTTCAATGACCTTTCCGCAGTACTCGTGCATTCACTAGGGCTAGGTACAATTCTCGTATGACTTCTTGTCACTCCACATCCCAGTGCCCGAGCTCTAGAATTCTTTGGTTCTTCAGTCAATCACGCTCTGCGATTGTTGCATTTGCCCTTGCCTCTTCTGAGTCAGCACGCAGAAATGTTCCACATGGCGTCTTTTATCAATTGCTCATGGTTCTCGAGGCTAAGGACTCTACCAACTAACTCTGCCTCCTCTATGACTAAGGTGTGCACGACTCAATTTGGGTAGAAGTGAATCTCTACCCAACGCGGATTGTCTAAAACCTCTGACCGTGGAATGAACATCTCCAGGGGAGCTCTACAGTGTCCCCTCACTTCATTGGTCCCCTGAAAGTCATCAGTCACAACCTCTATGTTGCCGTCCATCTATCAAAACAACAAAATTGTTAGTTTGAAAGCTTGGACCCAACTAGCCCAAAACATATATATTCAAAATTTATTCAGTTCCTCTAAAATCTTTTATTTAAGGTAAGTATGGGTTTGCCTTTACTTGTTTTAAAGATGCTCTGATACCACATCTAAAACACCCCAAATCCATGACCTACCAGCTCAACGCAAGTATCGGGTCAGATCTGGGTGCGCTACCAAGAATCCCCCAGGTTGGATTACTCAAAAGCAGTAACGAGCAAATAAAGCTTATGCAGAAGCAAATTTGAAAATTCAAAACCTAACTTACCGTTACAGTGAAAGTATTAGTATAAGTGTTAAACAAGAGTTTCAACTAAAAGTTACAGACAAAAGTTATGAAGGATTCTATAAGGATCAGTTCATATTATTATAACTATTATAAAATCTAACCAAAAGATTCTGATGGTCCACCCAGGATCCTTCCGCAAAAAAAGTAAAGACACCAGTGCACTTCTCTCTTACGGTTCATCTACACCTGAGAGGGTTCATTAAACTAGGGTAAGCTCCTTGCTTAGTGAGGTTCCATCACCTGTATTTACCAAGTTGAGTTTTAGTGGTTAGTAGAAACCAAATAGCCACATAAGTCCTAGCACACAGTAAAAGGATACGGGTGGTTAATGCTAAGTTACTGTCAAGTGCCTATATGGAAACTCTGACTAACATACAAGGTATAACCTTTTCAGTAGTGCTTGAAGGCTATCAATAAATAATTCATTCTCACTAACCACGCCCAATCAGATGTTCAATTACGAGCTATTATCACATCCAGATGGTTATGCTAGCATACCAGAAACTCCACGTGTAGCCAATCTAATCAGACGGTTCGGTCTATACCGTTCCCCACCGACTTTGACTGAACTACAATCGCGTTGGAGACCCCAAAAACACAGACAAGCAATCAGGTAGCAGATAATTCAAGTTTGACATGGCAAGATAAAGTACAATCCGGTCATCCACATAAAATATCAGAGCAGTTCATGCACTCGGTTTCACAATATTTGAGCATAATATAAATATATACTAACATATTTAAGTTTAACAGGAATAACCCTCTCTAGTGGAGTTTGGGTACTCACGGTTCGAGTAAAGATTTCTGGTTTGAGAGGTACTAGTTCGAGTGGTGAGGTTCAAGAGGAGGGTTCGAGAGGTAGTTGGTTCGAGAGGTGAGGTTCGAGAGGTGAAGTTTCCTGTGGAGGGCTTGAGAGGTGAGAGTTTGAGTGGAGGGTTCGAGTGGTACTGGTTCAAGAGGTACTGGTTCGAGATGTGAGGTTCAAGAGGAGGGTTCAAGAGGTACTCTTTGGTTCGAGAGGTGAAGGTTCCAGTGGAGGGTTCAAGAGGTGAAGGTTCCAGTGGAGGGTTCAAGAGGTGAAGGTTCCAGTGGAGGGTTCAAGAGGTGAAGGTTCCAGTGGAAGATTCGAGAGGTGAAGGTTCCAGTGGAGGGTTCGAGAGGTGAGAGTTCGAGTGGAGGATTTGAGTGGTACTGGTTCGAGAGGTGAGGTTCGAGAGGAGGGTTCAAGAGGTACTCTCTGGTTCGAGAGGTGAAGGTTCCAGTGGATGGTTCGAGAGGTGAAGGTTCCATTGGAGGGTTTGAGAGGTGAGAGTTTAAGTGAAGGGTTCGAGAGGTGAAGGTTCCAATAGAGGGTTCGAGAGGTGAAGGTTCCAGTGGAGGGTTCGAGAGGTACTCTCTGATGGCATCATATATATATAATCATTTTTAATTCGATTCGTGTTAAGGCGATGCAAACACTCACCTCAGTTAGACGTGGTTTTGTGGTTGGAACTTGGCGCAACCTCTGTTCCTACGCTACCACCGCTCAATCAATGTTCTTATTTTGGTAAGAAAATGGTTTAAGGATGTAAGTTTAGGGAGGCGGTGATTGTTATTTATACTAGATGATGGCATGATGGGAGACATAGGTGTACTGACACCTGACACCAAAATTTTATCCAATTACCTTCATTTGGATAAGGTTCATCTCCACTAGCCCGAATTTCACTTTGGATAATTTTTCACGTCCACTTGCTCAAATTTCTTTTTTTTTACTTCCTATAGGGTTTTGAGTAATGACTGAAAATAGTCGAGGGAAGTAGATAAGAGATTGAAAGTTTTGGTTAAAACCTAGCTATTACATGCACACTGACTTCATTACGGTCATGGTTTTCACACATTGGCTATCTGTAAGTATAAGCGTGACGATCCATCTACTCTATGTGACAAGGTATATCACATGACCACCTATTTGCAACAATATAGTAAGGGTTTCATGCCTCTACGAGATCCATCACTATGGCAACATGCCAATTGGAGGTTGATTCTCGATATTGAAAAGTTTTGTAATAGGAGGCGTGGTAAGTTTGCGGAGAGATGGATAAGGAATAAAATGGATGAGGGACATCTAAGTGATTGTAGAGGCATCTTTGGGTGAGGGCGTGCTTAGGGTCGCGTTTGTAATATGGAGTTTCTAGAGATCCTTATGTTTTTTTAGACCAATATGTATTACATGATATTATGTAGCCATGCAACTTGTTATGCTAAATGCTCTTGTTTTTTCAGTGTAATTGATTGCGTGGATTTGTATTAAGTGTATTTAAAAAAAATTAAAGCTAATGTTCAATTTGGTTTGAATGTGTATTACATGTAATAATATTAATTTTTGTGGAAATATGGACTGATCATTTCTCCAAGTGATTCTGATTTTCACCAGGGATACGCCATGTATAATCTAGGACCCATTGATGAGGATTTTCTTTACCTTCACCGGGAGCATCGTGCACGTGCAGGCATTGCAAGTGAGGCAGTGCGATGAGGCTTGTTGGATTGGTGGGATCCCTGATCAAGTCATGCGCTATGTGCGTGATGCTAGATTCCAGAGACGGTTGGATTCCACACCAATTCACATCAACCATTCGCTCATCACTGTGTTAGTCGAGCATTGGAGACCAGAGACTTACACATTTCACCTACCAATGGGAGATGCTACCATCACTTTACAGGATGTGGGTATCCTATGGGGTCTCCCGATCGATGGCATGGCAATCACTAGTGTAGACACAAGCAGGCGCACAGATGACTGGCAAATATTTTACACTGACTACCTGGGGGCTACACCAGACACGAGTGTTATCAAAGGGGGGCGCATAAGGGCCAGATGGTTGGGAAACTTGTTGCACAGTCCATTGCCTCTTGATGTTACTGAGGTAGATTATCAGCAATGGACAAGGGTTTTCATTCTACTACTGGTCAGAGGAATGCTCATGTCAGACACATCCGCGCACCTAATCCTTATGGTATATTTGTCGGTACTCATGGACTTAGATGTAGCATATCAGTACAATTGGGGGAGTGCATTTTTGGCACACTTGTACAAGTGCTTATGTGACACTGCAATTCCACAAGTCAAATCTATATCTAGGCCACTAGTCTTACTACAGGTAATATTGTTGGTTAAACTTGTTAGTTTGACACATGCCCATAATGACATCTTACATTATATTATATTTTTATTTATTTATTGTCATTTATGGGCATGGGAGCGAATACCAACCATTTGTCCTACCATACGACTTCCAGTGACTGTCACCATGAGTGTTTTTAGGTCCAGGTTCGTATTCAATTAGTAAGGAAACAATTTTAAACCTTTTGTTCATTCTGTTCATTCTGTTCATCACAGGTGGAGAGCCTGGTACGATTTATCATAATCACCCATGCATGTACTGAAAGTGTACCTCAATCAGCTGACATCTCTCTATGACGGTCAGGTATAATGTAATTCAGATTACCTTTTTTTGAACTAATGGAATAAAAGGTGTTTCTTTCCTAACCACAACACTTGTCTATTATGTCAGTTTATTTGGCAGCCATACACTGAGGATGTCATGCAACATCTCCCACAATATTGTACAGGTGGTAGCAACAACTGGCTATTGTGTGTTGACCTCATTTGCTGGCACGTCGTGAAGTATCATTATGTTCATTGTGTTCTCAGACAATTTGGCCTTATCCAGACAATACCCATGCAGTTGGTCACTAAGGATGAACACAAACTGCTTCATACTAGAGATCGTCAGGTGAGGTAAGGCATGGATTCATGTGTTGAACTGAGAAGATATCTCGATGTGTGGGAACATCAAGAAGCATAACAAATTAATGCACTTGGGTCAGCGGATCCATATACACCCAATCGAGAATACATTGAGTGGTATTTTTGCAGGACAGTGACCCTAATTGATCAGCCAGGATGGAGCCATATGGTTATGGAGGGTTTTCATGGAGACGGAACTACTGTGGAGTATATGGTATTTACTAAAATTCTAATAGTATCAACAAATAATACTTCAGATTCCCTCAATTTTTAATATCTAACCTATTTATCTCATTTATGCAGTTGCAGGCAATGTCCGAGATGAGCCTTATGTAAGATATTAATTTGGACGAATGTTCCCCACGTTTCACGGATGTTACTAGGGGGTACATGGTGTTGCCACATGTATTCTAGAATATGCGCATGAGCCCTCCAGACTGCGGTATTATCTGCAACATGTGCACACCGAGGAACCTCCCCCTGGTGTGATATACAATGAAATCAAAAGCCACCGTTTAGCTCCACTTGGTCGACAGGGTGGTTAGTGACCGCATGCTCGGGGCCCTACAAAACATATTGGTTCATCTGAAGTCGGACCCTCATGTGCGAGTCCAAACAACGCCGGGCCATCACATGGTGGACCCTCATACTACAACACTACTTCAGCTGATTCTACTGCATATCTTACTCCCACTGCTAGTAATGTGTATATGTTGCCTACTTCTCCATTAGATACAGGTAGTGTTCCCCATGTCCAGTATGATTTGAATGAGGACGCAGGAGACAATATGGAGGAGGATTTTATAGAGGGAGTTTCGCATGATGACGTACATGTTTCTACTCAGATGGCTGTTCCATGACGCACATCCCGCACCATACGTCCGCTCCCAAGTGGAACAGGTGGAAAGTTTTGCAGAAGGCGTCATTAGTACATTACAAGTCGTTGGACATTCATTTAATTACGTTTCCACCTATCTGTTTGATACGTGTTCTTCGAATATTGTATCTCTGAATCAATTCATGTTTATTTGGTTTTCATTATCATCTCTAATTTCATAAACATCAAATGCATCTACTCTTATATTTTTTTTATTTTTTTTATATTAGTTAATAGCGGATAAAGTGGAAAATTAAAAAAATGGAAAAAGTTTCAGAGGCAGAACACTTGGGGACAGGGATATACTGTCACCGTGTATGGTCCACCATCGCAGACTTATAAGGTTGTGACAAGGACCATTGATGGCAGCATTGATGAGAGCCAATACACTGTGAAATACCAGAGAAAGGAATATAGTTGTCGCAAACGGCAAATTTTTTGTTTCCCTTGTTCCCATGCATTGGCTGCCTGTAGATATAGGAGTGACAATACATCTACTCTATGTGACAGGGTATATCACACGACCACCTATGTGCAACAATATAGTGAGGGTTTTGTGCCTCTTCGAGATCCATCACTGTGGCAACATGCCAATTGGAGGTTGATTCCCAATATTGAAAAGTTTCGTAATAGGAGGTGTGATCAGTTTGCGGAGACAAGAATAAGAAAGAAAATGAATGAGAGAGTGTCGGGTGATTGTAGAGGCATATGTAGGTGAGGGCGTGATTAGGGTCGTGTTTGTAATATGGAGTTTCTAGATTTAGACCAATATTTATAACATTATATGATGTAGCCAGTAAGCTTGTTATGCTAAATTCTTTCATTTTTTAGTGCAATTAATTGTGTGAATTTGTATTATGTGTATTTGTTTAATAGTATTCATTTTCGTGGAAATATGGACTGATCATTTCTCTATGTGATTCTGATTATCACCAGCGATACTCTACGTATCATCCAGGACCCATTGATGAGGATTTTCTTTACCTTCACTGGAACCATCGTGCATGTGCTCTGTACAACGGTAATTTGGAGGATGAGGCATTGCAGGTGAGGCGGTGCGATGTGGCTTTTTGGATTGGTGGATTCCCTGATCGAGTGATGCGCTATGTGCGTGAAGCTGGATTCCAGGGACTATTGGTTTTTGCACCAATTCACGTCAACCATTCCCTCATCACTGCCTTAGTCGAGCATTGGAAACCAGAGACGCACATTTCACCTGCTGATGGGGAGGCTACCGCCACTTTCCAGGATGTGGGCATCCTATAGGGCCTACAGATCGATAGCATGACAATCACTGGTGTAGACACTAGCAGCGCACAGATAACTGGAAGAGATTGTGCACTGACTACCTGGGGGCTACACCAGACACGAGTACTATCAGAGGGGGTCGCATAAGGGCCAGCTAGTTGGGAAACTTGTTGCGTAGTTCGTTACTTCTTGATGCTAATGAGTTAGATTGTCAACAGCGGGCTAGGGTTTTCATTCTACTACTGGTCGGAGGAATACTCATGTTAGACACATCCGAGCACCTGATCCCTCTGGTTTATTTATCGGTGCTCATGGACTTAGATGCAACACATCAGTACTGTTGGGGGAGTGCCATTTTGGCACACTTGTACAGGTGCTCATATGGTGTTGCAATCCCACAAGTAAAATCCATATCTAGGCCATTGATCTTATTACAGGTAACGTTATTGGTTAAACTTGTTAGTTGTACATCTCGTACATAATGACCTCTTGCATTATATTACATTTAAATTTATTTATTGCAGCTACAGGCCTGGGAGCAAATACCAACCATTCGTCCTGCCGGACGACTTCCAGTGATCATCACCATGAGTGCTCTTGGGTCCAGGTTTGTATTCAATTAGTAAGGACACACTTTTTAAACCATTAAAATTACTAGGAATAGCTAATATTATTCGTTTTGTTCCTCACGGGTGGAGAGCCCGGTACGATTCATCACAATCACCCATGCATGTGCTGAAAGTGTACCGCGATCAATTAGCATCTTTTCATGACAGTCAGGTATAATGTGATTCGGGTTTCCTTTTTTTGAACTAACGGAAAAGGGGTGTTTCTCTCCTAATCATAACACTTGTCTGTTATGTCTTTTATTTGGCAGCTATACACTGAGGATGTCCTGCAACAACTCCCGCAGTACTGTACAGCTGGTAGCAACAACTGGCTACTGTGTGTTGACCTCATTTGATGGCACGTCATAGAGTACCGTTATGTTCATTGTGTTCTCAGGCAGTTTGGCCATATCCAGCCAATACCCACGCAGTTGATGAACACAAACTGCATCATACTAGAGACCGTCGGGGGAGGTCAGGCATAGATTGGCGTGTTGAACTTAGAAGATATCTCGATGTGTGAGAACATCGGGCAGAGCAACAAGTTAATGCACTTGGGTCAGCGGATCCATATACACCTGGTTGAGAATGCATAGAGTTGTATTTTTGTAGGACAGTGACCCTAATTAATCAACCAGGATGGCCCCAAACGGTTACGGAGGGTTTTCATGGAGACGGAGCTACTATAGAGTATATGGTATTTCCTAAATTTCTAATAGTATTAACAAATAATACTTTAGATTCCCTCAATTTTTAATATCTAACATATTTATCTCTTTTATGTAGTTGCAGGCAATGTCTGAGATGCGCCTTATGTAAAATATTAATTTGGATGAATGTCCCCCACATTTCGCGGACGTTATCATAGGAGTACATGGTGTTGCCACACGTACTCTACAATATGTGCATGAGCTTTCCAGACTGCAGTTTTATCGGCCATATGTGTACTGTGAAAAACCTCCCCCTGGTGTGAGATATAATAAAATTAGAAGCCACCATCCAGCTCCACCTGGTCGACAGGGTGGTCGGAGATCGCGTGTTTGGGACCTTACGGACCACGTTGGTTCATCTGAAGTCGGACCTCACATGCGAGTCAACGAACGCCGGTTCATCACATGGTGAACCCTCATACTATGACACTACTACAGTTGATTTCACTGCATATCTTACTCCCACTTCTAGTCATGCGTACATGTCGCCTACTGCTCCATTAGATACATGTAGTGTTCCACGTATCCATTATGATTTGAATGAGGACACAGGCGACGATATGGAGGAGGATTTTACAGAGGGAGCTCTGCAGGATGACGTACATGTTTCTACTCAGATGGTTGTTCCACGGCGCACATCCCGCACAATACGTCATCCCCCATGTGGAACGGGTGGAAAGATTTGCAGAGGGCGTCATTAGTACATTACATGCCTTAAAGCATTAATTTCATTACGTTTGTACCTATATGTTTTACACGTGTTCTTCGAATATTGTATCTCTGAATAATTCATGTTAATTTGGTTTTCATTTTCATCTCTAATTTCGTAAACATTAAATGCATCTACATTTACATTTTTGTTTATTTATATTAGTTAACAGTGGAAAAAGTGTAAAATTCGAACAAAAAAAGAATTTTCCAAATTACGATTCAAATACTGTAGTAACTTCAGAATTTTTTAATAATTCATTCCTACTCTATTCAAGATTATTTACAATATTGCAATACCCATGATCAATTTTGTTTCATTATCCTCATTCTACTGATGTGCTATTGGGGACAACGAAAATATAAAAAATAAAAATTGGAAAATCATATAGAAGACTAATTAAAAAATTATTTTAAATTGAGGACGCATTCAGAGCATGTTAAAAAAATTATTTGTTATATTGAGGACGCATTTAGCGAATGCGTCCTCTAAATGCAGGTAAAAAAATTTATATAAAACCGAGATGACGCATTCAGAGAATGCGTCCTCATCACCAGCGGTAAAAAAGAATTTTAAATATCTAAATGCGTCCACTAAATGGCTGTAAAAAAACATAAAATGAGGACGCATTCGCTGAATACGTTCTCTAAACTGGGGTTAAATAAAAACGAAATCCTTCATAAAAATGATCATTTTTCAAAACAACCACAATTACATCCAACTTGGATTTATCATAGATCATCAAAGAAACCACTCTTATAAGCTCAGGTTTGTAGATCCCAGGTATCTTCTTTTACAATTTCACAGTTTCTGTTAATAGACAAAATACACGTAACTTTAAAAAAATATATATATAGTTAGACTTCCCGGCTTCGGTAAAGATGATTATCCATGCATAAACTTGTTTTTCTGCAATTGAGAATTGTTTCCACAGCAATGGACGACTCAATATGCATGCATTGTCGAAACCGTATTTGGAGATTAAAATTGATTTTTCATGTGAAAGGGTTTATAGTAATTTGATGGCTCAATATGCATGCTCCTCTTTCGCCGTCTTCCGCCATTTCATCAATGCCTTGGCGGTTTGTTCTTCGAATTTCATGTGCGAGCCCACAAAACCACTTATAGGAAATGTTCACCGTCAACGTCGGTTCCTCATGCCATTATCATTTTCTACCGTGTTTCCTGTAGACGACGGAAAATTTCCTCAACATACAAATTCCACAAAGCTCAGTTTCAGCGGCCAAACACAGTATTTAGAGGAAGTATATTTAAAGTCCTATAATGTTACCCGTGCTACATTTTTTTTCTGGAATACCGATGGACTTATGTTGATAACTCAAGTCAAGAAAGCAATCTAACTGCATCTTTTGGCATTTCGGTTGCCTGGATTCTTGGTTTTCTCGCGTATAAGTTCTCTATCCTCTTTTGATTTGTTTGTGCTTAAAATTGAGTCTGATTTTTTCCTCTTTTAGTGGTGAAATTCCGGGTTTAATTTGCACAAAGTGCAACGACCGGCTCTAGTCTATTTAAATATACGATCAAATTTTAATGGAGGAGAGAAAATAAGCGGGCAATTTAAGGTGGGACAGGGGTAACATTATTTCAACTAACTAATACCTATTCCAAGCGGGAGTCGGATTTCCTAAACCCTTTCCAAGCCGGTTTCGGATTTCATCAACCTGCAATTTCTTCCTATATATACTCAGCCTCACCACAGGAATCAATCATTTTTCTGAGTTCTCAACAATCAACTCAAATCATGGATCAGTTCAATGAATTCGTCGGAGATTACTACTCCGAGATGGCCGGTTTTGACGACCATGAGGAGGAGATGGGGGCGATGCAGAAGCGAATGAAGGAGTTGGAGGAAGAAACCGCTGCGCTGCGCGAGATGCAAGCCAAGGCCCATCAGAAGGACGCCGGCGCCGCCGAGAGCGACTCGCGGTCGATATTCGTCGGAAACGTCGACTACGGCTGCACGCCGGAGGAAGTGCAGCGGCATTTCAAGTCATGCGGCCAAGTTAACCGCGTGACCATACGGACCGATAAATTGGGGCAGCCCAAGGGCTTTGCGTATGTGGAGTTTAGCGATCAGCAAGGCGCTGAAAACGCGCTTGAGCTTCATGAATCTGTGCTCTATGGGCGTCAGATTAAGGTTATGGCGAAGAGGACTAATGTTCCCGGGATGAAGCAGTTCCGCGGGAGATGCGGTGGCGGCAGCGGTCCGAGAGGCGGCCGCTACGCTCCGTATGGGTACACGCCGAGATACAGAAGGGCGGCGCGTTACACGCCTTACTACTGAACTGGAAAAGGTGGATTAAGATGTAGCTTACTTTAGTTTGACCTTTGTACTCAGGGATTCTCATTAGAGTTTCTGATTATTAATTAGTTTGTTGCATCTCCGATGCACAGGGGTCTCCCTTATTTACGGGGGATATTTGGTTAATTTTTATTGGCTCTTTAGTTAACCTTCAATCTGACGTCCGATTAGAAATTTTAACCGCATGTCTTTTTTGGAATTTTTCTCCAATCCAACCTTAAGATGGATGACTCTGTTCTGGCGTGTAAACCGCCAAACATAAATTCTTTCCCAGCAAACCTAAAACCATATTCGTATGTGTTCGGCAAACCTAAAACCTGGAACATCTATGTATTTTTTCTTCGCTTTAATCAAGTTATCGATTCTCAAGGTAAAAATATTTTTGATAACTTCGATCTCGTATTTGTACATATTCTGTAATTTGGTGTTTAGATTTGGGTTGCCGATGTATACATGTGCGCAAGACGCTTTGGGTGATTATGTTATTGGAATATTAGTGAAGAGAAAGAAACTTCCCATAATGAATTTAAGTTTTCATGTGTTGTTGAAAACTAGTTTGTTGTCATGCAATTAGCATGATGTTTGTTTAGGGAACGTAATGGCCTCCATATCATTTTTCGGTGATGTTCTTCTTCTCTGATATTTCATTTTAAAGTTGGATATAATTTAGTGCATGGAAAATTAATCAATGGAATAATATGAGGTTGTATACAGTGATTTTGGTTAAAGATGTAACCCTCCAACCCACTTCATATTCCTTAGTTTGAATTTTGCAAGTTAAACTTACCCAACTTCGACAATTAAATTCTATTATTTTATATACAAAATTATTATCATGTTATATGTTATTGGATTCATCGTAACATATATTTTTTAGTTTTTACTTATTCAAAAAAAATTTACACATATAAATAAAGATATTAATATTCAAACATTGATACAATTGACTTCCAAAAGTCAAATTAAGTAATATGAAGTGGGACGGAAGGAGTATATATATTTTTTTTTAATTGGGTAATAACTCAAATGAGCCCCCATAAAATCCCTCCCCTCCCCTTACCCTTAGTGGAAATTGAACCCATGACCTCATGGTGGTAGCACTAGACTTCAACCGCTAGACTAACATTCAATTCCCGACGGAAGGAGTATATAATATTGCTGTCAAACAATCAAGTCTTTTGATTAAATCTGTACTGCGGATTTAATAATCAATGTTTGGTACTACAGCTTGATAAGGTGCTCTCTCTTATATTGCAGCTTGATTAAATCTGTACTGCAGATTGATAATGTCACTCTTATATTGCAGCTTTCTGTGGTAAAGTTGTGTATATAATCAATGTTTGTTCTTACGGCAATAATTTGTCTACAGGTATTGAAATGTCTTCAAATTTGTATCAGAGTCAGATAGTTCGAGCAACGAATCAATGTCTATTTTAAAAGGTTGTTTGACGAGCAATGGGAATATGATGATATGGTTTCCTTGAAAAAAAAGTGGGATGCAATCCATTTCTATTATGGTTCCTGCTTTAGTTTCGATGATGTCCACGGATAGAAAACGACCACATGGAGGCTCTGTTCACAGACGACGGTATATAAAGTGTGAAAGACATAAGCATCACGAGTTAATCATGAATGATTATTTTAAGGGAGCGGATTAAAAATACACACCTGAACAATTTCGTCATCATTTTCGAATGGATGTAGAATTATTTAATCGTATTCTACATGCAATTGAGAATCATGAACAATATTTTACCCATAAAGTTGATGCAGTTGGCAGGTGTGGGATAAGTTCTTTACAAAAAAATGACGGCAGCTTTGCGATTGTTTGTGTATGGTTGTGATGCTTATCAACTTGATGAATATGTTTAGATTGGTGAAAGTACTGCAATTGAAAGCCTTAAACACTTTTGTGACGTTATAATAAATATTTTTGGAGGAGAGTATTTGAGGAGACCGAATGAGGGGGATGTGGAAAGGATACTTAAAGAAAGAGAGGAGTGTGGTTTTCCTGGAATGCTTGGAAGTTTTGATTGTATGCATTGGCAATGGAACATTTTCCCCCACAACTTGGTATGGTACACATACAAATGGATTTAAGAAAGCTCTAACTCTAATCCTTGAAGTTGTGGCGTAAAAGACCTATGGATTTGGCATGTTTTCTTTAGTATGGAAAGTATAAATAATGATATTAATGTTCTCAATATGTCTCCTTTGTTTGATGATCTTGTCAATGGTATTGCACCGCCATGTCGTTTTGAGGTTAATGACCATCAGTACGATATGAGATATGGGATTTATCTGTCGTATGCAACTCTAATCCAATCAATATTATCGCCTTGTTCTGAGAAAGAAAAGTTGTTTGAAAAATGTCAAGAGGACGTGAGAAAAGATGTAGAACGAGCATTTGGAGTGTTACAAAGTAGATGGCACATTTTGAAAGGCCCATCACGCATGTGGAATGTCAAGGATCTTGGAATGATTATGAAAACTTGTATCATATTGCATAACATGATAATTGAAAGTGAGAATCGTACAGGAATCAATCCTGAAGATTGGGTTCCTCATCAGGATGAAAAGATCGATGATGTGAATTTGGAGCATGACTACTCCATTATTGTCTCTAAAATGATCAAGCGACTTAAGGAAGTACAAAGCACAAACATTCATAGAGACTTGAAGGATGATCTTATCACCCGTTTGTGGGATAGACATGATTATGCATAAGATTTAGTTTTCTTTTTTATATATAGAGCTACAGTAATTGCTTTTTATTATATTTAATTGTTTTAATTAGTTGTCTCGTAAATTCTCTACTTGGTTATTTGGGTTTGCGGAAACATGTTTAAACAAGTTTCAGATGATTAAACATATTCTATGTATGATTGATGATAATATGATACACAGAATAATGACAAATAGGTTCCTTGCAAGAAATGCATACATACTAGTTTATGTCTTGGAAAGCTTGTTTACGGGTATTATTTTCAGAACGAGAATTTATTCAGTTGATTAATATGGACGACAGCATACCTTAATACCAACAAAGCAAAAGCAACATCATAAAATCACTATAACGGCATCATAGTAAAAATACTATTAATCTCATAAAATCGGCATAGCAGCACCATGACACATATTTCATCATTGTATCAACCCCATGTCATAAAAAAAAACATAGCTACAAATAAACAAGAAGAATTATAAAGAATCTGAAAGATTTCATATCCAATGAAAATATAGAGAAAAAAAATCCCTTACTACATAAGCATTCTGAATGCAAAACTAGACACTTAAAAAATAGAAGCATTATAGGTTGATATCATCATTAGAAGATATATCTCTAAAAAATCCATCATTCTCCCAATCCTTTAATATCTGTGCTTCCATAATTTCATATTTCTTGTGCAGGTTCGGAATAAGATTAGAGAGATCTTTTTCCAATATGTGCTCCTCTTCTAATCGCTTCTGAGCTTTCTGTTTCATCATTTGGTTACTCCCTTTGAATCCAATCTCAGCGTTAAATATTTTTTCCTTCAACTCATGCTCTTTCTTCTCTCTTTCTTTCTAGAGATCTAGCTCTTCTCGATTTACATCAAATTGCCTTTCAAGAGATGTTTGAAGTTTATCTAGTGCCTCAGCCACCCCATTTTCGGTAACCAACTTTTTCTTCTGATCTTTTGTACCTTTTCTTCCAATGGTTGGACGTGCAACTCCTTCATCATTTGTTTTGTCCAATTCATCATTTTTTGTTTCAAAACAAACATTCTCAGCTGAATCTGTAATTTCAAAGGTAAAGTACACTTTCAGAGATATTTGCCTTATGTTATGTAACGTAATGTTAACTGTAATAAAAAATAAATATATTTAAGAAAATCATGAGGTGGTGCAGGAAAAACGTGGAATGGTAATTGGGTCAAACTGTGTTTGTATCGAGGATGGGGGATCTTCATTAGAGATATCAAGTGCAAGCTTCCACTTCTTGATCCCATCTTGCTTAGTTAGGTGTTGTGTACACCATTTTGCATATTTTAACAAATCTCACAACATTCTTCATGCTTGAATGGTTGATTGTTATTGGTGTCCTGAAATGTTCGCAACGCGGCTCTTTTCTACACATATAACAAAGGAAAAAATGACAGCTACAATTGTGTCATCTATGTAAATGACAACTACAATTAACTAAAGAGACTCTATATTTTAAAGCTACAAATGCATGTGGAAATAAAAAGAGATTACTTACCACATCTTCAAGTGTTGTTTCACTTTTTTTTCATTCTCTCCAATCGCCCATAGCATCCATGAAATTTGGTTATTGCTGCTTGAAGTCCTCCCCATCGACATCCCAACGCATTTGCGTCACATGTTCTATCGAATTCCCCCATATTTTCTCTCCATACCTGTAAAATGAGCTCCAAAGAGTTTTTGATTTTTGGCCTGCTCCAATATCAGCATCAAATTAGACACGTAGTCGAGCTTTTGTAAGTGCTATATCTTCATCAAGATTCCAATGTTGAATTGTTGCTAGAGTTTTTTCAGGGTTTAAGGGAGACTTTTTTTTCCTTCGGGATGGTTTGGATGGTTGAGAATATGAGCTCATGTTATCTCAATTCGGAACACTAAGTAAACCTTGATAAGAAAAGTTTTGTCCATATCGTTGTGGATATTGAGAAGAAACCCGAGGAAAAGTTTGTTGATATTGAAAGTTTGATGAAAACACCCCCATAGCAAAATTGATCTAAATCGACAAAGTTTTACTGAGTGATAGTAGTTTGAGACTGAATTCCAATAGAATTCAGAGATTGTATGGTGTTCGGGGAATCACATGTGTTTGACTGAGAAAATTGCTGAAACTCTCCGGAATCCATGAGCTTTAGGAAATCGAAGACAACCTACAAAAGGACACAGAAAGTTGAGGCTCTACCCCAATTGGTTCGTAAAGAGCAGAGACAAATGAAAGTAGAAGATGTCTGGCCAATGTTTGCAATTAACACAAGAGGAAATAACATTTACTTGAAATACAAAAAATAAGATGAACAACATATGTACGTCCATTACGCAAATATAGTATTCAAACCATAAATGCATGCTGGCGTGTGTAATATATCTTTACACATCATAAGAAAATGAAGTGACCATATCCATGTGACTATAAATGCATACTGGTGTGTGTAGTATCATCTAAGCAAGTTCTTTCTACTTGGTCACAATTCATTGTACCTTAAACTCATGCTTATCAAGAAAGAAATGAAGTCATACAGGTTAAATCATATCTTCTCTACAGCATACCTTCTGTGAAAAAGGAAGAACAAAAACCAGAATATATGTTATAGATAATTTATGCACACCCAAGTTCAGAAAAGTACTGCAACAAAGCTACATTTCATCACATAAACCATAATGAATCACCCTAAATTACTGCAACAAAGCTTTCTAAACAGATCAGAAAAGTATAATTTCAAAAATCTTAAGTTCACATTTTAATCACAATTATTCTACTCCACTGTTTGTGTTGGATGATTAGCTATATGCAAATTATAAAATGCGGCAATACTTGTAATATCTGCACTAGTTTATGTACATAGTATTGAGGACATATTCATCATTTATCACATCAAGCTCTTCTTTTAATACGGTTATAGTAGAGTATCTGTCTTGCAACCAAGATTTTGAAGTCTCTCCAAACGACGTTCATGTAACAGTTAGTGCGGGACAAGCAATCGAAGTCCTATTCATAGCCCTAGCTCAATCTGGAGCCAACATACTTCTTCTGAAACCAGGATATCTATTCTACAAAGCTCGAGCTAAAATTGATCTCTTTTTAACTAAAATTGAGAGTATAAATTTCCTCTTGACTAAAATTGAGAGCATAAATTGATCTTCCTCGCAATTGTCAACAGAAATGAATATTATGTAATTTCTCAATGAGCTTATTGTATTGATACAACATTCTACTCAGGCCAAAAATTAGAAAAAGAAGTCACTTGCCAATTCTCTTTCTTTTTCTACATGTTATGGATCTCATTTAGTCTGAAACCTCTTTGAAGGTGTTATGATGTAGAGAAGGACAAGGTGGCCTTTACGAAGGTGGAGAGTTTCCTTCCGGGCAAAATATACTACCATGGATACTTGAAGAGTTTCTTGGAAATTACTAAATGGAATGGTCCCGAGGTATCTAAATTGTTTGCTAATCTTGTTTGAAGGACTTTAAGTAAAAAAATCCATTCCCTGTGAATAGACATTGCAGAACCACCCAAAGTTCTCTGCTGCTTGGTTGTACGGCTTAGGGGGGTGAACAACATTTATATAATCAATTCCTAAAGCAGATTCCCTATTGCATTGCTGCCCATATCTCCTATCCATCATAGGATAGATGTTATCTTAGATCTACATTCAACTTGCAAAGGAAACTATTTATGCAACCAATTATCCTAACAAGTTCAACACAATGCCACAGACATGCGACCCATTCATGTAAGAAGTCAAATTTACAAGCTCAAGCCTCCAAATAAGTTCCAATCAAACACATGGATCAAAACCCCACAATCAGAATGCAAAAAATACAAGGAAAAATAAACCGAGATTTATCAAGGGGAAGAAAGTGCAGAAAAGGGAAACCTAAAAGTGCAGAAACGGGAAAAATTCGAAGAACAAATTTTGAATCACCTGCCCAAAGTTTTGGCTGATTTGGCAAAGCGCGGGCGCCAATTTCACCTTCGAAGAAGAGAAGGTGGTCGATGTAATTTTCTACCACGTAATATTAACCCTCACAATTGAACCCTTGGATTGGAAAGGAAATTTAGAGTTGGGAGTCATTGCATTGGCAATAGAAGTTTACCCAAATGAATGTTGCATTGGAGATGCTCAAAGCTCTCATTTTCCACACTCGAGTCATCCTATATTGGCGTTTATAGCAAAACGATGGGATCAAAATTTTGCACCACTTTCCGTGTTATTTGTGTGTTGTAAATAAAACAACGTGGGTTTATGCAATTTGGGATTCTGATTCGCTTTTTACAGAAATTTATCATTTACTTTTTATAATATCTTTATTGAATAGTGATTAACTAATAAGTACTTGATTCATTTGTAAATATAGATTTATAGAGATAAATTACAAATACTCCCTTCTTTTTTTTGAAAAATTACAAATACTCCCTTTGTTCAGCATAAACAGTAGAGAAGGGAGTGAGTCAAAATTTTACCAACATCCACCATCAATGTTTCGGCCATTGACAACCATCAACCAGTGAACAAAAACTGATTCACAAACACCACATACCACTAACAACAATTATAAGAACATCTTTACCCGAACCAAATCCAAGGAATCATTTCTTACTGGAATTCATCACGGGATCAGAGTTGAGGGCATGGGCAGTGGTGGTCTCTTAAAATTAAAAGACCGCTTAAGAGACCGAAAACCACCACAGTGGTGGTCTCTTGAGTGGTCTCTTGTTAAGAGACCACTCACCGGGCTCTTGGTAAGAGCCCAGTCAAGAGGCCGAGTGGAGTCAACAATGTGCGGCTGCGCACATGGGCTTGCTGTGCAAGCCTTTTTTTTGCCATAGTGGGACACGTGGCGCCCCCTGAGTGGGCCACGTGTCCCAGTCTGCTGCATCCTTTTTTTTATTTTTTGTTTGCGGACATGTGTCACCCATGGATTGGGTCACGTGTCCGCAACGGTAATTTTTGAGTGGGAATCTGAACTTGAAAGCTGGGGGACATGTGGCCGAATAAGAGGTCGACACGTGTCCCCAACGGCTGGAAAAAATGGCTATTTTCTTTAATGGGACACGTGTCCCATTCTGGTGGCGACACGTGTCCCAGCCGAATTTTTTTAAACTTTTTTATTTTTTTATAATTTCTATTTTAATTTTTATATTTCATTCTCCCACTTTTTTTGCCTATAAATATGGAGCATTTCAACTCATTTCACCACACTACTTCCAATTCAAATTCTCTTACCTCACAAATTCATCCTCTATATTGTAATTCATTTTTGTGATGGATCCACGAAGAACGTCGAAAGGCAAAGATCGGGTAATTCCAAATTCTTTCAATATGGAAAATTTTTCGCAAAATCCGAATTATCGTCCATTTCAAAATTCGAAATTTAGTGAAAATTCTCCGAACATCCCTCCCCACTTTTATTTCAATTCTCAACATTCATACATGAATTTTCAAAATCAATGCCACTCTTCACGAAACGCATACATGAACCCTCCTTACCCGAACCACTCCCAAAATGCGAACACCCAATCGCAAAATTCGTACCATAATTTATATGGTCAAAGCTTTCATGCTCCACATCTTGATGCTATAAACGAATCGGGAGCATTTTCACCCCGAGGAGGTCGCGGTTCACCGGGTCAAAATTTTGGTGGTAAAGATGGGCGACAATATGGAAGTCACGATGTTACGGACGGTAAGCCCTATTTTAATGTTTTTATTTCAATTATGAAGATTCTAATTTATAATTCATTTATATTGCCTTCAATTCCCTTTGTTATATTTAAAAATAAGTATATTTGAACATGCAAAATATATGTAGCTATTATATGCATTTAGTATATGCATTTTAATATGCAATCTAGTACATCATTTGAACAATCAAGTACATCATCTAATATGTTCGTGTATTTTAAAATGAATTCTCATAATTTGGAGTTAGTATATGTTTGAGATTTGTTTTGCTTTGAAAAAATGATTTATTCATTTAGGAAATGATGTAGGTGAAGGAAATGATGAAGTTGCAATAGTGGATGGGAGTACGGTTCCGAAGAAGAAAGGTAGCCGGGACAAATGGAGTGTAGAGGATGATAAAATCCTTTGTGGCGCATGGTTCGAGCATTCCACCGACTGCGTGGTGGGTACAGATCAAAATGCTGGTGTGTTTTGGTCTAAAATTATGCGCGATGTGAATCATTATGCAAATTCCAACCGGTCAATGAAGTCGTGCAAGTGTCGGTGGTCAAAAATGGCTCACGATATTGGCAAATATGTGGGGTGTGAAAGTAAAGCCGCGCGTCACTTCAGTCGGGGCGGGAGTGGCTCTAGCCAAGGAGATATAAAGTCATGGACCCTGAACTTGTTTGCAGATGAAAATGATGGGCAACAATTTTTATTCTTCCATTGTTATGACGATTGCAGAAGGAACCCTAAATTCATAGCACAAAATGGCCCAAAGGATACCAATGGAGAAGAATATTCACTACGGGGGGTGCCATCAACACCCCGTAGTGGCGATGATCCTCAAGCTATGCAATATCCATCCAGACCTATTGGTGTGAAAGCCGCTAAATGCAAGGCAATGGGCAAAGGAAAGGCCAGGGCAAGAACAACAAATGATGAAAAAGAATCCGCTAGAATGCAGTGTGCGGCCGCAATTGAAGCAGCTACAAAAAAGGTTGAAATACTTGCGGAGAGTGAAAGAGCTAGAATGGAGTACAACATATCACAGCGGGAGTTCGTTGAAAAACAATCAGAGCGGGATAAACTGATAGCTAACACTAAACTCCTTGATAGTTTGATTCAAAAGGGAGAGTTGTCCGCAGCAGAGGAAGAACTACGAGATAAATTAATTGGGGTAGTCTACGGTGGAAATTAATTGTAATATTTATTTTTTGGTCAGACTAGATCAATATTTATTTCTTTCCTATTATTAATAATTGGTCGGACTAGGCCAATATTTTGATTTTTAAATTGTAATAATGGGTTGGAGTAGATCAACATTTTATTCAGTATTTAAAGTTATTTTTATAGTTGTTATAATTGGTTTCGCGCACTTTTTATGTTTTCCATATTATTTTATAGAAAAAATGAATTCTCGTAGTATTTATTTATTTAATTTCGTTTTAATAGTTTCTTAAAAAAAATTGAAATTCATTTTATTTTTTACGCTGAAGCATCGTATTGACAAGAACGAGAAAAACAAATTATTTAACATATTTTTAAAAAACGAATTTAAATTTAAATATTTAAACATTATATTAAAATAATATGGAAACGAATTTAAATTTAAAAACGAATTTAAATTTTAATTTTAAAACGAATTTAAATTTAAATTTTAAAATGAATTTAAATTTAAATTTTAAAACGAATTTAAATTTTAAAACGAATTAAAAATGAATTTAAATTTAAATTTGAAAATGAAATTAAATTTAAGAACGAATTTAAATTTAAAAACGAATTTAAATTTAAATATTTAAACTTATTTTTGGTGGACAAATTTATTTAAAATAATATGTAATGGTCAAATTAATGAGTAGGATAGAGAAAATTAAGTGGGTTCCATGAATAGTGTACAGTGGTCTCTTAACCATTGTGGTGAAAAAAAGGGGTTGTCTCTTAAGTGATCTCTTAAGCTGAGGTGGAAGAGAGAGGGAGAAAAATAATATATTTAATTGGTAAGAGACCGGTAGTGATCTCTACCACTGCCCATGGCCTGAGCCCCTTATTTTTTATCTCCTTAGTCTCCTCAAACATCAAGCCATCAGCAACATTTAATTAAGTTGTGTGTGTGCTTGGATTAAAGTTTAAAATACGTATGTTTGGCTCTAAATATAAATTTTGAGAGAAGGTTTCGATTTTCTTAAATTCGGCGCACTTACCATTTTTGTATATTTTTCTAATTTTATCACATTTCCTTTTATGGCAAAAAGTACATCATTCTCAGAGTCACTCATCAAACTTTTTACTCTCCCCTCTCAATTCCCACCATACATTTCAACTTACAAAAATAACACCACCTAAACTTATGGTGTCAAACATAGTGAAAGGGATGGAATATGTTAGATTGACTAACAATTAGATCAATTATTAAAAAAATCTCCTTTTTTTAATAATTTTAAAGTCATATTATAATTATGTATTTACATGTGGAGATTGGTTTTAAAAGATTTTCATAATTAGAGATACCCCATTGCATTAAATAAAAATAAATATCATATCAGCCAATTAACCATTCTAGTAAAAAAAATGACCCGTCTAACAGTTAGTCGGTTTAAAACGAGACTTCGCAATATTTAAAAGTTAAAAAATTAATATCTGATATATTTTTAAATTTTACATAATATTATTTAAATTTATATCAAAAGAATCATAATTAAAATAATATACTCTATTTTTAAATTTAGAAAAGTCAAAGTGAAAAGTTTAAAATGAGAGAAAGTAATACTTTATTAGAATTTCCAAAAGGAAGTAACTGAAACTTAAATAACTGTGTAAAAATGACCTTATATTTTTTTTTTAAATGCCAAAATACCAAGTTTTTCGAAAGTGCCAAAATGACCACGAACTCATGAAAGTGCTTAAATGACCCTCCGATTTTAGCATTATTTTTGGTATCAGTTGAATATAATGGTAACATTCGACGAACATTTGGGATTGTTTCAACACATTCAACAAATATTTTCGGGAAAAGTGCAAAAATGACCATATTAAACTGAGAAAGTGTAGATATAACATTGTATAATCCGAAATTACATAACTAACCTTATCTTTTGATCAAATTGTGCTATTTTACCCAATTTACACTATTTTGACATTGATCAAACAAATTCTAGAATTGACAATTTATGAAAAGACAAATATATCCCTACTCTTAAAACAAAAAAAATGAATAACAAAATTACCCCTAAGTTCTCTTTCTTCTTCTTCTTCATCTTCAAACTTGCAGCACCACCATATCCACCGGCTACCACAGTCATCTGCCACCAGATCCGCTGTCGTCCGCCGCCAGCACAACATTTCAACACTCCTTAAACTGACCACCACTGCTCGCGCAACCACCACCAACAACGCCTAGAACCACAGCTCCCGCCCTAAACCCTAACAACGCCACCCCTCCTAGCCAACCCCGCTGCTCGGAAGTTTGAAACCCTACCTCCGTTCGCCACCTCACCATTGAATTTGTCACTGCCTTTGCTCACCATTGAATTTTCCACCGCCTTTGCTCACCGTTGAATTCGTCACCACCACCGCTCCTATTGAAATTGCCACCACCTCCGCTCACCATTGAATTTGCCACCACCTCCGCTCACCGTTGAATTTGCCACCCACCCAGCCACCCCTCCTAGCCAGCTCCGCCATTCAAAAGTTGAAACCCTACCTCCACTTGTCGCCACCTCACTATTGAATTTGTCACCATCTCCGTTCACTATTGAATTTGCCATTCTCCACTGCCTCCAGCCTCACCACCTCCACCCTTGAACCCAAACCCTAGTTCTCCACCACCTCCAGACGCCTCCTCCACTCCGCTGCCTCCACACTTCACCGCTGCTAGCTCCAAAAACCTCGACACCTCGACACCTTATTGCTTCCACACCTCGTCGCCGCTAGCTCCAGAAACCTTGACGCCACCTCCACCGGGGACCAATCTACGACCACCTTGCGGCCACCTCCACCGGTGACCAAAATTAACCAGATCAACGACCACCTTCCCTCTAGTCTCTGGCTTTCGAAAGAAAAAAACGAAAACAAAGAATGAAAATAAAAGAAGAAAGGAAAAAGGTTAATGAGGGGGAAGGCTATTTTGCTATTTTGCTCATTTTCCATTTTTATTTTTAATTTTTTTTAATCATTGGCATAATAGTCATTTTATTGATTTCCAACAAAAATGGATGTTGACAATTTGGTCAATGATTTCCAGGGTTAATTTTGCACTTTCAGATTTTACAAGGCCATATTTTCACTATCACCCACATAGGGTTAAAAACGCACTTCACTCAATACTTTTAGTATTATTTTAGCACTTTTAAAGAAGTTGGGGGTTGTTTCATTAGTTTAAGAAAAACTTGGTGGCATTTTAAAATTTAATTTCTAACCATTTGAAAATACAAATTTTCAATAAGAGTGTGTCTCTTGAAAGACGGTCTTTTTATAAGTCGTGGAAAGACTAATGTTTAAAGTGCAAATTAGAAGAAATGAAGATAAATTTTTTGGATTACATGAATCAGGTTATAAACTTTATAACTATTGTACGTTGCATAATAGTAAATTTTAATATTGCAACTAAGACATTTTACCTTTTATTATTCTAATTAAACCCTGTCTTTCCATAAGCTTATGGAAAGACGGTCTTTCCCAATACTTTGCGTTTAAATAATGACTAAATTATTTTTTTGGTCCCTAATATATGACGCAAGGTCATCTTTTGGTCCTCAATGCCAATACCGCTTCCTTTCAGTGCCCAACAAATTTAAAATGATTTGACTGGCCCCCAATGTAGTTTTCAAGGTAGTTTTCAGTAAACTAAATTGTTTTATGATCCTTAACATATGATCTTATACCATTTTTTGGTCCCCAAAATCATTTGAAAACCACCTTGAAAACCACCCTGCGGACCAAACAAATAATTTTGTATATGTTAGTTGCTGAACAAATACGGTATGGACACTAGATACCAAAAGATGATATTGCAACATATGTTGGGACAAAAAAATAATTTAGTCTTAGATAATCACAAAAGCATTTGTCTGTTCATGGAAAACTTTTACTCCCTCCGTCCCGGGTTAAACTGCAACTTTCCATATTTGGGTGTCCCAGCCTAAATCGCACAATATCCTTAATTTCCATTTTCAGTTTATTTGACCAAACTAAAATTCCTAAAATGCCCTCAGGACCATATCATATTTTCAGCCTTAATGGCTGATTAATAAGTGTTGGAATCTTCAACTTTCCACATGTCCATGTTTTATTGGACCAAAATCTGATTACATTTGAAATTGCAAATGGCCCTGACACATCACATGCGTGCCTTTTTGTTCTCCCGAGACCATTATTGCTCTTCAACGCTCCGCTTCCCTTTCCATTTCACTCATCTTTAACGCTCAATTTCCCATTGCTCTCATTCGCTCCAGAATCCTCTCTTCTCTCTCTGGCAAACTCTCAAAACCCTAGCCCCTGTTATCTTCCTCTGCTCTAGATTTGTTTTATTTTTGGACTTGTTTTGTGTTTATCGCTCTTGAAAATTTTGTTTTCTTTCTGCGAAGATCCTAAAAAATGTTTCGTTTAGGGTTTGGCCCTTATATTTGAAGATTTTTCTGAGTTTGTGTTGGATATGTGGTTCTTGTGCATATGTCGTTGTTGTACTTCTTTGATTCTCACATATTATTAGGGTTTAGTTTTAAATTTTGTGGACTTCAGAAATTAAAACAGGGGTAACATTTGTTCTTCGTTTGTGGGTAAGCCTATATTGTGTAATCCAAAGTTGTATATGAGGTTATAATCTGCATTCCTGTCTTGCATGTTCAAATCTATTACAGATCTGAAATTTATCGCCTATTACATTTTGTATAAATTGTTTTTCGTGTGTGGTTATACAGATCTAGAAATTTCAGGTAAAAACGGTATGAATTTTGTGATATCTCTGATATTATTATTTTTTGGCCTTTGAATGTTCTAATTTTTTGCACATTTTGTGATATCTCTGATACCTCCGATGTATTGGTTATACTTTTTGCCATTTTTTTCCATTTTACCTGATATTGTATTGGATTTTTTTGGCTTCAGAACCATAGCACCCGTTTGTAGAGTGATATTGTCCTAATCTGATATTTTTCATTCTCTATGGAGTGTGTTTGTCTCTGTAGAGTGAGTTTGTCTCTGTGGAGTGAGCTTGCCCCTGTTTACTTAGAGCCCTAGCCTTTTATCACATTCATTTTGTTCACCCATGGCACATAGGGATGGGGTTTTGGACGGGCGGGAACTACTATCCCCCAGCCAACCCTTGAATGTGGCTAACACAGAATCTAGTCCTCCTCTAAGCCCTAGTAGTTTAAACTCACAGCCCTCCCTCGATCCTGTTCAAGGAAACTGTAATGTGCCTTGGACAGATTTTGATACATGTTCGGACGACTGGACAATAGCCAAGCATTTCAGTCCTGTTAACATGTCACACTTGAACTGGACTGACTCACAACCCTTATCTGATACTGAGTCTGATTTCCTAGACATCAATTATCATTCACAACCCCAAAAAGATCCAGAACCTAGTTCTGTCATGTTAAATATGCAATCATAGCCACATATGAATCCTAGTTGCGAATCAGGGCATTTTGACCCTGAGTTAAATGCCCGGTCATGTACAGATTTCGATTCGAAATTTGACCCACATCCCTCAGTTTACTTCAAAGGAAACGAGTTCCCCAAGTATGGAGAACCCCACTTCTTTGAAACTGGTGCTTGCTTATACCCTAGTAATTGGCCAAAATATGTACCACCCGATGATACTGAGTCTGAAATCGTAGAAAGCAATGAGTAGTCACTGCCTCGAACAGATCCAGAAAACAATTTTGTCATGATAAATATGAAGTCACAGCCACATTTGAATCCTAGTCCAGAATATGTACTACCTGAAGATACTACGCCATGGATTAGGCGAGACATTGCAACGACTTCTGTTCGACGTGAAATGTATGCTATGGTTGAAAGAGCCAAGAAATATTTGGCAGAACCAGGGCCTGAGTCATCAGATACGGAAAAGACCCACCGATCTCAGGTAGCATTTTTAAAAATTGTAGTCATGTTTATCTATTGTGATTTACACCAACATTAAGAACTGATTCCTTTATGTGTTCTGTGCAGAGTTATGAAGATTGAGAACTTGAGTATCATGGTGTATTAAGAACATCTCACTGATATCAGGTTGTCTCAATCCAACACCGCTTGACTTTTTATGGTTTTGTAACTGATTAAGTACTGATTCCTTCACTTTTTTTGTGCAGGGTTGTGATGAATGAAAACCTAACTATCACGTTGGAATGAAAACATCTTACTGGTAACAGGTTGTCTCAATCCTAAACCGTTTGGTAGCTAAAATACAAATGTGCAGCCATGACTATATATGTTCTATTTGCACTATACTTGGCGTGGCATGTTTTTTATCTTGGGCAGAATGGAGCAATAAATCATGTGATTATGTGTGATTTGTGATGTGTCATGGCTGACAAGTTAAATATGTGATGTGCATGTGATGTCTTAACCCATATTGATGATGAAGCTGTGATGCATGATTATAAAATGCAGCTATACGAATTTGTCTCTGAACTGATTTGAACTTGGCGGGGCATTAATTGATTAAAAACAGCTCTGAAATTATTTGTGTAACTGATCCTATGTAGTAGCTCCCACTTTGGCAGCACTCATGTTTGTTGACTGATTAAGAACGGATTCCTTCACTTGTTCTATGCAGAGTTGTGAAGATTGAGAACATTAGTATCATGGTGGAAATAAAACATCTCGTTGATATCAGGTTGTCTCAATCCTGCACCGTTTGGTAGTTAAAATATAAATGTGCAACCATGACTATATGTGTTCTATTTGCACTATACTTGGCGTGGCATGTTTCTGATCTTGGGCAGAATGGAGCAATAAAGCATGTGATTATGTGTGATTTGTGATGTGTCATGGCTAACAAGTTGAATATGTGATGTGCATGTGATGTCTTGACCTATATTGATGATGAAGCTGTGATGCATGATTATAAAATGCAGTCATGCGCATTTGTCTCTGAACTGATATGAACTTGACGGGTCATTAATTGATTAAAAACAGCTCTAAAATTATTTGTGTAACTGATCCTATGTAGTAGCTCCCACCTATGATGAAAACTAACAATTTTAAAACACTTAGGCTGCAACCATGTTTGTATAATACATTGGATGGCATCATGGAAGTGTGTCTCTTTGTTGTTCTTGTTTATAGTCTATGCTTGACCAACCATCTCAGTTGTTAACATTTATGACTGCTATGAATTTTCCCTCCTTGCATTGCTGATTTTTACACAAAAGCATTTTTAAAAACTTCATTCAAAAGGGAATTCACTGATCCCAAGTTTTACAAGGTTTCCCTATAAACATGCTTCCACAAAAGATATTGTATGTTAACCCTAGAACTAATTCTAGAAGCACAAACTTACAAAAATATTTGTTCCTAGCCTTTCAGTTTGCCATTTCCAAACATAAGAGGAGGTCCTGAACCTTCTCTGTCCTTCCTTTAGCCACCAAGAACTCCAAACAGCTCCTCACTAATTCTGAATCAACAATAAGATTTTGTGGCAGCATACCCAATCTCCTCAACCTATCTTTACCCATGTGTGGCATTTTAAACTCATTCCCACCCCCTGCATTTCATGATTTCTACCATAACGTTTTGCAAACTTAGAAAAATCTTGTCAATAACTTTGGGATCTTCTCTTTCAAAAGCATCATAAACGGCATCTAGCAATCCATCCAAGGTAGTACTGGGGTTTTGGTATTGCAAACTTTGTATGGAGGCAAAAAAACCTAGGTCCAGTATGTGAAGGTCGGGGGATTTTGATGGTTGGCTTACTAACTTAATGTTGAACATCATGTTGCATTCCAGTTTGCTTAGACACCACTACACCCTTGATTCTTTGCATGCCACTGTTAAACTTGGATGCACAATGTGTGACTTTCACCTCCTTGTTTGCTATTGCTCTTTGAACTGTGCTTTTACCAACATTAAGGCCAGTTGTTGTGTTTCTGCAGGTACACCTATCCCTTAGAGGCAGCGCCATTAAAGCCTCCAAGTCGATGGGCTTTTTATTAGGCATGCACCACTCGTGTCTCCTTGAACGGCCGTTCACAGGTTCCTCATTGCATATTTGCAACCTGACCCGTGCCCAAATGGTGCTCACTGTTCGAATGGAGACACCCCACCTCTCTTCTGCTTCAAGATGACGTTAGTGTTTGATCTGCACATTGACTATGTTTTGAAGCAGGAAGTGGGCGATTTCCTGCCTCTGTTCATCCACCAAGCACCTACCAACCATCACAGCCCAGCTCGGTGATAAAAACGAAGAGAAAAAGAAGATTTGAAATCTGAGAGCTATTTTTTGAAATTTTTAGGGTTTGATGTTGTTAAGTAATAAATGCCCAGTTTTATAGTTTTACTCCAAGGTTTTGAACAGGTTGGTACAGTAGCCGAAAAAGTGTAAATTTGGCTCCAAAATCTGTAATTTTGGCTCTCATTCCGTATTTTTGGCTCCAAAAAATAAGTTTTGGAGCCAAACATTAGTTTTGGAGGGAATATTTAGACACTAGATTTTTGTAAAGTACAGTATTATCCATTTATCGAGATACTATTTATTCGGTACTTTTTCTATTTTTTAAAGCTTTTTAGCCATCATTTTCAGATCAAATTAGTATTTTTATTACTGTTCAAAAATGCCTCCCCCTCTTTGGCAAATTAACTTGGGCCGGAGGGAGTAAGTAATTGTAAAATTTGCAATTTTCAGATCACAGAGCCTAATCCTATTGCAAAACTCCCGCCCCTAATATTTCTCGATTTTTCCTAAACCCTATCGCTCGTTGCGAGTGTGTGTAATAGGCTACTGGCACAATGTTTCGGAAGTTCTGCTGAGTTTGGAAGCTCCGGTTGAGGGAGGAGGGAGCGGCGCGTGGTGCTTTATAAATTTCACATGTCCAACCGCGTGTGTGAAGTTTGGAAAGGAAGTCATGTAAGCTCGCTTCCCTTTGATTTCATTTTTTCAAGTTATAAATTACAAAGTCGCGCCTTTTGACAATTAAGCATCTGGGCTTGTTTGAATTTTGGCTGGTTTTTTAGCTAAATTATGTTAACAAAGTAAATAGTTAGTATTATTTTTGACATGGGAAGGATTAGCATGCTGTTTATATGGGGTTTTATTTTCCTGTTGTTCTTCATTTTCTCTTTGATTCATGGGAAAAAGTTTTGTTTTGTTTTGTTTTGTTTTGTTTTATCAGAAGTTTTACTAGAATCATACAGGAAGGCTATCAGTAATTGTATACAACGTTTAACTCTTGCTGTAGTTGGGTATTATGGTTGTAATTGAAGTAGTTATAAATTGCTGGAATGTCTATATTCTCACTGCAGACTGCTTTTTTGAATTAGAAATTGGACTCTAGTTACTTGTTTTGTTTTAGGTCAGACGGGATTGCTGTTTAGTCTGGACATCTGTGCATAATCCTTTTACTCCCTTGCTTATGTATTAGGGCAGCAACATTCTATGTACTGTAAATTAAGAGTTTACAGTTCTTGAAGGTGTGAAAAAAGAGTATGTAGGATGAATAGTTGCCGATCAGTGTTCAGCTGATGCCTGATCTAATCTTTTGTTTTGTTGTGCTGGATCAAGAATGCGGCTTTTGCATGCCATTGTGGCAGTTAGTTAATATGTGTAAATGTTGTATGATGAGAATGTCGAACAGTCTTGCTATGACTGTGAGGCAAACATTATGAATTTGGATACTAACTCTGTGTTTGGAATATTGCAGAACTGTTTCTGAGTGGGAATAAGCTCTGGCGGCTAGAATGAGGAAAATCATAGCTCGGGTTTGCAGTGCAGTAACCAAAAGTTCCTAACTTTCATATGAACCTGTTCAATTTGAAGCGGATGCATGCATACGCTCTCCGAAATGGTACCGACTTTACCAGTTTTTTGATAACCAAGTTGTTGGAATCTCTAAACCTTGATTATGCACGTAAAGTACTTCACTGTACACCCAACCCAGATGTTTTCCTGTACAACAAGCTCATTCAAGCCTATTCATCTCATGGCTCCCCCCTTCAATCCCTGTCTCTCTATGTCCAAATGTTGCTCAAAGGCATCTTACCCAATGCACACTCCTTCAACTTCCTCTTTAGCGCTTGTACCAACCTTCGTGATCCACTTTGTGCACAAGCGACTCATGCCCATTTTGTCAAATTGGGATATGAAATTGATATGTATGCCTCCACTGCATTGGTTGACATGTATGCTAAGATGGGCTTGTTGCATCTTGCGAGCAAACAATTTGATGGGATGGGAAGGAAAGACTTGCCCACTTGGAATGCCTTGATTGCAGGGTATGCTAAGAGTGGGGATATGAAAGCAGCTTTATGCTTGTTCTCAGAGATGCCTTCAAGAAATGTGATCTCCTGGACTGCCATTATATCGGGATACTCACAGAACGGCAAGTACGGAGATGCATTGACTATGTACCTAGAAATGGAGAAAGACCAAGGGGTGAGACCTAATGCAGTGACCGTAGCTAGTGTTCTCCCGGCTTGTGCCAATCTTGGGGCTCTAGAGGTTGGGCAGAGGATCGAAGCTTATGCAAAAGCCAGTGGTTTTTTGAACAACATGTTTGTTTGGAATGCCCTTTTAGAAATGTACGCGAGGTGTGGTAGAATAGATGCTGCAACTCGTATCTTTGACGAGATTGGCAGGAAGAGAAATCTATGCTCTTGGAATACCATGATAATGGGCTTGGCTGTCCATGGTAAATCCAAAGAGGCTCTGAATCTTTTCGACCAAATGCTGCAAGAAGGCATCAAACCCGATGATGTGACATTTGTCGGGTCAATCCTAGCTTGTACACACGTTGGCCTCGTTAGCCGAGGTCAAGAGATCTTCAACTCAATGGAGAACAAGTTTTCCACAACTCCAAAGCTGGAGCACTATGGATGTATGGTTGACCTTTTAGGCCGTGCAGGACGGCTTGAAGAAGCTTATGACCTCATCCTGAACATGCCAATGAGACCCGATTCTGTTGTTTGGGGGACGATGTTGGGGGCGTGCAGCTTCCATGGCAATGTAGAGCTTGCTGAGAAGGCGGGAGAGGCACTGTTCGAGCTGGAACCGTTGAATCCAGGAAACTATGTCATTCTTTCGAACATTTACGCATCAGCAGGGAGATGGGGTGGAGTAGCGAAGATGAGGAAGCAAATGAAAGGGTCTCAGATAACTAAGGCTGCTGGGAATAGCTTCATGGAGGAAGGAGGCCAAATCCATAAGTTCATTGTTGGTGACAAATCTCACCCGAAATCTGATCAGATTTATGCGTCGTTGGATGATGTTCATGTCGAAATTGAACTGTATACAACTGATGTTACTTCTGTTGCCGAAGAACTATGCATGTATTGCACAAATTAAACTAATGATTTCTGTATTGGCGACCAGTAGATCATTCATTTTTGTTTTATGAGATGTACATGTTGGTTTGTTTCAACATACTGAAGTCACCTGCTACTGCGTGGCTCTCGTGGGGGTGTAAGTCTCTTCTTTTATTGGCTGCTGTTGGGTCAAAAAAATAAGCGCAGCTTGAATTCTATTCAAATTCGAATTGACTCTCTCTGTCTCATCTAAACTTGAACATAATTATTTTCATTCTTTCAAATATAAATATTTGGCTGTAAATACATATAAAAGGTTAAGTGTTGGAAAAGACCGTCTTTACATAGCCTTATGGAAAGATGAGATTTAATTGAAATAATAAAATGTAAAACGTCTTAGTTGCAATATTAAAATTTTTATTATACAACGTGCAGTGGATATAAAATTTGTAATCCGATTCATGCAATCCAAAAATTTTATCTTCATTTCTTCTAATTTGCACTTTAAACCTTGGTCTTTCCATAACTTGTGAAAAAAACGTCTTTCAAGAGACAGATATTCAGAAATTACATTTCATAATTAGTCTAACAATATCTCAATAATATTATTGTTCATATCTATTTAAATGTGCAGATTAACTGGGACAACTAGGGAGTGCGATTTTTAAAAAAATAATAATTATGATTTTCTTGGTACAAAATCTTGTTTTCAACCTACTTATATTTAGACGGGATCATTTTATAATTAGTATGATTAATAGGGCAATTTAATATTTATTCTTATTTATTGCAATGTTATACCTATAATTAAACCTTTCAAAAGGGACCTCAACATGTAAATAATTATAATTTGATCTAAATTATAAAGATAAAGTTTTGATTGGTGTAACTGTCTGTCGGTCTAATAGTAGTTTTTTTTTCATAATAGTTAGGAATTTACAATAGTGAAGGGCCCTTAGAGCATCTCCAACGGTGTTGTTTTTGGACCTGCTTGTAAAATTCCACAAATTGTATCATTGTAGCTCACCGTTGTTGCAGAGTACATGCAGCTTCCAAGGAGTTGTAACTTGTGGAAGCAACCTGCTTGATTTCGGATGCATTTATTACTTCGATGGCTCAAAGTGTATTTTACATGCAATTTGATTGGATTCATGTATTACAATATCAAGTGTACTATTTCCACATGAAAAATTAACAATAATAAATCTATATAAACTATAATAATTATAATGATGAGAAATTGAAATTACTTTTTACAAAAATACAAAAACTATTTTTTTCTAGTCATTGTGCATCACCATGCATGGTTAAAAGGTGTTAAATTTTAAATCTTTATAAAATTATTTTATAAGAAATTTATATAAATATATATAATTATTAAATTATTTTTATAAGAAAGGTAGTACATAAAGTTATAAAAAGTAGTAAATAAAGCACTCGAGCCCTTGAGCCCTCGAGCCCTAGAACCCTAGAACCCTTGAGCCATCAAGCCATCGAGCCTCGAGCCCTCGAGTCCTCGAGTCATCAAACCATCAAGCACTCGAACCTCGAGCACTCGAATCAAGTGGCGGCAACAAAGATAACGAGACACAAGATGGAACACTGTTGGAATCCAGGTCTCCCGCACATTAGCACTCGAACCATCGGGCCCTCGTACCTCCAGGCTCGAGGACCCTCGAGCCCAAGAACCTCCTGACTCGTGCCACGATCACTCGAGCCCCGAGCCATCGAGGCCCGAACACCGAGCACTCGAGCCCCGAACCATCGACCCCTAGAGTCCTTGAGCCTCGAGCCCACGAGCACTCGAACTAGGCGGCGGAGAAGAAGACGAGACACAAGATGGAAACCAAATTTCCAGCACTCGAACCTTTTCTTACTTAGAGCCTTTTTGGAGATCTGGTCATTTACCCATGTTAACAAGAGGGTTGGAGACATGGAAAATGAAATCATCGACAAAAACGCCCTAAGTAGACTTTCGCTAAGGAATTTTGACAACCACATACTCCCTCCGTTTCTTTAATAGTGGCACACTTTCTAATTTGGGGTGTTTTTTTTATATTGACACATTATTTATGGCAAGTTTAAGGTTATTACATCCACTTATTTTAGTTTTTCTTCTTTCAATTCAATTTCATCCACTCATTTAGCATCTCCTAAATTCTAACCCCAAAAAGTGATGTGCCACTATTAGAGAAACAGAGGGAGTATTATCTTTTTGTACAAAGTCTTCAAAATTATTTTGAAGCAAATCTTTGTAAAAGAATCTTTTGTCGTTTCCAGGTTTGGGGAACCTAATACATATCTCTCCCTTAATATGGGTTAATTTTTAAAAAATATAAATTCTCAAATTAGAAATTTATATAAAACTATTTATATAAAAAATTATACTCTCTCTGCCACAGTCATTTCTGCAATTTAACTATTCATTTAGTCAAAATTGTTTAACTTTGACCTCAAATTTGAACCGATAAATAAGTTAGGATATTGTCATATGTGATCTTGTGAGATTCGTAATAGCATGAATTTTTAAAATATCAACTTTTTATAACTTTTATTTATACACAATTATAAATATCAATAATCATTTTTTTTGAATCAAATGATGAAAGTCAACTTGTGTAAAATTAGCTGGAATAGAGGGAGTATAAAAATATTTATATAAGAAAATTACATAATTATAGTTATTTACAGTAACATAAAAAATAGAGCTAATAAGAAAATCAAAATTATACCACATTCAATTTAAGTACAACTCAAAAAGTAAAGGCAAAGTCTTGGAAAATACCATCTTTCCATAGGCTTATGGAAAGACGGAGTTTAATTAAAATAGTAAAATGTAGAAGGGCTTAGCTGCAATATTAAAAATTTATTATGAAACGTGTAGTAGTTATAAAGTTTATAACCCCATTCATGCAATCCAAAAAAAATTATCTTCATTTCTTCTAATTTACACTTTAAACCTTGATTTTTTCAATGACTTATGGAAAGACAGTATTTCAAAAGACGCACTCAAAAGTAAAATCATAATTTTATAAAATAATTATTAACTTACATTTTTTTGCTTTAAATAAATTTAATTTAAAGTATAACAATTATGCTTAATTGATTAATTATAGTTATTAAATATTCAACACTTATATTTAATTAGAACAGAGATGAATATCTTGGGGGAAAAAAAGAAATAGAGATGAATATGATAAAACATGTAGGCAAAGTCTTGGGCAAGACGGTCTTTCCATATGCTTATGGAAAGACGGTCTTTCCATATACTTATGGAAATACGAGGTTTAATTAGAATATTAAAAGGTAAAACGTCTTAGTTGCAATATTAAAATTTTAGTATGTATGTAGTTATAAAATTTATAACCCGGTTCATGCAACCCAAAAATTTTATCTTCATTTATTCTAATTTATACTTTAAACATTGGTCTTTCCATGACTTATGGAAAAACCGTCTTTCAAGAGACGGACTCAAACATGTATGACATATCAATCTACACATGAATGTAAGTTATTTTTATGAGAGTACATAACTTATCACAGCTTGAAAAATGACATGGCAAGTCAAGGTACAACGGCTTGTAGCTTAACATTGGAGATGCTCTTACTATTTATCCAAATGGTAAAATTGCTATATCACGCCCTGTATTTTACTTGATACGTCCTTTATTTATACTATTTAGTATACAATATTATTTTTAATTTAATTTAAATATATTTAAATTAATATTAAATAAAATTTATTATTTATCACCGCCGCCACCGTCCGTTGTGCACCGCCACCGTCGATCTCCTCTTCTTCTCTAGTCTCCTTCGCCACCGCTAGTCTTCTTCTCTTCTTCTCCTGTCTCTTCTTCTTCTCTTCTTCTCCGCCGGTCTTCTTCTCTTCTTCTCTGCCGGTCTTCTTCTCCGGTCTCCTCCGTCACCGCCGGTCTTCTTCTTGATATGTCCATTTTATGTGCATAATTTAGTACTTTTTTGGGTCACTTTTGAACTCTTTCATTATCAAGAGCTTGTGTTTTACCTTGAAATTCTCTTAGGAGGGGTAAGAGCAACTTTACGCTCTTTTACCTCTTCTAAGTGGACTTTGCGTGACAAGGAAAAAACACTGAGGCATGAAGACCGGATGCCATTAAAGATCACATTTTCGAAGACATGAAGACCGGAGGCCACCAAAGACCATTTTTGAAGACATTGAAGACTTGAAAAATGAGAAGAATTGCTATGAAGATAAATGTTTACCACAAGAAGAAGAAAAGAAAACAGGATTAAACTCTGGCACCCGTCGCGAGTCGCGATGACCTTGTCGCAAGTCGCAACGAGCCCGTCGCGAGTCGCGACCAACGGGTGGCCATAATTTAACCTTATCCTTTTTGTATTATAAATAGCACTCTCTTTCCTCTCATTCACAACTTCTGGATCTGCATTTTTGGTACTATTTAGAATCCTATTTTCTTCCATTTTCATCTTTGAATTCTCTTGTATTATGTTTAGTTGTGTAGCATTAATTAGTATGAACTCTTGTAGCTAAATCTAGCTCTTGGGAGCAATTGACTAAGGCTTCCAAGCCCATAGCTTAAGAACAATTTGTAGCCTATTTGATACTCTTAATATTGTGCATTTATGGAGCATTGAATGTGTTTGTTAATGTCATTAATGTTGTTGAAAACTTAAGTATATGAAGTACTTGTATGATATGCTTGTTAGGGTTTGGGGAAATGGGTTGATTTCCCATTTTCTTGATAGGACTCCAAGAGTATGAATTAGAGCTTTTGATTGTGTTGATGGATTGATAATTGCTAGATGAATATGATAATGTTGAACTCTTTGTCATGTTTGTTGCTTGTAGCAAATGAGAGAAGTCTATGAATGTTGATCATTCTTGACTAATCTTGTGTAAATGCATGAATTGGTTAAATGCTTAGACACGGTGTAGTGTTTATAAGTGTTGCCAAACTTGTTGATTATTCATGCTAAATGCCATCAATGGGATACTTTTAGTCGTGTTTCGACTACGGGAGTCATTGGTGAGGTTTGACAAGAGATGTCGAATTCACTCTTGCAAACTACTATCTAAGAAGGATAGAAATTTAGTCTTCACAACAAGTAGTGAAATTAGTAAATAGGTTGCATGTTCAATGATGGATAAGAGGCTTGGAAGTGGAAGTCAATTGCGCCCAAGGTTCCGTTAATTGTTGTTTTCATCTTATCTTTAGTTGTATTGCATGATTAGCATTGTTCTCTTGCTTTGCTAGTTGTATTTTAATTTGATAAATTAGGATCAAACCAACCAAAATCCCCCTTGTTTACATGCTTTTATATGTATCTATGTATGTATATGCCTAGTATGTTTTCTCCTACATATGTTTAAACACTTGAAAAGATCCCTCTTCTCGTGGACGACCCCGACTTGCCATTATCTACTTAATTGTAGATAGGAAGCATTAGGGCTTAAAAGTATTAACTTTGAGAGGTACGGCGACGACTTCCCACTTCTCTTCTTCTCCGGTCTCCTCTTCTCCTCTTCTTCTCCCTGTTCTCCTCTTCTTCTTCTGCTCGTTCTCCTCTTCTTCTCCCTGTTCTCCTCTTCTTCTCCCCGTCCTCTTCTTCTCTAGCCCGTTCTCCTCTTCTTCTCCGGCCCGGTCTCCTCTTCTTCTCCGGCCCGGTCTCCTCTTCTTCTCCGGCCCGGTCTCCTCTTCTTCTCCAGCGACCGGTCTCCTCTTCTTTTCCTGCTCCGGCTCCAGCTCTCCTTTCCTTCCCTGACCTCGCTCTCCTCTCCTTCTCCTGCTCCGGCTCTCCATTTCTTCTCCCAGACCGTTCTCCTTGGGAAGACCCAAACCGGATCTCCTTGACTGGTTCTCCTTCCCAAGATCCCAACGGGGTGGCGGTGGTGGCGGTGGTTCCGGCGCTGGGAATATTATTGTTTTTGTTTTGTTTGTTTTTGATTTTTTTTAATTTTAAAATTAATATTATACGTGTATATACATATTAGGGCGTAACTAGTAAATACATAACCTAATATAACAACACCCGCTTCTTTTCCACAATTTCCCTACAAATTCAAAAATTGTAAAAGTCAGGCTAGTAAAATAGAATAAAAAACACAAGCTGAGCTTGAATATTTTCCATAAATAGCAGCGGCAGCCACCGCCCCAGCAACAAAATCTAGCTTTCCGTATCAAAGTATCGATCATTTCTCGATTAATTTATCTGGGTTTAGCTCTGTTTACACTTTGGTAATCTCACAGAACCGAAAAGATGCAAGCCGCGGCCAGTGCAGCGGTGTTGAACTCAGGGGCGTATGCATATTCATATAACCCCCGCCACCGGGCCCTTGATTTATCCCCCTGCTCCTCCTCCTCTCCTCTCAAGGTTTCTTATTGATTTTTTGTGATTTAATGTTGTTTTTGGCCTTTTAGGGTGCTCTTTTGATAGGGTGGATTGATTTGCAGGCTTCAAATTTCTTGGGAAATAGGGTTTCTTCATTAGCTCGTTCCGTTCGGATTGATTTGCCAAAACGTTCGAGGAAAAGAGGTGAACTATGTAAGTTTTGTTGGTTTTGTATAAGGGTAGCTAAAGTTTGCAGCTTTTTCATTGATTGTATTTTGTGAATTGGCCAAATTGCTTTTACTTGTCAAAATTGAGCTGTTATTTCTAGTTGTCGATACAGAGATTGGAGATTTTGTTTGTTTTTATGTTTACATGTAGTGTATTCAAATCAGTTGTTTGGATAAGATCCAATGTTGTTTAACTGGTCAAAGTTTTATGTCACTGTCACGGTTGTGTGGGTTCAATGGTTCAGTTTTAATTCTCCCCCGGGACTGGGGATGAGGAACTTTACATAATAATCAGTGCTTCAGATGTGGAGTCATCAGTATGGAGTTGTAGAAAACTATATAGCCTAGTGTCTAGTTTCAAGCCACTAGGAAACAAAATTTTAAAAAAGTTATTTTCTTGTAATCAAGCTGGAATTTTGCTCGGGGCAAGTTCTATCTAGTGATAGAAACTGGTAGTAAATAATTTGAGGATGAGTATTGTCTTCCAGGCTTGACAGAAAGTTTTTTTGTGATTGATTCTTGTGTTTTGCAGGTGTAAGAGCTGTTGCTACTCCAGAATCAGCAGTCCAATTGCCCCTCACTGCAGAAAATGTTGAAAGAGTGCTGGATGAAGTTAGACCATATTTGATTGCAGATGGAGGTAATGTGGCATTGCATGAAATCGATGGCAATGTTGTAAAGCTGAAGCTACAGGGTGCTTGTGGATCCTGTCCGAGCTCTACGGTGACCATGAAAATGGGCATTGAGCGACGACTTATGGAGAATATCCCCGAGGTGGTTGCTGTTGAAGCAATACCAGATGAGGAAACCGGTCTTGCATTGACAGATGAAAATATTGAACAGGTGTGTGTTTTATCTTTGTTATTGCCAAAGCATATCTAATCTTATTTTGTAGCTTGCCACTCTATAATTTTGTTCCAAGAAGATATACATGTACGAGTAAACTGGCTGTGTTTTCCCTGTGCTGACACTATAGCTTGTGTGTTTAGACCTAGAAGACATTAACATTGAGCAACCTTTTTGGAAGTTACTCTTGATGAATTCTAGAAGGTTCAAGATTGAAATGCTGTAAATATGTGAATCGGGTGAACCCCGCATTCCCAACCTAAATGGGTGAAAACGTAGGATTTTAATATTATGCAACCTTTGAAATAGTTAATCAGTCTTCTTCAAAGCTTAAATCATCTAGAATCGATTATACTGGGGCTTTTAACCTCCAAGTTTGAATTTGTGACAACCTTAATGTCTTCCAGAATATGGAAACCTGAGAAAACTTCATGTTTGTGTTGGTCTGTTAATTTCCATTCTCTGGTTGTATTCAGTCTGTAGTACCTTGTACTAAGTTGTGTCTGAAGAAATTGCAAAAGCCGTTGCTTGTTTTTGTTGATACTGCTTAATTCTTCAGACAACAGCCATTGATAGCTGATCACCTTAGATCGGGAAAACTTGGGATGATATGACATGTTTAAGCAAGGTCTGGGCTTTAAAGAACAAGTACTTGCTCTTTTTCACGACGCTCTTGATGTAATATGCTTGGAACTTGAGTGCTTGGCTTGTGGATTTGAATTTTAGATTCTCGAAAGCTTCAATGCATGAATCTTACTCTAGCACTCTTCAGGTCCTTGAAGAAATAAGACCCTACCTTGTTGGTGCTGCTGGCGGAAGTTTGGAACTAGTTGCCATCGAGGAGCCGATAGTGAAGGTCAGGATAACGGGCCCTGCTGCAAGTGTGATGACTGTTCGGGTTGCAGTAACTCAAAAGCTACGGGAGAAAATCCCATCCATCGCAGCTGTTCAGCTCTTGCAGTAAAAGATTCTTTGTCAGCCCGTAATCATCATCGTGGTGTTCATCTTCGATGAATTCACTACAAGTTCATTGGCAAAATTAAGGTATACAGGATAGACTGGTATGGTCCGTGTTCCAGCCAGATGGTAGACCTTGTCTCTGTTGTATAGTCCTCAAATATGACAAATATCACGTAGTCTGCTTCTGTTATTGGTACAGTTATTGTTTTGCACGACTAATACATAGAAGTGAAAAATGAAACATAAATCTATTGTATACTTCTCCTGCCAGTTGCTTCTTCCTGCTTCATTGTTTTGTTCTTTGCTTGGATGCATTTAGTTTGTAGTTTCGCTTTCGATACTATGCAAAGTACTAAATAATTTCTCTTAGTGTATTTAATGGTAGAACCTCTCAATTTTATAGAGAGATTATCTCACCAGACGGGTCTTGATGTCTTGATTCAGTTCTCACCAGGCTACGTGCGAGACCAAATCCGTATGCGTTTGAACTAGATGTAAAAATGTGAGTGAACTATGACAACAAAATGAAGATAGAAAATTAGTTAAAAAGATGCCCAATTTAAGCTGTCCATCTCGGCAGTTGTAGGGTTTTGCTCGTAGAAAAACTTGCAACTTTATGGAACTTTATGGTTCCTCAGTCAAACAACCATTAGCTTTTAAAGGCACTTGATCTACGCGGACATCTAAAAACAACATTAGATGATCATAATATCACACAACATTATGTGGACCGAATGTAGACTACCATATTAATTTATAATTTGACTAATACTTTTGATTTAGCCAAAAGGCCTACAAATAGATAGTACATCTCAATCTAAAGAAGCAAATACAAATACCATCTGGGTGCCTTCCCTCACAAAATGAAGGCCACTATGAAAGTAAAGTGACAGTATTCTCCAATTCCTTTTATCAACTGAATCATATTCTGAAACGAATTATCATCGTGTACCGTCATCAGCTTAGTGGCAGTATAGCCTGATCACAGAATCATCTCCTGAAGTAAACAACCATGGTTGCCTAGGATGGAATTTGCAGTCCAAAACTCCTGCATATCAAGAAGATTTAAGATGAGACAACTAAAATGAAACTAGACCGTAATTCTTGTATATTTTAACCATAAACCTCTATGCGTGCATGATCATATATTCTAATCAGCCCGGAATCATAATAGGTACAGCTAAGGCTCAACCCCATTACGGGGATTCAGTTATACAGACATTTGAAATACAGGGCCTTTGTTTTACCATTTCAGTCATGATCCTGAGATCTTCTCCTTACCCTTATATGCTGACATAATGACTCTTTATTTCCAACTACCCTAGAGCTCTTCTACATGTAGGAGCAATGGAGCATGGATATAGTAGAGCTAAGTCAAGATGGAAAAGCAGAATTCAGATTACAAGAGATTTGTATAAAGTTTCACTCCACCATTAGTTCATTAGAAAACATCAAGTATCTCATCCCCATTACGAGAGTTCAAGCTGTTGCGCTACCATGCATTAATAAAGAAATTGTCTGAAGACTTCACCACTAATGCTATCCTAGGCCAGATAGATTTCGATAGTTTAAGACCATCATCCTGCCACAACCACAACTATTATCACCAGATTGCATATCTTGATAGGCAAAATAATACAACACTACAGCTATTATATTTGAAAGGCACCCATCAGCAATTCAGAGCAAGGGTGGGTAATACGGAAGAATCAGTTTTGGAGCATCCATCTTCTCTTAAGCATAGTACATTAAAGCTATAAAACAAAACAAACCAAATTACCTCTTCCATTTGGGCTGGCATGCCCACGAAGAATCTCCAATGGTACAATTAATGGGTTTTGATTCAAATCAGAATATACCATGCCATGGAAGACATAGGCTGTGCCATCATCGGAACATGAAGCAAATAGAGGGTAAGAGCGGTGGAAAGCGACCTTGTTGATGTCCTTTTTATGACAGCTGATAATTCAAAAAATACAGAACAGATTAAGCAGGTCCAAAATTGAGCACAAAACATAACAGAAGTTTTTCACTAACAATGAATTATTGAAACACCAAAAAAATTGTATACCTGAGAACCCTGTAAGGTTGAGATGAAAGGTCCATGTCAAACCAACATAATTTTCCATCTTTGCTGCCTACAATGACATTGTCACCTGCAACAGAAATAGTAGCACCGTCAAACACTGGAAACAAAGAATGGAGGGAAAGAGAAGTGTAAAATCCTTAGGGACAATTATCATACCACCAGGATGAATGGCAATCGAGGAGACTTCACGCACTCCTGTTTCAAGTTTCTTAACAGGCTTTTGCTTTAATAGATCATACACACGGACATTTTTCTTTGTTGATATGAAGAAAATTGAACGGGTTGGATGGAAAGCAGTTGAAACTGGCAGTCCATGCAACTTGAAAGGCATTCTTTGTGTTACACCCTTGGACAATTGATGAACAGATATCGCTCTTGATTCACGTATGAGCAAGTCAAGGAGGTCCATTTTCCGTTCCAATCATTTCAATAAATAAAATTTAAACAAAGTATTTGTTCACACTGAAAAATTTGACATAAAAGCTCAAAGGAAAAAATAACGGCGGTATCATGAAGATAGCCTAGATTGATGTATCTCGAACCAGAAAAAAGTAATATTAACACCAAAAAAATGACTTTAAGTAGTGCCTATCCATATTTTGAAACATCAGTTCCTAATCCCTGGAGAATTTATCCCACATTTATAAATAGAGAATGAAAAAAGAAATCATAAGACATTCTGGCAAGGTATTTTCATTTTAACCTTAAAATTTTACCCGTGTAATTCGATAATATAAGAAGGAAAAAGAGATAGTATCCAACTTCAAGGAACTCGTCTAGACTCTAGAGCATATTCCCTAGAATTAAACATGCAAGGGATTTAAAGCTACTGGAAATAATAACCAGAGATATCAGAATAGTACAGACAAAAAGGATATCAAGCGGCATAAGGGTGGAAAAATAGTCTCCTTTGCGGTGCCACTCAACAGAAGACACGGTCTGCGCAAATAACAACTATGTTAGACTTGCATAAGAGGATCTCAAACATATATATTAAGTTGGCATACTTGAATAACTTCTAGACACGAAGGAAAGAAAAGTAGACCAGCATGGAAGTACCTTAAAGTGGTTCAATCTAATTCCACTATATTTATCGTCCCAAGACCATTTCACGATGGTCTCACTACCACCTGAGAAATAAAAATTGCAAGAGCAGCTAAGTAGTCGCCTATGTGCAAGTAATTCGAAAAAATGATCAGACTAACCTGAAGCATCGGATGATGTTTGTGGTTCAACATGCAGAAGGTCTTCAACTCTTTTCTGTTCTTCTTCAGTTCCTAATCCAGTTTTCAAGACATACACATCTTGCCCCCTGAGAAGCCGTAAGGATGTCAAGATGGAAGCTCACAAGCAAAAAAAAAAAAAGATAATTAGATATCGAACTTACACCGAGACAGCCAAAACAGGAATTTCAGATGAAGGATTCCATCCAACATATTGGACAGCTTCCCCGAATTCCCAGAGACGAAGACATCTTCCAGTATCGACCTCCCAGATTCGAGCTGTTCCATCCTTAGAACCTTAAGAGAACAAAGAGCACTCAAATATCAGTTTTAATTAATGAGAGAAATAGAAAGGACTAAGGAGAGATGTTCATTTAAGATGGTGGATTCAAACCAGAAGCAATCCATTGGCCAGTCGGATCAGTAGATATTGATACCACAGGGCCCTTGTGACCTTTATACTCAAGATAACATTTGCTTGGGTAGGGTCTAAGATCTTTACGGCTTGGCATCTTGGGTTTCAAGGTCTCAGGATCGATGTTAATCTATACCAAGAAACAGATTATAGATGTTACCACTGATAAATTCCAGATGTGAAAGAAGATTACTACTTACTCCCTTTGTTTGCCTAACATTGCAGACTTTCCATTTTGGCTTTTCTTTCTAAAAGTTCGGCACATTTCCTATCTATGCATAATTGACCATTTACAAATTACATCCACTCATTTTACTTTTCATTCCCTCAATTCCATTTCCTCCATACATTCAATCTCTCCTGAATTCAAGAACCATAAGTAAGCATGCGACTGTTAGGCAAATTAATTTTCCCCCACTTACACGTTTCTTATGAGCTCTTGGACACAAGTAAAGATCTAAACACCGATCAAATGTTTCTCTCACAGCTTTCTCATATGCAGGAACACTTCTCAATGATGTGAACCTAAAGAAGATAAGCAAGAACACTTCATGATTACCATCAAAACAAAATATCTGAATGACTGCACGTATTTAAAAAGCTAGCTTACCTTTTAGGAATAAATTTGGGCCGGTCTTCCTCATACATGAGCTCATAAGATTTAATTTCTTCTTCAGATGGGATGTACTCCAAAGATGGATTGTAAGACTCCTCGTGGCCTACCATCAAATTAGGGTTAGTGGCTTAAATTCTCCAGAATTCAAAGGGAACGTATTGTCTGTAATCTGCTGTATATAACAATATAACAGAAATTCCAGGATAAATATGCCTCAGGACTACTTACCAGGCAACTTGGGTTTTGGTGCCGGAATATGGTGCCTTTCTGTTGAGTTTGGATCATCACTCCACAAGAGATATACTTTGTTCTCCTCTTTGGGCTTATCATCAAATTTTATCCAACCTTTTCGAATTGCACGTACCAACCGGACCACCTACAAGAAAACAGTAAAACTAGGAAAACAGTAGAGGTACAAACTAGAACACTGACAGCTAAGTTATTCTTGCAAACACCCGATCCATTTATCAGACTCCAGTATCTAATCATTCAGGTATAACCAAATTGTAGATTGTCACCGTCGTCCCTCAACCCATATAAAAATTAGTAATATGATGTCCTATAAAACAATAGCATTAATGTAGCCTATGGTACACGATAGAAGAAAAATGAGCAGCATATATAAGACATCAATGATCAAGCTATATGGAGCTATTTACATTTACAATCTGCTAAGCCCTTACATATTCCAACATTAAGTAACTTGTACCAAATCGTTTTATCCCTGCCATGAATTATTCCTTGGATCCCTTAGTTAGTCATATTGTCAAATCCAGATGAAGGAATAAAGATAAGCAGTTTATAAGTCTAAAACACTTGGACCAACTAGAGGATATGAGAACGACATAAAAGTAATGAGCTGCAGAGAAATATCCAAAGTCAGAGGGGTTCAAAACGAGAAAAATAATATAGTTACTTCCTAAATGTCCTCATATTACAGGCATTTTGGATCAGTGCCTATGTTTCTATAATTAATATTCTCTTTAATTAGTAGATTTTAATTTCAATTAAAGGTGACTGCACAGGTAAACAATAACCAACTGATATTAAGACCCATATTGTCATATATGAAAGTGTGGCATATAACAAGAAGATGTTTGTGGTTTCTTTCAACTCTAAATTACCCCCAAACTAATAAATAAAATTCCATCATCAAAAATGGTTGCCAAGGCTTGATTTAAAAGCTACCACATTTGATACCTGAGTAGCTTTATACAAGCAATGTGTTCCTATTTTTAAACACACCCCTTGTCCAGGTAGTATACCAAACTCTTACGGCTGAGAGCAATGATAATTTCAGAGCTTCTGCTCCTTTCATGTTTCACTCATTGGAGAAAATGAAGACTAAAAATCTACAGCCACATACATGAAGAGTAAATTCAACAAAGATAAACCCCTAAACTTAAAAGAGAAAGCCACCCACCGTTTTACTCTCCCACTTTGAAGGAACAAAACGTCTCTTTGGTTCTGGTGCATCTGGGAATGGGTGATCAGTCTTATCTACAGTAACCCAATCAACAGCCGCCTGCGCAGTTAAAAACAAGTAATAAGGTACTTTAAAACTTTAATAAACAAAATAGGACTGTAACAGGCAAAATCTAGAATTGTAGAGCAAGCAGAAAACAAAAGGGACATACTGGATACGGATCAAATTCTGGGTGTGGTGCCTTTCCTTTCAGCAGCCTTCGGATTATCTTAGTCTCTTGTTTTGTTAGCTCCACCATTTCATCATTATATTCGTCGTAAATCTGACGCCTAAAAACAAGAAATGAGGGAATCAGTAAAGTAGAAGAAAGACACTAATTACAGTCCAAATGTACACCCAGCTGAGAATAATCATTCAATGCTCGAGATATGAATGTTTTCATTTGCTAGTACATGCATGCAATACAAACTTTCCAGTCCCCCTTGTAACAAACATATACATGTTTAATAATACTTTGGCTGCTAGGATAAGTACAAGTTCCATGCCTACTTCATTAGGGTTATTCCGATTATTTACATCACTAAATAATGAATGTCCACACTCCACAGTAATCGGGAACCTAAAATGACAAGCATAGCAGTAGTACTCACCAATTATCAGCATTATCCGTGCTAGCAAGAAACGTATCAAGTTTACTCTCTCTCTCCTTCTTCTTTATCTTTTTTCCAGCTATATCATATCCAATGTGCTCCTCATCTTTATACCATACCAAGGGAACATCTCCAACAGTATTCCGGGGCGCCACCTATATTCACAAGAATAACAATAAGCATACATAGCAAGGTCACAAAACCGGAAATAGTAAGAACAATACAACTCACCTCGTCTTCGGATGAATCACTCTCCTCAATGCCTCCGTCATCACTAGCATCCTGCCATCATTTCAATCCAAACTTTCAATCTCAGGCGTACACAAAAAATAAGGCCACATGATTGACATTGTTGTTTCATTTCAGTTAACAATCATCATTGTTAAACAGGCAATTACCATGTACCTCATCCTCAGTAGATTCTGACCCCGAATCGGTCAGCGACTCCGACCCGTCCGAACCCTAAAAACACCCAACAAAATCACATTTTTAGAGCTAAAATTGCAAAACACAGTATATACATACACAAATAAGTACAAATTTAAAGTTGAAGTTAAATTTTAACAGCGGCAATTCAAAAAACTACCTCCGCCTCGGAATCAGAATAACTGAAATCGGAGCTCCCACTGTCGGCTGAAACTTCTTCTTCTGTTTTGCTTGGAGAATTTTCTTCCATTTCTTTGGAATTCAATTGTTCTTCTGTCTCCAAGACCTTCTCTTTTCCGTTGGATTTAACGGAACTATTTTTGCCCTTCATTCTGTTCGTGATTGATTGCCGACTAATTTTCCGGTGGGATGAAGAAAGGAAGAGTGAAGGCTGGCCAGAAAGTCTCTAGGGTTTTTCTGAGGTTTAACTGGGAGTAGATGGAGTTTCTAACCAGTGGCAAAACGGCGCCGTTGACAATCTTTTTTGTTGTTTTTTTGTCCTCTTTGGGCTTTAACAATAAATCGCATTAAAGGTCCCTCGATTTAATTAAAAGTTGGTTTTAGCCCCTCGTGTTGAAAATGGTCCCTCAATGACAGCCAACCTTGATGGATTGTTATTAGAAAAAAAAAAGTGTTTTAAATTCTATATTTTGTCCAAAAACACAGATATAACCTTGTAAAATCTATAAGTGCAAATCTAACTCAGGAGCTTATTGACCAAAATGCCAACAACCAAATTGCCCGAAAATCTGTGAAATGACCATTATACACCTTAGTTTAAAAATTTTAAAAATGAAAATGAAAAGATGGCATAACCCTCTTCAGTCTTCCCCATGCCCTGAACCCTCTTCCCCACGCCCAATTCTACCACTACTCTGACAGCCCTGTTGGAGACTTATCGACACCCAGCGGTGGATAGCCCTAACGCGTCAAACCATAAGCGCTTGCACACTTCATTTGTCTTCTCTCGTTGAGTCGTCAAGTTACAGTTCATCTTCTCTGTTTGTCGCTGAAGCCTTGTGTGGTGGTGATGGTGTTGTGGGCGAGGGTAGAGTTTTAGGCAGAGCTAGGGTGGTTGTGGTTTGTTGTGCTAGACTTGGGTGTGGTGGGCGGCGGGGCTAGGGTGTTGGGCGAATGAGGGCGACGGGGGCTAAGGTTTCTAGGGGCGTAGGGTGCTGGGCGGAGGAGAGCAACGAACGATGGGGGCAAAAGTTTCTACGCGGAGGAGGGCAGCGGGGACTAGGGTTTTAGGCCGGTGGAGGGCGGGCAGTGGCAAGGCTAGGGTTTTTGGGCAGCGGGGCTAGGCGACTGGTCTGGGGTTTCTGGGCGGCGGAGGTGGTAGTTCTTAGCGGCGGCACAACACCGAAGCAGCACGCAGCGAGGTGGTGGAGTGGCAACACCAGGGTGATGGGGGTGTCCAGGGGTTGAATGGTCATCTAATATTTTGTTTTGAGCCTGAGGACATATTTGTCTTTTTATTTTTGGTCAACTGCTGACTTCATTGAGTCAACGTCGAAATAGAGAAAAATTGGTATAATTGCACAAATTTACAAAGAGTGGGTCTCCTAATAGGCAGCATGTCCATAAGTATATATTTCTTACTTTATGTACTGCATTTGTTAAATTACATACAAAAATTTAGAATTTTAGAAGAAAAAAATTGTATCATATAATTTTATATTTTCACGTTCAAATACATATTATTACTTGTTTTAACTTATAAATACAATATTTAAATTTTATAAAAAAATTACAACATTTAAGGTAAAAACCCTTGTGTACTGTCATAAGTTTATGGAAGAGTCGTCTTTCCTAAGACTTACCATTTTACAAATACTTAGGGTTAATTTCGTGCCTTCGGGTTTTACAAGGTCTTATTTGCACATTCTAAATTTAAAAGGGTTATTGAGATATAGATTTTTTTAAAAAAAAAAATTAATATGTTATATAAGTACAATATGTTTTGGGTTTTATTTTTTGATACTTTTACTCTTTGGAGTTCTAAATTTAACTTTAGACTAAAAGTGCCTATAGAACCCTGTAAAATAAGAAAGAGTTAAAATAATCCTAATTTCATGATAAATTGTGCAATTATAATCTTTTGTGCTAATTCCAACGTAGACTGAAAAATAAGGCGTGCTGAAAAGTGTAAAATACCCTTGCTCATTATTTCCCCATTTTACCCCACTCGCCACGGCGCCGCCACCTCCCCTCCCCCTTTTCTTCGCTCGCCACCGCTAGCTAGTGTCCCTGATCTCCATCCTAAACTCCAAACCACCGTCATCGCCACCACCACCTCTTGCCACCCCCTCTCCTCCCCTTCGCTTACTCACCTCAGCCACCCACCCAAACACCCAAGACATTCTCACCCTCTCCCCCCTCACTCACCTCAGCCTCCTCCTCAGTCCCTTCCCAGCCAATTTTCCCCTCCCATCCCGCCGAGACCCACCTAGCTCGACACCAACCAGACCTCAGCCTTCCCACATCCCCCAGGCCGCTGCAACCCAGCATTCCCTCAGACCGCCTGCCATTGACTTTTGAGCGTGCGTCGATGCTGGACGGCGGCAATGTGGAGTGCTTTGTGGAGATTGCAGATCAGGTAGAGTTTACGGCGCTGGTGAGAAAGAGGAATGGGCGGCTGACACTGCTTGGCGGCAAGTGCGGCTGTGACGCGTACGCGTGGGAGCTAGGGAGGCGTGAAAGTTGCACGTGGTGGAGAAAGTGTCATACGAGCTAGGGATGAAGCTTCTGAACGGTGAGAAGAAGGAATCAGGATGAAGAATGAAGAAACAGAAGGCCATTTTGTCTTTCTAGTTTTTATGTTTTTCCTTTTTTAAAATCTGGGGTAAAATGGTTATTTCAGTAATTCTGGCCAAACTTTCGATTGACAATTAAAGCTAACGGCGGTCTGAGTTAGATTGACACATACATCAATAAGTCAGGATTACTTTGACACTTTCTTATTTTTCAAAGTTATATTAGCACTTTCATTCAAAAGACATAGGTATTTTGGCACTATTTTTTTCCCTGTCGAATAAAAAATGCAATCTCTTAATTGTCTCAATTATAGTTTATAGTTTACATTTTTTCTTGATGAATACTATTATTTCATTTTAATTGTGTTTCTTAATACGTTAATTGTGTTTGTAGATGTTATTTTGTAAAGTCAAGTGGTATTCATTAAATATTTTAATTGGCAATTTTGTGAACATGTTTGGAAACGAAAATCTTTCCATGTTTGAACATGCGGATTAGCATATAATACACCAATCAGATCTTACGCATAAGGGTCAGAATATTATGGTATTTGTGAGTTATAGAAATCTGAATATTCTGCTATATATTAGGCGTGTAGAAACATAGTTGATTTATGAAAAATCATGCAAATATGGTGTTGATATTATCGAATATATGGGAGATATTGTGATAAGGAAAATCCCTTTATTTATGGGATTTGAATATGCTTCAAGAAGCAGATAATGAATAGGAATATTATGGAGATAATCATGGAGAGTTCTGATCTGCTCATGGTTATAAAAGGGGACAGCCACGGCTGCATTCAATACGATTTTAATCAGAGAAAATCTGCGCACAGATTTTCAATCTTTCGAGAGAATTGCAAAGAGCCAGAATTCTATGTTCCAACATACGTGACCTGTTGTTCAAAATTCATAATCATATGCGTTAATTCCTCGGGAGGAGAAGATCCAGCGTCGACGAGTTTCGAGGTCAGAGGGAGTCTGATGAAGGCGGATCGGTAGCTAGGGGAGCTAGCAGAATTCACACGTTTGATTAGTAACGATAAGTATTTTGTATGGTGTACTTTGTACTGTATCTTTCTGATTAGTGGATCAATTCTGAACTGGACCAGGCCCCGCAGATGTAGATAGATTTCACCGAACTGTGTAACCAAGTCATGTGTCTTTAATGCTTTACTTAGTTAGATAGGTTGTGTTGGAACATACTAGTAAGAATTAGAAAAATTCGGTAAAATCAAATTACATTTGGTATCAGAGCTTGGCCACTTATTTTTCCCTTGGTTGTATCAAGGAAAGTGTGATCCGATTTTACCATGGCAACCAAAGAAAGTGCTTCGGTGTCTCGGCCACCTCTGTGAGAAGGCAACAACTACAATTATTGGAAGGCACGCATGAGAGTTTTAATCAACTCACTGGATGAACTTGTGTGGTTCTATGTTGAAAATGAGTAGAATCACCCTACTGGAAATGATGATACAAGCTCTAAGGCAAAAGAAGGAGAGCCAAGTCAAAGGGAGCAGAAACTCAATGACAAAGCTAGTTGGACTCTTGATGACCTCAAGACATCTCTGGAGAATTCAAAGGCACTAAATGCAATCTTCACTGCGGTTGATGAAAACCAGTTCAAAATCATCTCTACATGTCATCAAGCCAAGAAAGCATGGGATATTCTGCAAACTGTTCATTAAGGAACTAGTCGAGTTCGAGAATCTAAACTACAGATGTTGGCTACTAAGTTTGAGAAACTCAAAATGAAGGAAGATGACACCATTGCTATATGCAATGGAAAACTCAGGGACATCTCCAATATGGCATACCAACTTGGAAAAGTCTACAAAGAGGCGAAGTTGGTGAAAAAGACCTTGAGATCACTTCCTAAAAGGTTTGCAATGAAGGTTGCGGACAATAGAAGAAACAAGAGATGTATCCACCATGAGCTTAGATGAACTAATGGGATCATTACAGACGTATGAGAAGACGTTTCAACCAGCTACAAAAAGGGTCCAAAAGGAGTTGGCATTCAGAACATCTTCATCAAAAGACAATCACGAATCTAACAGTGATGATGAATTTGAAAAACTTGCACTTATCACGAAGAATTTCTCAAGAATGCTGAAGAAAGTAATAAACAAGAAATATCGGGAGAGATTTGGAGGAAATAGACCAAGGCCAAAGGATTATGATAATAATCGTAGAACGAGATTTGAGCAAGGAAATCAACAGTTCTCCAGAATTCAAAGTAGTGAACCAAAACAGCCTGGACGAATTCAATGCAGGGAATGTGAAGGATATGCTCATATTCAGGCTGAATGTGCAAATACTCGAAAAAAATAGGGAAAATCTTATGTCACCTCGTGGAGTGAAGATGAAGAAGAAGAGAAAAACTAAGAGGAACTTGTAAGCATCTATGTGGCATTTAGAGCAAAAATTTATGATGCATCGGAGAATGGATGTTCCAACACAATGGATAAAGTTGAAGCTGTATGCTCCAACATTGACCCCGTATGAAGCATCCAGTGATGAAGACGATGGACTTACTGTTAGTAATGAAGAAATCTACAACACTTATGAAAAGATGTATGCTATGGGGCTCCAAGTGGTTGACACAAAAAAAGAGTTGAAGGAAGAAAAAGTGCAGTTGATGGAAATAGAAAGAGAATTGCATGTAAAAGTTGCTGAACTCAGAAAAGAGAATAAAGAATTAAATGAAAATCTAATATTAGCAACCAAGAGAGCTGAGACTTCTAAAGCAGTAATTTCTAAGATGAATTCTGGAAAAGCTAAGCTTGACGAAATTCTGGATATGGGAAAGAACTTTGGAGATCGACACGGAATTGGGTACTACAATCCACTCAAAAACACAGGCACACTCAAGCCTGAGGCACACGAGTTACTCAAGAGTCCAGTGAATCTCAAGACAGAGATTCAAGAGGTTAAGAGAAAGTTTGGCAAGCCCTATCAAAGGAAACCTCTCATCTGCAACTACTGTTCATTCAAGGTCACTCCGAGGATAAATGCCAGAAACTATTTAGAGATCAAATGGCAGGACGTCAACCCGTGGTATGCTCCAACATAGGCGAAGTCCAGAAAACCATAATGGTCAGAAAGGTATGAGTTGTCAAAAGATCTGGTACATGCCTTGTTGCACATACTTCGCTTATATCATATTCCAGAGATTCATGGTACTTTGATAACGGTTGCTCTCCCCATATGACTGGAACTCAAGAATTCCTTACAAATATCACACCTTTCGATGGTGGTTATGTTACGTTTGGTGATGGAAAGAAGAGTAGAGTGGTTAGAAAAGGTGAACTACAGATCGAAGGATTTCCAGTATTCACTAGTGTGTTGTTCGTGGAAGACCTAAAGGCTAATCTACTGAGCATAAGTCAATTGTGTGATGAAAATATGACTGTGGAATTTCAAAAGGACAAATGCATAGTGAAACACGAAGAATCTAAGGTTCTTTCAGGCATACGATCATCAGATAATTGCTATCTGCTGGAACAAGAAGTGTGATGTATGATCTCGAAACAGGATGAAGGATTTCTGTGGCACAGGAAGCTCGGTCACATCAATTACAAAATCTTGGTGAAAATTTCAAATACAAAAGCTTTACGAGGTATGCCTACCTTAACAAGCAAGGACAGAATTGTGTGCGGACCATGTCAACAAGGTAAACAAATTTGATCTCCCCACTCGTCAGTTCAATATATAACCACCTCAAGAAATCTATAAATTATTGCATATGGGTTTGTTGGGTCCTAATACACCGAGTATAGGTGGAAAGAAATATATCTTTGTATGTGTTGATGATTTATCCAGATATACATGGGTAGCTTTTCTTAAAGAAAAATTGGATACGATAAAAGTATTCAAAAGTCTAATGATAAAGTTACAGACTGAAAAAGGAAGTCCAGTTGGAAAGATTGTTCGAATTCGTAGTAATCATGGTAGAGAATTTGAAAATTCTCAATTTAGTGACTTCTGTGATGAGCTCGGTATTCAACATGAGTTTTCTGCACCAATCACTCCTCAGCAGAATGGTGTTGTAAATGGGAAAACATAACCTTGCAGGAGATGCCTCGATTTATGTTAGCCGAGAAAGAAATTCACTAAAAATGGTAGGCAGAAGCTATTAACACACACGATTAATCGAGTCTATTTGTGTCCATTCAGCAGCAAAACATCTTAAGAGATTTGGAAGGGTAGGAAACCAAATGTCTCATACTTTCATGTGTTCGGAAGCAAGTGCTACATCCTCAGAGACAGAGAGCAATTGGCAAAATTTGATAATCGCAGTGATACTGGAATTTTTCTTGGGTATTCTATCAACAATCGTGCTTATCGTGTTTATAACAATCAGACCAACACACTTATGGAGTCTATAAATGTTATTGTGGATGATTCCGAAGAAGGACAAAAGTCAGATGTCAGAGAAGAAGAACCTGGTAACACTCATGTTCCAACACAGCCTCGTCAACCTGACAAGGAAGAATTCATCACATGTTGGAACATCTTAGCAGACTGATGTTGAACCAGTTGACACGGAGCATGTTGGAACATCATCCCCCACTGCCGTATCCTATGTTCCAACATATGATCAACCTGAATCAATGGCACAGAGTACTCGACCAGTTGCTCGAGTGGATTACAGGAAGTTGGCTGGATTACAATGCTTCATCTCTCTTGTTGAACCAAAGAATTACAAGGAGGCATTACTGGAGGAATACTGGATTGCTGCAATGCAAGAATAACTAGGTCAGTTTGCAAGAAATGATGTATAGTATCTCACTCCTCGCCCTAAAGGTGTCAATGTCATCGACACAAAATGGATTTTCAAGAATAAATCTAATGCTGGCGGACATGTTACTCGAAACAAAGCCAGACTGGTAGCTCAAGGATATACACAAGTTGAAGGTGTTGACTTTGATGAGACATTTGCACCAGTTGCCATGTTAGAGTCAATTCAAATTTTACTTGCTATTGCTTGCTCTTTGAACTTTACTCTGTATCAAATGGATGTCAAGAGTGCATTTCTAAATGGTGCGGTAAATGAAGAAGTTTATGTGGAACAGCATACAGGATTTGAGAATTCTCATTACCCTCATCATGTGTATCACCTCAAGAAGGCCTTATATGGTTTAAATCAAGCACCTAGGGCATGGTATGAACGACTTACTAACTTTCTTCTTATGAAAGGTTATCGTCGGGGGGGGGGGGTAGATTGCACTTTATTTGTGCTTGATAAGTCATCAAAAATTCTTATTGCTCAAATTTATGTGGATGATATAGTATTCGGCTCTACTTCACCATCAATAGTACATGATTTTGTCACGGTTATGCAGGCTGAGTTTGAAATAAGTATGGTTGGAGAGCTCACATACTTTCTAGGGCAGCAAGTCAAGCAAGGAAAACATGGCATGTTCATAAACCAAAGTAAGTATGCATTGAATCTAGTGAAGAGATTTGGTTTAAGCAATGCCCGAGCAGTTTGAACACCTATGGGGGTTTCTGACAAACTGATCAAGGATGAGAAAGGAGTTGCAGTTAATCAAAAGTTATACAGGGGAATGATTGGGAGTCTATTGTATTTAAAAGCAAGTAGACCAGATATATGTCTCAGCGTTGGGATATGTGCAAGATTCCAGGCTAATCCAAAAGAGTCTCATCTCACGAAAGTCAAAAGAGTTATTTGATATGTAAGTGGGACTTCTGAGTATGGTGTCTGGTATTCTAAGAATCAAGATTGTGATTTGATTGGGTACAGTGATTCTGATTGGGCTGGTAGTGCTGATGATCGAAAGAGTACTACAAGTGGATGTTTCTTTATTGGCACGAATCTGGTTTCTTGGTATAGTAAGAAACAAAATTTGATCTCTTTATCGACCGTAGAAGCTGGATATCTTGCTGCTGGAAGCTGTTGTGCACAATTGTTATGGATGAAGCAAATGATGAACGACTATGGAATTCATCAAGGCCCTTTGAAGATTTTTTGTGAAAACATAAGTGCTATTGATATTTCAAAAAATCCAGTCCAACATTCTCGAACTAAGCATATTGATACAAGACATCATTTTATTAGAGATCTTGTTGAAAGGAATGAAGTTGTGGTAGTCTATGTTCCAACATACGAGCAAATTGCTGATATTTTTACAAAGCCTTTAGACACCCCCACCTTTGAAAGTCTTAGACAACACTTAGGTGTTTGTCAAATTTGAGGTAATTCTTGCCTTTATTTAGCTATAAATATTTTATTTGTTTTGTTGAGAAATTCAGAAAAAAAAATAGAAAGAAGAAAAGCTTTACAAAAATAGAAGTTGTATAGTTATGGTATGTTGGAAATTGGTATGTTTTGAGTTGACAAGAGAGAAAAGCTACATCATTACTCATCTCGAAAATGGGAACAGGTTTCACGGCAACCAAGGAAGTTATGTGAAGAATTTTGGTTGATTTCAAAGTTGTCCAAATCCCTCAAAATTCCTCTCTTTTCGGCCACTATCCAACACATCTTGGTTTTTTTTGGATTCTTGCCAAACTCCTCCCCGATTTTTCTCTACTCAAAAAATCCTTGACGACAGATGTCTTCAAACCAAACCTCTCCCACTGTCGAAGAGAAAATTCAAGAAACTCTTCAACCTTTAGAAGACATGAATGATGAACTGATGAAAGACAATGTGAAGGCGGTTCTGTCCAAAGGTGATGGACAATGTGAAGCAAACATCGAGGCTGAGGTGACCGATGTTGGTGAGGAGAATGTAGATGTCGATGGTTCAAGCTCCGGTGGTGAAGGTCAGAATGAAAGCACCAAGAACAGAGGAAAGGGTCCGTTTCAGAAGGTAACTAACCCTGATCCTCCAACTCTTAAAATTCATGGGATGGAATTCAAGACTGTAGACGATATATTTGAATGGTTGGAAGCAAATAGAGTTACAGTAGATTTGACCAAGATTAAGAGTATAGAGGGTGAATTATTGAATGTTAAGGCCAAAGAATTTGTGACCGAGGATATTGGAAATTTTTGGAATATTGAAAACCATAAAGTGAAGTTCCTAAGGGGGGGGTATGATGTGTACAGAGGGAGGACAAGTTTCACATTTATTCACCTATCCCTCGTCCGAGCTGTGTTTTTATGAGAGAAATTAGCAATGATGAGGTAGCAGGACGTGATGTGATCAAGTCCACAGATAGGTTACCAATAGGGTTTTTTTATTTGAGGGCAGCTCAGAGATTGGAAGAACTGAGGAAACCTATGATAATCGAAGTCCCAAACAACGATGAAGAAGACAATGCTGCCTATGTTCCAACACAGCAAGCAGAGGCTGAAAATACTGTCGAGATGGAAGTTGATGATGAAGATATGGGGGGTGAAGATCATATTGAGGTATCAAGTGATGGAGAACAACCTGGAGAGCCTATGTCTAGACAGAATGAACCAGACCAAGACCAGCATGCTGACGAAGACGAAGTTGAAGATACAGAGTATGTTCCAACACAGGAACATCCTGAGATGAACTACTCAAGTGATGAGGTGTTGGATGAGTTCTTACAGATGACCAATGGCAAGAGAAAGGTTGCTGCTGCAGAGGTTTCCCCACCAACTAAAAGGGCCAAGAAGAATCAAGAAGCTCCCAAGAGGAAAGTGCTACCTCCTCTACCTGTAAGTGATGCTCTATCATTCTCATACTTTGATATAAAATGTGAAGAGATAGGAGAAGTATTTTCTGGGAGGAAGTTTACCTCTGAGAGACCCGTAGATCTGGAGGCATACATGACTAGTGGTTTTTCGGATTTTCTAGAATTAATTGGAATGAAGAGAGTTGCCATTGTACAACTTCAATATAATAGACATGTGGTTATTGAGGTGTATGCAAACCTGATGGCTGGAAATTTAGAAGCTGACTCTCCTTGGTTCGAAAGGGTGTACTTGCAGGGAAAGATTGTGGACTTCTCAGCTACCAGAATAAACAAGATTTTGGGGCTACAAACACCAGAGTTTAAGGGGGTGTTTCCATAGGATCTAGAAGAGTCAAATGATCAGATTCTGGAAACAATCTCAGGAGGATACAAGACCAAGTGGCTCGAAAATGGTTATTCACAAGCCTCTTGTTTGTCATCAAGGTTCTTTGGTCTGTATCAGGTAGCAGTCAACTGCTGGATGCCATCCTCAAACACGACAGCCATGACTAGGGAAATGGCTAAGTTGCTGTTCTGTGTTGGAACACAGAAATCAGTCAACCTTGGATTGTTCATTCAGCATAATCTGGTGAGGTAGGCTACAACTCCTAAGGCAAAACATGCCATTGTATATCCCTGTTTGATTTTGGCATCGGCTAAGAGTGCCAAGATAAAGGGGAAGGCAAAAGATATGATTATAGACACGGAATTCCTAAGGCCGAACAAGAAGACATTTGGGATGAGGCATGTCCATGATCTACCCTGGAATCCTTCAGGATATACTTCTTCAACTGCTGAAAAGAAGGCTAGATTGGTGGTCCTGAATGCAAGACCGGGGGCAATAGCCATTCAAATGGTAGCACTTGAAGCAGAAAAGGCGAAACTGGAGATTGAAAAAGTGCAGCTGGAGGCCTGCTCCTGAACGAGATTTATTTTCTATGTTCCAACATAGATGTCACAGTCAGGGGGGGCCCTGCTTTCTACTTATTTTTTTTTGGTTTTATTTGTCTTTGGTATATTTATGGCCCTAGGGGGAGAATTTTGGATAATTTGGCGGATAATTTGGCTGTAATCTGAAGTTTATTTTTATGGTATTTCTGAAATTCTGGTACTCGATTATGGTAATCAATTTTTTATCAGATTCAATATTGTTCATATGTTCCAACATAGGTGGAGTTGGGAAGACCTATGTGTTGGATTACAAGTTTTTCGTTGTGATATTAATGGCTAAAGAGTTTTGGGTCCACAAAATGGCAAATGGGGAGATTGTAAAGTCAAGTGGTATTCATTGAATATTTTAATTGGCAATTTTGTGAACATATTTGGAAACGAAAATCTTTCCATGCTGGAACATGCGGATTAGCATATATACGCCAATCAGATCTTACACATAAGGGTCAGAATATTATCGTATTTGTGAGTTATGAAAATCTGAATATTCTGCTATATATTAGGCGTGTAGAAACATAGTTGATTCTTGGAAAATCCCTACAAATATGATGTTGATATTATCGAATATATGAGAGATATTGTGATAAGGAAAATCCCTTTATTTATGGGATTTGGATATTCTTCAAGAAACAGATAAGGAATATGAATATTATGGAGATAATCCTGGAGAGTTCCGATCTGCTTATGGCTATAAAATGGGACAACCAAGACTGCATTCAATACGGTTTTAATCAGAGAAAATCTGCACACAGATTTTCAATCTTTCGAGAGAATTGCAAAGAGCCAAAATTCTACGTTTCAACATACGGGACCTGCCGTTCAAAGTTCTGAATCATATGCCTTAATTCCTCGGGGGAGAAGATTCAACGTCGACGAGTTTCGAGGTCAGAGGGAGTCTGATCAAGGTGGATCGGTAGTTAGGGGAGTTAGCAGAATTCACACATTTGATTAGTAAATATAAGTATTTTGTATGGTGTACTTTGTACTATATCTTTCTGATTAGTGGATTTATTCTGAGGGTCAGGCCTCGCAGATGTCGGTGGATTTCACCGAACTGCGTAACCAAGTCTCGTGTCTTTAATGTTTTACTTTATTGTATAATTGGTTAGATATGTTATGTTGGAATGACCTAGTAAGAATTAGAAAAATTCGGTAAAATCAAATTACAATTTTAATTGTGTGTGTGCATGCAATGCTTTATTATAACTAAGGTGATTTAATATCAAGTACTATGTTTTATAGCTATGTTCGATAGAGTTGTGTTAGTAAGTTTGTTTGTTTGAAAGGTTAGCTTTTGCATTTTTTTCTTAAAAAATGTGTTCTTTCTAAAATATAATTTCATATTGGCAAAGTCTTATGGAAAGACGGGGTTTGATTAGAATAATAAAAGGTAAAAGGTTTTAGTTGCAATATTAAAGTTTTAGTACGAAACATGTACAAGTTATAAAATTTATAGCCCGGTTCATGCAACCCGAAAATTTTATCTTTTTTTTTTAATTTACACTTTAAACCTTGGTCTTTCCATAACTTATGAAAAGAACGTCTTTCAAGAGACGGACTCTTCCATATTTAATAGTAATCCAAACACGTAAAATGTTTAACTTGTAAATATGGTGACTTATAAACTCCTCCGCCATTCATGTACTGGTTAAACAGACCATATTCTCATAATTTTGGGGCAATTGTGTTTAAAGAACTACTTGAGTTTGCCGAAGTGGTCAGGATATTGTGCTCGATCAGGTGCAATTAAGAATCAATCCCTCACTCCCTTCTGAGTTTGTATTATTATGGTCCCCTCAAGTTTTCAATACACCATGTTGGTGTGAACTGTGAAGTATGTTGCATATGCTCCTTGAGCATTTGGGAGTCTCATCTTATACATACACAGATATACTATATTAATGGAAAGGAGGAGGAACATGGTTACTATATTATTTAAGGTAAAGTTTTGGAAAACACAGTCTTTTCATAGGCTAATGAAAAAATAAGGTTTAATTATTAGAATAACAAAAGTATAAGATATTAGTTGCAATATTAAAAATTTATTATGCAATGTGTATTTAGGGGTGGGCGTCAGGTTGTTCAATTTTCAGTTTAATCGGTTCGATTTATTCAATTTTTTTAAAAAAAATGCCAAAACCAAAACCGACCCAAAAAATCAAATAAACCGAATAATCCGAACCAAATTTGAAATTCGAATTCAGTTAGAATTCGATTTTAAACCGAATAAACCTAAGTACTTTCAACTTTTATTAAATTAAATTTAATTAAATTAATTCTGGACCGAATAAACCAAAAGCCCACAAACATACCAAAATTTCAACTTCATATCAATGATTATAGCCCAAAAATTATGGACAAATCATTTATCATTAAAAGCCCATTTGGCATATGCATTGCATCTTATGCTTTGCTTTATGCTTTGCTTTAAGAAAATGGAGAAGTTCCCTACTTTTATAGGAAAAATTGAAGGCAACATTTCCTCCGTTTTCGATGTGGGACTAAATCTAAAGCCTTTGGTTTGGCGTTTGGCTTTGCTCAGTTTGCTGCCTTGCTTAAGCTTTGCTTGAGTTGCTTTTGCTTCAATTTCATACTGATGCCCATTATTTTAATATTGCTCAATTATTGCTCAATTATTTTGTCACCAAGGCAATGTGAAACTCTGTCTCTTGAAATAATTTTAATATTGCTCAATTATTTTGTCACCCCTAATTTGGTCTATTATTTTTTTTATTGAATTTATTATGAGTCTGTCTCTTGAAATACGATCTTTCCATAAGTCATGGAAATATTATGGTTTAAAATGTAAATTAGAAGAAATGAAGATAAAATTTATGGGTTGAATGAATCGGGTTATAAACTTTATAACTACTACACGTTGCATAATAAAATTTTAATATCGCAACTAAGACATTTTACTTTGTATTATAATAATTAAACTCTATCTTTCCATAAGCCTACGGAATAATGGAAACACGGTATTTTCCAAGATTTTTCCATTTATTATTACATTATTTAATTTGAGGAGTATTTTGTGACTGGGGATTATTTAATACCGTTTGATCTCAAATCCTTTTTATTATTATTGCCCTATTAATTCGACTTATGTTTTTACCTTTTTCATACATGATGAATGTGTTTATAATATATTTTGGCAAAGTCTTGGGAAAGACGGTCTTTCTATAGGTTTATGGAAAGACGGGATTTAATTAGAATAATAAAAGGTAAAAGGTCTTAGTTGCCATATTAAAATTTTAGTATGCAACATATAGTAGTTATAAATTTATAACCCGGTTCATGCAACCCAGAAATTTTCTCTTCATTTTTTCTAATTTATAGTTTAAACCTTGGTCTTTCCATAACTTATGGAAAGACCGTTTTTCAAGAGACAGACTCATATATTTTTATGATTTCTTTCTCTTCTATTTATATAAGTAATTTAAATACATTTAGAGGGTGATACAAAAATTCCACTATTAAATCAACACAACGTCTTGTTTTAGACTGACAAATCATTATGCAATATTATTTTATAATTGATATAACTAATAAGCTGATTTGATATTTGTTTTTATCTATTGCAACAAATTTCTTATAACTTTTAAAATGTATGGTAATGTATAAATAATTATAATTTGACCCTAATAGTTATTGAAACGAGATTTTTCATGATTAGTCTAACATTTAGATGGTCTAATAGGAGACGTTCTCCTAAATTAACTATGATATTTATATATTACTGTCTTCATCTCTTCACCAAGTAATCTCACCGTCTTCATCTCTTCACCAAATAATCTCTTCTGAGTCCATTGTAGTTTGTTAATTTTTTAGAGCAGAGGAAAATGTCCATTGTTTGAGGAATGCTTTAGTGTAGTGAAAGTTTACTGTTGAAGAATCAATTATTCGTGCACCTTATCACTGTGATTACTAAGAGCACTGTAGTTTAGATATGGATATTTATTGATTATAGTTAATGCTTTCCATTTACGTTCATGCCAAAAAGAATTTATAAGAATATATATACTTATATTTAAAATTTATAAGAAATTTAAACGAACTAATTTATTAAACTTGTTTATAATGAATATGGATTATAAAATACTTGAATATCAGTCTTTTGTCTATTTGATCCATTTAATGTTAAGATGTTTGGGGTAATTTTTTAAAATTTATAGATTAGTCCTCCCACTTATATTTACTTATAAATTTAGTTTTGTATTTTTAAATTTTATTTATTATTATATATATTTAATTAATTTATTTATTTACAATTCGGTATTCGGGTCGGTTTTCGGTTTGAGTTTCAATATCCAAAACCAAACCAAAAACCATATTCAAAATTCGGTTTATTCAATTCGGTTATCCAAAAACCGTATTTTAAATTCGGTTCGGGTTATTCGGATTCGGATAATTCGGTTTTTGGTTCGGTTTTCGGTTTTCGGTTTTTTTGCCCACCCTATGTGTATTAGTTATAAAGTTTATAATTCCTTTCATGCAACCCGATAATTTTATCTCTAATTCTTCTAATTTGCCATTTAAACATTAATTTTTCCATAACTTATAAAAATATCATCTTTCAAAAGACATGCTCATTATTTAACGATGAAAAAGAGAAGGAACACCTGATTCACTTTTTTTTTTCTAAAATTGTGTTTAAAGAAGACGTATACAAAAACTGCTTGCACTTATGTAGAATTGACATGTTTATTTCACCTCCTCAAATATGCAGGGCCTACGCCCGCCTCAGAAGCACCCTAGGTTTGAATTTAGTGTGAGATAGTTTTCTGAGGTTCAGTCTCCAATTACACTGTGTTAGGTGTAGGAGTCTCACTTCGTGTGAGTTATGTGGAAGTTCCACCCCACCTTTGTGTCGAAGTGAGTTATGTGGAAGTCTCACCCTACCTTTGTGTGAGACATAGGGGAGCCCCATCCCCTTTGTGTGAGGCAACTGGGATGTAGTAATAGAAAGTGGAGTGTGTATTCCAATATATATATATATATATATATATATATATATATATATATATGTATGCACAACCAAAGGGTAACCCCTTAGACATTCTCAATTGACTAAATTATTTTTTAGTCCCTTATAAAGTATCTTATATCATGTTTTGATCCCCGTTTGCAAATCAACCCTTAGATGGTACTCAACCAATTCAAATAATTTGTTTGGTCCCCAAAGGTGATTTTCAGAGAAAGTCAAATGTAAAATTGGTCAAAATGTGTAAAATTACCATTACACCCCTGAGTTTAAAAAAAGAAAAAGCGAACATCTTCTTCGCTCGTCTTCCGCATGCCGCCGTCTTCCGCCTGAAGTTTTGCCTGACGCCACTTCGTTTGGCGCTCTGAAAGCACCTCCGACCGCCTCCGTCGGCCTCCGCCGCTCTTGCCGCCAAATGCTCTCCACTCTTAAATCTAGGCCGCTAAAGGAGGGGTATGGAATCCGATCTTCGCACTCGCAGATCTGGAGATCTCCGCTCCACCGCCACCGCCCCGTTAGCGAGTTGCACGACCGATGCCTCCTCTATCCGGTCGCGCAATATACATCCGGACGTCGGCTAGCTTTTGGTACCTCAGTACCAAGAGTATCGAAAACCTCATCGCCACCGCCGCTCGTCTTCCGCCTGCCACCGCCTTCTCAAGCGAACGTCTTGATGGGAATTTTGTCTGAAATTAGTGTTGAATTGCTCGTTTGGTTTTCCGTTCATTGTAAAGTTGTTTTATGGGGATGTTGTGCAATCTGGCGGCGGAAGGCGGTGGCAGCGACGACTAAAGAAAAAGAACATTTTAAAATTATGAAATTTTAATTGAAAATATTTTTTAATTAGTAAAATTACCATTATACCCTGACTATATCGGAAAACCACTTGGCCTTGCCTGAAAATCACCTCTGGGGACCAAAACATATCGTTTTGAATTTGTGGAGTACTGTCTGAGGATTGATTTGCAAACCGAGACCAAAATATGGTTTAAAATACTTTGTATGAGACTAAAAAAATAATTTAGTATTCTCAATTTCTCAATCTATTTGTTGTTGAGCGCCATTCGAAACCGCATAAAGACTCACTCAAAATTCCGAAGTTTCATTCAATTTCTCAGTCTCTCTTGAAATATATCAATGTTCACCCGAACATGGGATGCTAAAAAGAAAGAAGAAATGTAAAAAGCCTGATCCTGCCACTATATTTTTTGAAAGGCACGGACAACCTATAAATCACGATTCGAAATTCGTGCTATGTGATACTAACAGGGTTTCTCATACACCAATCATTCAGCATCACATTTAGTTTACACTTCTAAATACAAACAGTTTAACAAAAACAACAGGCTTGGAACAGACAATTCTCTGAGATTTGTTGAAACCGAGAGACTCGAGTTCACATTCCAAGTTTTGAGAGAAGCTGGCGCCATCTTGGTGTTTCCTCATCAAAGATATAGGTCAATGGTGAAATTAGAACACCACTACCACCAATCTGCAACAGACCCAGAAAGAAAAACTTAAATATAACCACATTACAATATTAATAGCCCTAGTAAGAATTTTTGAAGTGTCATGCAAGTGCTTAAACTAGTATGAAGTTATGACGAGTCTCACCGCCCTCAACTGCTGAACGGATTTGTATAGTTCTTTCTTTGGGACACATATATCCACAGCATAAAAATCAGCCTTTACGCTTCCATCGCTATTGGAGAAGACTGGACTCACTGTGGGTCCCTGCAAGATAGATGCATGATTAAAACAAAATATTCCAGATGGGGAGAGGATTTTGGAGAACTACTACTAAGGTGTTTTCCTCTTTCTTGTATCGTGATATAGGTATTAGTTTTACCTGCAAGCCTGATAATGATGGTTGGCTAATGACTCGCTTCGCTACTTCCTCAGCACTGCTCCCCCTCATATTGGCAGTTACCTACACGCGAAACATGATAAATATAGGGATAACAACAGAGTACGATAATAAAATTAATAGAAGAAAATAATGCAGACCGAGAATTGACCCATGGCCCTCAAATGTGCCTCGAGTCTTTCGAGTATTTCGTGTGTTATGTCGAGAACACCTTTTCTCTGAACCAGTGACTTTCTACTAGCAACAAGGATAGCCTGAAGAGGAAAACTGAAGTCAGGAATGCACTTGTACAATAAGAAGTGGTAAATGCTGAATGCTTCCAGTATAAAGAGAGTGATCACCTGACTTTCCAAAATTATTCCACCTTCAATTTCCTTCAGGTTATTTTCTTTCAGAGTAGTTCCACTACTAACAAGATCTACAATAGCATCAGCTATCCCCATCTGAGTTGAAAAGAAACCTAAGAGTCAAGAGCAAGAGCAAGAATAAAAAATGCAGGTATCTTTCATAACGTCATGCCTATAAAGACAAAAATGTCAAAACAAAGTTGAATACATAGCATTAACAACTTAGTTTCTATACAGACATACAATGCATCAAGTGAAGAGAGAGGACAAGGGGTGGAACCACTATAGAAGCACCAATTAATTACACACTACAAGTTCCGATGACAAGGGGTAGAAAAACTCATCTGGCTAGTGTAGAAGTGAGAAGTGTTCTGCAGATGATAGATACAATTACTATGTGATCAAGCTTTATAATTCAGTCAATGAAAAAGGGTTGCTTCCAACAGTGGCAGGAGCACCTTCAAAGCACATTGCTGTTAATAGTACGACTTCCTAGCCACTTCATAACTCAAGATTCTTGAATCCTCTAGATAGACATTTCCAACAATACATGCCAGCAGAAAAATTATCGAGATCTAGGTAACACTTCAACATCAGTCATATTTGTGCCAAGAGAAAAGATGTCCTAAGAAACAGGAGTGAAATTTGACCTCGAAATTAGCACTCAAAGGCATTTACTTCCCATTAGAAACGACAAAGAAACATAGTTTCTACTTTCTGAACAGTGAAAACAGCTCTAACCGGGATAAGAAATAAAATAAAGTCTAGAATAGCATCTACATTTTTAGCACACATGAGCAAGAGACACAGTTTATGAGTTAGGTATAATAAGAGCATCAAACAAAGGTGCTGCCTCAAACAATGCCCCTGGAAGGCCAGTAAGAGACAACCAGACCTTCCTTTATGCTGGGGCAGTGCATTAAACCAGGAAAAATGCACCACATCATGCACTTAGTCCAACTATGGTCGGAAAAAAGAGAAACGAAGTAACAAAATTAGACTTACTGCAGGAGCTGCTTCCAGTGCTCCATCAGCGGTTGAAAAGGTTACATACTTCAATCCTTTTTCTTTCATAAATTTTGGGCCCATCTGAATAAGATATCGAGTTAAGTTCAAAAGGATAAACAAAAGAGCTGATCTAGATCTCCCTATCACTTACATAAGTGAAGCCAGTAGCAACTCTCAAAGGTCTCTCAGGTGTCCATTGTGGCATTTCTGCAAGATCTTTTATTGAATTCACATTCTCAAAAATTCCATACTTGGGTATCTGGCAACCAGGAGATTGTTAGAGGTGCCCATTGGAGTACATAAAGTGATTTTCAAAAATCAAATTCAAGTGATGACGATGACATACCGCAAGGGACAAACGACAATCTCCATAATCCAAAGCATCATGAACAATAATGAGATCTTCATTCCCCTGGACTTAAAAAAAATACATGAGTATGAGCAACTGGTGAAAACAGTCCCACCAGTGATCCAGACGAGAAAAACATGAAAGGACATCCAATTGATACACACAGAAGGCAGAAGTGAAAACCACACAACAACAGTGTAAATATCACTACTTTTTATAAAGTGAAAATTATTTTAACATCTTTTTTGTTTGAAAGTTCAACCTATTTCACTTTCTTACCAGTCTGTTAACAGAGTTCACTGAGGATAGTCTATAGATCATACCCTTTCAGACAAGCAAAGACAAATCATTGACCTTGCCAAAGATTTCCTCGAAGGTTCAAGCATATATGAGCTGCATTACTTCAAAAATCCAAGATACTACTTCATTTAAGCCTTGAAAGAAAATCCACATGTCCAATATTTCCTTTGCACATTTCATTGTCTAATAAACTATGACAACAGTATTCTTTTCCCAACCACAATAATGTAGAAACAATAATCTATAGCATCAGATTAACTTAAACTGTGGCAAGTACTTCAGAAGAACCCCATAAAGCGGGCAGCAGTCACCATTCACCTCACACAATTACAATCTAAATCCCATCTAATTGAATACACGCTTCAGCACCATAACAAATCCAACCTGTCCATGTTCATAAACTGTGTCGAGACCAACAATGCCAAGGTCTAAATCTCCGGACACCAGTTTCCGCACGACATCTTTGGGCCGTTGATACCAAACTTCTAAATTAGGGAGCTGGCAAACAAACAGCAAACCAAAATTTAACATAAATTTTACAGAAATGCACTAGTGGAAAATGCTAAACTTCCACATACCTGAGGAATTTGCGCAACATACTGTCTAGGATTCAGTTGCTTCACAGACAACTGGCAATCCTACAATATGAAAAACAATGTCCGCATACTTAATTTCAAAAATCACGAATTAATACAAAATTGAAAAGAAAGAAAAAAGATTCGCAACAAAAACACAGCAAGTTACACCTTCAGAAGATCGAGCGTATCAGCGGCCATTCGCCCTTTACTCGGCAGCCCCAGCCGAACCTCAGTCCTGTCCTGAAGATTCTTATCCACACTTCCGTTCACCACAGTAAACGTGGACTGCTCCGCGGAGCAACACGAAACGGAAAACCTAACGGAAACCGTGTTTCCGGTGAGTGAAGACGGGCACGGCATTGAAGCTGGCGAGTAAAAACACTGCGCGGATAGAAATTGAACCGCCGACATGATTGCTGAACGAAACCCGAACGCGCCGCCGGAGATTCGGAAATGTTACGAAATGGAGGCGGCCGTCGTTGAGCTGGTGACGAGATAAATCGCCGCCGCGGATATGATAAGTGTGTTTGGGTGGATTCGGAATATGCTCTGCGAAATTTTGGAGTTTTCCGGAGGCGTTGTTCGGTGTGAGGAGCGTGTTCTGCGCCTACAAAACAAATTTTCGGTCTGGATTTTAGACCCCGTTTGGTAATTAGCCGGGGACGATTAGAGCACGTACAATGGTGAAAAACAACAAAAAAATAAAAAAGGACTAAATTGTTTTTTTAGTCTCATACAAAGTATCTTATACCATATTTTAGTTCTCATTTGTACATTAACCCTTAGACAATACCCCATAAATTTAGAACGATTTGTTTAGTCCCCAAAGGTGGTTTTCAGATAAGACTAAATGATTTTTCGGTATAACCACAGGTGTAATTAAAAAAATAATTAAAAATCCTAATTTTAAAATTTTATTCTTCTTTAGTTTTTCACCGCCGCCTTCAATTCCACCGGCGAGCCTCATCTCCGCCGCCTTTAATTTCATGATTCTGCAACCACGACGACCTCTGCAACCACGACGACGGAAGCTCGCCGACTTCCACTTCCCCGTTGATGAGACCATGGCGACGAAAACCCTTCTGCAACTTCGGCAACGGAGGCCTCCACCCGGTCTCGAAGCTCTGCCATGGGTCTCAAGCTCCGTCAGCGTCTCGAAGCTCGAACCTCCTTGCCGACGTCAATTGAGAACGCTCTACCTCGTTGGTGGTCACTCGACTCACCCTACTCCAAATCTAGTTCCAATGGTGGCGGTGGAGAAGACAAGCGAAGAAGACGAAGCGGCGGATTGGATGTAATCCCGGATCTGGTTCCAACAGCGGCAGCAGAGACTGCTCCAGATCTGGTTCCAACGACTGCGGCGGAGAAGACGGCGAAGGAGATGAAGAGCTTTTCTTTTTTCTTTTCCTTTTTTTAAACTCGAGGGTATAATGGTCATTTTACATATTTAAACCAATTTTACCGTTGACTTTCCCTGAAAATCACCTTTGAGGACCAAACAAATTGTTCTGAATTTGTTTGGTACTGTCTGAGGGTTAATTTGCAAACGGGGACCAAAACATGGTATAAAATACTTTGCAGGCAATGCAGGGGACTAAAAAAACAACTTAGTAAAAAAAACCACTCTTTTGATTTACTTCCATTTAATACAATATCTTTCTTCCACCTCATTAAAAATAGAATTCGTCTCTGGAAAGACGGTATTTCCATAAAACATGGAAAAGCCAAGGTTTAAAGTGAAAAATAGAAAAATGAAGATAAATTTTTTGGATTGGATGAATCGGGTCATAAACTTTATAACTAGTACACGTTGCATAATAAATTTTTAATATTGCAACTAAGGCCTTTTACCTTTTATTATTTCAATTAAACCTCGCATTTCCATAAGTCTATGGAAAGACGGTATTTCCTAAGACTTTGCCTTAAAAGAAACTACAAAAAAAGTTACTCTATTTTTACTTCCACAATGGTAGAAATCACTAAAAAATAATTTCATGTACCTCACTTAATTTTCTATAAGTCATGGAAAGACCAATGTTTGAAGTGCAAATTAGATGAAATGAAGATAAATTTTCCGGGTTGCATGAATTGGGTAATAAACTTTATTACTACTACGAATTACATAGTAAATTTTTAATATTGTAACTAATACCTTTTACCTTTTTTTATTTTAATCAAACTTCGTCTTTCCATAAGCATATGGAAAGACACTATTTCCCAATACTTTGCCTTAATTTTACCTTTAATATGTAATTTATATAAATTTTCCAACTAAAATAAACTGAAATGTGAAAGTTAATAATAAAATTTTAATTTCATTTTAAAAATAGGCAAAGTCTTGGGAAAGACGGTCTTTCCATAGGCTTATGAAAAGACGGGGTTTAATTCGAATAATAAAAAGTTAAAGGTCTTAGTTGCAACATTAAAAATTTAGTATGCAACATGTAGTAGTTATAAAATTTATAACCCGGTTCATGCAACCCGAAAATTTTATCTTAATTTCTTCTAATTTACACTTTAAACCTTGGTCTTTCCATGGCTTATGAAAAGACCGTCTTTCAAGAGACGCGCTCTTTAAAATATATATTAAATATTTAGTGATCTATATTAAATAATAAGAGAAATTAATTTTAAAAAATTCAAGATTAAAAAATATTACAGTTGAAAGATCAATTATTACGACTAGAAAAATTACAATAAATATTTAAATATAACTAGTGGAGTACCATCGCTGCGCGATATTATTAATTAAAATATTAGAATTAAGTTTTATGTACATTTTGTGTCTTACATTTAAATTGAAAATAAATAATTTTATTTAAAATTTTAAAGTTTAGTCATCTAAGGAAAACTATATGAGTTATGAAATTAAATAATTAATTTAGTTAGATACCATTAAATATTGAATACAATAAAATTGATTATTTTTATAATATTTCATTCAAATTATTTAAAAATTCATTATTTATATGTTGAGATTCATTTTAAAAGGTTATCATAATTATATGTACCTCATTGCAATCCTTTTATCATAATTATATGTATCTCATTGCAATAAATAAAAGTAAATATCAAATGGTCTTATTAGTATCATTAATTATAGAATGTCCTCATTTAACAGTTAGTCGGTCTAAAATAAGACTTTGTTATATATAAATAAATAAATAATATGCATACATATTTCCATCAAAACTACTCTATCACTGTATATAAAAAAATCCAAACATTTTGTTATTTCAAATTATGTGTTTCTTTGGATTTTCTTCAATGATATATACTCCCTCTGTCCCATAATAAACTTCCTTCTTTCTTTTTTGGGACGTTCCACTATAAGCTTATATTCCTAAACTTTCTATATTTAGCCATAAATATGTGGTCATAACTCTTCCTTTCATTTAATTTATGTAGGTTCACTCTCATCACTTATTAAAAAAATGACACATAGACTTGTCTTAAAGTCTGTGTAAAAAGCAATTCGAAACTTGGGACAGATGGAGTATATATATATGTAGATAGATAAATACAATGAAATATTTATGGTTTTAAATATATCTTTAGAAGTTATATTTTTTTAATTAAATTATGATTGATTATAGGCAAAGTCTTGGGAAAGACCTGTTGGAAAATGGTGGTTAAAAGGTTGAAATTTGTCAACTTTTTGGGCTTCGTTTGAGTGGGACCCAAATGGATTTTGGGACGGTGGATGTCATTTTTGAGTTCTCCTCCGCGAGTAATATAAAATCGACTATTTAAACTCTCAAAACGGATCAAGGGTGAATGAGATATGGATGTTTGAAATGTCACTCTTGAAAGAGAAAACATTAGGCGGAAATTGGCCCAAATTAGTTTTTCTCTGGACTGTCCAAAATGCGTATGGACCGCATGGAAGTCTCTGGAAGGCCTAACCGCATAGTATATATGGAATTGCTTGTGTGTAATTCTTAAGAGATAAGAACAAAATACTTCCATATTTTGTGAGATATCTTGTCTTAAATAAATATGCGGTTTACCATGTTTAATACGATGAAGAATATTTGTGTAAATATTTCTTCCTTTTCCAGCAGATTTGATTCGAGTATTCATGGAATGTCTCGGATTTGGTGAGTTGGTGATTGGAGAATATTCTTCTCTAATTACAGAAAATCAGAAAATCATGTTTCCATGATTAGGGTCTCTTAGAGTAGTATAAATAGAGCCTCTAAGTCAGTCAGAAAATACACACCATTTCTCAAGTCCCTTCATATTTTAAACTTGAGTCTTCTGTCTTTCTCGAAGTTTCCATTTGGTGCTCTGTCGAGGTGATAGTCCTTCGGGCCTTGCGTGAATCCGAGGTAACTCTTACGTGTTAATTGTTACCTGCGATGGTTTTATCCTAGGGAGCGATGTCCACGACGGGACTCATTCGTTTCAAGGGCAGCGAGTGTTACTCGTGACTCCATCAATTTGTGATTACTTGAAACATGATTTATGCTTTGATTATTTATAATTTAAGCTTTTCGATTGTATGCTTGAATAATTAATAAAAGTCTATTATTCTTGCATATATTAATTGCTCGTTCAATTTTGATGTTTAATTTTTCGCATGATATAATCAATATATGTCCAACAAGACCGTCTTTCCATATGCTTATGGAAAGACGAAGTTTAATTAGAATAATAAAAGGTAAAATGTCTTAGTTTCAATGTTAGAAATTTATTATGCAACATCCAGTAGTTATAAAGTTTATAACCCGATTCATGCAACACGAAATTTTGTCTTCATTTCTTCTAATTTGCACTTTAAACCTTGGTCTTTCCATGACTTATGAAAAAATCATATTTCAAGAGACGGACTCTTGATTATATATAGTAAAGAATTAAAATCAACAACATATTATAATATTAGTATGTTGTTTTTAGATAACTTGGATTTATGTTAGTTAAAATGACTTCAATAACCTCGATTGACAACACCACCACTCCAAACCACAAAAAAACAAAAAAAATTCTATATAAAGTGATCTGGAAAAATTCAAGATTAAAATACAATACATTTGAAAGACCAATTTTTACGACTAGAAAAATTACAATAAATATTTAAATATGAATAGTTGAGTACCATTGCGCAATATTATTAATTAAAATATTAGAATTAAGTTTTATGTACATTTTGTGTCTTGCATTTAAATTTAAAACAAAAAAATTAATTTAAAATTTTAAACTTTAGTCATCTAAGGAAAATAATGTGAGTTATGAAGTGAAATAATTAATTCAGTTGATAACCCTTAAATATTGGTGTCTATCTCTTGAAAGACCATATTTCCATGACTTGAGGCCAAGATTTAAAGTGTAAATAAGAAAAAATGAAGATAAAATTTTGTGGTTGCATGAATCGGGTTATAAACTTTATAACTACTACACGTTGTATAATAAATTTTTAACATTGTAACTAAGACATTTTATATTATTCTTTTTAAACTCTGTATTTCCATAAGTCTATAGAAAGACAGCCTTTCCCATTTTTCCTAAATATTGAATACAATAAAAATTGATTTTTTTAATAATATTTCAAGGAAAAGTCACGGAAAAGACGATCTTTCCATAATCTTATGGAAAGATGGGGTTTAATTATAATAATAAAAGGTAAAAGGTCTTAGTTGCAATATTAAAAATTTAGTATACAACGTGTAGTAGTAATAAAGTTTATAACCCGATACAAATTTTATCTTTATTTCTTCTTATTTGCACTTTAAAAATTGGTCTTTCCATGGCTTATGGAAAGACCGTCTTTCAAGAGACGGACTCATATTTCATTCAAATTATTTAAAAATGAATTATTTATATGTTGAGATTCAATTTGAAAGTTATCAGAATTATGAGATGGTCTCCTATGAGAAAGCCTAAACTTTAGGCAGGAGTATTTATGCAATTCTAACTTTATTCTCTAATAATTTTATAATTTTACAGTGACCTATCTCTAATATTTTTCCAGAGATTCGTTTGTCCAATTTTTTCCCATCATTTTTCCGCCAGCTGCGATAAAAAAATTGACCTAATGAATGAACGAAAAAAGAAAATAAAATGGCACGCGTTTCTGTTTCTACTCAATAACACATCAATCAACCATATTGGGAAAAATTCAGACCAAGATACAATTTTTCTGAGTTTTTCCCACCGCCATTTCCGTCTTCTTCTATCTTCTCGCCTGGGCACCTCCAATCTGTCAGAATGAGCCTTTGCAACGCCGACGCGGTGGAGAAGAAAGGGAAATGGTGGTTATGTTAGGTTCTGGGTAAAGTGTATAGAGTACAAACTCAACTAGATTCGAGTACAAAGTGGTAAAAAGTATTGAGTAAAGTGTTGAACTAACTTTGAGTTTGTTTAGAAAGTGATCTAACACTGAGTTTATTTATAAAGTGATCTAACACTGAGTTTATTTATAAAGTGTTGATGTAACGTATGAATTACGCAAAGTGTAGGATGAACTGCGACTGCAATGCCATCCTCAATGTCGATATGCTGCGCTGGATGTAGATCTAGAGAATTTGTTTGTATTCCCTGCAGGCGGGTGGTTTGGTACTATGATGTGATTATCATTATTCTTATTTACTATTGGCTTCCTTTTGTTTTCAGGCTACTAAAGAATTTGCAATTAGAATGTACACCGACATGGCTACCCTTCAGACTATGGATACGATATTCTCAGAATATCATTTTATGTCACTTCATATGGTGAAGAGGACATTAACGTTGCATCTGCTGCAGAACTTTGATGCGTCTTAGACCACCGACCGGTTCGTGGGCTTGGGTTCTTCACGAAATAACTTGCAATCAAATTGTCCTTGGGGTTCTAGGGGCCAGCACTCCGATGCTTAAGTTAGTCCAGGCGTTTTGTATGATTAAGACAAAATGAATGATAAGTAAATGTGTACCTTGTATTTATATGTGTCCTAGATAACGTACTCATTAATTATCACCATTAATTACTCACGAATGCAGTAATTAAGTTAGTGTATTAAATACTCCCCTAACTAAGCTGTCATGCCTACGGTACAATGGTCTTCTTGGGCCTAACCTCTATCAAGAGCCCTCAGAAAAGAAGGTTCTCGATTTAGAAGGCTGGAACGTCACGAAGGTCTTTGAGGTCTCGAACGCATGAGACCATTCGAGAGCTCGAAATGAACCTTGCACGTTGTGTTCCTGCCTTCGAGGATGAGAACCTGGTTTTCTAATCAACTTTGTTGTTTAAGATTCCTAAAGGGCGCACGCGTGCTATACAATCGCACGTGGCACTTCCCCCCAAACACTGCGCTGGCAGAAGAGGAAAAAGTGATCACGTCTTTCTATAACTTTTTATGTTTCCAATGCCAAAACAATTACCTGTCACTTCAGCCCCCATATTTACCCCTAATCCGCTCTTCCTTATTTACTTTTCTTGTTTGTAGGCGTCTTCTTACAAGAGATTTTGTTTTCCTATATTTCTCTCATGAGTGATCTGACGTCCATCACTTTTTCCAGGAATCAGTAAGTTCTTTTATCCCTATTCTCTCTCTGATCTTCTAGTTTCCTCCTTTTCCATCATGGTCCGCTCTGATGAGGGTTCCGCCTCCGAGAAACTTTTTGGTGAAATCAGGGTAGGCAAGTCAGGGGTTAGTACGCTGGAGATAAGTGTTAGCGCCCCGGAATGGACCCCCTTCGAAGAACTCTAGTGCGACGCTGATGCTGGAGATGGCATATCTAATAGTCTTGGGGAAGAACGAATCTTTCCCATAAATGATATGCCTTCTTTAGAAGTTGTTGAAATGGCCGCCTGGCATGGGCAAACCCTCCCTCTAATCCAGAGCTCGAAACCATAAGGGATGAGGAAGAACTACTTCCTTTAAGGGAAGAGGCAATCCTCGAGGGGGGGGGGAAGCTCCCTGAAGTGGAAATCGAGAATCTTCTCTGGCTGAGCCCCTTCAAGAGAAGAAAAAGGGACTCGTTGAAGATTAAGGCTAAATAACTCAGGAAGGGAGCCCCCCGAGTTGGACGTGGGAGCAGCTATTTCAAAATTTTTGGACTCGATCCCTCCTAGCCAACGAGTAGCTCTAGATGTCGATTTTCGACCCTTTCAAGAAGGTGACTCCCCCCATAGCCTTCCCAAAGGAAGATTGTCTATTTCTATCTGACACCTTCACTGCGGGCTCACCTTTCCCTTTCTGACCTTTTTTTCCAAAATCCTTAGGCAGTTTCAGGTGAGCCCCGTGCAAGTCCACCACAACGTTCTGGTGATCATGATGATGTTCTTGACTAGATGTGACGAATTTGGTATTAAACCTAGTTATAGGCTGTTTTTCTCACTATACTCTGTGTCCTATAGTGGACAGTTAGTCGATATGATCATCACATTTACCCATCGTGAAGTACATCATAATTTTTTTGGCGTTCCTGGCAATTCAGGTGATTGGAAAAGCTGGAAAAAAGGTATCTCATTCAGTAGCATGAAGTATTGAGTCCCTCTATGGAAATTGGGTCGTACAAGTTGAATCTTCCAAACCCGTGGAATACATCTGCCCGGATGCCCTCGAGAGGGACAGACAAAAATTATTGTCCACCTCCCTCGACCACAGCCTCTTCAACAACCTAACCCCCGGATTGGCAGCTTTGCGTTCCCGCCCAGAATCTACGAAAATTATGTGTATAACACACTTTGGAAAGATACAAGAAAAAGGCGAAGGGAACGTGAGGACCCCAGGGATGGCTCTCATCTCGAGGTCATTGTTAATGGCCTTAGGCATTCGGAACCCTCTGAAGGTGCCTTAATAGAAATCTGCTTCTCTTATTTGTTGTGTTATTATGATCATTACTATTGAATGACTCTAATTCTTTTTCCATTTCCAGTGGGTTTCACTAAGGGCTTAAAGAAGCAGAATCCCTCAAAACAGGGTCAGGCTTGCTCTGAGGGGAGCATTGATTCCTCGAATCAGGCTTCAATTTCCCCAGCTCTGGTGTCTCTCCTCTTGAATCAGGCCTCTCCTTCTGTAGCAGGCCTCAAGAGGCCCACCTCAACCTGTGATGCCGAGCAATCACCTCATACCCGGAACGTTTTCCAGAAGACCAGGGCGAACAACAAGACTATCAGCTCATCCTCGCCAAGGCCACTTATGGGAACTCATGGCGGTGAAGATGTTCAACAACAATCATTGTCCCCTTCGAATGATTCGGGTGTCGAGCATCACCTTCTAGAGATCGGCCTTGGTCCTGAGGTTCTTTTCCACTCTCTTTCTCCTTTTTATTTTTTTAACGTCAATCTGAGCCGAATTGTTTGATCAGGCTTCTAAAATATATCATGAGGCCACTGCAAAAATAGTGGCCCTCTATTCCCTTGGCTCCACTAGCAAGGATAACCTTCATGCTAAGAATTTGAGGCTAAGGGAATCTCTCGAAGGTTACCAACAAGTCCTCGAAGGGAAAGAAAAAATGCTCGAGGAGAAGGGCAGGGCGCTTGAAGATGCCACGAGGGCTCTTCAAGAAAAAAAAGCTCTGGGATAGCGAGAAGCAAGGTATAGATGCCGAGAGGTGTCAATGGTTGCTAGAGAGGGCTGCCCTCAATAAGAGGGTTCAAACTACAGAAGAGAAGGCTCAAGCTGCAGAAGATCCAGCCATGCAAATGCGACTGCTTGAGGCCTTCAAACACAAGCTATTGAATAACTCGGAGCTTGCTGAATTTTTCCTGGAGCTTCCAAGGATGGCCAAGGAGATCGGCTGCAGCAAATTAGCTGAGGAATTTTAAAGCCCCTAGTGTCCGCCTTTCTTTCTGAAGATTTGGCTAAATAGGTGGACGAACTGGTTAATCCAGAGTTCGAACCCACCATGGATGAAAAATGGGATGAGGCTATTAAAAATGATGACCTTCGCTTCACCCTACTGGATTTAAAGGGGAGTTCTTTACTGCCGAGGGGATTCAAGCGATCCCCCTTCCGGAGGCTATAGGCTCCTCTCCTGGGCAAGATTCCCCCATCAATCAGGTGGAAGAAATGATTGCCTCCACATCAAAAGTGGATGATTCCAGGGTTGGTCCCTGCTTGTAAAGTTTTCCTCTTATTTTTTTTGTTGTTGTTTACTTAGGGCCCTTTAATTGTAACCCTTTTGAGAATTAATGAAAATGCACCTATTTTTTTTCTTTTTGCTGCAACTTATGATTTTACCTTTGCTTTCTTTTCGTAGTATAATTCATTGAAAACAATGCTAGAAGGTGCTTGTGAGGAACTTTCGAGTGCCCAAAAAGAGCTGAATGAGACGAATAAACAGTTACTGATTACCCTCTGAGATCTTTCTAAATGCAACCAAGAGAGAGATTCCTTAAAGGACAAGCTCCACAACCTCGAGGCTGAGATGAATATGTGGCAATCTAAAGATCATCCTACATTCAAGGGGTTTGTTGAGGATTCCTTAGCAAGGAATTCAATGGCACCTATCCTTTAGAAGTTGTCAAGGGTCGCAATCCCACTGATAAGGAATTAGAAGAAATGATACTGCAAATTTATTTGAAGTTTGATTCTCTAAAATCCTGCCTTGCTGCTGCAACTAGACTCTCAGTAGTGGAAGGGTGCCTAATCGGCTACTTGGGCAAAAATCGCTGACTGGTGGCCCAGAGGGAATTAATTGCCAAACAACATTTGTTAGCTCAACGCAAAGTGACTAACTTGGAGGAATATTTACTTGCCTAGAAGATAGCTGCTATCGAGGACCCCCCCCTTTGGAAAGCGAATTCCATTCGACCCCTCAACCCCCTCGAGAGAGCCCTCGAGTTGAAGATAGCTCTTTGGTGAAATCCCTTTTATTAGAGAATGCCAAACTCACTGGGGAGATTGGGGCCTGGATGGTACAAGCTACTGAAATGGAACAACATTTTGCTGAGTATGAAGAAAAACTTGCAGCCTACGAAGTGAGCCTTTGTGCCCACATGCTTTCTCATGAAATTCCTTCCTTCTACCTAATCAGCAATGATAATCTACCAAAGTTTCTATTAAAAGCTGCCCAGTACTGGATGGAAGAGGTCAACATTAATGAGAATGGGACTCCGCGGCAAAAGAAGGCTTTTGACCTCATTCTCGACTGGCTGGCGGAACTGAAAGTAAAGGGATTTACCCCCTCGATTTTTCGCTCTGCTCCTCGGTCACAGAAGTCTTCCATGAAAGATGTTGAACGACACCTTGTCCCGTTAAGCAAGGCTAACCAAGGACCTTCATCAAAACATTGCAAAAGCACCGGGTCACCCTTAAAGGCCCCATTCAAACCTTCCACGAAGAAACGGTGTAAGACCGTCGCCGTCACTCCCTCAGAACGTCCTGTAGAGGAGCAAATGAAGGAAATTCGAAGGGCAACCGATATAAAGTTTGAAGAACTCAAAGAATAGAGGCAAATGTGAAGAAGCTGGGAAAGCCCAAGTCCACTGAAGAATTGTTTCAAATGGGATTTCCTCCCAACAAATAAATATACGTAGATGGATTAACTTGGATGTTTGTTGGTGCAAATATTGTATCCTTAGTATTTGTTGAAACTTGAATGTATAATTAATATTCTTTTCGTCTCTGTTATTATACCCCTCGAACAGGGGCACTCTGTGCATGTTGTTAAAATAGAAATTGGGCAATTTTGGAGATAAGCATTTTACCCAGGTTCGGTGTTTCCACTTACATCCTGCAAATGTCGCCTACTAGCTTACCATTTCAGTTTACAATTTTGCTTTCGAGTGCCGCTTTAAAGCCAACCACTAAAACATCACCTAGAGCGCCGCTTTTATTCCACCCGCTTGAATACAAACTAGAGTGCCACTTTAGACCCAACCACTCGAACATCACCTAGAGCGCCGCTTTAAAGCCACCCGCTCGAATACAAACTAGAGTGCCACTTTAGAGTCAACCACTCGAACATCCCCTAGAGCTGCGCTATAAAGCCACCCGCTCGAATACAAACTAGAGCTCCGCTTTAGAGCCAACCACTTGAACATCCCCTAGAGCAGCGCTTTAAAGCCACCCGCTCAAATACAATCTAGAGTGACACTTTAGAGCCAACCACTCTAACATTCCCTAGAGCGCCGCTTTAAAGTCACCCGCTTGAATACAATCTAGAGTGCCGCTTTAGAGCCAACCACTCAAACATCCCCTAAAGCGCTGCTTTAAAGCCACCCGCTCGAATACAATCTAGAGTGCCACTTTAGAGCCAACAACTCGAACATCTCCTAGAGTGCCGCTTTAAAGCCACCCGCTCGAATACAATCTAGAGTGCCACTTTATCGCAAACCACACAAACACCGTAGTTAGTAGTATTTTCTCAAGTTGCTAACGTTCCACCTTCTTGGTACTTGAACCCCGTTCATCTGTTCGAGAACATAACTTCTACCCGGATGCGATTCGATCACTTTATAAGGTCCTTCCCAATTCGCAGCTAACTTCCCCTTGGGCTCCATTATGGTTTTTTCATTTTTCCTCATTACCAAGTCTCCTGGGTTGAAGAACACCTTCTTTACCCTTTTGTCGTGATATCTTTTGACATTTTCCTTGACCTTATCCTCGTGCAGAGATGCTAACTCTCTCTTTTCCTCCGTCATTTCAAGATCCAAACATCTGTTTTACTGATTTATCGTCTCATCTGCAGTAGCCATTATCCTTGGGCTAGGAACTCCTATTTCCGTAGGAATTACTGCTTCTGAACCATATACCAGGCTATAAGGCATTTCTCCAGTAGCAGAAGACTCAGCTGTCCGATATGCCCACATCATATTTGGTAATTCCCATATCCAGTTACCTTCTGCCCCCCCGAGGCGTGCTCGTATGCCGTTTACTATCGTTTTGTTGGTCACTTCCACTTGCCCATTAGCTTGGGGGTGGTAAAAAATGTCACCTTCTGCTTGATGTTATACTCCTCGCACCATTTCTTAAAGGGATCCTGGGCAAACTGTGTCCTATTGTCCATAATAATTGTCCTCGGGATTCCAAAACGTCATACAATGTTCTTCCAGCTATAGGAGATGACCGTTTTCCCCTTATATTTTTCAATGGCTCAGCCTCTACCCACTTGATGAAATAATCTATATCCACTATTAGATATGTGAACTTTCCTGGTGCTTCTGGAAAAGGGCCCACCAAATCGATTCCCCGTTTATCGAACGGCCACGAACTATAGATGTTTCTCATTTCCTCATGTGGAACATGTTTTATAAGTGCATGTCTCTGACACTGATGGAAAGCCTGAATATACCGGTTTGCATCCTTGAACAATGTTGTCCAGTAAAATCCTGCTCGAATGAGCCTCCTCGCCACAGACCTGGCTCCCTGATGGCTACCACATATCCCTTCGTGAGCCTCCCTTACGAGGTAATCCACCTTGTGAGAGTCGACACATCAAAGTAATGGCTGCAAATGGCCTATTCTATATAACCCTTCCTCTTGAAACACATAGATTGGAGCCTTCAACCTTATCTTTCTGGCATCCACTTCATTTTCTAGCAGGACTCCCTCTCGAATATATGTCACAAACGGTGTCATCCAGGATTCTGTCACCTCAACTGCCATCACTATAGGCTCTTAAAATCTTTGCTTGCCCAAATTTTCCATGAGGAGTTGCTGCTAGGATTGGGTTCTCAGATCCAAAGAAGCGAGCTTACTTAGAGCGTCCGCTTTGTGATTGTTTTCCCTCTGAACCTGTGTTAATGTATAAGATTTGAAATTTTTTAACAAGTTCTTTACTACCTCGAGGTATCTCTGCAGATTACGCTCCCTGGCCTCATATTCTCCATTCACATGTTGGACCACAATTTGAGAATCACTGAAAACCTCCAGCTCCTCCACTTGTAACTCTTTCGCGAGGCGCAATTTGGTGATCAATGCCTAATATCCAGCTTCATTATTGGTTGCCTTAAATGCAAAGTTCAATGCATATGGATAATCTCTGCCTTCGGGGCTAGTAAGTAGGACCCCCGCTCCACTTCCTCCTGAATGTGATGAACCATCCACATACAACTTCCATACCTTTCTGCATTTTATGTCTTTAGTTTGGATGGGCTCCAAACACACTTCCAGGGGTTCTGTAGTTTCCACGATGAAATCTGCCAGTGTCTGCCCCTTAATCGCAACTCGAGAATGATATTGGATATCATGCTCTCCCAACTCTACTACTTCATCATTATTCCAAAAATCTCTGGCTTTATCAAGATCTGCCGAATTGGGTGGTTCATGAGCACCACTATCTTATGTCCCTGGAAGTAAGGTCTCAACTTTCAGGCTGCATGCACTAGAGCTAGAATGAACCTTTCGAGAACAGTATACCTCATTTTTGGTTCCTACAAGGCACGGCTAACGAAGTAGATCAGGTGCTGCACCTTTTCCTTCTCTTTAACCAAGGTCGCGTTAATTGCTAGTGGTGGCGCAGAAATATACAAGTACAACGTCTCATCCTTGTCTGGTTTCATCAAGGTAGGCAATGTCCTCAAATGCTCTTTCAACTGCTCGAATGCCTCTTCGCACTTCCTTGCCCTTCGAATGACATCAAAGAAAGACAAGTGTTTCTCTGCCCTCTTCGATAAGAATCTGCTTAACTCTGCCAAAGATCCTATAAGCTTCTATACATCCTTTATCAATTGGGGGGGTTTCATTGTTCTCAGAGGTTCAATCTTTTCTGGGTTTACATCGATCCCCCTCTCTGAGACCATGAATTCAAGGAACTTCCCTGCTGCCACACCGATGACACACTTAGACAAGTTCAACTTCAAATTAACTTCCCGAAGCTTACTGAATGTTTCTTCCTGGTCTTTTAAAAAGTCTTGATAACTCTTGATTTTGACCACCATGTCATCCACATATATCTCCATATTTTTCCCTATATGTTCCTTGAACAGTTTGTCAACCAGCCTATGATAAGTAGCCCCAGCATTCTTCAACCCAAAGGACATCTGCTTATAGAAATACGTGCTCACATCTGTAATGAACGATGTCTTTTCCCTATCTTCATTTTCCATGAGAATTTGGTGATACCCCTTGTGTGCGTCAAAGAATGCCAAAATTCGATATCCGGTGATGGCTTCCACCAGCTTATCGATTGGTGGCAACGGGTAACTGTCTTTGGAGCAGCATCTATTTAGGTCCGTAAAATCTATACACATCTTCCATGCTCCATCATGCTTTGGAATTATAACTGGGTTGGCAATCAAATCTGGATAGAATACCTCCTCGATGACACCCGTCTTCAATAATTTTTCCACCTCCTCTTTAATTGCCTCAACTCGTTCGGGAGCGAACACTCTTCTCTTCTGCTTCACCGGCTTAATTGAATGGTTGATGTTTAGCTTATGCAATGCGAGACTCGAATGGACCCCTGTCAAGTCAGATGTATCCCATGAGAACACATCTCCATACCTTTCTAAAAAACCTTGCAATCCTCTTTTAACATCTTCAGGAATTAGTTTCCCCACAACTACTGATCCTTTATCCCGAATGGGCATTTGGATTGTGACAGCTAGTCCTGCTTCTACGTGTACTTCCACTATATCCCTATATTTCCTCACCTCTTGTACGACCTCCGTGTTACATTTTTGTGCCATAGTCTGACCCCCTTGAATGGATGCCACCCCCTTTTCAGTTGGAAACTTCATCATCAGGTGGTAAGGTGACCAGACCGCCCAAGCCTGACACATCCATGGCCTTCCTAAGATCACATTTTGGCCTTGCATTTTGATTAGCCAGTTCTCCTGAGGTTATGAGTTACTCCGTTGCTGATTGGGCTCATTGTCTGGAGACTCGACGATCCACTTATGGTTATGCTGTCTTTCTGGGTGGAAACCTTGTTTCCTGGAGTGCTAAGAAACAGCCAACTGTATCGCATTCGAGTATGGAGTTCGAGTATCGTGCTCTTGCCAACACCGCTTCTAAGGTTGTTTGGCTGACTCATTTGCTTCGTGATCTTTGTGTCCTGCTTGTTGGATCCCCGCTACTGTTATGTGACAACAATAGTGCTATCTTTTTTGCACAAAATCCAATCGCTCACAAGCAGGCGAAGTACATCGACTATCACTTTGTTCGAGAGTTGGTTGCTTCTGGCAAGCTGCGTGTTCCTCATGTTCCCACTGCTCTTCAGATTGTAAACATCTTCACCAAAGGGTTCTCTCGTCTGTTGTTCGAGTTCTTCAGATCCAAGCTTTGTGTCGCTGAACATCTGATGCTTCTCTTGAGGGGGGGTGTTAGAATAAGTCAAGTTGTTGATTAGATTTGATTATGTAATATATATGGTTGTTGACTAGACTAGAGTTATACTAGTACTAGCCTTCTTTTGCACTATATTTATTCTCATCAATAATACGATATTCATTACGGGAAATTATTCTCTCAGGTTCATTACCTTCTTTTGGCTCCTTGATTTTGTATGTAGTTATGTTGATTCTTCTATTTTTGTGTATGCTCGAGGAAGATCTCTTTTCTATCTCTATGTTTATGTTGATGACATAATTTTAACTAGAAATAACTTTATTCTTCTTCAATAGTCCTCGTGTGCACTCAATGTGAGTTCACCATTACTAATTTAGGTGTTCTCCAATACTTTCTTGGTTTGGAAGTTGTGACTTCGGTCGATGGTCTTTTCTTGGGCTAGTAAGGCATGCTCAAGACATCATTCATCGTGTTGGTATGTGTAATGTTGTACCCGTTTTGTGGTGTGCCCTCATTTGCTTAATTCTACTAGTGCTCTTTTAAATAATCCCATGCCTTTTTTAATTTTTGGGTTGACGCTCTTTAATATTTGTGTATCACTATCTAGCCACCTAATGGTCTCTTCATGATTCACACAAGAAACCGGTCACTGGAGTAAACTCTCACTATATGAAACTTCCAATTCTAAATCTTTCCCCACTTATAATACAAACAACAAAATTGAAAATCCTAACACTAAGTAAATTAGTTATTTCTCCACTAAAAATTAAAAACACGAATGTATACAAAGTATTTCTTTCTTATTCTTTTTAAATGACATAAACTATTAATTTCTTCATCTTCTAGAGAAAATATAGTGCACTAATCGTTCAAATCTATCCTCGCAAGTTTCCTTTCTTTTCTATCAAACAAACATACACATAATATTCTTCCATTCCTCGCTTAATAACTGTTCCTGGCCTCCACGGAAAGCCCCTCCTCCAAATAATGCTCACGATCATCACTGGGAGCAACTGAGGATGATGCTATCTGAGTAGAGTTTGAAGTGTTGGGTGGAAAGTTGGGCACTGCACCAAGAGCCACCATGTTGCAACAACTATTGACATCTCTCTCATTTTCAGCAGTCATGTTAATCATCTCCAACTGTTGAAGATCTTCAGACGATCTCTCTTTAAAACTTGGAGCCAAACTAGTGATTTTCAGTCTTTCTTTGTCCTTCCCCCAAAGCACAATATACAGTCCGACGATAATCACCACAGCTCCTAACACACTGTTTCAACAATTAGTAAAAGAATTAGACGATGTCATTCATAAAAGAATTGGAGTTTTGGTCGGAATAAGAGTAATAGATACCCTGCATACATATAATTGATGAAAATACAGTGTATATTAATTTCTCTAGAAATGGGAACAATCCACAATGAATCCCTAAAATGACCGGGCTTTGAGCGAAAGTCCAAACTCAAACGCTATCAGGACCGACCATAAAATTATATTTTATAAAAGTAAAAGAAAAATGTATAATTGGAGCGTCTTCTGAGGAATAATGAAATATAAGTGAAAGTATATTATGAAAATGCAATGTTAAAATGTGAGATCTACGATTAAGAGGCAATTTTACAAACTTAACCCCTAATTTTGTCTACCTGAGTTATTATCTAGTTTCCTCAATTTTATCGAATTGAATTTAATAAAATATACAATATATTTTTATTCTGTTTAATACAAAATTTGTACGTAAATTGAAAATATTTGCACAAAATACAAAATTTGCCTACCTTAAGTAATTTATTTATTTTTCCATATTATTAATAATGAGTAGAATTATGTGATTTTGAGATGTACCTTCCGAGGTGTAAATTCTCATCAAGAAATAAAGAGCCCGCAATTGCAACCAAGATAAGTGTAAGAGGGTTGAACAACGATACGAATAAAGGACTTCTAATTCTTACACAGTACATCATCAAAATGACCACTATTCCTGAAGACACTATTCCCCGCAATAAATGAGCAAATATTATTAAAATTTTCACTTAGATCTATATATAGGGAAACATAATTTTCATATTTGGGGTAGCTATTTTAACTAACTAAAGTAATTTAAGGTATATGAAAGGGCATGTTAAACTTTTTCACAGATAAAAATTACTCGAATTTGATATTTAACCAAATAAAAACAGATAAAAAGATCAAAGATCAAACGTGAGAGCTAACTAAAAACAAAGACTAAATTACTAGTTTTAACCACTTATAATTAAGTGAGTCTAAGAATCGTTACGAAATCAAATTGACTTATTTAATGTCATATGTACAATTAAAGCTACGAACCATGTAAGAAACCTAATTTATTTATTAATATTTGCATCACTTAAGTGTGTAATTTGCGTGCAAAATTTATAATCTGCACATAAAATTTGCACGCAAACCACATATTTGGTGAGTAGTTTACTATATATATTCATACACATCCATGTGTGGGAAATAAATATGATACATAATCAGACATATGTTGAATTATTTTAATTTTAATGGATAATTATCTATAACTACACTTTATACCTATATCAACACCTCCACTAATCACATTTAGAATCAGTGCGGGGATAATTTAAATGCTGTTATAAATACTTTATTCTAATAACAATTATTAATGTGTGTAAATGTACTTTTTGGTGTAGTGTATTAAATATATATATCATTAACTTTTCCCTAATTCAATGTGCATATATGGTGCATATTTTTTGTAAAAATTATTCCATCTACCATGCATATAAACAAAGCTAATAAAACATGTACGAAAATAAAATAAATCCGTTTCAACAATTTACCATAAGAGGTTAAAGTACCATCTAGAAAAGAAACAAGCACCTATACACATAAAATATTTTTTATTAAAAAATATATTGCTATAAAAAAATAAGCATAAGCTACTGCAACAAGTCTGATGTTAGCTTCCAATCGCCATACTTCCCATTTGCTTTTTTCCACACAAAGAGTGTAAACTACTGATTGAATTGCTCCCATAATGCATATCAGAGCGGTGCTTGAATAATGGCACTGGTAGCTCTCACTTACTTTAGTCTGAAAAGAAAGCAATAAAATATTTTTAATTAAATTACAACAAAATAATAAACGAATTCAAATTTTCAATTTTTTAAAGAATCAAATTGAGTTGCTATATTGTTTTTTCTACCTGGGATATTGGAGCAATAACAAGAGGAAAGCGCTAGCGATTGCAAAAAGAGGGCCCGTGATGCTATGGTGGGTTGTCACCACGTGTCCTCCACTATTATGTAAAAGTCCACTTCCCGTTGACCAAAGGTTAATGTGAACGCCCTTGTGTAGGGTTAAAAGCAAGGCCCCACCCATACAAATCAAGGTTCCTATGACCTTTGCTCTACAAGCCCAACTTTTTAGTTCAAATCTCCCCAGCTTAATTAATTAACCAAAGAATTAGAGAAAATAATTACAGAGAAATCATGTTGAGTGAAAAGATTAATTAAATTAAAGATTAATTAAATTAAAGAAGCGGAATATTCATGTGTAAAAAAATTAATAATTGGGATTAATTAATTTATTTATTGCTGGAATTGTGTTACCGGAAAATTACAGCCAATAAGAAGGTTAAGGCCGGAACAAGATTTACGGTGGCGGCTGCAAAGGTTGTCGAAGTCATTACCAAACTCTATCTGTGCATATTCTGGGCTAGCAATCCTCTACATTTCAATATCGAATATTCATTCATTTATTTATTATTTTCCAAAATTATAAATCTTCATAAATAACAAATTCAATAGATTTACTCACCCAAATAACGCTATGGAAAATACGTGGAAGATTACTTTCCATGCCAGCTTTGGTATTTTATTCTTGCAAAATTTAACGGGTGGAAAATTCAAATTAAATTACATTTTTCTCATATTATCTTATACGATCTTTCATAGTCAACTCAAAGATTGCAATAGACTCTCCAATTTATTAGGAATCAAATGAGGTTAAAAGAGAAAAGATTCATATAATACTCCACTCCATAAACTCTGGATAAAATCTTTGAAAATTGTGGAAAAATTTTCAAGATGCGAAACACCTTAATCTCCATCGCAGTAACATGATTCAGAGAAAAGATTCTAGGAGGCTAAAAACCTTAATCTTCATCGAAGTAACATGAACTGTGAATAAGATTTTAAGGACACAAAAAACCTTAATCTCCATCGATCGAAGTAACAAGAATCATGAAAATAGAATGCGAAAACCTTAATCTCTATCAAAGTAATTGGAATCATGGTATCTTTCGAAGTAAAGTGCAAGCGGTGCGATGGCAACGACGTTAACATGAAGCGGTAAGCCACCAAGATGGTCACCTTCATCCCATCGTTGCAAGCCATCTTATACAACACATTAACTCCGGCCATGGCGAATTGAGCCACGATCATCAAAATGGCCGGTTTCATCCCGTCAACAACATCGCAAAACCTAGACATCATCGACATCCTAAATTTTTCTGAGCTAACACGAGCAAGAAGATGTTCTTGCTGGTTTCTCTCTTAATTTTCAGTAGAGAAATGGTAGAGAGATGAGGGGCAAAAGAATGGTAGCTTTGTGGATATATATATAGGCAGACTAGAAGGGTTAAAAATTAAAGGGATATATACCAATATAACCCTACCTATTTAAGTAAGTGCCAATATAACACTCGGATAATTTTTAGTGCAATATGACCCTAACTAGTTGACGAAAGTGCCAATATAACCCTAACACACCTTTTCCGGCATTGACCGCACATAAAATGACTAAAATGCCCTATAATTACCACCACTACCACCGGCCGCTCCCAGAAATGGAACACACAGAGATGATAGGTAGTGGGAAAACTAACACAGAGAAGAAATATGGTTAACATTCCCCACGTCCATCACCACAACACATCTTTGCGCCGCAAATCGAAAAGGCACACACAACCATCCTTGCCAAAAGGAGCAAAGAAACAATTTATAGTTTTTTATACCCAAACAAAGAAGCAATATAACTTGAATACCAGGTGATTTAGTACCTCGTCGGCTGTGGCAATGACGCCAGGACGGTCAAGGGAGGCAATACAGCAGTTGGCGGTGGCTTTGTGGCCTCTTAGCCGCCTGGGTTCTATCATCCTTCGGTGGTATATATATATTTAAAAGTGAGTGACCGCACATAAAATGACTAAAACCCCCCATGGAATTTACGGTCTCAATGCCCTAGTCGCTCCCGCTCTCGATTCCCGCTGCATTCTTCAAGTACCACGTGACCGACGACGACCGGTCGATGAACTCAAACGTGCTGTCCTTGAAGCAGGGGTATGGCAAGGTGCGGTGGAGGGTGTGGCCGGGCGTGGTGGTTGGAGGGTGTGGTGAGGTTGCAGCGGCACCGATGTGTGTGGTGAGAGTGAGTCTTGCGGCAAGTGGAAGAGAAGAAAGAATAAGATTAGGCTTTGGGGGTTACAATTGTAATTTTATTTTTCAGAGGGTAAAATCATCTTTTCAATAAAATATGACCTTAAACTATGATAATGGGTAAAATTGCACTTATATCAACTATCTAGGATTTTATTTGCACTTTGAATTATCAAAAGGTTATATTGGCACTCATGAGAATTGAGCTCATCTCTTGAAAGACAGTCTTTCCATAAGTCATGGAAAGACCAAGGTTTAAAGTACAAATTAGAAGAAATGAAGATAAAATTTTTGGGTTGCATGAACCGGTTTATAAACTTTATAATTACTACACGTTACATAATATATATTTAATATTGCAACTAAGATATTTTACCTTTTATTATTTTAATTAAACTCCGTCTTTTCATAAGATTATGGAAAGCCGTTATTTCCCAAGAATTTGCCATGATAATCAGCTAGGATTATAAAAGCACTTTGCTCAAAAAAAAATTTCCAAGATTTACGAAGCATTAATATTGGCTATTTTTCCCACGCAAGAAACTTCAAGAAATATTGTGTATTAATTCGTGATTTTTTCCTTTTTATTTCTTCGTGTCTTGTGTTTTTATCGAGGCAGAGAGTGCCACGTGTGGAGAAGATCAACAAAAGTACATCTGTTGCCCGGTGGGAACACTACTTGAATGGACGAGTTCTTTTATGGTTGCATGGTTATGGAGTTTAATTAGCTACAAATGAATCTGCATACAACTCCCTCAAATTGTAGAGAAATGATGAATTGGCCCTCCTTAAGTTTTTCATCTGTCCATAACATCACTAATGTCAAAATATTGATGCAATATAGTCTATATTAACCGCAATTATGTATTTAGAGATTATTTCACTTTATTTCATCATTCTAATGGTACATTTCCTTTTTATCACTCGATTTGAATGCATATTATATGACGGTATTGGAACTATAGTCGGTGGTAAAGTAAATTCAGTCAGACGTATCAATAGTAAATATACAACTAAAAATCGATTTGAATGCTGCCGACTTATTGTTATAATATGACTGTGTTGGAATTACAGTACTCGATTTGAATGTTGCCGACTTATTGTTATGATATGACGGTGTTGGAATTATAGCTATTAAAAGAGTTTTATTTATTGTAGTAATTAAGGGGGAAATGCTTTTATGCCCCTAAATTCTTTGTTTTGTGCACATAAACCCCCATTTTTTTGAAAGTGTAAATTTACCCACCCAACTTTTTAAAAGTGCACATATAACCCTCCCAGTTTTTCGAAAGCACACATACCCCTAGCCAGAGATTTACGTTTGAAAACTAAAGGGTACATGTGCATAAACAAAGAACAGGTATATGCACTTTTAAAAAACTGAAAGATATATGTACACAGAACAAAGAAATGGGGGACATTAATGCACTTCGCTCTTTCTAAAATTTGAGGCAGATGAATGTAAATCACCCTTAATTACATAAGATTAAAAAAAACTGGGTTTGGAGCCTTTTCAGTAAATTGGTTACATGGAATTAATTATGCATTTGAATTCAGAGTAAAAAAAGCTGGCACTAGATATGCCACAGCAGTTTAGACTTAGTTACAAATTTTAATTAAGGCTACGTCAATATTGAGTCGGAAACTTAGAGGTGAAGTAGATTACATGGAAATGGCTGGGTTTACCATTAATTAAATTTACCACATCCAGCTGGACAATGGTAAATGTATTGAGGACTATTTTTTCTTCTTTTTCACATTAGTGACTTATCTAATCTTACTGTATCTTTCTGAACCAGTTAAATGGGAACCGATTTGATCTTCATTTGAGAAGTTTTATTGTTTCTTGTTTTGATTATTTTGATGTTGGATCAAAAAGTGTAGATTGAACACTTTATGTGCTTTTCATTTGATGCTTGAATGTGAACGGTTTTGTTTAGTAATACTAGATTGGTATTTTTAGACAGTTCACAATGAAAATCACTTAGTCGCGTGATTCCTTCTTATTGACATATAGACCTTTGTTTAGAATTGCTTTGTTGACTAGTAGTACTTTTTTGTACCTTTTCTCTTATTGCCACTGAATCTATAAATTAAAATTGCTATATTTAATAGCGATTTAAATAAAGTTATCTCACAACTTGATTGCTTATATTCACACATTGTGCAAAGTAGAGCTTAATAGAAGGGGAATCGAACCATATAAACCCAATTTATTTATTAAAAATACATATGTTTCTGGTGGTTTTTATTCAACAAATTACATCACCTTTTATATGCAAAATGTAAGTTGTTCGTATATAGTATTCATAAATAATAAATTACAGTATCTAAAGTAATCTTTACATGTAATTCATAAAAATGATGTTAAATTACGGAGAAAATAATAGTTTAGCTATCAATTTTTAGATGAAATTACATAGTTTGTTCATCTTTTTGCACCATATTCTTAAAACATTTTAATATTATTGTAAAGTAATCTTAATTGGTTCCTTAACCGGACATAGCACATTTTAAGAGTTAACGGACTAGTCGATAGTTGGAGAGATTTAATTAAAATTTGAAACTTTTGAAATTAAATTGATGTTTTATAAAATTTTCTTCTTCCAGCTGTTTCTCCAATGTCTCCTCCACCATCCACCATTAGGGATGATCATAGGTCGGGTCAAGGTCGGGTCTAATAAGACCCAGACCGGATTCGAATCCGCAGGGTATGAAAATCTTAGACACATACCCAAATTCGATGGGTCCAAAACAAGTCCTAAATGGGTCTAATATTTTAAATTTTTTATTCACTAAATAAAATTATATTATCTTAAATACAAATAATTCTAGTTCAATATGCACCTAAATTAATTTTTCAAGAAAAAATGATACAATATATATTATTTGTTGAATTAAAAATAAACATACAAAGAGAATATAAAAGAAATTTAGAAATTATAGTAAAATTTTGTATACAGTTAGGATTATATGGGTCTAGGTCTAGGTTTTATACTTTAGACCCAAACTCGGACCCGTATTTTAAAATCTAGACCCAGACCCGGTGGATCTGAATTTTTTGGACCTATACCCAATCCAATGGATCTAGACCCTGTGGGTCTGGATCGGATCTTACACCCATGATCATCCCTAGTTGGTTGTAATGTAAACGATGGCTCAGAAGTTCAGAAGGTAGAGGTTGGTTGAGGATGGTATTTTAACACATCAACAAAATAAAAACTAGCTCTTTCTGCAGAAAGGGTTGGAACGGAGGGAGCAGTTAATCTAAACGGTAAATTAAAGTGAATAAAATATTATAAAAGTAAAAAATTTTATTTTTATACCGACTAACCGTTAGACGTGATTATTTTATATAATTGATATAATTACTAGAATGATTTGATGTTTCCTTATTTTTATTCATTGCAACGAGTTTTGTATAAGTTTGAAAAACTTTTAGATTGTATCGCAGTGTATAAATAATTATAATGTGACTCTTAAAGTTATTGAACAATATTTTTCATGATTAGTTTAACCCTTAGTCGGTCTAACCTGAGACTTTTTCATAAAAGTAATGATTTTTCATTTTATTAATAATTTAATATTTTTAACTAAATTAATTATTTCACCCTACTATTCACACCATTCTTCATAGAAACTAAAATTAGAAATCTAATAAAACCATTTTTTATTTAATTTAAATGTGAGAGGTAGTAAGGTCATATGCAATGGGGGCTCCAGAGAACTGGAACCACTCTGGAACCCGTTTGAAACTTTGAAACCCCACAATGGGGGTTCCAAAAGGACTCACCAAAGGTGGAACCGACCTTCCTTTCCTAGAAGCTAAAATCGGTCCCCAATTGATTTTTGTCAGGCTGCACATGGTTGTTGGGCCCGTGCTATTTCCTTTTCCCACCATTGCCACATGGCTCGCTGATAGGGCTACATGGCAAGCAATAGCTGATTTATTATTTTCAAATTTCTGTATAACATTTTGGGACACATGTCCTAATTATAAAAATTTTTTAAAAACTGAATTTTTAAAAATTGAAAATTAATTTCAGATTTTTTTAAAAAAAAGGTTAAAATTTTCTAAACTTTTTTTTATAACTCAAAAATTAAATTTTGATTCTTTTTTAAATTCAAAATTACATTCCTTTAAAAAAAATATGGTTCTTTTTAATTCTGATTCATAAAATAATTTCTAAAAATTAAATTAAATTTTAAATATGAAATTTTGAAAACGAATTTCATTTCCAAAAATACAAATGCATTATTAAATTTCACATTTCAGTTTATTTGGGTAGGCAAATTTATTTAAATTAAATATTAAAGGTATAATTAATGAGTATGGTAGAGAAAATCAAGTGTGATCCATGAAATTGCTGCAAAAGGGTTTCAACCATTGTGGAGAGGAAAGTGGAATGATTTCTTTGTGGTTTTAGTTGCTGAGGTGGAGAAGAGACATTGAATAATTAATAAAATGAAACCACAAAAATAGTTGCAAAGGGGGTTTGACCATTGCACATGCTTTAATACGTAAAAAATTATCCTATTTTTTTCTATTTATTTTAATTAAACAATTGAGCAAGTGAAAAATTAAGCAAACATAATCCTAAGAGCAAAGTGCATAAATAACCCTACATAATTGACGAATGTGCAGATATAACCTTGCGATAATTGAAAGTGTAAATATAACCCTAGATATTTAGGTTATGTGCAAATATAACATTTTCCACCAGTTTAAGGCCGGAATTAAGTGAAATACTATTTTGCCCCTCTGTACAAAAAAATATAATAGAAAAGGCATTAAAAAAAATACCCCTTGGCCTTCTTCTCGTTCTCTTTCGTTTCTCTCCTTCTCATGCGTTCTCTCCTTCTTCAATTTTTCTCTTCCTTTTATCTTTAATTTTTCCCTGCATTCTCTCCTTCTCAATTTTTCGGTGCTTGACTGAGCGGCGGCGGAAATGGTGGCCGATGGTGGCTCCTCCTGCGGTCCTAGATCTTAGCGACTCCCCCAACCACCTTCTCTCCCTGCTCTATTTTTGCAGAAAAACCTCCATCCTTGCCTTCGAAATTGACTGACAGTGCCTTAAACTCCGGCGCACCAAGGTGGCATCAGATATGCAAATTGCCACCGCTACTTCTTCTAGGGTTTCTGCAAATTTAGGAATAGAGGGGAGGTGGTGGTTGCGGCGGCTGGCTGGAAGGGTGGTGGTGGTGGCCAGGTGGAGCTGGGCAACGGTGGAGGCCGTTTTCTCTTTGTTCATAATTAGAGCTGCCCGGTTTTTAGTTTCCTTGCCTGCGTTTTCCGGTGGTGGTTTTAGAGAGCAGAGGCGACGGTGGTTTCAGAGGGCTCTAGGGGCATTTTTGTCTCTTACATGTGTGTATTAGGTTAGAAGGACATTTTGGTCAGTCAATGGCGATCTGACCGAAAATGACCAGCCAATGCCAGAATAATAGCTTTAGGGTTATATTTGCACTTATGTATAATATATAGGAATATATTTGCACAAAAAAATAATCCATAATTATATGTGCACTTTCTCCCTATATTTGCATATTACCCTAATCTTAACCAGAGTCTCTTGTACTGCTATGAATATAGAGTTGCACGTTGTCCTTAGTCCTCACCCTTTCTACAGTTCCATAGTAGACATCAAAATCTTAAACTTGAAGACGATATGGGATTATAACCTTCCAAACGAGTCCACCTCACTCTAAGCCGTTCTTTCGACTTCAACTCGGCATGCGACTCGGTTTTCGAAGCCAAACTCGTACTGACTCAGCACGCTTGGCTAGGACTTAAGCCTTACCAGCTCTTCTCCGCCATCGAGCACCTCCACGACATCCTCACCGTCCCTCTGATACAAAAGTGGGCCCCTTTCCCTCCGGCCCGCAAGCAAGTGGATCGGGCGATCAAAGCTATAAGATTCGGGTCGGGTCCATAAGGAGGATACTACATGGTTTTAGGAAGGTGGGAGTTCAAGGAATTTTCCATCGATGTTTACTCGAACATCGTCGTTTCTAACGCGCGTGACATGGTTCTGAAATGCATCCCGATTGGGGTGGCAAAGATTGCTGCGGTGGGGATGATAGTTCAGCCCGGGAGGGATGTGGTTGGGGCGGCGGTTGGGGGGTACGCGCTGTGAGTATTAAACTTTTTTTTTGTAAATAGTAGTGTGCACATGTGTGGTGCACTTGTGTGTGTTGACGTGAGTTAAAGGTTGCATAAGACTCGGACAAACCATTGTGAACGTGCGGTTTGTTGGAAGAGTCGTGGGGTTGTAATCTGTGACAAAATAAAAGCCAAGCATGAGTTTCTTGGGCTGAGAATTAATGAGAAAATACCAAAAACAAAAGGCAATTCATTTGCCTGAAAAACTCCTCCGTGTGAACTTGTTATTTCATCTTTCTAGTCCTACGTTTGTTATCTTTGTGATTCTGTCTAACATTTGGTATCAGAGCCGACGGTGTTGATCGGTGGCGGTGATGACCCAGAAGGCAGGAGAGGTGTTTACGACAATGGAGGAGGTGTTGGCTGAAGCAAAGGCGGCAAGAGCAGAGGTGGAAGTGGCGAAAGCTGAGGTGGCAATGCTGAAAGGGAAGAAGGTGGATGAGGGAAATTTCGGGATGATAAGTAAGGTTGCAATGGTGACCGGGAGACCCCGAGGCCCTATCAACTACCCACAGCTCACACTTTCTAACTACACTCTATGGTCGATGCAAATGAGAGTAGCATTGCAATCTGCCGGTGTGTGGGTAGCGGTTCATTCAGAAGACGTTGAGTTCAAGATGGATCGAGATGCATTACTCGCACTCTACCAGGGTGTGCCGGAGGATGTTCTCGCGTTACTTGCAGGCAAGGATACGGCGAAAGCGGCATGGGATGCCATTAAAGCCGTGCACGTTGGCCATGATCGAGTCCGAGAGACAAATCTGTAAACTTTACGGAAGGCTTTCGAGGAACTTGAGATGGGGGACAATGAAGTAGTGGATACTTTTGTGTCACGGGTGAATAAGATGGTTTCGTCCATTCGAGCACTCGGTGACGAGGTGAAGGAGCTCACAGTTGTTCAGAAGGTGCTTCAAGTGGCGCCAGTGAGGTTTGTGCATTTGGTTACCTCTCTAGAACAATGTGTGGAATTGAAGACTTTGATCGTGGAGGATTTGTTTGGATGTCTCAAGGCGTACGAATAACGAGTCCGACTCAGGTTTGGTGATCCTGTTGATGGACAACATTTAATGCTTACCAGAAAACAATGGGAAAACTATGCCGGGAAGAAGAATGGTGGTGGCGAAAGTTCAGGCATCCTTGAGAAGGAGGATGGTGAACGTGGTGGTAGCCATAGAAAAACCGAGAATCAACCATCCAATAAGAAGTCTGAATAGAAGTCAAAGAAGATATTCAAGTGCTACAATTGTGGGGAAAGGGGACGTTTCTCAAAAGAATGTACCAAACTGAAGAAGAAGAAGCAAGAAAAGGCAGAAAAGGCTAGTGGCTGAAAAGCAAGATGAAGAACCTGCACTGCTAGTGTTGGAAGCATGTGTAGTGACAGGTAAAACTGAAGTAGTTCAAGGGGAGGTGATTCTGAATGAGTAGAAATTCAAGCCAAAGTTGCGTGATGATGTAAGGTATAACACTAAAACCTGGTACTTATATACATGAGCTAGTAACCATATGTCAGGTGCTAGGGAGTTGTTTACTGTACTAGATAAATCAATTACCGGTACAGTTAAGTTTGGAGATGGTTCACTGGTAGATATTGCAGGAAGAGGTACAGTGCTAATTACAGCCCGTGATGGATCACACCGAGGTTTAACAGATGTTTACTTCATTCCAAAATTAAGAAGTAACATTGTTAGCCTTGGTCAGTTAGAGGAGTATGGCTGTCGAATCCTACTTGACAGTGGCTATTTACAAATCTTCGATCAACAACGTAGTTTCTTGGTGAAGGTACCCAGAAGAAGAAATAGGTTGTACACTTTGGATTTGCATCTGGGACAACCCGTGTGCTTACTCAGTTCGATAGATGAACCTGCTTGGCTATGGCACGCTCGATTTGGGCACTTAAACTTTGATGCTTTGAGGTCACTTGTACATCATAACATGGTTAAGAGTCTTCCCCTTGTGAAGCCCATGAATAAGGTGTGTGATGGGTGCTTGATTGGCAAGCAACGTCGAACTCCGTTTCCAAAAAATCCACATATAGGGCTGGTGAATGTTTGGGGCAAGTACATGCTGATCTTTGTGGTCCTATATCACCATTATCACCATCAGGAAATCGATATTTTGCCTTGTTTGTGGATGATAAAAGAATATTTATGTGGGCATCACTTGTGAAGAGTAAAGACCAAGTTTTTGTGGCGTTCAGAAAGTTTAAGGCACTAGCTGAAATAGAAAGTGATCAGAAACTCAAGGTTTTAACCACCGATAGAGGTGGTGAGTTCACCTCGAGTGAGTTCAATTCATTTTGTGATGATCATGGAATCATGAGGCAATTAACATCACCATATACTCCACAGTAGAATGGAGTCGTTGAAAGGCAAAATCAAACGGTGGCTATCATGGGTAGGTGTCTTTTGAAGAGCCAAAATGTTCCAGGAATGTTTTGGGGAGAAGCAGTAGCCACTTCGATTTATTTGTTGAATCGAGCTCCAACTAAAAGTGTTGATGGGATGACACCTTATGAATCTTGGCATGAGGAGAAGCCTAGTGTTGATCATCTACGGACGTTTGGTTGTTTAGCGCACGTGAAAGCTGTAGGACCCTCAGGTGGAAAGCTGGCCGATCGAAGTGTTCCTATGGTGATAATTGGATACGAAAAATGCTCTAAAGCATATAGGTTGTACAATCCGAAGATAGTAAAGGTATGTGTTTCTCGTGATGTTGTTTTTGAGGAATCAAAAGCTTGGGATTGGGAATATGATGTGGGGCAGGTTGAAAATGAGGGCAGTGATTATTTCTTAGTTCATTTTAAACCTGAAACTTCAAGTTCCAATAAGGTCAATGTTGATGGAACTGCACCGGTTGATGTTGAAGCAACATGTAGTGAACTAGGTACACCCTGTAATAATGAAACAGTGGCATTACCGAGTTCAGAATCACCAGTACAAGGAAGCCAGCAAGGAATTTCCTCGAGTGAAGCAACACCGGAAGGACAACGTATGAGAAGCTTAGAAGATTTGTACAATGAAACCGTGCCGAGCTGGAGTCCTGCAGATTTTGATCATTTGGAGTTGTGCATGCTGGGAGCTGAGAAGCCTACTCATCACAATGAGGCCTTGAAACATGAAGCCTGGACGAAAGCAATGGAGGAAGAGCTGAAGTCTATAAAAGATAATGAAACGTGGGAGTTCGTATCTCCGCCCGAAGGTGTACGACCTATTGGTTTGAAATGGGTGTACAAGCTGAAGAAAGATGCAAATGGAAATGTGGTCAGACATAAAGCCCGGTTAGTTGCTAAGGGGTATGTACACCGTTAAGGGATCGACTTTGATGAAGTATTTGCACCAGTTGCGAGGCTTGAAACTGTCCGTTTACTTATTGCACTTACAGCTCATGAAGGGTGGAGCGTGCATTATATGGATGTTAAGTCAGCATTCCTCAATGGGGAGCTAGAGGAGGAGGTATTTGTTACTCAACCACCAGGTTTTGTTGAAGCTGGTCATGAAAACAAGGTTCTAAAATTAAGGAAAGCCTTGTACGGGCTGCGTCAGGCTCCTAGAGCTTGGAATACAAAGCTAGATCATAGCTTATTGTCACTCGGTTTCGTCAGGAGTCCAGTGGAGCATGCGGTGTATACAAAGACTGAAGGTAATGCACGACTACTTGTTGGTGTGTACGTTGATGATCTCATAATAACAGGCTCGGATGAAAATAAGGTGACAAAATTCAAGAAGCAAATGCTTGATTCGTTCAGCATGAGTGACCTTGGTTTGCTATCCTACTACTTGGGGATAGAAGTTGTGCAATGTGAATCTGTTATCACTTTATGTCAGGCAGCATATGGTAGGAAAATACTGGAGAGAACAGGCATGGCAGATTGCAATTCTAGCCAGACTCCCATGGAAGAAAGACTGAAACTGACCAAAGCATATGAAGGTGAAAAGGTGGATCAAACTCTCTACCGAAGCATCGTTGGAAGCCTCAGGTATCTTGTAAATACAAGGCCTGATCTCTCATATTCGGTTGGCATAGTCAGTAGATATATGGAGAGTCCTACAACTCAACATATGGCGGCGGTAAAACAAATTCTAAGGTATGTTCAAGGAACCTTGAATCTTGGGTGTTATTACAAGAAGAAAGGAGTCGGAGAAGTACATTTACTTGGATATAGCGATAGTGATCATGCCAGAGATGTTAATGAGCGGAAGAGTACAATTGGAGTGGTGTTTTATTTGGGAGCAAGTCCGATTACTTGGTTGTCATAGAAACATAAAGTTGTTGCATTGTCATCATGCGAGGCTATATACATAGCAGCAACTACCGCAGCGTGTCAAGGTGTGTGGCTGGCCCGGTTACTTGCAGAATTCCTTGGGAATGAGCCTCGTCAGTTCGAGCTGAAAGTTGATAACAAATCAGCAATGCATTGTGCAAAAATCCAGTCTATCATGAGCGAAGCAAGCACATCGATACCTGTTACCATTTCATTCGAGAATGTATATAAGAAGGGAAGGTTGAGGTGAGCTACGTTGCAACAAGGGAACAACTTGCAGACCTCCTGACTAAGCCATTGGGACGTGTGAAGTTCTTGGAGCTGAGATGAAAGATAGGCTTGGTTGATGTTAGGAACTGCAATCAAGTTTAGGGGGAGAATGTGAGTATTAAACTTGTTTTTTGTAAATAGAAGTAGTGTGCACGTGTGTGGTGCACTTGTGTGGTGCACTTGTGTGTGTTGACGTGAGTTATAGGTTGCATAAGACTCAGACAAACCATTGTGAACGTGCGGTTTGTTGGAAGAGTCGTGGGGTTGTAATCTGTGACAAAATAAAAGCCAAGCATGAGTTGCTTAGGCTGAGAATTAATGAGAAAATACCAAAAACAAAAGGCAATTCGTTTGCCTGAAAAACTCCTCTGTGTGAACTTGTTATTTCATCTTTCTAGTCCTACGTTTATTATCTTTGTGATTCTATCTAACACGCGCTTGGTGTTGCGGCGGCTGTTTATCTCAACTTAAATGAATGATTGCGTATTGCACCTCTAAATTTACTGATATGCTCTCGGGTTACTTATTGAAAAATGTTAATTTAAAAATCATGTATGCACAAATATATAGTTTAAAAGCATTTTTCTTTCGGTATCCACCAAAAATGAATGTTACAAGCAATCACAAATGCTCTTCAGTCAAAGAGGCCGTTTGATGTGTTTTCTGTTGGTGTTTTTCATTCTATTTGTGATTCATCGACGGATGCCGAGCAACCGAACCCCAAAAGGGCTGATGGATGAAATTCATTCTATCTATGGGCACGACTGGGAACCTATTAACTATAAAGATTGATTGATGAAATTCATCGACAAATACATTCTAATCTTGGTGGCTGACTGTGAATCTATTAACTATAATGACTGTTAATAAAGTCCGTTGACGATTTCATTCTCATCTTGTCACCGACTACGAATCCATTAAATATTAGAATTGATTTGTTGACGAACCCATTCTAATCTTAGTCACCGACTGAGAATTTATTAACTATAAGGACTGATTGGGAAATTCCATCGACGATTCTATTCTCATCTTGTCACCGGCGATGAATCCATTAACTATTAGAACCGATTGACAAAATTTGCTGACGAACCCATTCTAATCTTGATCACCGACTGTGAATTTATTTACTGTAAGGACTGATTGACAAAATCCACCGACAAACTCATTCTAATCCTACCAGCGACTACGAAAACATTGACTATAAGTATTAACTATAAGTATTGATTGACAAAATCCGCCGAAGAACCCATTTTAATCCTGGTCACCAACTGAATTTATTGAATATAAGGACTAACTGACAAAATCCGCTGACAAACCCATTTTAATGTTGTCATCGACTATGAATCCATTGACTCTAAGGATTGGTTAACAAAATCGGCCTACAAAATAGTCACCAACTGCGAATCCATTGGCCAAAATAGTCACCAACTGCGAATCCATTGCCGACGAACCCATTCTAATCTTGGTCTCCATCTACGGATCCATTGACTATAAGGACCGATTGATAAAATCCGCCATTGTAACAATTCTAATCCTGGTCACCGACTGCGAATCTATTGACTATAAGGACCAACTGACAAAATTCGCCGATAAAACCATTATAATCCTGATCATTAACTATGGATCCACTGACTATAATGGTAGGTTGACAAAGTCCACCAACAATCCCATTATAATCCTGATTACCTACTATAAATCAATTGACTCCGACTCATGGCCACCGTTCATCTTATCCGACAACGAATCCTGAAATCTCCAAGGGAAGGCATCACACTAATTGAATGTGCAAAGGATAGAAGCTGATTGCAACGATCATAGGTGGTGGTGTGATGGTAGGCAACACCACACAAGTTATTATGTTATTTTTGTTATTTGCATATTAGTCCACGAGTTTTAGAATTCCTTCTAATAGTTATTTTGAGATCATATTAATTATGTTTTCACCTCAAATTTATTGTTTTAAAGCTATATATTTATTATTAATGAGTTATCTTGATTTTACTGTGAGACAATTTCACTGAAGATGAGACTTAAAACTAAGTTACTTACCACTGTCAATGTGCTTTTATTGTGACGATTATTTGAAAATGTTGAGGGAGGTGTGGCCGGGATTTCAAATCTAATACTCCATCTAGTCGATTAATAATAGTCCCTTTTGATCACAATATTTTTCATGACACGTTTGACCATTAATAACCTTTGTTATATACAACAATAGACGTCGTGTGAAATATTTTTGGATTCTCCGTAATGTGTAATTTCTTAAAAGTAAAATTTCATAGTCTATCATTGTACGCAAGTAAAATGGTTGATGGTCATGAATAAACTTCTCTATAAAGAGTCATGCAGAATAAAGTGCTAAAATAACCTTACATTTTGGCTGAAAGTGCTAATATGACCCTGCAATATCAGAAAGTGTCAATCTAACCTTTGACTCCGCTGAGTTTTTAGTCAACGTTCTGATGGTCGAATTTTATAGAAAAGATGGTTTTACCCTTTATTTTGTAAAAAAGGAAAATTCAAAAAATGTGAAAATACATAACTACCCTATGTCGTTTCCCCTTTTTTCTTTATCACCCGCAAATCCTACTCCATACTTTTCTTCCTTTTCTTCTTCGTCACCCCTCCCGACCTTTTTTTCCCAATTTCGTCCTCTTCATTTCACGTTTAGGGTGGGTGAGCGGCGGTAAGGCTGAGCGGGTGGCTGGGCAGTGAGGGGCTGAGCATGATGGAGCGATGTGGGGCTAGGGTTTGCGATGGTGGGGGTTTTTGAAGCTAGCGGGTGGGGGGTAGGTAGTGGCAGGGGGTGAGCAGCGGGGTATTATGGAGTATCAATTTTTAGGTTAAGGGTATTTTTGTCATTTTACTTTCTTGTCACTTCCGAAATTTCATGGGTTAACACCAAAATTAGAGAGTTTGGCTATATCAGCACAATTTTTTAAAGTTATGGTTAGATTGGCACATACAATAATTAGTTAGGGTTAAATTGATACTTTCTCAGATTGCAGAGTTATATTGACATTTTCAACTAAAAATTAGAGTTATAATTGTATTTTTCCCAGACATAAATTCTCGTTTAGACTGTTTAATCGTAAGATGCCATAATTTTTTTTAAATTTATATAACTAATGCTATGATTTGATGTTTGTTTTCATTTATTGCAATGGTATTTCCATAATTTTAGTTATCTATTTAATTATATTTTATAATATAAATAGTTAGAGATGGTCTCCTGTGAGGCAGCCTAAACTTTATGCAGGTTATGCAATTCTAACTCCATCATAGCTCTAGGGATCTATCTCTAATAATTTTAGAGTAGGTCTCCTAATAGACGGTTATGGACAGGGATTGGCCTGTTTGCAAATAATGAAAACTTAAACAAAAAAACACGTGATAAAGAAAAACATAATTTCTCGCACAAACATAATTTCACACACAAACACACACTATATTTTTCTTCTCCAAAAATCTCTCAACAGCGATCAAGTTTTCCTCACCTTTTCGATCTTCTCGCCGGTGCATTTATGATCTTCTCATCCATAGCGCCTTTCCGATGTCCTCCGATGATAACAACTGGTGTGATTCTGACTCTTTATGTTCTCCAGAATCCTATGAACGCCGATCGGTTCTTCCTCACCAGTTTTTCAGTGTATTTCCGATTCCTCTCGTTCAATCTGTCCACAGCGCCTTTCCCGTGTCCTTCAACAACAAGAACTGCTGCGATTTCTATGGAATTGAGCAACCAGATCTGTCGCAAGATCCTATTGAAGCAGATGAAATTTCAACCACTTTGATCGTAAAAACTACTGCTGTCAAATTGGAATATGCAGGAGAAAACACGATGGTAAACGACAGGATTCAACTCCAAGCAAATGAAATTCAGTTGCAAGAAGCTGAAATACTACTAAATTCCAATGAAGGTATGTTTTCTCTCATCAGACTGAAATTCTAGTGTTGAATTGCAATCGATATGAATATAGCTGTTTTTGAAACTTCTACACACTGAAATTCGACTGCTATGAACATGTATGGCCATGTGGAAACATTAGCAATATGAATTATGTGCTACACAAAAATTTCGTATACTTTATGCATTTGATAACTTAAATCATGTATAGTTTACAAATAAACATGCATTATATTAAAATGAACAAAATATAGAGAATGCATTTGTCAATTTCAACTTTTGACAAACTTGTGCATTGTTCAGATTATAACATGTACAAAATACACTACACATTGCATATGTTACACTAAAACTAGTATTTGTTATGCTTATCGGAACAGAGCTATTATAATTTTCTAATTTTAAATAACTTCCTGAACACTTTGCACAACTTACATTAAAGCATGCATGTCTTATATTAGAAATTGTATTCTTTATTGTTACAGGTACAGATTTTCCAAATTTAAATGAAATTGGTGCTACTGAAAATCTTACCGGCGTAAAATTAAAATTTTGGAAGCACTACATGCTCTATACAAGAAGCATGTAAATGCTATTGGTTTCAACTACAGAAAAAGCTGTCAACGTCTAAACAGCAAAAGCCAGATTCGTGAAAAGTACTACAAGTGCTCTTCTGGAGGCCAACCGAAAAGATTAAAAACCAGCACTACCAGCCATTTTCCTTGCATGGATAATGAAAATCATTCTAAAAAGAAGAGGAAGAGAAAGGACCTGGGTACAAAATCAGGATGCCTAGCTGAAATTAGAGTGAAACTAGAGCAGGATTATTACATTGTGGCATACCACATCACCGCACACAATCATGAGTTAACAAGACCATCCTAACAGTATCTTAGTAGGAGTGAACGGAGGATTACAGAAGACAAAGGAAATGCCATCACAACAATGGGACGAGCAGGTTTAAGACCTAATGTAGGATATAAATACATGTCTTTTGAAGCTGGTGGAGAAGAAAATCTAGGGAGTAGACTTTTAATGAAAGAAATAGAGAGTGGAGATGCTCAGAAACTTGTTGATACACTCATGGAAATCAATGACAATGACAAAGATTTCTTCTTCAAAGTCAAGTTCGACGAGAAAACAAAACTATCAGCAGTGTTTTGGAGAGATTCAATTATGCTGGAGGACTACAAACTCTATGAAGATATCACCATATTTGAAACTACATACAGAACAAATAAGTATAACTTGATTTGTGCTCCAATAGTTGGAATCAACAGTCACTGGAACATAACTATGTTTGATTGTGCTTTTATAGCAAATGAGTTGGCTGATACTTTTGTGTGGCTCCTCAACACTTTCAAGGAATCAACAGAAGGGAGGGAACTTGATACAATATTCACAGATCAAGATCCTGCAATGGGCATAGCAACAAATGAGGTATGTTTTGAAAATTTGTTACTTACAGTTCTGATCACTGAATATGCACTGTTAGACATTGCGCCTATTACCTTACAGTATCCATTACATATATTATAAGCAACACTTGTTACTTTAGAAATCAGGTTTCCTAAAAATAATGCAACTTTAGAAATTTTATTTCTTACAGACTTGAAACTGAGTAGGGAATGTTAGCTTCTGCACCTGTCAGCTTACAGTATGTATACTAATCAACTTCCATTTTTTGTACAACTCCCAGGTCTTCCAAAATGCAAAACACAAGTTGTGCTTATGACACATAAAACAGAATGCAATACAACATTATGGGAGATTAAAGAAAGATGAATCCTACAAAAGTGATTTAGACTACTGTATGAAAAGATGTTGTAATCAAGTAGAATTTGAAGAAAAATGGACCTCCATGATCGCCACATACAAGCTCGAAAGTAGCACCTGGTTTCAACGCCTGTACAACATCCGTGAAAAATAGAGCACAACATTCAGCATGGATATATTCTCAGCATGCATCTTATCATCATAGTGAAGCAAAAGCACCAACCACGCACTATGCTTCAATGCAAACAAAACAACAACACTAACACACTTCTATGAGCTCTTCAACCAAACAATCAGAAAGTGGAGGAGAGATGAAGCAGAAAAGGAAAATACATGTACAAAAGCAAAGCCAAAATTTGAAAACAAAGTAGGTATGTTTACAGTAAAAATATGTATTAATTAGCCTAGAGTCCAAAATTGTTAACTTACAGTGTGCATTTGTTTTCCAAAAATTGGTCCTATACATGTTTGGTTAAACATGCTGCTCAGGTTTACACACTTGCACTGTACAAATGATTCAAAAAGAAATTTTCTATAGCAATGACAACTAAGGTCAAGAAACTATTCTCAGAACCACCGTCAAGAAAATATGATGTCAGCCTAGAACATGATGAATATAAATACGACGCAGTCGAGTACAAAAATGAAGATGGGTTATTGAAGTACAATGCAAATGCAAATGTTTTGAAGTCTCAGATATATTGTGCTTTCACATTCTTAAAGTATTGTACTTCCACTCTATCACAGATATATTTGAGAAGTACATCCTCAAAAGGTGAACAAAAGGTGAACAAAAAGGCCAAAACAGAAGTATGGAACAAGGTTCTTGGCCAAGGAAAACAATTATCAGAAAACATCAATGGTGCAGTTTCATGGAGGAATCATATGTCCAGCAAATACTACAATTAGTTCTAAAGAGCAAAGGAAACTCAGAAGCTAGAAGCACTCCTTAAGAGATGTTTGACACATGCTCAGCAAGAATAGAATACTTATTAGCATTGAAGACCGATGCCATTGAACAATCAACCACAAGTAACCAATGCAACTCAACCATAACAAGTGCACTTAAGGTACTGGATCTAGCAAGAGTGAAAACAAAAGGAAGAGGAAAAAGGCTAAAGCCAGGCATGGAAAAGAAAAAACCAAGGAAGAAAACTACTAAATTTGACACAAAAACACTAGATGTGAAGACACTGTAGAGAGTAGCATTATTTAGGATACGTGTTGCATTTGTTTACCTAAATATTGTATTTGTTTTTCATTATCATACTATAAACCTAAGATTTATGTTTACCTAATTTTTTTATACATTCTACTTACTGTATTTTTTAGCTCATAACTATAAATTATCAATTATAACTTGCATTTGTTTTGCTTTCCCAAGTACCAACCTTTGTTTCACATAATTTTATTGATATGGAATCACTGAATCTCAACTACTCCCTCCGTCTTAGCTGAATGTGCACACTTTTTTGTCAACTTTCTCAGGTCATGTTTGACCAACGATCACTTTAGTTACGTATATTAACGGTGTGTCAAAATTTAATATCTGGAAAATACATCATGCAGGGAATCCAACAATATCTCACATAATGATATTGGTGTCTATATACTAGATGAAAATTATAGTCAAACATGCCTTGAGAAAGTTGACCAAAGAGTGAGCAGATTCAGCTGGGACGGAGGGAGTAACCGGTATGTAATTACTTAGCTTACAACTATAATTTATTAACCTATGGATTGCATTTGTTTTCCTATAAGCTCAGAAACTCAACACAATAAACCACATGACATAACTAAAATGTAACTTGGTATTAATAAGCATACAAACATTACTTCTTAACATTCAACATGCACTTGTTCCCTAAAAGTTACTTTTATTATATTTCACATAATTTTAGTCATACGAAAACCACTAAATACATGTAGAACTACATAGCTTACACCTGTAATTTATTAACCTATCAATTGCATTTGTTTTCCTATAAGTTCATAAAATCAACATGATGAACCACATGAAATAATTGAAAATTCAACTTGGTATTAATAAGCATACAAATAGTACTTCTTCAAATTCAACATGCATTTGTTTCATACAACCTTCAACCTTAAATAATAATCTTAAAACAATATATGAAATTCGCTCAACATATCACCCACAAAACAATCAGTCACAAAATAAGCTAATTACTAATCATCCAAAAACACCTTCAACCTTAAAACAAATCCTAAAATAGCGCCTCAAATTCGCTAAACATATCACCCAAAAGCCAACCAGTCACAAAATAAGTTGATTGCAAATATCCAACAACAATCCAAAGATGCTACAACTAGAGATCCTCAAGTTCTTCAATCCTCGGGGAAAATGAAGGAATCATAGAACGAGTTTTCTTCATGTATTCATCAACGATCTTATCAACCCACGCACGTGTCCTTGGGTCTTCCATAACTTCCTGTGTGGTCATCACATGCTCAGGATCCTCATTTGTTGTGATTGTATCTTCTTTCCATGGTTCTGATTGGGGTTGTGAATGCGGTTGTGGTCGTACAATTGGACTGGCATTTGCCCTTTCAAGGTTCTACACCAAAACTCGTGTAGTGACCTGCATGTCTCATTTGAAAGCAATACAGGCCCTATTCAGAGGCTGACAGAGAAGAACAAAGACCAGTGCAACAAAAAATCAGGAACTGTTTAAAAAAAAGAACTATAAACTGCATTAAATTAACTAACATCTGCATTAGTTTTAAAATAAGACTAAATTATTTTTTTAGTCCCCTGCATATTCTTCATAACCTTCTTTTGGTCCCCCACTCTAAAGCCACATTTATTCGGGCACTAATATTCTAAAAATGAATCTTTTGGTCCATTGTGACGGTTTTCAGGTAAATTCAAAGGTAAAATTGGTCAAAATATGTAAAAGTACCATTATGCCCCTAAGTTAAAAAAGGTATTGTTCATTATGACATTCGTAATCACCTCGCCAGTGCATGTCGGCACACGCGAGTTATCTTCTCCCTCTGGCGCATGCATCTCAGCACAGTCTTCTTTCTCCATCGCAGTCGCTTGTCATCCTCTCCCTGTCGCCTCGTCACTCGTTATCCTCTTTCTCCGTCGCCTCATCATTCATCTCTGTCACCATGTTGCTCATCTCTGTCGCCTTGTCGCTCTTCACTGTCACATTGTCGCTCACTGTTGTTGCCACGTCGCTCGTTGCAGTCGCTTCTCCGCCGTCACATTTGCCTCAATCACCGAAACCCTAGCTCCACCGTCGATCTAGGTTCTCACTCCGCTCCACCAATCTACGTTCTCTCTCTGTTCAGCACTCCGTCGTGCTGAAAATTTTCTTCTCACTCCACTAGCAGAAGCGTCGGAAGCATAGATCATCGCCGGTGGAACCGGAAGTATCGATCAACGATGGCAGAGTAAGGAGCAAGGGCCGGCTGCGATTTAGGGTTTCCAACGAAAAGGAAAAGGAAAGGAAAATTAAAGAAACATAGAAGGAAAATTTTTAAAATTATAAAATTTTAATTGAAAATGTTTTAATTAGTAAAATTACTAAAGTACCTCTGACTATATTTGAAAACCATTCCGATTTACCTGAAAACCTCCTCAGGGGACCAAAAGATTTATTTTTAGAATATTAGTGGCAAATTAAGCGCGATTTTGGAGTGGGGGACCAAAAGAAGGCATTGAAAAATATGTAGGGGACTAAAAAATGAATTTAGTCTTAAAATAACATGAACTAAATTATTGGTAGCTTTCTCAATATCCTCATTGCTCATCACACCATTTGGAATGCGATACAAAATGATTCAAGGCTCCTGAGCAATGCCATCAAACGCAACAGTCGGAGTATGCAGCCACTCACAACCAATATTCTCATTGCGAGTTCCCTCGGATTGTTGCTGGCTGCTTCATTTATCTTTCACCCCCCCTATCCTCAAAGGAAACCCATCCTCTACCATAACCCCCTTATCATAACCCATTTTCTCATGATAATGAGCCATGTCGAGCAAATATTTGTTCAACTAATGCATGCACAAGAGCAGTCCAGTAGGGTTATGTTGACCTCTAAAAGGAAACCTATATATATATATAAGCCCACAAAAATACAAACACAAAACCACCAACACAAGACACATCTCTTTTACCAAAATCAGATTTGAAACTACTAACATCCTCACAACGACGATCAATCACTAATCTATACCAATCAAGACTCTTAATAGTCCCAACATAATCTAAATCACTAACCAGCATAAAATCAATCATATTTCTCATAGTTGGGGCCAAGAAAGTACACATGACATACATAACAAAAAATATCTCTTAAACCGATCACCACCATCACCTAGTTTAACCAACTCCTCAAACAAATTAGCATGTGAGATATTACCATATTTATCAGCACCTAACTCATCTCTTCATCTATTCCTAATATCCACATCCCTTGAAAAACCCCTCCCATTGTTCCTAACCAAACCAACAGGACATCCTGTAATCCTAGGAATACAAAATATGTCAAAACACGTCATTAGGGGTGATGATCTACCTTGAGCTGGCTATTTCTTGAACATAGCCAACAAGATCAAACCTAGAACAAAAAATAAGAAGTCAGCTTAGAAAAATTTGAAGCCAGCATAAAACAATATGAAATCGACCTACATAATCAAACCTGTCAACTAGCCAAGGAACAACGCCAAAAGGGAAGGATGAGATGTCAAAGGCAAGAAGTCTACCAGAACCTATCTCTTAAACATCTATCTTTTGCGCGGGTGTGAGCGCGACATTTAAAGATTTCAGCTTCGAAGGACAACAGTTAGTTGAGAATTTCTTAGAAAACCTAAAAAAATATATGGAAAGTGTATGCATACGTTTCTTGAAAAGTGTAAGTTTAAATCAAACACACAAAGATAAGTTACACATGATATACTTAACTAAGACAACGTGAAGACAAACATATGCAATATTTAAACAAACAAAAACAGTTTCTAAAATAACATTGAACACAAACAATTTTTGGATAAGAAACATTTACATAGAAATAAAATAACAAATACACTATGAATGTTAACATATGCAACATTTTAACAAACAAAAACAGTTTCTTATCAACATTTAGGAAAATAAAAACTGAAGACACACAAAGTGTGAATAACAAGTAAACATTGAATATTATCAAATGCAACATTTTATGAAACAAATACAGGTTATAACATATTCAAATAAAACTGTAAGCAAGGGATACGTGTTACCCTCCTTATCAGTACGTTCAACCACCTGCTTCTTCAAACGGTTGCGCTGTTGTTTTGCAGCTTTTTCCTCACTAGCAACCATTTTTCCGATTTCCTCTTCAAACTAGGTTTTTTCGCCTTCTCAACAGACTCCTTCTCAACTCCAGCAGATTTCTTCGTCTTCTCAGCATATTTCTTCATAGTAGTTTTTTTTGTCTTTGTCTTCTTCGCCTTCTCAGCCGGCGACTTTGCAGCAACTTCTTTCACATTCCTTTTAAATTGTCCAGTAGGGCTCTCACATTCTTTACCCTTCTGCTTGCTCAACATACGAGGTGAAGGCTTCTCCTTCAAACCAACAACAAACTTCTTCTTCTTCAAAGCAACCGGTGGCTTCTCTTTCTGTCCTTTTAAAAAAGACCATCACAGTATGTCGAGCATCATCACTCTCATGCACATCCACATCCACATCAGCTTGAGCACCCTCACTCTCATTCCGATAATCTTGAGTCTCAACCACAACCACATTAGGTTGACCAACTTCACTCTCCCTCTCACGCACATCCGCAGCAGCTCGTGCCTCCTCCCTCTCAACTGCATCCAAAATATAAAGATGTTCATCAATATACTCTATAACCATACTATCAATAATTGAATTATCCAATGACTAACACTCACCATCATCCCTGGACCCACCTTCACCATCATCCCTGAGCCCACATTTACCATTATCCTCAAAATATGTATCAACTTCAGCATAAATTTCTGCTGAAACATCCTTCCTCTCAGCACTCTTAGCACCCTTAACACCCTCAACACCACAACCTTCAACACCAACATTAACATTAACCCCTTCAACACCAGCATTAGTATTATCAATCATCACATCCAAAACCTCCCTAATAACTTTCTTCACTACCATATCCACATCAACCATAGAATCCCCATCAAAATCCTTAGTACCCTCTAAACCACCAGCAACTACCTTCTCTACATCACCAACAAATGCACCCACATCGACAGCTCTAGAGACCTCACCAGCCTCTACACTAGATTCCTTCTCACAAACCTTAGAACCCTCCTCACCAACCTAAGAACCCCCAGCCTCATCAACACCAACTGACTCTCTACTTATTCGAATAACATCAGTCGGTAGTGTGTTGTAGTCAAATTTCTAACTTGATCCACCTTCACCCATTGTTGATCCACCTTCACCATCTTTCAGCTTCTTCACACTCACATTCATCTGTTTCTTATTTTCCTGCTTAGGAACTGAAATTAGTGGAGTAGCACAGCCACCCATTCTAGCAGACCTACGTGCCAATGCATCTACTACACACAATATAAAAAAAACTGTATAAGCACATATTTAAAAAAAACATAATAACACAAATAAAATACAACATATAAAGGAAATAAAATAACCTCCAGAAGCATAAGACCGCTGAACCTTCTTCAGCTCATCTTGAAGAGAAGATCCATCATTCTTTTTAGATTTCCTAACCAACATCTTAAAAGCTAGACAACCTAACATATTTGAATAAGTAAATTTATAAGAAAATAAGTAAATAAGTGTAATACGAAAATAAGTAAATTTATCTCAGGTTCTTGATGTTGAACTGTATATTCACCTCCTTCAGACACAACTAAAAATAATCATATACCACACAGTCAGAAACTAATGCATAAAGCATACTAAAAAATGCAAGTTGTAATAAAACAAAATGCATGCGTACTCTGACAGTCAATAAGAAACCTAATCTGAAAAACACAAAGTATAACTAACTAATGCATAGACTATACTAAAATATGCAACTTGTAATGAAACAAATGCATGCATAGTCTGACAGTCAGTAAGCAACATAATCTGACAGTCAGTAAACAACATAATCTGACATACCATTATAACTAACTTATGCATTTACTAAACTAACATAAGCAGCTTGTAATGAAACAAATACATCCTATCAAATTAGAAAGAATAGCAATAAGAAGCTAACAATCAGTGAAAATCAAACATAGACTAAGTAACTAATACATATGTTATATTAACATCTACAACTTCTAAGGCAACAAGTGCACAATATAACAATCAGTGGACTGACTATCATCCAGTAAAAATAGAAAAACAGAGTAAGTAACTTATACATATATTACACGAACATATGCAACTTCTAAGACAATAAATGCACATTATAAAACAGTGTCAAAACATGCGGATCTGACATACAAATCATAAAAAACAAGACGATTAACTTACATCTGTTAGCCTAACATATGCAATTCCTAAGAAAACAAATGCACATTATAAAACATAGTCAAAACATGCGGATCTGACATACAAATAAGAAAAATAGAATAACTAAATACATATGTTAGCCTAACATAAGCAATTCCTAAGACAACAAATGCACATTAAAATAATAACCGGACTGCTAACATACATAAAAAATAGAGCAACTACTAAACATTTAAATGCATGTTGTAAAAAAGACTCAAAACATGCAGATCTAACTTGTAAAAAAGTCAACAACAACAACCAATATGCAAATCTGACTTACAAATAAACATTCTACAAAAGTCAACAACAACAAGGCTGAAAAACACCATACACACACAACAAGAACAAAAAAATGCGAAACTCCAAATATTCACAACGGAAAACAAAAATACGAACCAGGAGAAGGAGAAGGTTGAGACAACTTCTCAGCTTTAGGAGGAAGACCATTCCCCTTCGCCCTACCCATAGACTAGGTCAAATACACAAACAAACCTTACATCAGAATGACGAACAACTGTAAAGTAAAAATGGAAAAGAACAACAATGAAATTTGATAACCTAGAATGTCAGAATTACCGAATGCTATCCTTGACAAAAAAATTGATCGGCGAAGTTGAACGACGAGATCGTGGCAAAGTTAAACGGCGAGATTCTGGTGAGATTTTGTGAAGAACAAAGATAAAATTGAAGAAATCGAACAGAGAAAATGCAGAGGAAGAAGAAGTTTTACCGTTGACAAAGCGCAGAAGATCGAGTAAATATCTTTCACGCGTGAGGACACAATAAATGGATAAACAGTTTCCAAGAAAAGATGCTAAAAACCGCAAAGATAAAGAAAAATAAAAAGGAAGGAAAATATAATTTATACTAACTACCCCATTTTTTAATTAATTACAATCTGAACCCCATTTTGCATATTAGTTCCTGGCCTGTCCATAAGCTTATAGACATGCCGCATTTCCTGAGACTTTCCCATTATTTTATAGGGACCTATCTCTAATATTTTCCAGAGATTTTTTTGTCCATTTTTTCCCATCATTTTTCCGCCAGTTGCTATATGCAATAATAATACACACACACACACACACACACATATATATAAATGCAAAAAAAATCAATATGATCATCGAACTGAAATTATAAACATCAGCTACAACTTGCAAAACATCAATCGACAATCATAAAACATCAACTAAAAATTTGCAGCAAAATATATATAAAAATAAAATAAAAATCAACATAAAATTGAAAAATCATCGACTACAACTTACAAAACATCAACTGAAAATCATAAAAATATTAACAAGCTTAAATTATATAATTTTTAAAAACTACAAACATCAACCCATATCACCCAAAAGCTAAAAACATCAATTCCTATCACCTAAACTTCACCCAGAAAATGAAAAACATCAATAAGAGAAAAAAATACTACAAAGCATCAACCACATCACCCAAAAGCTACAAACACCAACTTCTATCATCTAAAATTCACTTAGAAAATGAAAAACATCAACATGATAGAAAAAAAATCTAGGAATATCAACCCATGTAACCTCCAAAAAACTATAAAACATCGACTCCTATCAACTAAAACTCACCCAAAAAATGAAAAACATCAAAAAACATTAACAAAAAAGCTACGGTGCCTCATTCAGAAAATGGAAAACATCAACACGAGAGGAAAAATAAATAAAAGCATCAACAAAAAAACTACAGTACCTCAAGAGTATAAATTTGTCACTTTGAAAATCATAAAACAAAAAGACACTACAAACACCAACTCCTATGACCTAAACCTCAGCTTGAAAATGAAAAAAAAACACTACAAACATCAACTTTTATCACCTAAACTTCAACGAAAAATGAAAAAAATATTAACATGAGAAAATAAAAAATATTCAAATATCAATCCATATCACCCAAATAAACTGCAAAACATCAATTCGTAGTATCAAATAAACCTCACCCGAGGCTGAAAGCTCGTCCCTTAACAATGTCTCCGGCTAAAGTGGATCCATCGAAAAAGGGGGATGTGAAGTCGAAGGCTGTTAAGGCTGCCAAGGCCATCAAATTTGGCCCTGCTACATTCAAGAAGAAGGCCAGTAAGATCAGAACAAAGGTTACATTTCACAGGCCTAAGACACAGAAGAAGGACAGGAACCCAAAGTACCCACAGATCAGTGCTCCCCCGAGGAACAAGCTTGATCAATATCAGATCCTTAAGTATCCCCTCACCACTGAGTCTGCAATGAAGAAGATTGAAGACAACAATACCCTTGTTTTCATTGTCGACATTCGTGCTGACAAGAAGAAGACCAAGGATGCTGTCAAGAAAATGTATGATATCCAGACCAAGAAAGTTAACACATTGATCAGGCCTGATGGGACCAAGAAGGCTTATGTGCGTTTGACGCCCGACTATGATGCCTTGGATGTTGCTAACAAAATCGGGATTATCTAAGAATTGCTGTTTAGTTTTGACATTCAAGATGTGTTTTTATTTTCAGAGATATGTATTGAAACGTAGGCAAATGGAGGGCATTGTTGCTCCCTTGGTTTCAGATGTGTTCTTTTGCGTAATGTTGTCACCTAGACACCTATCACCATTACTATTTCGTGAAACTCTGGAAAATGCTCACAATTTTAGTTCCAGAATCATGCAGACATGAGCTTCTATCAAAAAAAAAAACCTCACCCGAATGATGAAAAATATCAACATGAGAGAAAAAAAGTTACAAACCTCAACCAAAAAGTTAATGTACATCAACAATATAAATTCTTTAAAAAAATGACTTTATGGGATTCGAACCCATGCTACTAACCTCAAAACCCCACATACTAACCACTACACCAAAGAACAATTGCTAAACATTCTCTATGTCAGATAATAATAAACCTCAGCATTGACCTCTAGAATATAAATACTTTAAAAAACAGAGCCTAGTGGGATTCGAACAAGGACTATAGCCTCAAAGGTTAGAGTACTAATTACTACACCGAAGAATCTTTACTAGTCTTATATACACTCAAATAATATTAAACCTCAGCAAGTCTTTGAAAAAAATAAAATACAAAATAAAACTTCACCTCTCATAAGCAGAAGCTTAGTCGTCTCCCCCCCCTTCGCCACCATCCACCGCATCTTCGTTCACTGCCACTGTCGTCCAACATCGCCGCTGTTTGCCATCGTTGTTGCCACCATTTTTCGTTGTTGTTTCCACCGTCCACCATCGTTGTCGCCGTCGTCGTCCGCGCGAGTTTGCATGTGGGATCTTCTTCTTCATCGGGGCATGTGGATCTCACACGCTTGGAGGAAAACCATGACAATGCCTCGCCACTGTAATGCCTTAACATGCCTCACCTCCTTGTCTCTTAGCCTCTCCTCGCGGTCGCCTCACCTCGTCGTCGCCTCGCAGTTGCCTCGCCGATGGAGTTAGGTCTAATTGCAGAGGCGTCGTGGAGCTCGGGCATGATGGAACTAGGGCATAATTGCAAAGACGTAGCTGGTGTAAATAGTGGAGGCATTGCGGCCATGGTGGAGCTAGGGTTTCAGTGTCGCAACGAATTTAGGTTACAACGATGCAAAAAGTAGGTCCAACGATGGTACATCGCTTCGCCACAGACGTGATGAGGATGCACCGCCATTGCAGAGCGGCAGAAGAAGGTTGGAAAGCCCTAGCTCTACCAAGTCGCCATTAGAAGAAGAAATGCGGTGGTGGAATTGCGATTATGAGATTCAGACGATCGGAGAGGAAATGAAAAAAAATGAAAATTCTACTATATAAATAACATTTTGATAATTGCACAGTAGGTCCCTAATTTTTTTAGCATATTTGTAAAAATCCTCATCTTAAATGAAGCTTACAATGATTGCACAATGAACCTTGGCCTAAAGTTTAGACTTCCTAAAAAAGACTTTATGAAATAGTTATAATATAACAGAAAAATTATAGAAATGAGATTTTTATGATTGGTTTAATCGTTAGCCGATCTAATAACATAGCTTCTCAATATAAAATGATTGCTGCAGATTTAAAAGCAAAAATGTGACTTCAACTCAGTGCATCTAGAATCATCCAATCAAAATCGATTCAATTCAATTAGAATCATCCAATCAAAATCGATTCAATTCAATTAGAATCATCCAATCAAAATCGATTCAATTCAATTAGAATCATCCAATCAAAATCGATTCAAATAAGACTAAACAAATCATTAAATCAAATCATCCAACTCGAATCAAGTTTGTTGAACATGGCCTGTATTTTTTGGAACAGCATTATTCATTCATGGTGTCTCACACAAAGGGGTGAGACTCATCTTTGGCTCACACAACAAAGTGGGGTGAGCCTCTCATTCCAGCTCCACTCTTGTGGAGGCTCCTCACATCTAAGACGGTGTATTAGGAGACTTGAAGTTATAATAATGCAACTCCGAGGGGAACCAAGTTGCATATGGCCGAGTACATGACCCTGGACAAGCCAAGTGGTTGTTTTTATTTAAAACACTAAAACATAAGCAGAAGAACCAAAGTACTCGAACCCGCATCTACCCCATTGGGAAAATCTAACCCACAATTGATCTCCGCCGTCTGCGACATTTCCGCCTATCACCAAAACAAAAGAACACCGGAATTTCCACCTCACATGACCTAGGACAAAGTTCCAATAAGCTGCCCCCTGCCGGCTAGCAGAAACTAACTTACACTACATCAAAATACGAAGTTGGTAACGGTGCAAAGTCACAAAATACTAGATCCGAAAAACAGAAGAGAAGTCACCCAACTAAAGTAGGAAAACCATCATGTGTTTCAAATTGATAACCTGATTCAACCATTTTAGATCTGAACTTGCCACTGCTCAAAGCATATGTTCATTTTGGCCCAAACATGATGATCCGGTTCAGATACGATTAATCTGAACCCACCACCGCCCTAGTCGGACGAATTTGATCCATGATTGGATATTGCTCTTTGCGACATTTCAGTCGGCCACCATTAGAGTATAGGATAAAAATTTCTATTTTGATTTTGTCGGATCTGGGATGAGCCCACCAACAGTTGAGCCGTGCGCTTTCACTGTCTACTTTGCGCCACTTCCCGCGTGTCATGGGTCGACCTTTGAGGGGTGCGAACCGTGCGGCCTAGTCGTGTATTTAGCTCTCACAACTACCGCCTTGATCCCACGTGCATCGAACTCAGCCCGGTAGCCCACAGCAAACCGAGCCTTTGGAGGAATGTGGTTGGGTGTGCAGCGGAAAATACACACGTGTTTAGAATAGGAGCATGGCTTCACACACACAAGCCAGAGATGTAATATAAAGCCCAACAACTGGGAAGTAAACACTTATCAACAATATATTACAAAATGGTAACCGGATGTGGGTAGCTCAGTACTCCACATATATGCGGTATAAACGCTATCAGGAGTGCCGGTTACATAGACAAAATAAGGTCAAAGGCTAAAACGACACATAGGCGCGGACCTTGATCAAACTAGCTACGCAAAACTAATAACCAAGCTATTACAATTATTTACAAGCAAAAGAGATAACTACTGGGACAAGGAGCTTGGGACGTGTCATCTCGGACCGGCGCAGCAATAACGTGCTGCTGGCAGGACGACCGGGCTACTGGCAGGACGACTAGGCACAACAGTAACGGTGCTGGCCGACAGGGCGACCGGGCGCTACGCGCACGGGCATTGGGCACAGACGGCTCGAGCGTTGTGCACAGCGTATCGTGGGCGCATAGGGAGGCATCACGGGCCGTGAGCGGTTAGGCGGTTGGCACTGGATGCTCCAAGGGTGTGTGCGACACGGTCAAGGGAAACCAATTCACAGTGACGCGTTGAGCGGCACGGGACCGCGGCATCGTTTTGGCATCGATGCAAGCATGGGGTTGCATTGGGGTTGGGCGTTAATCCCCTCCCCGTAACATTCTCTCCCACTCAATTCGGCGAACGTCCTCAGAGCCATCAATTCTCCAAGGTGTTTCGCTACCCACACTTGTCTTGTACACTTCTGCCTTAGAAAAGAGGTTGATTTACTTGCTAGCGCTGGTGTACTCTGATGTAGCCGTGGTCCTCGGCTTTTCTTCCGTTCCAGTTTGAGCTGGCTTGATTTTATAGCACCCACCCCTTGATCAATAACCAAAGGAGTGTCCAACTCTGGATGCTGTCCGGTACGCATCATCACCCGTTCACGTTTCTGCTCTCAGCCTTGTGGAACAACAAGGGGTTACTGATGTGAATGATGACTCATCTTTCCCCGTCGAGGTTTACAAGGTTTAGCTTGATTGAACAACTCGAAACGGGAAGTATGATGGGACGCGCTAGCCGGCAGATTTATCTTCGGAATCCACATCTTCTTGGCAACCGACGAACGCTTCCTTCCTTTCTCGGATCCATCAGGCAAACCCATTGCTGGTGTAAACCCTCCTGACCCTTCCTTTCTGTTCTCCCCACTTGAATCTTGTCTTAAGCACTTGACGATCTGCAAAGCCGAGATTTTTCCCCCGGGTGAACTTTTTGCAGTCCGTGCATGGATTGGTGCCTAAGACGTAAAGGCAATTGTCATATGGGTATACGACAATCCGTGCATCTCTCAGGAACTTCATGCCAAGGACTAAACCGAAGTCGTCCATGTTGAAGACATGAAAATCCGTTGTGGTGCTTATCGAGCCGAACTTGACCGAGCATCGCCTCGCAATACCCATCACTGGTTAAGCTTCGCTATTCACGGCCTTCACTCTACCCACAACTTTCTCCGGCCTGAGCCCCAACCGTGATGCCTCTTTTTCTGAAACATACACATGGCTGGCCCCAGTGTCGACCATCGCTCGGATGGGTTTTCCATTCACGCACACATCCATGTACATCAATGCTCCATCAGTTTGACGCATTGGTTTGACACGGACGATCTCAGGTTTGTCAAGCTTTGGTGCGGCCTTCTCCGCTTTGCTTGACCAATTTTTAGCTCTCTTTGATCGGACTGCAGCAACCACCCGGTCGATCTCAAACTCCGTTAACGGATTCAACCGCCCTGGCTCTATTAATCCCACCATGGAATTACACCGCAGATTTAATGCCCCCACAGAGCATGGTACTTCCTCTTTGGGCCCAGACGCCTCAGCCGACTGCTCCTGAACTACCTCGCTCAGTGCCTCCCTTATTTGTCTCAAGTCCTCGAGCAACATAACAGCAATCCTCTGCTCTGTTGGACAATCAACAAGGGCATGATTCCCTTTGCACGTTTCACACACCAGGCGCACCTTCCCGGTTTGTCCATTCCACCATGGTTTGGACGCACTTGAACTCGCCGCGCTTACACTGGGGCTTGCCCCATTCCTTCTAACACCCGCATTGGGCCTGTAGCTACCTCCGCCGTTCGGACTGGGCCTAAAGTTACCCCCACCTTGGGAGAACCAGCACCAACACCATTACCCGCCTTGGCAACAGTGGAACCGTCCACTTCCCTATCAACCCATTGCGATCCTCCGCCATTACAGTCCTCCAGACTTTCGACGAACGCCACCGCTGAGTTATAGTCCGTGCAACGAGCCCTCCTTAGCTCGAGCCTAGCCCATGGCTTCAATCTCTGGTTGAAATCATGGAGTTTATACTCCTCCGGATGATCAGGAAAATCTAGCATACAGTTCTGGAACGCCGACACATATCCCATAATAGTGCCGGTCTGCGCCAAGGTCCTTAAACGAAGCAATGCCTGTTCCTTCACATTGGTGGGCATGAACTGCTGCCTCACCTTGAGCTTCAATTCATCCCATGTGTTGATGGCTAGGCGTCCTGCCTTAATCTCCGCGTCTTGGGATCGCCACCACACCATAGCAGAGCCCTCCAATTACATAGTCGCGACAGTGACTTTCTCAGCTTCCGAATCCATTCCGACCGCCTTAAAGTATTGATCCAACTCGTACAAGAAGTTACCAAGCTCTCTCGCATCACGTGCCTCGCCGTACTTGGGAGGTTCGGGGACTTTCAGTTTATGCATAGCACGGACACCACTGCAAATGCCCCCACCTTGGGACAAATTGGCCACAGCTTGCAAGAGTATGCTCACATCTCTACCCAGCTTCTTGGTGATGCCTCTCAACTCGGCAACGTCCGACTTGTGAGATTCCAAAGCTTCCCTCAGCTCGGTGATCTTCTCATCCTGACGTGCCACCTTCGCATTGGCCACTTCGAGGTCTCTACTGATAATAGCAACATCCGATTCCGTCTGATCCACTCGGTCAGCTAGGCTCCCGGACCCTTGTGCCTCACCAAAGAGGACCCTCTCAATGGTCTCCAACCGATCCACCTTCTTAGACATAGCATCGGCCACTCACTATACGCCCAAGTGCCGTTTGGGCTCTGATACCAACTGTCACGGGTCGATCTTTGAGGGGTGCGAACCGTGCAGCCTAGCCGTGTATTTAGCTCTCACAACTACCGCCTTGATCCCACGTGTGTCGCACTCAGCCCAGTAGCACACAACAAACTAAGCCTTTAGAGGAACGTGGTCGGGTGTGCAGCGGAAAATACACACACGGGTTTAGAATAGAAGCATGGCTTCACACACACAAGCCAGAGATGTAACATAAAGCCCAACAACTGGGAAGTAAACACTTATCAACAATATATTACAAAACGGTAACCGGATGTGGGTAGCTCAGTACTCCACATATATGCGGTATAAATGTTATCAGGAGTGCCGGTTACATAGACAAAATAAGGTCAAAGGCTAAAACGGCACATAGGCGTGAACCTTGATCAAACTAGCTACGCTAAACTAATAACCAAGCTATTACAAGTATTTACAAGCAAAAGAGATGACTTCTGGGACAAGGAGCTTGGGACGTGTCATCTCGGACCGGCGCAGCAATAACGGGCTGCTGGCAGGACGACTGGGCGCAGCAGTAATGGTGCTGGCCGGCAGGGCGACCGGGCGCTGCGTGCACGGGCGTTGGGCACAGATGGCTCGGGCGTTGTGCACAGCGCATCGTGGGCGTAGAGGGAGGCATCACGGGCCGTGAGCGGTTAGGCTGTCAGCACTGGATGCTCCAAGGGCGTGTGCGGCACGGTCGAGGGAAACCGGTTCGCAGTGACGCATTAAGCGGCACGGGACCGCGACATCGTTTTGGCATCGATGCGGGCATGGGGTTGCATTGGGGTCGGGCGTTAATCCCCACCCCGTAACACCGCGGCTGTGCGCCGCCCATAACGACCTTATGACAAGCGCATCTCCTCTAGCATTGGTGCGGCGCCGTGGTTCAACGCAAGGGTTTCTCCTTCTCAGTGCGAGCACCCCTGCTCTTTCGGCGTCCGACCGAGTGCCTTCGGGACGTATAGCCTTCTGCTTTGGCGCCTGCTATTGGCGCAATGCTGCCTTCTTCGTCGGCCGATTCCAAATTTACTACTAGAATGGAATGGAAGGGAAACTACAAATAACTACAACAAAGAGGGGGGGGGGGGGGCGTCGGATTTGGTGGCAGCGGCTGTCCCCGAACTAGGGTTTGTTTTGAGCGAGGGTGTGGTAGAGAGATTTTCCTAGAGAGAGACTTCTAGAGAGCAATCTCTTGGTTTTTTTATGATGCGTTTATAACTAATAGTGACATGGCCTGGTTGAAACAAGCTTAGTATGTCGTTTAGATTACTTCCTTTGTTCCATAATAAATGAGAATATGTAATTTGATTGTTTGTACATAATATTTTTTAAAAAAAGTAAAAAGAGTAGTCTACAAATAATACTCCATCCGTTCCAGTTTAATTTGCACACTTTGCTATTTGAAACTATTCAAGGTTAAACTTTGACCGTATTATTAAAAAGATATATAAGCAATAATATTATCATATGTGATATCGTTAAATTCGTCGTAATAAGTAGGATCTAAATATCAACTTTTTATTTATCGTTATATTGCATAGTTAAATATATTAACAGTCAACTGTATTTCCTAATAATTGTAAAAGAGTGGGTCTCCTGACAGGCGGCCTGTCCATAAGCTTATGGACAGGCCACTTATTTCTTACCTTATACACTGCATTTCTTAAATTACATACAAAATTTAAATTTTTGAAAATATTTTTTTATATCATATATATTTTTATTTTCACATTCAAATACATATTATTACTTGTTTTAACTTATGAAATGCAATATTTAAATTTTATAAAAAATTACAACATTTAATGCAAATGCCCTAAGGACTGTCGATAAGTTTATGAAAATGCCACATTTCCTGAAACTTTTCCATTGTAAAAAAAAATTCATGCAATTTAATTGGAGACGGAGGGAATAATAGAAAGTTGATAAACTCAAAAAGGGGAAAATATGCACAACGGACAAAACCCAATTAAAAGTAAGGCAAAACCAAATATCACCATCGGCGAAAAAATGTCGTTTATTCATTAAATCCAGCGCCGTCGGAAACAAGTCGTAATTATTCCAACTCTGCCGGTAAAACTGCAATTTTCACTGACCTACTTTCATTCTTTCTCCGATCTGATGACCAAAACCACACCAAGAAAATCAGATTATGTTTCTACTTCTACTTCGCTTTGACGCTTAGCTGTACGTTTTCCTCATTTCACAAAACCCCCACAACCACCAACCCAGATCTTCAAGAACTCAATCAAACTCCACTTTCCCCATTTTTACCATCTGGGTCGGGCTTCAATTCACTTGTTACTCCGTATCAGACAAGATCTAGCACCGATATTGCTTCCCGGAGAAGGGAAATTCGCTTTTGCGATTTGGGGTTTTCCCAATTGGCGAGAGATGATGAGATTGTGAAGAAAGCTGGGTTCTTTTTGAGTTTCTTGGGTATATTTTGATGGTATGGCGGCAGAAGGGGTTTCTACTGCTGCTGCCGCAGTTGCGGTTGCCGCGTCATCGCACAGCTGGAGGGACTCCTACAGGGGGATGTCCTCCGACAATATTAAGGGATTGGTGCTCGCATTGTCCTCCAGTATCTTTATTGGAGCTAGCTTCATTGTTAAGAAAAAGGGTTTAAAGAAAGCTGGTGCTTCCGGGGTTCGGGCTGGTAATAAGGATTCCCCTATTTGTTATTGTTGTTGGTGTTTTGGCTGACTTCTATTTCAAGCATTGGAAATGTGTGTTTATTGCATTTGATAGCTGAGAGTTGACATATTGCATTTGTTGCCTTTTTACTTTTGCTCCGAGGGAGTCATCGTGTTATTTATGTTTTCCCGAATCCCGAATGCTGCTGTTTTTGGACAGATCCACCCATTTGGTTACTGAGAGGAGTTAATAGAATTTTGAGTAAAGTTTGATGGTTGTAGTTAAGTTTGTGCAGCTAGTGTGCATCTAGCCATTCATGTGTGGAGCCTTGGGAGAATGTAAGACTGTTTTAGTACGTGCAATCTGTTTGAGTAGAGGTGTGACCGTATAGCTTGTGTTGGAGCTGTAACTTAGAGGTATAAGCATTGGGAAAGATCATGGTACCCCCACATAGAAATTAAATAATGTGCATAGTTTGCCTTTCGAGTCAACAAATTAGCTTGGTACCCTCAGTTGATAATTCGATGTTGCAAGGTGCATTTTGCTTCTATGGTGTAGTAATGCTTGCTGGGGCTTTTGTGTATTGTTACTAGAGGAGTTGTGCAAAACTGATTGAACGGCTTTGTAGATTCCTGTTTGTGTTAAAATGTGTGTTCTTCTCTGCTTCGAGTTTGAATAATGAGTTATCTACACATGTGTTGCAGGAAGTGGAGGATATTCATACCTATACGAGCCACTTTGGTGGGTGGGCATGATAACAAGTGAGTTGTATGCTTTTCTCGTTTCCATGTGATCATGACTTATTATACATTTTGTTGATATTTCAAAAAGGACGAGCTCTAATGGGTACACTTTTTAAAATTGTTCTGGGGATGATTCCAAAAGTGTCTTAACACGGTTCATACCTTGAGCATGAGTTGTTGTCTATGTAACTGCCTCCCTTAGTGGCACACTTCATCAAAATTCACAGATACACAAATCCCTTTCGCTGTTAATACTCTCTGGCCGTTTTTGCAGATATAGAAATGATACTTTGTTTGCGGGTCTTGGATGTATCTTGAGATTGTACTAGTTTTTGACTAATAAACATGCTGCGTGATAGCTTGTGCTAAATGCACAGACTGCTAATTTTCAGGAGAATGAAATGAGTTGGACCGTATTTTCTTTTATGTTAAGCCAATTAGGGCTAAATTGGCTAATAATTATATAATTCAATTTGACTAAGAAGTTACCACACTTGAGTCCCTTAGATGGTTTATAACAAATGGCAACCTTTAACTATGCTATTGGGCTTGGATCTGATTATATGAAAAAATTGGGGTATGAAACCTAGTGAAAATATTCATTTTTATCAAATTTCTCTATTGTATCATTTAAAAATCATTGTTTATCTTAGTTTGCCACATTAACTGAAGTTTCTTTAATTTACTGTTTGTCTTAACTTAAGCCTGACTGCATAACGTAGCTTTGGCCTCTATTTCTCCAAAAACTTGCACTTTTGGCTAACTGAGTTGTGGTCCCAAATCAGAATACAAGATTGGGTTTGTTAGGGTTTTAATTGATGACTGACATCATTTTACATACTGTCTTCTATGCACAAATGAGATTAACTTCTCTTGTTTTACACTATAGTTTGCTGAAAATTTGTTTTTAAGCATCATTCGTCACTGTCCCCTTGTTAGTTGCTGTGAACTTTGCATCACTATATTCTTTATAAATGGGTGAAAAGTAGAAGCAATTAGCTGCTTATATTTGATAGCTATAACTTTCGGTTTCATAGTATTATTTTTGCAAGGCTTGCAGTGGAGATTTATTGATTTTCATCAGCAAATGAAATTGATTGCTCCTTTGACATGGAACCTATTGCTTGTCTATGGCATCCCAACCATGTATGCAAGTGTTAAAAATCTTAAGTGCGCCATACTCCTCCTCAGTATTGTTTTACTTACATTTCTAGTGCATGATACTGCATCAAATGTGTATATCGATGTCTTATGACTGGCCTCTACTGCAACAGTGATTGTTGGAGAGATTGCAAATTTTGCTGCTTATGCATTTGCTCCAGCTATCTTAGTCACTCCCCTCGGTGCTCTCAGCATCATTATCAGGCATGTTTAGCTAAACTGACTTGTTAGAAAATTGTTCTTGGTTCTCATATTAACTGAGGAGTTGTATGCAGTGCTGTACTCGCTCACATAATTTTACGGGAAAGACTACATACTTTTGGAATTCTTGGTTGTGCGTTGTGTGTTGTTGGCTCTACGACAATTGTTCTGCATGCTCCCCCAGAACGTGCAATTGAATCTGTTAAAGAAGTGTGGGATCTTGGTACTGAACCAGGTATGATTTTCATCAGCAGCAATAAAATGCTGGCCTTTTTCTTTTAAAGCTTATGCATCTTCTATCTTCTTGGACGTAACCTCAACAACTAAATGACCTCATCGTTTCTTGCAGGATTTCTCTTATATGCAGTTGTTGTGATCACAGCTGTGTTGATCCTTATATTTCATTATATCCCACAATACGGCCAAACTCACATTCTTTTCTATATTGGAGTTTGCTCTCTTGTGGGATCTTTATCGGTAAGGACTACTTTTATCCTTTTCAATAGGAGAATACTTTCATAAGTTGCTTCTCGCAAATCCATTGTTCATATGATTCTGCATGGCAGGTCATGAGTGTCAAAGCACTTGGGATTGCTTTGAAGCTGACATTATCAGGAATGAACCAACTTGTGTATCCTCAGACTTGGTTTTTTACTTTGGTGGTGGTTGTGTGCATCCTTACCCAAATGAACTATTTAAACAAGGTATTTAATTTATCTTTCCTGCTAATGCTTATGGAAAAATTTCCCATACGTTTTGCCTTGTATACTGGATTTGTGTCCTCCTGTCTTACCATTTCTGATGTGCCGTCTGTTGAATGCAGGCTCTTGACACGTTCAATACTGCTGTTGTCTCACCAATATATTATGTCATGTTTACATCCTTTACCATATTGGCTAGTGTGATCATGTTCAAGGTAGGCTTACCCAAATAGTGACAGAAATGTAGAGGATCTATTCACAATTGTGGTAGTTGAATTATTGAATGTAACTTGTAAAATGACTTGTTTGTGTTGTTGACAGGACTGGGATAGGCAGAGTCCAACCCAAATAGTGACAGAAATGTGTGGATTCGTTACAATCCTCTCTGGAACTTTTCTTCTGCACAGAACGAAAGACATGGTAGAAGGTAATTTTACGAACAATGTTTAGTACTATTCTGTTAAAGGATCCAGTTTGGTATCTTTGAGACTGAATTGTGTCTTTCAAATTGTCGCAATAGGATCAACATCTGCATCCTTGCGACTCTCCAAACACACAGATGAGGAGGATGGTTTTGGCCAAGAAGGCATACCTCTCAGGCGGCAGGATTCCACGAGATCATAATCTTTTTCGGGATATCTTTCTGATTTTTGGGTTTCCGTCGTCATCCTTAGAAACAGGGAAGAGACCACAGAAATCTGTAATTGTATTTTACCAAGCACCAAATATGTCTCTTTTGCGTACAATGAAAAGAAATGAAGCGATTTTGCCACCCACAGTGCTCTTAGAATTGGAATTGGTAATGTAAGCCTGCTCCGGCTTAACTATGTGGTAAAATCCACAGCAGGTAATTATGAAAATTCAAGAAACTGTACTGCAGTTCAGCATCTAACTTCATCATTTCTCATACAGATGAACATTACAATAAAATGGTCGCATATTAGAAGTGATTCATCTGTTCAGGAAGAAAACAAAATTTACACCTGAGACAAGAAGATTGGGTTAACTAGAGAATCTAATGCTCAAACAAGAAGGTCTCGCCCTATCTTGGGCCATACCGAGTGTAATCCTCAATCCGATTTAACCTAATCATTAAAACTTTGACAAGCCTCGAGTTGAACCATGGTGCGAGTAAGTTAGCGCAGATAATGATCTTGAGTAAGTTAGCGCAGATAATGATCTTGAGTAAGTTAACGCAGATAATGATCTTCCTCAAGAATTGCTCATGAAATTTAATCCCGTCTTCTATATCTTGGAAGAAGTACAATCTACCAAGGTAGACAATGAATCCTGTAATAGGGCTACTTCTTATTTATCTGCTTTAGAAGGCCAGATACAGATGCGCAATGTGTTGACTCGTAGTTGCATTGTTCACAGCACAACTGCAGCAACTCAATCACTCTCTGGCATCTGCAAAACCAATTTCAGGCACCAAATGAGTCGATTAGACGACACAAAGCCAGTTTAGTTCATTACAGATAAACCTCCTCAGATCCTATCAAAGACCTAGAAACTTGGGCATTGTTCTTTTCTACTAAAGTATGATCGAATTCTATACAATTTATTACAACTAACAATCGAACTGATTTCCGGAGCCTTTATATAAGATGTAGGATCTAATGAGCTCGAGAATCCATTTCCACAGCCCCAAATCACTCGCCAGCACCATATAGCAACTCATAGTATTTTAAAAGAAAACTGAAAGCTAACCAACAAGTGAATATTCCATTTTCCAATTACTATCTAATCGAAGGTTAGAGGTTTAATGATTGATGAAGAATCGGAACCCTGGTATTTGACTGCTAAGTTAAATTACATTCGCTCATTGAAACCCTACAAAAACAGTTAGGTGTAGGCATAGATATGAATCTAATCAGCTCAGCTAAACAACAGTTTTAGTTTCAGGCAGAATTACACGATAACATGGGACAGTATAGATGCAAATTCATCCAAATCCCCTAAAAGAAAAAGAAAGGAAGAATTCGAAATTGAAATAGACCTGTGTGAGTTGAAATTGTTCTTGGAGAGGCAGGCTTGGATGTCACAGGCCTGCTTCTTACATGGCTCTTTGCTCGGCTGCGCCATTTATTCTCCTGGTTCTATCGAATTTCTGTAATTCTTATACAAATTATAAGAAGTTTTTCGATCGGGATGCTTTGATTCTTCTTGGCATCATTCCACACATTGAACTGCTTTAAATAGGGCCACGGTCTGAGCTTATATATAATTCGGATTTTGGCCCGGGCCCTATCTTTGTACTCTCCGGTTTTCTACCAATGGTTTAGTTTCCTTTTTGAATGACTTTTTAACTTTGAATATTTCCTCTTTTGATAAATTTTAAATTATTTTTATTCGCTCAATTTTCTTTTGAGTAGGTCATCTATGGCCTGTCCATAGAGTCGTGGACAAGCCAGAGACATAGACATGTTTGCAAATTGGGGAAAGTTAAAAAATTCACGGGCTGGATTTAAACAACAAGAATCGGTAATGGGGTAATGGGGTAATGGGGTAAGGGGGTAATGGGGTAAGGGGGTAATGGGCCTCGTTCTTCCTTTCTTCTCCGAATTCGCTCGCGCTGAAACTAGCGCAACTTCTCATTTTTTATTTTTTGAAGGGGTGCTTAGACAGCAGGAATCAGACGCCGGTGCTGCGGCAGCAAAGGAAGAGTCGGTGGCGGCGCGGTTCATCGAGAAAGCTACCACCTCAACTATGCCGGAAGTTGATCCCCGCCTCCTGAAGGCCATCAAATCCATCATCCACAACTCCGAATCCGAGCTCTGTCATGCTTCCCAAAACATAATCTACCTCAAGAAACGCGATCACTCTCGGGTAACCGGCATTATATTCTCGAGCTCTGTAATTCACCTATTCAATGGCAAAATTGACCATATTTTGATACAATTATGCATGATTATTTGTAGGTTTAATGAATTGAGCATTTTTTGAGTTAATTGTGCGAAATCAAAGTGCTGTTTTTTTTATCTTATGTATAGGTATGGTACCTTTTGCTACTCATAATTGACAAGTTGTTTATGAGGTCAAAGCTTTTCAGAACAATCCTCGTTGAGAATCTCGATCTTCTGCTGTCTTTAAGCATTGGATTTCGAAGGAATATGCCCTTCCCTGCCCCTGCTTCAGTCTGCGAGTGTTTTGCGCTTGAAAGCGATTGAATTCTTAGAGAAAATGGAACGTGGCATTTGGAGTGAGTTACAGGCAGCTTAGGTTAGGGTATGACTACCTGAAGAACACTCTCCGGCATGAGTTCCCCAATTTGCAAGCTAATGCATGTTGATCGTATCCGGTAGGAGAGGAAGGAACGAGAGATCAAGATGAGGGAGATTCTTCTAAGCAAGTTTGAGAGTTTGAAGGTAAGCTTATGAACATGTGTTTTGATTTTTTTGGGCTGATTTCTGTTGTTGTATAACTGTATAAGTTGTTTCATTATACTATAGGGATTGTTTAAAGCTTTAGGATTGAATTCTGTTTGATCAAAAGCCTAAAGCAGGTTTCATTCAAACATTTTTGTTATGTGGCCAAACGTTCAATTAGTTTCATGTTGATTATCCATGTTTCCTGCATAACCTGTTTTACATCATGTTCATACTTATTTGGGAATTCTGAAGGGCCCGTTTTTTCTACATTTTTTTGTTGTATCTTATGGCTTTGGGCTTCTAATATATTCTCCTCTCTGTGCAGATTGGAACTCCATTATGTGTTCCTTCACAGGAGTTCATAGGTATAGGACGGATTGCATCGATTGAGAGCAACCACAAACAAGTTTATTATGCAAATAAAGGTCAACAGGTGGCCATTAAGGTATGCATGCTGGGATTTTTTTCCAATATTAGATCCTTACACGGTGGTAAACACATGCGGATAATGTTTCTTAGGAGTGGAGTGGGGTAAGATCTCATATGATGAAACACAAGGTGCACATTGAGGGGCTAAATTTGTTATATGTAAAATAGTAAGTGCTGTCCATTGGGTTGTCATATATGTTCGGGAACTGCATTATGGAGTATTGCATTAAGTAGCAATAAGCAAAATTTCCTATATGACAAAACCATTGTCTTACATCTGTAGATCTGACAGCTCTCTTTGTCTTCTCAAGTTGTTTCTGACAGGCATATCCAAACTTTTTTCCTACTTGCTGCTTTAGCCTTTTAGCTCAAAGGTTTCATTCAAGCATTACAATAATCTTCAGTTCAGTTCTAATCTTTCATCTAGAAAGTTTGAAATACAGTTCTTTTTATCTGTACATGTTATGGGGATTGGGATGAAGTTAAAAAGCTAGAGTTTCTGACTCGAGAGCTTAAAGGAAATAGGCCATTAGACCTTTCAACTATTGAGGTAAATATCATTTCTGTTAAAAGGTATGACATGATGTCATAGCATTGTGAATCTATGATGGCTTCTTTTTATCTTATAATTTGAGTATCGTTTGTTCTCTTTTGCGAAGGTTGCTCCTGAAGTGAAAAAAGTACTGGACACATTCAGAGTCAATGGCGGAACCAGGAAAAAATGTGAGGGTAGGCTGAAATGTGAGGCCGGTGCCGGTGGTGGCGGACGGCGGTGGCGGGTGGCGGACGACTGGCGGCGGTGGTGCGGCGGCGGCGGCGAACTGAGAGAGGAGCCGAGAGGGAGACTGCCGACTGGGAGAGGGAGCTGAAGAAGAGAAAGCTGAAGAAGAGATTAGGAGAAAAAAAGGGAAGCTGCAGCTTCCTCCGGCGAGAACGGGCGGCGCGCCTTCGCCGCCGTAGGCGGAAACCACCGATCCGTCGGCCGGGAACAGTAGCTCCCGCCTGGCCGACGGAGCTCAGGGCAGGCGCGCGCCTGCCCCCGCCTAAAGGTGGTTCCGCCCATGTTCAGAGTAGAAGCTGAGTTAGGGGGCGATTCCCTAGGTGCCTATGTGATCTCCATAGCCTCAAAATGTATGCAAATCCAGTACATTTGACTGTTGATGTATGATTCATACGAAAGGCAAACTATTAAAACTATAGTGTTAATCCTAGTGTTAATCCTAATAAAAAGGTAGACTGAATGCAAAATTAAGCTCCCATATGGTTGGCTAATGTTTTGATTCAAACGCCCATTTAATTTCATGTTTATGTTTGGCAAGTAGCTATCAAAACAGGGTTTGATTTAAATTGAAGTAGCTTGTGTTTCTAGCCTTGAGATTATCTACTGAATTTTATTCTAAAACATGTACTTATGAGAAATTCTATTGTATCTACGGGTGAGAATTCTGATTGAGCCAGATAACCCTTTGATCCCATGTTTCTACATGAAAATGCCAGACGATCGACGGTACTAGATTAGATGTAGGTACGAGCATGTGCATAAGTTCTATAGGAGTTGTGGACTTGTCTGAGCATGTGCATAAGTTCTATAGGAGTTGTGGAAGAATTGACCACCTGATTTCTAGATGCCCCATTATAAACAATAGTATGCTTGTGCAATTCTTTGAGCTCAAATTTCAGGAGCATAATGCCTCCCGTGGGACAAATATAATACATGACTCCACAAAGGAGTTGTTCCCAGCAACGGATAAGAGTGCACAGACACAGGCCAAACAAGAGATTCACCACGTTTCAAGTGGATTTTATGGATTGGCATGGAGAGTATTTCCAGAGAGTTGATGATGTAACAATTATAGAAACAGATGATCATTTGGTGGTGCAAGGCCAAGTACATGAACAAATGAAGGGGTCTCAGGGTGAGCAGGGGTAAGGTGGGAATCAGAAGCAGCTTGTGCAAATGACAAGAAATTTTGAATCAACGTGCAGGTTAGCAGAGAATCAACTTCCAAATGGAGTCTTGGAGGGGGAACCATAAATGCACAGTTTGAACCAGGTGCAAATGATGGAAGTGGAAGCGGTGAATTTACAAGGGGAGTATGTAGTACAAAGTATACAAGTTGCTGAAGGCCATGCAGGAAGCTCTGAGGAAACAAAAGAGGAATCACAGCCAGGCCCGTCAAATGGGTCGGATGACCCGTTGGATAACCGTTACCCATATACTATTTTCACTTATTGGATAATGACTCATTGGGTTAATGGATATAATTGGGTTGTAGTTATTGGGTTTAGTTGGGTTGGATAATGGATTATCCATTGGATAATTTTGGGTGGGTCGAGTTGGGTTGGGTAACGGGTGACCCGTGGATAATTTCATATCATAAGATAATAAAATTTTCACAAGTTTGATTACGGATGATTTAATTTTTTCTTAACACATATAATCATTTTAGAAACGATCAAATTCTCGATTCATCATATTTATAGATTTCGGTTCATGTCTTGATCAATTTTAATTTGAACCAATTAAAAATTGATAAAAGATCTTGACGAAAGAAGTAAAAGTAATATTTAAGAAACTTTTACTAAATTTGAAAAAATCTCCTCCATTAAATATGAAATTTTTTTAAAATATTTTCTTTTATTGAACATAAGAAAATAATAAATGAAATCCCCACATTTAGCCACTCGAATAAATATTTTCTCTTTTGTAGTTATGTACACGATTCAGCCTATATCAAAAAATGATTAGAGTTACTAGTAATTTTTCACTCCAAGTAAAAGGTTACTTGACTTATCCATTTAAAGTTTAAATGGTTGAAAACACCAATTATCCATTAAGTACATACTAAATTATCCATTGGGTCTGTACTAATTATCCATTCGGTCTATACTAATTATCCATTGGGTTGAACTAAATGACCCATTGAGTATATGTCATTTATTTGGGTGAAACGTGAATTACCCATCAAGTCCGTGTTCTTTTTCAGTTCTCAATTCTCACTTCCCAGTCTGCGTTTTGTTTCATCAGTCTGCATTTTGTTCATCAATCGGTCTGCATTTTATTCATATTCGAGTTCATAATATTATATTATATTATGTAATATAATATAATATTATGTACATTATATTATATTATATTTAATATAAAATATATATATATATATAATATGTTGACTTTGTAAACTCGACGAAACTAACGAACAATATTACTTGGGATCGAGCTTGAGCTCAAATCCTGTACGAACTCGAATACTGTACGAGATTGAGCTCGAATACTGTACAATGAATACTGTACGAGATTGAGCTCGAATACTGTACAATGAATACTAAGAGATTGAACTCGAATACTGTACGAACTTGAATATTGAACGAGATTGAGCTCGAATATTGTACGAACTCGAATATTGTACGAGATTGAACTCGAATATTGTACGAACTCAAATACTGTACGAGATTGAGCTTGAATACTGTACGAACTCGAATACTGTACGAGATTGAGCTCGAATATTGCACGAACTCGAGTGTTGTACGAGATTGAACTCGAATATTGTACGAGATTGAGCTCGAATATTGTACGAACTCGAATACTGTACGAGATTGAACTCGAATATTGTTTGAACTCGAATACTGTACTAGATTGAGCTCGAATACTGTACGAGATTGAGCTTGAATACTGTACGAGATTGAGCTTGAATACTGTACGAGATTGAACTCGAATATTGTATGAACTAAAATGCTGTACGAGATTGAGTGCGAATTTGTACGAACTCGAATACTGTACGAGATTGAATTCAATACTGTACGAGTTCGAATACTGTACGAGATTGAATTCAATACTGTACGAGTTCGAATACTGTACGAACTCGAATATTGTATGAGATTGAACTCAAATAATTTGTGAATTATAATTTGTATAATTTGTGAATTATAGTGAATTTTTATGTTAAATATTATACATGCATTTAATTGGGTAATTTTGGATATTTATTGGGTATTTGTTATGTTCCCATTGAGTTAACATAATATAAGACCCATTGAGATCAAAATTTCCTATTAAAATAATTATTCTCATCCCAAATCCTAAAAAATAATGAGCATTTAATACCCGATCTCATTGGATAATGATAACTTGTAATCCAAATCGATAGAAAATGTTTAATGATAACTTATTGGGTTAATTATATAATGATTTATTGGATAATGACTTATTGAATAATATATTTTAACCCATTGGGTCCTTTGAATATCTCATGGGTTATCCAATGAGTTATCCAATTAATGACCCAACTCATTTATGACCCCACCCATTATGACCCATTTAATAAATGAGTTAATTGGATAATGATCCATTGAGTAATGATCCATTGGGTTTGGATAATGGGTTTATCCAATTAACCCATTTGACGAGCCTAATCACAGCAGTGGAGTTTGTGGTGGAAGAAGTTCTCATTCCCACGACATATGAAGTGGTTTACTTAGAGAAAATCAGGTAACACATGTTAATGGAGTCTCCTATTGCTTTAATCCAACGACGGTTTCACCTGTGATAGGGGAGCAAACTTTTATTTTGAAAGATTACATGCAAGTAACCAAATTACATTAAATACTAATATCATTTTCCTAAATTATTCTAGGACTAAACTAAGAGACACCACCATTGAATCTATAGATGTCCAGTGGAGGCTGAAACTCCATCAATCTGAATAGCTAGGAACATCATCTTGAGAAACACCCAAACGTTGCACCACTAACAAGTCACTGCCATCGAATTCATAACCATCACGATCTCATCGTCATCGACAAACTGAAAGTTGGAAAAATACATCAGGAATAACCAAATCCGGAACCACCATGATTGCACTATCATTGACCAACTGTAGGTTGGGAAACCACATCCGGAACCACCGACATGGTCCTATAATGCTAGGTAATCCCTATCAGGAAATTCCTCTAATATTCACAATTATTGACAGCGGTGTGGTTTGAACTCTATACCTCTCTGTTATAGAAAGTGTGGATTACTAATTTGGGCATATAAATATTATATTTGAGAGGCACGATGACGGCCTCCTAAATTTTGGCGTCGCAGCCAGGGAAATGCGTATTTTACTAAAGTGTTAGTGTATTTTTTGTGTGTTTTTGTTTTTAGTTGTTTGTTGTTAACATTTTGCTTGCTTTTGTGATTGTTACTTGGGATAAGGTTGTATTGCTTTGGTTCTTGGTTTATGGTCAATACTCGTACCAATAGCAAGAACACTTGCAGTACGACCCCAATCTTTTGAGAACACTCTGGAGAGCAAGAAGAGTAACTTGTATTGCTAACCAAGCCACCCAACCATTGCCCAAAGTAGTTACACCAACTATAGAAGATGATAATAGAACATTGAGGGGAGCTCATGGCTCCCAACCTAAAAAGCCAACCCTTTTGCATCACATTCCCTCCTCTTCTAGAAAATGTCACTTGTGAGTTTAGGTCTGGGATAATCCATTATCTACCAACTTTTCATGGGATGAGCCGGGAAGACGCAAACAAGCATTTGTATGAGTTCCATTATGTGAGCATGAACATGAAGCCATCCAGAATTTTGAAAGACAATGTCAATCTAAGAGCCTTCCTTTTCTCTTTAAAGGAGATGGAGGGCAAATTTTTGGACAAGTTCTACCCGACATCCAAGTCGGCGGGGCTAAAGAAAGAGTTAATGAACATCTCCCCATATTCAAGTGAATCTTTATATTAATATTGGGAAAGGTTCAAGAGGTTGCTAGTGAGTTGCCCATACCACCCGTACAAGGAAGGAAATCTTGTGTATTATTTCTTCGATGGTTTTTCTGTTGAAGACATGAGGATGATCAATGCCGCTTGTAATGGGTCGATTTCCAACAAGATCCCAAAAGACGCCAGGGCATTGTTTGAAGAAATGGCTAATGGAACAAGATAACTAGGGGTGGGAGAAAGGGCAAGGGTGCAAGAGGTTCCACATCCGGAAAAGCCCAAGCTTGAGGAACAAGTTCAAGCTTTGGTTTCCATGATGAAGGAACTAATGAAAGGGAGGATGCATCAAACCAAATTTTGTGGGGTTTGTTCATTGGATCACCACACCGATGTATGCCCTCAACTCTAAGATAAAGGGTTTGAAGAAGTAAAGGCAACGGGCTACCAAGGTGGTCAAGGCCAAGGTTTCCAAGGAAATTGGGGATATCTAGGTGGGCAAGGACAAGGTGGACAAGGGCTCAAAAGGGGACAATCTCATGAGAAGAAGTGTGATCCATACTCCCAAACTTACAACCTCGGGTGGAGAGACCACCCAAACTTTCGGTGGAGAGATGATCAAACCGTTCAATCAAATTCTCAAGGTGGTTTTCAAGGTAATCAAGGTGGGTTTCAACCCAATCATCAAGGGGCACAAGCCCAATACCAAGGAAATCAAGGGTACAACCGGGCTCCACAATAACCCTACCCAAGGGATGAGGGTTCATCTAATCCTCGGGAAGGGAAGTCAAACTCGGAGCATGAGGAGAACTCTTACATGCTATAACCAACATGCTCACTAACTTGGAAGACCAGACCGCAACTAGAATTGCAAATGTGGAGGACAGTTCTTCCATAAGTTTCAAGAGTTTGGAAATCCAAGTTAGTCAAATAGCATCCTCCGTGGCCCGGTTAGAGGCTAGGGATTCCAAAAACTTCCCTCACAACTGGAATTGATCCCAAGGAAAAATTTTAGCTCAATCACCTTGAGGAGTGGGAAAGAAACCAAGGAGCCCAGGCGAGTTGTTAAAGATGGGAAGGAAGTCAAAGATGAGCTTATAGTAAAAGGCCAAGAGGTTGAGGAGGTGATCACTCAACCACCGAAGAAGAGGGAAATTGAAAAAATTCTTCCACCACCACCTTTTCCGACAGCTTTCCGGGACAAGAATCGCAAGGATGGGAATAAAGCCCTTTTTGAGTTTTCCGCAAATGTGAGGTAAACACTCCCTTTTTTATGCTATCGATCAAGTACCTAGGTTTTATAAATGCACACCTAAGAGAACTAAAGCATTTAAGAATGCTGGAAAAATTAAAATTGGTGGACAAGTGTCGACTCTTTTTCAAAAGAAACTACCTCCTAACTGTAATGACCCCGGCATGTTCACTATCCCTTATGTCATAGGTGATTTTTTTTTTGAAAAGGCAATGATAGATCTAGGGGCATCTATTTGTTGTTGCAGGAATAAAGAAACGAAAGAAAAGCTTTGAAACCAAACGATTTGTTGCAGAAACAAAAAACTAAAGAAAGACAAGAGGAAAACGTTTTTGGTGCAGTATGTGTTACTGCATTTTTCTGATCCAATTTATAACCAAAAACAACCTACAAAGATGAAGAACATGGCCACCTAAACTCCTATCTTCATGCCACTATCCCTCTAACCCAACTAGCTATTTTCAAGCAACTAACCATGACTTGATTTGAACATTTAAACTCTTACTAAAAATAGAAAATATGTTGCAGTAATGCTGCAACAAAAGAAGGGAAGAAGATTATCCAACAAATCACCCCCTTAAGCTTCTTCTTCATTTTGAACTTGAATGATTCCAAGCTTCTGCCGCATCTCGATGAACTTGATCTTTGGCAATGATTTTGTTAAGATATCAGTTAGTTGCTCGTTGGTGCCAACATGTTCGACATTCATCCTCCCGGTTTCGATTCACTCTCGAATGTAGTGAAACTTGGTGTCAATGTGCTTGCTCCTACTATGGTGAACCGGATTCTGAGTAAGAGCAATTGCAGATTTGTTATCTATCAAAAGCTTGAAACCAAGTTCTTCACGCCCAACTAGTTCGCCGATGAGTCGACTGAGCCAAACGCCTTGACATGCTGCACTTGCCGTTGCAACATACTCCGCTTCGCAAGAAGACAAAGCAACAATCTTTTGCTTTTGTGAAGTCCATGAAACCATGTTGTTCCCAAGGAAGAAGGCTATCCCAGAAGTGCTTTTCCGATCATCTATGTCGCCGGCGAAGTCACTATCGCTGTAGCCAACTAGTATAACATCGCCTCCACCTGACTTGTAGCAGCATCCATACCTTAGAGTACCTTGAATGTACCTAAGTATTTGTTTAATTGCAGCCCAATGTTGAGCACTTGGAGCTTCCATGTATCGACTTGCGACGCCAACCGCATGAGCTAAGTCTGGCCGCGTATTCACCAAATAACGAAGGCTTCCAACAACACTCCGATACTTTGTTGCATCCACATAACCGCTACCATTTTGATTGCTCAAACAAAGTCGATTTTCCATTGGAGTATGACATGGATCACAACCATTCATACCTGTAAACTCCAGTATCTTTGCCGCATAAGCTCCTTGGCAAATCGTGATTTCACCATCACCTTGACGTACCTCAATTCCCAAGTAATAACCAAGAAGACCGAGATCGCTCATCTTAAACACTTACTGCATTTGGATCTTAAACTCAACGATTTCTTCAACACTTGTCCCCGTAATAATTAAATCGTCAACGTAAACACCCACAAGCAGAAAAGTTTGAGCAGTACCTCTTCGATAAAGGCATGCTCGAGCTGGCTTCTCGTGAATCCAAGTGCAATGAGCGAGGCTTCAAGCTTTGAGTTCCATGCACGTGGCGCTTTTCGAAGCCCGTACAGAGCCTTACATAGCTTAAGCACCTTTCCATCATTTGCACTATCAACGAAACCCGGTGGTTGCTTCACATAAACGTCCTCAACAAGATCTCTGTTTAGGAAAGCCGATTTCACGTCCATGTGGTGCACTTCCCACCTTTCATGTGCGGCGAGTGCAAGCAATAGCCGAACCGTCTCCATTCTTGCCACCGGAGCGTACATTTCTTCGTAGTCCACCCCCTGTCGCTGTGCATATCCCTTTACGAGCCTCGCCTTGTGCTTAACAATTTTTCCCGAAGGATCCTTTTTAACTTTAAAGACCTATTTGAGTCCGATAGCATGGTGGTTCGCCAGAAGTGATGAAAGCTCCCAAGTTTTGTTGTCGATAATTGATTTCATCTTTTCCCTCATAGAGTTCCTCCAAGACACATCTAAGAGTGCTTCTTCGACACTCGTCGGCTCCTCCGCGGCCAAGAAGCAGTTACGGCTTTCTTTGACATTTTCGATTTCTTCAGTGGCATTGTACAAATCCGTAACCAACCTGTAACGCCGCGGGCCTGATGTAGTGTCGATATTGTCATCGTGTGTAGGAGGTGTTGCCCACTGTGTCTTTAATGGAGTAGGCTCTGGTGTCCGTGGTTCATCTTCTGGTGTAGCTTGCTCGGGTGCGGGAATAGTGTGTTCACTTGTAGAGTAAACAACAGTGAACGTGTTCTCTCCTTCTGCTGCTACTGTCTCACTGGAAGCTCCCCATTTCCATGCCCGACGTTCCTCGAACACAATATTCCTTGTTACGTACATGCGCCTCCCAATCGGATCGTAGACTCGATATGCCTTAGCACCTTCTTCATAACCGGTGAAGACTCCTCGAACTAATCGGTCCGCCAGTTTGTCCAACCCCGGGCCAAGCTTCTTCACATGCGCTACACATCCAAAGGTTTTTAGGTGGTGCACACTCGGCTTCTTCCCGTGCCATGCCTCATATGGTGTCATGCCATCTAGACTCCGTGTCAGCGAGCGATTAAGTAGATAAACTGCAATTTTCACTGCTTCACCCCAGAATGTTCCGGGCATATCCATTGACTTCATGAGGCACCGAGCCATCTCGACCACCGTCTGGTTTCGCCTCTCTACTACCCCATTCTGCTGAGGTGAGTAAGGGGCAGTGGTGTTGTGCTTAATCCCGTTTGCATTACAGAATTCCTTGTACTCATTGGAGTTGAACTCTCCACCACGATCCGAACGAAACGCAATAAGCTTGCATTCACGCTCGGCTTCAGCTACCGACTTGATTTTCTTGAAATGTCGCAACATCTCGTCCTTCGTCTTGAGTAGTTCAACCCACATGTATCGACTATAATCATCAATAACAAGTAGAAAATACCTTCTTCCACCTGCTGTTGGAGGTGCAATTGGACCACACAAATCGCTGTGGACCAACTCTAAATGACGTTTTGCTCGGAACGTTGTAGCCTGCAGAAATGGTGTCCGGTGTTGTTTCCCGATTGCAAAACCATAGCAAAGCTCTTCCACATGTTCAATGTATGGAATTCCATGAACCATTTCTTTGCTAGAAAGCGCATGCAATGCTCGGAAGTGAAGGTGTCTGAACCGCGCATGCCACAACCATGCTTCACTTTCCTTCTGCGCCAAAAGACTCACGGGAGTCGCAAGGTTCAAGTTTAGAGTGTAGAGTCTATTGCGCAATCGTGTGACCCGAACCAATACCTTCCGAGACCAATCAAAAACGCAAAGCTTCCCATCTTCAATGGTGATTTTGCAACCATTTTCATCAAGTTTTCCGAGGGAGATAATGTTGGTTCGCAAGCTCGAAATGTAGTAGACGTCAGTGAGAAGTCGATGGTCCCCCGTAAGACACATGAAAATTATCGTTCCTCTCCCACGTATGTCTACCACCGAGTTATCGCTGAAACAAACGGTGCCATTTACTGTCTCATCAAGAGACCTGAACGCAGCTTTGTCACCGGTCATATGACTGCTTGCTCTGGTGTTGAGGTACCACACGCCATCTGCTGCGATTACCGGCATCACCTTCTCCTCGTTCAAATGCACAACTCGAGACGTGTTGCTGGTCTCAGTTCCAATATGCACCATGAGTAGTGCAGGTTCTTCATCTCCTTCCGTCTCGGTACGCACAAGGTTTGCATGTTCTTCCCGATCGCGTTTCGCCTTTCTGCATTCTTTTGCCCAATGACCAGCTTTTCCAAAATAATTACAATTTCCTTTCTTGCGGCCTCCTGTACCTGATGATGGTTTTGACTTGCTTCCGACTGGCGACTTCGGTTTAGTTGCGGCTTTGGTTTTTCTATCACCTCCGCCAGAGCTTTGCCCTGGTTCGCATTGTCATTGTCGTGTTAGCCACTCCTCCTCGGTAAGGAGTAAGTGACCTCTATCTGGTGCATAATCATCGAGCTCGCCGCGTTCTTCAACTACCAAAAGTTGTCCAGTGAGTTCTTCAATGGATAGGGTTTTCAAATCCATAAGCGATTCGATCGCCATGGCCATTTGCTTGTACTTTCGTGGTACACTCCAAAGGAATTTGAGCACTACCTTGTGCTCGTCCACCGGATTGCCTAACACCTCAAGATCATTCACAATTGCCGTGAGTCAGATCCCAAAAGATTCCACTCCTTTGCCATCCTTGAATGCAAGATTCTCAAACTCCGTCTGACGAGTTTGCGCCTTGGCCTCTCGGACGTGTTCGATGCCAACTCGCATGACCTTGAGTGTATCCCATGCCTCCTTAGCAGTTGTCTTCACTCCAAGGGTACAGACCAACTCTGGCGGGACTGCTCGAAGAAGTGCCGACATTGCCCGTCGATCATCATGTTGATCACCCAGACCATCCTCGATCACCTCCCACAAGCCTTGTGCTTGAAGTTGAACCTTCATGAGGATCACCCAATCGTATAGTTGGTCCGTGTGAGAACCGGAAAGTGCGCGGCACCATCGCTCTCCCTTATGACCCGCTCTATTATGCGTGCCTCACTTCCTCCACCCGTCTCATTGCCTTGGCCAAGTTTTGGCCATTCCAATGGTGGAGTTGAAGCCTCCCCTTTGTTCTTGTCGCTTGCTGCTGCTCCTGTTCCTCGTCCTGCCATTTTGTCGAAGCGGATCGAACACTGAACAGCTACGGAGGTTTGGATCAAACACCACACGCTCTGATACCACTTGTTGTTGCAGGAACAAAGAAACGAAAGCAAAGCTTTGAAACCAAACAATTTGTTGCAGAAACAAAAAACTAAAGAAAGACAAGAGGAAAATGTTTTTGGTGCAGTATGTGTTACTGCATTTTTCTGATCCAATTTATAACCAAAAAACAACCTACAAAGATGAAGAACATGGCCACCTAAACTCCTATCTTCATGCCACTATCCCTCTAACCCAGCTAGCTATTTTCAAGCAACTAACCATGACTTGATTTGAACATTTAAACTCTTACTAAAAATAGAAAACATGTTGCAGTAATGCTGCAACAAAAGAAGGGAAGAAGATTATCCAACACTATTAATTTAATTCCTTACTCTCTAAACAAAACTCTTAACTTAGGATCTTTGCATGAAACTAGGGTGATCATACAGCTAGCCAACCATTCCTAAGCTATTCCGAAAGGATTAGTGCAAGATCTGTAGGTTAAAGTGGATAAACTAGTTTTCCCTGCCGATTTTCATGTTCTCGATATGTCGCATGATGAGAGTGTGCCCCTTATCTTGTTAGGGAGACCATTTTTTAAAATGGCAAGAACTAAATTTGACATGAATAGTGGTTCATTGTTCTTAGAGTTTGATGGAGAAAAAGTAGGATATGGGATCTACAAGGATAAAAAGCTTCCAAAGGATAAAATGTCTTGCCATTGTGTCACTATACTTGAAAGTTTGCATGAGCCTCACAATAAATTTGAACATTGCCACATGATGAACTTAGTTGAAGTTGATAATGGGATGAGTAAGGCGTCTAAGCAAGTTTCTAGTATTTTGAGCAAGTTCAATGTTGCATATACGAATGTCTCTAGTACTAACTTGCAACAAGTGAAGAAAGGGTTAAAGAAACATCATCTAAACCCCCTTCACTCCAAAGAGTCCCCAAAGGTGAGGTTTAAGGCTAGACAATGTTGGAGACCAATACATGTGGAGACAAGAATGGGTGGAATCGCGGATGGTGATTCCGGAGACCCGGGGAATGTTTTGAGAAGAGCTTGAAAAAAAAGGCGTATGTCGTGCCGATGACGTTAAATTAACATGGTTTTTATCATCCAGATAATTATTTATGACATTCCGTCGATGTATTTGTGATCTCCTTTTTGTTAAGAATTGTGGATATTTGTTGTTTTAATTGGAATTCATGATCGATTTTTTTCTTTTTATTTTGATTTTTTTGGAACACTATTATGCTTGGTTTGCATGATTGTTTTGTAGGGAGCATTTGGTTTTGGAGAAAAAGGAGCGAGAAAAATGGGCGAGCAACCGAGGCTAGAAGAAGTTCAACTCACGAACCGTAGAAGTGCAAGGTCCGCGATGCTCGTACACTGCCCCATCTCCAAAGTACCAAACTCCCTCCCTACCACCACTAAATACACCCCGAACCTATTTACTAGCGACCCACTTGAAACAAACAGCTCCAAACCAAAGAGGTATCTCTCTCCTCTTGCGATTTCAATACTCTATTCGATTTGTTGTGCATGACTATGATTGTTATTGGACCTTTATGATGGAGGTTGCAGGGAGAGTATATTGTGGTTGTGGTAGTTTGTCCATTAGATCTTATAGTTGTGCTACTAAGCGTGTTTTGGTGTTTGTTACTCACCATGAATATTCTCTCATTTTTCATCCTTGGCATATGCTCTAGAATGTTTATTTGCATTGAGGAAAATGCAACATTTAAGTGCGGGGAGGGGAATAAGATGATACTTGTGATTAGTAGTTAGTTTTGTTGTAGCAAGTAGCTCTTTTGGAGCATTTGTAATGAAAAAAATTTGGAAAAAAAAGAGAATAGAAAACACCCCGCTAAGTTGAAAACTCGAGAGGGCAACTTAGGCAAAATTGGGGGGCCCAGATAGGTTAAAAACCTGAAAGGGCAACCTATGCAAAAATGAGAGGCCAAATGGTGTGGAAAAATGTGAGGGTGAGCCTTGAAAAGGAATTTTGTGAAGTTAGGATGAAAACCCGAGAGGGCTCCTAGGAAAAATGAGAGAAAATGAGAGAAATTGAAAAAATTTATGCTTCTCTGGACTTGTCTATTATGTAGCTTATTTATTGAGTAATCTAGTTTTGGCACTTGTGTTTTATACCTCACCTTTGTTTGGTATGATGGTTAAGATTATCTTAAACTTTGGGATGAGAGAGTGTGAGAGCTTCTTATGTCGTAGGAGGTAGGGTAGTCTGGGAATATGATGTTGGATGTTTTGGAAAAAAATTTGCATTCTAGCCTACGCTTAGATCTCTGCTTGTTCTTGTTCTTGTTTACTTGAGGATGAGTAAAGGTTTAAGTGCGGGGGGGGGGGGGGGGGGGGGGGGTTTGATAAGACGTCAAATGCATGTATTTTCCAAAGCATTGAACATCTCTTTTGTCATCATTTGGTTGGAAGATTGCTATATTTAGGTAGGTTTACATCATAAGGGGTTTAGATGACCGTTTTTTGCTTTCATATCTAAATCCTTCATTTTGTAACCTATTTATAGTCTAATGGATTTTTGGTCCTTACGAGTGTCTAGAATCCTTTTTGTAAGCTTAATTTGTAGATTGTTCATAAGCACTTCGGATTGGTTTAGTGAAGGTCATTCGCAAGAATGGTGGAATATTGAAGACCAAGAGTCAAAACATGGTAGAAGATAGAAGGGTCGAAGAAGGAAGACAAAGAAGCGGCTGATTGTGACCCTGGAGTTTGGACCAAGTTCTTGTAATGATCTGAGAAGAACCAGCCTCCAAGGGTGGTACCATTGGATTTGTCTTCTCGAGCACTGTAAAATCAACTATAAGAACTCCCAAAACAAATTAGTGATTCACACGTAGCGAGGAAAATGACCCATCAAAATGGGGGAGATAGCGTCTCTCTTGCGGGCCGCAGAGGTGTCTTGCGGCCCATAGCCTAGTCAACAAATCCCAAGATGCGGTCAAAGAAGCTCATTGTAACCAGCAGGGATGTCTTGCGGCCAGCAACTGTCAAACTTTCTGATGCATTTTAGTTATTTTTTAGCCTTTCTCTTCATTCACTTCTTCATTTCTACTCGAAAATACTCTCCCAAAACCCAAGTTTACATTTATTGTTCATCTTTAACTCTATGTTTACCATGGATTCTTCCTATTTCTTTATGGGTTTTCATAATCTAGGTTAAATATATTCTTGGGAGCAATTGGTAAGTATTTCTAGCATGAATTTGTGAGATTCTATTTATCCTATTTTGTGCTTTGATTATCAAGTATATTTGGTGCTTTCTTGTGTGATTTATGCATGATTTAGACTGGGGTGATCAAATAGTTGAAGATTATGGATTGATTATGTGTTAGGTTTTTGGTCAAACCCAGAAGACTTTGACTTTTAGTCAACGTGATTGTTGTTGGTCAATGTTAGGTTATAATTAGGAGTGACGATAATTATGATTGTTGATTGATGAAGTTTCTTAGACTTAGGTTGAATTTAGATAAGTTTACCTAATTATCAATGTAGTCCACTAATAACGATTAGCATGAAGGCTGATTCTTGCAGTCGTTATTAGTAAATATGCTTGTGTTATCTATGTGTTTCTCGCTTGTAGGACATTTTGGTAGTCATGTTGGGTTTCTGTGTGTATTTCTATCCTCGGGGAAGTTTATGGCGCCGATCGGCTAGGGTGACCCGAGGATAAGGGTTATTGTGTGTCATCGATCGCTCACTCTAACTATAACCGAGGAGAGGTGACAAATATCAACACTCGGAAGTTGTTGATAAGTTCTCCACAATATGTGATTAATGCATAAAAATAGGATGGTTAATCTATGATCAAATGATGACTATAAATTTAAACCAATTGCGCCCAAGACTCGTTATCATGTTAATTACATCTTTAGTGCTAGTATAATCGTAGTTAGATTGTTTGCTCTAATTGTTGGCAGATTCAGTTTTTAAAATAGTCGTAGTGTTTTTCCAAAACCAAAACCCCCCAGTTTGTTACCACACACGTAGAGTGACTTCTTCGTGTACTTTTTAACTAACACTCAATAAAACCCCATTTTCCTCGTGGATGACCCCGTCTTATCACTAGCTACTATTTAGTAGTTAGCCGTAATTTGGGCATATAAATATTATCTTTGAGAGGCACGATGAAGGCCACCCAGCCTAGTCAACAAAGCCCAATATTCGATCAAAGAAGCTCATTGCGGGCTGCATAGATTTCTTGCGACCCACAGCGGTCAAACTTTCTGATGCCTTTTAGTCATTTTTTAGCCTCTCTCTTCATTCACTTCTTCGGTTCTGCTCAAAAATATTGTCCCAAAACCAAAGTTTACATTTATTGTTCATCTATAACTCTGTGTTTACCATGAATTCTTTCTTTTTTGTTATGGGTTTTCATAATCTAGGCTAAATATACTCTTGGGAGCGATTGGCAAGCATTTCTAGCATGGATTTGTGAGATTCTATTTATCCTATTTTATGTTTTGCTATCAAGTATATTTGGTGCTTTCTTGTGTGATTAATGCATGATTTAGACTGGGGTGATCAATTTGAAGATTGTGTATTGATTATGTACTAGGTTTTTGGTCAAAACCGGAAGACTTTGACTTTTAGTCAACGTGATTGTTGTTGGCCAATGTTAGGTTATAATTAAGAGTGGCGACTAATTATGATTGTTGATTAATGGAGTTGCTTAGACTTAGGTTGAATTTAGATGAGTTTTCCTAATTATCAATGTAGCCTACTAATAACAATTAGCATGAAGGTCGATCCTCGCAGTCGTTATTAGTAAATATGCTTATGTTATCTATGTGTTTCTCATTTGTAGGACATTGTGGTAGTCATGTTGGGTCTCCGTGTGTATTACTATTCTCGGGGAAGTCTATGGCACCGATTTTCTAGGGTGACCCGAGGATAAGGGTTATTGTGTGGCGCCGATCGCTCACTCTAGCTATAACTGATGAGAGGTAAGAAATATTAACACTCGAAAGGTGTTGATAAGCTCTCCACAATATTTGATTAATGCATAAAAATATAATAGTTAATCTATGATAAAATGATGAATAGAAATGTAAACCAATTGTGCCTAAGACTCGTTATCATATTAACTACATATTTAGTGCTAGTATAATTGTAGTTAGATTGTTTGCTCTAATTGTTGGCTAATTTGGTCGTTAAAATAGTCGTAGTGTTTTTCCAAAACCAAAACCCCCCACTTTGTTACCACACAGGTAGAGTGACTTCTTCGTGTGCTTTTTAACTAACACTCGATAAAAACTTCTTTTTCTCGTGGATGACCACATCTTACCACTAGTTACTATTTAGTAGTTAGCCGTAATTTGGGCCTATAAATATTATCTTTGAGAGGCATAACGATGGCCTCCCAGCCTAGCCAACAAAGCCCAAGATACGGTCAAAGAAGCTCATTGCGGGCCGAAGAGATGTCTTGTGGCCCGCAACGGTCAAACTTTCTAATGCATTTTAGTCATTTTTTAGCCTCTCTCTTCATTCACTTCTTCACTTCTACTCGAAAATACTCTCCCAAAATCCAAGTTTACATTTATTGTTCATCTTTAACTCTATGTTTACCATGGATTCTTTCTATTTCTTTATGGGTTTTCATAATCTAGGCTAAATGTACTCTTGGGAGCAATTGGTAGGCATTTCTAGCATGAATTTGTGAGATTCTATTTATCCTATTTTGTGCTTTGATTAGCAAGTATATTTGGTGCTTTCTTGTGTGATTAATGCATGATTTAGACTAGGGTGATCAACTAGTTAAAGATTGTGGATTGATTATGTGCTAGGTTTTTGGTCAAACCCAAAATACTTTGACTTTTAGTCAACGTGATTGTTGTTGGTTAATGTTAGGTTATAATTCAGAGTCACGACTAATTATGATTTTTGATTGATGGAGGTTCTTAGACTTAAGTTGAATTTAGATGAGTTTTCCGAATTATCAATGTAGCCCATTAATAACGATTAGAATAAAGGGCGATCCTCGTAGTCGTTATTAGTAAATATGTTTGTGATATCTGTGTTTTTCTCCCTTGTAGGACATTGTGGTAGTCATGTTGGGTTTCCATGTGTATTTCTATCCTCGGGGAAGTCTATGACGCCAATCGTCTAGAGTGACCCGAGGATAAGGGTTATTGTGTGGCATCGATCGCTCACTCTAACTATAACCGAGAAGAGGTGGGAAATGTCAACACTCAAAAGGTGTTCATAAATTCTCCACAATATGTTACTAATGCATAAAAATATGGTAGTTAATCTATGATCAAAGGATGACTAGAAATGTAAACCAATTGCGTCTAAGACTCGTTATCATATTAATTACATCTTTATTTAATTTAGTTGTTAAAATAGTCGTAGTGTTTTTCCAAAACCAACCCCTCCACACACGTAGAGTGACTTCTTCGTGTGCTTTTTAACTAACACTCGATAAACCTCCCCCCATTTCCTCGTGGATGACCCTGTCTTACCACTAGCTACTATTTAGTTGTTAGCCGTAATTTGGGCCTATAAATATTATCTTTGAGAAGCACGACGGCATCCTCCTAGCCTGGTCAACAAAGCCCAAGATGCGGTCAAAGAAGTTAATTACGGGTCAAGCTTTCTGATGCCTTTTACTTATTTTTTAGCTTCTCTCTTCATTCACTTCTTCGTTTCTACTAAAAAATACTCTCCCAAAACTCTAGTTTATATTTATTGTTCATCTTTAACTCTATGTTTACCATGGATTCCTGCTATTTATTTATGGGTTTTCATAATCTAGTCTAAATATATACCTTTGGGAGCAATTGGTAAGCATTTCTAGCATGAATTTGTGAGATTCTATTTGTCCTATTTTGTGCTTTTATTATCAAGTATATTTGTTGCTTTCTTGTGTGATTAATGCATGATTTAGACTGGGGTGATCAACTAATTGAAGATTGTGGATTGATTATGTGATAGGTTTTTGGTCAAACCTGGAAGACTTTGACTTTTAGTCAATGTGATTGTTGTTGGTCAATGTTATGTTATAATTAGGAGTGACGACTAATTATGATTGTTGATTGATGGAGTTGCTTGGACTTAGGTTGAATTTAGATGAGTTTGCCTAATTATCAATGTAGCCCACTAATAACGATTAGCATGATGGTCGATCCTCGTAGTCGTTATTAGTAAATATGCTTGTGCTATCTATGTGTTTCTAGCTTGTAGGACGTTTTAGTAATGTTGGGTCTCCGTGTGTATTGTTATCCTCGGGGAAGTCTATGACGCCTATCGTCTAGGGTGACCTGAGGATAAGGGTTATTGTGTGGCGTTGATCGCTCACTCTAACTATAACCGAGGAGAGATGAGAAATATCAACACTCGAAAGGTGTTGATAAGTTCTCCACAATATGTGATTAATGCATAAAAATAGGATAGTTAATTTATGATCAAAGAATGACTAGAAATGTAAACCAATTGCGCCCAAGACTCGTTATCATATTAATTACATCTTTAGTGCTATTATAATGGTAGTTAGATTGTTTGCTCTAATTGTTTGATAATTTAGTTGTTAAAATAATTGTAGTGTTTTTCCAAAACCAAAACCCCCCATTTTGTTACCACACACGTAGAATGACTTTTTCGTGTGCTTTTTAACTACATTTAACACTCGATAAAATCTCCTTTTCCTTGTGGATGACCCCCTCTTACCACTTGCTACTATTTAATAGTTAGCCATAATTTGGTCCTAATGATGTTATTTTTGAGAGGCACGACGACGGCCTCCCAAATTTTGCTGGGGCATTTTCATCGCTATGGGTGAACTGCTGATTCGTTTTGGGAGTTTTTGTGTTCGATTTTAAGTGCTCGAGAAGACAAATCCAATGGTACCACCCTTGGAGGCTGGTTCTTCTCGGATCATTATAAGAACTTGGTCCAAACTTCAGGGTCGCAATTAATCCGCTTCTTTGTCTTCCTTCTTCGACCCTTCTATCTTCTACCACGTTTTGACTCGTGGCCTTCAATCTTCTACCATACTCGCAAATGGCCTTCACTAAATCAATCTGAAGTGCTTACGAGAAATCTACAAATTAAGCTTACGAAAAGGATTTTAGACGCTCGTAAGGACCAAAAATCCATTAGACTATAAATATGTTACAAAATGAAAGATTTAGATATGAAAACCAAAAAAGGTCATCTAAACCCCTTATGATGTAAACCTACCTAAATCTAGTAATCTTCCAACCAAAATATGACAAAAGGGATGTTAAATGCATTGGAAAATACATGTCATTGACGTCTTATCAAATACCACTGAAACAATGTCCAATTCAGTAGAGGATCAAACTTATTGTTCAATTATTTATTTCCATTTCTATTAATTTTTTAGGTAATTGTGGATTAAATAATACCACCGCATGGTGGGATCCCGCTAGTATACTACTAATTCTTTCGAATTTTTTTCTTATTAGTATTGTTTTGGGTAATATGCAAATATAACTATATATGTTGGAGAAATTACAGATGTAACCTTGAGTTGCTTTTTAATGCAAATATAACCCAATAATTATACATAAGTGCAAATATAACCCTAAAGTCATTATTCCGGAAATTACTGGTCAAAATGACCAAAATGCCCTTCTAACCTTATACAAATTTTAAAAGACAAAAATGCCCATAGAGCCATCTGAAATCACGCTTCTTCCTCTGCTCTTTGAAATCACCGCCACCAGAAAATGCCACTACCACCGCCTCCTCTGCTCCCAATCTCTTTTCTCTCGCTCGCCTCCTCTGCTCTCTGAAACCACCGCCGTAAAAAAATGCCACCATCACCGCCTCCTCTGCTCCCAATCTTATTTCTCCCGCTCACATTCCAATCACTACCACCCCTCCTTAAAACCACCCCTCTATTTTCTTTTCTCCTCTGCTCACCTCCCAATCGCTACGACCCCCTCCCTAAAACCACCCATCCATTTTCTTTTCACCTCCGCTCACCTCCTGATCGCCACCACCTCCTCCCTAAAACCACCACTCTGATTTCTTTTCTCCTTTCCGGCAACCCTAGCCACATCTCCTCCGTCGCCGCCTAAAACCACCGCAGTCGTACTCTATCCCCTCCCCCTCAATGCTGTCATTCTTCTCCACCACCGATTCATGTTTGCCACTACCGATTTGCCCCCACCGTTAATTTGGAAACCACCACAGGCCTTCTCCGACCACCACAAACCTTCAACGCCCCACCCCATATCTTCTCTGACCACTGCGCGCAGTGGGTTGCTTCGACAAGGACGTGAGACCACCGATTCGTGTTTGCCACCGCCAATTCATGTTCACCACCAGCCCTCCACCAAAACACTTGGCCCACGCCACCTACGCCACCATCGGCCACCATTTTTGGTGCCACTCAGCCAAACATCGAAAAATCAAGAAGGAGAAGGAGAAGGAGAGAACGCAGAGGAAAATTGAAGAGAAAACGAAGAAAAAAATTGAAGGAGAATGAGAGAATGCAGGAGAAGGAGAGAACCAAAGGAGAGGGAGACAAAGGAGTGTTTTTACTTTTAAATGCCTTTTCTATTTTTATTTTTTTTTACAGAGGGACAAAATAGGCTTTTTACTGAATTTTGGCCTTCAACTGCCAGAAAAGGTTATATTTGCACATAACCTAAATATCTAGGGTTATATTTGCACTTTCAATTATTCCAGGGTTATATATGCACGTTCGTCAATTATGTAGGGTTATATATGCACTTTGCTATATTGTTTTTTATCCTGATAGATCGTTGTATTCCTTTTTTTTCTTTTTGAAATCAATTATTCAAAGGTGTTATAGAAAAATGCTTAGCATCGATTACAATGAATGGAGTTGACATCCAACCTAACCAGTTTCTAGCAATAACTATTACCGTATATAGTAAGGATATCTAAATTACACGTCAACCAGAATAATCATTTGTATTATTATAGACTAGAGATCCAATAATTGTAACATCGCCTCCGGGGGTATTAACTCGCTTCTCGCAAAAATCATGACCACTTGGTAGAGCGAAACGTATCACGCATCAATATCATTGTGTCAAACAGAGATCTTCTACAACTGTAACACCGCTTGACCCATCCACGATAAACACTTAAAAAAACTCATATCTGAAAGATTTAAATAAATGGAAACCCTAAGATAAAAACATAAACAAAAACACGAATACACTGTTAGTGTCCCACATTGGTGGATGACAGAGTTACGACTAAGACCCTGTTCTCCAGAGCTGATCTAATCTGATTTGATCTGATTAGATTTGAACTGAACTGAACTGAAAATAAGTGTGTTGAAAAATAATAATGTACGACTAAATTAAGCTAAATCCCACTAAAATTAAATTTACGTTAAACTGAACTTAACTGAACTAAACTGAATTGAACCAAATTGAATTGAACTGAACTGAAATGCAGATAAGCTCCAAAGAGCAGGGCCTAAATATATAAAGACCAAGGGTCACCCATATATGGTATCAAATGATTTTATGATAAGAGCCCATGATTCTAATATGGTACCATAGTCCAAGGTTGGTCCATGATCCTTTATATCCACGTTTACGCAGTGATTAATACCGTTGCACGTTGGGAGAGTGTTAGTGTCCCACATTGGTGGTTGACAGAGTTAAGACTTAATGTATAAGATTATGGGTCACTTCTACATGTACCAATTGATTTTATGATAGAGTCAATGATTTTAATAACGATTTGTACTTACAGATCGAGAACAATATAACAACGTGAACAACTAAATCATCATGAACACAATGATCTAGTTAATCGGGTTGGAGAACAAAACTAATTGTGGAGACAAACCTCACACTTATTCAATAACGAATCATCAATTAAAATAAACGGTCATTTCCCCATCTCCCCATAATGGAAAGATGGGGGAAAAGAAGATTGAAGGAAAAAGTATGATTTTTTTTGTGGAGAGGGAGACGAAGGTGGCTGATGTAGATCGTTTTATTCGTGATGATTACTCGATTTAGTTGTTCACCAATATTTTTGTCTAATATATTTTACAAATTGTGTGTTTGTGATTTCGTTTATGTTTTTGTATTAGGAGTTCTATTTAATCTGTGAATTTCAAGGTTTTACATATAAACTGTGTTTTGGATTGAATGATATTACAGCTACTCAAGATTCATAACTGACATATTAATATTGGAGTGGGTCTTCTGACAGGTGGTCTGTCCATAAACTTATGGACATGCCACTTATTTCTTACCTTATACACTGTCTTTCTTAAATTACATACAAAATTTAAAAATTTTGAAATTATTTTTTATATCATATATTTTTATATTTTCACCTTCAAATACATATTATTACTTGTTTTAACTTATAAAATGAAATATTTAAATTATATAAAAAAAACTACAACATTTAAGGTAGATGCCCCTGAGGACTGTCCATTTTTTTTTAATGGAAACACCCTAAGGTGGGGGTTATATATTGGTGCCCCAAACCATGAAAAGTAGCCCTCAAAGGTGGCTTGAGTTTGTACAAAAGGCAAGAGACTTACCCCGAGCTACGTTAGGCTATAACAGTGAATATCCATGAGTTGCGATTCCAAAGCGACGAATCTCCACACCCCGTGTTAATTCATTCTTTGGCCAGGCAACTCAATAGATATCCTAGCCAATACTAGTAAAGAAAGAGAAGTTAGTTTACAGACATAGTAAGTACTCCAGCCGGGAAATATGCAAGTAGTTGGAGACTGAAGCAAACTTAGAGGATTGACTAGTTGCAAGAGGGAGCAGTTGCAGAAGTCCATGCACATCGGATCAGTAGCCAAAAAACATTGCAGCCAGGTTACCACATTAGTAAATGCAGCAGTACTCAGTAGAAACGAGTTAGACTTCGGATTGGAGTGGGAGAGATCCATAATCAGGTAGATGGCAATTCGGCTACCCAAAACAAAGTCCACCAAGTTTGTTTATCCAAACAGCAGATCAATAACCTGCAGGAATAGAAAACATCTATCAGCAGTATCAATCCTATCATGAATCCTGAGCAGAAGTTCTAATTTGAGGTGTATGGGATCTATCCAGGGCAATGAGACCCTGAATATGCAGAGGCAGGTTATTAAGGTCCCATGATATGTTATCTGAAGTATGATGATGTTTTGCAACTGCATCCGCCACCAAATTTCCCTCCCTAGGAACATATAGAAGAGTAGCACCACACAGGAGCATATTAATTTTGTAAACCACATCAAAATATGTCCAATGGGCAGAATATGGTTCACAAATCATCTTAACAGCAAGGTAAGAGTCAGACTCAATTATCACCAGATCATTCATAGTACAGGATTGACAAGCAAACTTAATTGCAAGTATTTCAGCATATAAGGATGAATCGGCTGAGACAGACATCGAATTAACCAGTGAAGGTGTTCCCATGCAATTCCTAATAATTATCCCAACAGAAGCTCTATCTGGGAACCATGATGCATCAGTGTTAATCTTCTTGTGATATTGTGGTGGTCTATCCCAGGAGATTAGTCTAATGATAGGTTTGGGGGGAGGTCGTGATTGTGGGCAAAGGTTTCTTAGAAACTGAGGCGTGGTACATGAAGATTTCATACAGGAAGGATTAGCAAGCATAGCAAGCCTGATAGTGTCTATAGACTCCTTAATGATATAGTCAGCAGATATAGGGATCTGATCATAGAGGAATCTGTTTGAGGACTGTCCATAAGCGTATGGAAAGGTCGTCCTTCCTGAGACTTTCCCATAATATTAATGTGTGATACGCTACTCTCGACTAAGTGGTCATGATTTTTTATCATCATGGCGATATTAAAAATTTTACTATTAAATCTTTAATATGTAGGGTAATATGCAAATATAACCCAATATGCTGGAGAAATTACAAATATAACCCGGGGATATTTTTTTAGTGCAGATATAACCCTAACTACTTTACATAAGTGTAAATATAAACCTAAAGACTATATTCCAACATTGACCAGCTATTTTCAGTCATTGACTAACTGGAAATGACCAAAATGCCCTTTGGGCCAAAGCTAAAAATTCATTTCCCATGTTGTCCATGTTCTTCTTCTTCATCATCATACTCACCACCACCTCCGACCACCCCAACCACCACCCCCACCACTAACCATACGTGACAACATTAGGACTCTCGCCTCTCTCAACCATGGCCTTCCACACAACCTCCGCATCTTCCACCAACCGCTTCTTACACAACGAATCAATCATACAATTGAAAAAAACCACATCGGAAGAAATCCCTAAACTTATCATCTCATTCCAATGAACCTCCACCTCATCCCACTTACACAAACAAGAAAAACCATGAATCAAACATCCATAAGTCACAACAGTCGACACAATCCACTTCTCGATCATCTCCCTCAAGAGGGCCTCCACCAGTCGATGACAGAGGGACCGGGTCTAGCGGGTCGAGCAGCGGAGGGATGGTGGCATCACCTAGCCAATGCCACCACCGCCACCACCTAGCGCCAGCACCAACTCACCGCTGGAACCACTTGTCGTCACCGGTGAGCCAATCTGATCTTACTTCACCGCACTCCACCGCCTGTCACCTCGCTTCACCACGTGCTATCACCATTCTTCATCTTCCCCAACCATCTCTCTCCACGCGCCAACTCCATCCAATTCCACCACTTCTCCTCTGCCTAACCTCAACCACCACCACCATCTCCGTCCAATTTCGACCACCATTTCCGGCTCCGCTTAGCCAAGCGCAAGAAAATTGGGACCCACCCATCCTCCTATGCCCTAGCCTCCCTTCGCCGCCTCGCAAAGACGACCGACAGAGTGGAAGATGAAGATGACCGTGGCGGAGGGATCCTATGAAGATGACCGTTGATCCTGCTCTTTGGTTGGAATCTAGTACCATTTGGAAAAGAAAGAAAATCTAGTACCGTTTGTTGGGAACGGATGGAACGCTTGGAAAAGAAATTGATAACATCATACAGAATGTTATCATATTCAAAGGTTATGATATGTTTGTTGGGAACAGATAGAATGCTTGGAAAAGAAAGAGAATGGCAGGAGGAGAGCTGAAGCAATTAGGGTTGCAAATTTTTGGGGTCAAAATTGTAAATATACTTTTTTTCCTTTTTATCAGAAGGGTAAAATTGACATTTCACCTAAGTCCAACCTCAAATTAACGGAAAATGTTATATTTGCACATAACATAAATATATAGGGTTGTATTTGCACTTTCAATTATCGCAGGATTATATCTACACTTTAAGCAATTATGTAGGGTTATATATGCACTTTGCTCTATTATGTAATAGTATAAACTATCGATCTTTAGCATGATAAAAGATCAAGTAATGAAACTACTAATTTTATCTTATTTTTCTTTTCAGGTGCAACAAAAAACAGTTCATGTCTTGAAAGATGGTATTTCCATAAATCATGGAAAAATCACGGTTTAAACTGCAAATTATAAGAAATGAAAATATTTTTGGATTGCATTAATCATGTCATAAACTTTATAACAACTGCATGTTTCATAATAAATTTTTAACACTGCAATTAAAATATTTTATATTTTAATTATTTTAATTAAACTTCATATTTCCATAAGGACAGTCTTTCCCAAGATTTCGCCAAAAAAGAAGTGTGCCGGTACTAATTTTGACATATAAATTGCAAAAAAAAATACTCCATTCGGTTCTTTAAAATTGATCTCATTGCTTCTGGCAATTGGGTTTAGAAAATGTTGAATAAGTGGTGAAGAATATATTGAAAATGTAAAAAGAAAAAGGAAAGTCTCGGGAAAGGCGGCCTACGCATAAGCTTATGGACAGGCCAGAGATTTGATTGCAAAATGGGGTATATTTTATAGTTAACAAAAAAATAGAGTATTTCATACAATATTCGCCAAACACGTCACCACCCCCACAAACATTCACACACTCCACATTTTCTACGGGCAAACTCCATCTATCCTTCTCCGGCGATGGCGGCAAAGCTCCTCCGTCAAAATGCTTTCAGATCAAAACGCTCGAATTGAAACCAATCGTCAGCAGGAAAGCTCGCTCATCAACTCCGGAGGGAAATAAAAAACACAGGCCTCGAAATCTACTCTTGAGGTAAAATTTGTAAATCTTGAAGGTTCATTTGAAGAACATTCTCCAATTCTGAAAAATCCTAACAATTTTCATCAAGATAAGCAAAAACCTGGACATAGATACTGATTCTTGGCTTTGTGATTCTGTAAACAAGGAAACTTGTGATTTTAGTCATTAATCAGTATTCATTAGTCTGTGTTTTAAGCCTTTTGAATGGTAACCACAAGAAGAACATAATAAATTCCCGTCGATCGATTCATCATCTCTGATTCTGCTATTTCTTGCCTTTATAGTCACCGTTCTTAGCTGCTTCTTCGCGAATCTGTTAGCGAGGTCCAGAGGCAGCAGTGAAGCGGTGGAGAATAGTGGAGAGGAGGAAATGGTGGAGAAAGTGGGCGCGGTGGTGCAGTCGGAGAAGCAGACCGGGGCGTCGATGATGGAGCCGCTAATGCCGGAGGTCAGGACTCACACCTTGTGCTACCTAGATTACCCCAGCCTTTGCTGGCTTTCGATGACTAACTCACTGATGTGGAAAGCTGCCTATGATGACAATGCTTGAATTCGTCAATTTTAAATTTTGGTTAGGAATTGTGGTACTTGGTGTTCGTGTTTGTGGCTTGAATTAGATTGTGGATTTGGTTGGTATTGTCGATTTTCCTGTATGTTTTACTAAGTTGAAATGTGGTAGCTCTTTTATTGTTAATGGCATAACAATGGAGTTGATCTGGTTGTTTGCTGAAGTGTACGCTTATTTTAAACCCATCGCTCCAATACTCGTTATTTAAAGTGTATACTTTATGAAATTACAAGGTGCATTAGTTTGCTGATATGTTGCAGTTGTTATTATCCAACGTGCATCTGTTAGTTATAAATGACTTTTTTCCTTCTTTTTTGATAATCGTTCGTTTTGAATCACGAGCTGCATCTGTTTACTTATATGTTACATCTGTTAGTATTTAATGTGTACTTGTTAGTTGTATTGTTTATGACCTTTTGTTCTCATTTGTTGTTAGTTGTATGTATTTAATAATGAATTGCATATGTTTACTTATATGTTGCATCTGTTAGTATCTCGTGTGTACTTGTTAGTTGTGTTCTGTATGGCTTCTTTTTTTTTTTAAATGTTGTTGGTTGTTCATTTTGAATTAGGAACTGCATCTATTTACTTATATATTGCATTTGTTAGAATCCAGTATGTACTTGTTAGTTTTATTACAAGGTGAATTAGGTTGTTTATATGTTGCAGTTGTTATTATTCAACGTGTATCTGTTAGCTATACTATGAATGGCATTTTTCTTCTTCCTTGTTTGCTGATCGTTCGTTTTGAATTGCGAGCTACATTTGTTTACTTATATGCTGCATCTGTTAGTATTTAATGTGTACTTGTTAGTTATACTGTTTATGACATTTTATTTTCATTTGTTGTTAGTTGTATGTATTGAATAATGAGTTACATATGTTTACTTATATGTTTTATCTGTAGTATCTCGTGTGTACTTGTTAGTTGTGTTCTGTATGACTTTAGAAAAAATGTTTTTGGTTGTTCATTTTGAATTAGGAACTGCATCTGTTTACTTATATATTGCATCTATTAGAATCCATTATGTACTTGTTAGTTATGTATAGGTGCATTAGTTTGCTTATATGTTTCAACTATTTTTATTCAACGTGTACATGTTAGTTATACTATGAATGGCCTTTTTTTTCTTTGTTTTGTAGATCGTTGTTCAATACCAAAGCCTTTATGATGGATCATTTATTGTCCGCGCTTAGAGAAGGCAAGGCAGGAGAAAGAGCATGTCAGTGCTTTGGACCAGCAGCCGGGCTGTTGGTGGGACCGAGTCAGAAACCCCTGTTACTGATCTCACTGTCGTAGGTGAAGGCAGAGGTACTGTTCTTTCTTTGAAGTTGGATAAGTTGTTAGATTTTGTCACCGGACAAACTGTGGTTGATCCCAAGGGATATTTGACTGATTTGAAGAGCGTGAAGATTAATAATGATGTTGATATTGTTGAGGCTAGGCAGTTGTTGAGTTATGTGATAAGTTCAAACCCAAAGCATCCTCCTCCCCAAAACCACCATTACCATTTGTACCAATTGTACCATTACCGCTCTTTTGGTGGAAGTGGATATCTTCGAGTAACAATGCAGTGTAGGATGATGAAGTATTCGACATACAAACTTTAGAAGTATCAATCTGATTATAAATTGTATTTGTTTAGTAAAATTATGTATATGTTAATTTAAATGATGTATAAGTAAAGCTCTGTATTTGTGTGAGGTTGATGTTATGATATGCATTTGTATTAAAAGCGCAAAATTAAGCTCAAACTATTAAAAGCTCAAACAACATAGTGTTAATCCTAATAAAAAGGCAGATATATGTAAAAGAGAAGAAATACATTGTATCAGCTCAGACCTTCGATTTAATTTCTCAATGTTGGTGATGCCCTCATCAAAGATGTATACGAAAAAAAGCTTCCATCATTTTTATCTATATTTGCAATTAAAGTATAAATTGAGGAATTCTGGCTTCAGCAGCGTCCCGATATCACACAAACAAGAACCATCAGTTTATATTCTGTCTCGGGAAGTACAAACGATGGAATGAATAATTAAAATACTAACCCAATTGCCACCATCAGTGGCTAATGATGCGTTTAGAGTAATATCACGTAGATTCAACAGGCAGCAAGAGATCCAGGAAATAGCATCCCCAATTGAATATGTAAGACGAACAGAGCGTTGAGTAACAAATACATCCACAAGCATGGGGACATTTTTTTAGCACCAACTTGCTCCCCTCATTTGGTTCTGAGTGAAACTATGTTTGTGCCACATACTACAAGGGAGCACAATTCATAGCAATAGTTTATCTCCAGATGTGTTAGAGCAACCGAGGTATAAATACTATTGTTAGATTCGTTATAAAATATATTCAAAATATTAGCTTTTCACAAGTTCTAATTATCCTTAGTGAAACATATTAAGGATCAAATATTTTTCAAATCAATTGGTGAAAATTAAAGTGTCCAGTTCAAAATGAGATGGAGGAGTATATGGATGTAGATATCTCTTTAATTACCTAATGCTTACACTATTGATTGATCTTGAATCATGAACAAAAAATTAAGCTCAATAAAACTGAAAGACGGAAAGAAGAGATCAGGAGACATTCATTTTAATTTTCTAGTATACAAAGAACATTGATGTTGTTGGACATATATTAAACAAAGCATGTCATTCTAGGATTAATGACACAGTATAATAGCACCAGAGAGATTATAGGAATATGGAGACTAAGGTGACGTTGACATTCACAAATGAAGAAGTTATTGATAAGCTATTGATAAACTATAGATCACTTCCCAAGGTTCATAAGAACACACACTTTATCATAATAGGTTTTATTGGAGGTTTTCGCACTCGGGAAAAACACTGACACACCAGCTATTTCTGGACTTTTTTTTACAGATGATTTCCATCTTTAAACACTTAGTTTAAAGACCGAAACCACACAAGTGTTGGAAACTCAATCTACTTGTAATTTTGACTATTAAAGGGTCCGAGGAGCCAATAATAATTATCACCACCTACATTGGTGGTTTTAAAAAAATTATGATAAGCCATGAGAGGAAAAATAATTTTGACTACCAAAATAGCATATGATACCATTTTCATTGAACAAGTATGGAAATCTTAACCATGCAAATAATAGAAAGACATTTCTGAGAAACTGTGACAATTCTCAGTACAAGAAGTGTTGGGAAATGGCAACCGCCTGATCCATATCTTCACAGATAGCAAGTGACTTAGACTAAAGTGGTACGTATTTAGCAAAAAGATGAATAAGATGGATTAAAAGCAGAAAGAGATGGAAAATGAGATGTAATCCCTCAGAGATGCTATGTAGTTTAAACAACGTACAACAAGCCAAAATTAGAACATAGTTTTTATCGTTCGTCTCAAGTAAGATCGGTGCCAATGCTGAGTACAGAGGCGGAGGGACAGGGGGGCTGGTTCACTTATCTTCTCTCAGACCTACACATTCCAGTTCCTCTTCCTATATTTTTGAAGTGTGACAATATAGCTGCCCTCCATATCACTCAAAATCCAGTATTTCATGAGCGTACAAAACATATTGAGATAGATTGTCATTATGTTCGAGATGCTTATACTTATGGTTTTATTGATCCTCTTCATGTATATTCTCATGGCTTTATTGCTGGTGGTTTTACCAAGTTACTTCCTCCAGTTTCTGTAGTTAACCTTTTGTCCAAGATGGGATTTTGTGCTTCACAAAATGCCTCATCTTGAGGGGGGGGTGAAGGAATATCTGCAACTGATCAGGATCAGTAACTGATGCAACTGATCCTGAACTGCAACTGATTCACCTTCCTACTGCAACTCTATTGAAGCTGAGTTTTCTACTGCTTGACGATCCGTCTAGAAGCATCTGGAAGGCAGCACAACAACATCCAGAAGCAGCAGCAATCAACAGCTTCCAGCTTCCAAGAGTTAGTTAGTTAGTTAGTTAGTTTTAGCTTCAGGTTTTCAGTTAGCATTCAAATTAGTTAGAAGTTTGTTGTTGGTTAGTTTGTTAGCTGATTTGATAGCACTATAAATGTACAGATTGTAAACCATTTTGAGTAAGTTAACGAAGCAATACACTACAGAATTTTCCCTCCCAAAACTTGAAATCAGTTTCTTGATCATTTTTCAGTTTTTGATAATTCTTGCAGCTTTGCTGATTCTTTTGTGTCCTTGCTGGAAATCCTTTTGGATTTCTTCAAAGTAAAACAAAAAAAATCAATGCTCGCCCTTTTAAAATGTTGCAAAAATGTGTAATCGACTAAGTGTATAAAAACAAATGTGTAATTACATATAGATCACCATGATAAGCAAGGTAGGGAGGAATGAGTGGTGGTGTGGTGGACGCGAATCCAAGTGCATCGACGCAAGGCGGTGGAGCCATGGAAGTTGTCATAAGAAGGGCCATTGTCAAAAGTGTGGTACCTTTTGGTGGCAAGAGAGTAAAACATGCAGCGCCCCCTTATGAGCCTTGGGAAGTAGATCTTGTTCCCAATATCTACTTCCATTTCGTCGATTGACAAATACTTATGAGCCTTGAAAAATACTTAAAATGTTTTCAAAGTTTTCTAAGACCTCATTTAGAATAAAGAAAGTAGATGATTAGATAGTATTTTATTCCATGTTAATGACTAGTACTAGAATTATATTTAGACTAGTCTTCTTTGTACTCTATATATATTCTTCATCATTAATCGGAATCATTATGGGAAATTACTTTATCATGGTATCAGAGCAAACCTGGTACTAAAATCCTCCTCTCTCTTTCGGCCACAGCCTTTTTTTTTTCTCCACGCCGAACATTTTTTTTCCACCGCAATCTTTGACTGCTCACAAAAAACAAGATTTCAACTTGTTTTCTCTGCTTTGTCCACCGCCGAAAGTTGTTAATCAAGATTCCCAAGAAACTCTTTTCTCTGCTTTGTTTTCATCCCATCCGAAATTTTCCGAAATTTTTTTTGTTTTCTCCTCTCATCATGTCTGACGATAAATTATCTTATAATACCTTGCTCCACATGATGACTATCAAACTGTCGTCATCCAATTATTTGTTGTGGAAGCATCAAGCTGGTTATGTTCTCCGACCTCAGAAGCTGTATGGTTTTCTTGATGGTTCCAGGCCCTGTCCGACTGTTCCTCCTCACCCCCTGGCTGCCGCTTCCGTCTCTTATGCAGGGGCTGTTACTTCCACTCCAGTTCGAGGTTCCTCCTCCAAACCTAATCCCATGGAGGCTTACTTGAAGGCTTAATCTGATTATGAGAATTGGGTTGATGAAGATCAACGTGTTTGCAGTCTTCTGTTTTCTTCTCTCACCCCGGAGGCTTTGGCAGTTTTGCCTGACTGTGCCACTTCAAAGGAAATTTGGGACAATCTTCAGTCGATTTATCACGACAGCAGTGCTTCATCCGTCCTTCGTCTTCATGCTGCTGCCCATGGTATACGTAAGACTGGTACAGTTCATGAACTCCATCTCCAATTTAAAGATATTTTTGAGCAGTTGTCTATGATGGGTTCTCCTGTATCCAATGATGATCAACTTATTTGGTTTTTGACTGCTCTTGGAATTGAGTTTAAGGATTTTTCTGCACCATTAATTAATTCATCTCCTACTCCGTTGTATGCCGATGTCTTATCTCGTGCCAAAAACCACGAGGCTTCTGAAAAACTTACAGGACCATTCAGCCCCGGCCATTGGGCCTGCCGCATTCACATCAGCAGAATTTCCCTCGATCGGTCGCACGTGGGATCACGCACCGGCGAGGGGAGGTGGCACGTACGGCTCACGCGCCGCCAGGGGTGGCGGTTTCAGCGGTCGACGTGGCGGCAGAGCCAATTTTCAGTCCTCGGCTGGGCTAGTCGTGGTCGGCCGCACTGCACTTGGTGTGGTCGTCCCGGTCACTATGCTGCGACTTGCTATAGGATGCTTGCTCAGACTGGTTCTCAGGGTCCGACTCGTCGTACAGACTCCACTCATCTGGCGGAACGTTTCAGTCATCCTTGCAGTTAGAGTCTACTGCCCGATCTTCTGACTAGTTCATTGACTCTGGTGCTACCAATCATATGGCATCCTCCACCTCTGGTTTAGAGTCTGTCGCTCCATATTCTGGTAATTCTACTGTTTCTGTTGGCAATGGTGCTTTTATTCGAATCTCTCATATTGGTGACACTAAAATCTCTGATGATTTATGCCTTTATGATGTTCTGGTTGTTCCTGATATTACTAAGAATCTGCTGTCTATTAGTAAACTGACCAGAGATTTAAATGATTTTGTCACTTTTGATGATCGGAACTTTGTCATTCAGAACAAAGTTTCCAAGGCGGTCATGGGCAGGGGCTACAGTGATGGTGGTCTCTATGTTTTGGATAGAGGTGATTCAGCATTTTTCTCGCATTTATAGCAGAATAAAGAACGGGCATCTTATGAGCTTTGGCATGCTCGCTTGGGTCATGCATCATCGATAGTTATTTCTAGTTTGTAGAAGTCTGGTCTAGTTTCTTTATCTTCTTTGTTGCCCAAACCTGTTGTCTGCACCCCCTGTGCTATGGCAAAAGGTCAACGGTTGGCATTTGTTGAGAACCATAAACGTGCTACGCATGTACTTGATTTGATTCATTGTGACTTATGGGGACCTTCCCCTATTTTATCATCAACTGGTTTTTCTTACTATGCTTTATTTTTGGATGATTATTCTCGTTTCACCTGGCTTTATCCACTTCGTCATAAGTCGGATTTCTTTGATGCTTATTTACAATTTGAGGCATTTGTGGAGAATCAGTTTTCATCCAAAATTAAAGTGTTTCAGAGTGATGGTGGTACTGAGTTTCTGAACACTCGTCTACGGAGTCATTTTGCTACTAAGGGCATTCACCATCAGATATCGTGTCCTTACACTCCAAAACAGAATGGTAGGGCGGAGCGCAAACATAGGCATGTTGCCGAGATGGGTCTTACTATGCTATTTCATTCGCATATGCCTATCCCTTACTGGGATGATGCTTTTGCTGCAGCTGCATACACGATCAATCGATTGCCTACTCTTGTACTACATGGTTCTTCTCCTTATGGGCTTCTATATGGTCGGGATCCTTGCTACTCAAATTTTCATCCTTTCGGTTGCCGGGTTTTTCCATTTGTTCGACCATATGTGGATCACAAATTATCTCCTCGCAACATTCCAAGCGTCTTCCTTGGCTACAGTTCCCAATACAAAGGTTTTCGTTGTCTAGATTCTTCCACGGGCAGAGTCTACATCACTCGTCATGCTCGATTTGATGAGTCATATTTTCCTTTTGCCACTTCTTCGACTTTGGGCTCTCCAGCATCTGTCCTTGATGTATCGGCTTTTGATCCTGATGGTGATATTGATACCTCTGCGCTGGTTTCAGCTTCATCTCCTTTGCCGCCTTGCATAATTTGCACGACGGAACCAGAACCAGCTTTTCCATCGACAGTTCCGCCATCCTTACCACTGGTCACGGTGCCTCCTCCAGCTGCGGCCACCTCTTCTCCGGCTGCGTCCGTCGGCCGCAACTCGATTGCCTCTTCCGAGTCTTCTCCAGCGTCATCCGCCAGCTCCACTTCTTCCACCTCGCCACCTCCGCCTCGTACACATCGAATGTCCACTCGGTCATCTACTGGTGCCATTCAGCGACAGGATTATTTGGATATTATTGCACATGGCCTTACTGCTGCTCTTCTTTCTCAGACATAACCCACGGATTATCGCTCGGCTCTTCAGGATCCAGCCTGGGGTTCAGCTATGGACGATGAGATGGATACTCTTCGTAGTCAGCATACTTGGGATTTGGTGCCTCGACCTTCGGATGCCAACATCGTTGGCTCCAAATGGGTCTATCATTTCAAGTATCGTCTGGATGGTACCATTGACCGTCACAAAGCCAGACTTGTGGCACAAGGTTTTTCGCAGATTCCAGGTTTTGATTTTGACCATACTTTTAGTCTTGTGGTCAAGGCCTCCACTGTTCGGACTGTTCTTGCAATTGCCTCCATGCGTTCTTGGCCACTTCATCAGCTGGATGTCAAGAATGCTTTTCTTAATGGTGTTCTGGATAGTCCGGTCTACATGAAGTAGCCAGTTGGTTATCAGGATTCTTCTCATACAGACTATGTCTGTTGTTTGCGCAAGGCTATGTATGCAAGCCCCTGGAGCTTGGTTTCAGCGGTTTAGCAGCTATCTTACCCAGCTTGGTTTTTGGTGCAGCTCTGCTAATACTTCTTTATTTGTTCTGGCGAAGGGGTCCTCATTGCTGTACCTCCTTGTGTATGTTGACGACATTATTCTTACAGGGAATGATTCGACTCTTCTTCGTCAGTTCATTTCTCGGACGCACAAGGAGTTTGCAATCAAGGATCTTGGTGCTCTTAATTACTTTCTTGGTCTTGAAGTTTCTCCTACTCCCTCCGGGTTGCTTCTCGCCCAAGCGAAGTATGCTCGGGATATCTTGACTAGGGCTGGTATGTCTGCTTGCGCACCTGTTTCCACGTCGTTTCTTGCTGGCTCTCAGCTGCACAGTTCCACTAGTCCGGCGTTTTGGGATCCTACTCTTTATTGCTCTCTTGTTGGGGCCCTTTAGTATCTCACCATTACTCGTCCAAATTTGGCCTTCTCAGTCAACACTATCAGTCAGTACCTTCAGGATCCTAGAGATGATCATTTTGCTGCAGTTACACGGATTTTGCGTTATGTTCGTGGTACTCTTCATTATGGTTTGGTTTTCAGTTCTGCTAGCACTCCAGATGTGTTAGGCTATTCTGATACTGACTGGGCCCACTGTCTAGAGACTCGACGTTCCACTTATGGATATGCAGTTTACCTGGGTGGGAATCTTGTTTCTTGGAGTGCCAAGAAACAACCCACTCTTTCTCGTTCCAGTATCGTGCTCTTGCCAACACTGCTTCTGAGGTTGTCTGGTTTACTCATTTGCTTCGTGATCTTTGAGTTCCGCTTTCTGGGTCACCATTGTTGTTATGTGACTACAGTAGTGCTATCTTCTTGGCTCAGAATCCAGTGGCGCATAAGCGGGCCAAGCATATTGACATTGATTATCATTTTGTTCGTGAGCTGGTGACTTCCGGCAAGCTGCGTGTTGCTCATGTTTCAACTTCTCTTCAGATTGCTGACATCTTCACCAAGGGTCTTCCTCGTCCGTTGTTCGAATTCTTCAGATCCAAGCTTTGCGTCGGCGAGCATCCGACGCTTCGCTTGAGGGGGGTGTTAGAATAAAGAAAGTAGATAATTAGATAGTATTTTATCCCATGTTAATGACTAGTACTAGAATTATATTTAGACTAGTCTTCTTTGTACTCTATATATATTCTTCATCATTAATCAGAATCATTATGGGAAATTACTTTATCAACCTCCGATACAGCGCTTAACAGGGGGAACTTTTATGGCAAAGCTCTGGAACTAAAAACTCAAGAAGCAACCCATATAGTTCCAAAGCAGTAAAGGAAAGGTTTGTACTATGGCCAAAATCAGGCAAGTTGCATAAAATAAGGCATTCCAATAAATTTGAAGTTATATGAAGCTATTGCTGAGGTAATGGGAACTATTACAAGTGCAAAGCATGTGAAGGTAGCTGGAGACACTTCTGTTTGCTGCACTCGAAGGTAGCTTCCCACCACCTGTTTTACTAGGCCATCGTTGCTGTTCTACTAATCGCCTAAAATTCTCAGATTGGTCGGGAGGATTCTTCCCTTTCAGTGGACTCCTCTTCCTCTCAGGTGTAGACTTTCTTGAAGCAGAAATAGCTTCACTCGGCTTACGAGCCATATTGGATGATGGCCTCAAAGTTGGATCACCAAGAACATGATTTGCCGGTTTTTCCCTCTGATTACAACAGTGATAAGTGTTCTGGAAAAGCTTAAGCTTAAGTATTCATGGTGCACTGCTTTTAGAATAATATTTGTGTAGTAGAAGAGTCAGAAGGGTTAGATAACGAAAATTGGCAGGGGTCAATAGTCATCTCAAAGTAAACTTGTATATAAATCTTACCCCTTTGTTGACACAAATGGTTGTCTAGGAGTAAACGAAACTTGTTAATTTTGGGATCGAAGCATGATCGACCAAGGCTTGAAATTTGATTGGACTGATCCAAACATGAAACACCATAGGCCTGATACAACCAACCTTGGCTCGAAACTCGACCCGACATTCTAGATGTGAAATTCGAAATCTGATTGACCAGAGTCCGAAATCCTACCCTACTTGATATATAGTCCGAAATATAGTACTCCCTCCGTCCCAGCCGAATCTTCACACTTTTTGGTCAACTTTCTCAGGACACGTTTGATCATAAATTTCAACTAGTATATAGATACCAATATCATCATGTGAGATATTGTTGGATTCTCTGCATGCTGTATTTTCTAAATATCAAATTTTAACACACCGTTAATATACGTAACTAAAGTTATCGTTTGTCAAACATGACCTGAGAAAGTTGACCAAAAAGTGTGCACATTCGGCTGGGACGGAGTAATATATTTTTTATAATAATATTCAAATTCACGTCCGTGCAAAAAAAAACACTAGTTATTTAGGATATAGAGTTTGAACAATTCTAATCTGCAAGAGGAGTTTAATATCACTCGATCATCCGGTTAGGGCCCTTATTTGAAGTTAATTTTTGGAACCAAAACATATTAAAGTAATTTTTTAACATTGAAAAGTGGGATGTAATTGATGAGGGCTCCATTGTAAATTGTGGGATTAACTTTTGAAAATAGTATATTTTTAATTGATTTTTAAAAGCCGATGTGGAAATTTGTGGTGGTGACACGTGGCAAAATGAATGTGGGAAGACCAAGAATAACCTCCTTTAATATATACTCCCTCTGTGTGAAGATTTTGACCTATTTACTTTTTGAAAGTCAAACTTGGTAAACTTGACCTTAAATATAAATTAATATATGTATAGTAAAAATATTATGTGAGATATTGTTAGATTCATCTTACTATCTATGTTTTAAATATCAATTTTATTAGAGAAAATATTATACATAATTAGAGATATTAAAGATCAAATATGATGAAAACAGTGAAAAAGCCAATAACTATGGGTGGTGGGTGGAATAGTAGTATAGATTATCCAAATAAATATTCTACCAACAAATTAGTCTTTAATCAACTTCATTCTTCCAACAAAGTTAATCGATGCGGAGTTAATTTCAATGACCAATCTAGAGTTTTGCTATCCAATCTTTTGTCCTGACCACCCATGAAATATGTATTGGACATTCTATCTGATAAATATTTATTTGCTTCTAAATTAATTGAATATTTGATGGAGTAATAACATGATCTGGCGCATGTTGAAGGTCCGCCTTACCATGATCCCGAACAGTACAAGCGTATGGTTGGGCGCCTGATATACATGACTATCACACGTCCTGATCTTAGTTATTCGGTTCATACACTTGCTTTATTTATGAAGTCTCATTGTGTTCCTCAATGTTCATGTGTTGCACTACCTGAAGTCAAGGTTTATTTCTCTCTTCCAGTAGTGCGTTACCGTTTACTGTTTACTGTGATTCAGATTGAGCTGCATGCTCAATTATCCGGCGTTCTCTTTTCGGATATTTTGTGATAATTGGTGATTCTCCAGTTTCTTGGAAGACCAAGAAGCAACCTACGGTTTCTCGGTGTTCTGCTGAAGCGAAATATTATGCTATGTTTGTTACCTGTTGTGAGTTGTTATGACTTAAGTCTTTACTGAAAAACTTAGGGGTTATGCACACTTTTCCTATGCGACTGTTTTGTGTCACTCAATCTGCTCTTCATATTGCGGGAAATCCAGTGTTCCATGAACGTACAAAGCACATTGGAGTTGATTGTCATTTTTTCTAGGATCTTGTTCAATCTGGCCCTATTGGTACTCTGCATATCTGCATGTGAGACCAACATACGGACTTGTTCACTAAAGCTCTCGGCAAAACCAGTTTCATTCCCTGCTTGGCAAGTTGGGCATTTCTGATCTACATGCTCCAACTTGAGGAGGGGTATTAAGGAATTAAAATATTACTTGTAATTGTAATTAGATTATATTACATTTTCCTAGTTTATATAGGTACTCCGTACCACTGTATAATATACTATGAGATCATGAATATAGATACACATTATTACTCTTATTTTCTATAACAATTATAAAACTACCCTCTAACGACTAATCACCCGATTAATTATATCAATTATAAGATGATCCGATTATCGGTTAGTCGGTGTAAAATAAGAATTTGTGCAAAAAACGTGGTCACAAAGATCGCCAGAAATATTATCAGGAATACAGTTGTAATACTTGGTGAATATTATCACCGGTACCAGTGATACAGTCGAACTCCCGCCATATAATTTAAACCGCCAAATGATCTGCCGGGCCATTTCCGCCGCGGCGCCGCGGCGTGACCGGAACTTCTTCCTCTCTCTCCTCAACAGCGCCGCCACTCTCTCGCAGCTGAACCAAATCCATGCCCAGATCATCCTCACCGGCCTCGGCAAAGACCTCGCCGAGCTAACAAAGCTAACCCACAATCTAATCGATTTTAGGGCCGTTCCCCAGGCGAAGCTCCTCTTCACCTCAATCTCCACCCGCGTTTCCCCCCATAAGTTCCTCTACAACGAACTCATCCGGGGATTCTCGCAGAACGGGTCTCCCGTGGATTCCATCGGGGTTTATTCGCATATGCGCGCGAAAACCGCGCTTCCGCCCAATAATTTCCCGTATTCTTTGTGCTGGTTTCCGGATTCGGCTTGGATTTGTTCGTGGGGTCTGCTCTGGTGGACATGTATATGAATTTTTCGAGAATGAGGGATGCTCGCAAGGTGTTTGATAGAATTCCCAAGCGAGATGGTGTTCTTTGGAATGCTGTGATATCTGGGGTGGTAAAAAATTGATTCTTTGGGGATGCCGTTAGTCTTTTGTCGTGACCACCCATGAAACTCGATCGGCAAACATTTACAAGAGTCCAGTCTCATAAGCTGTGATTTAGGTTAGTGATGCAACTTGTTGATTCTAAAGCTGTATCTGATTTAGGGTTTCTGTTTTGGGTAATTTCTGGTCTGAATCATATGAAAATGCGATACATTAGATTTCAGTTTCACAATTTGGAATTCGTATGCCACTTTACTTTTATCATATTGTCTGTTTAATCTAAAGAGCTACTTACAACTCCCATTATTATTTTGAAGGAATGATCGATGAATACGATGACCAAACTTCCGGCTGCGCTCAATGGAGCACGAGGTTTCGAGAGGTCTCGCGGTTGTGCTCTATTCCCTTTCCTATAGGTAAAATATCAGCTGTGAAAAATGTCATAATTCAAACCAAATTAAGAAACTTTTGCACTTATTTACCCGAAACCTGCATTCACTATATTGTTTAGTGGATAAATTCAATTAAGAAGCAATTTAGTGAATAATTTGTGAATGCCCCTTAAACTATTGAACTTATGCACTAATCTGACATTGGTTCCGAAGTAAACTGCATTTGTAAGTTAATATTCCTTAGAGTTTCTTAACTATTTGTTCCTTTCAGCCAGCATGCTACTCATTTTGTATGCTACCTTGTGAAACTTGCAAATAATCATGGACATGGGAGATTCCTTCTCTCTACTCTTCATTTCTTGCTAAGTGTTCCTGAATTTCACCGTGATTTAGATAAGGCAAGTATAGCAAACTGATCAGTCTGCTGTTCTTTCCGTAAAATCAAGTGTTGCACGTGATTCTAGTCCGATGTTGTTTACTTGGATTGTGTTTCTTAATAGTGCTCTATTCCCTTTACTTGGATTGTGGTTTACTTGGATTGTTTTACTTAATAGGACTATCAGCACCAGAAGGATGACGTGAACATCTATGGAGTACTTAAAATCTAGGAGAAAGACTTGTGATCTGGACAAAAATACTTAAACCATCAATATTTGCAACAACCCACCTGAGGTCAGTATGGGACTATGGGTTGTATTTCATGGCTATATTATTGCACTTACTTAGCATAATCTGATATTAGTAGAAGGCATGCCTGAACATTAAACTATCTGCACTAGCAAATGAATTAGGTAAAAGAAAAGGGGACACTTGACTTTAGAGCTCTGAGGTCCACCATTGTCACTAGCAAATCTTAAAGTACTACATAAAATATTTGTACTTAGGTCGCATAATCTGACCTTGATTCTTGCCTACTTCAAGTTTCATTCATTTTATCTTAAACAATCATGGTTTATACTTTATACTCCCACTCACAAAGTGAGGTACGTAAAATATATATTTGCTCTGGGAAAGTGAGCTACAAAGTTGTATGTAAAATGTGAGCTACAAAGTTGTATGTAAAATGTGAGCTACAAAGTTGTACTATATCTTGCCTGTGAGTTTCTGAGACTTAATCATGGACAGTGCAAACGCCTCCGTATCTGTTCTTTGTTTATCGCTATGTTTTCCTCTATCCTGCTTCTCATTTGATTAGGAAAGCTTAGCAACCGATGAATCTGCATTTCTTGCTTTGAAATCTAGCATCACATGGGATTCTAGTTCGAGTCATTTGTTGTCTAACTGGACCGAGGGTACCTCAGTTTGCAGCTGGATTGGAGTTCGATGCTCTACTCTCCACAACCGAATTGTCGCCTTGAATGTTTCTGATATCAGCCTTCAAGCTACCATCCCTCCACAGATTGGAAACCTTTCTTTTCTCAGTTCGATTGACATTAGCAACAACCATTTCCAAGGCCATCTGCCTTAGGAGATGGCAAAACTCAGAAGACTCTCACATTGATTTCAGTTCCAACAACATTAGTGGAGAGATTCCCGCTTGGTTCGGTTCCCTACCCGATCTTCAGTACTTAAATTTGGGTAACAACAGTTTTTTAGGCACTCTTCCGAGCTCTTTCTTTAATGCAACCAAATTGAAGGTCTTAGGCTCATATTCAAATCATTTGAATAGTTACATTCCTGAAGAAGTTGGTAATCTAGGCAATCTTCGCTCTTTATATATGGCATCTTGGCATTCTTCGATCAAGATTCTTGGCAATCTTCGCTTTTTATCGATGCCATTTTGGCAATCTTCACTTACAACCATGTACTTATCAACAAATCAATTCTCCTCCAGAATCAATCAAGATTTGGAAGCTGCTCCCAACTTGAAACTCTATCTTTGTCCGACAATCGTTTATCAGGACCAATTCCACGAGAGATCGGCAATTTGACTAGCCTGGTCTATCTATATTGTGATTATAACAGATTTCAAGGGACGCTTCCATTAATTCGGGTTATCGTGTCAGGTTCGTATCAGGTTGGAAACGTGTCGTGTTGAAATACGTCGGGTTGAAACATGTTTATCTCATTTGTCGTATCGGATCGGGTTGGGTTAATGTCGCGTCGGACTGAAAACGTGTCAATTTTTTTCCTCGAGTGGGGTTGTGTGGGTCGGGTAACTATCGTGTAATTTTTATACTCGGGTTAGGTCGGGCCGGGTCAGAATATTGTCGGGTTGGATTGAATTGGGTTATTGTTATGTCATTTTTTGTACTGATGTTTTGTTTGGGTCATGTTAGTTAATTTTTATAATGTTTCATATTGGATTTAGATATATTTTGGGTTTGTTCATTTTAGATCGGGTTATTATGCTACCCGATTAAATTTGGATTGGTTTGGGTTATATTTCAATGATATTATTGTTACAACTGCACTATTATCAGGTTTTGTTTCGTTGTAACTTGTAACTTGCAAAATGTAAAAACTTAACTCCAAATTAAAATCCGCTCGAAAGTGATGTTATCCTATACACCCCTTTGTATTTTCCAAGAATGTAACAAAATATTTATCAACAATCGAACATAAAAATATATCTGTAATCTTTTTTGATTTCCCTTTCTTACTTATAAGTAATCAATTTTAAATTACTCTAGAACATGTATTAGCACTTTCCAACATTTCACCAAAAAATTTATTTATTTAATATGTCTATATTTAGACAAGAATTACAAAAATAATGTGTTTTGGAGCAACGGATAATAGAGTAACACAATTTTAGGCCACATTGTAATTTTTCAAGACTGTGTAGAAGTATTCAGTGTTGACTTTCTAGGCCCTTATGTTCACCCATATATGCCCAAATCGCAAAGTCGCAATAGTACATTGGTGAATTGCATTTTGGTATTGTCAATTTTGTGATTCGACAATTTTAACTTTTTTTGGGATCTAAGTGCAGAAGGCAAAAAACTTTACTCGCAACTCCAAATTGAAATTCGCTCGAACGTGATGATACCCTATAAACCTCCCATTGTATTTTTCAAGTCTGTAATGAAATATTTTTTCAACAATTGGGCTCAAGAACGTATCCGTAATCCTTTTCGATTTCGATTTCTCTTTCTTACTTTTAATTAATCAATTTTAAGTTACTCTAGACCATGTCCTAGTGCTTTCCAAAATTTCACAAAAAAAACATTTGTTTTCTATTTCTATATTTATGCAAGAATAACAAAAATTGTGTAATTTGGAGAGAATGATAATGTCGTAACATTGTTTTGGGCCATAGCGCAATTTTTCAAAAATATGTTAGATGCGCTTTTGTGCCTACTATCTTAGTTGAATAACAGTGTATTCATTGAATTCAATTCACTTTTTAAAATACTTTAGTGCATTTTTGTGTTGTAATAAATATTCTGAGACTATTTTTTTTAATAAGAAACTAGTGTGGTCACACTGCGCGTTGTGCTGTATTAATAATTAAAAAATTAGGATTACTTTTATGTATTTTTGTGTCTAACATTTAAGAGTCTGCCTCTTGAAAGACGGTCTTTCCATAAGTCATGGAAAGATCAAGGTTTAAAATGAAAATTAGAATAAACGAAGATAAAATTTTTGCTCATAAACTTTATAGCTACTACACATTGCATAGTAAATTTTTAATATTGCAACTAAAACTTTTTACCTTATTATTATTTTAATTAAACCTCATATTTCCATAAGCATATGGAAACACGGTTTTTCCCAACACTTTGCCTACATTTAAATTGAAAATAAAGAATTTTATTTACAATTTTAAAGTTTAGTTATCTAAGGAAAACTATATGAATAATGAAGTGAAATAATTAGTTTAGTTAGAAATCGTTACAGATTAAATACAATAAAAATGATTATTTTTATATTATTTCATTCAAATTATTTTAAAGATAATTATTTATATGTTGAGCTCATTTTAAAGGTTATCATAATTATATATCTCACTGAATAAAATTAAATATCAAATATTCTTATTAGTCCCGCTCATTATAAAATACTCTCATCAAACAATTACTTGGTCTATAACAAGAATTTTTTATAATTTATAAAATATTATTTTCACAATACTTTTCAAACTGGTTTTTGAAATTAATATTTAGTCAACTCTATATAATTACTAATTTAAAATCATAATTTTAATGAGACATCTCTCTTTATTTGACTATTGTTCGTTAGATTTATAAATTTAATTGTGTGTATTTTTAACTTAACCTTTTGTATTCACATTTGTTATGAGTTGACTTTACGTACTAGTAATCATATCTGTAAACTTGTAATATATAAAAACCCCACTTTATTCTAATAAGTATGTCTAAAGAATTGATTTGTTTGATTCATAACCAAGTTGACTTGGTTCCATAATAAAAATAATTGATTTTTTATAACTACATTTGTTTTGGGTTGATTACACGTAGGGTTATATAGTTAATTTATCGGGTTGAATTAGGTTTTGGTTAAATCGAGTTTGGGTTGGATCGGATTCGGGTTGATCTCGGGTTCGTATTCAGGTCGGGTTCGAGTCCAGATTATCGGGTCATGTTGCCTTGGGTTTTATTTATAGATACCATGATCCCTTGAGTCCTACTCCCTCCGTGCCACAAGTATTGTCATGTTTATATTTCCAGTGATTATGTTTAACTGTTAATATATCCAGCTACTTATAATAATTCCATATAAAAATTTAATATTTAAAAAATAGATGTTAAGATGAATTTAACTATATCTCACATGATATTTTTTGATATTTTTATTATAGTCTATTAAGTAAACATGCCGTAGGACGGAGGAAGCATTTATTAAGACTGTGGAATCATTTCAACACTATTATCTTCTATGACCTTAAATTAAGGAGTTCACAAGTCATGTGGCTAGATATCTTCTATGACCATACATCATGGGGCTGTATTTCATGCAATCAACAATTCATATTGTCTGTTTATGAATGTAACCTCGTGCGTTTACTTTCAAAAATTTTAATTTTAAAGTCTATGGTATTAGAAAGTCTTCTTTTATATCGACTCATCGTTGTACATGGTTGTTTTATAATTAGTATGATTATTAGGGTGATTTGATATTTATTTGTATTTATTGTAATGAAGTACATGTGATTATGAATATTTTTTAAAATGAATCTCAAAATATAAATAATTATAATTTGTTCTTAAAAATAAGATTCTTGTAATCGGTCTAACCGTTAATCAATGGTATGTGTATATACCAATTAAAATGAAATTCGAAATAATCTGCACTAGAATTGACAAGTCAAATTTCATTTTGATTATAAGTATTTCCCTAATCCTAAAGGAATTCATCGTCATATCATTTTCAACTCATCTTTAAAGAGAAATGACAAATTTGGTATCCAGCTTTATGTAAAATGTACTGTTTTTTTTTTCCTTTTTTAAAAATTGTTCCTATAACATCCCCACATTATTAAGTGCATCAAGTGCTATAAATGTTGCCTGTGAGTTTCTGAGACCTGCAAAGAATCATGGACAGTGCAAACGCCTCCATTTCTGTTCTTTGTTTGTTGCTATGTTTTCCTCTGTTCTGCTGCTCCTTTGAAAAGAAAAGCTTAGCAACCGATGAATCCGCACTTCTTGCTCTGAAATCTAGAATTGCATGGGATTCTAGTTCGAGTCATTTGTTGTCTAACTGGACCGAGGGAACCTCTGTCTGCAGCTGGATTGGAGTTCGATGCTCTACTCTCCACAACCGAGTTGTCGCCTTGAATGTTTCTGATATCGGCCTTCAAGCTACCATCCCTCCACAGATTGGTAACCTTTCTTTTCTCAGTTCTATTTCCATTAGAAACAACAGGTTCCAAGGCCATCTGCCTCAGGAGATGTCAAAACTCAGAAGACTCAATCAGATTGATTTCGGTTCCAACAACATTAGTGGGGAGATTCCGGGTTGGTTCGGTTCCCTTCCCGATCTTCGGTACTTGAATTTGGGAAACAACAGTTTTTCAGGCGCTCTTCTGAGCTCTTTCTTCAATGCAACCAAATTGGAGGTCTTAGGCTTAAATTTAAATCATTTGAATGGTTACATTCCTGAAGAAGTTGGTAATCTTGGCAATCTTCGCGCTTTATATATGGCATCTTGGCACTCTTCGATCGAAGCAACTCTACTACCACTATCCATTTTCAACCTTTCATCATTGGAATACATGAATTTCGGAGGCAACAGGTTAAAGGGTGACCTGCCATTGGATATTTGCTCCAAGCTTCCGAATCTTACAACCATGTACTTACGAACAAATCAATTCTCAGGCCAGATTCAATCAAGATTCGGAAACTGCTCCCAACTTGAAAGTTTATTTTTGTCATACAATCATTTTTCAGGACCAATTCCACGAGAGATCGGCAATTTGACTAGTCTGGTCTATCTATATTGTGGTTATAACAGATTTCAAGGTACGCTTCCATCTGAGAGCATGCATGATACATATACTGTTTGTTTAGTTTTCTTTAGCCCCTACTATATATGTATGCAGCAACATCAAAATAAAAGTCCTTTTGCTTTCCCATTTCTGGCAGGTCAAATTCCAAATGAAATTGGTAATCTTCAGAGACTATCAGAATTGGGCTTAAGTAGCAATTCTCTTAGTGGTATAGTTCCTGCATCTTTATTCAATCTATCATCTATCTCAATCATTGCACTAGCTGAGAATAACCTTACAGGGAGTCTTCCACTTAATATAGGCCAACAGCTTCCAAATCTTGAATATTTACTAGTTGCAGTAAATGAACTAAGGGGGACTATTCCTAACTCGATTTTGAACCTCACTAGACTGCAATTTTTTAACCTTCAAACGAACCAATTCACTGGTTCATTTCCTACATCACTTGGGAATTTGAGATTTCTCAAGCGCTTTAGTGTATCTAGCAATTTTCTCACCACTGATTCGTCCACAGAATTTGATTTTTTTCTGACATCTTTGACGAATTGCAGAGGTTTGGAAATACTTGATGTAGGAAATAATCTAATAAACCTCCCACTTTCCCCCAGTATAGCCAATTTTTCAAGCTCTTTAAGAAAAATTTACCTGAATTCTTGTGGAATTAGAGGCAACATTCCCCATGAAATTGGCAATCTCAGTGGTCTAATGATACTAGAGTTATCCTACAATAACTTGACTGGAGTACTTCCACCTGCAATTCAGAATTTATCAAACCTTCAAGGACTATTTGTTGAGAGCAACCAAATTACAGGGTTCATTCCCAACTCTTTCTCCAATATGAAGCAACTTTATGATTTATCCTTGGGAAAGAATCAGTTTTATGGTCACATTCCAGAATGCTTTTGGAACATGACATCTTTGAGATATCTTTACTTAGACAATAATAGATTAAACTCCACACTACCCACTGAGCTTGGTTTTCTGAAAGATTTGCTGGAATTAGATGTTCACTCAAACTTTTTGAGTGGTAATATCACACAAGCCGTTGGCGGCCTACGTGCAGCAATTCGTATAGACTTGTCGGATAACAATTTTTCAGGTGATATTCCCAAGTCAATTGGAGGTCTGATTACCTTGAACTGGCTATCTTTGGCTCACAATCAACTGCAGGGGCCTATTCCTATGACATTCGGCAAACTGCTAAGCCTCCAAGCATTAAATTTGTCTGATAATATCCTCACCGGGGAAATTCCAGCAGCACTGGAAAAGCTTACAGAGCTGAAGAACCTTAATCTGTCATTCAATCATCTCAGAGGAAGAGTTCCATCAAATGGTTCCTTTGTGAACTTCGGCTGCGAATCTTTTATGTCAAATGATGCATTATGTGGTGGCATTCCGGGATTGCACTTTCCTCCATGCATTGTTGTTTCCCCTAAGAAAAGGTTGTGGATTGTTGCATCCATTTTGGCCTCAGCTGCTGCATTGGTGATTCTTATATCTGGGATTTTGTTCACGTTGATAAAAAAACAGGGTAGAAAGACTAAAGCTCTTCCTCAGGTAGCCTTAACCTCTTCCGCTTCGCACGAAAGGATTTCATTCTATGAAATTCAACGAGCGACGGATGGCTTCAGCGAAAGCAACTTACTTGGAACGGGGGGTTTTGGTCGAGTCTACAAGGGGATTCTCAGAGATGGGACAGTCTTGGCTATAAAGGTTTTCAATCTGCAGTTAGAGGCAGCCTTCAGAAGCTTCGAAACAGAATGTGAAGTCATTAGAAGCATTCGCCATCGGAATCTTGTTAAAATCATCACTACTTGTTCCAACCTTGATTTTAAGGCCCTAGTGTTGGAGTATATGCCCAATGGAAGCCTTGACAAGTGGCTGTATTCTCACAACCATTTTTTGGATTTCCTGCAAAGGCTAAACATCATGATAGATGTTGCTTCGGCATTGGATTATCTCCACCATGGCTACACTTGGCCGATAGTCCATTGTGATCTCAAACCTAGTAACATCCTGCTCGATGAACAAATGACTGGCTGTCTGACTGATTTTGGCATTTCAAAACTTCTCGGAGGAGGTGAAAACATGGTGCAAACCTTGACAGTGGCAACTATTGGGTATGCAGCACCAGGTGACTTTTTAAACTTTCTAATTAATGTCAAAACTTTTGTTGCTTTTCTATTTTTAAGTGCTGCATTACTGTGAAATGTATAGTGTAGTTATTCTTTTATCCTGACTTGGCACATTTTATTAGTTGCATTATTGAAGTGAGCTGCCTTAACATGCTTACGCATCAAATCTTAATTAGTAGTTCGTTCATATTCAAGTCTTAATCAGTAGTTTGTTCATATTCGTGTGATTCAGCGCCTGTTTATCGTGCTAGAAATTCCCACCACTAACTGTGTAACTCTTCCAATGTAGAATATGGATCAGAAGGCTTGGTGTCCACAAGCTGTGATATCTATAGCTTTGGCATTCTGTTGATGGAAACATTCTCAAGAAAGAAGCCAACTGATGACATGTTTGGTGAAGAATCGGGATTGAAGGAGATGATAATGAACGGCTTGCAGGCTTCTACAACAGATTTCATCGATCAAAATCTGTTAATCCCGGAGGACAGAAGCTCGGAAATAAATTCGGAAATAAAGGTCAAATGCATAGTGTCTATCATGGGATTAGCCTTGAATTGTGCAGCAGAATCATCAGAGAAGAGAATTGGCGCAAGCGATGTTTTAGCAGAACTCCAGAAAACCAAACTGGTCTTTCTTTCAAACTCCGAGAGAATCGGGGAGTGATGAATATGTGCACACACATTACATAGTTTCCGTTTTCTGCATATTCCTGTAATAATTCTGAATTACGATGGATAATGTCAATAAGCATGATAAATGTTGTGAATATTCAAGCAGATAATGGCCTTACGGCAGAGATGGGTTGTTCTGATGGATGTCGTCCTTAGCGGTGGCGGAGATTTCCGTTGGGGTTTAAGGATAAGCCATAGGATTTCAGGAATTTTGATCTTTGCATCATTAGCCTAACCAAATATATAAGTTAGTGTATAGAATTTGTGAGCTTAAGGATTTGTATTTTTAAACACAAGGATTTATTGTTTTCTATTGCTAAGTTTCTTTTAGTTGAACAACGTAATGATAGTACTGCACATGAGAAAACAGCTAAGGCATCTTCAACTTGGAATGTTCCATCAAGACAGTTTCATCTTCATCTTGAGAGATGTACTCCCACCACCAAAAGTCAAACAATAATCGAAATTTGGAATTAGATCCAGAAGGAAGAACATGTTAATATACATGTTTAATAATTTTATAATAGTGTTTGATTCCTAGAGTGAAGTGCTAAAATGGCTTTAGACTAAAAGTGTCAATACATATAATCCTACAAAACGAAAAAATGCCAGAATAATCCTAATTTTATTATGTATGTGTCAATCTAACTCGTGCTGCCGTTAACTTCAATTGTCAATGGAAAATTTGCCTGGAATACAAGGAAATGATTATTTTTCCTTTGGTTTAAAAATGAAACCCCAATATGATTGTATCCAGAAAACCCTAATACCTCTGCTTTGTATCAACGACGATGGGAGGTGATGCGAGTGCTTGAAATGTCACCACTAGCGACAACGATGGGACAAGGTCCATCCCAATGGAATTTGCCACCACAATCTGACCCATCGCCTCCACCCCTAACATATGTTGGCCACGATGCAGAGCACCTTCGTAGAGGTGTTAGTGGTGTCACCACCAGCATCGGCGACATGAAGAGGTTCAAACCGATGGAAACCAAACTGATCTTTCTTTCAAACTCCGAGAGAATCAGGGGGTGATAAATATGTACGCACACATTACATAGTTTCCATTTTCTGCATATTTCTGTAACAATTCTGATTTACGATTGATAATGTCAGTAAACATCATAAATCTTGTAATACTGTGTTGCACAATGATCTTCATGATTTTACTTTTGGAAAGCTACTAGTGGAAAGCCAAATACACAAGGGGAGTTAATTATTTACTACTATTTGATTGCTGCTTACAAAAGTTACTAATTTTGAGCTACAATTAGTTCAAGAACATTGTAGAAAATATCACTATCTCATTCCTATTATAGACGAGACTATGAATTCTTATCGTACCCGTATCTAAAATACCCATTTATGTACCTTTTTATGTCCTCGCCCCCGACTCAGTGCAACATAGGTCGCCTTCTATGGCAGACTGAACTCTCTAAAATTTTTCCTCAGAGTTGTTCAAAACTCTCCATGATTTCCTTTCCGTTAACTAATATCACCTCAATGCACCAAAATTATCGGCATGTTGCTCCCATTGATAACTCTTCCTCGCTGATGTTGCAGGGCCGGTCCAATGTAATTTGAGGCCCCGTGCGAAAAAAAATTAGGGCGCTATATAATTATTTTTATTAAATAAAAAATATAGAAAGAATATTTTATTAAAAATTAAAATCTATTAAATTGCAGAGAGTATATTAAAGAAAGAAAGAAGGCAAAATTTATTCTTGAATCTGGAAACTAAAAGGACAACAATTTTTTTTGTTTTAGACCGACTAACCGCTAGACAAGTCCAATTATAATTGATATAACAATTGAGTTGATTTTAATGTTTATTTTTATTTATCGAAACTTTTATAATGTATTGTAATGTAAACATAGCTATAATTTGACCATAAAAATTATTCAAACGAAGTTTCACATGATTCATTTAACCATTAGTAAGTCTTACGGAAGACTTATCAAAGAACGATATTTCTTCCTTAAAAAATAAATAAAAAAAGACCTCAATTGAAAGGAAAAGAAGGCCTTGACTAAATAAGGCATGAAATAGAGCCGAAAATTCATATTTTAAATGGCCCAAAAGATTAAAGAAGTCAGGGAAACAAAATTGTCAAAAAGTTCATAATTAATTTAAAAGAAAAATACCAATAAGTGGTTGAAATATACAATATTGGGTTCTCCAATTTTTAGGCCTGGTGCGAGCACACAACCATCACCGGTCTTTGGCCAAGCCTGCACTGTTGAAATCAGGGCCGGTTGTGGGCAAGCCCAAACAGCCCTACAGAACCGGGCCCCAAAATTTTTGGGGCCCCAAAATAATATGCATGTGTATTATATATATTAGGAAAAAAATAAATTCAGAATGTAGAATCAGTTTTCCTTCCTGCGCAAAAGCCAAAAAGGCAGAAACCTCTCGCCTGATTCCCAATTAGAACAGGGCCGGTCCCCAGCCCGGAAAAGGAGGAGGGAAAAGTATAGTTTTTGATGTAATGAAGGGCCTCATTTTTCATTTAGAACAGGGCCTCCAAATTGTCAGAGACGGCCCTGGTTGAAATATTGGGTTCTGAAATATAAAATATTGGGTTCTCCATTGTTTAGGCCCAGTGCGAGCGCACAACCCTCACTGGTCTTTGGCCGGGCTTGCACTGTTGAAAAATCAATGAATCATGCCTCTCTATTTCAATTGGTGTGTGGTACACACCGACGAAGAAGATGGTGCACTGCTTTTGAAAAGAAGGCCTTGACTAAATAAAGCATGAAATAGAGCCGAAAATTCATATTTTAAATAGCCCAAATGATTAAAGAAGTCAGGGAAACAAAATTGTAAAAAAGTTCATAATTAATTTAAAAGAAAAATACCAATAAGTGGTTGAAATATACAATATTGGGTTCTCCAATTTTTAGGCCTAGTGCGAGCACACAACCCTCACCGGTCTTTGGCCAGGCCTGCACTGTTGAAATATTGGGTTCTGAAATATAAAATATTGGGTTCTCCAATGTTTAGGCCCAGTGCGAGCGCACAACCCTCACTGGTCTTTGGTCGGGCTTGCACTGTTGAAAAATCAATGAATCATGCCTCTCTATTTCAATTGGCGTGTGGTATGCACCGACGAAGAAGATGGTGCACTGCTTTTGAAAAAGTCCCAACTAGGGGTATTCATGGGTCAGGGCGGGTCAAGCTTAAGTGTTCTGATTACAACAGTGATATTTTATATTACGATATTGGGAACACAAATACTTGTGTTCAATCGACAAAATGATTTTGGTCACCGACGAAATGGATCACTTATCTGCTCTCAGACCTACACCTTCCATTTCCTCTTCCTATATCTTTAAAGTGTGACAATATAGCTGCCCTTCATATCACTCAAAATCCAGTATTTCATGAGCGTACAAAACATATTGAGATAGATTATCATTATGTTCGAGATGCTTATGCTGATGGTTTTATTGATCCTCTTCATGTATGTTCTCATGATCAGCTTGCTGATGGTTTTACCAAGTTACTGCGACAATTCTCAGTACAGGAAGTGTTGGGAAATGGCAACCGCCTGATCCATATCTTCACAGATAGCAAGTGACTTAGACTAAAGTGGTACGTATTTAGCAAAAAGATGAATAAGATGGATTAAAAGCAGAAAGAGATGAAAATGAGATGTAATCCCTCAGAGATGCTATGTAGTTAAAACAACGTACAACAAGCCAAAATTAGAACATAATTTTTGTCGTTCGTCTCAAGTAAGTTCGGTGCCAATGCTGAGTACAAGATATAGAATAAGACAAAAGCATAAGTGCTTTAAGGTTTTTTCCATAAAAGCCAGCCAGAAGCATAAGAATTTAATATCACAATAAAGAGGATGTTCACAATTATCAAGATAAAGAAATCAAAGCACGAAAACCCACCAATTAATGGTTATATTGATTGTGAACTGCGATCAGCCTCAAAAGCAAGCAGGTCCGACTCTGACATAATCTCGGCAGTTGCACCTCCAAGTTTCTATTCAAGAAATACGAAACAAAATATAAATAAGCAGAAATTTAGAAAGAACTTTTCCCTTTCTGGCTGGAACTTAGACTTGAGCAATGACCAGTGATGCCAATTGTAGCAGCAGAGCCCTCATTCTTCACCCATTCATAGGAGTCTGAATACTTAGATCCCTCCAAAACTGCAAGAGATTCGATAACATCAAGAAAAAGAAAACCCATCAATTTTCTTGAACATTAGGAGGATAATTATATCAGATGAAAAGCATCTGGATAGGGAAAATGGTTAAACTGATGTTGGATTGCTGGAAATTACCTCCGGTTGAATGGTGATTAAGGAGAGGAACATAGAAGAAGAGGAAACCAAATCGGTGACGAGGAGGAAAGTAAATTATAGGGAAAACAATGTCGTTTTCTGAAATTAGGGAAGGAAAAATAATTACAAAAATATCCCCCGGTTGATACCGATACTCCCTACGTCTCAAGCTATTCTGCACATAATTTTTTTTGGTCAAAGAGGCCAAACTGTGATCACATATTTGAATAGGTATATGAACAATAAATTTATCGTATGGGATATAGTTAGATTCGTCGTAGCATGTAGTATCTAGAGATCAAATATTTTTGTGTGTCATTGTCCATAACTACACATATTTACAGTCAAACATATTTATTGGAGACCGTAAAAAGATTATGTACAAAATATGTTGAGATAGAGGGAGTAGCAAACAATCATTATAAACCTTATTATATGGTGCTTTCCCATAAATTGGTTTCAAATTTTCTTTTGAAAAATTAAATCAATTTAGTGAAGTAGAAATTCAGTGGGAAAGAACTAGGCCAAAAAAAAAAAGTCTTCGTCGAAGGACAATCTATCATACGACGCCGCATCATAATCCGACATCCATCTTTCCCAATGGAACAGCTCCGGCAATTAACGGCGACGGTTCGCGCCAAATCGAAGCAGGCGTCGTTACAATGGCTGGAAGGCCTCCGGGAAGCTTGCTGTCTCCACCGTGTTGTAATATATTGTCACCGGTCAAGAGACCTCGCGATCCGCACCGGCCAGTGCTTTCTCTTGAACGGCTTCCTCTTTTTGGGAAGGTAAAATTTACAACCCTCCATATCAACTGTTTTTACTACATTAATTACCGTTCAGAATCCAAATACTTTTAAAGGGTCTTGTCAAAATTTGATCTTGCATAGTACTTTGTGCGTGGAGAATACTGTAAATTTGGTCTGTTGAGGTTGAGTTTAAGCAGAGAAAAAGGTGTCTGTTGTGCTGATCTTTGATTTGTGTTGTGCAAATGTTGTTGATTTGCAGTATATTTATCTTAAGAGCTGCAATCATTCCAATGCTGCTGTGGATACTACCGGAACGATGCCCAGATGATCAATTTCGAGAAAGTTGCCATTTTGAGCTCGCATCAGGCTTCTATTCGTTCTTACGAGCAGCGCTAGTGCAACTCTTCTACGTAGGTGATTTGATATTCTCATCGAGTTTTGGTTATGCTATTTTAGTGAATTTGGATTAGTTTGTTACGATATGATGAGCGTTGCTTACATTGTGAGTAAATTTATTGACTTTATGATGATGACACTCACAGGTTTTCTGGTTCTACCCGATGTACATATTTAGCTTTATTCTCAGCACTTTATGGTACGCCTCTATTGAGTTGAATGCTTTATGTTTTTTCTATTCGTATTAATACCTCTAATATTGAATATGAGGAGTTGAATATTTGCATTAGCTTTCACTTGTTTATTGCCTAGCCAGTCGACTAAATCCCTTCTGCTCTAAGTAACCATTTCAACAATGGATATTGTTTAAACACGGAGTAGTTTTTTTCCTTTAGGAGGGTGTTAAGCACCTAGCCATTGTGCAATTTGCATCATTAAACCAAAGAGGTTAAATACTGATGTCAATTGAGCTATCAAATGCCTTATGCCTTACGCAATGTGAAATTTCCATTTTACAGTCACATTTCTTGTAGCTATTCTGGGGAAATATGTTACTTTCTTTGTACTATTTGTGAGAGGTTAAGTCTCTGCTAGTGTAAAGTACTATCTTCTCGACCACTTTGACATCATTTAGATGAAAATTTGATAATTCTGTATAGAAAATATATTTTTTGTGCAGTATTCATTGTTTCTTCTTCAGGTGAAGCATTGAGAATCCATGGTTAGGCTGAATAATGGGGCGATAAAGTGATGATTTTTGTGTTTAGCACATAACCTTTTCACATCTCATCTGTTTCACTGTGCATATTATCCAGGTATAACGATATAGCAAAATTTGGTTTCTTCGCCATCACAAAAGATGCGGATACTGGAGGAGAAAAGAGTAGTTCCACTGACAAGCCTAATGATCTCGAGGGGTAGGATTTGTATGTTTTCTGATGGCATAAGTGACTTTTAAAGGGATTTAGCAAGGACAGTAGCTTTTCATGAAGGTTGGAGAGCTGAACTGGCATATTGTTTTTCCATTGTAGGATAATGGTAGGAATAGCAGAACAATTCTACTCAGTCCTCCTACTGAGTTTCTTCTTCTTGCAGGTAAAACAGTTGTCATTTTATTTTTACTAGCTTTCAATGCTTATGATTCTGAACAAATGTAGCTTTCTTTCGTATGAATTGCAGGCTTATGTTACTGGACTTATCCCCTACATTGGAAAGCCAATCAGTTTTTCGCTACTTTCATGGATGTATGCATACTATTGTTTTGAGTAAGTACAAATTATATCGGCTACATGTTTCTCATATAGCATCTACATCTCTTTTAATGGACGATTGTTTCACTTTTTTTGTTCCGTAGATATAAATGGAATCTCTCTGGACTAAGCTTGGACAAGAGACTGGACTTCTTTGAATCCAACTGGGCATTCTTTGGCGGTTTCGGTAACTACCCACTGTCAGCTCCCACTACACTGTGTTTGCAGGGAACAGAAAAATTCTCTGTAGCCCGCTGAAATTAACTGATGATATAATAGGTTTATACTGTGATGTGGAATTTCAGGATGCCCGTGTATCCTAGCATTATACTTATTCTCTCCTCTGGTTAGCTACGGAGTTATGGCAATCCTCTATCCATTGGTACTCATACACACTGTTTAAATTTATATTTTGATTAAACAGAAAGGCTTAGCTAATCGGTCGATACTTGTCATAGGTATTATGAATTGTCTGTTATATCCTAATTATTATGAAAAAGCAAGGTTATAGAATATTGAAGTAATTATTCTTTTCAAGGACTCTTGTCAGAAGTCTCTTTAACAGGACCACTTGATTAAGTCAGTGTGTTTCCAAGGTTGGACTTTGCTAATGATTATGGGTTATTCTGGATGTTGTCATCCTCTAATTTGATGGTAATCTGTGTGTTTCAGTTTGTACTTACTGCCATAGGCTCCGAAGCTGACAAAATAATGGTTCTCCCTAGAAGGAAATGGAAAGGCTTTGGATTGGGGAGGCTTCCCATCTTTGTTGTTGCTGATTATTTATCGTAAGCTGTTTATCTTCAATTTAACTTCCACACTTCCGATGTTTGTTTGTTGTTGTAGTTTGACTACAAAATCTATTATGCTCAATATTGAATTCGTGGATATTGAAATGTAAAGCTTTGTAGGATGTCACTTGGCTTAGTTAGAACATATTTCTAAATATTTTAATTTAGGGTGAGTGTGGGGATTTACCTGAAAACCTTTAGGGCTATGCATGCAAATTTGCTTCTGTTTGCATAGAAGAACTGCTTTCACAATGTCTTTCTTCTATGATAGTAGCTTCTGGTTGTGTTGTATTGGAAATTTGTAAGTTGTTCCCCCAAACCTATTTCACTTGCAATATTAAAAGTCTAAGATGGAAATTGACTTGGAAGAGTCCTGCATTGACTGCTGACAGCAAAATTCGTTGAAACTTCTCCGATTCAATTAGTATTTCTATTGGTTTTAATGCTGTGGCAATGCCTTTTATATTCTTATCGTTTGTTTGTGCTTGTGATTTATTCAGTTGGCTTATACTAGACACTTAGTATTATTTTTGTACAAGTCTCTATTCAACTAGTATCCTGTTGTACTCTCAATTATGGCATGTGTGGGTAAAGGATATCATGTTAAACTGATAAGTTTATCACACCTTCTACTACGTAGATTGCGAGTATTGTCTCTTCTCCCCGCAAATTCCCGTCCGAAGTCAGAGGAATAGAGGCACTACAACGACCATCAACCTAACATTTGCCTTTCCTGGTATGTCTTCAGCTATCTTTTAAAATCGAAATTTCCTCTAAATCCGTGTTTGTTATAACTCCTATTACAAACTACAGTTTCTGCTTCCATTTGTAAGATACATTTTTTTTTGTTCTGCCATTTGTAAGATACTAAGATGAAGAGATCTTGTCAAAACTCGGAGCTTTCTCAATTCCTAAAAGTCTATGAATGGTCATGAAAGATCAAACACAGGCATTCGGGCGAGTAAAGCTCCAGAACTCAGTCATTGTTAGTGGTTTCGGATGCTTCAGAAGCAAGACCCGCACGACTCGACGATAATCTGTAAATACGTGCTGCTCTCCTGTCCGTGGAATCTACGTAGAAGATTTCTGAAATGTGCATTTCTTCCTATTCTTTTCAGCTGATGTACATAAACTCCCTTCCAAAAACAAGAATCGTTCTTAAATGTGGATTTGAAGTGCCTTTTCTTGTGCGAACATGGCTCTCTGCAGATTAAGTTGTGTTTTCCACTTGGCTCCAAAGATTGTGGAGGTGGTGTGGGAAGTGGGGGTTTGTACTGGTAAAATCATGTGCATGTCTGATAATGGAAGGTGGGCTTTGCTTGGTCTTTTGTTGGTAAAGAAAGTGGGTGGGAAGTTGCTTTTGTTATCCCACGCGGTTTCTTTTCTTTTTAGTCCTTTTTGGTCACTTGGGATGCCGCCTAAATTGTAGACAGAGATAAGCTGATGTTATGCTAATGCAAGTTTTGTCAAAATCTTGGAGAGATTCTGATGAGTAGGCAAAGGCACTGGGGACCAATAATGTCGACCCTGTTTTGCAGGTGGAAGTAGCCAAAATGGGAACTCACCCGAGTGCATCCATTTCAACTTGGAGGCATGAAATTTTGATTAAAATGCCTTGGTTTAAGATATTTCTTGTGAATGGTTTATGACGATTATAGGTTGGGTGCAAAGGTATACCCACTATTACATTGAGTTTTTCATCATTTTGGAAAATATATACTCCAGGTGTTATTATTGAGATAAACGCACACCAGTCTAGAATTTTACTTGTAGAGGTAAAATTAGTGAACGAAATAATTTTAATTTGACCAAAAAGGAAATGTGCGAATATTAAAAGACCAAATCAAAAGGGAAAGTGTATCAGTATTCAGAGACCAGGGGAGTATTATTGTTGCATGGAGATGGATCATCAACCACTTAAAATGAAAGCTCTAATTATATAGATTGTCATAATTCAATATATAAGATTATAGGTTCCTTCTTCTATTCTTCTTGCTCGCAACTGCTACCAAAGAATAAGGCATCGCTCGTTCAATGTTAATGCAAGAATTTGCTATCCAACCGTTGATGATCTCCACAAGCCCAGGACGCTTTCGGACCTACAAGACAGGCAGACTAAGGTAAGGCAGGCAGGCGCAGGGTCAACTGGGTCGTGCCTGCTCCGACGCTCCGATCAGCAGTGTACGTCATAAGGGAGAATATCTCAGATGAATAGTGCTAATATTGTAAAACCTACCTTGCTGAATGTGCATCCCCCTTGTTATATGCGTTTTGGTGGCTGATGGGACTCCTTCCGTACATCATGTCCCATCAGCCACTTGCTGGTCCCGTTGAGACCTTCTTTGAGCTCACTTATGCAATTGGGCCGAGCCACTTCCAAGAAGGGCCAAAGGTCATGTACGTTATTAAATCCCCCCAGCCCGAGACTTGACTGGCAAAGCCAAATTCGAAGCGGTGGGCTAAACTCCATCCCCCGGTCTAACAGGTCGCAAACAACCCGCCTGCTCTCTGTAGTCGGGTCGCTTCATCTCCTAGTGGGAAAACTGACGGTTTCCCAAATTTGAACTTTCAAGATCGTGCAGATGTGGTTTTAGTCAGAGCACATTCTGACAGTTATCCTACCTGCCTGGATCTTCGCCACACGTTCTCTCGCTCGCTTGACTTCGCATGCAGGCCCTTAAATTTTGCCCCTTCCCGAGACGGTTATCATCACGCCTCAACCATTTTGTTATCGCTAGACTTCGCATGCATTGCTTTAACTTTTCTTTTTTTATCGCCTTCTCCGCTTTTGACTCTCTTACCGGTTCCTTTTCAGGTATACTCTCGGTCTTTCTCCTTCATCCTTTTGTTTTCATTAAGATGGTTTCGACAGTTGGCCCTCCCAAAGAACCTTCGCACTACAATGCCACCAATCTTGGATTTCGTTCGACATGTCAGGTGATTGAGGCCGCCTTTAATGCCAATGAGATCACCTTCCATGACATAAGCGATTACGTTTCACTACCAGAATCCGGCCAGACCGTGTTGGACGCACCTTCGGGCACGATCGTGGTTTACATGGAAACCCTAGAATATTGTTGCCTTGGGTTCCCCCTTTCCCCCTTCTTCCAGGCCGTTCTGGCTTTCTATGAATTAAGTTTGACCGATTTACCTCCCAATTACGTTTGCCTTCTCTTAGGCTTTGAAGTTCTGTGTCGCCTCCTCTATGTCAAACCTTCCATGTTTTTTGCCAGCCAGCAAGAATGCCTACCAGCTAGAATTTTCTGAAGTTCCGGCAGGATAATCCTAAGTTCTTGACTGACTTCCCTACTCGTGCCTAGTGGAAGCAATGATTTGTCTTCGTAGATGCGTCTTTTGTCTTGGGCTTGGACTGGGTTCAGGAGGGCCTCTTGATAAGCCCGGAGAAAGGATGGGGGTCCCATCCTAGCGTGACTGAGATGGCTGCGAGTGAAGTGTGATCGCCTCTTGCGGGACTTCGCTCTGCGGGTTGTCGGCATGCCCTCCTTGCCACACGGCATAGCCCCCATGGAGGGTCTCTCCAGCTTGAGTGGTATAGGTTTATGGCTTTTTTGTCTGCTTATTTCTCTTTACTTACTTGTCTTTGTGTCCTAACTTTTTGTTTTTTCCCTACAGAGATGTCTGTTGCCAACTTCCTGGGTGATCTGTCAAGGCTCCCTCGTCGGACCACCAGTTCTCACCTCTCACTTGCCAGCGAAGATACTGCTGGCGTTGTGGACCAGAAAGTGGAAATCATACACGTGTCTAACACCGAGGTCTCTAACGAGGAGCCCATCCAGAAGAAAGCTCGTCGGTGTTCTGGGTGGAGGACGGAGAGAGGAGGCACTATCAGTGGCTTTGAGGTGATTCCTAAGGAGGTCCCTGAGACCCCAGCTTCTCAGCATGTTGCTCAGCCTAAGGACGTCAGCCTCATAGCCCTACCTATCCAGGTGGTTCCATTCTCACTCCCGTTCACCCGCGGTTCTTCCTCCTGGACCAACTCCTTGTCACTGCTGCAGCTCGGGCTGGGTTCATTTCCCAGACCCTTCCCCGCCCTCACTTTAACACTTGGCTCCAAGAGAGGTCTCTGAACGTGGGTGGGTCTAGCTCACTCGCCGACCGCTCTGTTTTGGTTGTTCTTGAGGTATGTTCTTTCTTCATTTCTTTTTCTATTGGTTTTCTGACACTGTCGGACTCATAAACTTCCTTGGTTTTTTTAGGTTCTTTGTGCTACCTAGGCGGTTCAGGAAGAGCTTGGCAACCTACAGGCCGAGAACAGTGAGCTTAAGGTAGGTTTTACAATATTCAGCAACGTATTGCTGAGGTGGAGCAGGACCTTGAGCTGGAGAGGGGGGGTCAGACTGGGGATGATGCTGCTAAGCCTTGAAGGCTTTATAATTTAAATTTATTTTGATTGGTGTTGTATTTCCCCTGCTGAGGGATGAGACAATGTTACTTTCCTTTTTTTCCTTTTGTTTTGGGTATTCCCTCATTGAACTTATTGGTTTGGGGTATCCCTTCTTCCCCTCTTTAGTTGCAAATTTGGCACTTTCCTTCATTTTTTCTTTCTACTCTTTTTTGCATCTATCCTTCTTGATCATCTTTCCCCACTTTGTGCTTAGCTTGTTTTTCGTTTTGACAACCATTGGGATATTTTCTGATGGTTGTGCCTGTGTCGAACTCCTTGTTCTTTCTTAGCGGTCGTAATTGTGGCTAAAATGCTTCTTTTATTTTTCTTATTGTTTGGACTTTGTTCGCCTTTTAGTGGTTTTCAGCTGTCGGAATTGCAGTTTTGCTTCTTTCTTGATGGCTATGGTCGCTGCTGGAACATGTTTCTTTTGCATGCTTGCTCCCGGCTCACAATTTTCCAGGCTGTTGGGGCCAGGATTGCAACTTTTAGCCTGGGTCGGCTCATTACTTGATGACCATGGTTGTGTCCGGAGTTAAATAATTTGCCTGCTTGCCCTAGGCATGCAATTTACCTGGCTGTTGGGACCAGGGTTGCGAATTTTAGCTTGGGTTTGCTCGTTAATCAACGGTTGTGGCAGTGGGTGGAGTTAAATATTTTGCCTGCTTGCCCCAAGCATGCAATTTTCCTGGCTGTTGAGTCCAGGATTGCGACGTTTAGCCTGGTCGGCTCGTTACTCAACAACTATGGCTGTGGTCGAAGTTAAATCTTTTGCATGTTTACCTATGGCTTGCAATTTTCTTGGCTATTGGAGCTAGGGTTGCAACTTTTAGCCTGGGTTAGGTTCGTTTTACCCATTCTTTCGATCACTTTCTCCCCTGCATTTAAACTTCATAAAACAACAAAAAGGGCTAGGTCGCAAGCTGCGATTCCCTTAAGGTCATGCCTCTTATGGGTTCACAAAAGACTTGATCTTCTCAGGAGTCACCTCCTCGCCTGCTCGCAAAATCATATTGCATGTCTGTAGGTGTCAGGTGCATAATCATACTCCATAACTACTTATGCATAGTACCTTCTTAGGTGGGTGATGTTCCAAATAAGAGGAATAAGCCTGCCATCAGGTGTTTCCAGCTTGTAAGATCATTTCCCTAGCACCTCGGTTACCTTGTGTGGGCCTTCCCATTTTTATCGAGCTTTTTATCCCTGGACTCCGCTTGCTTCATTTTTCCTTAACGCGAGGTCTCCCACTTTTAAAGCTCTGGGCCTGACCTTACTATCGTAATGCTGCTCCATCCATGACTTATACGCCGCCTCCTTTAGCGACGCTTTCTCCCAGAGTTCATCAAGCCATTCCAGGTAAATTTTGTGATATTATTCCCAGTCGCACTTTCTACAACCTCTGCTTCTACCCACTTCGTGAAGTAATTTATTGCCACTACCAAAAATCTTTTCTTCCCTGCTGCCCCCGGGAATGGTCCTGCAATGTCAATCCCCCTTTGGCAAAAGGCCAGGGCGATCTTATGCTGATCATCCGTTCTGCAGGGAGCCTCTGCACCCTGGAATGCTCCTGACATCTATGGCATTCCTTCACCAATTCCTCCGCGTCTTCCCTCATAGTTGGCCAGTAATACCCTGCTAGTATGGCTCGCAGTGTGACTGTCCTTGGTCCTTGATGGCTTCCGTAATATCTCTCGTGTATCTCCCTAAGGACCGTGTCTTCCAGCTCGGGCTTTGCCCATCTAACCCACGGCTCTATGTATCACCTTTTATACAACAATCCACTTTTTAAGGCACACTGCAACACTTTTCTCTAGACCGTCCTCGCCTCCTTATCGCCTACTGGAAACATCCCTTGTTTCAGGTAACCTCCGAGGGGTGTTGTCCAATTGGGAACCGCATCCTGAATTGCCGCCACAAGGTTTGTCTTTGTTGACCTGCTTGCTAGCTCCTCCGCCAACACAGGCTTGATTAAGTGTGCGTGTACTAAGGATGCCAGCTTGCTAAGTGATTCTGCCCTTGTGTTTTGAGACCTTAGGACCTAAGTGATGTCAAATTCCTCAAACCCAGCTGCTAGACTCCCGACCTTATCTCTGTACTTCATTATCGTTGGCTCTCTGGCAGCATACTGCCATTGTACTGATTGGCTACCTGTATGGAATCTCTGTGAGCCTGCAATTTCATTGTTACCAACTTCTTGGCTACTTCCATGCCCGCTATCAGTGCCTCATACTCTGCCTCATTGTTTGATGCAAGAAATTTAAAATGCATGGTGTAAGTTGTCTCCACGCCTTATGGATCTGATATTACTACTAGGCCTGCTCCCGCACTTTCCACCCTGAATGCTCCGTCCACATATAGTTTCCACACGCCTGGCCCTGTCAGGCCGCCCGTGCTCACTATCCGGGTCTGACTCTGTACCTCTTTTGGTGTTTTCATTTTTTTTCTTCTGTGGGCATTTTTGCCAGGAAGTCCGCCATTACCTGCCCCTGCATTGCTCTTCTTGGGCATGTTTGATGGCATGTTCTCCCAATTCCACTTCCCACTTCATCATTCTTCCTGAAGCCTCTGGCTTAGTCAGTATCGCCTTCAACTGCTGGTTGGTCAGTACTACCACATGGTGTGCCTGGAAGCACTACCTTAGCCTCATTGCCGCATGGACCACTCCCAACGCTAGCTTCTCCTGATTCGTATATCCTCTCTCCGGCCCCAAAAAAGCCCAGCTCATAAAGTACACTGGATGTTGTATCATGTTTTCCTCCTTCACCGGCGCACCACTGATTGCCTTCTCACTAGCTGCCACATAGAAATACACGGTCTCCCCCTTCTATGGGCTAGTTAAGGTGGGAAGATCTTTCAGGTAGGCTTTAAGCTCTTCAAATTCTTTCTCTTCAAGCTCTCCCTAATATATTGCCCCCTTTTTATCTACACACCCTTTCAAGGTCTTGAAGAAAAGGTGTGCTCTTTCTGCTGCCTGTGACATGAAACAATTCATGACTGTCAACTTCCCTTTTAGGCTCTGGACTCTTTTCACAGTGTCGGGTGATTTCATTTCTAAAATTACTTTGATCTTCTTCGGATTTTCTCTTAGCCCCTCGTTGGACACCATGTGCCCTAGAAACTTTATTGCCCTTGCGCCAAACTGACATTTTGATGGGTTCAACCTCACCCGTGTCTCCCTAAATCTCACTAGTGTTTCCCTGACATCCTCTAGAAAGATCTCGTACTGGCTGCTCTTTATGATCATGTCATCTACATACACTTACAGGTTCCTTCTGAACTGCTTCTGAAAAATCTTATCCACCACCCTCTTGTAGGTGGCCCTGGCATTCCTCAGGCCGAACGACATCATTCGATAACCAAAGGCTCCCTTCTCAGTAATAAATGCATATTTTTCTATATCGGTATCTAGCATGGGAATTTGGTGGCACCCATTATATGCATCAAGAAAATATTTAATTGGATAATTGGTAAGGGCGTCTGTGTTTTGGTCTATGACTGCCATTGGGTAGCAATCCTTAGGACATGACTTTTTCAAGTCTGTGTAGTCTACGCACATCCTCCAGCTGCCATCCACCTTTTTCACCAACACGGGGTTGGCCATCCAGGTCGGGTAGGGGATTTCATGTAGGATCCCCACTGCGACCAGCTAGCTTACCTTCTTGTTTACTGCCTCGTTTCTCTCTCTGCAAAGCAACCTCCCCTTCTGTTTCACCGGCTTGTGGGATAAGTCCACTTTCAACTCATGACAGCCCACATCCTTGGGAACTCCAGTCATATCCTATGGTCTCCAGTCAAAGGCCTTCTTGTTTTCCCTTAGCACCTTTATTAGCTCTATTTTTACTTCAGGGGGGAGTGCTGCCCCTACCTGCACTGACTGGTCCCCACTCACCTTCATTGCTTCTACTTTCGCACCCAGTTTTGACATTTAATCTACACATGTGATCATCCTGGCAGGCCGGGGCTTGCTGGCCTATTTTCCTTAGCTTTCACTGTCATCCTCTCGCTTACGCTTACTGAGAGCAATCATATAGCATTCCCTAGCTTTCTGCTGGTCTCCTTTAACAGATGTTATTCCTCCCCCTGTTGGGAACTTCAAAATCAAATGTAGGGTTGACACAATCCACTTTAGCAGCACTAGGGCTGGCCTATCCAGTATTAAATTGTATGGACTATTCGCATTCATAACTATGAACTCCATGTCAACAGTTTCACCCTTGGCTCCTTCCCTCACCGTCATATAAGGGAGTATGGTCCCTTCTGTCCATATTATCCTGTCTGCAAAATCCACCAACAGAATATTTTTTGGCTCCAACTTCCTCTTCGTGCTCTCATCCAATTTCTCAAAGCAGCTCCAATACATGATTTCTGCTGAACTTTCACTATCCATATATAATCACTGGATCCTCTTGGCCATCACTCTTACTGTTATTACCACTGCATCTCCTCCCGTCAGCTTGTCCGGTATGGGGTCATTGGAGTCAAACGCTATTGCTTTGTTTGTCCCCAACTTCCTATGTTCTGGTGTTGGCCGTAGCGTCTATCTGCATCGTGCTTTCCATTAAGACTATGTTCTTCCTCCTACACTTCCTCCTATGATGGTGTATATGCTTATTACCGTAGCTGGTCTGTTGTCTTCTATCGGGAATCCTACCTTTGTCTTTTTCCCCGCTCCTTCCCAGCTTCAGCTCTGGAAACTTCTTTCTCTTGTCTTGCATGCGCTTCCTATCAGGGTTTCTTGCTCTGCGTGTCCCTTCTACTGCCTTCGGAACCCTCTATGCTCATTTTTTCCTGATAAGTGACCTTGTTATGGGCTCTTGCACTCTTTGCTAAGTGTACGAGCTCACCGCTCTGGACGCAGTCCTCAATGTTGTGCTTCAAGTGGATGCAACCATTCGTGTCATGGCCATTATCATTGTGGTGATCACAAAATTGAGATTTGTTCCTCTTCTTGAGGTCTTTCTTTATTCTTGGCTACACATTCAGTATTCTTTTCCCTGCGTACAGGGAAAATATTTCTTTGGGTGTTTTGATGAGTGGTGTGAAGACCATCTCTGACTTGTTGAACCTGCTAGGCATTAGTTGGGCACCTATCTTGGTGTGCTCCGCCCTCTTGGTTTTTCTATCTCCATCTGTCTCAGTCCTCCGTTAGCCCTGGCCGACCTATGTCTCCTTTCTCCTCTTGTCAGCCAGGTCCGCCTTCTTAAAGTTCCCCCACTCTCTTCATCAATTGTCCCTGGCGGGTAGGTCCCTCAGCAACAGTTCATATCTTAAGCCGTTTATGAATGTGTCGATGAGGAACTGGCTGCTTCTTTCTTCTACCTGGTTTGCCTCATCATTGAACCGTTCCTAGTACGGCGCCAGTGTCTCTTCCCATTTTTGCCTGATGCCAATAACTCAGAATTTATCTTTTGAAATTTCTTCCTCCGCATGAAGCATGCCAAGAACTTCCGCTTCAACTGACTGAAGCTATCGATGGTCTCATCCTCCAAGTTCTCGAACCACACCCCGGTTGCTGTTGTCAGGATGGATTCGAACACCTTGCACCAAATGGAATGCGATATTGCAAAGGTATCTATGCAAATGTATGCAAATGGTCTTCTGGATCTGCTTCGCCATAATATTTCCCCAAGTTTATCGGTATCTTCAACTTCAGTTATAGCATGAACATCTGAAACCTCCTGGTGAAGAGAGAGAGAGCCAATGCTCTCCTTCCTCGTTTTATGCTCCAGTCACCTGACTGGGGCCTTCCCCCTAGCGTGTTCCTTCACCCTTGGCGGTGTCACATAGCCTTCTTGTCACTTGTGGTCTGCTGCAGTTTCCCCTTCAGCGACTGGTATCTTCCTTCCAGAGTGAGCCCTGCTCCGCACTGTCTTTGAGCCTTTCCCCCTTCGGTTGGGCTCCTCGCGATCTTCTTCCTGTTCTGGGAACAGTTTTGTTAGATGCAAGCTCGCACCTCTTCGCCTAGTCTCTTCATTCTGGAAATCCTCCATATCCTTCATCCTCTTCAACATCTCATTCTGAGATGCTAGAAACGCCTGAAGTACCTTCGATTTGTTTGCTAGCTCTGTTGAGGTGCGAAGCTGGTGTCTTTCTCATGTCGGTGTTAGCGCTAGGATTGAGTCATCCTCTTGATGCGGCATGTCCTCCATAACAACCTGGTTGAGCAGATTTCTCATCGGGTGTGCCTCCATGTCATTCAAGTTGCGCAGATGCTAAAGATTATGCGATCCCCACAGACGCCACTAATGTTAATGCAATAATTTGCTATCTAACTGTTGATGAACTCCACAAGCCCAGGATGCTTCCGAACTTGCAAGACAGGAAGACTAAGTTCAGGAAAGCAGGCGCAGGGTCGTGCTTGTTCTGACGCTCCGGTCAATCGTGTACATCATAAGGGAGAATATCCCAAATGAATAATGTTAAGATTGTAAAACCTACCTAGCGAACGTGCATCCCCCTTATTATATGTGTTTTAGTGGCTGATGGGACTCCTTCCATACGTCATGTCCCATCAGCCACTTGCTAGTCCTGCTGGGACCTTCTTTGGGCTCCCTTGCGAAATTGGGCCGAGCCACTTCCAAGTTGGGCCAAAGGCACTGTACATTATAATTCAACAAGATTTATCATTCCCCAAACAAATCCATAAACCCGAATCGATTTCACTCTCAATCTCAACATTTCACATTTAGGAAAATCCCAATATTCCACATGACAGGTGTTCGGGAAATTGCAGGTATTACATTTTTGTGTAATTTTGCACTATTACTTTCTCCATCCGCATTTTTTGCACTAGCATATTCTAGTAAGTTCTCTTCATAATCACTGTGAGCAAAAGGTCTGAGGCTAATTGTGCATATCTGTAAAAATTACGTGTTAATTCTGTGATTAATGACTTGTTTTGGAAAGAATGAATTGTTCTAGGGTTTTTACATTGTAAATTTGGTACATGGGGAATTCTGTCGATTTCTTGAAAGTGCCGGTAAATGATTGAGAGATTTCTTGAACATGAGTGATGAAGGTACATCAGAGAGTTCGAGAGTGGTAAAGGATGTGATTGTGGATATGTTTGGTTTACAACGGGGACTGTTTCATGTTTGATTAACTGAGTGAGATGGCAAGCGTATGAGTGAGTGCATAGACTCTATTTGCTGAATTTGAGAAGCATTCTTAACGAAAGATGATTGTAGCACCCCCCATCTTGATATCAAGAAGACATAAACGAAGTCTAGTCATGAACATATCTTTATGATCTTCACTAATACAAGGGATGAATTCCTCTGAATTCCAAGCACTAGTTGCACCAAATTAACACAAAGAATCTAATGGTTTTAAGCATTAATTTATAATCGACGATGAGAATTCATCCAACGACAGCCTGGAGTCAGATTTTGCCATGTTTTTCAAAGGCGAGAAGGCCATTGCTTACCACGAACCTAAAATTACGCTAAAAAATCCTCACATTCTTACGCTAAACGACTGAATTCGGGTTTTCTGAATTTGTTAGTTAACATATTGAATTCTAATTTTAAATCGATCCAAATTCCCTAACTTGAGCTTGTGGTGGTCAGAGATTGGGTGTTATATTTCCCGCCTTCGATTATTGGCTAGGTGTCGCCTTCTTAGCAATTGAAAACCCTGACCTGCAGTGATATGAGCTATGCGACATAGGTCGCCAGAGCTGGCCACCTCTTGCCCAAAGTCGCAGTGGTCAGATACGGCGTAGGTCCGGCGAGGTGGCATGGTGGCAAGGGTTTTGAATGGTGAAGAATAAAGAAGTCGTGGAAAGAATAAAGAAGTCGTGGAAAGAATAAAGAAGAAAAAAAAGAAGAAGAAGAAGAAGAAAATGGGGAAAAAGAAAGAAGAAGAAAAGGGAAGAATAAGAGGGCATTTCTACCTCTTCCCCCTTTTTCTTTCTTTTAATAAGGGGTAAAATGGTAATTTTATTAAATTCATACCAAATTTCCCATGGACAATTGAAGTAAATGGAATCCAGGGTTATATTGACACACATCATAAAATTAGAGTTATTTTGGTACTTTCTCATTTTGAAGGAATAGATTGACACTTTTACCTAAAATTAGAATTATGTTAGCACTTGACTCTTTATTTTACCGCCCTTAGTATATAATTATAGTGTCAAATAAATAAAAATGAAGGAAATATAATTAAACAAAAACATGGAGATGTTCGCCCCTTGAAAGACGGTCTTCCATAAGCTATGAGAAGACCAATTTTTAAACTACAAATTAGAAGCAATGAAGATAAAAATTTGGGTTGCATTAATCGGGTCATAAAATTAAGGCAAAGTCTTGGGAAAGACCGTCTTTCCATAGGTTAATGGAAAGACGAAATTTAATTAGAATAATGAAAAAGTAAAAGGTTTAAGTTACAATATTAAAAATTTATTATGCAACGTGTAGAAGTTATAAATTTATGACCTGATTTAATTCAACCCAAAAAACTTATCATCATTTCTTCTAATTTACAGTTTAAACCGTGACATTTTCATGACTTATGGAAAGACCGTCTTTCAAGAGACGGACTCTAAACTTTATAACTTCAGCATGTTGCATGCCAAATTTGTAATATTGCAACTAAAATCTTTTACAATTTTATTATTTTATTTAAATTCCGTCTGTTCATAAACTTATGAAAAAATGTTCTTTTCCAAAACTTAGGGTAAAGAAAAAGATAAATATTGTTTCAAAGAAAAAATAGGAAAAGGCTAATGAGGCAGTAGAATAATTGGCTTGGGATAGAATAATTGAGTTGAAGGGTACAAATATATCAACGTCAGGAATTGCGTGTCAGCATCGGAGGGGAGGGCCGACTTCTCCCCATCAACCCATCACCATTACTATAAATCACTTCATAATTACTGCGACAATCACGGATTCAGTGGACCTTTCTCTACGTTATAAACGCTCTTTAACACAAATAACACGCACTTACATCCGACTAGAGCTGTGTTTAACGACTCGGGCAACTCACAATTAAATTCACAGGAAATATATAAATATAGTTTTATATAATTAAAAAAATTCAGATATAAGACTCAGATAATTTTTAATGTAAATATAATCTTAACCACTTAACGAAAGTGCAAGTATAACATTTTGGTGACATTTTCAGTGTTGACCTTGTTTTGCTGGAGTTGACCTCCCAAAAATGACAAAAATGCCTTGGACGTAAAGCTAAAATTGGGTGGATAATTATACTTTTATGTTAGACCGCCGCCGGACCAGGTAGGATTATATCGGCACATTATGAAATTTGATAGGGTTATATCAGCACATTCCTAAAACTTTTAGGGTTATATCAGGACATTCATAAAAAATATAGGGTTATATCAGCACATATTATAAAAGCAAAACCCATCAACATTAAAACTCCTAGGTCAAAAAACGCAACAAAATAACAACTACACACACAACACCAAGGTTATCCAATCATTAATCCGGACTAAATTCAACGAAAAAAAATATCATCAAAATCCTTATGTTCAATACCATATATACCGCTTATCTCTATTCATCTTACGAGAAGCATAAGAAAATCACTTAATCAAATTCAATATTGCATTAATCTAGTGAATTAAGGGGAATTTAGGATGAAAACACCATTTTTAAAAGGTTCCTGCACGTCCACTTCAACATCCACTATGTCGACCTCGCCAAATCTCTTTCTTCAAACTAGAATCACACTTTGGAACGTCAACAATCGATAGAAGAGGTTGAAATGGTGGTTGCATGCAGTTGGTGTTGATTTTGTAGTAATATGACATTTTGTTTCTATAGTATGTGCAAATATAACTCTACATATTTTACGAATGTGCTGACATAACCCTATAAGTTTTAGGAATGTGCTGATATAACCCTATCAAATTTCATAATGTGCCGATATAACCCAACATGGTCCGGCAACGATTCGACGGCGACCCGGTGGTGGTCTGGCGGCGGTTCGGTGGTGGTCCTATTTTTTAGTTTTTTTTCAGAAGGGCAAAAATATCTTTTAATTAAATTCCAGCTGAAAGTTACCGAAAAATGTTATATTTACACTTTCACTTATTATCTAGGGTTATATTTTCACTTTCAAGTATCATATGATTATATGTGCACTTTTGTAAATTATATAAGGTTATACATGAACTTCGCATTGACTCATTTAACTTAGAAGTTGAGTAAACGTGTTAGTTAGTGCTTATGTTCATTTCAGTTTATTTCATTCTAGTTTAAATTAATTTAGATCAGTTATGTGTTCATTTAATTTGACGCAACTTAACTTAATTAAATTATACATTAATATTTTTAAGTACAATTAATTTTAGTTCAATTCAAATCAGACCATACCAAATCAGTTCGAGAAAATAGGTCCTACGTTTATGTTTGATTTGTAAGATTTGTGAGTGGTTCAATAATAACCACTCCTTTCGTTTCAAAAATAAATGGCGAAATTTGTTTTTGCTTTCTCTTTTATGGCTGCTAACTTCTATTACACTTTTGTCTAATACTACATATTATACCAGTAAAATTTTACCTTGTGTTCCTTCTAATAAAATTATACCGATATGAAAATTATTACACTAATATTAGTTAATTTATGAGGGACAAATGACAGATTTTTACACTAATATAGTGTTACACAAAAGTGTAACAGAAGATCCAGAAACCTCTTATATGTAAGGTGATGTGATAGAGAATATATATTTGAAAAGGTTAAGATATTTTGGAAAATCAGTGGGCAAAATTTGAAGGTTGTTAAAGTTAAAGAGTACATCATGAGAATTTAGCAACATTTCTTTGCTATTTTGAATAACTTACAAATTATACTATTTTAATAGAGAAGGACCAAAAAAAAATTTGTTGAATGACTTTTGTTGGGATGAATATGTTAAATTTTGAATTGAGTTAAAAATTCATGTAATCTAATATGTTATGATATGGAATTAACACAAATGAAATTTGATCTGCCTTGAAATGTCTTGGTTGTTCTTGTTTGGTAAGGTCAAATTTTGATCTGAACTGATTCAATTATTTTAAAATTTGAATAGAGTAAAAAAGAGGGCACAACTCAACCTGTTATGACCAGTCATAATCCTAGATAACATCTTGAGCTAAATCATTCCGATCATTGGGATTTATTTGGGTCGAATTTTGATCATAACTGATCTGGCTGGTTAGAACATTTTAAATATATATATTGTTTTAAAAAAATTATCCGCTTTACCATCATGTTCCGGACTATTATGATCCGTCTCGGTCCAAAGTTGTAAAACTAAAATTGAGATGCTTGATTTGAATTGTTAGTACGAACATATTCCATCCGTTTCAATAAGAGTGACACACTAAGTTTAGACTCTTGGATTAATGTGAAGAAAATGAGAGGTTGAAATTGAGTGTAGAAAGTAAAAAGTAGAAAGAGCGGATTAGATTGTAAGAATTTTGCCAAAAATAGAAAGTATGGCATAAATCTCAATAATACAAGTGCGGCACTTTTAGTAAAACGAGGGGAATATTTGAAATAGGAAAATATGATGGTACTGTGACAGTTCAATTGCAGTCTTGTTAGATTAATAGTACTAATATGTTTTAAAAAGTTTACTTTTATGTTAACTTTAGTTCTGTCCGAAATAAGAGTGAAAATTAGCTGCCCACAGTGACACATGGCTTGCAGATACTATTGGGTGTCAAGTTAGTTAAATTTCCAGCCATTTGTAATAGAATTTCTACACATGAAAACATCAATTTGTTGGAATAGTTTTACGGATTGTGTTATTTTCAAATATCGACAATTACAATGCTAGAGTTTCAACTTTTCAATATAGAGTGGAGTTCCAGTCAATGTGTGAAGTTTCAAAAGTTCAACTTTCACTCCCAAAATAAGAAAAGTTAACATTGGATTCTTTGCAATAAGAGTTGCTTGCTTAAAAGGGTGAAGATGGAATAGGAATCTCCAATAAGCCAAAAGGAAGGAGGCAACATGATTGAACTACGTGGGAATAAAGGCCTAATTTACTCATTTGGTGGACGAATCCACACAAGTACTTCAGATTAGGTGTGTGTGTATTGAAGAAATGGGCATTCATTAACATTCTCTTTGGCACCAACCTTTATCTAACGGATCAGTGTCCCAACATATTTGAAATGTTATTTCTCAATAAGAAATAGATCATTGTTCTTTTGAATTGATTTCCCGTGCTACTGAACTAAAATTAAACACAGAAAAATACAAGAATGTAGAATAAAACCAAGGTAGAAATTGTATACATAAAATTTTATTGAATTGAATTGAACAGAAGTAGTACAGCGAATCAAGGAGAACACGAACTACTTTCAATAATGTAGCAATATCATTTCAGCTTTACAGCAATTCCCTCTAATTTAATTAATTTTAGTTCTTCGGTTCAGATCACATAATGGCCTAAATATGACGACTCCAAATCATAATTAGAACCTATAGATTTGATTTGAAAGTGGCTAGCAGATGAAACCCAAAGACTTTTCAAGTGAAATGTCATGAGGAAAATGCGTAGGAGACGAGTCACGGAGATGGAAAAGTACTTTCTTTTCTGATCACATCTTAAAGCCAAAAAAGGGAATGGAATAAACCAGAAAATATTTAAGTATAGAAAAAAAGCACCCGTGGTCTGCATTTCTGATCTCTCTTTCCTTCATTCAACCAATAAATGGCAAACTCAAAATTAAATTTCTGAACCACCTTTTCTTAGCCTCTGACAATCTTATTCACCAAAGGAAAAAAAAAATCCCATGACTCATTTGCTGCAACTTTTTTTTTGTCTTCCTATCATTTTCTGAATGCGGCAAATACCAAAACAGAATAGAATAAAAATAGAATATCATATAATTATCAACTTATCATCATTCTACCACATCCTTCTATACAGTCCCTCTTCAAATCCTAACCAAACCAACAAATTTACAATGCAAAATCCTCACAACAATATTTCAATCCCCAAAATAACCCCCCAAAATTAACCAAGAAAAACTGGGAGAAGAGAAAGATATGAATATGATACCTATCTTATGAATCAACCACCATCTTCTTCATCTGCAACAATAACAACAAATCAAATTGCAATCAGCATTTCCACTAAACATGATTTTAAGAAAATGAAGAGTCTTACCATTTCGATTATTGGGAATTATTGGGGCCGTCGTCGCCGCTGTCGGTGGACTGGGGATGGTGCTGCTGCTGCTGCTGATGCTGGTGGTGTTGATCCATGGAGTGATGGTGGTGGTGGTGATTTGCCTGATCGGAGTTCATATTCAAACCGCCTCTGGAGTAGGCGTTCAGCGCCGCCAGCATTCCCAAATTGGACTCGGTGCCGAGACCCAATTGCTGTGAAGGCTGCTGTTGTTGCTGCTGCTGCATGAGCATTGACCCGAGTTGCAGCGGGTTGCCCCGGCCGCCTTGGAACTCCATGTTTCCGGGGAGGTTGAACCTCGTGGACATGAACTGGAGCGGAGCTTGGAGGGTGTTTCCAGTGGCACTGGGGAACGGCCACATGGGTTGCTGCTGGTTGTGGTCGGAGGGGACGGCTCCGGAGGTGCCCGCCACCGCTGCAGCCAGGGTTTGGGTGTTTCCGCCGCCGGTGGTGACTGGGAGCATCCAGAACGTGTTGCCGGTGGTGCCCGTGGCGGGGCCCGGCGCGACGGCCCACATGGCGGTGGTTGGGAGCATACCCGGGTGGCGGAGGAGCATGCCGGAGGACGGACCCGGGGAGTCCTGGGCGGCGTTTTCGTTTCCGTTTCCTCCACTACCGCCGCCGTCGCCGCCTTTGAAGTGTTTGTTGGACGGGGAATTCGACTCCGCCCCATCTCCGCCGCCGCTGGGCCCTTCCTCCTTGAACAAATCTTCTCTGTATCTCTTCCGGAGGTAATTGCCGGTGGCGTCCTGCCCTCCGCCGTTGTCTCCGCCGCCGCTGCCGGGGATTTGTTCTGCCATTTGATTGGGCGTTAGCAAATGCTGGTGCTGCTGCGGGTGAAACCCCAGCATGTGAGAGTATCCTTCCTCGTAAGGGTGGCGCGCCAGCGCCAGCGCGCTGTGAAAAGAGTGTGGAGCCGATTTCGACGGCGGCGCCGAGAGGGTGGAGCCGCTGCTGCGGATGGAGATGTTCAAGGTGGAGTAATTCGCCGGAATTGTACCGGTTCCCGTGGCGGCTATGATAGCCGGCTCGGCTTGCTGTAACAGCCACTCAATTGTTTCGCCGTCGGACTTGTGCCCGAGCTCTCTAGTCAACTGGAAAACCCTGGCGGCGCAAGCCGCCGGCATTCGGATGCGCCGGCCTCGTCCGTCGACCTTCGTGTGCCGGTCTTTGGTTGATCTCTTGGCCGGCGGCTGAGCCGCCACCGTCTGCGTCTGGGGTTTTTTAGAAGGGTCAGTTAGGCCTTCGGATCTGGTAGCTATAGCAAGGGAGGCGTCCACCATATGAGGCGGCGGCTGGGCGGCGGAGGACGACGGAGAAGCGGCGGCGGAGGCAGAGGATGAGTTGGCAACGGTAACACTAGTACTACTCGTGAGCCCAGCTGGGGTGGAGATGGGGCTGATGCTAAAAGGACCATGCTGCTGCGGTGGCTGGAGGTGGTGGTGTTGCGGCGGTTGGTGGTGGTGGAGGTGGTGGAGGTGGAAGGGGGGGAGGTGGTAAGGCTGAGAAGTTGCCTCCGCCGCGGCGGCGGAGGTGGAGGAGGAGGTGTTATTAGCTCTATTGCTGTTGGTGTTATTGAGGTTGGTTTGTTTATTGTTTTGTAGATCAGTGAGTTCCATGTTTTTGGTCTATGTCTGGTGTGGGGCTAATGGTCTTTCTCAAATAATAAGAAATTTGTGTGAGATGGATGTGGGGTGGGTTCAGCTGTGATGATGTCTCCTTGTTTCTTTTTCCTTTTTCTCCATATCCCTCTCTTCTTCTTCCTCCTGTGCTCTGCTTCTCGAGGAGAGAGAAAGTGGGACGAGAGAGGGAGAGAGAGAGGAGGAGGAGAATGGGGTCTGTAGCAGTAGCAAGATAGAAAGAATGGACCCAACTGGCTTGTGACATAAGACTAAACAACTTGTTTTTGTGGGGCTGGCTGTTCTTTGCCGCATTGACTCTTGTCTTCTTCCCCAATACCAACACACAACAAATTCCACAAATTTCCCCTCCCACACTAAAACCTACTCACTTTTTAATGTAGATTTTTGAATTTTGAATATTTAGTCGGCAATTTTATTCAACGCATGTAGCATTTGAGTTATCAACTGATTCATAGTGCATTACTTTTTTACAGCTACGCGATTCGAGACTTGTAGCTGCTTTTGAGTTATTAACTGACTCACGGTTCATTACCTTTTTTACCTGTTTTGGTGAAACAAATGTGAGCGGCAAATGACTGAATCTTAAGAGACCGTGGTACAATGATTCGCAAATATACTGCCATTTGAACACTGATTTGGGTGTCAAAACTTGCTGAGTTGTAAGGGATGGAGATTGAAGAAGAAAGGTCAAGGTTCAAAAAACTCAACCCCAGTAATGTACAAATATTATTTTATCATGAAGTTTGCCTTTCCCATAACTATCGTACAGTGCATTCAAATTCAATATCTGCAGGAGCCAAGAAATGTAAAACGGTAAAGTTTATATTTTCACTGCTTTAGGGTGCACGGTAAAGAACCTGAAAATGGTACTGCTTATCTTCTTGTCTCCATTGCGCAGATTAAAGCGGCAGTAACAGTCTCCCAAAATAAAATTTACTGTTATATGCACAAACAGGATCCTCACTTTTTCCCCTCAGACATCACGTGTGAATGCAGGCCCCCCACGCTCAAACACACACTCACACATGAAAGGTGAACTGCGTTTGTGCGAGTACTGAGTACTTAGGGATTGTCAAATTGCCTTTACCGTATTTTAGTACCCTAATGATGATTAGTGTGCCTTAAAGTCCACTATTGGGTGTAAATTAAGTTACAACTTTAAATACTCCCCCCATTTCACTAATAGAGCACCATAGGTTAAGTTGATTGAATTTAGGTGAAAAAGAAATGAATTGATGGAAAGTAAATAGTAGAATGAGTGGATGAAATTAAAGGAATCCTGCCAAAAAAGGAAAAATATGTCATTTAAAAAAATCATCTCATTAATGCAAGTGTCCCACTAATATAGGATCATGGAAGTAATACTCCCTCCATTTCACTAAGAGTGGCGCACTAGATTTAGGCTATTGGATTAATGTGCAGAAAATGAGAGGTTGAAATTGAGTGTAGAAAGTAAAAAGTAGAATGAGTGGATGAGATTGTAGGAATCTTGCAAAAAAATGAAAAGGGTGACATTTAAGAAAAAATATCCCAATAAGGCAAGTGTGTCACTCTTAGTGAACCATGGAGAGTATAAGTTTATGGAGTGGGTCTCCTGGCATGCGCCATGTCAATAAGTTTATGAAAATGTCATTTATTTTTTACTTTATAAGTATACTTCATTTGTCAAATGACATAGTACTAAATTTTGAAATTTCAAAAATATTTTTTTATATTACATATTTTTGTACTTTCAAATTCAAATACATTATAACTTACTTTAACTTTTATAATATAATATTTAAATTTTATAAAAAAATTAAAACATTTAATGTAAAAATTACAATAGACTGTCTATAAATTTATAAATAGGCTGCTTTTCCGAGACTTTCTCAAGTTTGTAAAACAGATCCATTTAATATCAACTAATTCTAAAATAGAACTTTATATTTCTACTATGAACGTGTAATTTTACTGTTTGGTTTGTAATCAATGTGCAGAATAAACTATAGCTATGTCCTCGAGAAATGCTATTACATTTACACGATAAAAAATATTATTTTACGTGAATGAGCTATTTTTTAGTCAAGAAGTCTAGTTTCATACTTAGTACTTTCTCAAGAAACTTTATTTTAATTGAAAATCATGCCTGAAATTTAACTAAAATTTTCATGCATCCCTCTTTTTCACCACAATAACATGGATAAATATTCGTGTAAAAAGATTACAGGAAGCTAGAAACATGGAGAATACACGTTTACACCATAAGCAATACTCTTGCATGAAGTAAAAGTTGGAATTTTACATTAGTAGGCGAATGATGAGTACAGATGTTGAAAGGTTAAGAAGTGAGTAGAAGAACAGGGTGGCAGTCAGGGACAGCGCAATGAGAGATGAGATGAGATAAGAGGAGCATCAAATGCCCTTTACAGTTTACAATTAGGACAGCTCATTTTGGATCCGCAGGTTCAACCATATAGCATCGTATTTTCCTCCTTGGGTCTTCATAAATTCTTTTGTTTTTAAAAGGTCTTCAGTATTAAAATATCACAAGCCATCCTAAATTTTAGACACGGTCTATTATGCAATTAATATAAATTTAAAATTTGGGGTAGGATTTTAAAAAAATATATTGATAAGTTTATGGCCATACTGTGCAATTATCAAAATATTATATATATCACAAAAAAAATCAGATTTTTCAATTTTCATTTTTTCTCTCTCACCGACCAGGAACCGATCGATAACTGTTGCCTGACATCGGCAACCACCACCGTACGATACGCTTGAATTTCACCAAAATTTTGACGGAATCTCGCCGATCTGCTCTTCCATCGAATTTTGGCCACCTCCGCCTTCGATCTCCGTCGTGAAACTTCCGCCTTCGTGTCGTGCCCTAGCTCGCCGGCGGAGATAGGGTTCACCGTCGGCGCTGCTGTGCGAAGCTTCTGCCGGCAAGAGACATTGTAGGCGGCGTATCCGAGGCGACCGATGTTCCATTTCTCGATTCCAACGATGGAATCGAGGTTTGATGACTACACTAAAATCAATTTTTCGAGGCATCCGATGCGGCACTAATGTTGTGGATTGACGACGAAGGCAAGGAGTTGACGACGACAGTGAAGGCTAAAGAAGAATGGCGGCGAAGGATGAAGAAGAACGGTGGTGAAGGTTGAAGTAGAAAGGCGGCGAAGGTTGAACTAGAACGGAGACGGAGATGCAGAAGAAAACGGTGACGATGAGATGAGATTCACGTGGTGTTGAGACACATGCGACCAAAGTGGAGAGGACGACTCGGGAGTGTATCTCTTGCGGGAGATTAATGATCATGGCATCGACGTCGACGGCGGAAGTGGAGGCGCAGCGGAAGTCTGAGGTTCTGCTTTAGGAGGTGAGGTTTATTTATTTGTTGACCATGATCAATCAATGTCTTTTGGTGTAGTGGTTATTACTCTTGTTCATGATATTAGAGGTATGGAGTTCGAGCCTTGTTGTGACCTCTATTTTCGAAAAATTTATGTTCTATATTTACATGATGAGGTTTAATATTATTTGACTGAGTCTAGGTTGAATAAGAGTCTTTCGTGTAGTGGGTATTGCTCTAGGATTTGAGATTAGATACCGGGGTTCAAATCCCACTAGGTTCTTTTTTTAAAAGAGATTTTATTCTTGAGGTACTGTAGCTTTTTGTTGATGTTTGTAGTTTTTTTCCTCTCTTATATTGATATTTTTTATTATTCATGCGAGTTTTACTTGATATGAGTTGATGTTTTGTTGTTTTTTTTGGGTGATATGGATTGATATTTGTTGTTTTATTTTATTTTCTCATGTTGATGTTTTTCATTTTCCAGCTGAGGTTTTGGTAATAACAGTTGATGTTTGCAGTGTCTTTTTTCTTATGTTAATAGTTTTCATTTTTCGGATGAGCTTCAGGTGTTAGGAGTTGATGTTTGTAGTTTATATAAAATAAAAATAAACAAATCGTTGATGTTTTATGATTTTCAAAGTGAATAATTTATACCAATCAGGTACAATAATTTTTTTGTCGACGTTTTAAATTGTTTTCTCTCATGTTGGTGTTTTTCATTTTCTAGATGAGTTTTAGGTGATAAGGGTTGATGCTTATAGTTTTTTTTAATTATATGGTTGATTTTTATAACTTGTGTGTGTTATGAAAACAAATTGGTGCTTAGAGTACAGCTTGTAAGTGCTTCAATCGTTGCTTGTTAGGAGTTGATATTTTAGCTTTTTGATGATATGGTTGATTTTTTCGGTGTTTTTTTTTTATATTTTTGTTGACGCTTTTCATTTTTTGTTAGTGCTTCAAATGTAGGTTGTAGGTGCTTATTTTATAACTTGTGGTGTTATGAAAACAAATTGGTGCTTAGAGTACAACTTGTAAGTGGTTTAGTCGTTGCTTGTAAGTGCTTCAATCATTGTTTGGGTGATATATGTTGATGGTTGTAGATTTTTTTAAATGACAATTTAGCTTTGTTGATGTTTTTATGATTTCCATTTGATTTTTTGTTAGTCGTAGTTGACATTTTTTAAAATTTTTTGTTGATTTTTATTAGAATTTTCATATATTTTTGCTGTTTTATTTTATTTTTAAATATATTTTTTGTTGCAGTTTTTTAGTTGATGTTTTATGTTTTTTCATTGATGTTCAGCTTTTTTTTGCTGATGTTGCTACTGTTTTTTGCCGCAGTTTTTAATTGATTTTTTTTTTACATTTTTAAAAACACTTTAAAAGTTTTTTTTATTTTTTTTATAGATTGCATGTGGCGGGAAAATAATGGAAAAAATTGGACGAAAAAGTTTCTGAAAACTTATTAGCGATATATCCCTGTAAAATTATCAAAGATATGTTCTTGGAATTATAATATTGTTAGAATTGCGGAAAGACCCCTGCATAAAGTTTATGCTGGCTCACAAGTGACCATCTCATAAAATATTCAGTTTTGGATTTGAATAAATGTTTCAGTGCTTATCTATTTTCTATTTTACGAAAATCTTTTTTTTAGATGAGTCCGTATCTTGAAAGAAGATCTTTCCATAAGATGTGAAAATATCGTGATTAAAATGTAAATTAGAATAAATAAAAATAAAATTTTTGAGTTGCATAAATCGGGTTATACGAATGGCAAAGTCTTGGGAAAGACGGTCTTTCCATAGGCTTATGGAAAGACGGGGTTTGATTAGAATAATAAAAAGTAAAAGGTCTTAGTTGCAATATTAAAGTTTTAGTATGAAACATGTAGTAGTTATAAAATTTATAATCCGGTTCATGCAACCCAAAAATTTTATCTTAATTTCTTCTAATTTACACTTTAAACCTTAGTCTTTCCATAACTTATGGAAAGACCGTCTTTCAAGAGACGGACTCTATACGAATTTGCCTTTCGAGAATGATGAAGAAAAAACAAAACAAAAATGGACATCGGATGTAAGTGGACCTAACTAATTAAACTCATCATTTCCAAATTTAAATTGCACACCTATTATTTCACAATCAATAATATTTAACTTAGACTACATATTTAAATAGATATATCAGTAATAATATTAATGTATGTGATATCTTTAAATTCATGGTAACAAATAATTTTTAAATATTAATTTTTGTGTGTCATTATATCTAGTTAAACATATGAACGATTAGATGTTTTTTTTAAAGATCGTAAAAGATATTTAATGCAATTTAACTTGTAACCAAAAAACAAAACCATAAACACAATTGCAAACACACGATCTGTACAAGTAGATCGAGAATAATAATTCAACGTGAACAACTAAATTGAATTATCATCATGAATACAACGATCTAGTCGATCACGTCGAAGAGCAAAATTAATATGCGGCGATAAATTTTATATTTATTTTAAAATTAAAATATGAATTAAAATAAACTACGGAAATATAGAAAAAAGATTGAAAAAGAAGGGTAAGGCAAGGGAAGACTGCGCAAGAGAGGGTTTGCGCGAGAGGGTTTTTTTCCGTAGCTTCTCCTCAATTTTCTTTATTGCAGTATGCTGTTCCGACATCACTTTTGTTTAGATTGTTGAAGTTGTGCTAATTAAATTATGATTGAAAGAGAAATTGAATCAGTCTATGATTATTTGTCCTATCACACCATAAAATATATCCTTGTTTTGTAAAATATGGTTACCTATGTTTCATTCTTATTGGGTGAGTCAATCAGTTCATTATTCAATTTTTATAAATTGGATTTGTTGAATGACGGTTGGAAATTAATTGTTTCATATAAAGACAAAGTCTTGGGAAAGACCGTATTTCTATAGGCTTATGGAAAGATGAGGTCTAATTAGAAATATAGAAAGTTAAGGATTAAATAACAAATTTCAGAAAATTGCACCTCACGCGTTGTATATATGTGGATTTTTTTTCATTTCGTTTAATTTTCATTTTAAATCCAGAAATTATCTTTGTTCTTCTTCGTCCAGTTTTTCGATCGCGATTTCCACCAGAATTTCACTGTGCATTTTGCCGAATCCGTGTTCCTTGTGTTCGCCATAGGTTATTTCTACTTTTGAGCTGATTTTTTGTTTCGTTTTAGGTTTTAAGTTTGTATTTTAGGGTTTTTGTTTCGGATCTGATATTTTTTGTGTGTTATTGCAGCAGAATGGTGAAGAGGATGGAAGTTTCCGTTGATAGTGTTCATAATGAAGAAGGTGATGTTTATTTTTCCATTTTTGCTCTTACTGTATGTTTTTGTTGTCAAATGTTGAATGCTTTGCTTTATTTTGCCTTTTAACCGATTTTTGATTATCAGAATGCCGATGATTTTAGTGTTTTTTTAATGTTTTCCCAAATTTACTAGGCTTAGGGTTTAGAAATGTGTTAATAGCTTTGGTTTTTACTATTATAAGTTCTGTTAATAGCTTTGGTGTTTACATGAAGATTTTGTGTTTATAGCTTTGGTGTTTCACATGAATTTGTAAAGGTTACTGCAATTTTGCTGAAAAGTATCCCTTCGCAGTCTGCATGATGCTATACTTTGCATAACTATTCTCATTCTCACTGGCTTAGCTACTCGTATTGTTGCCTTCCTCGGCATTCTAGCTTCCCAAAAGAAATGATTCAAGTAAATTCTTATTTTAAACAGAAGCAGCATCTTGCAATTTTGACTAGATCTTATAAAGCATGGAAACTTGTTTTGTTACCTAGCTAATGGTCACTAGATCAATGGATGTAAATAATCAGAGTATACATTTGCACTGTATTGTTGGTTTAGTTGCTAATTTAGTTGGTTTGGTATACATTTGCACTGTATACATTTGAGCTTGTCTTCTTGCTTTGTGCATACTTCTTGGTTTTGGGCAGCTTTTTTTCCAGAGTGTTATCTATATTTGATTTTCTGAAGTTTTTTTTACTAGGGTATGGGGATTCATGTTCTGTGATTTCCTCTTCCTCTTCTGAAACACCTCAAAAATAATTTAAGTCAATTTTCATTATTTCAGAACACCTAGTTGTTGTTTCTTTTCTCTTCTTTTTTTCCCCTTCAGGAGTGATAAGTAAATTCTAAGAATATGGATTTTCTGCTACTAAATGAATTCCTTCTTCACTGATAGTGCACAATGTACATAAGGACTGAAAGTCTGAAAGTATAAAAATGCATAATGAATGTTTCAAAACTATTTGCTGTGAAGTTTTACTGTATTAAAACTTTTGCTCTTATTGAACAGAGTTTTACGTTTAAATTCCTTGTTGGTTGACTGCATTGCGTGCCTTTCAAGTCATTTGACTTGTATAATGTACTCATGGCTTCTTTGATGTTTCTCTTTTCAAGAATGTTATTGTCTTCCTTTAATGTTGGATGCTTGTTTTGGTGTTTACATTATTTTTGTAAAGGTTGCTGATGCAATGTAATCCTTGGTTTTCATTGGAATCTTCTGGAGTTGATTCATGATTTGCATTCGTGTGCTTTTGATACTAAGAACTGACTTATGTTTCTATTTTCTTTTTTGTGTTTAAATTCATATGAGGCTTGGGTTTTTGAATTTTAAAAGGTTGTTATATTAGTATGTTACAATATCAGTTTATCTTATAAGGTTCATTATTATATCTGTAATGTTGTTGTTTTATTATTTTTACTGATCAGTTTGGTTTTGTACAAATAAGATTGCGCAAATCATTGCGCACTAGGAATTTATCGACTGTGCCATTGGATCCTCTCAATAAGGGGAAGAATGCTATTAATGTGGTCATTGAGGAAGTAGAAACTGCTCCTCTATGCACTTTTAAGAAGGTTACAAAAAGGCGCACGGTTAGAACTGAGGTTGTGAATAATGGGGGTGCTGACTTTGCTGGTGCTGGTGCTGGTGCTAATGATTTTGATTTTGTTGAGGGTGTTGTCCTTAGTGAGCGACCTAATAAGGTCAATTTTGGTGTGAGGAAAAGAGTTGGTAGTGGAAAGTTAGCACCAGTAACTGAGAAGAAGAAAGCAATTGAAGCTGAGAAGGCTCTTCAAGCTGAGAAAGACCATGTGGCAATTGGAGCTGAGAAAGACCGTGCAGCAATTGAAGCTGAGAAGAAGGCGACAATTGAAGCTGAGAAGAAGGCAGAAATTGAAGTTGAGAAAAAGGCGGCAATTGAAGCTGAGAAGAAGGCAGCAATTGAAGCTGAGAAGAAAAAGGTGGCAATTAAAGATGAGAAGAAGAAGTCATCTATTGAAGCTGAGAAGAAGAAGACGACAATTGAAGCTGAGAAGAAGAAGGCGGCAATTGAAGCTGAGAAAAAGACAACGGCAATTGAAGCTGGGAAGAAGAAGACGACAGTTGAAGCTAAGAAGAAGAAGAAGGTTGTTGAGAAGACAAAAAAGAAGAAGGCTAATGGTGATGCAGGACTCAAGAAGAGAGATCGGGAGGTTCAACAAGTTGTAACGCTGGTGGGCAGCGATGGAGCAAAGTAAGTTTTTCATTTTTCAACCTGTTGTTTTTATGGTGAAACATGTGATTTTTTTCTTGAACAATTTCTATTTTAGTTTTATAAATGCGTGTACTAGCATTTAAGAACTTAACCTATATGTATTTTTCAACATGTTTTTATGGTGAAACATGTGATTATTGTCTTGAACAGTTTTTGTTTTAGTTTTATAAATACGTGTCCTAGCATTTAAGAACCTAACCTATGTGTATTTTTCAACATGATGTTTTTACGATGAAACATGTGATTTTTGTCTTGAACAATTTCTATTTTAGTTTTATAAATATGTGTCGTATTTTAGTTTAAAGGTTTTACTGTTTATATTAAAGTACTTGCTGTTTATTCATGATGTGATTTTCTGTTGCTTTTAGTGAGTGAAGCTATTATTCTATAAAGCAGTGTACTTTTTTTTAAAAAAATAAGGTTAACTTTTTTAGTTATAATATATCATTTTATTGATCTGTTGTTATTTGCAATTGTAGAGTTGAGAAGGTTTTCAAGTCTTTTTGCAGACCAGACTTGATTAAGGAGTTGAATGGCTTATTGTCTGAGTGTCAAGTGACTGATGTCCTCTCTCTTGGTTTTGGTAGTTTGTTGGAATTAGTATCCGTAAGTTTTCCCTAAAAATTGTTCCTTGTCTGGTACAAAATTTTGATCTGGGTTTTTGTGTGCAATATATTGGAGATGATAAGTATACCCTATGCCCGGATGATGTTTTTTATGTGCTTGGATTACCTATTTCTGATGAGGAAGTTGTTAAGATTAGTCATGCGAGCAAGGGTGAAAAAAGAGGTTTAGAATTGAGGGGACGATGAAAGATTTAAGATTGGAGAGAAAGATGAGATTCCCTTAGAGCTGAGTTTTTGATTATATGATTGGGTTGAGGGATGGAGGCGAGGACTGTCAGCGTTGTTTTATCCTGTATTGTGTTGGGAACTTCCTTGCTCCTACAAGGACCAAGGGTTTTAATATGAAGCTCTTAAGAGCTGTTAGTAGAATTAAGAAGCTGAATTGTTGTGGATATGTTCTTAAGAAATTGTGTGAGGGTGTGGAGATATTTAAGAAGGTTACTTCATATAAGCTTGTGAGTGGCTGTGTGTACTTTCTCTTAATTCAATTTTTACAGTGTGTACCTTATCACGGTATGAAGGATTCTTCGGCTGTACCCCTTTCTTCAGCATTGGACAGAGGAAAAGATGAAAAAAAAGGTGTGAGTGGCTAAAGAAATGTGCTACTGAAGGAAGTGTATCCTTTGACTGAGTGTGGTAGACTGAGAGCTGGTGGGTCGAAAGGTAGTACGAGTGGAGTTCGTAATGTTACTGCTTCTGATAGTCGGGTTCTGCATTCAATATTCCTCCTGGGGTTCTAACAAATTTAGATATTGCAGCCCTTAAAATGAATGTGAGTATGGTGTTTCATTTGTTTTATGTTGGTTTATTTGTATTTTAGTTTTATTATTTGTTGTTTTACGGGCTGCTAGTGAGACATTTGCCTTGTTTCACAGGGACATGCAAGTGGTTAGTTCCAAATTATTAGAGCGCCTTTTGAAAGCAGCACAACTAGTGGTCCCTCGGGATGATCCTGATACTGATTCTGACCAACAGCTTGGCTCTCAAGATTTTTTTGAAGATCCTGCATTATTGAAGCAGATTGATGATTTGTGCGATGGTTTTAAGAAGAAAGTTGTTGATTCCATGCCTAGTTTTGACCTTCACATTGATGATTGACCTTCACATTGTTTTGAAAATATTTTGTAATAGGCTGTGGTGGATTTAGATGGGGCCAGAAATTGAATCTTTTGGATAAAAGTAGCTATCTTTTGGATGAAAACAAAATTTGAATTTTAGTTGTGATAGGTTCTCTGACTTTAAGCATGACATGATGAATGGTTTATGTTGAAACAGTGACGGTTTATTGTGATACATGCTCGCTTTAAAATGTTCATTTTAGAAGTTCATTTTCAGAAGTTCATTTTAGTCATTTCTCTTAAAATTTCAAAGTTACCTGCTTATTTGTCTGCCAGGTTGGATTTTAGGTTAAAACATTGCATGTTTGTAGTGATACATATTCACTTTATGTTGCATTAGTCAAAAGTTTAGCCTGCTATCAACCTGATTTTAATTTTGGCAGACTTGATCTTTAGGTTAAAACATTGAGACTTTATAGTGATAGATGTTCATTATGAAATGTATAATTCATAAGTTTACAATTTTAGTTCTAATCTTTGAATGCAGTCTATAATGTCGATCTTGCGATTGTAATGAAGGCTTTATAAAAAACATTAATACTTTAGAATGAACTTTGTAATGAATGGTCTATAATGTCACTTAAAAGAAACATTCGATTTCTAAATTACACTTGAAATAAGTTGCTAAAGTGCTTCAAATGATATGATGTTTTGGTGTTTGGTACCAAACTCATTTGTAGATTGTTTGTCTTTCTCTAATGCCGACTTGTTTCTTGCACGCCTTCTTTTTGTCTTTGCATACTTTGGATTGATTATGTTTGTTGTGACTGTTTGTGATTCACTAACAACCTCGTTTTGTTCTGTGGCACTTGATTCTGTAGATAAGATTTGCTGAATTTCGATTGTTTGTTTACCTAGTGCATCTTCAAGAACTCCTCTAGCATTTAAACTATCTTCACTCTTCAAGATCAGGTTGTAGAATTTTCTTGTCATTTCATGACGTCAAGGAAGGTGTCCTTCAATTTCTTTGTTGTCAGGTCTATGTCTTGCTTGAGGTATTTATCCCAGACATGTTTCTTCACATCATTTGTCCATCTCGCAGAAATGTACTGTGGGGGTATTCTAGAGATGGAATGGAGGTGTAAAAATCTAATGCAATGAAGCAGAACATACCTGTTTCAAGCAGTGAAGGGTGTACAATTTATGTTAAAACAGTAATTGTTTATAATTGTTGATAAGAAAAGTTGTTCTTCGATTTCATGAACAAAAGAACTTCATATTTGTTCAACAAAAACATACTAACGATTGAAAAGGTATCATTGTGTATGTGAAACATTCCATTTTTAATGAATCTAATTCTGTATGGATTAAAAGGGAGACATACACTCAGTAGGCATAATAGCAGCAACAACAAGATGTTCTTCAATTTCTTCTTCTGTTTCGATCATCTAGAGAACAAGATTAAATCAAATTAATAAAACATTACGATTATATTTCACTTCAAAACTTAAATCATAAATAAAAATCATACAATTATGGTCATGAATATTTGTACAATTACCTCGCCTGAATTTATGAGGCAGGTTAGCAACATTTTTTGAGTCGGCAAATCGCCTAAATTCATGAGGCAAATCGGCGATCTATGAGGCAAATCGGCGATCTATGAGGCAAATCGGCAACGTTTTAAATCCCAGAATGTAATGTTTTAAGATATGCAACGTTTTAAGATCGGCGATGGGGTTTGGGGAAAAATTGGTGATGGGGTTTGGGGAAAAATTGGATCGCTGGGGTTTGGGGAAAATCGCGAGCAGAGCAGAGCAAGGATTTGAGGAATAACGAAAGGATGAGTTTTATCTTATTAGGCGCGTGGATTGTTATGACCCAAATTCAACCCGATTATACCATATTGTGACCCGCAAATATTTCATTGCAATTGTCCTAAATTGCAATGTAGTCCCTGGTCTTTCCATAGCTTATGGAAAGACTGTGTTTCAAGAGACGGACTCTCATATAAAATACTGATAAATTTAAATTATAAAATTAAAAATAATACCTCATTCAAACACACACTCTCAATAACAAGATGAAAATAAGTTATTAAGGAATATAAATATTACTTGTAATGGTAATTAGATTATATTTCATTTTCTAGTATGTACAGGTCTTTTATATCACTATATTATGTATCCTGAGATCATGAATACAACAATTGATCATTACCCTTATTTTCTACATGGTATCAGAGCCTAAAATCCTGAAAGCCTAAGAAAATTTCCTTTGCCTTTTGAGGCATCGCCACCGCGTCCAGCCGCGCGCCCGTCACACGTGCTGCCGATCTCTGCCGCCGCTGCTCGTCAAACACCATTCGCTGATTTTCGCACTGCTCTTCCGTGTTTCCATGATCACTTGTTGTCATTCGCTGCCCAGTTCTGTCCGTGTGTGATTAACACGCAACAACACCCCGATCCACGCACCGGTGCCGTGAAGTTTGTGTGTCGATGTGCCACAGATCCGATATGCTTCCGCCACTCCCAATTTGTTGCTGATTTCAATCTTGTATTATGTTGACTCCTGAAGCTAATCCCAGTGTCGCTGAACAGGCTTTCATCGATGCTGAAGTTGAGGTCAACAAGCTACAGAATCTGAATGCCTCTGAGGCGATTACAGCCATACTGAAACAGCTGCAGTTACAAATTGGCACTAAGTCATCTGTACTTTTTGGTCACATTTCGAACGATTCCTAATTTCTTTGCTCTTTTAAAGGCCCTGTTTTGGTCATCTGTCCCACCCTTCTGAAAGGCGAAGAAAATTACCTTGAATGGACTAATGGAATTTGTAGTGCTATGCTTTCTAAGCACAAGATTGGATTCATTGATGGATCCATTACCAAACCCCCAGACGATCATCTTGATGATATTGATTGGCCTAGAGTTAATGCTACCCTTGTCTACTGGATCTTACAGACTCTAGATCTAGCATTGCGATCTTCTACAAGTTACTTTACCACAGTTAAGGATATGTGGGATGATCTGAAGGCACAATTTACTCTTGATGATGGTATGGAAATTTTGCAGATGTGTGAAGATATATAGAATTGTTGGCAGAATGGTTAGATCATTGCCATTTATTTTGGCGAACTAAAGAAGTTGTTTGATGACTACAACTCTATGCGGCCTCCTTTAGTTTGCACCTATGAAGCTTGCAAACTGTTGTGCACCTGTAACCTTGCCGCTCATGCCTTCCGGGAAAGAGAAAAAGATTTGATCTATCAATTTCTCTCTGGTCTTGATGAAGGCTATCACACCTTGTGATCCCATGTCATGAGTCTTGATCCACTTCCACTAGTCATGCGCACCTATGTGCTTATTTCTCATGAGGAGAAATTTCGAGCTGTCATTTGGTCTCGCGACCCTTCTTCTAACTCCATAGCATATGCCACACGACACCCACCACCTACGGTTCTTCGATAGCTGTTCTCACTTCAGCTGATTGTAAAAATCTCATCTGCACGCATTGTTATCGCAAAGGTCACGACAAAGCTTCCTATTTCCAGCTCACAGGCTATCCAAAATGGTGCACGGAGATGAGGGAGAAAGCCAACGCCACCAAGAAGATGGTGCCATCTTCTTGGCCGATTGCCATTGCCGGTCCCGGGGTTCCTTTGAGTTCTTCAAATGCTAGTTCATTGTTTGAATTAATACATTATGATGTTTAGGTCCTTATAGAACACTAACTTCTAGTGGTTCATTTTATCTTTTAACAATATTTGATGATTATTCCCAAGATGTTTGGGTTTATTTATCAGTGGCTAAGTCAAATGTAGCTTCTAGAGTTATTGAGTTTTGTGTTTTGATCTAGAACCAGTTTGGCCACTTCGTTTTGCGCATCCAGGCTGATAATGGTACTAAATTTCTGCCTTTGAGATCATACTTTGCTAAATATGGGATAATTTTTTAGACATCTATGGTTGATACACAACTCAATGGGCGTACTCCAGTTGTGATGCTCTATGGTCGAGCTCCAATCTACAAGCCTTTGCGGGTTTCGGATGTTTGTGCTTTGCTGATAACATTCCCATATTCCATGACAAGTTTACGCCAAGAAGTTGTCGATGTTTATTTCTTGGATACCCTGCAGGAAAGAAAGGTCATAGCCTTTATAATTTGGAGTTCCGCACTTTCTTTAACAATGAAGATACTAATTTTTTAAGACCAGTTCCCGTATGCAGTCCCCTGACTTTGGCTGCATCTGTGAATCCCACCAGTGCCACCAACTCACTATCGGCATCACCATGGTCATCAAAACCTTAATTGTCGCTGGTCACCGCTCTGATATTGCCACCGAATGCAACGGGCAGCTTAGATCTTCGGCTTCCCCTGAGTGCGAATTGGACAGACAATGGCCAGCCCGAGCTGATACCGTATCCATCTCACGCACCACTGGCTCTCGTTGGCCACGTGCCTCATGCGCTGCCATATGTGTACCCAGTTTCTGCTCTCCCACCTGACGTGGCATCCCCTGCTCCGAACTTTGCCATCCGCCGCCACCTCTTGCAGTCTCTGCTGCATACCTTGCCAAATTAGCTCAAGTTTTGCGTGCATTTGGATTTATTCAGAGTAAAGTAGATTACTCTATTTTTGTGTTATCCCATGGTTTGGTATCTTTGCATGTGGTTATTTATGTGGATGATTTGGTTATTGCTAGTAGTTCTTCGTCGCTTATCTCTAAATTCAAGAAATACTTAAGCTCTTGTTTTCACATGAAATATCTTGGTCTGCTTAAGTATTTCTTAGGTATAGAGATTGCTAGAAGACATGATGAGATGTTTCTTTCACAATGGAAATATGCCCTTGATATTTTATCTAACACTGGTTTATCAGCTTCTAAACCGACTGATTTTTCGATGGAGTAACAACACGATCTGGAGCGTGTTAAAGGTCCACTTTACCATGATCCTAAATGATAAGGTTTGACCCAATTAGGCCTAAAGGCAAAGCTTCCAGCCCAGTCGGGAAAAAGGAGAGACAAGCCCAGCTTTTCTTGGAAGGCAATGGTACGCATGGGCAGGATACTGATGGGACGTTGCACAACCTGTCAGCCACCAAACGTTCATATAATAAGGGGAATATACATGAAATGAGGTACGATTACGATCATAACAATATTCACCCTAGATTCGCTCCTACATGGCAAACATGGTTGATCAGAGCAGGCATGGCCCTACGACTGCCTGCTTGACCTTAATTTGTCTATTTTGTAAGTTCAAGAACCAGCTGGACTTGAGTGGATCATGAACGGGAATGGTATAAATTATGATATTAACATTAGCGCTGCTTGTGGGGATCACATTATTTTCATAGCATCCACATAGGTTGAACGACATGGAGTCACAAATAGCAGGAAACCTACTCAACCAAGTGGTTAAGGAAGATGTAACACACTTGGAGGAGAACTCTTTGACCGCTTTGATGCTGATGCCCACAGGAGAGCGCACTAGCTTTGGATGGCAACGAGTCTCGTAAACAACTCGGAGATAATCCAAACAATCATGGCTTCCCATTAGGAGATAATGAGGAGGTTTACGGAGATGGAGGACCATCAAAACATCGATAGGATGCGAAGAGGACAAGATTTTTAGCCGACAGAGTTTTTCCCAGAGTAGGATGGCGACAAAAAGTGCCCAACCATAGGGAAAAGGGCTCGGAGACAGCCCAAAGTAGAATCACCTCTGGAAGTAAAGCATACACCGGAGGAGGGGAAGAGATGGCTATGGAACAGGAGTGGTAGTCTGGTTACGTACCACCACCAAAAGTGAAAGATAATGGTAGGAGTAAGGCTCCAACAAGGGGAGTCAACACAAGAAGCTAGGAGGGACATCAGCGGCTCACTCTTCACAAGGAGGATCTAGACTTTCACAGCTGACCTGAAGCTGAAGATACTAATAAACCTAGGACAGTATAACGGCGAAGAAAATCCAAAAGACCATCTGCACACATTTTTCACCAATATGGCTACCTTTGCGATACTGTGGGCCATTTGGTGCACGGTTTTTGCAACCACTTTCAAGACAATAGCTAGGGTGTGGTTAAATAACTTAGAGGACAAAACGATTGAAAACTTCAACCAACTGGAGCAGAAGTTCTTGATGCGTTTCATGCAGAGAAAAAAGTTTCAGAAGATGCGCTCTGAGCTGTTGGTTATTAGGAAGAAGTCGACAGAAGTGTTGTCTGCATATTGGGAAAGATTCAATGATAAGGCTAACCAGGTGGAGGAGAGGAGCAGCCAGTTCTTCATCGACACATTTATAAATGGTCTAAAGCATGAACTATTACTAAGGGACTACTCCTTAAACCCCCAGGGATAATTGACAAGTTAATGAAGAGGGTCGGGAACTTTAATAGGGCAGACTTGGCTGACAAGAGAAGAAAGGAAAGACATGGTAGCCACAGAAGCCGGAAGGCTGACGCGGAAGGGGATGGAAAAGCGAGGAAGACTGAGTGGGCTAAGGCAAGCAACCAGCAGATGTTCAGCCGATTCAATAGGTCAGAGAGGGTCTTCACTCCACTCATCAAAATGCCCAAACAAATATTCGCCATGTACGCAGGGAAAGGTATACTGGATGTCCCACCCAGAATGAAGAAGGACCCCGACAAGAGAAACAAATCCCAATTCTGTGATTACCATGATGACTACGGTCATGTCACAAATGACTGTATCCATCAGAAACATAACATCGGAGAGTGCGTCCAGGGCAGCGAGTTGGCACACCTGGCAAGAGTGCAAAAGCTCATAATAAAGCCACTTACTAGAGCAAGAATAAGCATGGAGGCTCTTGTAAGTAGCAGGAAGGGCATGGTCGAGCACGAAGCCCTAACAGGGAGCGTAAGCACGATTAGGGAAAGGAAGTTGTCAGAGCTGAGGCTAGGGAAAATTGTAGCAAGAGGAAGAGAGAGAGCTCCCCAATGGATGACATAAGGGAAATGAAAGCAACATACATATATGCTAAATAAGAAAAAGCGCAGGAGGAAGGATAGAGTCACAATGGAAAACACTTTGTAGGCTGATGCCACAGCCAATGCCAGCAAATAGGAAATTGGGGCCGAACAAGGCAATACCGTATAATGCTAATGACCCTATCCCAGACTGGCTGTCTGGCGGATATACAATGGTGATAATGGTAAAGGTGAGGGACAAGAGAATCCACCGGGAATATGTGGATAGTGGAAGTTCGGGAGAGATCATGTATTGGCATTGCTTCGAGAAGCTGGATGAGAACACAAGAAGAAAATTGAAACCAACGGAGATCCCTTTGGTAGATTTTGCTGACAGAATAATATGGAATGAAGGCACCATGCTTCTCCCAGTGACGGTGGAGGAAGGAGAGACGAGTTAGAACGTGGGCATATAGTTCATAGTTGCGAAGGAAAACAGCCCGTACAACATGATACTGGGAAGGCAAGCGTTGGCACTGCTGAAATGGATTGTATCGACCCTGCACTTGCTCTTGAAGTTCCCAACCATGGGAGGAATAACACCGGTGAAATGAGATCAGTAGAAAGCTAGAGAATGTCATAGAGTTGCTCTCAGCAAATGCAAATGAGAGGATAGGAGCGTGAGCCTAGAAGGAAATGGCAGTAAAGCCAGGCATGTTCGTATAATCACGGGTGGGTGCAACCCGTCAGAGCTGGGTACAGAGGTAGAGACCGTAAATCTGAGTGGTGGCTAGTCAGTACAGGTGGGAACATCACTCCCCCTTGAGGTGAAAAGAGAGCTAGTAAAATTGCTTGCGAGAAGCAACAAAGCCTTTGCCTGGAATCCAGAAGATATGAATGGGGTCCCAAAAGACATGGGCTGTCATGAACTGAAGTTGGATCCGTCTCACAAGCCCGTCAAGCATAAATGGAGGATGCTCTGCATGGAAAGGAATAAAGCAGTAAACAGGGAGGTAGGCTTGCTGGTTGCAGCGGGGATCCTACAAGAAATCCCCTACCTAACCTAGCTAGCCAATCCTGTGTTGGTCAAAAAGGCAGCTGGAGAATGTGCGTGGGTTACACGGACCTGAACAAGTTGTGCCTCAAAGATTTCTACCCGCTACTTGTCCTTGACCAAAATGTATATGCTCTTACTAATTACCCAATTAATTGTTTCCTCGATGCATATAAGAGATATCATCAAATGCCCATGTTAGAAAGTGATGTAGAAAAGACCGCCTTTATAAAAGAGAAAGAGGCCTTTGGCTACCGAATGATGCCTTTCGGCCTGAGAAATGCTAGGGCCACATATCAGAGAGTAGTCGACAAGATTTTTCAGCCAGTATGTGGATGACATGGTAATAAAGAGCAACTAGTATGAAAGCTTCGTAGAAGATGTCAGGGAGACCCTGGCAAGATTCAGGGAGACATTGGTGAAAATGAACCCAACCAAGTGCCAATTTGGAGTAAGGGCAAGGAAATTCCTGGGGCACATGGTGTTGAATGGCAGCGTGAGGGCCAATCCTAAGAAAATCAAACAATTCTAGAGATGAAGTTGCCGAGCACAGTTAAAGAGGTCTAGAGCCTAAACGGGAAGCTGATAGCGATGAATCGGTTTATGTCCCAGGTAGCAGAGAGAGCACTTCCTTTCTACAAAACTTTGTAGGGGGTGTGGATAAGAAGGGGGCAATACGATGGGGAGAGTTGGAAGAAAAGGCATTCGAGGAACTGAAAGCCTACCTAAAGGACCTTCCGACCCTAACCAGGCCAAAAAGGGAGAAGACATGTACTTGTATATGGTAACCGGCAAAGAGATTATCAGCGGCGCGCTGGCCAGGGAGAAGAACAAGGTACAATCTACGGTGTACTTTTTATTTTAGGCCCTACAAGGCCCAGAACGAGGATACATAGGTTAGGAGAAGCTTGCTCTGGCTTTGGTGTATGCGGCAAGAAGTCTAATACAGTACTTTTAAGCACATACTGTGATAGTATTAGCTAATCAACCGCTAAAGGCGATACTAACCAAGCCAGAGGCATCAATGAGATTAGTAAAGTGGGTAGTGAAGCTGGGAGAACACGCCATCAAGTATGCCCCAAGTAGAGCAATAAAAGGGCAAGTAATGGCAGATTTTCCAGAAGAAATGCCCAAAGAGAAGAAAATGAAGGTTGTAGAATAAGTACAAAGCCCTGCATGGACTGCAAATGTGAATGAGCTGACAGGGGCAAATGTCTGGAAATTGTACGTGGATGGAGCATCCGGAGTGGAAGGGGCTGGTGCAGGCCTAGTCATATCAGATCCAGAAGGTGTGGAAGAAAATTATACTCTACGTTTTAAGTTCCCAGCCTCTAATAATGAAGTGAAGTATGAGGCACTGATAGCAGTCATGGAGATAGCCAGGAAGCTGGGAGGAAAGAAACTATAAGCCTATTGAGACTCAATGTTAATGGCCAACCAGTATAACGGGATGTACGCTGCCAAGGACCCGATTATGATTAAATACAAAGACAATGTCAGCAGTTTGGCATCTGAGTTTAAAGAGTTTGGCATCACCAGAGTCCCTAGGTCGCAAAATATGAGAGTAGATGCACTCAACAAGTTAGCATCCTTGGCACACGCGCACTTGACGAAGTTTGTGCTGGTGGAAGAGCTAGCATACATGTCGATGGATATGGGCCACGTGGCAGTGATACAGAATGCGGAGGCCAATTGGACTACACCTATTTGAAACTACCTGGAACATGAAAGGTTGCCAACAGAAGGAAGCAAGAAGGATCAAGAGAAAAGCACTACAGTTTGTTATGAAGAGTAAGTTGCTGTACAAAAGGGGATACACAGAGCAATGGCTCAAATGTGCGGAGCCTGAGCTGGCAGCCATAGTCCTCAATGAAATAGATGAGGAGAGTCACGGCAGCCACCTAGGGCCTAAGACAGTCGCGTCGTAGGCACTGCGGACAGGTTATTATTGGCCCACAATGAGAACAAATGCGAAGAAAATGATCAGAGAGTGTCACAGGTGTCAGGAATATTCCAGAGTACTGAGGCTCCCTGCTGAATAGATGACCAGCATAAGATCGCCATGACCATTCACCAAATGAGGAATCGACATTGTAGGACCGTTCCTTGAGGCTGAGAGGAGGAAGAAATTTTTGGTCATGGCAATAGATTACTTCACCAAGTGGGTAGAGGCCAAAGCCACGACAAGCATAACAAGGAAGAAAATCACACACTTGCCTAAAAGAGCATAATGTGAAGGTTCTAAATCCCACAAGTAATAGTGAGCGACAACGTGAAGCATTTCGCTCACGAGTCATTCATGTTATGGTGCACCGGTTTGAATATAAGGCAAGCGTTTACGTCGATTTCCCATCCACAGGAAAATTTCCAGACGAAGGTGACAAATAAGACCATAGTCTAAGGTTTAAAGAGGAGACTGGAGCAAGAAAAGGAGAATTGGTGGAGGAGCTAGTGAGTGTGTTGTGGGCGTATAGAACCACGACGAGGATAGCCACGGGTGAATCCCCTTCAGACTGTGCTTCGTAACGAAAGTTATCATCCCTCTGGATAGTTGTTCCAAGCAGGAGGGTAGCTGGACCAATGAGTCAAGATGACAACGATCAGGAAATTAGAGAGAATCTGGAAGGGCTAGATGAAATTTGGGAAAAGGCATCGCTGAAGGAAGCTGCGTACAAGTCATAGATGGAGCAACACTACAATAGCAAGTTCAGACCCAGATCCGTTAAAGTGGGAGACCTTACGTTGAGGAGGAACGAAGCCAGCAGAGCCCAGGGGCAAAAGAAGCTGGATGTAGAATTGGAAGGCCCGTACAAGGTGGTCGAAGTGCTGGGAAAAAGAGCTTACAAGTTGGAGACGCTGGATGGGAGGCCAATTCCCAGCACTCGGAATGTCATCCACTTAAGAAGTTAGTACGCCTAAATTGTTATAAGTATAAATATATATGAGGTGCCTGCAGCCCCACAATATTATTTTAGATATGTGGCGTGAGATTCCTGAAAGGATCAATTCTTTTGTAAGCTCATAAGGGGCATGATCCTAAGGAAATCTCGGTCCACGTCCTGGTCTTTTTGCTGTAATGTGGATTATCGATGAAGAAAGGAAATAGACAAAAAGAAAGCTGTCAATTAGCCTAGCCTAGGCCAAAATTGCAATCCTAGCTCCAACAGCCAGCAAATTGCAGGCCTGGCCACTAACAGGCAAAGAAAGGATACTCCTACCACAACCATAGCGGACGAGTAAAAAGCCTGACCCTGGCCAAAGTTGTAATCATGGCTCCAATATCCAGTAGATTGCAGGCCTGCTCGCCAACAGGCAAAGAAAGAATACTCCGGCCTCAACCATAATCGATGAGTAATGAGCCTGGCCTAGGCCAAAATTGCAATCTTGGCTGGTCGCCAACATGCAAAGAAAGGATACTCCGGCCACAACCATAGGCGACGAGTAATGAGCCTGGCCCATGCTAAAATTGCAATCCTGGCTCCAACAGCCAACAAGTTGCAGCTCTGACCGCCAACATTCAAAGAAAGGATACTCCGGCCACAACCATGACCGATGAGTAATGAGCCCGTCTCAGGCCAAAATTGCAATCTTAGCTCCAACAGGTAGCAGATCGTAGGCTTAGTCGCCAACAGACAAAGAAAGAATGCTTTGGCCACAACCATAACCGATGAGTAATAAGACTGTCCCGGTCCAAAATTGCAATCCTGACTCCAATAGCCAGCAGATTGCAGGTCTGGCCACCAACAGACAAAGGAAGAGTACTCCGACCACAACCATAGCCGACGAGTAATGAGCCTGGCCCAGGCCAAAATTACAATCCTGGCTCCAATAGCCAGCAAATTATAGGCCTGTCAGCCAACAGGTAAAAGAATGATATTATTGGCTACAACCGTAGCCGACTAATAATGAGCCTAGCCCCGGCCAAAATTGCAACCCTGACCCCAATAGCCAACATATTTCATGCTTGGCTGCAAACAGGCAAAGAGAAAGTGTTTTGCCAATAACCATAGCCGACGAGTAAGAAGCTCAGCTTAGATAATAATTGTGACCTCAGCCTCAGTAGCCAACATATCACAAGTCAAACAGCCAACATGCAAAGAAAAGTATCCCAGCAATAGCTGTAGCCGGCGATGAGCATATCTAACCAAAACCAAAGTCATGATCTCAACCCCAACAGATGGTCAAGAAAAAAAAAGAAAAAAACAAAAAGGGGAGGGATAACTGCTTAGAAAAGGCCTTATGAGCAGTGTTGAAGTACAACACTCCAAAAGGAGGGAGGAGATACCTCCCTGCATCAAAGAAAAAATGAAGGTAGAAGGAAAAATATGATAATAAAATGATGCTAACTTAAAGAAAATATTCAAAGAGGGGGAAGACACACCCCAAAATAAAGTAAAGAATTATCTCATCCCTCAGTAGGGGAATACACAACAGAAATTTAAAAAATCATAAAAAGACATGTTATAAAGTCTTCAAGGTTTCATAGCAGTGGCACCATTTTCCTTGTCATCCTGAGCCTTCCCGGCAGTAGCCCCGATATCGTCATCTTCATCACGAGCCTTCCCACTGAAAGAATGAGTGTCAAACTCCGCTGGATGACCATCTGGCTTCCAGTTGTTGAGCTCTTCGATGGTTATGTCAGCGCCTAGCTGAGAGAAGTACTTGGGGAAGCTGTGCTCACAGAAAGCAACGAAGGTATTGCCCAGCCCAATATGCAGCGCCTCCAGGTCCTCAATTATGGAGTAGAACGGTATGACTTTCATTAGGGCCTCGCTCAGCAGCTTGAAGGCTCTGTCGCTCTACACTATGCAGTAATAAAGGCCCAGGAAGCCATGAGAAAATGCCCAGTCATGAAAGGCATGCAACTTGGCTATCCAGTTTCAGCTCGAGCCAGAGAGGACTCCAGAGAGGCTGACATTCCCCTCTCTAGCTCAAGATCCTATTCCAGCTCAGCGACACGTTTTGCTTTACCCTTAAGGGAATCCAGCCCGCGCTTAAGTTCACCAACCATAGCCTGGGCGATGTCAAGCTCTTCCTGCATAGCCCTGGACGAGCAAATTACCTAAAAGAAAAAGGATAACAAAGCAATCAAATATACAAAAAAGAGAAAGAAAAGGAAAAGAAAGGAGGAAGGACAAAAAACATACCTCGAGAACGGCAGACAAAGAGCGGTCAGCAAGGGAAGTGGCCTTAGCCATATTCAGGAAACGCTCCCTGAGCCAAGCATTAAATGAAGAACTGGCAAGGCCTGGGAAATGAACTTGGCTTGTGTTGCAGGGCTACGCTGGCGAAAATGGGACTGACTAAACATGCTGGATGACCAAGGAACCGCCCAAAGACGTGCCAATAACCTGGTAGGCTGGAGTTTCAGAGACAACCCCATATGAGGGCTCTATGGTGAAGCTTCCACCTTTTGAACAAGGCGATTGCGAGGCTGCAGGGGCTCCTCGTCAGAAGCCTCGACTCCAAAAAGGCCAATTACTTTCTCCTTCTGGTTAACAACCCCCGTTGTATCTTCACTCTGGAGCAGGAGATGGGAACTGGCTGTGCGGCGTGGCAACTTGTAGAGGTCCCCTAGGAAATTGACGACAGAAATCTCTGCAAAGGAAATCAAGACATGTATGTTAGATGAAAGATCAAAAGACAGTGAAGAAACAAAGAGAGTGAAAGTTATCTTAGAAAACAAAGAATGTGCTAGCACATCTCACAAACATGACTCAATAAACCTATACCGCTCAGATCGGCAAGGCCATCACTGGCAGAAAGGTCGGCAGGCAAGGAGGGCATTCTGACAAGCCGTAGGATGGAGTCTCAGAGGACCTTGCCCAATCTCACACTCACTGCCTCCAACCTGGAAATAAAGGGGCTGCAGAGGCATTATCTCAATGGCGATGGGACAAGCGTCCCGCCCTTTCTCTGGGCCCAGTGGGTTATTTGGCCGCTTCATCTCCAGGCCTAACATTATTTCCTCCCCTACGAAGACAAATCACCACTTCTAATCGATGCTAGTAGGGAGGTCAGTAAAGAGTTTGACCTTGCCATGCCGCAATTTCAAGAACGTCCAATTTCAGGGAGAATGATAGAAAACCCTAAAACCCTAAATAGGGTAACAGAGGGCTCAACCCTAAACATCTGACACAAGACCTCGAAGCCCAAGAGAACCCGGACGGAGTAGGAAGGGAGATCAGTTAACTTCAGGCCAAAGTAACCGATGACAGATTGAAAAAAAAGGACAGGGGAAACCTAAGGCAACAAGCCTCTAAGCTTTCCAAGTAAACAACAAACATACCCCTAGGCATATCCAACATAGCATGGCTGTCGCCGGGTTAGAAGCGTTCTCCTTTAAGTATACGAAATTAACCCCCTTTGAGGCTCGGTTTTTGGCAAAGCACAGATCGACCGATATTTGGTCGGAGTAGTATCGCAATACGAGTTGCATTTAGGGGATTTGATGGTGGAAACCGTAGCAGAAAGAAAGTAAATGCAGGAAAAAGGCGAGAAAGAGGTACCTGGAGAAGTGGGGAAGTCGCCGGAAAGGCTTTAGGCAAAAGTGAGAGAGAAGCAGAAAGGAAAACAAAGGAAGGAAATGAAATGAAAAGTCACAAGGAATTCCCAATGTAATCAGAAGACAAGGAAATAATGAACCGCCTCGGAAAAAGGAATTTTTAATGATCAATGCACACGAAAAACTGCCACAAGAGAGGGATACGTGGCGGGATCGCATGCAGGTAGCGTAATCGCTGAACTGCACACTCGTGAAACGGTGACGTAAGGGGTAAAAACAATTAAAATCATTGAAATACTGTCCAGTTCCCCCCACCACCCCCCAAAAAAAGGAAATAAAGGATATGAACCCTCACAAAGCAAGGAAGGCAGACCCCTGACGCGGGGCCTGCTCTCTGAAGGCTAGTTCAGATAAAAGACAGAATCACCCCTTTGCCTTAGTTGCCCCGTGACAACCAGATCTCGGGTTGGGGGGACTTGATAAGGTTTGGCCCAAAGGCAAAGCTTTCAGCCCAGGCGGGAAAAAAAGGAGAGACAAGCCCAACTTGTCTCGAAAGGCAACATTACGCATGGGCAGGATAAAGATGGGACATTGCTCGTCCTGCCAGCCACCAAACGTGCATATAACAAAGGGAATATACACGAAACGAGGTAAGATTACGATCACTAAACTATTCACCCTAGATTTGCTCCTACACAGCAAACATGGCTGACCAGAGCGTCGGAGCAGGCACGACCCTGTGCCTGCTTACCTGACCTTAGTCTGTCAGTTTTATAGGTTTAGGAGCCAACTGGACTTGAGTGGATTGTGAACAGAGAGGTTACAAATTCTGGTATTAACACTGAGCAATATCGACGCCTGGTTAGACGCCTGATATACCTCACCATTACACGTCCTGAGTTTAGCTATTCAATTTATAGACTTGCACAATTTATGAAGTCTCCTTGTGTTCCTCATTGGAAAGTTTTCGTTTGTATTTTTCACTACCTGAAGAGTCATCATGGGCAAAGTTTATTTCTATCTTCCTGTATTGCGTTATAGTTGACTGTTTACTGTGATTCTGATAAGGCTGCATGCCCTATTACCCGGCGTTCTCTTCCCGGATACTTTGTGATGATTGGCGATTCTTCGGTTTCTTGGAAAACAAAGAGCAATGGTTTCTCAATCTTTTGCTGAAATGGAGTATCATGCTATGACTGTTACCTGTTGTGAATTGTTTTGGCTTAAGTCTCAGCTTAAAGACTTCGAGGTTGCACACACTCCTCCTATGCGATTTTTTTGTGATAGTCAATTTGCTCTTCATATTGTAGCAAATCCGATGTTCCATGAACATACGAAGCATATCGAAGTCAATTTTCATTTTGTCCGGGATCTTGTGTAGTCTGGTACTATTGTTACTCATCATATCTGCACTTCAGATCAACCTGCAGACTTGTTTACCAAAGCTCTCGGACGAAACCAGTTTCATTCATTACTTGGCAAGTTGGGCATTTCTAATCTCCGAGCTCCAACTTAAAGAGGACTTTTAAGGAATATAGATATTACTTGTAATTGTAATTATATTCTATTTCATTTCCTAGTATGTATAGGTATTTTGTACAACTATATAATGTACACTGAGATTATGAATACAAACACAAATTATTACCCTTATTTTTCTACTCAAGCCTATGGTGATAAACTTTTTTATGGATGAAAAGTCACCTTTTCCATCAACAGTAATTATTTTCTAACATTTCAATTTTAGCAATTACATTTAAGATAGAGCAACTAATTACTAACTAGTAACAACAATTGGTTATCAGGTCAACAATTTACCTTAACAGCTAATAAATCAATTAAACAAAACAGTTAGCATCTAACAACTAACTACTTATCATTTAACAAAAATAGTATTAATTAGATATAACTTATATTTTCGAAACTTATTTGCAATGAATTACACTAAATTGAGCCGAACTGAAATAAATATATAGTAAAAATAGTAATAATATGACAAAGAAAAATAAAATATAATCTTATTAAATTATTTTTAATGAACTGAACTGTATAGATATACACTGAATTGAAATGAAGATAAAATCTTAAGAACATATGCTTAATTGTGTCTTTACTGTAAAATTCCGTCTAAACCTTACCGGAGAATAAAGGACAAATTTGTCGAGTCATGTACTCCATCCGGTCTCTTTATATTGACATCCTTTCTTTTTTGGTTTGATCCTTTTTATATTTGCACTTTCCTTCTTTGACAAATTCTATATTATTTTTATTAACATAATTTACTTTTTAACATTTTAATTCATCCTACACCACTCATTTCACACTTATGAAAAAATTGTGTCACTTAGAAGAGGGCCAAAATATTGTGGCCGGAGGGAGTAAAATGGAATTACTTTAATTTTACAGAAAAGGAATCTGTGAAAAAGTAAGTAGAGGGGTGTGGCCGTAATCATATCACATTATCACTTTCATTATTAAATAGTCCCAACCAATGTGTTTACAGAAGTCATTAGCATTATTTAATTAACAGTATTAATCAGCCAGGTACGCAGTTCCACCTGGCCCCACTTGCGTACACGAATTATCGTAATTTACGAATTAAATATTAATGCGAATTTAAAAGTGAAAGATAGAGATAACCATCACTCTACGATGAATATAAAATCACCACATATTCCCAAAACCCACATCATCGCAACTTTATTTTATTCCATGTTTGGATTTGGAGCATCTTCATTTCTATTTTAAATAACGGTTGTTAAACTTTTTGCAGTACCCAAATTTTAAGTCAAATCCATTCCTTAAAGCAAGCCATCTTTTATTCTATCTGGTTAAATTGCAAAAAATTATTTAACTGAATATATATATTTATTTAAGTATGTTATCGAAGTTTTAAATTTAACTGAATCTATAATCATATACAATTTAAATTTTTTTTAAAAAAAAATTGGGTAATAACTCAAATGAGCCCCCAATAAAATCCCTCCCATCCCCTTGCCCTAGTGGGAATTGAACCCATGTCCTCATGGTAATAGCACTAGACTTCAACCGCTAGGCTAACATTCAATTCCCATTATATACAATTTAAATTAACACGGAAGGAGTAAGACATTTTTTTTTTTAAATCACAAATATTAACCCTTAATTTGTTGATAAATATTGATATAATTCTTAGTATTTGTTTATGCATGTATAATTTGTCTCTAAAGTCCTGGTCAATTATTTTATTCTTTGATTTTTAGTGGATAGACTGAAGTGCCCCTCAAAGTAAAGAATAAAAAGTTATTCTAAGTAATCTCCAATTTTTTTGTAAGTGCTGATATGACTCCCAGTTTTTTAAAGTGTAATAATATTCGCAGTGAACATTTATAGTGAATCATCATAGTGAATGAAGTGTTATTAAAGGAAAAAGAGTGATGATGTGACTCGAGTCCGACATTCGGGCTTGTGACAAATCTTTCAACTTTCAGGTCCATGAGAATTCGTAAAAGTGTAATAAGACAACGGTTTGATTTAAACTATGTGTTTCTTTACCATAGGCAGCGGTTTATCTTCAAAACGCCGTAACTTATACATCACTAAATGACGACCCGAGTTAAACAACCGTCTAATGGTACCCATCGACGTCCAACGATTGGTCGTCCTCCCTACCCAATGATCTGATTTGTGAATATATAAAAGATGGTGTCACAGTGATTCCGAGCACGAATTGAAAAATGCCCTGCAACTGCGCCACTGATGGGCATCTATTAACTAAGACCGTCATACTATAACTTATGGTGAGTCGAGAGACTATGTAACATTTTAAAAATAATATAAAAGTACCCCTATTCATTAGGGGTGTTCATGAACGGGTCCAGGCCTGTAAAATGGACCAAATTGGATCGAAATGCAAGGACCAGTATTGGATATATGAAATTCAAGTCCGGTCCTCGGTCCAAGGTTTTTTTAAGATTTCAAATTTTGGTCTGTGGTCCGCTTCAAGACTAAATTTTAACGATTCAGATTGGATGGACTGATACTTTACTTCTGTGTATATTTATAATACTATTAATAATTTAGCTTAATACAATGATTTAACTTACTTTTATGTATATTTTTTTAAAAAGAATAAAAAATTGCTTCAATTTTTTTCCGACACTAAATTTTGAAAGTAGAAAAATTAAGCTTACACGAATCCGGTCCAAAACTGAAATTATTTTAGTCTAATTTTAATTTAAAGTACCCACTAATCAGTCCGATTTTCAATTCAGTTAATCAATTTTAGTCCAATCTAGTCTGATCTTGAACCAACGACTATCCATAAACACCCATTTAATCAGCGGTTCGGATTATTATTATTTTATTAAAACAATTGGATTGGTTTGTGATTGCGTGCATCCATAACAGCAAGGAAGTTAGGGACCAATTTAATAAGCGGGTCGGGTTATTACTTTATTAAAACAATTGGATTGGTTGTGATTGTATATGTGTGCTGTGCTATCTACCAGCTACAATAAAATAAGATCATCTCTATTTTGGATTAAATTGCACAAGATTAAACATTCAGTTAAATTAAGAAAATTTTGACTTTATATTTGAATAGATATATAAACAATAATATTATTGTATGTGATATCGTTGGATTCGTCATAACAAGTAGTTTCAAGAAAGCAACTTTTTGTTTACGGATATTATTTGTAGTTAAATATATTAATGGTCAAACGTGTGTGTTGAAGACTGTGAAAAAGATTCTGTGCAATTTAATCTGGACAGAGTGAGTATAGAAATGTCAAAAGTTTTAGTTGTAAGATTAAAATTTTATTATGCAGCATTTATAAGTTTATGATCCGATTATTGCAATTCAAAATCTTTATCTTAATTTTTTATAATTTATAGTTTAAACCTTGGTCTTTTCAAACTTATGAACCTTTTACCTTTTCATAATTATAATTTAATATGTACTTTCATATGTCTATGAAAAATGATTTTCCAAGGCTTTGCCTGTGATGCCCTAGAAATTTTATTATTATTTTTATTAAATATATAAAGGGAATTGAGAAATAAATTTTATTGAGTTTATTTTAAAATATAAATATTTAGAGTGAATTTTTTAATAAATAATTCTAACCAAAACAAGAGCATATGGAAAGGAGATGAATTTGAGTCCAACAAACTTGAGGTACAATTTTATTATACAAAATTATAATATATTACGAATACTTTGCACATTGTTTTCATCGATAACAATTCTTATACGGTAAATTGAGATATAATGTTTATCACATCTCCAGTTATGAGTTAGTATATAGTTCATTAATTAGAACTTTACGCGTTTGAAACAAGAGATAACTTTTAATTTATTAACCATGATTTTAGGAATTAATTAGTGCCGTAAATTTTACAGTGCGAGAATGCGGTGTAGAAGGTGCACCGTTTACCTAACTATAATTTTAGTTTTATCTTCTCGCGTTGATTTGGCACTAATATATTTGTGTTATGAGTATGTTGCTTTTAGTGTGCCTAAATAATAGAGAGGGTAATTAAGTTTTACCATTTTAAAATATTAAATTAATGAGGATACAGTAAATATGGTATGGCATCCCTACGATACCGTAAATGAATACGCGAGTGGATTGTTATTTCAGCAGTCTTGTTAAGTTTTTCATCCCACCTCTCTATAGACAAAATCCTAGACACCCCTTCTTATCTCTTCATCCCTATCCTTTTCTCTTCTTCCCAACATAGACAACAAATTTGAGTTGAATTTGGGATTGGCTTGTGGTACAGTTTCACTAGATAGTACGAGATGGGGTGGAACAAAGAGGGTTAAATGTTCATACAAATAGATCAGGGTGAATGTCAAGTAGTGACCATAAATTGCCAGTATATTATAAGCTACTATATTCTTTTGTTTCAAGATACAAAAGAAATTGAATTAAACTAAAAAGGAATAATAATTATTGTTATCGAGCGAATGATGATTAGATTTAATTGATATTCATGAATAAAAGTGGTCTAAGAGTTTTTGTAGGTGTACGAGATTTTTAGACTTATGGTTGAGTTAGTATGTTTTCATGCATATACTTATGGTAGTATTGTACCATGAGCGAAACTAATTATAGGGAGGGTTCGTGGGTGTTTGCGGAAGTATTGACTTATATAGGATTACTAAATTACATAAGTAATGCATATATAATCAAAATCAGACCGATCTATTATATATAATATAACCGATCTATCATATATATAGAGTGAGTCTCTTGACAGACGATCTATTCATAACCTTATGGACATGCCACTTATTTTTTACCTTATACACTGCATTGGTTAAATTACATACAAAATATAGAATTTTTTATTTTTTTATATCATATATTTTTAAATATTCATATTCAAATACATATTATTACTTGTTTTAACTTATAAAATGTAATATTTAAATTTTATAAAATATTACAACATTTAAGGTAAAAGCCCTTGAGAACTGTCCATAAGCTTATGGAAAGACCATTTTTCCTGAGACTTTCTCATATATATATATAGTGAGTCCTGACAGACGGCTTATGGACATGCCACTTATTTTTTACCTTATACACTGCATTTGTTAAATTACATACTCCCCATGTCCCAAGTTATTTACCTTTCTACTGCTTACAACTGCTCCAAAATTCATACCAGCTCCTATAAATACATCATTTATTACACCATACATTTCAAACCCTAATAAACCCAAAAAAAAACTCTCGGAAAAAACATTTTAACCCTCTTCATTTGTTTTTTCATCCTTGAGCTTGGGGTTGTGATGGTGGGCAGAAATTTAACATATGAGCAGAGGCAAGAGGTTGCCCATTTTCTTCTCCAAAACATAAAAAATGGGCAAATAAAACACAGTTTGCAAGTTGAGGCAGCAGAAAGGTGGGCTGTGTCATTTAGAACCATCCGCACTATTTGGTCACGAGTGAAGCAACAACTGGTTAATGGTGAACCAGTGAACGCCCGTTCAAGAAGACACGGAATGTGTGGCCCAAACAAGAAGCTGATCGATCTCGATGGCTTAATGCTGCTGCCATTGAGGAATAGGCGAACCTGCAGGAGCATGGTATGAGGTTCACACGTGGGTAAGAGCACAATCCAAAGAGCAATAGCAAACAAAGAAATACAGAGCCACACCAACGTTGTTCATCCATGCTTAACACAAGCATGCAAGGAAACAAGGTTGGAATGATGCCTAACCGAGCTGGAATGCAACATGATGTTCAAGGACATGCACAATGTAATCTACATTGACGAAAAAGTGGTTCTATATCACAGAGGCAACAACCAGGTTTATTCTAGCCTCTAATGAACCAGAACCATACAGAGTTGTTCAAAGTAAACATTATATTCCGACGCTAGTGTTTATGTGTGCTGTGTGTAGACCATTAATAGATATGCATGGTAATGTTCTTTTCGATGGTAAAATAGGGATCTTTCCATATATGGAGTACACAACAGCAAAGTACACAACAGTGAATGGGCACAATAGCAAAGTACACTGGTTCTAACACCCATTCAGTCAATCAATAGAGACACCATTAGGCATAAACTGATTTCTGAACTCATACCAGCCATAAAAGAAGAATGGCCACCTTGGGCAAGTAAGCAGATATTCATACAACAAGAAAATGCCCCATCTCATATTTAAGCTAATGACCTTGAATTTTTAGCTACAGCCACCTCAGACGGGTTTCGTATCCAATTAGTGTGCCAACCTACCAAGTCACTCGACCTAAACATTCTAAACTTAGGGTTTTTTTCTTCAATACAAAGCCTCCAATACCAGAACCCTAGTACAACGCTAGAGGGTTTATTAAATGCGGTGAATGATGCTTTTGAACGAGAGGACCCTAAAGTAACAGACATCATTTTCTTGAGTTTCCAATGTGTCATGGTAGAAATCATGAAGTGAAGGGGTGGGAATGAATTCAAACTGCCACATATGGGAAAAGATCGTCTAAGAAGGTTGGGATTACTTCCAGAAAACCTAATTGTGGATTCAGAGCTGGTTAGGAGCTGTTTACAGCATCTGATTGGGATTGGAAGGACCGGGAATGTTAGGGATCTAATCCTAAGTATGGAACTAGCTCAATGAAGGTAGGTTCATCTTATTTTTGTAGGGTTGTGTTTCTAGAATTAGTTCTAGAGTAAACATACAATGTATTTTGTGAATGTGTGTTTATAGGGCAGCCTTGTTAAGGCTTGGATGGCTGAAATCCCTTTTGAATGCAAGGTTTATTTAAAAGACTAAGGATGATGTGAGTCAAGAAATGGAGCATGTCCAGAAGTGACAGACAATGGCAAGTAAGACACATACAATCAATATTAACAAACATGGGACAAACATCATAGGTTGTCATCCTAATGTTTTTAACAAAACATGGTTGCACCCTAAGTGTTTAATTATAATTAATGTCATCATAGGTGGCTCTCAACGAGGTAGGATCACAAACTCAAATAATTTCAGTGCTGTTTATAATCACAATCATGCCCCGCCAAGTTTCAGATCAGTTCAAAGACTAATAAGCATGGCTGCATGTAATATTCATTCATCACAACTTTATCATCAATAAGGGACAAGCATCACATACACAACACATATTTTACATGCAAACTGTGACTTATAAATAAGAATCACATGTTATTGCTCAATTCACAGCCCCAAACCAGAAACATGCCAAGCCAGGTCAGTGCAAATTAAACACACATAATAAGCAAGACTGCATATTTAAATCAGAAACATGCCAAGCCAGGTTAAAGGAAAAATAAACACACATAAGCAAGGCTGCATATTTAGATATTTTGTATAAAACATGATTGTTGCCTCTGCAACAAACATCATCATCCTGCACACCAAAACACACGGAGTAAGCAAATTCATGAAACAAAAAACAAATTAACGAAACAAGAGAGACACAACCTGACTGCAGTGATGGAACTGGGACTAAGAGTATGATTGGGAACTGTTAGTGCATTAGAGCCAACATCATTAAGGGGTTGGCTGGGGGGCTAAAGGTTCCCGCCCCTCCAAATCCCAGTCCCTATATGCCATTTTCAAACGCACAAACAGATGGTTGAGACTATTGACAACTTAACAGCAACTAATGAACACTGTAGAACAATAACGGATCAACAGAGGAGAACAGAGGCTATGAAACAGAGGCTATTGAAAGAAATTGATGAATATAGGAGAATAAGGAGTATTGACAACTACAGAGACTCAGAAACTACAATGAGCGAGCAGGTTAATAATAATATCACATCAATTATTATGCAAAAACACAGATCTGAAACAGAGGAATACTGAAATGTAGCCAAGTTTCATAGATCTACAACGGAGCACACGTAGACCTTGAAATTTATGGGAAATAATAGATCCGAGAACAGAGATGAACATGCACAACTCCAGTACGACAAATACGGGGATTAAAACTTATTTGACTAGAAAATACGGTAACCAGACAGAAACCCTAACAAATATCAAAGATTACAGCAAGGGAATGGACATAAAATGCACAGTTTACAATTAAATCTTACTTTAAAACATCAACACAGGACAAAATCATGCATGAAACAATCAACCTCTACTCATGCATTGTAAACAGCAACAGTGAAAGTTCAATTCAGGTAAATTTTGAAAAACCTCAAATTAGAAAAACATTAAACCTAATTGTTGGAAGCAGAAACCACAAATCCGAGATGACTTTTCAATTATTAAGCAAAAACAAGAGCAACAATCACTGAAACCCTAGTCCACGAACACAAAACTATGAAGAACGAACACAATATTATGAAGAACAACACAAAAAGAGGCGAGAAACCCAATTCACAGAAAGTATAACAACAGATCCTGAAAATTTCCTCAGGTTTACAAAACCCAACAACAAAAAACGATTAAAACCTCATCGATCAACGCCAAATACTAAAGAACACATTAAATTACAGCAAGATGAATAGAAACAGAGGCAAAATGGGGTAAAAAATGAAACGAAATAGGAGAGGAGTGGCTAGGGTTTGAGGGATTGGGAGAGAAAGGAGAGGAGCGTTGTGGAATAAATGAGAGGTCTCAGTTGGTTGAGAACGCAAAAGGAGAGAGCAAGCCTGATGGTTGAGTGCAATAATGGAGCAACGTGAAGAGTGAAAGACAAACACATGTGATACATGTCAGGCGTGGGCTCATTTTTTCAAAACGAATTCACACGCCTCCAGCCCGAAAACCAAGACAAGTAACTGGAGACAAACACCAGCCTCAATTAATCAGCCATTAAGGCTGTAAATATGTATTGGCTTAGGGGCAATTTCATCTTTTCAGTAGGAGTCCACTTGGCCAAAATTGGTAAAAGCTGATCTTGTGCAATTTAAATAGGGACAACCCAAAATAGAAAGTGTGCAGTTTAACCTGGGACGGAGGGAGTACAAAATTTAGAATTTTTTAAAACATTTTTTTATATCATATATTTTTATATTTTCACATTCAAATACACATTATTACTTGTTTTAACTTATGAAATACAATATTTAAATTTTATAAAAAATTACAACATTTAATGTTAAAGCCCCTGTGGATGGCCCATAAGGTTACGGAAAGGCCTCATTTCATGAGACTTTCATATATATATATATATATATATATATATATATATATATAATTGGCATTTTTAGCAATAAATCTATTTCGAGTACTTGCAGATTTGTGAGTTATAATATAGTGTTAATTAATATGTTATTGTGAGTTAGACGTACGGTTCCTAAGGTATTATGCGGTATGTATAATTATTTTTATATTGGAGTTCGTCCAATATGTTATCGATCAAACTATGTGATAGGAGTATTTTAATTCAATCTGTGTACTAATTTATTTCATTTAATATATTAATTAATATTCTAGGAGATATACGTATGTAGCGGGATATATACCACTTAAAATTGTGTTTATGTACATGTATAATGATCTATATCACTTGAAATTGTATGCATGTACATTACTTTGAAATAAACATACATTTGCAATGGGTATAGCGTGTGAGTGTATACATTTCGAGAGTGTGTGCCTGATATGAATACGGTAATTGAAGTAGTGAAGTTATTCGGTGTGTATTGTAGGACGAGTAAATGAATTAGAGCTATTAACTGTGCGGTTCATGAATTAGAAATAATTATGAGTATTGTAAGTGGGTGGATGGGTATAGAACTTGACTGAGTAACTACAAATTAAATTAGGTTAAATAGACTGGGTAAATTAGGTTAAATAGACTGGGTATAAAAACGAACATATGAATAATTCTTAGTTATTAATTAGGTTAAAAACATGGAACAAAGTTGCAAGTTAAGAACTAAATAAATAATATTTATGTATGAGTAGTAGTATACGTATATAATTGTGAAATTTAAAATAGATATTGAACAAAGAAAAGTTTATTTTAGGTTAAGGAATAAATATATCGACTAATAATGTTAGATTATGGAAATATATTTGCATGTTTATTTATAAAAATTACACATTTTGAGTCACCACAGGGGTGAGGGTTCCTATTCTTTCCAAACCAAACATTTTGAAATGAATTTTACCGTTGAAGTCGTGGAATGAAACTATAATTTTTTTTAACTGTCTTAAAAGATAATTTCCCCGTTTATAAAAACCACTTCACTGCATTGTACTAGATTTCATTCTAATGTTATTTAGTCATTTTATGACCGAGTTTCACTATAATGTTTATTGTTGAAATGTTTTATTGAACTACTATGTGAACATGAAAATATTGTGTGTTTCTAAATTTTATCTAAATCTTTTTGGAAATGATTTTAAAGAAATTTTCACAAAGAAAATATATTTTACTTACTTATTCAACTATTTTAATTGATTCAATCCTATATTTAAATGTCCATTATTGAACTGCATGAGATTTCGTTTAAAAATAAATTTTGTTTAAAAATATTTTAATTAAATCTGATCATTTGCATGCATATGGAATTTAGTTACTTCGTTCTTTACTGAAGTGCATAAATATTTTTGTAATATTCCATTATTATCTAATTACATTTTATTTACCAAACTATTTACTTTGGCTGACTTTTCGATTTATTCAACAACATTGCATAAAATTAAATCTGATACCATGGGATCACTCGGTGACCCATGAGATTGAACTACCATGGGATCACACTGTGTGACCCATGACATTGAACTACCATGGGATCACTCTATAACCTATGAGACTGAACTACCATGAGATCACACTGTGACCTATGAGACTTACTATGAGTTCATCTTGAGACTCATAGGATTACTGTTACTGAATACTGATACCGTGAGATTATTCGTGACCTATGAGACTGACTATGAGTTCACCCTGTGACTCATAGGATTACTGTTACTAAATATTGATACCATGGGATCATTTGTGACCCATGAGACTGTTACTGTTACTGTTCATTATTTTTTTACTTATACTTTCTGCATTGTTTTGATAAAGTAATGATTTTACATGATGTTTATTGACCACCGTATTGATTGCTTAATGTTTTATAGAAACTTCATTCATGCATATTGTTATATCCTAAAATGTTTTGAAACTTTTGAACCCTCACGGGCGAAAGCTCACCCTGCATTTTTCTAATATCTTTTAGGTTAAGCGTTACGTATGGTGTGACCACGACAAATAAAGTGTGAAGGACGCCCAAGGTCACTACCCTTAGTTTTGCTAAGCTAATTTGAAGACTTTCATTTGATTTCTAATTAGCTTTATATTAGGACTCTAGAACTCCACTGTTATAGTTATTGTTAAGATTTAGAATTGTAATAAAAGTACCCATACTTATGAACTGGGGCGTTACACTGCCTTTGAAAAATTGTTTAAAATTGCAAAAGTTATCCTTTATGGGCACATTGCACTGGGGAACATGTTTTGCCACGTATTAACACCCTACTTTATAATACAATTACGTCCGCGATCATCGAAAGAATGAAAGCTACATCAAATGCAAGCGCCAAAATTTCATATCAATATGACAACATACGCAATCCCCCAATAACTGTGTGGGGGAGTTCTTACTTTGCAAGGCTCCCTTGTGCGCACCGAGGCAATGCCAAGTCCAATGGTCCTGGTGCTGGACTATCGTGATTTACCTCTCATACGATGGCCGGGGTGTCGGCTGGTATGGGCCGCTGAGGGCGAGCGGATCATCGCCTTTAGCCAATCAGTGTGTTTCGATTGTCAATAATTTGATTCCTACTTTAAAAAGACATGCATGGTTCTCCACCATTGGCATGCTCTAACTGATCTGCTAAACATTTCGTTTTGTAAGTGCTGAACTGTGGGCTGATTGCTTTTCTATTTACACCCACTTGGGCTTTTGGGCCCAATAGATGAGGTTCGAGTAATCTGAATGGATATCAACAAATATTGACATTTGACAGGCACTTCGAGCAATCTGAATGGGATATATCAACAAATATTGACATTTGACAGGCAGTTCGAGAATATATTTATTTAATACTTTTTTTAATCGAAACCATCAAAGGAGAGGATGTTCGGGTATATTAATCTGAATGACCTAAAGGTCGTACAAAACTTGACATGGATACCCCTAATTACACCGAAATAATGTGCATAAAATTCTAAAACTAAAGGTGGACCATACTATGACGTTGGCTTCCTCTACTATGAAACCATTCATCAAACTCGAAGCAGTCACAATAGCAAGCAATGGACTTGCCATTTCTTTATCACAAGTTGCATGGTTACTAATTAATTACAGAATTTCTACCAAGTCATGTTACCCCTTACAAACTTCATTCATTGAAATTATATATCTCAACCTTCCCAACAAGATAAATCTCAAAAGTTTCTAATTTGTTATTTCCAAGCACATTATAGTAGTTGAAAAACTTCTAACATTTTCTCCAGGACTAACACCACAAAAAGAAGTTAAAGCTACCCTAACCAAGCAGTATCAGTTTCTCTCCATCCAAAAGGATTCAAATTCTCATCAAACAAAATTTTTAGGATTGACTAAAATCGGAGAATTACTGTTTGAAAGAGATGTGTTCATATCTGGCTTATTGTGGTTTGCAGTCCTTGGTCTGAGTGTTCTTTCCAAGAAAATATGCTCCTCCTGTATGATCACAATGATTTGAACTCTCAGCCACATTTTTACCCTTGTTCTCATCAATTGGACACCAAGTTTGTATCATCTCCACTAACAGTTCAAACCATATGTTTACTTATTCATGTTGCTTGTTCATTTTCGATCTGAACTCATGGCGCTGCTGATATTTGCATTCATCCCATGAACGTGCTCCATGAGCTCTCTGTTCTGGATCCTCCATTCTTAAGCAGTCTCCATCAATCAGATCCATTATCAAAATTCTTTAGTTGATTCTCAACCGATTTGTGGCGTGTGCCTTTTGCCATTAAGATGAGGAATCCAATCACTCTGATACCAAATTTGTCATGATCTGGATGAATGTATTTGCAGTTAATCAGAATGAACACAAACCGAACTGATTCAATCAACACAAAAGTAAAGAACCGAGAGTCATTAGATACCTTCATACTACTAATCTTTCAAACTACATATAACCTAAGATTGGACGTTACTAAGCTCCATTCTGTTGGAAGAGGTCTAAACTGAGTTGGCGCCAAACCATCTTAAAGTTGGTTATAAGAGCATGTGTAATGGGGGTTCCAGATCGGTTCCACTTTTGAAGAGTGCCACAGTGCCACATGTCATCTTCGGATTGGGACATGTGGCACACTGCAGATCTGTTTTTTCCCCCTTAATTTCCAGCCCTATGACACATGGTGCCATCCTCTTCTGCCACGTGTCAAAAGGCAGAACGGCTAATTTTTCTTAAATAGAGCAGTTGCCACGTGTCAACCTCTGGTTGGGACACTTCCGAACGTTCTTCACAGTTTTCGAAATCCAAAAAACGTCCAAAACTCTCCAAATCTCCCTACCAATTTATATATGAACTCCCCACATTCATACTTGAATTTCAAAATTCAACATCACTCGTCTCAAAATGCACACAAAAACTATTCATCCCCGAACCATTCTTCCCCCAAATTCATATTTCAATTCTCAAATACCAAACCCGAATTATGTAAGTCAAAACTTCCATTCTCCACATATTGAGAATATTAACGAGTCGGGAGTATTTTCAAATGAAGGAGGGTGGAGTACATTTGGCCAATATGGTTGACAATGCGAAAGTCACGATATTCGGATTGTAAGTCATGTTCTAAATTATGCATTATATTATTGTTGTTGTTAAATTCTTTATATTTAGTGGAGCATATGTAGAATAGTTTCATTTGAATTTGTATATACGAACTTGAATTAGTGAAATTCTTTATATTTATTTGAATTTGTATATTTATTTGAATTTGAATTAGTATATGCGAGTTAGTTTTATTCTTTATATTTTGGTAACCAAACCTGCCTTGCAAAAATTCTTGGTATTTATCAGGTTAGTTTTACGAACTTTGTTGAGCTTGAAAATGGTAAATGTTATTGCTTAAAAAATTTAAATAAGTAAATTTCAATTTAATTAGTTTATGTAAATTAGTTTATTTGAATAACAAATTTTAACTACAAACATTAGACAATTTAAGATGTGAATTTCTTTAGTATATCTAAAATACCTTTGGGTAAAGTGCAAAAATGATCCTATTAAAGTGAGAAAGTGTAGCTTTAATTTTGTAAAATTTTAAAGTGCAGAATTAATCCTATGTTTTTGTCAAATTATGCAGTTTTACCAAATTTTCACTATTCAGGCATTGACCAATGCAATTTTGGAATTGACCATTCGTGAAAAAACAGAAATACCCCTAAACTTAAAACTAAATATCTAATGACCATTATACCCCCTAAACTTCTTGTTCTCCAACTTCAAACACCATAAACCCGCTGCCACCACCGTGCACCGCCACCTCCACCCGCCACCACATGCCACTGATTCTAAACCCAATTCAAAGATCTGCAACTGATCCACCACCGCCGACTATAAAACAGGTAAATGCATAACACCACCAGCAATAATTAGCACATACATTTCCGATTCCGACTACGCTATAACAACCAATAAAGAGTCATAAAAATGATACCTTTCTTGAGCTTCACCATGACTTCTCAAACAAATACTACTCAAAATTTTAACCAAACAAAATATACTCCAGTTACTTCTGCTCCATATTATGAAATTTCGAGACTGCAACAAAACTGATATATGGCTCACAACAGGACACTCCAGTTCACTTCATCTCCATATTATGAAAATTTTATAACCAAAAGGAGACAATCCACTCAATTATTTTCTGTATCATTACCACAAATAACCAGAGCGACACCACCACTCTGCCAGGGCGCCACCGCCGCTCTGCCTCCCCGCCCATCTCCACCACCACCTCCCCATCACCAACACCGCGCTCCACCTCTCCCTCGATGTGCTCCACCCGCCCTCAACCTTAGCACCCAGCCCTTCCTCCTCCTCTCCCCCGCCACCACCATCTTAGCCCACTACCATCGCTAAATTTGCAATTGGAACGCTGATTCACAAAGATGGAACCAAATCATCAATTGATGACCAAAATGTTTTGTAAAGTCAAGGAATTTGCAAGTGAATATTTGATTGGCAATTTTGTGAACAAGAAAACATTCCATGTTGGAACATGCTGCTGTAGAATATTCACACCAAGGTTTTATGGAAATCAAAAGCCGAAATATTGGAGTATTTTATAACTTATGGAAGTCGTATATTTGGCTATGTATATCAGGCGTGTGAAGCATAATTGATTTATGGAAAATCCCTACTTATAAGGAGATGATATATTCGAATATATGAGATAGATAGATGTAAGGTAAATCCCTTTATTTATGGGATTTGGATATGCTTCAAGAAGCAGATTTGGAATAGGAATATTGTGGAGATAATCAAGGAGTATTCCAATCTGTTCGTGGATATAAATTGGGACAAAACGGATGCATACTCACGAATTTAACAGAGCAAAAATCTGCATACAGATTTTTGAGATTTTTCGAGAATTGCAAAGAGTCAGACTACTGTGTTCCAACACACCTGACCTGTAGCACAAAGTTCAAAATCAGAAACCTTAATTCCTCGAGAGGAGGAGATCCAGCGTCGACGGAGTTCGAGGTCAGAGGGAGTCTGATCAAAGCGGATCGGTAGCTAGGGGAGCTAGCAGAATTCACACTATATACTTAGCAAAGATAAGTATTTTGTAAAATGTACTCTGTACTGTATCTTTCTAATTAGTGGATTCATTCTGAACTGGGCCAGGCCCCACAAATGTAGGTGGATTACACCGAACTGCGTAACCAAGTTATATGTTCTTTACGTTTTACGTTATTATGCACTTGATTAGACTAGTCATGTTGGAACACACTAGTAACTACTAGAAAAAGTGGTAAAACTAAAATTCAATTGGTATCAGAGCTTCGTCACTTATTATTCCCTTGGTTGTTTCAAGGAAAGTGAGATCCAATTTTACCATGACGACAAGAGAAGGAGCTTCAGTCTCTCGACCACCCCTATTAGAAGGCAACAACTACAACTATTGGAAGGCACGCATGAGGCTTTTCATCAATTCACTGGACGAACTTGCATGGTTTTATGTTGAGAATGAATGGAATCATCCTACAGAAGATGCTGATGCAAGTTCTAAGGCAGTAGAAGGAGAGTCAAGCCAAAGGAAGCAGAAACCCAAAGACAAGGCTAGATGGACTCCAGATGACCTCAAAGAATCTCTGGCAAATTCGAAGGCACTTAATGCAATCTTCACTGCAGTCGATGAAAATCAGTTCAAGCTTATCTCTACATGTCACCAAGCAAAGAAAGCATGGGACATTTTACAGACTGTTCATGAAGGAACCAGTCGAGTTCGTGAATCCAAATTACAGATGCTGGCTACAAAGTTTGAGGAACTCAAAATGGATGAAGATGACACCATTGCTACATTCAATGGAAAACTTAGGGACATCTCCAACATGGCTTATGAACTTGGAAAGGTGTACAAAGAAACAAAACTGGTGAAAAAGACACTGAGATCCCTTCCCAAAAGTTTTTCAATGAAAGTAGCAGCAATAGAGGAAGCTAGAGACGTTGCCACCATAAGCCTAGATGAACTAATGGGTTCATTACAGACATATGAGATGACATTCCAACAAGCTACAAAAAGAGTCTCTAAGGAATTGGCGTTCAAAGTGTCTCCACCTAAGGATAATCACAAGTCTGACAGCGACGATGAGATTGAAAAACTTGCACTGATCACTAAGAATTTATCGAGAATGCTAAAGAAGGTGGTCAACAAGAAATCTCAGGAAAGATTTGGCGGAAATAGACAAAGACAACAAGACTTAGGTAATAATCGTGGAATGAGATTTGAACCAGGGAATCCGCAGTTTAGGAGAAATCAAAACAATGAACAAAAATAGGCTGGGAGAATTCAGTGCAGAGAATGTGAAGGATACGGTCATATTCAGGCTGAATGTGCTAACACTCGCAAGAAACAAGGAAAATCATATGCCACCTCTTGGAGTGAAGATGAAGATGATGAGAAGGACGAAGAGGAATTCACCAGTAACTACGTAGCTTTCGGAGCAAAGGTTCATGATACATCAGAGGACCAATGTTCCAACACACTGAACAAAGGTAAAGCTGTATGTTCCAACATAGATCTGGATGACTCACACAGCAATGAAGATGATGATTTGTCTGTAAGTGATGAAGAAATCTACAGCACCTATGAAAAAAATGTATGCAATGTGGGTTCAAGTAGCTGATGCAAACAAAGAGCTGAACGAAGAAAAAAAGGAAGTTAATGGAAAGTGAAAGATAATTACGGTTCACAGTTGCAAAACTTGAAAAGAGTAATGAAGAACTGAATGAAAAACTGATAGCAGCAGTTAAGAGGGCCGAGATGTCTAAAGCAACTATTGTTAAATTAAATTCTGGAGAGGCAAAACTTGATGATATTCTGGATATGGGAAGAAACTTTGGTGATCGACACGGGATTGGATATGGGAAAGAACCCAAGACTGAATCACATGAAAAACCAGTAACCCTCAAGGATAAGATCCGAGAAGTAAAGCGAAAGCATGGGATGCCATATCAGAGAAAGCCACTCATATGTAAATACTGTACGTATCAAGGACATACTGAAAAGCAGTGCAAAATATTGATCAGAGATCAAATGATAGGAAGACAACTTCTGCTGTGTTCCAACACAGGCAATATTCATACAGTAAAATCGATCAGAAAGGTATGGATGGTTAAAAAATCTAGTACGTGTCTGGTGGCACACACTTCTCTAACAGCTTATTCCAGTGATTCGTGGTACTTTGATAGCGGTTGTTCGCGCCATATGACTAGCACTCCAGAATATCTCACGAACATTACTCCATATGAAGGCGGATATGTAACCTTCGGTGATGGAAAGAGAAGCAGAGTAATTGGCAAGGGAGAATTGAAAATTGAAGGGTTTCCAGTATTCACAAGTGTATTATTTGTTGAAGATCTAAAGGCAAACTTGCTAAGTATAAGCCAGTTGTGTGACGATAATATGGTAGTGGAGTTCCAGAAGGACAAATGTATAGTGAAGCATGGATAAAACAAGGTTCTTTTAGGAATAAGATCATCAGACAATTGCTATTTGCTAGAACAAGGAGTTAGGTGTATGATTTCAAAGCAAGATGAAGGAATTCTTTGGCACAGGAAGCTCGGCCACATCAATTATAAAACATTGGTGAAAATCGCAAATGTGAAAGCTGTACGAGGAATGCCTACCTTAACCAGCAAGAATGAAGTTGTATGTGGACCATGTCAACAAGGTAAACAAATTTGATCTCCCCACTCTTCAGTTCAGTATATTACTACATCTAGAAATCTGGAATTATTGCATATGGATTTGATGGGTCCGGTTAATACACCTAGTATAGGTGGAAAGAAATATATCTTTGTATGTGTTGATGACTTCTCCAGATTTACATGGGTAGCCTTTTTGAAAGAAAAATCTGTTACGATAGAAGTATTTAGAAGCCTTGTAGTGAAGTTACAAACTGAAAAGGGGAGTCTAGTAGGGAAGATAATTCGAATTCGAAGTGATCATGGTAGAGAATTTAAGAATGAACAATTCAGTTCCTTCTGCGATGAGCTTGGAATCCAACATGAGTTCTCGGCTCCTATCACCCCTCAACAGAATGGTATTGTATAACGAAAGAACAGAACTCTATAAGAATGGCTTGAGTTATGTTGGTAGAGAAAGATGTTCACAAGAAATGGTGGGCAGAAGCGATCAATACAGCATGTTATACAATCAATAGAGTGTATCTTTGACCATTCACTAGCAAGACATCCTATGAAATTTGGAAGGGTAGGAAACCAATGTCTCATATTTTCATGTGTTCGGGAGCACATGCTATATTCTCAGAGATAGAGAACAGTTGGCAAAATTTGATAATCGGAGTGATACAGGAATTTTTCTTGGGTATTCCATCAACAGCCGTGCTTATAGAGTTTTAAATCATCGAACCAACACTCTCATGGAATCCATAAATGTTATTGTGGATGATTCAGAGAAGGAACAACATCTAGAAGGTGTAGAGGAAGAACCTAGCAACACTCATGTTCCAACACAATCTCAAAACTCAGACAAAGGAAATCCATCAGTTGACTCTAACCTTCACCAACGTGCTGGAACAAATGAGCAAAAGAATTCTAACTCTGCCAAAGCTGACCATGTTGGAACACAGTCCCCCGCTACTGACGCCCATGTTCCAACACATGATCACCCCAGTTCCACCATGAGAAGTACTCGATCAGTGCCTCGAGTTGATTACCGACGACTGGCTGGACTACACTGTTTTGTGTCTCTAATTGAACCTAAGAACTATAAAGAAGCATTACTTGATGAGTATTGGATTGCTGCAATGCAAGATGAACTTGGTCAGTTTACAAGGAATGATGTTTGGTATCTTACTCCTCGCCCCAAAGGCATTAATGTCATTGGTACGAAATGGATCTTTAAGAATAAGTCAGATGCAGACGACTTAGTCACCCGAAACAAAGCTAGACTTGTTGCTCAAGGATATACACAAGTGGAAGGTGTTGATTTTGATGAAACCTTTGCGCCAGTTGCCAGGTTAGAATCTATCCGAATTCTACTAGCTATTGCCTGCTCGTTGAACTTTACTTTGTATCAAATAGATGTCAAGAGTGCCTTTTTGAATGGAGTGGTGAATGAAGAAGTATATGTAGAACAACCTAAAGGCTTTGAAGACCCTCATTATCCCCATCATGTATATCGTCTCACGAAGGGTTTATACGGACTAAAGCAAGCACCCAGGGTATGGTATGAACGACTTACTACCTTTCTTCTTCAGAAAGGTTATCGTCGAGGGGGAGTAGATCGCACTTTATTCGTGCTTGACAAGGCTTCAATGTTTCTGATTGCTCAAATTTATGTTGATGACCTAGTTTTTGGTTCTACTTCACCTTCTATGGTACAGGATTTTGTCACCATTATGCAATCTGAATTCGAAATGAGCATGGTTGGAGAGTTGACTTACTTTCTGGGATTGCAAGTCAAACAAGGACGGAATGGTCTATTCATAAATCAAAGTAAGTATGCCCTGAATTTGATTAAAAAAATTCGGTCTCAGTAGTGCTCGAGCAGTTCGAACTCTTATGGGAGTTTCTGATAAACTGGTAAAGGATGAAAAAGGAGTTCCAGTCGATCAGAAGTTATATAGAGGCATGATTGGAAGCTTATTGTATTTAACTGCAAGCAGACCAGATATATATTTCAGCGTTGGGATATGTGCGAGGTTTCAAGCTGATCCTAAGGAATCTCATCTCACTGCAGTTAAAAGAGTTATTCGATATGTAAGTGGGACTTATGAGTATGGTGTTTGGTATTCTAAGAGTCAAGATTCTGAGCTATTTGGGTATAGTGATTCTGATTGGACTGGTAATGCTGATGATCGAAAAAGTACCACAGGTGGATGTTTCTTTATTGGAACAAATTTGGTGTCTTGGTATAGCAAGAAACAGAACTCGATCTCTCTATCTACTGCAGAAGCAGAGTATCTTGCAGCAGGGAGTTATTGTGCACAACTATTATGGATGAAACAAATGCTGAAAGATTATGGAATTCATCAAGGCCCCTTGAAGATTCTATGTGACAATACAAGTGCTATTGATATTTCGAAGAATCCAGTTCAACACTCGAGGACCAAACATATTGACATACGACATCATTTTATTAGAGATCTGGTTGAAAGAAAGGAAGTGGAAGTAGTCTATGTTCCAACACACGAGCAATTTGCTGATATATTTACAAAGTCGTTGGATGCCACCTCTTTTGAGAGCCTTCGACAACATTTAGGTGTTTGTCAAATCTGAGGTAGTTTTTACCATAATTACTCTTTCTTGTAAATATTTCTTTTGTTTATTTTTGTTTAACGAAATCGAAAAAGAACAAAAAAATGGAAGGAAGCAAAGGTGTACAAAAATAGGAGATGGTTAGTATGGTGTGTTTGAAGTTATTTGTGGCATGACAACTTGATTTGACAAGAGGAGAAAGTACCATCATTACAAGTTTGGGAAATCTAAAAAGGAACTTCGCAGGAAAAGAGGTGAATAGATGAAGAGTTAAAGTGGGATTCAAACTTGTCAAAAATCCCCTCGTATTCCACTACTCTCGGCCGGAATTTATCTCTCCAAAAACCCTGCCGAAAAGTTTTTGCTTCAACAACTCTCCTCAGTCGCGATATTGGATTAAAGAATGTCAACTCCAAATTCTCCTGCACATGAAACAGAGGCGTCAGAAATCATGAAGGAAGATCGAGTTTCAACAGATTTAGAATTGGTGCTGGTTGCTAAGCAGAGAAAATATGTCTATCAAGCTGTTAGAGATGAAGAAAAAAATCAAGCTCAGATCGGAGGAAGCACAAAGAATGCGGAGGTTAAAGAGACAGCCGAAGTTGAAACTGATGCACGGGAATAATCTTTTGGAACCAAGAAGAAGAAGAAGAAACCCACGGTAACTGGCCCTGCCCCTCATCCATTAAAATTCATGGGTATTGAATGTACGAGTATGGATGAAATCTTTGAATGGCTTGAGGCTAATAGAGTTACCGTAGATTTAAGAAAGATAAAGAAAATTAGAGGAGAATATTTGACGGTTAAAGTTAAGGAGTTGGTGACTGGAAACATAGGTGAAATTTGGAGACTTGAGAATTATACGGTGAAATTTGTGATGGGGAGATATGCCGAGTTTAGGGAAAAAGATAAATTCTACGTGCATTGCTATATTCCAGTATCAAGTTGTGTTTCTTTGAGAGAGATTAGTGAAAGTGAAGTGGCTGGATTAGAAGTGGTTAGGAATGGAGATAAACTTCAGGTGGAATTCTATGATACGAATTCAGCAAAGAGGATGGAAGAATTGAGGAAGCCTATCATCATTGTTCTGTCGGACAGTGATGCCAGTGTTCCAACACAGAGAGATGAACCTGACTATATGGAGTTAGGTTCTGATAATGATCTGGGAGGTGCAGATGAAGGTGATTTTCATAAAGGTCAGAAGGATGAAGCACCTGAAGGGAGCCTGTCTAACCAGAAAGATGGTTCGGAGAGCGAGGAAGAAATCGAGAAGGATGCTGAAAGATCAGGGAGTGTTCCAACACAGGATATTCCTGATCTGGAATATTCAAGTGATGAGGTACTGGATGAGTACTTTCAGATGGCAAAAGGCAAGAGAAAGGCTGACAAAGCCAAGGATTCTGCTCAAGCAAAGAGGAGCAAGAGAAGACATGACAGCAAGGAAAAGAAGGTTTTACCTCCACCCTCTGTTAGTAAGGCATTCTCTGCTATTTATTTTGACGAAAAAGGTGCAGAGATGGGAGATTTTTTCTCAGAAAAGAAGTTCATAGCAGAACGGCCTCTGGATTTAAAAGCCTATAAGGAGAGCGGCTTCACAGATTTTCTAAAGATGACTGGCATGACTACTGCAGCAACTATCCAGTTACAGTACAACAAGCAGGTTGTACTTGAGGTATATTCTAACCTCATGACTGGTAACTTAGAAATAAGTTCCCCATGGTATGGTAGGGTATATGTACGGGGGAAGATCATAGATGTCTCTACTTCTAGGATTAACACATTGCTGGGTCTTACAACACCTGAGACAGGGGGAGTCTTTCCTAAAAATCTGGGATTGTCTGACAATGAAATATTAGGTGTTATATCTGGTGGCTATAAGGTTGAATGGCCAGCAACTGGGTATTCACAAGCATCCTGCTTGTCTTCAAGATTTTTTGGTTTTATATCAGGTGGCTATGCATTGTTGGTTGCCCTCAACTAATACCACAACCTTGACAAGGGAAATGGCTAAACTGTTGTACTGTGTTGGAACACAGAAGGAGATTAACCTTGGACTACTTATTCAGCAGCATTTAGTCAGACAAGCTACTGCTCCCAAAGTCAATGATGCCATCATTTACCCTGCTCTGGTCTCTGCACTAGCCAAGAGTACAAAAGCAAAAGGGAAGGCCTCGGATGTTGTGATCGATACAGAGTTTCTGAGGCCCAACAAGAAGACGTTCGGGCTAAGGCATGTGCAGGATCTTCCGTGGAAACCATCTGGATCGACTTCTTCATCAGCAGCAGAAAAGCAGGCTAGGCTGATAGTTCTGAATGCCCGACTTGGTGCTATAGGTATTCAAATGGCTGCTTTGGAGGTGGAGAAAACAAGTCTGGAGGCCGAGAAGTCCCGATTGGAAGATTGAGTCTTATGACTAATGCAGGGGGAGCATTACTGATTGCTGCTGGTTGCTGTTGTTTTTTTATAATTTTGATGTTGGTTTTGGCCTTCTGTGTGGTCCCAGGGGGAGTGATTTTGGATTTTGGCTTTAAATTAAATTTGAATGTTTTATTCAATATGACTGTAATTTTGAGTGTATGTTTTGGATTTCTGGATTTCTGGATTTCGGCTTTCATGCTTAAGAGAATTCCGGTATTATGTTGATTAGAATGCTGCTATTCTGATACAAGCTTATGATATTGATTGAAGTTTTTGTTGGAAATTACATGTCCAAAATATTATGGGTCCACAAAAATGCCAAAGGGGGAGATTGTAAAGTCAAGGGATTTGCAAGTCAATATTTGATTGGCAATTTTGTGAACAAGAAAACATTCCATGTTGGAACATGCTGCTACAGATATTCACGCCAAAGTTTTATGGAAATCAAAAGCTGAAGTATTGGAGTATTTTATAACTTATGGAAGTCGTATATTTGGCTATGTATATCAGACGTTTGAAACATAATTGATTTATGAAAAATCCCTACTTATAAGGAGATGATATATTCGAATATATGGGATAGATTGATATAAGGTAAATCCCTTTATTTATGGGATTTGGATATGCTTCAAGAAACAGATTTGGAATAGGAAAATTGTGGAGATAATCAAGGAGTATTCCAATATGTTCGTGGATATAAATTGGGACAAACACGGCTACATACTCACGAATTTAACAGAGCAAAAATCTGCATACAGATTTTTGAGATTTTCAAGAATTGCAAAGAGTCAGACTACTGTGTTCTAACACACCTGACATGTAGCACAAAGTTCAGAATCAGAAACCTTAATTCCTCGGGAGGAGGAGATCCAGCGTCGACGGAGTTCGAGGTCAGAGGGAGTCTGATCAAGGCGGATCGGTAGCTAGGGGAGCTAGCAGAATTCACACTATATACTTAGCAAAGATAAGTATTTTGTAAACTGTACTATGTGCTGTATCTTTCTAATTAGTGGATTCATTCTGAACTGGGCCAGGCCCCGCAGATGTAGGTGGATTACACCAAACTGCGTAACCAAGTTATGTGTTCTTTACGTTTTATGTTATTATGCACTTGGTTAGACTAGTCATGTTGGAACACACTAGTAACTACTAGAAAAAGTGGTAAAACTAAAATTCATATTTCATTATGGTCATTGACAGATACACCGAGGTAATCGTCCGTCAATTTTATTAGTATTCTATTTATACCCCTATGATAAGACTTATGAGAACGTTAATTTCTACCACAGTTAAGGAATGTAGATATTATTTGTAATTGTAATTAGATTCTATTTCCTTTTCCTAGCTTGTATAGGTATTTTGTACCACCATATAATGTACCCTGAGATTATGAATACAAACACACATTATTACCCTTATTTTCTACATAATATCAGAGCATGATAACAATTGACATCGCAAAGTAGGTATGTATAGCACATGAGTAAGGGTGGCATCACCAAAGTAAATGAAACCATATTGTATAGCAGATGACACAAATCCATCAGGAAGTATAACATTCACAGAGTCGATAGCAGTAGTAATATCAGTAAGAGAACCCTTGTCACTGGTCATGTGATACGAGGTTCCCAAATCAAGAATCCAGGGTAAAGTAGACTTAACTGACCCATGGTTAGAGGGGTAATGTAACTGATTAAATAAATAAAGGGTCGTACTACATTGGTCATTAGACAGAGAAGGGCCAAAATCAGATCGGGTAGGGGAACCAGAGGCCACAGCTGCAAATTCTGGCAGCGGGGTAACGATGCTAGTGAATGGCGGCTGAGGGAAGTGGTGGGTAACAGATTTAAATTAAGAGGTAGACATTGAAGCATATCAAATTGGAGTAGCAGCAACAGATCGAATCATTTCGGTGACAGTAAATTGGATCGACAAGGCGCAACGACACATGGCATAGACGGCGGCGATACATGGAGTACGGAGTCGGCGTGTTGAGGGCAACACACAAACGGTAGTAGACTGTCTAACGATCACAAAAAACCCGGAGACTCGCCGTGGTGGTCGGTAGACAGAGATTAGTGACCAAGAGTGGTGGAGACCAATGACGCGTGTGACAAATGCGTGGCTGGACATGACGACAGCGGCGGTTCAGAAAAGCAGTGGAAATTTTCTTAGGGTTTCAGGATTTTAGGCTCTGATACCATGTGATTTATGGCATCAGCGTCTTGGTTATCCATCCTCTACGGTGTTGTCTTCTGTTCCTACTCTTGATCTTAGTACAAAAAATACTTATATTCCTTACTCTATGTGTTATAGAGCAAAACATACTAGGCATAGCTTTCCTTTGAGTTCTTCAAATGCTAGCTCTTTGTTTGAATCAGTACATTGTGACATCTGGGGGCCTTCTAGTTCTCCGTCTTCTAGTGATGCATTTTAGTTTTTAACTATAGTTGATGATTATTCCCGAGTTGTTTGGGTTTATTGATTAGTGGCTAAGTCAGAAGTAGCTTCAAAATTTATAGAATTTTGTGCTTTGATCAAGACACGGTTTGGGCGCCCCATTTGTCGTGTTCGTACTGATAATGGTACTATTTTGCTAAATTTGGTATTATTTTTTGACATCTATGGTTGATACACCACAGCAGAATGGTCGTGTAGAGCACAAGCATCATCATTTGTTGAATGTGTCTCGTGCTTTGCATTTTCAAGCTAATATGCCTATTGATTTTTGGGGAGAATGTTTCTCACTGATGTTTATCTGATTAACCGAACATCGACAAAGCAACTCAATGGTCGCACACCATTTGAGATGCTCTATGGACGAGCTCCAAATTATGCACCTTTAAAGGTATTTGGATGCCCGTGCTTTGCTGCTTACATTACCAGATATCGAGACAAGTTTACACCAACAAGTCGGTGATCGCCTTTATGACTTGGAATCCCGCACTTTCTTCAACAGTCAGGATACTAATTTTTTTTTATGATCAATTCCCATATGGAGTCACTCCGACATCGGCCTCAGTGAATCTCGGTGGTGCCACCACCTCACCACCAGCACCACTGCTGCCTCCACCAGAGCCTTACCTGCCGGTCGCCATCCTGCCTATACCGCCGGTAGCCGATCTGCCCGCCCAGTTAAACTAGCCATCCAGCCTCAAGTATCGGCCCACTACTTTGCAGGTCTGGTTTGATGTTACACCACCGGAGTTGACATCGTCGCACGTGTCTCACACGCCACCGACTCCCATCGACAATGCACCGCATGCATCATCGTCTCCCTACATGCCTACTACATTGCCACCTGATACGGCATCTCCGACATCGGACACTGCCATTCACATCTGCATTACCGGTTAGTCCAGAGCCACCTTTCGCAGTTGAGCCACCTCCTCTTTGAAAGAGTACCCAAAATCGTCGATCTCCTCCATACTTGGAAGAATATAACTGTGATGATGATTATGTATGTGCTATTACTACTGAAGACCCCCATACTACTACGTTCACTCATGCGCCTTCACCATCCTCAGGTGTTCTCAATCCTCTTACTGATTATGTAAATTGTGATAATTTTTCTAGTATGCATTCTAGATTTTTGGGTGCTGTAAATTCTAGTGCAGATCCCACCATTTATTCTGAGGTGTCAAAGCATGCTCATTGGCGAGATTCTATGACTGAAAAGCTTATTGCACTTGAGCGCAATCAGACTTGGACAATAACCTCTCTACCTCTGGACAAGACTGCAATTTGTTACAAATGGATTTACCGTACAAAGTTTAAATCTAATGGCACCATTAAGCATCATAAGGCGCACCTGGTGGTTCTTGAGAATCACCAAGTTGAATGGATTGACTATACTGAGACATTTTCTCCCTACGAAGATGAGTTTGGTTCGTCTATTCTTGTCCATTGCAGTTAATCGTGGTTGGGAACTGCATCAGAATGATGTGCATAACGCTTTCCTGCATGGTGATCTACATGAAGAATTTTTCTCGCGACCTCCACCAAGCTATCATGTGCCCCCTTGGACAGGTATGTCGCCTTTAGAAATCTTTTTATGGACTTTGCTAGGCTCCTCGCAATTGGTTTGTGAAACTATCCTAGGCTTTATGTGCATTTGGCTTTATCTAGAGTAAAGCAGATTAGTCTCTATATGCTTTTTCCCGTGGTTCGGTATCTTTGCATGTACTGGTTTATGTGGATGAGTTGGTTATTGCTGGTAGTTCTTCGTTGCCTATATCTGAATTTAAGAAATACTTAAGCTTTTGTTTTCACATGAAAGATCTTGGTTCGCTTAAGTATTTCTTGGGTATAAAGATTGCTAGAAGACCGGATGAGATATTTCATTCACAGCGGAAATATGCACTGGACATTTTATCTGACACAGGTTTATCTGCTTCTAAACTGATTGACCTTTCGATGGAGGAACAACACAATCTGGCACGTGTTGAAGGTCCACCTTACCATAATCCTGCGCAATATCGGCGTCTGGTTGGGCGCCTGATCTACCTCGGGATCACTCGTCCTGAGCTAAGGTATTCAGTTCATAATCTTGCATAGTTTATGAAGTCTTCTTGTGTTTCTCATTGGCAAGCTGTTGTTTGTGTTTCACATGAAGAGTCATCCTGGTCAAGGTTTATTTCTCTCTTCCCGTAGTAATTTGCAATTGACTGCTTATTATGATTCTGATTGGGCTTCCTATCCTATTACACGACGTTCTCTTTCCAGATACTTTGTGATGATTGGTGATTCTCCAGTTTCTTGGAAGACAAAGAAGTAATCTACGGTCTCCCGGTTTTCCGCTGAAGCGGAGTATCGTGCTATGGCTGTTACCTGTTGTGAATTATTATGGCTTTAATCTTTACTTAAATATTTGGGGGTTGCGTATACTTCTCCTATGAGTTTATTTTGTGACAGTTAATATGCTCTTCATATTGCAGAAAATCTAGTATTCCATGAATGTATGAAGCATATCGAAGAAACTTTTTATCAACCTGTAGACTTGTTTACCAAAGCTCTCGGACGTAACCATTTTTTTCATTACTTGGCAAGTTGGGCAATTCTGATCCCCGTGCTCCAACTTGAGGGAGGGTGTTAAGGAATGTAGACATTATTTGCCTAGCTTGTATAGGTATTTTGTACCACTATATAATGTACCCGGAGACCATGAATCAGATGAAGAGACTGACGCTCTTATAACTTGTAGAAAATAAGGGTAATAATGTGTGTTTGTATTCATAATCTCAGGGTACATTATATAGTGGTACAAAATACATATACGAGCTAGGAAAAGGAAATAGAATCTAATTACAATTACAAATAATATCTACATTCCTTAACAAACCCAATACCACCCCGACGATGGTGACAGATTGATAAACCCAGCACCACCCAGCACCATGGCGGTAGATTGACAAATCCAGCCATTGAATTCGTCGGTGGCAGACGACTCAGAGTCAACGCCAGTCTTCTTCCAGGGAAAAAACCGATGGGAACATCGCCTTTCTTGTTGGAGGCGGAAAGAGGTAGGCGATGCTAGAGGAGAAGGTGTCGCTCGGTGGATGGTGGTAGTCGACGGTGCTGTCGGAGAAGGTGAAAAGAAAGGGAAAGAAAGGTGCAAAGAAGGTGAGAATCAAGTGAGGATGATTGAAGAAGAAATGAGGGAGGGTTTCTCTTGTCCTTTCATGTTAATTTATTTTTTGAATTTTTAAAATCGAGGGTATTATGGTCATTTCATTAACTTTCAGCAAAATTGGGTGGTGACAATTTGGTCAACGATTTCCAGGATTATTTTTGCACTTTCAAAGTTTACAAAGTCATTTCTGCACTTTTGCCCAAAACATGGGGTTAAAAATGCACTTAACTCAAAATCTTTTATACTTCTTCAGAAAATGAAGTTGGTGAAGCAAGCGATGAAGTTGTAGAAGTGTCTGGGAGTAAAGAAACGAAGAAGACACGCGCTAGATTAATCAGATGGACTGTTGATGATGATAACACTTTATGCAGCGCTTGGTTCACCTATTCCACTGATGCTTTAGTTGGTACGTGTCAGAACGCTGGTGTCTTTTAGACCAAAATTGTTGATGAGATGAATGAATATCGTAAGGAATGCACCAGGTCATTGAAGTCATGCAAGGGAATGTTGAAAAGAATTGCCCACGACATTGCCAAGTTCATGGGATGTTTTAGCAAAGCCATACGCCATTACAACCAATGCGGCAGTGGCACTAGTGAATTTGACATTAAGTCTTTTGTCATAAATTTGTCCGCGGATGAAAGTAACAACCAACAATTCCAATTCTTTCATTGCTATAAAGTGTACAGTGGCAAACCAAAATTTATGACACAGTATGTCCCGGACGATGTATACTCACGATGAGCGTCAACAGCACCCCTAAGTTCTAACGATGAATGTGGTACACCGCAATATCCACCGAGGCCTATTGGTGTTAAAGCTGCTAAATGCAAGGCAAAAGGAAAGACAAAGGCAAAGTGGTGGACAAAGGAAGATAGGCAATCAGGTGGATCGCTAGAACATGATGAGATTGAGTTTTTTGGTGACAATAACAAACTTCAGGAAAGGTTTCTAGTTCTTGAAAAAGAAAAATTAGATTGGACTGTGAAGCAGCGGGGAATCAAAGTGGAAGAGCAGGAAAAAGACTGAGTGCAGCAGGAAAAGAACCGAGTGCAGAGGGAGCGTGATAATCAGTTCAATCTTTTATAGGTTTTGCTATCCAATGAAGTGTTGTTCCTGGCGGAGGAAGAGTTGGGATCTAAAATTGTGGACGCACTTTACGGAATTTGAAGGCTTCAGAATATTTATTTGTAACAATTGGTCAGAATAGACCATACCTTTAAGTTATAGTAACAATTGGTCAGACTAGATCAATATTTATGTTGCCTAGGTTATTTTTATTTGTTTTAGTTTAAATAATTTGGCCGATTTAGATGAAAATGTCATTTTTTAGATATATTCATGTATAATTTGATATCAAATTTAATTTCCTTACATTTATTAAAAAAATGAAATTAATAGATATTTTTTATTTTGAAAATATCTATTATTTTCATTTTTTAAAATTAAAAATGGCAAAGTCTTAAAAATATATTAATATATAAAAATAATATATAAAAAATGGCAAAGTTTTGGGGGAAAATGCCTTTTCCATAAGCTTATGGAAAGACTGAGTTTAATTAGAATAATAAAAGGTAAAATGTCTTAGTTGCAATATTAAAATTTTATTATGCAACGTGTGATAGTTATAAATTATATAACCCGATTCATGCAACCCAAAAATTTTATCTTTATTTATTCTAGTTTACACTTTAAACATTGATATTTTCCTTACTTATGGAAAGACCGCCTTTCAAGAGACGGACTCGAAAAAAATAGTAAAGATTCTAACGGAAAAAATAATATATAATAAATAGGTAAGCTTCCAATTCTAACGGTAATAATTTGAAATTTTGCAGCTTTCTTTTTTGAAATTTCCGTGGTGTCCCATTTTTGAACCCTCTGAATTACAAAATTAAAATACAAAATTAAAATAAAAAATTGAAAATACAAAATTAATTATGAAACTATAAAAATTTTATACTACAAAATTAAAATATGAAATTAAAATACAAAATTAAAATATAAAATGGGATTCAAAAATTACAAATATATTATTAAATTTCACATTTTAATTTATTTGGGAGGACAATTTCAGTTAAATTAAAGAGTGTGTCTCTTGAAAGACGGTCTTTCCATAAGTCATGGAAAGACCAAGGTTTAAAGTGTAAATTAGAAGAAATTAAGATAAAATTTTTGAGTTTCATGAACCGGGTTATAAATTTTATAACTACTATATGTTGCATACTAAATTTTTAATGTTGCAACTAAGATCCTTTACCTTTTATTATTTGAATTAAACCCCGTATTTCCATAAGCATATAAAAAGACTGTCTTTCCCAGGACTTTGCCTAAATTAAATATTAAATGTATAAATAATGAGTAGGATATTGAAAATTAAGTGGGGCCCATAAAATAGTTGCAAAGTGGTTTCAACCATTGTAGAGAGACAAATGGAGTGGTTCCAATTGCTGAGGTGAAGGAAAGAGATAAAATATTTAATAAATTGAAACCGCAAGAGCGGTTCGGGAGCGATTTTACCATTGTACATGCTCTAACCGACTTAGCTTTCCTTTTTGATTATTTGTTAGTTGGGTCCTTGGTTTGTAACATTTTATGGAAATCTAATATGGTATCCGAGCCCAAATTTGACGGAAATGAATGTATATCCATACTCTCTGACATGTGATCCTCTTCTGTTCATATTTACATAGTAGCAATTGAATTTATAATTAAAGTCCACAATAACTCTGATACATTCATATCTTTTGAATTATTTTATATCACAACTCACAATGTAATATGGAATGTACAAAATAATTTCTTAGAGACTCTAGGCACCTTAAAGTTTAGTCAAATAGTTCAATAGTTTCATAGATGAGCACTTTCAAGGATTGAGAAAGAGCCGTACGTAAAAGAAAGAAATGATCGATTTCATCGTTGGGTTGCTTATATACTGCTGTAATGGAGAGATGAATGTGGCTTTAGTTACATAGGTTGCCTTTGCAGTGAAGACTAACTCACCAAGTTGATGAAGACAACAGAAAGGATTAGTAAAACAGTATTTAAAATTATGCTATGGTTAAAGTGTCAGACAAATTTTAAAAACAAAATTAAAAGGAAAAGTGTTCACATATACTCTCTCCGTCCAACCAAAGATTTCTACTTTCTATATTCATCTATCCTAATCATAAATTTCTTTTTTGACTGTTTCGGTATTTTCTTACTTGCACTGAAACTTAACCAACTCATTTTATTTCCTCATTTCTTCTGTCATATTAGCAAGATAAATGGTGGTGCAAAACATGAACTTGGAATTGATTAGTAAGCAAAGAGAGGGAGTAGTAGATTGTTGTGCACTAGGTAACCGTGATCTAATATTGCTAGGAAGATGGGGAATGCATAGACATTCAATGGCTAAAGCTCTACTATACCAATTTTTTGTTTCTAACTACTCGATTAGACATATTTTTCGGCTGCTAGGTTTTCTTTTGGAAGCAATAATATTGCCTCACTGATCGCTTTTTTTATAATGAACTATTTATTCTATACAGGCTTGGGGAACCTTATATAATCCCCCACCTTTATGGTGTTTACAATTAAAAAAAAAATTTGTTGAATACTCTGTATGATGAGGAAACCATCATTAGATTTTCAAATCAAGGGTGGGGGTGGGGGGACCGAAAAACATTACACACGTAGGGAAAAAGAAGACGAATGGAGTTCGTTACTCTCCATTTCAACTCAAGATTCACAAACAAAAACTGTTCTAAGAATAATATAGATTGTATTTGTGGTAAGTTGAGTTGAGAGAAGTAAGATTATACTTTGTAATCTTATCTTCATTTTGATTCAATTTTAAATCAATTCAATCAATTTAGCAAAAACTTAGTACTTTTAATATACGTATTTTTAGTTAAGTTCAGTTCAACTTCATTCAATTCAGTTTAATTCAAATAAACTTGAGAAAATGCGTCTAAGCACAAGAACTATACGAGTATATAAGTGGAGGAGAATGTATACGAAATGATTTATTTATTTTATTCATCTTTACCTGATCGGACTAATGAGAAAAGCATGTAAATTGAGATGGAAAAGAAGCAATACCTTCTTGATTTGTTAGAATGAGGAATAATTGCATTAAGATTTGCTTGTATGAAATAATTATTTTTTTCAACTAATAACAAAATAAATAATAAATAATGAGGTGTTTGGTATCTAAGTTTAATTAATTTTATGCATATTTACGTAGGGCTTGTCACGACTTTCCCTTTCTAAAATAATCTTTTCTTTGCCTTCTCACTACACTAAAACCCTAGCTTACCAGTTCAGTGGGGGAGCCGCCGTTGGAAACTTCTGCCTCCGGTGGCTCCCCCTTCCCAATCTCACCTCCCATCACCTCTACCTCCCGTTTCTTAGAAATACCCAGACATATTTGGCTAGATCTGGTGAACGGTGTCAAGAATTTGGAGCGTCGGAGTTTTGAAATAATGGAAAAGTACCGGGGTTGAAGTGGCGGTGAAGCTCCGGTGCCTAAATGCAGGAGAAAGGCAACCTTTTGAAGCAGCGTCGAAGCGCCAACATTTTGAAATGCCATTCAAGCGTTTGGTGTGGAAGCTCCAGTCAAAATGACGATTTTCTTCCTCCACTATTTCTTTTCTCCGATGGTCGGCGGCGACGGTGGGGCTTCTAGGGACGTGACGGTGGTGCTTCGGTGGCACTCTCAGGGATGCGGTAGCGGTACTCTGGCGGTGCTCACAGTCCAGGCTAAGTAGCTTCCAGATCCGAGTTTACCTACCCTAAGTGTCACTGAGTCTACTCGGATCTGAGTCGGCCAACTCAAATCCAGTAGTGGCCAACTCGGTCTAAACTCAGGAATGGGTCAACTCAATTCAACGAGTTAACTCGACTAAGCAACTCAGCCCGAACGAGTGGTTAGCAAATTCAAATGCTAAGTTATTTGTCCAAAGATAGAAAAGTTACAAGGGGTTATTCTCCACTTTTATTTTATTTTCAACCTTTCAGTTTCTCTTTTCGGGTGGGAGGCTTTTACTTTATTTCAGCTTTTAATTTATTTTCTTTTCTTTTTCACCTTTTCAGATTTTAGAATTAGCTGTTTTAATAGGTTTTTGTTATTTAGAGTGTTGGAATGAATTTTTCTGTCAATGTATATTTTTCCGGCACCCTAAGTCGTTATAATATCATTGATTTTAGATTTGATATCCTATGACGGTGTGGAGAAATCCAAGTCAAAGTTGTATTATACAAACTTTTGGCGATCCTGTTTCTATGGAGGCATATCAGATTGGTAGACTTTTATCCAAAAGGAGATTTAGGACATCTTTGAGTTGGTCCCAAATATCTTTTGGAGTCAAGTTAGGAAAAATTCTACGCATTATAAGTGATTTCACTACACTGATGGAGGATATTTTTGGCAATTTAAATGACGGGTCTTAGTCTCCTACATTAGGGGTGATGGAGGCGGACTTGATCTTTAGTTGGGGGACTATTGTAATAGCGACTAGGGCTTATGTGTATAGTTTAGTTGATTTGCATTCCAACAGGGTCTAGATTTTAATATTTCATTCTTCGTGACCTATGTGTAAAAGATCCTAGTGATCTTCAAGTGTTCTGATTTAAGTCTACGAGCACTGCTTCATGTAAGCTTTCAGGCAACAATTGATCTTTAATAGAAAATGATCGAGAACCCTATAAACTCGATTAATTAAAAAAAAGTTAACAAAAATGTTTGACATTATTTTTTTTGAGTAACTGAAAAAAGAGTTTTGCAATCAAGATAAAAAGGTTAATGAAAGTGTTTTTTTTAGTTAAATTTGACTTCTAGTATCAATAATTTTTGTTTATATTAACACAACTGACTGATAATAATACCTACAAAGTCAAATCATTAATGCAAATAACTAGTCAAATCAGCCATATAAAACAGTTAGGGAACTTTTAACAACGTTTTGTCAAATAATCCTCCTATCACAGTAAAGGTTAAAAGTAAAATGAATAACTTGCTTGCCTCTAGACTATTGGTTATACATGGATATATTTACATAGTACTCTATAATTTAGAACTACTGTCCATTATTAACATGCATTTCAAATATAATTGTACTTAATATAATCTATAATATATTACCCCCGTCCCAATAAAAATTACACATTTTGACTTTTGAAAGTCAACTGAATTTTAATATCTTTATTTATATGTGTAAAATAATCTAAAAAATAATAATTTAAAAATATACGTTATGATGAATCCAACGTATAACACAATAATAGTCTTGCATATATAATAATATAATTTAATGGTTGGAGTTGTTTAGTTTGACTTCCAAAAGTCAAAATGTTTCATTTTTGTTAAGACGGAGGTAGTAATTAAACACACGCTTTACTTATCCCAATCCCAACCACCATATAATATAAATTGTTTGCTCTTGGATGGTGATATCAACCGGATATTGAAGTCACTTTGACTTACCTAAACCCAAGTTGTCTAAAAATAACATACTAATATTATAATATGTTATTAAATTTAATTCTTTACGATATATAATCAATAATAACTTGTTAACATACTAATATTATAATTTGTTTTTGATTTTTAATTATTTACTATATAAAATATATAACTTCTAAAGATATATTTAAAACCATAAATATCTTATTGTACTACATTTGTTTCATTGGATATGGCACACTAGCCTTAGATGCTTGGATTTAGGTGAATAAAATAAGTGGATGAAATTGAATTTAGAAAGAAAAAAAATAGAATGAGTGGATGAAAATGAAGAAAATCCAAAGAAACACATAATCTGAAACAACAAAATGTTTGAATTTTTTTTATACAATGATAGAGTACGTTTGATAGAAATGTGTACATATTATTAATTTATTAATGCATGACAAAGTTTTGTTTTAGACCGACTAATTGTTAAATGAGGACATTTTATAATTAATGATATTTGATATTTACTTTTATTTATTGCACTAAGATACATGTAATTATTATTAGCTTTTATAATGAATCTCAACATATAAATAAAAACAATTTTAAAAAATTGAATTAAATGTTATAAAAATAATCAATATTTAACGGTTTCTAACTAAATTAATTATTTTACGAATCTGTCTCCTATGAGACTGTCTCATGGTGAGACCAGGGGCTAGAAGCAAAATAAGAGAAAGACAAACTAAATTTGGGGGTCAAATTACAAATAAATTTTTTTCGGCGCCAGAATAAAAAACATGAAAAGGGCGGAGAACCAAACAACAATTATACAAAAATTGCATAGAGAACGCGTCTTCCTTCATGCGCATCAGTAGCTCCACCGACGCCACCTCGGTTGCTCCGTCGTCCTGCCTCGCTTGCTCCGTTGTCCCGCCTCATTGCTCGGTCCTTGCATCGCCTTCTCCTTCGTGTGAAATCTCAGAAATTAGAAGCATCCCCGTCGGACAACTCAATTTGCAGAGCACTAGCATCGTGTAAAATCTCGATTTGCAGAGCGCCGTGTGAAATCTTGATTTACAAAGCACTATGTGAAATCTCAATTTCCAGAGTGCCGGTGACGAGTGAAATCTCGATTTGCAGAGCGTCGTGTGAAGTCTCGATTTGCAGAGCGTCGTGTGAAGTCTCGATTTGCAGAGCATCGTGTGAAAGCTTGATTTGCAACGCCGGTGCCAGATTCATGAAGCTTCTGGTGAGGATTTCAGTTGCACTTTAGTTGATTCGGTCACACTTTCATCGGATTCCATATTGTTTCAGTGGCACCATGAAAATTCTCCGTTGCAGGGCAGAAAGTGGAGAAGAAAGGTTAATCGGCTGATAGTTGTGGGTTTCATTATAGGGAAAAATCTTGGGAAAGAAAGGTTAATCGGCTGATAGTTGTGGGTTTCATTATGGGGAAAAATCTTGGGAAACACCGTCTTTCCATAATCTTATGGAAAGATGGGGTTTATTTGAAAAATAATAAGGTAAAAAGGTTTTAGTTGCAATATTAAAAATTTATTATGCAACGTGTAGTAATCATAAAATTTATGACCCGATTAATACAATCCAAAAATTTTATCTTTATTTTCTTTTAATTTGCAGTTTAAACTTTGGTCTTTACATGCATTATGGAAAAACTGTCTTTCAAGAGAGGGACTCTTACTATGGGCTGAAGAATTGAAATATTCACTAGAAAATTCAAGAATCAATTCCATTTATATCTTTAAATTATTTAATCATGTCATACACTAAAAAATTGAAACATCAATAACGGAATTGAAAAAAATCAATTCACACTATTGAAACATCAATAATACATCAAATAAAAATATACTATTCAAAATTATAAAACATCAATATCAATTCTTGAAAATGACACGCTGAAAATTTAAAACATCAATAAAAAAAGAAAACATAAGTTAAAAATTCAAAGTTAAGATATTAAAATGTTGAAAATGTGCATTCCGTTGTTGCATTTGAAAAAACTATTTTGACGTTTCACTTCTATCCACTGATTTTTTTTATGATGATAAACATATGTAAGATGATATGTATCACTTTATGTATATTACAGATGAAAAAGACATAAAACATTATACACTAACAAGCCAAAATCAAAGGAATTCGATGAATCATCATGGAAATATGAAAGTGGCAAACTTTAACTTGAAATTTTATGCTAGCATGTGAAAATGTCAATCGCCATACTATAGAACCATTAAACATCATTTGTTACAAAAGGGTTCAAATGCCCTACAAAATTGCAAACATAAAAATTGAAAAAATTCAAATCAAGGTAAAATAATTAAGTGCCTCAACACTGCTAATACTAACAACCAACCATCATAAATGAAAAATCAATGTCAAACAATACATCCCAAGCAATCAAATTATATTTCCCCTTGAACTTATTTCCCTTCATTGCTCGCTTGTTCACACTTGTCTTTTCTCCTGCTGATTTTGAAGATGATGATTCTTCTACTCCACCAACGCCAAGATCAAAGGTTGGCTCTGGTACTCTATTAAAGCAAACATCTTCAGGAGCATGATTCCTCGTAGAATTTTATTAATATCTCATCAATTGCATCATAGAGCTCTTGCTTGGAAAGTATTCCTGTGAAATAAACATAAAACATCACATACAGTAATTAAAACCTCAATATATGAAATTAAAACATCACAATAGCACCACAAGCATTGAGCTGGAATTAAAACATCACAACAACATTGATAACAGTACTCAGAGCCTAAAACCTTAAACATCACACTGAAAAAGAGAAACACCACTAACTGTACCTGAAACATCACTGCTGAAATTAAGAAAACTTACAATTCCTTCTTTCTTCTCGATTGTAGCAACTATTGGCAAGTGTTCTTAGACATCTAAGAAGTAGCAACAACAACACAAATATTAGCACAAATCAAAACAAAACCCTAAGATATCACACACCTAATCAAAATAACAAATATGAACATCAATTGCACACTTAAGACACTACAAACATCAAATACTGAAATTAAATCATCACACCAACACAGATAACAGTACTTAAACCCTAAACATGAAACATCACACAGAAAACCTAAAATATTAACAACAATATTTAATACATCACATCTGCAAAATAACATAATTTGCAGATATTGATATTAATATTGATAATTAAATAAGTGTGGCGATTATCACCTACTAAAGGTGAGATTATCGATCCGGCTATGAAACGAGGGCTGGGCTGGCCACGAAAGAAGGTGATGCTACCACCGGAGGAATGGAGCAACTCAGGCAACGCAGGAAACATAGAGATTGGGAACACACACCAGATCGGGGACTTTGAGATAGAAGATGAGGATAAATAAAAAAAAGGAAGCGGCGATCGAAACAGAGGTAATTGCTATTCCTAAACCTACTAAAATAGGGGATGAATTGGTAGGAGCTATGCCTAAACCATGGATAGAGGTTATCAGTGGCAATCAATCTCAATTGAGAGGGCCAAAACTGGTAAATGGGAAAATGGAAATTGAAATTGAAATGGAGGATGTTCAGGATGAACTATCATTCTGAGAGAATTCATTAATCATGTATGTTTTGGGGGTGATTTGAGTATGAATGTCGTGAGAAAGTGTACGGAGAAATCCTAGTCGTTTGTTGCTATGCCTAACTTATTTTATAGTGAGGAGGGTTATTTCATAATGCGGTTTAAATCTAAGGACGATAAGAATACTGTATTAAGAAGAGGACCTTATACCATATATAATATGATGATGCTCTTGCATATCTGGAAACATAGATTCTCCCTGAAAGATGATATGTTTAGAATACTTCCAATATGGGTGAAACAGCCATAATTGCTGCTGTATTTATGGGGACCCCGTAGCCTTGGCAAGATTGGTAGTGTACTTGGAAAGCTTATTTTTACTGATAAGTGTACAATTGCAAAATTGAGAGTTTCATATGCTCGAATCCTTGTGGAGATAGATATTTCCCAGGATATTCCACAGTTTGTGCATATAAAGGATATGGATGGTAATATCTTTGAGTAAGTACTGGAATTGGAGGGAAGTCTGTTGTACTATAGAAAATGTCAGATGGGAGGACACTTGTGCCCTGAACAGAAGGAGAAAGATAAGCCTGCATAGAAATGGACGGTTGGGTTGAAAATAGATGCAGGGGATACTAGGCAAAAAGTGTCTGAGACTGATACCATGATTTAGAAAGCTAATGTGGAGGGTAAACTGGGAGATGATAAGGAGCTTCTAAGTGGCAAGCTATAGGGAAAAAATGGTAAGAGCATGCGGAATGTGATGCAGTCAAGACACAAAGGTAAGATGAAAATGGGGGATAGCCACGGGATTGAAAAATCTGCACCTTGAGTAAGCAGTGGGGAATGTAGTGATGGGAATCGACCCTTGGGGATTTGGCAGGATCCTTCGGGGGACTATGATGTGTTATGATATATGTCTGGAATGTACGGGGCTTGAATAACATAGTAAAGAAGAAGGAGATTAGAGCCCGCCTCTTAGGACAAAATTGTATGTTTGGTATCATTATAGAAACAAGGGTAAAAAAAGAGCAAGCTGGGGGGATCAGGAAAGACTTTGGGGAGAGATGGCAATATGTTGATAACTATGAGGAGCATCCCAATGGGAGACTTTGGGTGATGTGAGATAAACAAAGGGTAACTGTGCAAGCTCAGAAGAAGACATATCAAATGATTCTGTGTCAGGTTTTGAAGGATGGAAATGTACTGTTCAGGCTAACTACCATTTATGCCATTAATCAGTTGAAGTCTAGGAAACAATTGTGGAAATATGTGGAGCAAACTCAAAAGGTGATTCAGGGGTCTTGGGTTGTTTTTGGAGATTTCAATAATGTATTGAGACAAGAGGATAGGATAGGAGGTAATGAGGTTCAGCCTCGGGAGTTTTAGGACCTAGAACAGATGTTGATAAATATAGGGCTGAGTGAATGTGATTCTATAGGTGATTATTATACTTGGTTTAACAGACAAGTGGGAGGAGTGATATATTCCAGGATAGACATGGCTCTGGAAAATAAAGATTGGTTCAGAATTTCCCTGATACAATTGAGGAAAATTTGGTCCCTGGGATCTCTGATCATACCCTATTGAAGTTAACTATACAAGAACAAATAGTTCGGAGGAAAGGACAAATTAAGTTCATACTGCCTTATGGATAGAAAAAAAGGTTGTGGAAACAATAGAGAGAAGCTGGAGGGAGCCTATAGAGGGGATTAAAATGTTTATCCTATGGAGGAAGTTCATCCAGTTACAGGCAGCTCTTAAACTGCATATTAAACAGCTAAGTGGAGTTAGATTACAATGGGAGAAGGCAAGACAGGACCTGCAGGTGGCACAACTGGAGTTGAACAAACAAAAGCTGAATCCAAATATGATCAAGAAGGTGATTGCAGAAATTGAGGCAGTAAAAAAATGGAGCCCAATTGATGAACAAATTTACAGATAGAAGTCCAAGATATACTTGTTGAGGCTTGGAGATGGAAATAATGCATATTATTTCCATCTTCTTGATGGCAAGAACAAGATGACAGGCATACAAAATTTGGAGCCAGAAAATGGCACAGTTTTAAGTGATCAAAAGGAACTGGAAAGGGAGGTGCTCAGTTTCTATGGCAAATTGGTGGGATATGAAGCAGTGAGAACAGAGAAGGTTGATGAAGGGATCATTAGAAATGGTGCTTGCCTGAATAATGAGAGCATAAGACTATTGATTCAGCCATTCAATAGAAAAGAGGTGGAGGAAGCTATAAAGGGTATTGGTAACTTAAAGGCCCCTGATTATGATGGGTTTAATGCTATGTTCTTCAAGCAGAATTAGGAGCTGGTGAAGGAGGATGTTATGGGAGAAGTGGAGGAGTTTTTTGAAAGGATAAAACTGTACAAAGAAGTAAATGGAACCCTTGTGACCCTTATTCCCAAGCATGAGGCAGCAGTTAAAGTTAAGAATCTCAGGCCAATCTCTTGTTGCACACAGCTGTGTACAAGATCATATCCAAGATTCTCACACTCAGATTGAGCAAGGTAATAATATCTGAAGTGGTTAATTTAAATCAGACAGCTTTTGTACCTAAAAGGAGTATCCACGATTATATACTGATGGCTTATGAGCTGGTGAGGGGTTATAGCAGGAAAATAGGGGGACCCAGGTGTGTGATCCAAATGAACATCCAGAAGGCCTATGACACGGTTTCTTGGGACTGTTTGGAGGAAATTTTGAAGTATATGGGGGTGCCTGAGCAGTTTTTTGGTTGGGTAATGGTATGCGTGAGATCTATATCTTTTAAGTATATGGTTAATGGTTGTCCTACAGAGTTTTTACAGGCGAAGAGGGTTTTGAGACAGGGTGACCCTATCTCACCACTTCTCTTTGTTTTGGTTATGGAGTACATGTCTAGGTGTTTACAGGTGGCATCAGATAACTCAGAGTTCAAGTTCCATCCACGGTGTGAAGTGCTGAGAATTTTGAACCTTAATTTTGCTGATGATGTCCTCATGCTTTCCAGTGGGGAAAAGACCTCAGTTAGGCTGTTGATGCAGGCTTACAACAAGTTTGAAAACTATACAGGCTTGAGAATGAGTAAAGCTAAATGTAGGGTCTATTGTGGGGGAATGACTAAGGAGCATAAAAACAGTATGGTGAGTATTACATGGTTTGCAAAAGGGAGCTTGCCGTTCAGATACTTGGGCATACCATTGGCAAGTAGGAAACTGAATATTCAAACGTGTCAGCCTCTCATTGATAAGGTGGTAGCAAGAGTGAAGCATTGGAGTGCGAAGTTACTGAGATATGCAGGTAAGATTCAACTGATCAAAAGCGTCATTTTTGCTGTAACAAATTTCTGGATGCAAGCATTGCCAATTCCAAAGATGGTGCTAAAACATATTGAGGCTATTTGTTGATCATACTTGTGGACTGGCAGCAAAATAATTTCCAAGAAATCACCCATATCATGAGAGAGGATCTGTGAGCCAAAGAAAATGGGAGGACTAAATGTTGTTAGCTTAACAGATTGGAACTTTGCCAGTACGTGTAAAACTTTGTGGAATCTATGCCAAAAAATGGATAGATCAATGAGATGTATATCAAGGATAGAAATTTTATGGATGTAAATTTCCCACGGGACTGTTCTTGGGTGTTGAAGTGTGTCAGTAAATGTCGAGACAGAGTAAAGACAATGAAAGCGTGGCAAACTCAAATTTATGGAAGGAAGTTTAGCATCAGACACATATATAATGAGCTGAAAACCGAGAGCCCGGGAGTTAAGTGGAGGACGCTGTTTTATGGAAATTTTGCTCAAATTCTGGATGCTATGTCATGGCCGCTTACCGAAGAAAAATAGGTTACTGCAGTTTGGAATACATGTTGATAGTTGTTGTGTGCTGTGTGGTGAAGAGGAGACACTGGACTATCTATTCTTAGGTTGTAGGCGAACTATGCAGATCTGGCAGGAGGTGTTGGCTTGGATACAAATTCAGAGGCAACCGGAGGCGTATAGTGGAAAATTTGCATGGATTTTGAGGCAATGTAAGGGAAAAGGGAAATTGTGAAGATGCTGAAAACGACAATCACGGAGACAGTCTACGAAGTCTAGCAATGGCAAAATGGAGTGTGCTTTAATGGTGATCGATAGGTGGGTAATATCTTGCCAAAAATTGTGGATACTATTGTATATAGGAGTTGAGAGTTACCTAAAATGAGGGAAATTTGTGCTAAATTTATGATAGGGAAAGATAGGTTGATAGAATGAGTTGTACATGTGGAGTATGATTTTATGATGAATGGAAAGTTTGTACTGTCCCAACATAATTTACAGATCCTCTTTCCTTCTCAATTGCAGTAACAGTGGATGGACATTCTTAGACATCTAAGGAACATCAACAACAACAAAAAAATTATCACAAATCATAACAAAACCCTAAGATATCACACACAATCAAAACTGAACATCAATTGCACACTTAAGAATGAAAACACCACAAGTATCAAGCGTTGAAATTAAAACATCACAAAAACACCGATAACAGTACTTAAAGCCTAAAATCTGAAACACCACACTGAAAATGAGAAATATCATTAACCGTACATAAAACATCACAGTCAAAAATTCAGAAAACTTACAACTCCTTCTTCCTTTTTCGATTGCAGCAGCAGTGAAGCAAATCTCCCTAGACATCTAACAAACAGAAGCAGGAACACAAATATTAGCATATGTCCATAAGAACAACTCACAAAACACAAAAAAAAAAAGAAATCCCCAAATATTAACACGGTGAACAACATAAACCCTAGAAAATCACATGAACCAAAAAAGAAAACAAAATATTCATAAAAAATTCTGAGCAAAAACATTACCTTAGAAGATAAATTCAAAACGAAACTCGTATTGTGTTCGGCCGCCGAAAAACTCCAAAAATTGCTCGCAAGAAAATAGGAAGAAATTTGAGAGGATGTGCGGTTGAATGGAAGAAAATGTGCTCAAATTGAAGGAAGATGGAAGAGGAATGTAGAAGAGAGATAAGAAAGAGATTTGCGTTGGAGAGAGAATAAGGAGGAATGATAATCGGAAAAATAGGTGAGAGGAAAGGAGAGGAGATAGAAAGTTTTAGAAAAATATGAGATAAGAATGAGGAAAAACTGATATTTATACCTGGACTTAAATGTAAATTAGTGAAATTTAACATCCAACCCCTAAATTTTTAAAACTTTAATTAGAAATTTCATTTGCAATTAAATTCCTATAACTAATATAATTTTCCTTCCATGACTAAACTTTTAAATTTTAAATAAAATTTAATCTTAATATTTTAATTAATGATATTACTCAACGCACGATGGTACTCCACTAGTTCATAGTAATAGAAATTAATTTTATTATGATTTATTTGTTTTAAATATCATTACATCACTTTATAAACTCAAATTACTATGCTATGTAAATAGAACTTTCAATTACATTTTAAAATGATTTACTTTTGCAAACAAAACACACAATTTAGTGTTTTTTAATTGCATTAGTAATGTAACATTTTCATATATATACATATATATATATATACACACATACATATATATATATATATACATATATATACTTATTTTCTAACGGCATCAATGCTCATCTAAAATTTGGTTTTACCTAATTAATTCAATTATCATTACTGTGTTCCAACATAACCTATCTAACCAAGTATGCAATAAAGTAAAGCATAAAGACACGTGACTTTGTTACGCAATTAGGTGAAATCCACCTACATCTGCGGCGGACCCAGTTCAGAATGAATCCACTAATAAGAAAGATATAGTACAAAGTACACCATACAATCATACTTATCTTATCTAACTATAACGTGAATCCTGCAAGCTCCCCTTGCTACCGATCCGCCTTGATCAGACTCCCTCTGATCTCGAAACTCGTCGACGCTGGATCTCCTCCTCCCGAGGAATTAAGGTATACGATTCTAAACTTTGAACAACAGGTTTGTATGTTGGATTATAGAATTCTGGCTCTTTGCAATTCTTGAAAGATAAAAAATATGTATGCGAATTTTTTCTATTAAGTCCGTGAGATTAATGTATTCGTGATGTCCTCTATATATAGTCCATGAGCAGATCAGAACTCTCCATATCTCCATAATATTCCTATTCCTTATCTGCTTTTGAAGCATATCCAAATCCCATAAATAAAGGGATTTTCCTTATCACAATATCTCCCATATATCGATAATATCAACACCATATTTGTAGGGATTTTCCATAAATCAACTATGCTTCTATACGCCTAATATATAGCAGAATATTCAGATTTTCATAACTCACAAATACCGTAATATTTTGTCTTCTTTTTCCGTAATTCTTCTCGGCGTGTTTACTGCTTGTTCGTATGCACACATAAAGTTTATTCCATCTCCAATTCTGATACGCATGAAGTCATGTGCAAATATAATTCCTTCTCCACATAAATATTCTGATTACAATCAAATCTCCTGGAGATAAGAATTACCATATCTAATCCCTTTAAGCAAGGAATTAAAATAACTAAAATATCTCATTCATATCTTAATCATAGCCGAATATTCCAATTCCATAACATTAATCCAATCCCACATATATAGGAACTGGTATATTCTCCAACTCAAATACAGCTTGGACGAGATGTATCCTTCTCAGATTCAATTTTCAACCTTTCCTTATTTTACCAAAATTCCTTCTTTGATGTTGCAACTCAATAATACCATATTTGCATAATTTTCACAAATTACCAACTAGATAAATCTCGACTTTACATCATCAATTAAATCTAGAATAACAATTTATTAATATCGTATCATCCAAATTTTAAACATATATCTTACCAGTGGTGCAATACATGGTTACCAAATGATAGGTAAAATACTTCCTTCACTTATTTGTTGGTGTCTGTGGAAAGCTAGAACTAGACATATCCATGATCAGGTTCCTTTTTCTGCTGACCTCATCTGTAGGGAGATCCTTGACCTCATCAAACTTTCCTTATATTCCTTCCCTTCAAACTTGAGCTCTTCCTATGGTTTTCCAACACCACTTAGACATTTAATACCTCTTCTTAGGCCACCTCCGAAGCCAATTATCAGGTCTGTATACTAGGAAAAACCTGGCCTTAATTTCATTAAGATCAACACTGATGCCTCATGGCTATCTCATACAGCTTCTGTTGGGATCATTGTGAGAGATAGCTCTGGCTTTCCACTGCTCATAAACTCATCTATGATAGAGGCAATATCTCCTCTACATGCTGAAATATTAGCCATACTTGCAGCTTGTCAGTCTTTCCAAAATCGTGACTCTTCCTTAATCATTGAATCTGATTCTCTTCTAGCCATCAACATGATTCAGGATCCTTACTCTGCAAACTGGAATCTTTTCAACTTGGCATATAAGGTTAAAAGCCTATTAAACGGAGCAGTGCTTAAACATGTCTATCGAGAATGCAACACTGTGGCTAATGCAATTGCCAAGTATCACTCTTCACATAACCAGCCACTTACCCTGAATAATTTGCCGGTTCATATCAAAGGTCTCATCGCTTTAGATATGGAGCAGTTTCCCCATATTAGAATCTACAAACATAGCAATACCTGGACTAGATACTGCTGATGGGAATTGTTTGTTATGCAGGTACGGGCAACCTGTGATTCAAGGCCTATATGGTGATCCTGCACTTCTGTGGTTCAAGGCATATAGGGTGATCCTGCACTCTTTCAAACTCAATACTTCCTGACTCCTCATCCACTTCAGCAACGCTTATGAAACCGGCATGAACCATTAACTGTACATTGTTGTATTTAGCTACCTCCTAGCTAACAACTTATTTACATGTTGGTAATATCTAAAGAGTTACCTAGCCAAAGTGCGAATTAACACGGGGTGTGGAGATTCGTCTACTTTGGAATCGTAACTCCTCTTTGATATTACCACTAACCTGTATAGACTAATCCCTTACTTTCTACATGATTTTGAGGCATTGGTGTTGCCTTTTGTAAAAACTACTGCCTAATTATATGGCTACTCTTCATGGTTTGGGGCACCAATATATAAACCCCCACCTTCGGGTGCTTTCATTAAAAAAAGCATGGTATAAATTTAACCAGTGTATTCTAAGAATATGGTGATTAAACTTAGCCCATGTTCTCTATACATGATTCGATATAAACTGAACTAAACTGAACTGAATAGAAATTATATGAACTGAAATGAATATAAATATACTGAACTGAACTAAAATATGTTTAAATATATTGAACTGAAAAATTAAAATTTAATTTTAAAAAGTATTTGTTGACTAAAATAAAATTTATTTTATTATATAAATTTATTTACTATATTAAAAAATATCTTGTTATACACGATTATAATACTAAAAATATAAATCAGTTTAAAATAGTGTAAAAAAGACAAACATTTATCAGAAGAACTAATATAAACTGAACTGTATTGAGATGAAGTGAACTGCATTGATCTGAACTAAATTAAAACTAAGTGTATTAAAAAATATTAACAATATAACTAAAATAATCTAAATTGCATCCTAAACATTCATGTTGAACCGTATTAAATTAAACTGGCTTAAACTTAGATGAGCTGAATTGAACTGAACTCAAATGAATTGAACTATAGATAAACTCTGGATAACGGAAATTTTTATATCAAAAACAAAAATTCCCATATCAAACATTTTTTAAGTTTTGTTCTTATTTTAATTATGGACTTGTAATATATTATTTTCAATTTTAGTCATAAGGTTTTTACATTATTTGTAAAGAAAACATTATGAAGGCTCTCAAAGTGTAGAGAGCCTTAGTATACTATTCATAATTTCATAATGTGAAAGTATTGTGAAATTATGAAATTAAGGTATAAGGTCTTATGAAATTATGAAAGCATTCTCTGGAGACCTAATTGATCTTATTATATTAGTTTTTACACTAAGGTCTCTCTAAATAATAAAAAACTTTTTATGAAATTACAGTGAAAAATACAATGAACTGAAATAAATATAAATATACTGAACTAAAATAAGTGTAAATATACTGAACTGAACTGAATAAATATAAATATACTGAATTGAACTGGAAAAAAAACATGAATATACTAAACTGATTTGACCTAATCTGATCTGAACTGAACTGAAGTCCAAGTAAGCTCAGGAGAACAGGGCCTTACTTTCTCTGTTTCGTTGGGTTTGACACACTTCCTTGAGCTGTTTTTATATGTTTGACACACTTTTTTTTAGTAAAATTACTTCAATTTCAATGACTTATTTTACCTTCTATTTTCTAAATTCAATTTCATTCTCTTATTTCATTCATTTGAATCCAAACAGCTAAGGATATGGTGTCAAATCTAACAAAATGGATGTATTAGTAAACTTTGGCAAACTGAACTTTCAATTAGAACGGGAGAGTAGAACTTTCAAGATGATGCTAAGGTATGCCACTAAAAGCCACAAATCAGGTGAACAATGATACACACCTTTAAATTTAATTTCTTAATCTGGAACCTGAGGGGAATTGAAACTTCTATGCTTAGATTAAAACACTTGATCTCCCAGGAGAAAATTCAACTTCTATGTATTATAGAACCTATGCATGATAATTCTCAATGCCAATCCTATGTGGAGAAGCTTAATTACTCCCATAACCTTCCTCTCCATAATGGCAAAATCTGGCTAATGTGGAATGACTCAATATCTTTTAATCTTATCTGCCATCATGATCAGTTCCTAAATGTCAAAATCAATCACACGTGCTCTAATATAGATATGGAAATGGTCTTTGTTTATGCCCTTAGAACCAGGGAGGGTAGGAAAGCTCTATGGAAATGGTCTTTGTTTATGCCCTTAGATGGAGGTTTATGTACAATCCAGTGGAGCAATAAATTCCCAGCTTCCTCTATCCAAGTCCTCAACAGGCAATCCTCAGATCATTCACCCCTTCTCTTTCAAATATCATCTCAGGTCCCTTCCCACTCAAAACCTTTTAGGTTCCTCAACTGCTGGTTCAATAGGCCTGAATTCCTGGTTCTAATTAGAAAAAACTGATCCATCCCTGTTCCTCAGTCAGGAATGATGGGCCTTTACCTCAAACTGATTCGACTAAAGAAAGTGATAAAGATATGAAACAAAGAGTGTTTTGGCAATATTGACTCCAATGTCACCACTGCTGAGGAGAATCTGAAAATGCAGGAAGCAATTTATGACCAATCTCACTCACACCATGACCTCATTAACCTTAATAAGAAAAAGGCCTTATTAGTTAGAGCCTTAAAGGAGAAGGAAAAATACTGGAAACATAAGTCAAGACTGAACTGGTTCAAATGTGGTGATAATAATACTCAATTTTTTCATAAAACAGTTCAGGAGAAAAATTGCAGATTGCACATTTCCAAAATTAAAAATTGTCATGGACAATGGCTTGATAACTTCTCAGAGATCCAAAAGGAAGCTGTTGACTATTTCTCTGATCTGCTGACTGAGCCTACCCAATCTGTTGACTCCACCTACTACCCTCATTTTCTTAGCCAAATACCTTCCATTATTACAGAGCAGGACAATTCTAACTTATCTAAGCCAGTGACAGAAGCCAAACTTAAACTAGTGGTCATGAGTCTAAATAAAAATAGTAGCCCAGGGCCTGATGGTTTATCTTGCAAATTTTACACTAAATGTTGGGATTTCATAAAAGAAAACTTAATAGCTGTTGTCAATGATTTCCTCTTAGGCTCTAACATACCAAGAGGTATCACCAGCACTTGGATAACTCTAATTCCTAAAAAACATACACCCTCTTCATTTGATGACTTCAGATCTATTAGCCTCTCTAATGTTGCTAACGAAATTTGCTCTAAGGTCTTAATGGAAAGGCTGAAACCCTATATGGTGAAACTAATTTCACATAACCAATCTGCCTTTATGAAGAATAGAGATATCTCTAATAATATTCTATACCTTCATGAGATGATAAGGTTCTTAGACAGAAAAAATAGAGTCCCCAATTGTATACTTAAGCTTGACCTTAAAAAAGCTTTTGACAGGGTTAGCTGGAAATTCTTAAATTGTATACTGTGTAGATTTGGTTTTTCAGGTCAATTCCTCAATGCTATGATGAACAACCTTTCCCAGGCCTACTTCTCTATTCTTATCAATGGTAATCCGGTAGGTTTTTTTAAAGCCTCTAGAGGTATCAAACAAGGTGATCCCCTATCCCCCTTCCTGTTTAATATCTTCTCTGAAGCTTTCTCTAGGAGTCTCTCTTTTATATTTCAGAATAACAGCTTGCAATATTTCTCCTTGCCCTCTGCCATTACACCAGCTACTCACTTAAGCTATGCAGATGACACCATAATTTTTATGCAAGCTTCAAAACCTAGCCTGATTAAGATTAAAGCCTTTCTGCAAATTTTTGAATTAACATCAGGCCAGAAAATTAATTATGAGAAATCAGATTTCTACATTAGCAAGAGAGCCACAGATGCTAAGACTCATCAGATTAGGACTATCCTAGGGATGAAGAAAGGCTCTCTCCCCTTTAAATACCTAGGTTGTCCTATTTTTAAACGCGGAACTCTAACTAGATATTTCCATCCTTTGCTGGAAATCATGGACAAAAAATTGAAAAATTGGAAGAATAAGTGGCTCAGTTCAGGAGGGAAAATGATTGTGATCCAATCGTGTATGTACTCTCTCCCACAACATATATGGACTGTCCTAAAGCCCTCTAAATAAATTGTTAAATCCTTTGAAAGAAGAATGTCAAGATTTTTTTGGGGAGAAACGGATGATAAGAGAAATAAGGTATGGAAAAAGTGGTATGATATTGCTATTCCTAAAACACACTATGGACTAGGTTTCAGATCTATTCAGGCAATTATTGATTCATGCTCACTTAAATTATGGTGGAAATGCCAACTGGGAAACACCTTGTGGTCCAATCTGCTATGGTCACTGCCTCAGACTCATAAAAAATCCAAATCCTGGAAGAGAATCTGTAATATAAATGCATTTGCGGAAAAAAATTCCCTAATCATCCATGGCCAGGGTAACTATGACTTTTGGTCTGCAAACTGGTGTCCAAATGGTCCACTGCTTAACTGTGTTCCACCCCACATCATTGCTACACTCTCCCCCTGCTCAGTAGCTGACTTTATCAATAACAAATGCTCTATTCTATCTCATATCTCTCCCTTCCTGGAAAATGATACTCAATCTTTTTGCAGGATGCAGAAATTACTCATGAAAGGGAGGACAAACTGGTCTGGAAACCTGAAGAAACTGGCAGGTTCACCTTTAAATCAACTTACAAAGCTCTCACATTCTTATCAGGTACCTTTCCAGTTACAAAACTGATATGGAACTTTAGGTTCCCAAAGAAGATTTCTATCTTTACCTGGAAATTGCTAAACTCCTTTTTACCATTTGATGATGTACTTAAAAAATGTGGTTTTAGTATGGCCTCTAAATGTCCTGTTTGTAACCACACTGATTCCCTGGAACATTTTTTTATCAATTGCCATCTGGCTAAATCTATTTGGACTGAGAGTGCTAATTTTGTTAACTTTAACCTGCAAAATTTGCATAATGTAGTGGACACCTTCTTTACCTTTTGGAACTGTAATGACCTTCCAGGTTTGCAAAGAATGTTATGTAGATTGTTGCCCTCACTAATCTGTTGGTCCTTATGGAAAGCTAGGAATGCTTTCTATTTTGATAACAAATCTTTTTCTTCTTTCCATATAGGCAAAGAAGTTAGGGACCTCCTCCACCTATCCATTTCAACTTTTCCCTGTACTCCTATCTTTCACCCCAACATACACCTTCCTTTCCCCTCACTGATTCCCCTCCCCAAACCTCCACCAAAACCTTCCATATCTATTGTATTCTGGGAATTTCCAGGTCCTAACCTCATCAAAATTAATGTGGATGCCTCATGGTCTTAACACTGCATCAATTGGTTTTATTGCCAGAGATAATAAGGGTTTTCCAATCCTAATCAGGTCGGAAATCACAACTGCCAAATCAGCTCTAGAAGCTGAAATAAAAGTTGTTTTATTGGCCTGTCAGATTTGTATCCCTAGGTTTCCTAACCTCATCTTGGAATCTGACTCATTGCAGGCAGTTAATATGATTAATGATCCAACCTATTCTAAATGGTCTCTGTACCCATTAGTTTTCCTAGTTCACACTCTTCTAAATGATGCCATTCTCCAGCATACTTACAGAGAAAGTAACTCAGTGGCTGATGCTATTGCTAAATACCAATCTTTCGATCCAATGGAAGCCTCTCTAGATTTGTCTAACATCCCTGTTCACATTAAAGGTCTCATCTATATGGATAGTATACATACTCCCTATATTCGGATTCATAGACATGCTTCCAAAGATGATTGATGCTGCTAATTTTCTTTTTATTTGCCTCAAGTTTGGATGCTATTTTACTCTGGTTTGGACATGTTTTTACTCCTCTCTGCTTTCCTCTGGCTGCATTATCAAAGTTTGCAACTTTTTTCCGGCTATGAACTCACACCAACACCACAAGAACATGGGAGACTCTTTTCCACAACCCCTCCAGCTGTTTCTTTCTGCTATGTGGAATGGTAGTTGCCTGGCCAAAGTAATGAATCAACACATGGGGTGGAGATTCTTTACTTTGGAATCGCAACTACCTTTATAAGTTTCTTTATCTCTAACCATCGAATCATTGTCAATAGATCGATCCGTGGATATTAGTAACTAATCATTCTTTTGGAGGCAATGATGTTGCCTTTTGTATAATCTACTGTAATGCTCTTCTGCACGCTATCTTTTTTTCTGATTTGGGGTACCAAATATACCAACCCCCATCCTCGCTTGTTTTCATTTAAAAAAAAGAACGGGGAGTAGTTTAAAGCTAAAGGCCTCACCTAATACTTTCGACCTCCTAAGTCTCACGTATAATACCTTAACCACTTGTTAATCCTAAGTCCTGACATAAATAATGCTATGGACTTTACAACACATTGACATTGTTAAACATAATGTCTACATTTGACCTTGTACTCACATTTACAACGAAAATAATAAAAAATAAAGTAAACATTTTTTTCAACTTAACTATAATTCAACTTAATTTAATTTAATTTAATTATTATATGAGTCCGTCTCTTGAAAGACGGTCTTTCCATAAGTTATGGAAAGACCAAGCTTTAAATTGTAAAGTACGAGAAATCAAGATAAAAATTTTGTGTTGTATCAATCGGGTCTTAAACGTATAACTACTTCATGTTGCATAATACATTTTCAATATTGCAACTAAAATATTTTACCTTTTTATAATTTTAATTCAACCCCGTCATATGAAAAGACGGTATCTCCCAAGACTTTGCCTTATTATATTATTATTAAATTGAGCCCATCTCTTGAAAGATGGTCTTTACATAAGTTATGGAAAGACCAAAGGTTAAAGAGCAAATTAGAAGAAATGAAGATAAAATTTTTGGGTTGTATGAATTAGGTTATAAACTTTGTAACTATACATGTTGCATAATAAATTTTTAATATTGCAACTAAGACCTTTTATCTTTTACTATTATAATTAAACTTTGTCTTTCCACGAGCCTATGGAAAGACAACATTTCTCATCAGTTTGCCTATTTAATATTAGTCTTCTAAATTTTTATTTAAGATTAAAACAATTCAGTTCAATTCAAATTCCAAAAAAACAATATGATCTTAGTATCTATGATTTTTTTTCGTTGTAAAATGACCGGTGAACCTGATTTGTTAACAGTAGCCTGGGTACGTCTTCGTGTAAAGTCAAATGGTATTTATTGAATATTTTAATTGGCAATTTTGTGAATATATTTGGAAATGAAATTATTTCCATGTTGGAACATGTGGATTCGCATATATACGCCGATCAGATTTTGCGAGAAAGAAAACAGAATATTATAGTATTTGTGATTTATGGAAATCTGAATATTTCGTTATATATCAGGCGTGTAGAAGCATAGTTGGTTTATGGAAAATCCCTATAAATACGGTATTGATATTATTGAATATATGAGAGATATTGTGATAAGGAAAATCCCTTTAATTATGAGATTTGGATATGCTTCAAAAAGCATATAAGGAATAGGAATATTATGAAGATAATCATGGAGAGTTCCGATCTACTCATGGCTTTAAAAGGGGACAACACACGGCTGCATTCGATACGGTTTTAATCAGAGAAAATCTGCACACAAATTTTCATTCTTTTGAGAGAATTGCAAAGAGCCAGAATTCTATGTTCCAATATACGTGACATGCCGTTCAAAGTTCAGAATCATATGCCTCTCGGGAGGAGGAGATCCAACGTCGATGAGTTTCAAGGTCAGAGAGAGTCTGGTCAAGGCGGATCGGTAGCTATGGGAGCTAGCAGAATTCACATGTTTAATTAGTGAAGATAAGTATTTTGTATGGTGTACTTTATACTGTATCTTTCTGATTAGTGGATTCATTCTGAACTGGGCCAGGCCCCGCAGATGTAGGTGGATTTCACTGAACTGCGTAACCAAGTCTCGTGCCTTTAATTCTTTACTTTATTCCATACTTGGTTAGATAGGTTATGTTGGAACATACTACTGATAATTAGAAAATTTTGGTAAAACCAAATTACATTTGGTATCAGAGCTTGGTCACTTATTTTTCCCTTGGTTGTGTCAAGGAAAGTGTGATCCGATTTTACCATGGTAACCAAAGAAGGAGCTTCGGTGTCTCAGCCACCTCTGCTGGAAGGTAACAACTACAATTATTGGAAGGTACGCATGAGAGTTTTCATCAACTCACTAGATGAACTTGCCTGATACTATGTTGAAAATGAGTGGAATCACCCTACTGAATATGCTTATACAAGCTCTAAGGCGAAAGAAGGAGAGTCAAGCCAAAGGGAGCAGAAACTCAAAGACAAATCTAATTGGACTCTTGATGACCTCAAGGCATCTCTGGCGAATTCAAAGGTACTAAACGCTATCTTCACTGCGGTTGATGAAAACCAGTTTAAACTCATCTCTACATGTTATTATACCAAGAAAGAATGGGATATTCTGCAAACTATTCATGAAGGAACTAGTCGAGTTCGAGAATCTAAACTACAGATGTTGGCTACTAAGTTTAAGGAACTCAAGATGGAGGAAGATGACACTATTGCTATATTCAACGGAAAACTTAGGCACATCTCTAATATGGCATATCAACTTGGAAAGGTCTACAAAGAGGCTAAATTGGTGAAAAAGACCTTGACATCACTACCTAAAAGGTTTGCAATGAAGGTTACGGCAGTAGAAAAAGCAAGAGATGTAGCTACCATGAGCTAAGGTGAACTAATGGGATCATTACATACGTATGAGATGATGTTTTAATAAGCTACAAAAAGGGTCCAAAAGGAGTTGGCATTCAGAACATCTTCATCAAAGGACAATCACGAATTTGACAGTGATGGTGAATTTGAAAAACTTGCACTTATCACAAAGAATTTCTCAAGAATGCTGAAGAAAGTAGTAAACAAGAAATCTCAAGATAGGTTTGGAGGAAATAGACCAAGGTCACAGGATTCTGGAAATAATTGTGGAACGATATTTGAGCAAGGAAATCAGCAGTTCTCCAGAAATCAAAGTAGTGAACCAAAACAACCTGGACGAATTCAATGCAGGGAATGTAAAGGATATGGTCATATTCAGGCTGAATGTGCAAATACCTGGAAGAAACAGGGAAAATCTTATGTCACCTCATGGAGTGAAGATGAAGAAGAAGATAAAGACGAAGAGGAACTTATAAGCCACTATGTGCATTTGGAGCAAAAATTCATGATGCATCGGAGGATGGATGTTCCAACACACTAGATAAAGTTGAAGCTGTAAATTCCAACATAGATCCGTATGAAGCATCCAGTGATGAAGACGATGGACTTGCTGTAAGTGATGAAGAAATCTACAGCACTGATGAAAAGATGTATGTTATGTGGCTTCAAGTGGTTGACACAAACAAAGAGATGAATGAAGAGAAAATGCAATTAATGGAAATAGAAAGAGAATTGTGTGTGAAAGTTAATGAACTTAGAGAGGAGAATGAAGAATTAAATGAAAAGATAATATTAGCAACCAAGAGAGCTGAGACTTCTAAAGCAGTAATTTCTAAACTGAATTCTGGAAAACCAAAGCTTGACGAAATTCTGGATATGGGAGAGAACTTTGGAGATCGACACGAAATTGGGTATTACAACCCACTCAAAAACATAGGCACACTCAAGCCTTTGGCTCACGAGTTACTCAAGAGTCTAGTAAATCTCAAGATAAAGATTCGAGAGGTAAAGAGAAAGTTCAGCGAAGCCATATCAAAGGAAACCTCTCATCTGCAACTAATGTTCATATCAAGGTCACTCAGAGGATCAATGTCAGAAACTACTCAGAGATCAAATGGCAGGATGTCAACTCTTGGTATGTTCCAACATAGGTGAAGTCCAGAAAACTAGAATGGTCATAAAGGTATGGGTTGTCAAAAGATCCGGTACATACTTTGTTGCACACACTTCGCTTATATCATATTCCAGAGATTCGCGGTACTTTTATAGCGGTTGTTCTTGCCATATGACTAGTACTTAAGAATTCCTTACAAACATCACACCATACGATGGCAGTTATGTTACGCTTGGTGATGGAAAGAAGAGTAGAGTGGTTGGAAAAGGTAACTACAGATTGAAGGATTTCCAGTATTCACTAGTGTGCTATTTGTGGAAGACCTGAAGGCCAATCTGCTGAGCATAAGTCAATTGTGTGATGACAATATGACTGTGGAATTTCAAAAAGACAAATGCATAGTGAAACACGGAGAAGCCAAGATTCTTTCAGGCATACGATCATCAGATAATTGCTATCTGCTTGAACTGGAAGTACGATGTATGATCTCAAAACATGATGAAGGATTTCTGTGGCACGGGAAGCTCGGTCACATTAATTACAAAACCTTGGTGAAAATTGCAAATGCAAAAATGGTACGAGGTATGCCCACCTTAACAAGCAAGGACAGAATTGTGTGCGGACCATGTCAATGAGGTAAACAAAATTGATCTCCCCACTCGTAAGTTCAATATATAACCACCTCAAGAAATCTGGAATTATTACATATGGATTTGATGGGTTCAGTCAATGCACCTAGTATAGGTAGAAAGAAATATATTTTTGTATGTGTTGATGATTTCTCCAGATATGCATGGGTAGCTTTTCTTAAAGAAAAATCTGATACAGTGGAAGTATTTAGAAGTCTGGTGATAAAGTTACAGACTGAAAAAGGAAGCCCAGTTGTAAAGATTGTTCGAATTCGTAGTGATCATGGTAGAGAATTTGAAAATTCTCAATTTAGTTACTTCTGTGATGAGCTCGGAATTCAACACGAGTTTTCTGCACCAATCACCCCTCAGCAGAACGGTGTTGTAGAATGGAAAAATAGAACCTTGCAGGAGATGGCTCGAGTAATGTTAGCCGAGAAAGAAATTCACAAAAAATGGTGGGTAGAAGCTATTAACACAACCAGTGTTCATTCACCATCAAAACATCTTATGATATTTGGAAGGGTAGAAAACCAAATGTCTCATACTTTCATGTGTTTGGAACCAAGTGCTACATCTTCAGAGACAGAGAGCAATTGGCAAAATTCGATAATCGCAGTGATACTGGAATTTTTCTTGGGTATTCTGTCAACAGTCGTGCTTATCAGGTTTATAACCATCGGACCAACACACTTATGTAGTCTATAAATGTTATTGTGGACGACTCTGAAGAAGGACAAAAGTCAGATGTCGTAGAAGAAAAACCTTGTAACACTCATGTTCCAACACAGCATCATCAACCTGACAAGGCAGATCCATCAAATGTTGAAACATCTGAGCAGACTGATGTTGAACCAGTTGACACTGAGCATGTTGGAACATCATCCCCCACTACCGTATCCTGTGTTCCAACACAAGATCAACCTGAATCAATGGCATGGAGTACTCGACCAGTTCCTCAGGTGGATTACAGGAAGTTGGCAGGATTTCAATGCTTCATCTCTCTCGTTGAACCTAAGAACTACAAAGAGATATTACTGGATGAATACTGGATTGCTGCAATGCATGAAGAACTAGGTCAGTTTGCAAGGAATGATGTGTGGTATCTCACTCCTTGCCCTAAAGGTGTAAATGTCATCGGTACAACATGGATTTTCAAGAATAAATCTGATGTTGATGGACATATTACTCGAAACAAAGCCAGACTAGTAGCTCAAGGATATACACAAGTTAAACGAGTCGACTTTGATGAGATATCTGCACCAGTTGTCAGGTTAGAGTCAATTCATATTTTACTTGTTATTGCGTGCTCTATGAACTTTACTCTGTATCAAATGGATGTCAAGAGTGTGCTCTAAATGGTGTGGTAAATGAAGAAGTTTATGTGGGATCCTCATTACCCTCATCATGTGTATCGCCTCAAGAAGGCTTTGTATGGTTTAAAGCAGTCACTCAGAGCATGGTATGAACGACTTACTAAATTTATTGTTAAGAAACGTTATCATCGAGGGGGAGTAGATTGCACTTTATTTGTGCTTGATAAGTCATCAAAAATTTTAATTGCTCAAATTTATGTGGATGATATAGTATTCGGCTCTACTTCACCATCTATGGTACATAATTCTGTCACGGTTATGCAGCCTGAGCTTGAAATAAGCATGGTTGGAGAGCTCACATACTTTCTAGGACTGCAAGTTAAGCAAGGAAAGCATGTCATGTTCATAAATCAAAGTACGTATACACTGAATCTAATAAAGAGATTTGGTTTGAGCAATGCCCGAGCAGTTCGAACACCTATTGGGGTTTCTGATAAACTGGTCAAGGATGAGAAAGGAGTTACAGTTGATCAAAAGTTAAACAGGGGAATGATTGGGAGTCTATTGTATTTAACAGCAAGTAGACCTGATATATATCTCGGCGTAGGATATGTGCAAGATTTCAGGTTGATCCAAAGGAGTCTCATCTCACTGCAGTCAAAAGAGTTATTCGATATGTAAGTGGGACTTCTGAGTATGGTGTATAGTATTCTAAGAATCAAGATTTATTTAATTGGGTACAGTGATTCTGATTGGGCTGGTGATGCTGATGCTCGAAAGAGCACTACAGGTGGATGTTTCTTTATTGGCACGAATATGATTTCTTGGTATAGTAAGAAACAAAATTTGATCTCTTTGTCTACTGCGGAAGCTGAATATCTTGCTGCTGGAAGCTGTTGTGCACAATTGTTATGGGTGAAGCAAATGATGAACGAATATGGATTCATCAAGGCCCTTTAAAGATCTTATGTGATAATACAAGTGCTATTGATATTTCAAAAAAACCAATCCAGCACTCACGGACTAAGCATGTTGACATAAGGCATCATTTTATTATAGATTTTGTCGAAAGGAAGGAAGTTGTGGTAGTCTATGTTCCAACACAAGAGCAATTTGTTGATATCTTTACAAAGCCATTGGATACCGCCACCTTTGAAAGTCTCAGACAACACTTAGGTGTTTGTCAAATTTAAGGTAATTCTTGCCTTTATTTAGATGTAAGTATTTTATTTTTTTTCTATCGTGAAATTCAGAAAAACAAAAAAAAAATAGAAAGAAGAAAGGTTTTACAAAAATAGAAGTTGTATAGTTATGTTATGTTGGAAGTTGGTGTGCTTTGAGTTGATGTCTTGAGTTGACAAGAGATAAATGAAACATCATTGCTCATTTCGGAAAAGGGGAAAAGTTTTTCGCAGCAACCAAGAAAGTTAAGTGAAGAGTTTGGGTTGGTTTCAAAGTTGTCTAAATCCCTCCAAATCCCTCTCTTTTTTGCCACTCTCCCACTCATCTTGGTTTCTTTTGGATTCTTACCAAACTCCTCCCCAATTTTTTCTCTACGCAACAAATCTGTGCCGAAAGATGTCTTCGAACCCAACCTCTCTCACAGTCGAAGAAGAAACACAAGAAACACTTCAATCCCCAGAGGATGGCTATGTTGAACAAAGAGAAGAGAATGTAGAAGCTGTTGGTTCAAGCTTCGGTGGTGAAGGTCAGGATAAACACACCAGAGACAAAGGAAAGGGTCCATATTAGAAGGCAACGGATCCTAATCCTCTAACTCTTAAAATTCATGGAATGGAATTCAATACTGTAGACAAGGTATTTGAATGGCTGGAAGCAAATATAACTACATTAGATTTGACCAAATTAAGAGTATAGAGGGGGGATTCTTGAATGTTAAGGCCAAAGAATTCGTGTCCGGCGATATTGGAAATCTATGGAATATTGAAAACTATAAAGTTAAATTTCTAAGGGGGAGGTATGGTGTGTACAAAGGGAAGGACAAGTTTCACATTTATTCATCTATACCTTGTTCGAGTTATGTTTTTATGAGAGAGATTAGCGATGATGAAGCAGCAGGACGGGATGTGATCAAGTCTACAGATAGGTTTCCTGTAGGATTCTTTGATTTGATGGCAGCTCTGAGATTGGAGGAACTGAAAAAACCAGTGATAATTGAAGTCTCTGACAGCGAAGAAGAAGACAATGTTCGCTATGTTCCAACATAGAAGGCAGAGGCTGAAAATATTATCGAGATAGAGGTTGATGATGAAGATATGGGGGTGAAGACTAGGTTGAGGTATCGAGTGATGTTGGTGCTTATGGAGAGCAAACTGGAGAGCCTCTTCCTGGACAAAGTGAACCAGACCAAGACCAGTATGTTGGAACACAGACTGCTGAAGAAGAAGGAGCTGAGGATACTGAGTATGTTCCAACACGGGAACATCCTGAGATGAACTACTCAAGTGATAAGGTGCTAGATGAGTTCTTACAGACGGTCAAGGGCAAGAGAAAGGTGGCTGCTATAAAGGATTCCCCACCAACTAAAAAGGCCAAGAAATATCAGCATGCTCCCGAGAAGAAAGTGCTACCACCTCTACCTGTAAGTGATGCACTGTCATTTTCTTACTTTGATATAAAATGTGAAAAGATGGGAGGAGTATTTGCAGGGAGGAATTTGATCTCTGAGAGACCTGGAGGCATGCAGGGCTAGTAGGTTTTTTGATTTTTTGGAATTAATAGGAATGAAGAGGGATGCCACTGTACAGCTTCAGTACAATAGGCAGGTGGTCATTGAGGTGTACGCCAATTTGATGGTTGGAAATTTAGAAGCTAACTCTCCTTGGTTTGGAAGGGTGTATTTATGGGGGAAGATTGTTGACTTCTTAGCTGCATGAATAAACAAGATTTTGGGGCTGCAAACTCCAGAATTTGAGGGGGTGTTTCCAGTTGATCTAGAAGTGTCAGATGATCAGATTCTAGAGACAATCTCAGGAGGATACAAGACCAAGTGGCCCAAAACTGGTTATTCACAAGCTTCTTATATATTATCTAGATTCTTTGGTCTATTTTAGGTAGCAGTAAACTGCTGGATACCATCCTCAAACACTACGGCCCTGACTAGAGAAATAGCTAAGCTGTTGATCTGTGTTGGAACACTGAAATCAGTCAACCTTGGATTGTTCATACAGCAGAATCTAGTGAGGCAAGCTACATCTCCTAAGGTAAAACATGTGATTGTGTATACCTGTTTGATTTCGGCATTGGCTAAGAGTACCAAGGTGAAGGGGGAGGCAAAAGATGTGATCATAGATATGGAATTCCTACGGCCTAACAAGAAGACATTTGGCATTAGGCATGTCCATAATCTACCTTGGAATCCTTCAGGCTCTACTTCTTCAACTGCTAAAAATAAGGCTAAATTGTTGGTACTGAATGCCAAATTGAGAGCTATAGCAATTCAAATGGCAGCACTCGAAGCAGAAAAGGCTAAACTGGAGGTGGAGAAAGCGCAGCTGGAGGCCTGCTCCTGAACGGGGGTTTTCCCTCTATGTTCCAACATAGATCGAGTGTCACATTCAGGGGGAGCCTACTTTTAGTTTATGTGAATTTATTTGTGCCTTTGGCATCTTCATGTCCCTAGGGGGAGAATATTTTGGCAATATTTTGGTTGTAATCTGATTGGTATTATTTAATCTGATGGTAAATGGTATTCTGGAATTTGGGTATTCAATTCAATTGGTATTCTTTTATATCATATTCAGTATTTTGCTTATGTTCCAACATAGGTGAATTTATGTGAAGACCTATGTGTTCGTCGTGATATTAATGACCAAAATGGTTGGGTCCACAAAATGTCAAAGGAGGAGATTGTAAAGTCAATTAGTATTCATTGAGTATTTTAATTGGAAATTTTGTGAACATATTTGGAAACGAAAGTCTTTCCGTGTTGGAACATGCGGATTAGCATATATACACCGATCAGATTTTGCGAGAAATAAAACAGAATATTATGGTATTTGTGATTTATGGAAATATGAATATTCTGTTATATATCAGGCGTGTAGAAGCATAGTTGGTTTATGGAAAATCCCTACAAATATGGTGTTGATATTATCGAATATATGGGAAATATTATGATAAGGAAAATCCATTTATTTATAGGATTTGGATATGCTTCAAAAGACAGATAAGGAATAGGATTATCATGAAGATAATCATGGAGAGTTCCGATCTGGTCATGATTTTAAAAGGGGACAACACACGGTTGCATTCGATACAGTTTTAATCAGAGAAAATCTGCACACAGATTTTCATTCTTTCGAGAGAATTGCAAAGAGCCGAAATTCTATGATCCAACATACGTGACCTACCGTTCAAAGTTCAGAATCATATGCCTTAATTCCTTGGGAGGAGGAGATCCAGCGTTGATGAGTTTCGAGGCCAGAGGGAGTCTGGTCAAGGCGGATCGGTAGCTAGGGGAGCTAGCAAAATTCACTCGTTTAATTAGTAAAGATAAGTATTTTGTATGGTGTACTTTGTACTGTATCTTTCTGATTAGTGGATTTATTCTGAATTGGGTCAGGCCCCGCATATGTAGGTGAATTTCACCGAACTGCGTAACAAAGTCTTGTGCCTTTAGTGCTTTACTTTATTGCATACTTGGTTAGATACGTTATGTTGGAACATACTAGTAATAATTAGAAAAATTCGGTAAAACCAAATTACACTTCTAAAAGTGATCTTTTCATACTTGCTCCGTTTCACTACTAGTGGCACACTTTTTAATTTGGGATGTTTATTTTATATTGACACTTTCTAATTATGGCAAGTTAGGCTATTCTATCCGTTCATTTTACTTTTATTTCTTTCAATTCAATTTCATCAACTTATTTAGTATCTTCTAAATTCTAACATCCAAAAATAATGTGTCACTAATAGAGGAACAGAGTGAGTTCTAAGTTATGTAGAACAAATACTTATGATAATTTTTAACTTAAAGATGAATTTTTGTAGCAAAAGATTGCACTTTTTGAACTTAAACACATTTGTAGTCTATTATACTACAACTCTATTACTAAACTATATTTAATTTTAAAAATATAAAAAACATTGTACCCCCTCCAATTGCACTATTCATGTAATTAAAATTGACTAACGTTAACTTTAAAGATCTATTGATATATAAGTAAGGATATTTTCATGGAATATACTCATTTTAATATGTATCTTTATAACAATAAAATATTAAAATAATTTTTAACTTTAATTGAATTTATTAAATATTCTTTTGAGTCATCTATTAAAGTTTAAAGTTGGGAGTATAAGAAAATTATGTTTAGATTACAAAGCTCTTTAATTGCATTTATCAAAACTTTTATCATAATGATCATAAGAAAAAGATACGTACGAGCCACATGCAGATGCCTTCTAGGCATCCACTCTCCAAGCAGGCATAAATCATGACAGAATCTCAAAAGATAAAAGGATTAATATTCAAAAAGATCAATGCTTTCAAATTGTAAAGTTCATTTTGATCAGATCCCCCAATGTACTAGTAGTCTACGTAGTTACCGAAAAGTGCATTCATATTTTCAAAATTTGACAAAAGTGTAATCAAATGTTGAGAAATTGACGAGGATGTTCAAACTTCCAGGCTTTCGTGATGACTGGTAGTACTACTATTTACGTTTTGAAAATATTACCATTGGGCATTGACCCACGTTTCATTTAAGTAATTAACTGTGTTTAGGATAATTCAGAGGAAATTGAAGCGTTTTTCTCACGTACTAAAATGTATTTTACATTTGATCATTCTCATTAGTCGAATAGAGAGTAATCCTTGTATAGAAAGACTTGAGTGACACGGTATCACTCAATCTTATGGTGAGGTAGAGGGTTTAAGACAATTATTTTAAGGTGGGATATAATATGGGATGCTTTCTATAATTTTTAAAAATTTACTCAGTCATTGTCTTACCATAAGTTATAATCATACCAGTCTTTCTCATTTTTTAAATCTTACATAATAAAATTGTACTATATACATTTTGAAAATACTATCATTCAGTGGGGTTTCATTTAATCAACCAATTCTATATAATGAGAAAATACAGAAAATTCTCCCCCAAAAAAATAAAAAACAATTATATCTTTATAATATAGGAAAATATGCAAATATAGCCCTATATAATTGAAAAAATGCAGATATAACCCTGAGATCATTTTTAGTGCAAATATAACCTTGACTACTTACCGAAAGTTCAAATATAACCTTTTAGTGACATTTCCGGCATTCACTATATTTTTCCACCATTGACCCCCCCCCCCCCCCCATGACAAAAATGCCCTTGAACCAAAAGCTAAAAAGAGATAGACAATTACACCCTTACACGCTGCCGGACCACCACCCAACCGCCGCCGGACCAGGTAGGGATATATCAGCACATTATGAAATTTGATAGGGTTATATCTGTACATTCCTAAAACTTAAGGTTATATCAACACATTCATAAAAAGTGTAGGTTATATTAGCACATATTATAAATGCAAAACTCATCAACATTAAGTCGAAAAACACAACAAAGGTTATTCAATCATTAATCCGGAAAAAATTTAATAGAATAAAAAATGTCATTAAAATCCTTATATTCAAATCCATATATACCGCTTATCTTTATTCATGTGACGAGAAGCAAAAGAAAATCACATAATCAAACCCAATATTGCATTAATCTAGTGAATTAAAAGAAATTTTGGATGAAGATAACATTTTGAAAGGTTCTCGCACTTCCACTTCAACGTCCGCTGCGTCAACCTCGAAAAATCCCTTTCTTCAAACTAGAATCACACTCTGGAACGTCGGCAATCGGTAGAAAAGGTTGAAATGGCGGTTGCATGCAGTTGACGTTGATTTTGTACTAATATGACACTTTGTTTTTAGAGCAAAGTGCATATGTAACCCTACATAATTAAAGAAAGTGCAGATAAAATCCTATAAGTTTTAGAAATGTGCTGATATAACCCTAACGAATTTCATTATGTGCTGATATAACTCTACCTGGTTCCTCAGCGGTATTTACATATAATGATGCTAAGGGCAATAACGTCATTTCCTATCTTTTTATTATTTTTTATTTTTTCCAGAAGAGAAAAAATGTTTTTTAATAAAGTTTCAGCTAAAAGTTGATGGAAAAGGTTATATTTGCACATAACCTAAATATCAGGGTTATATTTGCACTTTCAATCATCGCAGAGTTATATCTCACTATTGTAGGAAGAGGGATTAAAGGCGGCTCTGGTACGGCCTTTAATCACCCCTGATCATCGCACCCGAAATAGGTTCCAAATTTGAAACTCTTTCAACTGTCCCAAAAAAAGGTTCCAAACTCGGAAACTATTATTCAGGTCACAAAAAAAAGGTTGCCGATAGAAAGAACTGGCCATACAACAATGGAACCCGATTTGATTATTCAAGAATCACAACATAAAGATAACAGATCAAACCTTAACAAAAAATAACAGATATAAACATAAAAACATAACCAAAACTAACAAATCTAGACCCTAGCACTCAACCGAAAATAACATATCCAAACATAAAAACATAACCAAAACTAACATATCTAAACACTAGCACTTAACCAAAACATAACAGAGGCAGCATCGGAGATGGGCTGAGGCAGCGGAGACGCGGCGTCACAGAGGCATGACCGGGCAGAGGCGGAGTGGCGCAGATCAGAGGCTTGGAGATGGTGAAGATCAGAGGCGGAGATCTGGTGGAGATCAGAGGTTGGAGAATTGGGACTTGGGAGAGAGGCGGAGGGAGAATATCGGGTGGGAGAGAGAGGCCATGAGAGAGAGGCCATGAGAGAGAGGCCATGAGAGAGAGGGGGAAAATGACTAAGTGATTTAGGGTTTCTCTATGTAGTGACCCATAAGTATATCCCAAGTGCAGCCCATCAAAGGTGGACCCAAAAATACTTCTGGTATCATAACCTCTATCAAAGACGTGTCTATTGTAGAACCACCTTTAATTGGATCAGAATCCACTTCCGAAGTCGGAACCTCTTTCGGCTCCTCTATCAAAGACGGTTCTATTGTAGAACTGCATTTAATTGATGTCCATAAAATGCGGTTCTTGAGGAACCGCCTTTGATCAATTTTGAACCGTCTTCAATTGGACCCGAAATCACTTCCGGTATTGGAACCTCTTTCAGCTCCTCTATCAAAGGCGGTTCCTTCCCAAATTTTTATAACCACCTTTGAATGGTGCCTTCAATCAAGCTTTCCACTAGTGTCTACACTTTTGTCAACTATGCAGGGTTATATATGCACTTTGCTCTATAATATATCTAGAGGATGATGCAGAGCAGTATGTTTTTCACTCTTACTAACACGTTTTCCTCTCGTAGTAATACGTAATTTTCAACTGAACAATCCCATCACCCAAGTCGAGATTACTTGTTGAAATCTTACGTGTTGACGTTGTACTATTAAATACATTAAAAAGCATTGTTGAGTGCAGTTTCATTTAATCTATGAGCGTATTTACGATAACTCTAGATGACACCAATGCACATTGTGCTCATTAGAACGCGTTTTAATGAGAGGACTTACCAAAATCTTACTTAATAACGCTGCAATATAAGTATACGTTATGAAATCATCACCGTCGATTGCTATTTCAGTTAGCCAGTCTAATTTATTTACTACAAATTTTGAGCATACAAGCACGTTTTTCGCTCTTACCAACACATTTTTCTCTCATACTATACAACGTAATTTTCATTTAAACAATCTGATTACCCAAATCGAGACTAATAATTAAAATATACTAACTGCTAAGTGCATTTTATAAATAGTGCTCGTATCATTTACACCATTTTCATTTAATCAAATATTAGAGATTACTAGTAGTAACATTTTTCTGAATTCGAAAAATCTCATTTAGCCATTAAGGGAAGTAAGCATTTAATGACAATGTAATGTGCAATAATAGATCCACAGAATCGAAGATATATTTCCACAACCCCAAAGCTGTTGCATCCTCCCGCCAGTTTGGGCTACAAAAAGGCACACGAGTACTTGCATAAAGAAACACAAAACAAGCCCCAGCTCATCTGCCAATCCCTTTTCCAAAAATTGATTCCCTAATCTTTTCCTTTTCCCCCTTTTTCTTTTCATTCACATATCTTTTCCATTTTCTATTCAATTCATCCTTCGATTTCTACAAGGACAGTATTCAATCCCATACGCGTTGATCAATTCAAACATGTCTGAGAATTGATGCAGCGGATCAAAATGCATGAATTTGATTACGCGCGCCTGGAGGAGGCCACCGGAAATTTCTCGCCGTCGCGGCTGATCGGCAAGGGGAGCCACGGGTACGTCTACCGCGGCGCCGCCGTGGACGGAGGCGACAATCGGAGAATCGTGGTGGCTGTGAAGAAGCAGTCGCTGGGGCTTCAGAAGCTGGGGGATAATTCAAAATTGGAGAATGAGGCCGCCGTTTTATCATCCCTGCCGGAGAGGAATCCTCACCTGGTGAATCTCCTCGGGACCAGCTGCGATCCCGCCGGAAACAGGGTGCTGGTCATGGAGTACATGCCGAACGGCACGCTTCACGAGCTCCTGCACGGCGGCACGCCGCCGTCGTGGCCAAAACGCGCGCTGGTCGCGCTCCAGGTTGCGAAATCTGTGAAATTCCTCCACGAGTTAAACCCCCCGGTTATTCACAGAGACATCAAATCGGCAAACGTCTTGTTCGACGCCGGCCGTAACGCGAGGCTCGGCGACCTAGGGCTTGCGATTCGCATGAACTACAGCTCGCTGACTCGGCGGCCCGATTCGCTGAATCGCCCGGCGGGGACGATAGGCTACCTCGATCCAAGCTACACCGTGCCGAGCAAATTAAGCACCAAAATCGACGTGTTCAGCTTTGGAGTACTGCTGTTAGAGATCATTTCCGGCGAAAAAGTCATCGACGTCTCTAGATCTCCGTCGTCAATCGTGGATTGGGCGGTTCCAATCATTAATTCCGATGGGATAATGGAAATATGTGATCGTAGGGTTCCGGTCTCGCAATTTTTTGAAGGTATGGTGCGGAGCATGGTTTGCATTGCGAATCAATGTGTTGTTTATGGAGAAGTTGAGCGGCCGTCGATGGGGGAGGTGGTGGCGGAGCTGGAGAAGTGTGCGGTGGTTGAATTGCCGGTGAGATATCCGGCGTGGGTTAAGTACCTGAGGGGTTTGGTTCAGGGGAAGAAGGGTGTGAATAACAAGGCGGTTACCAATAAGGTTGTTTGCGTAGCTGATCATGATGATCAGAGAAATGTTGCGGGAGGGAAATTGTTGGTGAGGGAAATTTTGGCTGATATTTCGTGAACAAATTGCGATATGGATTGTTTTTCGTATTTTTTTTTTCATATCTAATTTGTGTTTGCGAGAGAAATAATATTCATTTCATTCATGTAAGACCACACCTTACAATTTAAATCGATTGTTTTATGTAAGTTATAAAATGCATTGAGAAAATTGAGTGGAGAAGATTAATATGTATGGAAAAATTGATTGAAATGTATGAACACAAGGGAATGTGAATGATTTATTTATGAATGTTGATGTGCATGGTGCCTGTCGGTCCAAGCCCAATCCTAATCTAGTCCAACGCAGTCTGTGACCTACAAGAGGAAACAGATGGGGAGATTCTCCGACTATCTAGTTAGCAATTTGTAAATAGTAAACGGATTCCCCGACGATTAGTAAGCAATTTGTAGAGAGTAAAAGTAGAAAACAAAGTGTTACAAAAAATGGAAGACATACCTTCATATTTATACTTCCAAACTCTAATATTCTTGGTCTATGTTCTTTTGTTCCTATTTATACTATTACTAAACTCTAATATTCTTGGCTAATGTTCTTTTATCTTTTAGTGAATGACTCATTAACAAGTCCCCTAACCTGGGTTTGGACATCTATCTAAGAGATAGGAGTATCGGGCCAGATGAATATTGATTCTACCATGTCATAAAAAATAAAGTACTACGGAGCATGATGAATTCTCATAAAATTGACTAAATTTCTTTTAAAAATTTGCCTCAGTTTTTAAGAATTGATCACTTGGATGATAACTTGTAATGCTGCACAGATCACTTGGAGAACTTGCCATGCCACTATGCGGCACTGCTTGATGTACTAGTGACGGATTAAGTATTTTCCAAGTGCAAACTATAATGATCAAGACGAAAGGTTTAATTTGTCTGTTGATGAAAATATAATGGAAATAAATAACGTTTATATACGAAACAATTTTAAAGGAGAAAATATCATATTAGACCGATTAACGGTTAGATTAATTATTAACACATAACAATACATTTTCAAAGTTTTTCAAAGTTATAAGGACCTTATTGCAATAAATAAAATTAAACATCATATCACCCATATAAGTTAACAATTAGTCGGTGTAAAACAAGATTTTATGATTTTAAAAATCTTTAAATTTGTTCTAATTTCTTATGACAAAGTAACTAGTTATTTAATTAACTACTCACGAGCTTAGAGCATCCACAGAGGTAGCTTCTTAAACCCATTTTCTTAATAAGGAGCACTCTTTATTTAAGAAGTACTATTGTGGAGTTTTAAGTATCACTCCTTAATAAGGAGTTGCTCCTTACTTAAGTGAGGGGCAGAGAAGTTGCAGATCTAGGACCGGGGAAGGCGAAGAGGCGGAGGAGATAGGCGAATTTGGTGTCTAAAAGCCCGTCATTTGAGCATGAACAGGAGAGAAGCGAAGGAGATCTGGGAACGAATGCAACAAGGTTGAAGGAGAAGGGCATTATAGACATTTCAAGTCCATCAAATTAAAACATTCACTTCTTAGCTTGGATAGAGGGAGAACTAGGAGCACTTCTCAGGTACTTCTTTTTTATTTTAAATTATAATTAATTAAATATATAAAAACAAGTCATGTTAAATTACATTCTAATCCTATCCGAATCCCCGCGCTTATCTCGCCGGAATCGATATCTACGAAGAAAACCTTCTTACAGGAGTCGTACCCGATCTCCTCGACTTCTCCCGGACATTTCGCCGTTCTGCCGTTGCTACCATCGATTAACGGTGATGGAGCTGAGGAGAGGTGGTGGTGGTGGTGAGCAGGAGACGGCGGGATTCTTCATCTTTAGAGGGTGGGGTTGTCCAGCGGAGGAGAGCGGTAGTCCGGCGGAGGAGAACGGTAGTCCGGCGGAGGAGAACGACAGAGGAGAAGGTCTTCAGGGGATGGTGAAGGATTTAGTGAACATGTTTATTGAATATTCATATTCGTGAGGATTTGTGAAGATTTTGTAAAAATATGAAGGTTTGTGTAGGCTGAAGTAGGAATATTTGGTGAGAATTTTAGGGAAAATTTGTGAAGATATTGTGTAATGATTTGGTGAAAATATTGTGTAAAAATTATGTGGATAATAGTGAAGATTGTGTGAATTTTTATGAAAGGAAGATTGTGTAAAGTTTAAAATTTTCACGGGTAATTATATCTTATGTTATATTAAATTTTACCTTAAAGGGAAAATGTGTAGATTTGGTTGGGATAATTAAAAAAGAAAAGTGCGCAGAAATGGTTGGAACAGAGGGGGTAGTTTATTTTTACCTAGTTTTTATCAAAATTTATGATTTTGAACTTAAGAACTGCCCTTTAATTCCACTGCCATTGTGGACACTATTATATATCTGAGACGATATTATTGGAGCAGTACAAACTACTACAAACAACTAAAGAAACATATTAGAGTAAAGTGCTCATATGACCCTATGTTTTGAGGGTTTGTGCTAATATGACCCTGTGAAGTTGGAAAGTGCTATTGCAATCCCGTATTTTGCTAAAATGTGCTAATATAACCCTGGATGCCTGAATTTGGCTGAAAATACATGAAATGACTATTATACCCCTATTTTAAAAAAAAATTAAAAAAATGTTAAAAGACAATTATGCCCTCATTATTTATTAACCACATAAATGTTCTTCTCTTTTCTTCTTCTTCTCTTTTCTTCTGCTATTTTCTTTTCTTCTCTTTTCTTCTGCTCTTTTCTTCTTCTTCTCTTTGCCTCTTTTCTTTTCCTCGTTTCTTCTTCGTTCTCGTCTGAACCTCTAGCTCTGCAAATCCCCTAGCTCCACTCTTCACACTCCGACGAAGATTCCATTTTTTCACACTCTGCAAATCCCCGTCAATTTTCAGAGGGTAGGGTTTGGTGGTGGGAGGAGGAGGTGAATGGTTGGTGGTCGTCCGGGGCAGATGTTAGGGTTTGGTGGTCAGAGGCGAGGCTGGGGTTGGCGGCAGATGTATGGCTGAGCGGTGGCGGCGCACGACAGAGCGGCGATGGGGATTAGGGCTAGGGGTAGCGAGGATGGCTTAGGGTCAGGGGTGGTAGGGGTTAAGGCGGCGGCACACGGCAGCACCCATGTGTGCTTCACCAGAGATGGCGGTGGCTCGTACGGAGCTCGTCGAAGGAAGGATTTTGCTGCAGTGGCATCCAACCCGTTAGACGACCTGGGTCATTCCTTTGTGTATATTCGACCCGGCCCGGTTCAGCTATCTTCATCCAAGGTTGAATGTGAGGTGAGATATGGGAATCTGAGTTTGTTTATGTAAATCGTGTATGTGGAAAATGCAGTAGTAATCTGATTTTGAAATTGCAGTGTGAGAAAATGCAGTATGAGATGTGTGGAAAATGCAGTATGAGATTGAAATTTACCCCCTTTAATGCAGTAGTTATTTGTGTTGATGCTGGGGCTTTATACTGAGGTATGTTTTTTGTCAGTTTTGCCAGATTCTGCTGTCGACGGCGGAGCGACGGTGGCAGCGGAGGTGGTGGAGGTGGAGCGGCGGTGGTGGTGGTGGAGGTGGAGCGGCGGTGGTGGTGGTGGTGGAGCGGCAGCAATGGTGATGGTGGTGGAGCGGCAGCAATGGTGATGGTGGTGGAGCGGCAGCAATGGTGATGGTGGTTGTAGTGAAGAGGAAGAAGAACCTTAGGGTATTTTAGTCAATCTCTTTGTAATTTTAATGCTAGGGGTAGTTTAGACTTTTTAGTTTTGGTCAACGCTGGAAATTACTAAGTCAATACCGGAATAGTGCCACAGGGTTATATCGGCTCTTCTGATGCAAAACACAGGGCTACAATATCACTTTGCAACTTCACAGGGTCATTATTAGCACAAACCTTCAAAACATAGGGTCATATCAATATTTTGCCCAACATATTATTGGAGGAGTGAGTCTCCTGACATGCGGCATGTCCATAAGCTTATGGACAGGCCACTTATTTTTTACTTTATACACTGCATTTGTCAAATTACATATTCCCTCTGTCTCAAGTAAATCTGCACATTTTTTTGTCAACTTTCTCATGGCACATTTGACCATAAATTTGAGCTAGTATATAGGCACCAATATCATCATGAGAAATATTGTTATATTTCATGCATCGTGTAGTCTTTTAAATATCAAATTTTAACACACTAGTAGTATATGTAATCAAAGTTATTGATGGTCAAACATGGCCTGAGAAAGTTGACCAAAAAGTGTGCACATTCGGCTGGGACGGAGGGAGTACAAAATTTAGAATTTTTTAAAATATTCTTATATCATATATTTTTATATTTTCACTTTCAAATACATATTATTACTTGTTTTAACTTATAAAACACCATAGTTAAATATTATTAAAAAAATTAAAAAAATTAAAGGTAAAAGCCCCTGTGGACTGTGCATAAACTTATGGAAAGACCGCATTTCCTGAGACTCTCTTATTGGAGTCCGTCTCTTGAAAAACGGTTTTTCCATAAGTCATGGAAAGACCAAAGTTCAAACTGCAAATTAGAAGAAAAGAAGATAAAAAATTTTTGTTGCATTAATCGGGTCATAAACTTTGTAACTACTGTACGTTGTATAATAAAATATTAATATTGCAACTAAAATCTTTTGCCTTTTTATTATTCGAATTCAACCCGTCTTTTCATATGTTTATGGAAAGACGGTGTTTTCCAATACTTTGCTTTTTATAATTGTGAACAAAATAAGTACATATTATGAATCTATCTCTTGAAAGACGGTTTTTCCATAAGACATGGAAAGACCAAGGCTTAAAGTGCAAATTAGAATAAGTGAAGATAAAATTTTCGGGTTGCATGAATTGGGTTATAAACTTTATAACTACTACACGTTGCATAATAAATTTTTAATATTGTAACTAAGAACTTTTACCTTTTATTATTCTAATTAAACCCCGTCATTCCATAAGCTTATAGAAATATGGTCTTCCCCAATACGTTACCTCATATTACTGCTTATGAAAAGATGATCTTTTTCATTACCCTAACTCATATTATTATTTATGAAAAGACGGTATTTCCCAATAACTTGCCTTATTATGATCAACTTTTGAATGAAATTAACTAAATTCTTGAATGACGATTGTTTCACTTTTTATTTGCATGCTCGTGCACTTTAGAGATTCCAAATGGCATTTCTTTCACTTCTTTCTTTCACAGTGCAGGCTTATAACTGTAGTGTGGTCCACAGTACTGCAATAATTCAAAATTATTTATGATTGAAAAAAGAAAGAAAAAATAAAAGAAAAAACATAAAAGGTCAGAACACGGAGGCTCCAAACACAAAACTTTAAAATTAGGTGGCATGTAACTGATGAGTTATTTTGGGTGAGATCTTTGTTTCTTGGCATTTTTAATATGAATGACAGGAAGGATAAAACAAAATTGATATGGTGGAAAAAGCAAGAAAAAACAAATATAATTATTATATTTGGAAAATGTAAGAATATTTTGATCTGAGATGTTAATAGCTGAACAACTCTAAAATGTGAGTCATGCTCCCAGCAATTTTTTGGTTAAGAAAAAAAACTTAACTTCTATAATTCGGCAACTCTAAACCTACAACTGATTTAATCCGGTGACAACAAATTTTGGAAGCACGGATTGAGTAGCACATTGTTCATATGACATGTTGATTTCAATATGAAAATGGAATTGAAAGGTCCATTTGTGGGAGGCTCACCGCACACTGTGTGAGCCAACTAGGTAATCAAACATATATCAGATAGATTAGTTATAGTTATTATTTAGATTTTGTACGGCCTAAACCTGATACACGTTAGGCTGAGAGTGCTAATATAACTGTGCAATCCCAGAAAGTGACAATTAAACCTTAACAAATTATTGTATGTGCTCATCTAACTGTAACTTTAAAAAAAATTGTGTCGATATAACTAAACTCCCTAATCCGGCGTTGGCTAATGAATTCCAGCAATGACAAGAAATAAAATGACAAAAATACCCTTATGACAAACCTATCTTTCTTCTTCAAAACCTAATGTTGCAGCCGCAATACTCCACCGCCTTCGTTGCCGCCGTGAGCGCCGCCAAATTCCACTAAGCCCTCATCCTCCCAGCGTCGCCGCCCTCCCCCTCCCTCTCTCTAGCGTCGCCGCCCTCATCCCTATCTCTTCCCTACTTCTCCACTCAGCCCCCGATTCACCACCCCTACCTCCTCCCTCTCCCACCACCGCTAGTGGTGAGTCACCATCCCCACAACCACTCTTTACGATCTAAACCCCACCCGCTCAGCCTCAACTCACCACCTCCTCCCTCTCCCACCGCCGCTGGTGGTGAATCACCACCCCCACAACCACTCCTTGCTATCTAAACCTCACCCGCTCAGCCCCCGATTCACTGTTCTCTCACGCGCACCACTGGTGGTGAATCACCACCCCACAACCACTCTTTGTGATCAAAACCCCACCCCGCTCATCCCTTGATTGACCACTTCCCCCTCTCCCTCTATTCTCTGTTGTCGTGCTCCACTACACATTCAATCCATTTATTATGAGATCTAAACTCGTACGCAAAAAACAAGGTCTTTTTCATTTTTTAAGGCAGGGGCAAAATAGTCTTTTCAACAGAATCCGGTCAAACAAAAGTTAACTTAAAAGTCAATGAAGTTAAGGTTATTTTGGCACTTCTGAGATTGCAGGGTTTATTGGCACTTTCAACCTAAAGTTAGGGTCATTTTAACACTTAATTCAAAAAAAAGAGCAAGTGCATATATAACCCTACATAAATGACAAAAGTACAGATATAACCCTGCAATAATTGAAAGTGTAAATATAACCCTAGATTTTTAGGTTATGTACAAATTTAACCTTTTCCAACAGTTGGAGGCCGAAATTTAGTGAAAATATCATTTTACCCCTCTGTAAAAAATAAAAAATAAAAAATTGAAATTACATTTATGCCCCTAAAACTTTAAAAATTATCTTCTTTCTCGTTGGAAGAATAATAAAGCTAAAAGACTAAAAATTAATGAAGCTGACAATTCAAAAATGAAGTATGAGTAAACGCCAGGACCTTGAATATTTATCAAACAAAATCCACCACCCAATGCTATGTATCTTCCTCTTCTCCGGATGGGCAGCAATTTCAATTCCATCGGAGAAGATGGGGACAGCCCGGCCCACCAATCTATCCCAATTTTGTTACCGTTGGACCTCGCTATCTGATGGAGCCACCGACATCCTCCTTTCTCCGTCGCCATCCACCACCACACTGCTGATTCTCATCGACCTGCTCTATCCCTCGACCACCACACCACCAATTCCCGTGGCCCTTCTCCCTTCTTCGTCGTCCTCCACCACCACACAGACAATGAACACCAGCAAGCATCGCCGATGTCACGGTATGTGCTCTACCTCCACCCGAGTTAAGCACCACCGGCGAACACCAGCAAAATTGATGACAGGGGTGATAGCAGGGGTGACAAAGGAGCTCCGGGGGTGATGACAATGATCGACGGAGTCTCGCTGGGGAGCTCTAGCTTGCGCTTGTACTCAAGGAGGGACTGGAGCTGGGGTTATGTACGGCAGAGCGAGCTTTAGGATTTTGATGGAATGGGAAAAGGGATTGGTGGGGCTAAGATGGGTCTCGATTTTCTGGCGCTTGGTTGAGCGGCACTGGAAATGATGAGGAGAATGCGAGCAAGGAGAGGGGCTGGTGGTGGTGGTCGACAGAGCCGAGGAGGAGGCGGGGCTAGGGATGATTGATGGTGGAGCCGGAGCAGTGGTGGCGGTGGAGTGACGGCGGGGAGGGGGTTGGTGGTGGAGTAGCGGCGGTGGAGCCAGGCGGGTGGTGGTGGTGATGGCCTGGTGGTGGAGGTGGAGTCAGACGAGTAGGGGGTGGTGGTGGTGGTTGGCGGTGATAGCATAATTGTCCATCTCATGTAAGGCTTTCAGCATAAGGGTATTTTTGTCTTTGCAAGAGGGTCAATGGCTAGAATTTCTTAGTCAACACCGAAAATATGGTCATAGGGTTATATTTACACTTTCATTAAATAGTCAGAGTTATTTTTGCACTAAAAAACAACTCCGAGTTATATATGCACTTTCTCCAACGTATAGGGTTATATTTGCATATTGCCAAAAAAAACACGGAAGGCAAAGTGCATATATAACCCTATATAATTGGCGAAAGTGTAGGTATAACCCTGCGATAATTGAAAGTGCAAATATAACCCCAGGTATTGAGGTTGTGTACAAATATAACCTTCTCCGGCAGATTTAGACTGGAATTGGGTGAAATACTATTTTGCCCCTCTGTAAAAATTTTTTTGAAAAATCATTAAAATTGTTTTGCCCCTGCTCCTTTTCTTCTTCATTTATCTTCTTCGTTTTCTGTACCTTCCATTTTCTGTAACTTCAATCACCAAACTTCAATCACACCACTTTCGTAGATTTTCCAGCGCCTGGCTGAGCGGCACTGAAAATGGTGGCAGATGGTGGCGGAAGTGGTGTGGGCCTTGAGTTTTTGTGGGCTGGTGGCGAACACGAATCGGCGGTGGTGAATCCCACATCCTCGTCGGAGTGAGCCACTGTGCGTGGTGTTCGAAGAAGAACACGAACCGGTGGTAGAGAAGAATGGCAGCGGTGAGGGGGAGGGGCTTGGGAAGGTCGATTCGTGTGGCTAGGGTTTCAGGCAGGGGCGGTGGAGAAGAATGGCGTGGTAGTCGGAGAAGAATACGAATCGGCGGTAACGAGGAGAAGAATCAATTCGTGTGGCTAGGGTTTCAGGCGGCGGCGGTTTCAAGCGGCGATGAAGGAGAAGAATGGCAGTGGTGGAGAAGAATGACGCGGTGGTAGTAGAAGAACACTAAACGACGGTGGAGAAGAATGGCAGCGGTGAGAAGAAAAACTGATTCGTGCGGCTAAGGTTTTAGCCGGCGACGGAGGAAATTTGGCTAGGGTTGCAGGCAGGAGGAGAAAAGAAAATGGAGTGGTGGTTTTAGGAGATTAGGAGCAGAGGAGGCAGCGGCGGTGACATTTTTCGACGGCGGCAGTGGCCTTTTCCGACGGCGGCGGTGGTTTCAGAAAGCTTTAGGGTCATTTTTGTCTTTTAAAAATTTGTATTAGGTTAGAAGGGCATTTTGATCATTTTCGATCGGTCAATGGATGGAAATGGCCAGTCAATGTCAGACTAATGACTTTAGGGTTATATTTACACTTTTGCATAATATGCAGGGTTATATTTTGCACTAAAAAATAACTCATGCTTATATTTGTTTTTTCTCCAACATATAGGGTTGAAAAAAAGACAGAGCATTCTCCATTTGGTCATTTGAGCCCAGATTTGGGCCCGTTGAGTTACCCCCAAATTGGAAACCCTTATTTTCTTCACCAATTTTCAGCTCCTAATTCTTCTCGTTACCTTCCTCCGCAGCGTCCTCCATCCGTCGCCGGCGCTTTTTCCCCCTTGGTCGGCGTCTCCATCGTCCTCGGTCTCCTTTCCTTCCTCCAAATCTACAGGTTCTACAGGTTCGCCGCTAGTTCCGACTTGCGCTCGCAATTGGCACTCTTTTCCCGACTCGTCGGCTTTGCTCCGCCCTATCTCAGTTCCGGCGTCTACCATTGACTCCTGAATCTTACAATTTCAATTCGCTCCCGGACTTTTATTCATATTCCCTCAGGTACAATGGCAGCAGAAGCAACCAAAATTGGTGTTGATAAGGTATCATCCTCGCCGGCGGCAGCCCCAGCTCCTGCTGTGAGTTCTTGCCGCAAGAAGAAGAGCGAAAGCGCTTGGTTCATAGAAGATGTGAAGGACCACATCGACGAGTTCATCAATGCTTCTATGGAAGAACACAAGACATGCTTTCGGAAGACGATCAAAAAGATGTTTGGAATGTCAAAAGTTGTTGCGAATCGAAACAGCGCGACCCAGGTAGCTGAGGTTGAAAGCTCACTGCCCCTAAGAACATCTCTGTCCGAATGAAGTGAATAATGTTTCAGGAAAAGAGAGATGCTCTTGCATCGAGTCATATTTTAGTCTTTCAACATATTCTGCTATTCAACTTCTTTTGTTTCTACTTGTATGCCATGGACACTCTGTTTTTATGATCTCTGTCTATGAAAATTTGACAAAAATTGGCTAGGGAAATCGATATGTTCTGCCATAGGCTACCATGAAAAAGTGTTGGGGCGGTATGTAAGTGTTGCTCACTTGGATGATTTAGTGTTGTGGTAATGGTGGTAGTGACTAAAATCAAATGGTTGTTTTCTTTAGTCGAAAAAGTATGAAAGGGGTTAAATTACAAAGTTTTTCATCGATCAATGATTATTCTAGCACTGAAAAATTTACACGTCGATCAAAGACTATTTGAGTACTTATTTAAAAACTTGAGATGATTGTATGGGAATCCGGCTATGGTGAGTGAAGCGAGGGAGGCGTGGGTGCAAGAGGAGGGGTGAGTATTGGCGATGATGAAACTAAAGGTGATGGTGGTGCGATGGGGTCTATATAAGTGTTGCTGAGTCAGACAATACAATGTCCTGGTAATGTTGTAATGAGTGAAATCAAATACGAGTACTAGTTTGGGTGTGAAATAAAGAAGACTGTTGTTATTGAATAGGTCTCTCCATAAGCTTATGGATAGATCATTTATTTTTTTACGATTGTTCATAAACTTATGGACATATCACTTATTATTTACCTTATACACTGTATTTGTTAAATTACGCATTAAATTTATAATTTTTGAAAATATTTTTTTGTATCATATATTTTCATATTTTCACATTCAAACACATATTATTACTTGTTTTAACTTATAAAATAAAATATTAAATTTTATAAAAAAATTACAACATTTAAGATAAAAAAACCCGCGTCTGTTCATTAACTTATAGAAAAGCCGCATTTCCTGAGAACTTCTCTTTGTTATTTATTTTTTTTGGTGGAATAATGATTAGAGGGGTTAAGTTATAAAGTTTACAACGATCAAATATTATATTAGCACCTAAAAAAAATTATACGTTGGCCAAAGGTTGTATGAGCACTTTTTTTTTAAGTTTGAGGTTTTATTTTCATTCAGAAAAGGTCTACATACTATTAAGGGTATTTGTGTCATTTATATTGCCATTATGCCAAAGGTTTAAATCATCGCCAGTCAAGGAACAAAGGAGTTAGGCTATTCAAGTCAATGATAGTAAAAAACTATCTAAGAACTTTCAGAAATTTTTGGGTCACTTTGTGATGCAGTCTAATACTGTAGGATTTGCAAGCGCAAATTTGAGTAACGATAAGAGTTGACAAGTGTCAAACCCTAAGAAAAAATTCTGGAACACACTAGAAAATAAGATAAAATCTCCAAAATTTTATTGAATCAAAGACATTTCAAATTCGACCAAAAAGATGTCATTACTTTAAAGACAGTCTTGGGAAAGACCGTCTTTCCATAGGCTTATGGAAAAACATAGCCTAATTAGAAATACAGAAAGTTAGGGATTAAGTAGCAAATTTCAGGAAACTGCACCTCACACGCTGTACATATAAGGATCATTTTTTTCATTTCGTTTAATTTTCATTTTAAATCCCATAAATTCTCTCGCTTCTTCTTCATCCATATTCTTCTCTCTGTTAGGGTTTTCCGTTCGCGATTTCAATTGGAATTTCACCGTGCATTTTGCCAAATCGATGTTCCTTTGTGTTCGCCATAGGCTATATTCTACTTGTGAGCTGATTTTTTTATTTCATTTTAGGTTTTTAAGTTTGTATTTTAGGGTTTTTGTTTCGGATATGATATTTTTGTGTGTTATTGCAGCGGAATGGTGAAGAGGAAGGAAATTTCCATCGATAGCGTTCATAATGAAAGGTGATGTTTATTTTATTATTTTTTTTGCTCTTATTGTATGTTTTTGTTGTCAAATGTTGAATGCTTTACTTTATTTTTCCTTTTAACCGATTTTATATTATATTTTTGAGATGATTTTAGTGTTTTTTTTAATGTTTTCCTCAATTTACTAGATTTAGGGTTTAGAATTTGTTAATAGCTTTGGTTTTTACTATTACAAGATTTGTTAATAGCTTTGGTGTTTACATGAAGATTTTGTGTTCATAGCTTTGGTGTTTACATGAATTTGTAAAGGTTACTGCAATTTTGTTGAAAAGTATCCCTTCATAGTCTGCATGATGCTATAATTTGCATAACTATTTTCATTCTCACTGATTAGCTACTCGTATTATTGCCTTCCTCGGCATTCTGGCTTTCCAAAGGAAGTGATTCAAGTAAATTCTTATTTTAAACAGAAGCAGCATCTTGCAATTTTGACTAGATCTTATGAAGCATGTAAACTTGTTTTGTTACCTAGCTAATGGTCACTAGATCAATTGATGTGTATACTCGGAGTATACATTTGCACTGTATAGTTGGTTTAGTTGCTAGCTTAGTTGGTTTAGTGCACATTTGCACTATATACATTTGAGCTTGTCTTCTTGCTTTGTGCATACTTCTTGATTTTGTGCAGCTTTTCCAGAGCATTCTCTATCTTTGATTTTCTGAAGTTTTTTTACTAGAGTATGGGGATTCATGTTCTGTGATTTCCTTTTCCTCATTCGAAACACCTCAAAAATAATTTAAGTCCATTTTTATGATTTCAGAACACCTTGTTGCTGTTTCTTTTCCCTTCTTTTTTCCCCTTTAGGAGTGATGAGTAAATTCTAAGAATATGGATTTTCTGCTACTAAATGAATTCCTTCCTCACTGATAGTGCACAATGTACATAAGGACTGAAAGTCTGAAAGTATAAAATGCATAATGAATGTTTCAACTTTCAGCTATGAAGTTCTACTGTATTAAAATTATTTGCTCTTATTGAACATAGTTTTACATTTAAAGTCCTTGTTGGTTGACTGCATTGCGTGCCTTTCAAGTCATTTGACTTGTATAATGTACTCATGGCTTCTCTGCTGTTTCTCTTTTCAAAAATGTTACTGTCTTCCTTTAATGTTGGATGCTTGTTTTGATGTTTACATTATTTTTGTAAAGGCTGCTGATGCAATGTAGTCCCTAGTTTTCATTGGAATCTTCTGGAGTTGATTCATGATTTGCATTCGTGTGCTTTTGGCACTAAGAACTGACTTAGAATTCTGTTTTCTTTTTTTTGTGTTTAAATTCATATGAGGCTAGGGTTTTTGTATTTTAAAAGGTTGTTACATTAGTATGTTACATTATCAGTTTATCTTATAAGGTTCATTATTATATCTGTAATGTTGTTGTTTTATTATTTTTACTGATCAGTTTGGTTTTGTACAAATAGGATTGCGCAAATTGTTGCGCATTAGGAATTTATCGACTGTTCCATTGGATCAAATTCTATTAATGTGATCATTGAGGAAGTGAAAACTGCTCCTCTCTGTACCTTTAAGAAGGTTACAAAAAGGCGCACAGTTAGAACTGAGGTTGTGGATGCTAGGGGTGCTGACTTTGCTAAGAAGGTCAAGTTTGGTGTGTGGAAAAGAGTTGGTAGTGGAAAGTTAGCACCAGCAACTGAGAAGAAGAAAGCAATTGAAGCTGAGAAGAAGAAGGCTGTTCAAGCTGAGAAAGACCAGGCTGATTGTGATGCGAAGAAGGCAGCAATTGAAGCTGAGAAGAAGAAGGCTCTTCAAGCTGAGAAAGTCAAGGATGATTGTGATGCGAAGAAGAAGGTTGTTGAGAAGACAACAAAGAAGAAGACGGTTGTTGAGAAGACGACAAAAAGAAGGCTGATGGTGATGCAGGAGTCAAGAAGAGAGATCGGGAGGTTCAACAAGTTGTGACGTTGGTGGGCATCGATGGAGCAAAGTAAGTTTTTCATTTTTCAACATGATGTTTTTATGGTGAAACATGTGATTTTTGTCTTAAACTGTTCCTGTTTTAGTTTTATAAATGCGTGTCATAGCATTTAAGAACCTAACCTATATGTATTTTTCAACATGATGTTTTTATGGTGAAACATGTGGTTTTTGTCTTGAACACTTTCTTTTTTAGTTTTATAAATACGTGCCATAGCATTTAATAACCTGACCTATATGTATTTTTCAACAAGATGTTTTTATGGTGAAACATGTGATTTTTGTCCTGAACAGTTTATGTTTTAGTTTAATAAATACGTGTCCTAGCATTTAAGAACCTAACCTATATGTATTTTTCAACATGATGTTTTTATGGTGAAACATGTGATTTTTTCTTGAACAATTTTTGTTTTAGTTTTATAAATACGTGTCATAGTTTAGTTTAAAGGTTTTACTGTTTATATTAAAGTACTTGTTGTTTATTCATGATGTGATTATCTGTTGCTTTTAGTGAGTGAAGTTATTATTCTATAAAGCAGTGTACCTTTTTTAAAAATAAGGTTAACTTTTTAGTTATAATATATCATTTTATTGATGTGTTGTTATTTGCAATTGTTGAGTTGAGAAAGTTGTCAAGTCTTCTTGCAGACCGGACTTGATTAAAGAGTTGAATGGCATATTGTCTGAGTGTCAAGTGGCTGATATCCTCTCTCTGGGTTTTGGTAGTTTGTTGGAGATTAGTATCCGCAAGTTGCCCCTAAAAATTGTTCCTTTTCTGGTACAAAATTTTGATCTGGGTTTTTGTATGCAATATATTGGTGATGATAAGTATACCCTGTGTCCGGATGTTTTTTATGTGCTTGGATTGCCTATTTCTGATGAGGAAGTTGTTGAGATTAGTCATGAAGGTAAGGGTGAAAAGCGAGATTTAGAATTGAGGGGACGATGGAAGAAAATGTTTAAGATTGGAGAGAAAGATGAGATTCCTTTAGAGATGGTTTTTGATTATATGATTGGGTTGAAGGAAGAAGGCGAGGACTTTCAACGTTGTTTTATCATGTATTGTGTTGGGCACTTCCTTGCTTCTACAAGGAGCAAGGGTATTGATATGAAGCTCTTAAGAGCAGTTGAAGATGTCAGTAGAATTAAGAAGTTGAATTGGTGTGGATATGTTCTTAAGAAATTGTGTGAAGCTGTGGAGAGATTTAAGAAGGTTCCTTTATATAAGGCTGTGAGTGGTTGTGTGTACTTTCTCTTAATTCAGTTTTTGCAGCTTGTACCTTATCACGGTACGAAGGATTCTTTGGTTGTACCCTTTCTTCAGCATTGGACTGAAGAAAAGATGAAAAAAGGTCTGAGTGGCTGGAGAAATGTGAGTATGAGCGAGATGTGCTATTGAAGGAAGTGTATCCTTTGACTGAGTGTGGTAGATGGAGAGCTGGTGGGTTGAAAGGTAGTACAAGTGGGTCTCGTAATGTTGCTGCTTCTGAAAGTCGGGTTCTGCATTTTGATATTCCTCCAGGGGTTCAAATAGATTTAGATATCGCAGCCCTTAAAATGAATGTGAGTATGGTGCTTCATTTGTTTTTTTGTTTTATGTTGGTTTATTTGTATTTTAGTTTAATTATTTGTTGTTTTACAGGATGCTAGTGAGGCATTTGCCTTGTTTCAGAGAGACATGGAAGTGGGTAGTGCCAAATTATCAAAGCGTTTGTTGAAAGCAACACAATCAGTGGCCCCTCGGGATGATCCTGATACTGATTCTGACCAGCAGCTTGGCTCTCAAGAATTTTTTGAAGATCCTGCAATATTGAAGCAGATTGATGATTTGTGCGATGGTTTTAAGAAGAAAGTTGTTGATTACATGCCTAGTTTTGACCTTCACATTGTTTTGAAAATATTTTGTAATAGGCTGTGATGGATTTAGATTGGGCCATAAATTGAATCTTTTGGATGAAAGCAAATTATCTTTTGGATGAAAACAAAATTTGAAATTTTGTTATGACTGATTCTCTGACTTTAAGCATGACAGGGTGGATAATTTATGTTAAAACAATGACGTGTTATTGTGATACATGCTTACTTTAAAATGTTCATTTCAGAAGTTTATTTTCAGAAGTTTATGTTAGTGATTTCTCTTAAAATTTCAAAGTTGCCTGCTTATTTGTCTGTCAGGTTGGATTTTAGGTTAAAACATTGCATGTTTGTAGTGATACATCTTCACTATAAGTTGCATTAGTCAAAAGTTTAGCCTGCTATCAACCTGATTTTAATTTTGGCAGATTTGATATTTAGGTTAAAACATTGGGACTTTATAGTGATAGATGTTCATTATGAAATGCATAATTCATAACTTTACAATTTTAGTTCTGATTTTTGAATGCAATCTATAATGTCAATTCTACTATTGTAATGAAGGCTTTATAAAAAAAACAGTAATACTTTAGAATAAAATTTGTAATGAATGGTCTATAATATCACTTAAAAGGAACATTCGGTTTCTGAATTACACTTGAAATAAGTTGCTGAAGTGCTTCAAATGATATGTTGTTTTGGTGTTTTGGTACCAAACTCATTTGTAGATCGTTTGCCTTTCTCTAATGCCGACTTGATTCTTGCACGCTTTCCTTTTGTCTTTGCACACTTTGGATCGAGCATGTTTGTTGTGACTGAACTTGATGCGCTGATAGCCTCGTTTTGTTCTGTGGCGTTGATTCTGTAGACAAGATTTGCTGAATTTTGATTGTTTGTTTACCTAGTGCATCTTCGAGAACTCCTCTAGCATTTACACTGTCTTCACTCTTCAAGATCAGGTTGCAGAATTTCCTTGCCATTTCATGACGCCATGGAATGGTGTCCTTCAATTTCTTTGTTGTCGGGTCTATGTCTTGCTTGAGGTATTTATCCCAGACCTGTTTCTTCACATTCTTTGGCCATCTTGTAGAAGTGTACTGTGGGGGTATGATGGAATGGAGGTGCAAAACTCTAATGCAATGAAAGCACAACATACATATTTCAAGCAGTGAAAGGTGTACAATTTATGTTAAAACAATAATTGTTTATACTAAAACCGTAATTGTTCATAAGAAGAATTGTTGATCAGCTATATACCTGTTTCTTCAAAGGCCTTGTAAGAACAGTTGGGCTCAACTGATTCTTGTGTTTTATTGAACATTACTATTCTATTACTGTTGGGTGTTTCTCCCAACTTACTTCAAACAATTTGAAATTGCCACCATTGTAGCTTTCCGCTATTGTTGTTGCCATTGCGATGTCGAATTCCTTCTTGAAGTCATTATATAGTTTCAAAGTGTAGACCTCCCCTACATGTTTTAGAAGCCTAGCATGACTATCATGTGCTAATTTTGGGATGGATCGAGCGCAGTTGTGTTCGGATGTGCTTTCTATGCTTCTCCATTTCTTGACAGTTTTCTCAAATATCTTCAAGAACTGAGTGAGAGATGTTATTTTACTAGCATTGAACATGATGGCACTGTTGGTACTCTCATTCCTTTGTGATGCTAGAATTCCAGCTGAGAAAAATCCTTGTTCAAAGCTGGGCACCATTTATTGCGAATATTATATGGACGTTGAAACCAAGTATGGTCTTCCAAGCCATATGTCGTGATCATGGCCCACCAATTATCTTCAAATTCTTCATCATTAACACACCCTGTTAAGCAACGATCAAATGCCTTTTTGAATGAACCGTCTTTCTTCAATTCTCCATAGTGCGTACAAGCATTTTGCTGAAGGTGCTATATACATAGTCAGTGTCTTGTTGTTGGTAAACCTATTCCAGTATGTAATGTTGAAACACATGAGTCATATATTAAAATAGTAAATTTTTTATAAAGAAACCTCGATTTTTTTATGAAAATATCAGGATTTATAAGGTAAACAATACCTTTTCTATTGCAGTTGCCATTGCTTGGTCTTGATCAGTGAATATGGTTATGGGTTTTTTCTCTCCCGTGCATTTTATGAAGTTTTCAAGTAAGCGTTCAAACCTCGGTGCCTTTTCATCAGATATGAAAGCCCAAGCAAACATGACGTTCTTCCAATGGTTGTTGATGCCCACAAATAGAGCACATGTTAGGTTGTATTTGTTTGTTCTAAAGATTGTGTCGAACACCAATACATCTTCAAAAAATGTGTAATCCTCCTTCATCATCGAGTCTCTCCAAAATAAGGTCGATAACCTGGTTTCATCATCCAACTTCACTTGAAAGAAAAATCCACATTTTCTTCATTCTTTTGTTGAAGCTGGTCTATAACAGTTTGTGCATCCCCATTTTCAATCACCTTCATTCTTAGCCTTCCAATGTAGTTTATATGGTCCCTCATGATATGCCCTAAATTCTCATCACCCCCAGTTTCATGGACCAAGTAATTGAAGCCAATTTATGGCTTTGATCCAGCGGCTTTCATCCCCTCTATGATCTTGGCCTTCTCAGTGTAATTGTTCCCTCACTACGTAGTAGATATTTCTAAGCTGGTCTTGTAAAGTCATAGTTGTGCTGCAAGATATGGTGCATCACTTTATAAAGGTTGTCCACCACTTGATTCGTATTTCAGCCTTACAACCAGTTCTAGTTACAGAAAATTCCTTTGTCTTTCTCCTTTTCGAGGTTGATTCGTTTGATCCACCACATATTGGCATTGGTGTGGTTGATGTTGCATTTTCTCTCTCGAGTTTTCCCTTGACATGATCATGAAAAGTACTTTTCAGTAATAATTCCTTCACTGTTCTTCCTTTGTGTGATTTTTTTGTAGCTGAATCCTAATTTGTTAGCATACTGTTTGTAGAGGTCCTCCAATTCTTGTAGCGTTCTTGCTTGAAGCCCATCAAAGCATTCAGTCACATCAATTTTAGCTAAGTTTGGTAGATGACATACGCTGCAGTAATTTCAAATAAGACATTCGAGTTTCAGACTGAAACACTTGATATATAATTTAAATCATATAGGTTTTATAAACTCATTCGTAATTTTAGTTAAATTTTCTTTTTGGTTTTTCTTCTCTGATCCAAGACTCATAAATATGTTCAGTACAAACACTAAAGCTTTATAATGAAACTTGGACTTTAAGTCTCAAAACAATAATGAAATTGGGATACATCTAACAACAATATGTTAGACGCAGCAACAAGATGTTCTTCGATTTCATGAACATAAGAACTTCATATTTGTTAAACAAAAACATACTACTCATGATTTAAAAAGTATCATTGTGTATGTGTAACATCAGTTTTTAATGAATCTAATTTTGTATGGATTAAAAGGGACACATACACTTAGTAGGCATAATAGCAGCAACAACAAGATGTTCTTCGATTTCTTCTTCAGTTTCGATCATCTAAAGAATAAGATTTAATCAAATTAATAAAACATTACGATTATATTGCACTTCAAAACTTAAATCGCAAATAAAAATCATACAATTATGGTCATTAAAATTTGTACAATTACCTCGTCTGAATTCATGAGGCAAATTGGCAACGTCTTTTGAATCGGCAAATTGGTGGTCTAAGAGGCAAATCAGCAACGTTTTAAATCCCAAAATTGTAATGTTTTAAGAACTGTAACGTTTCCGATGAGATCTGCAACGTTTTAAGATTTTAAAGGTAGAATATGAGATCGGCATAATTTGATCGAATTGGGGGAAAATTGGCAAATTGCTGGGGTTGGGGGAAAAATCGCGAGCAGAGCAAGTATTTGGGGAATAACGGAAGGATGGGTTTTAGCTTCTATAGGCGTGTGGATTGTTATGACCTGAATTCAACCTGATTATGCCATATTGTGACCCGCAAATATTTTCTTGCCAATTGTCCAGAAATTGCAATGTTGATCTTTCCATAGCTTATGGAAAGACCGTCTTTCAAGAGACATACTCAATGTCCTAAATAAAAAATTAGAAAATTCCAAAACAAAAATAATGATGAAAATATTAAAAGTATGTATTGAGACCTGATACGATGTTGGATGACCAAAAAATGACTTTATTAACCATTTTCAGACTCCATGAGTCCTAACCGAATCTATACACTTTTTTGTCAACCTTTTTACATTATGTTTGACCATCGATAACTTTATTTTTTTAAAAAAATAAATCATTCTAAGATGTTGGGAACATGCCCAACAACGATTACAATAAGTGAAATTGACATCTAACCTAATTATCCTCTAGCATTAACCAATATATTATAAGGATAATCAAATTACGTGCCAACCAGACTGATCGCCTGTAGATATCCAATAAAAATTGTAACATTGCACTCGGTAATATTAACTCGCTTCCCGCAAAAATCATGACCAATTAGTAGAGAGGAGGGTATCACACATATGTATCACTACGCCAAAAAAGGATTTTCAACAGTTTTAACACCACTTGATCCAAAAACACAATCTATATTGTCCATACTGTAAATACCTTGAAAACACAGATCGATAACGTAACTCCTAATAGAGAAATGCAAACGAAATTAAGAATACACGATCTGTAAAACAAGATCGGATAAAACACATCGACATGAACAATTGGATTGAATGATCATCATGACCACATCAATTGAATCTATCAAGTGAAGAACAATACTAATCGTATGGAAACAAATCTATACTTATTCAATAACAAACTTTAAAAGAAAATCAATTGAAAAACTATTGTTTCCCCATCTCTCTATAATGGGAAGATGGGGAAAAGAAGACCGGAGAAGAAAACTTTTGATATAGGAAGAAAGGGCTGTAGCAATATTGATAACTTTAATTATATGTACAATGGTGTATTAAAATTTGTTATTTAGAAACTACATGTAAGAAATATAACAATATCTCACTTGATGATATTGATTCCTATATACTAATTGAAATTTATGGTCAAACATCTTCAAATGTGTACATATTCACATGGGATAGAGAAAATATATGAAATTGTATAACAATAGTCATTCAGACACTAAATATGAATTAATATTGATGAACCTTTGCGACGATCGATTTGTACCTCAATCATCTATCACATTAAGACTTAAGCAAAAATGGAAGGTCGCATATAGGTTATACTCCCTACGTTAAACTAATTATGACACACTTTTCATTCAATTTTTTTAAGGCATACTGAACACTAATAACTTTTGCTAATGTCATGTAAAATTTTGATATTTAGAGAGTACAAGTAACGAAGAAATTAACGATACTTCACAGGATAATATTACTACCTATTTATTACAGGAAATTTATGGCCAAATATGATTTGGGAAAATTGATTGAAAAGTGTGGCAATATTAGTTGAACGGAGGATAGAGGTAGTACGTTTAGTCCTTAGTAGGTGTCTTGACCCGCTCAACCGGATCCGGGTCAGGGTCAATCTTAATCATCAATGGCAGCTCCAACTCCATTAATCAACCCTCGAACCTCGTCCACACCCCAACCACCACTAGGGCTCCGAAACCTCCATTCCCAATTTTTAACTTCACCTAAATCTCTCCACAATTGGCTTCGAACAAACTCCACTTGATTGAAGCCGGGTTTGAATGCGCTGTGCCGTTTAATTGAACGGAGATGGATCCGTACTCGCACCACAACCTGTTCGAGCGGCGCCCCATTGCCAAGTCCAGAGCTCCTCCTGTTAAATGGGTCAAGGAGTGGTATGAACTTTTCCCTTCAACCTGTGTTTTAATGTGTGTATGTGTTCAATTTCGCTGTTGATTGGAACTGTGTCAATTTGTTGTTGGAATCTTGTTAATGGAAAACGATGTTATATTTTGATACCAAAGCAGTTGTAGCCTGGTGCCACTATCACAGTCGTGTGAGTTCGAATCTTGGGGACTAGGGATGGGATGGGATTCATGGGAAGAATGTTATGTAGTAAGATGGAGTCCATGAAGAGATTTTCTTTTTAAAAAATTGTTAGCATAAAAATTTGGAATTATTCCTACCTGCGAATGAAGAAAATGGCGCGTTACTAACGATATAGCTCTTCGTAGTTTAACATTCAACTGCCAATGTTTTATGATTTGACTCGTATCATGGTGATATAGTTCTTCGTAGTTTAACATTTATGTGCACCAATGTTTTATGATTTGACTCGTATTATAAGCTTGACTTATTGTTTTACTTTAGGGTGCCGCAAGATCTTGTAGCGAGCGGTGGGAAGTGCCTCATTCTAAGATGGGTGAATGGTGAGTTTTAATTTATGCATTTATTGCTTCCTGGAAGAAATGTGGTTTGCATGTTATCAAGATTGATTTTTTAGTTTACCTCCTATTTGAGTAGCATCTGGCGTATTTGTTTATGGCTGGCAGTTATCTTCGGCAATTTAACTATCTATTATGGAGACTGTTGTTTGCTGTGCCTTGTCATTTGTTGTTTTATTTTTTTTTACGAGTCAATTCATTTGAAGTTCTTCCTCATCTTTTAGAGGCCACATTGAAGGCTTCGAAAGAGAAGAAAGAACCTGAAGTATCAGAGCTTGAACCTGAACAGACATCCGAAGTTCTGTTTCTTTGTAATTATGAAGGGTGTGGGAAGACTTTCACTGATGCTGCATTACTAAAAAAGCATTCACACATACATGGAGAGCGACAGTATATTTGCCACTATGAGAACTGTGGAAAGGTAACGCGGGCTTATGTTTGGAAACACAGTGTGCAATTTTTTCGTATTTGAAACCCTGACTAGGAATAAACTTGACAAACCATGGATCTTACATTAAACTTACTGTATTTTTTTGCTTTGCGTTGCCTGGTCAACACTCTTACAGTTTTTTAATATAGGAGCAAAGATGATCTACAATGTTGAAATATCTGATTTTGAGGAATCCAGTCATTACATAATAGATCATGAATTCTTCATTAGACCTTTTGCAGCGGCGGTGGGGGTTTAGGGGGAAATTGCCATACTGTGTTAAAACTCAAATAATAATTAACATCATCTTTTACTTGATACTTTTTATGCTTGGTTTAGGCTGGTTATGGATGTAAAATCTAGGTCCTTTTATGCTGGTTCCTCGTGCTATGTAAAAAGACTTGCTAAGAGCCAATAAAGAAGGATGTCCCATTATTAAATATAAATGTGGTCCTGTGTCTTATTTGAAGACGATGGCAACATAAGATGCATATAGCCAACCCCACTTAGTGGGATAATGGCTCAAGTGGTGTTTTTGTTGTCTCTGGGTTATGTGATGGTAAGAATTCTAATGATGTGTTGAATTGTTTTCAGAAATTTTTGGATAGCTCCAAACTGAAGAGACACTTCCTTATTCATACTGGGGAGAGAGATTTTGTGTGCCCACATGTAGGCTGTGGTAAGGTAATGTCTGAAATATGGCTATTGCTCGTATATGATTTCTTCTCTCTCATCGTCTAAAATTTTAAAAGTTTTTAGGGCTCTGTAGCTGTGTATGAGGTTTGTTGACTGCGTTGTTCGGTATTTTCATAACCTGCAAAAACCATGTTTTTTATGAAAACTAGTTTTTGACTTTATTAGATTAAGGCTATATTATCCTTTTCCGGCTGATATGTGAGAGGCTATATGAAAGGTCTATGGGATTGTATTTCAAGTTTTGAGGTAGAATGTTCGGCAAGACAAGGTTGTTTTCATGCTTCTGACTAATTCCTCATTTCTTAACCCCATGCCCCACCCCCCTCCACATTGCAGGCATTTTCACTGGATTTCAACCTCAGATCACACATGAAAACTCATTCACAGGAGAACTATCATATTTGCCCTTATCCAGACTGTGGAAAGCGATATGCTCATGAATACAAGCTTAGAAATCATGTTCTATCTCAACATGAGAAGGTCTGATTCCTCTCTATATTTCTTTTCCCTTTTCTTGGATATAGCCTTTTTTATCATGAATCAGGCTTTAGTTATGCTAGAACCATCTTTGGCAAATCTACTCTTCTGGTCTGGAATTATGTTTACTTTGTGGTGGCTAATGACTCAAGATCAGTGGGGACTGGCTAAAACTTACTCTGTTTTGCTGATCGTAATATTATGCCATTTTTATTAGAGAAAACATCTGTTATGCATGTGAATGGAGGACTTCCTCATGTACCTCTGCGTGTGTATCATCTGATTGTGTTTACAAGCTTTCTTCCTCTTTGTGCAGCAGCAGCTCAACAGTCTTCCTGAAATTTTGCATTGTATAGTAGTTTTCTCTGGATGTAGTTTTATATTGTTTATGTTCTTCTTTTCTACAGAATTTGTCAGATCTTCCCAAGTATACCATGCCCGTGCCTGAGCCGAAGCCAGTGAAAACTCCAAAAGCCTCAACAGTAACCTACGCCTCTCCATCACCAGACCGTCCTTATGTTTGTCCATACGAGGGGTGTGAGAAGGCTTACATCCACGAGTACAAGCTAAATCTTCATTTAAGAAGAGAGCACCCCGGGCATTTCAAGGACGACACTCCCAAAAATGGCCAATCAACAGCAGCCAGTGGTGCAGATGAAAATAGTGATCAAGATGCATATCCTACAAAACGGGTGAGCGAAAAAATGAAGAAGCAGAGCAACAGGTCAAAACCGAGCCAGAACTTGCCTCCTGCAAAAATTGCTCAACGCAAAGGCTCCAACCCTAATCCTTCTCCGGCCAACACTAAAATAAGCAAAAAGGCATGGTTAAGGAAAGAAGTGTATGGAGACAACGACGATAGTGAAGAAACAGAGGAGGAGGAGGAGCGCGAGGAGACTTGGAGGTATAGGCCAGCTGAAGAAGATGATGAAGAGACTGAGTATGAGGATTAGAGTAAAGAGTGAAGTAGTCAATAATGATATGCACTTTTGTGCTGGCTTCTTGAGTAATAGGCGTAGGAAATGCTTAGAAGTCCCAACTTTTATTTAGATGAACTGCATATCATCTGCTTCTCTATATAGTTGAAAGTGTACTACTTTGCTTGGTACGAACATTACTCCCTTTTCTTCATTTAATTGATCTACACAGAGAGTAAGAGAGATCCAAGAAGTTGGGATGCGTGATAACTAGGTGTTCAAAACAACATTATCCCTCCGATCTGGAATAATTGATACTCTTTCAATTGGCACACTTTCTTTTTGAAAAGTAAAATGAGTGTAGGAGACTACATAGGAAGGGTAAAAAGTAAATAGAGTGGATGAAATTAATTTTAATTTTATTAAAAAGAAAAGTTGTTAATATTAAAAGATTAAACAAAAAATGAAGGCAAAGTTTTGGGAAAGATGGTCTTTCCATAGGCTTATGGAAAGACGGGGTTTAATTCGAATAATAAAAGGTAAAATGTCTTAGTTGCAACATTAAAAATTTAGTATGCAACGTATAGTAGTTATAAAATTTATAACCCGATTCATGTAACCCGAGAATTTTATCTTCATTTCTTTTAATTTACATTTTAAACATTGGTCTTTCCATTACTTATGAAAAACCCGTCTTTCAAGAGACACACCAAAAAATAAAGGGTGCCAATACTAAAGGAGTACTAAAAAAATTGGATGATGCGCGTTCAATCTATTCCTTTATCACATAAGAATATTATCACATGTCTCGTACAAAGCGGGATGTGACAACAACACAATTCAATATTATAATATAATATCATATCAACCGAGCAATTCAAGGGGAATGAGAGAAGGAAGGTTTGATCTCTGGTTGCGTTTAATCAGCCTATGGCAACCAAACGGCCCGCAATGCATAACTAAAGGTAAATCATTATTAGTCCGTGGGTGTACTATATAAAAGGAATACTTTGAAATAGTACGCTTGTGTCAATCGTCGTCAGGGGCATAGTGGTCATTTTTCAGTAAGGCCGAACGTGTGCCCTTCTATGTGCTCTCAAGTGGCCGCTCAAAACGACGTCATTTTCGGCACCACTTTTGTCCTCTTGTGAATCTCATTTGTCAAAAGTTGCGGTGCCTCCATGTGGACCATCATGTGCTGCCAGGTGGCCGACGTTTTACGTCGTTCTGGGCACCCTTCAGCCCTTGAGGGGGTGGGGCCTTCAGCTCTCGAGGGGGTGGAGCCTTCAGCCCTCGAGGGGGTGGAGCCTTCAGCCCTCGAGGGGGTGGAGCCTCAGCCCCTCGAGGGGGTGGATCCTCAGCCCTCGAGGTAGAGTCGTCAGCCCTCGAGGGGGTAGAGCTTCATCCCTCAAAGGGGCGAGTCTTCAGCCCTCGAAGGGGTGGGTCTTCAGCCCTCGATGAGGGTGAGCCTTGAGCCCTCGAAGGGGTGGAGCTTCAGCCCTCAAAGGGGTGGAGCTTCATCCCTCGAAGGGGTGGATTATCAGCCCTCGAAGGGGTTAGTCTTCAGCCCTCGAGGGGGTGGATCCTCAGCTCTCGAGGGGGTTAGTCTTCAGCCCTCGAGGAGGTGGAGTCTTCAGCCCTCGAGGGGGTGGATCTTCAGCCCTCAAAGGGGTATAGTCTTCAGCCCTCGAATGGGTGAGCCTTAGGCCCTCGGGGGGGGGGGGGGTGAGTCTTCAGGCCTCGAGAGGTGAGTCTTCAGGCCTCGAGGGGTGAGTCTTCAGCCCTCAAAGGGGTGGTTCTTTAGCCCTCGAGGGGGTGGAGTTTTAGCCCTCGAAGGGGTGGATCTTCAACCCTTGAAGGGGTGGATCTTCAGCCCTTGAGGGGGTGGATCTTCAGCCCTTGAGGGGGTGAGTCTTCAGCCCTCGAGGGGGTGAGTCTTAGGCCCTCGAGGGGGTGAGCCTCAGCCCTCGAGGGGGTGAGTCCTCAGCCCTCGAGTGGGTGTAGTCTTCAGCCCTCGAAGGGGTCCAGCTCTCAGCCCTCGAAGGGATGGAGTCTTCATTCCTCGAAGGAATTGAGGTACCCATTTGAGATGTGAACTTCCACCTGGAGAACCTTCACATCTCGAATCAGTACCTCTCGAACCCCTCATCTTTAACCTTCTCTACTCGAACCTTCATCTCTCACCATCTCCACGCTTCAATTACATGTATAATTGGTACATTTATAGTTTCAATTACAACTCTTTTAACATTCATATACAATTTCTATAATTTGTTATCAAGCTCACCACGCAACACGCGGTGCAGCCACACTAGTATATAGCAACCAAACACAACCAAATATTCTCTCTGTTAATCTAATATTGGCACATACTATTTTGAGATTTTTTTTATACTCCATTCGTTCCAGATTAAATTGCACAAAATTTTTTTCATGGTCTCCAACACACACGTTTTACAGTTAATAGATTTAATTATGTATAATGTCGGTAAATAAAAAGTTACTTTTTAGAAACTACTTATTATGACGAATTCAACGATATCACATGCAACAATATTATTGTTTATATGTCTATTCAAATATGTAGTTAAAACTTTCTTGGTTTGACTGATTTTTTTTTGTTGAAATTTATTCCGAGACGGAGGGAGTATCAGTACTCTTTATCTTTTTGCTAATTTTATATGAACATCCCCTTTTACTTTATGCATGTACACTTTATTCTCTACTATACATTTAGCATTTTATAAATTTTGTGCCAAAGTTGGATCTGCCGTTATAATTTGAACAGAGGAAGCGTTATTTCTAAAATCAAATACTCCATCTGGTCCCAAAATATTGACACTTTTATAATAGCACATTTTTTTAAAAAAAAGTAAAATATGCGAAGGAGATTGTATTAAGAGTAAATTAAGTGAATTAAAATAATTTAATATTTATCAAAAAAGGGAAGGTGCAAATATAAAAAGAAGAGAGTGCGTCTCTTGAAAGACGGTCTTTCCATAAGTCATGGAAAGACCAAGGTTTAAAGTGTAAATTAGAAGAAATGAAGATAAAATTCTCGGGTTGCATGAACCGGGTTATAAATTTTATAACTACTACACGTTGCATACTAAATTTTTAATGTTGCAACTACCTTTTATTATTCGAATTAAATACCATCTTTTTATAAATCTATGGAAAGACCGTCTTTCCTAAGATTTTATCAAAAAATTATCAAAAAAGAAAATAGATAACCAAATGGGGAAGATGCTAATATAAAAATACCGCAGGAGTAACTCAATGTTTGCCTTTGTTGCAACCAAACAGGGCCGCTGTACACAAATACGGCGAGGATTTCCGTTTCTTTTCTACTCCAAATTTATTCTTGCTATTTAGTTGTACTTACCTTATGATCTCTAACTTTTGATTAAGATCCTAAATATCCAGAAGAACAGAATTCATGCTTACTTTTCATTACTGATCAAACTTGACGCCTGAAGGAAATCTGTAGAAAGGCTAACATTTCGTCACCAGAGCAACGCGGCATCGCCGGACACTCAAAAGTTGCCGCTGAAGGGCAGAGGAATCCGCTCATATTCTGGTGCCCTGTTTAATCAGGTTTTCACTGATAACCGTACACATTGCTATGTTGATTTCTCATCTCGAGCAAAATTAGGGCTTGCGAATATGCTAATTGGCCGTAAGGAGTCAATTTATGAGAATGTTGATTATTTTCTATATCATTGTTATGAAATTGCTGCCGAGCTCAGTGTGAATCAGCAAGATTGTCGCAGTTTCCGAAAATTGATCTGTATGGTTCTGCTTTCAGAATGTTGATGGAATGATTTTAGGGTTTATCTGGAATTTGCACTGAGCTTATTGTAGTTGACATTATTGAATTGAAATTGTGCTAATAGTTGGGTTCAATAGCAGTTATAATGAATAAAGGAGGGGTAGGAGGTGGACCGACTGCGGCTGCAGCAGCTGCAGCTGCTCAGAAGCAGAAAACTCTGTTGCAGCGAGTTGATGCTGACATTGGGAACATTGTGGACAATTTCAGTTTCCTTGTTAATGTAGCTCGGGTGTGGTTTCTTTTCTTCCAATCCATTCTTGTTTTGTTCGTGCTATTTACAAGATGTCAAATTAGTTTGCCATGAATTTGTGTAATCTAGTTTTCTGTTTTTGAGAAATGCAGTCATGTTTTTATTTGTTGGCACAGAAACTGCGAAGAAGTTCTAGTTACAGATCTTGATTCAAGGATTCTGTACAGTAAACGATATTTATTCTCTTCTTATGGCAATTGAATGAACACTTGATAAACTTCATTCATTTCAGGTCAATGATCCACCTGTTAGAAACTCGCAAGAAGCTTTTATGATGGAAATGCGCGCAGCTAGAATGGTACAACTCATTTCTTTGTGTTACATTTAGCTTCTGTAAACCATGCTAGAATTTACTCTAAATTTGAGGTACATGGATGGCTAAAGAAATGTGATTGGAACTGTTAATTCGCCTTGTGGTACATTACATACCAACAACCTGTAATATTTGCATTTTTTTGATGCAATATATCAGCTGATTCGTGCGATGCTTTTCTGTTGTGTAAATACGTGCTTTATGTAATAAGCGCACCCTCACTTTGGCATACTACTTAAAATGTCGTGTTAGTGTACATAGCACTGGTTGAACTCTGTTACTGTTTCCCAAGATCAGAGTTTGTGGACTACATGAACAGGTGAATGCTGCAGACTCGCTGCTGAAGCTGGTGTCGGAACTGAAGCAGACAGCAATGTTTTCTGGATTTGCTTCCCTTACTGACCATGTGGAGCAGAGAACACAGGAATTTACTCAACTGGCTGAAAAGACGGACAATTCGTTGGCTAGGATTGGAGAGGAGGCAGCTGCTAGTCTAAAAGACCTCGAGTCGCATTATTATTCTTCTGCTCAGAGAGCAAACTTGCCCCTCCCAGACCACAATTCAGTGTAAAAGTGCATGCAGCATTGATGCCACCTCACACACTCTTGTCCCGAATGAGATTTAAACCTTTACCATTGTTGTAGTGTCACTCGGATGAGAATCGAGCTGACAACACCGTGATAGTGTCACGAGAATTCACTGCTGGAACGTTCAATCTCTCCCAGATTTTTATTATATTTGGTTCCTGCAAAATGAACGCCACCATGTTTCATCCCGGTTATTTATGAACGAGGCTTATAGTTGGTTCAAAGTTCAAACGAGTCAACACAAATTTTCAGTAATTCAACTTTTGGGTTTGGTAATTGAAAAGGCCAATTTTTCCGTCACAATAAAAAAGATTTTTTTTTGAGGACCTTCTGACTGGCTTTTTAATTTCGTTAGTTTTAATAATCTTTTACCCATTTACTATATATTATTTAAAAACTCAAATGGTAGTTGCATGAACAATCAATATCATATTTTTTAAAAGAAAGCAATGCATTAACAGGTAAAATCTGTCAAGAAGCGACAATTACCTGATCACAATTAACGCAAGTGTATGGTTTCGTGAAGTAAAGGATAAATTTATTATAATTGAGGAATAGGAAGTCTCCCTTCTTTGTTTTGCCTTAATAACGAATCAGTTATTCTTAAAAAAACCGAATAAGATAGCATCATCTAAAAATAAAAAAATAAAAACTGATAGAACACGTTAGACCATATCTACTTGATGAAGTGTCAATATAACCCTATGATAATTTTTATTGTAAATATAACCTAACTAGTTGATGAAAGTGCCAATATAACCCTCAGACCCCAATTCCGGCATTGACCTCAATTTTCCAGCGCTGACTCTATGTAAATTGACCAAAATACCCTTTGTGCTAAATCTGAAATTAGATGGACAACTTTACCCTCATAGTTCGCCGGACCGCCACAGTTCGCTAAAATTAGGTAGGGTTATATCAGCACATTATGCAATCTTATTGGGTTATATCAGCACATTCATAATGTTTGTAGGGTTATATCAGCACATCTTTAAAACTTATAGGATTATATTGGAAATTTCACTAATTATATAGTGAAAGTATTGAGACTTTCAAATATTGAAAGATTATATTGGCACTTATGTCAACGAGGTGGGGTTATAAAATTACTTTTTTATATAAAAGAAAATAAAACAAACATGGTAACCTGGTAATTTACTTTGTAATTATTTTATTGGACAATGTTTTAGGTAATAAATGTAAGAATGCAAAGATTCAAGGCAAATACAAAAACGTAGGAGGTAGACGCGCAACATTCCTTAAACAACGCAGCCTTTATTACCTTATCAATGTTTTCCTCTTCCCCAAATAACGCAGATTTCACTAATCTCAATCTTCGTCCTTCCATTTCCATTTTTACCATGATTTTCTTCAATCTAAAACTCTGCTAAAATTCACGCATCTTCTATTATTGGCAATCAGAATCAATCAACGCCATCCGTGAAAATCAAAATCGAGAACCTCTTTCGTTTTTGTTTTGCTTTGTTTTCAGGGGTAAACTCACGCGTAAACTAGTACCCAGTACTAATTTATCAGTGTGAGTCGCACCCAAATCTGTCGATGAAGACGATGAATTCGAACCGATGTTTTCATCTCGACACGAGATTACTACTAGTCCCGATTTTGATGCTCTGGATTCTATGTTTTGCTTCACCAACTCGTGAGTTACATTTTGTTTTCTCTGTTTCTGTCAGTTGAAGATTGGGTTCTGTTTCTGTGTATGAATTTGTTGAAATCATTTAATGTTGAAGATCAGTTGAATTGCAGATGGATTTGATGCTCTTGATCCCAATGGGAACATAACAATCAAATGGGATCTCATGAAAGATAATGGCGGTACTCAGGATGTAAGTTTTTCTGCTGCGATTCAATTCAACTCATTCAATCGTGTCTGATTGATTTTTCACGTTTTTAAGAACCCTTATCGATCATGGATATCCCAGAAACTGGAAAATGACGCGTGACTTATGAACTTCATAGTACAGTGCATGTGCATGGGTGCATACTCTATGATTCTTGTGAACTTGGATAGGGATTCGTTCTGTCTGTTTCGATTTTTTTAATGAAACTGTGTTTTTGTTCTGTACCAGGTTTGGGTTTCAATTTACAATTTCCAGCTTTTTAGACATGTGGATTATCCGGGATGGAAACTGACTTGGACATGGCCGGGAGATGAGGTAATCTGGTCCATGTCCGGAGCTGAGGCTTCTGAGCAAGGAAATTGTTCTGCTTTTAAGGGAGGGAATTTGCCCCATTGCTGTGAAAAAGAGCCTGTTATACTTGATCTTCTTCCCGGAGCAGCGTATAACAAACAAGTTGCGAACTGTTGTAAGGGAGGTGTACTTTCATCCATGACCCAAGATCCTTCAAAATACATGGCTTCTTTCCAGATGAGCATCGGAAGCAGTGGAACTGGTGATGATGGTGGTAAGGCGATGTCAAAGTTCCCCGGAAACTTCAGCATTGGAGTTCCTGGTTATACTTGTGGGGAGGCTCACCAGGTCCCTCCTACCAAGTTCATTGAGGATAACGGGCGGCGAAGGACTCAAGCTCTAGGTGATTATTAGACACTGAGAGGTTATATTGGGATTTTGTAGTTCTGAATTTGATGACGGATTGTTTGGAATGTGGATATTTTCAGGTACATGGAATGTTACGTGTTCATATTCGCAGTTTAGGGCATCGCCATCCCCGTCTTGCTGTGTGTCCTTATCGGCTTTCTACAATGAAACGATTGTTCCGTGCCCTAAGTGCAGTTGCGCTTGCCAGGGACAAATGAGAGCAAAGTGCATGAAGTAAGCTGTGACATTTTTAATAGATTGACACGTGTATATAATATAAAAAATTTGATGTTCTATGTCTTTTGGGTGGGTGGGTGGGAGGGAAAACCGGAGCATTATTATTAATTGTTTTCTTTTGTCAACCTGTGATATTTGCAGCGACGGTGATCTGCCTCCGGTTTTGCAGCTACAACCACACGAAGAAATAAAGCCCGTGGTCCACTGTTCTCCCCATATGTGCCCAGTGAAGATACATTGGCACGTGAAGCTAAACTACCGGGAGTACTGGAGAGTGAAGCTCACTATCACGAACCTCAACTTTGTTAAGAACTACAGCAATTGGAACGTGGTGGTAATGCATCCCAACTTGAGTAACCTTACTCAGGCTTTCAGTTTCAACTACAAGTCACTCAATCCATACGGAAATATAAGTAAGTTTGTTTCATCAGATTCCTCCTTTTGGACTAATGATGGGCTGGAACATTAACTTGTGAGCTTCGATTTTCAGATGACACGGGACTTTTCTACGGGGTTCAGTACTACAACGACATGCTTCTCCGTTCGGGAGTGGGCGGGAACGTTCAGACAGAGCTGTTAATGAGGAAAGATCCGGGGGAGTTCACGTTTAACGACGGATGGGCTTTTCCGAGAAGAATTTTATTCAATGGCGAAGAGTGTGTGATGCCTCAGCCTGACGATTACCCAAGAATTCCTAAAGGTCACTCCAGTGCAACAGCCTTACAATTCTCCCTTGGTAGTTTGTGTGGTATCTTGTTGTCATTCGTTATACTTTTGATGCTTTTATAAGGATTACAAAGCATTTACAGAGATTAAATGGAAGTAGAGCTCGTCTCCAAGGTTAGGTTACTTTAGGTTAGGCCGATGATTCATTCATGTGAAGATGCGAGCTGTGATGTTGTGGATGACAAATTGTAGTCCAACATGTTGAAGAGGCTGAAACAACTGCCACCAAACATAGATAGATCCACTGAAGAGGAGCTGGAGCCATTTTTTTGGCACATTTCGGCTGGGTAAACCTCCCATTCAAGAAGTACAACCAATTAACTATTATTGCGCAGTTCTTCTGTAGCACTTTTGTGTAATGCCGATGAACATATTCATACGTTTCAACACTTTTGTGTAAGATTTGGTGAAGGTTGTGCTTGTGAGTGGAATTCAAGGTGGCAAAATAAACCTGTAATTTGCATCTAAGATGGGTTCTGTACATATGATCATGGGTTTTAAAACTTTTCCATTCATGTAATTACCGTGAATCAAACGAGTAATTTAAAAATACAGATTGCGCGTAGGGTAATGGGGTCGATCGCAGGTTCATTCACTTTTCTTCCCCTCAACCATCCGGTGGACAAGTTTAAATAACCTCCTATTCATATGTTGAAATACTCAAATTGAGTGACTCTCACTCCGATCCATTTAGAACCCGACATAAAATGGATTGGAATAAATAGTACCAATAATTTAGATTATCCATATTACCCAACCCACCCGCATCCGGCCATTTGCTACGCCACACTAGTGAAACCCAATGGTTTGCTTTACATATCTTAGTAATAGCACATGCCTGCCAACAGTGCCAAGTGCCAACCACACCTCAACACAACTACCTTAAAATTTCACCAAATTTCTCATTAGCTAGAAGAAACTCTATAAATCATCCATGAATACAATCCATTACCAAACAAGGGTTCTGCAACTACTACATGCCAAGAAGTTGGGGCATCACGTGACTTGAGTCTGTTCAGTGAGACTTTACATACTCCTGAACGATGTGAAGCCCCTCGGACTCTTCTCCGTAATCCTGCAGAATAATCACCACCATTTTGTTATGTTCTTTTCTCGCATCGAATTCCATGTTTCTTCCAACATGGTAGACTGTAAAATTCGTAATTTGCACAATCCCAGAAATAATGCAAAAGAATGAAGTACTAGAACATGTAATAACAGAGCGTATCATAGTTCAAGAGAAATTAATCGCCCAGATATTTACCTTCACGACAACACAGCTGCAGCCAACAGTCTTCCTTGCATTCCCTCCATCATCAATCTTGCACAACTATAGAAATCAACGAGGGAAAGCATACATTAATACAACAAACTATCAAAACTTGTTAGAATTAGAAAACGACAATACTTACTCCAGCCCATTCACCAAGAGTCTTGCCGCTTGGAACTGAAATCAAACTGACATTGTGATCGGCACAAAGAGCTTTCACAAGCTTAACATAGTCTGGCTGGTCGCAGTCCTCTGCTAAAACACAGAGCTCGGCAGCATGCTTTTCAATGACTTTGGCAACTTCATGCAGTCCCCGAGCAAGCCCTCCATGAGCCTTTGATTTCTTCAACACCAACTGCAGAGCAGACATGATGTCCATAGGTTCTCCAAGAGCTGGCGCAGGAGCTTCTGCGGCAGCGGGAACAACATCCTCTCTGTTGCAACCGATGATAAGTATTGCTAAGTCAACTGCCATTAACATCGTCATATGAAGAAATATATATTATGCAAAATGACTGATTGGCTGGTTAGAAATCTGAACAGCAGTTAATCACTAATAGTTGTGAGGAAGCTGGAACTCAATCATAGCAGTTGATTGCAAACTACCCTAACTACACTGATAAGATTCAGTCATCTATTATTGCAGCTATAATAGATGTGTACGGGTTGAGTTTCGGACCCATCTCAATTTCATTCGGATAGTACAAACAAGATGCCATAATTAATCTCAGCCTAAACCCGCAAAGCACTCCAAGGCCATTACAGAATAAAAGTCCAGTGTGAATTAATCCCCGAAAACCATACCGAAATTACCCAGCCAAACAAACAATGCCAAACGCGAACATGCATACTCTAATTAAAAAGTAACAGACAGCTTACTAATAAACGAATCAGCTGAAATCTCAACATCCCACAAAACCACCGGAAATGAGAAAAGTAGAGCAACATACAGATCTCAAAAGCAGCATAAATGCAGCCGGAGTATATTCCCGCAAACTTTTAAAGTAAAGTCTGCATATTTAAATTCCTTCCCCAAAAGTAAAACCAAACATACCCAGACATTTTCGCTAAACCGATTGCAAACTGGAAAACCCCTTTTCCTGTCAACAAAAATCGAACAAAAACGAATTAAGAAACTTGAAACAAATTCGCAACACGAAACCATATAATCCCTAAACATAGAACAAAAACAAGAACCAACATATTAGGTTTATTTAACGTAGTAAAAGTTCGGATTACCTGAGAATGCAGAGACTGGCGGCAGCGAATCTGGAGAACGAAGGGCACTGGCGCCAGCGAATCTGGGGTTTAGTTTATGAAGGTTTATAGTAATTTACGTTTTGGTCCCTGAATTTATTTGAAAAAGAATGTGGGCCGATACGCAATTACGTTATTTTACACCTTACACAGCAGAACCCAACCCGAAGCCCAAGAAACTGACAGTACGCTGCGTTTCATTTGCAAAAAATGGCCGGTGAATCATCATCGTCGTCGGCGGCGGCGGTGGCGACGGAGGAGGAGATGACTCTGACGGTGAAGTGGAGCGGCAAGGAGTACACGGTGAGAGTGTGCGGAGACGATTCGGTGGGAGAGCTGAAGCGGCGCATATGCGAAGTTACGAGCGTGCTCCCCAAGCGCCAGAAGCTTCTCTACCCCAAAGTCGGCTCCAAGCTCGCCGACGACTCCACTCTCCTCTCGCAGCTCCCCCTCAAATCCTCTCTCAAAATGACCATGATCGGGTTTGCACTTGAAAATGTTTTGGATTTTTTTATGTTTTGTGAATTCTAGGTTTCGTTTGATGCAGTCTAGGATACCTGGAGTTTTTCGTTAGCATTGGTGCATTCAGTGTAGCTAAAAATCATTTTAAAAAGTTGATATTCTGAAACGCAGATCCCTAGATGATTATACTTTTGTCTATATTTCAGCCAATGTAAGTTTATGATGAAAAGAAAATAGCAGGGCATTGGGAGTACATTTGGATTTTCAGTCATGTAGCTTTTCACTAGGTTTAGGATGCGGAAATAGCACAGCTTGCAATCATGTGCTTGTATGTCACTGTCCTAACTGAATTCAAGTGATAATGTTTATGCCACGGTTGGGCTCATTTTGGTTCTACGTGTACATGGAATGTATATGGGTGTTCGTGTATGGGAAATACGAAATGATTCTGTGAAGTGTTTGTAGTTGGCCAAGTTACGTGCGCAGTCTCTGGTCAATTTGTTGTAAATGGCATTTCTGTAGAATTGACATTTAGTGGATGGGTTGTTATTCTGTACACCGTTTTAGCTGTTTGAGTTTTGGGTTGGGCATAGCATGCGGTGAAGATTGGGCATGTAATTGCTTTCTCATGTGAAATCTGATTGGTTTGCAGAACTGTGGAAACTGACATATTTTTGGATCAAGTGGATGCCCCGGAGGTCATGGATGACTTTTCATTTGAGAACAAGGAATTTGTAGATATCCCTTATAAAGAAGCCAATAAGCAGAAACTTAGACGCCGCCTTGAGTACTACAAGGTAGCTTGCTTATTTCTCAGGGCCTAAATACTTTTTCTGAACTTTAGAAACCATGTTACTCATCAAAACTTAAGTTTCTAGCTCTTTAGCTTTGTACATGCATACTTACACTCAGGACATATCCAGTACTTGTTTGGTTCAATGTAATCGTCAGCAGAATTGTCATATTAGGTCTCATGTGCCTTCCCTCCTTTTCTTATGCAGAGTTCTCCTCAAAATTTATGAGTTTTCTGAGCTACTCCTTTGTCTTGGGTCAATTTTTATGGTTGTGTAAGTTATATTTAATTGGGTGGGTAGATGAAGTCTTACAAGTCTTTCCTGGATTGGAAAGCAAGAAAAAATGTCTCTTTTCCTTCTACTAAAAAACTTGTTACCATTCTTAACATTCTCTATTTTCCTTTGAGGCTTGATATACTTGCTCAAAAGAATGGAAAGGTCCTTTCTCCATACGTCTAATTTCAATCTTCATGACTGCTTTAGTGTACTAGATTATTTTTGCATTTGTTAACTTTGACTAATAATTTCTGTAGTCACGTTGTCCTGTTTTCTTGATTTTGGCTAGTTTCTAGCACCATCATAGCACTCTTAATACGCAACTCGTGATTAAGTTACTTGGTTCTGAATTTAGATTGTGCTTCGCAACCCATGCCGAAAAGGTAAAAAACTGCTTGTTCTGGATATTGACTACACCCTTTTTGATCACCGGTCATCAGCTGAGAGCCCTTTGGAACTGATGAGACCTTGTAAGTGTGTTGGTACTCTATTTCCTTCTTTTCCATTGATTTACATATAGGTTTTAGATTACTCACTTGATCTTGTGTCTTGCAGATCTTCACGAATTCCTGTCTGCTGCCTATGCAGAGTATGATATCATCATATGGTCTGCAACCAAGTGAGTTTCTTCATCGTCACCTCTTTCTATACTACAAGTCAACAACCAATTCTTAAAAGCTTCAATGGTTTTGGCTGCATGATTAATGTACTTTTCTGAGACAAGAGTGGGGTTGTCTTTTAAAGAGAACCAGTATCCTTTATATTCGAGGGTTTTGTGTGTACTGAAGGAGCTTTGCAGCTTTGTGACCCGTTTGCAGTTGATCACCTAATTATGTCAACCCCATTTTTTTGGTTATAACTGCCATTTATGGGACCTATTATCGATCAATCTATCCCCCCATCTACAGTATGAAATGGATTGAATTGAAGATGGGGCAGCTAGGCGTACTCGACCATCCTAACTACAAAATTACAGCATTGATGGATCACTCAGCAATGATTTCAGTTCTATCAGATGTCCGTGGAGTTTTTGACTGCAAGCCACTCGGCTTGATTTGGGGGCTGTTTCCTGAGGTTTGCATAGCTTCTTTTCTGCCTTGTTTATTCTATTCAGTACTGCAAACTCGGCTGACACTTTGATGCCTTGCTACGCAGTTCTACAATTCAAACAACACCATCATGTTTGATGATCTGCGACGAAACTTTGCAATGAACCCTCAAAATGGTCTGCCCATAAAGCCGTTCAAAAATGCCCACACCAGTCGGGACAGTGATCGAGAGCTCGTGAAGCTCACTCAGTATTTGCTTGATATTGCAGAACTCGAGGACCTTAGCGGCCTCAATCATAGCAAGTGGGAGTCGTTTAACGTGGAGAGTGTCAAGAGAAGACGACGCGAGTAGTTTAGCGGTTATGGGATTGCATTCATTGCTTCCATTCTCTGAAGATGGAGCTCTCATTTTGTTCATGAATGCAGTAGACATATAAATAGTGTTATGGTTTCTTTCATTTCTGGACAACCTTTTATAGTGCTTTTTAAGGTTAGTGCATCTAGCCTTTGCCGAAGATGCTGTAACCAAATGAAAATCCTTTAGAAATCTCATTGTTACATGTGTTCTGTGATTTAACTCGGCTATTATTATACAATGGCTGTTTGTATGGTTAAAATGAGGGTGAGGACAATATTTTTCTAAAATTATCTTGTACTTTTAAGATAATCAATATATTAGCAATTGGGAAAGTCTCAGGAAAGACGGTCTTTTTATAAGTTTATGGACAGTCCTTAGGGGCATTTGATTTAAATGTTGTAATTTTTTATAAAATTTAAATATTGCATTTTATAAGTTAAAATAAGTAATAATATGTATTTGAAGGTGAAAATGTAAAAATATATGGTATAAAAAAATATTTTCAAAAATTTTAAATTTTGTATGTAATTTAAGAAATGCAGTATATAAGGTAAGAAATAAGTGGTTTGTCCATATAAGCTTATGGACAGGCCGTCTGTCAGGATACTCACTCTTAACAATTAATCGAATGTTAAAGCGGCTTAGGATTCAAGTAAGGGAAAGTTTATGGAAAGGTGGCCTTTCCATAAGTTTATGGACAGTCCACATGGGCATTTACCTTAAATATTGTAATTTTTTTAAAAAATTAAATATTGTATTTTATAAGTTAAAACAAGTAATAATATGTATGTAAAGGTGAAAACATAAATAATATAGGATATAAAATAATATTTTTAAAAATTTTAAATTTTGTATGTAATTTAACAAATGCAATAGCTTATGGACAGACCGCCTGTCAGGAGACCTACTCTTTAAGTAATACCTTATGATGTGACTGAAGTTGGGATTTTTCATCAAAAAAATAGAGTAGGGATTCAGTGAAAAATGAAGACCTGTGTCAATTATATAGAATGTAATCATCCAATGTTCGAAAGTGCTAATATTACCATAGATAATCAGTGAAAGTGTAAACCAATCATGCTGACAATTTTTTGCTAGAATTTTATGAAATGTCTGTTTTACCCCTCTGGAAAAAAGGAAGAAGATAAAATTACTTTTATAACCTTATATAAATGACATAAACGCCAATTTAACCTTCTAATGTTCGGAAATGCTAATATAACACTAGATAATTAGTGAAAGTGCAAAATTACCTATTTTGGCAATTTTTTGCCGAAATTCGGTGGTGGCCTAGCTCAGTAATGGCCTGGCAGTGCGGCAATGATGGCCATAGTTCTAAGGGAAAATTTGTCATAACACTTTCATGTTTTACGCTAAAGGGCATTTCGGTCATTTTATATTGGTCAACGTCGACCTTGTTAAAGTCAACACCGGAAATGGTGTCTTAGGGTTATATTGACACTTTCATCAACTAGTTGGGGTTGTTTTTGTAATTTCAATTATCTGAGAGTTAGATTGACACTTACTCAAGTATGAAATTGCTATTATACCCCCAACCCTAACCACATCTTCATCTTCTTCATTTTCTCTACTTTAACCCGCCGCTGCCAAGCTCTTAATCTTCTCCATTTTCCTCCGCCACACCCTCCACCCTCTTCACCACTACTCGACCTCGCTCAATTTTCCTGTTCATCTCTTCCATTTTCCTCAATTTGCACCACAGAAGTGCGAACACGAGCCGTTGAACAAAGGCGTCGAGCTCCTCTATGAATGCGAGTGGGCGAACGTAGGTTTTCTTAATCCACAAAGAATGTGGTGGAGGTGAGGCAATGGGGCTTGGGGGTAGGGTTTTGGGGGTTCGACGGTGGATCGGGGGTTTTTGGGTGGCACGGCGGTGGGGCTCGGGGTTGTGACGGTGGGGCTTGGGGTAGGGTTTTGGGGGCTCGATGGTGGGGCTAAAGGGGTTTTGGGCATTCAGCGGTGAAGCTTCGGGGGTTGTGATTAGGGCGGTGTGAGGTGTTTTCTGATGGCGGTGGTGGAGCAACGGTCTGGGTAAGGGTATAACTATCCACACACATTTAGTTTTTTTGTCAGGGAGGAATTTTTGCCATTTTACTTGTGGACAATGTCTGGAATGTCAAAGTCAACGCCGGATGTGTCACCTTAGGGTTAAATTGACACTTTCAATAAATAGTTAGAAAAATTTAACTCATAAACAATTGGGAGTTATATTGATACTTTTACAACTCTATAGAGTTATAGTAGTGTATCACTGTTTTTAAAAATTGTGCCCCAATAATTCTTACGCATTTAGATCATGGTTTGTTATTGGTCAAATGCACATGCACTGTATTATTCTTTCCATTTTAGATAAAAATTTTAGGGCAATATACTGATATGACCTTATGTTTTGCAGGTTTGTGCTAATATGACCATGTGAAGTTGCAAATTGCTATTGTAGCCATGTGTTTTGCATCAGAAGTACTGATATAACCTTTTGCCACTATTCCGGCGTTGACTTAGTAATTTCCAGCTTTAACTAAAATTAAAAAGACTAAACTACCTCTAGCATTCAAATTACAAATCTATAGACTAAAATACCCTAGATTCTTCTTCCTCTTCATCTCCAGAACCACCACCACCACCACCATCACCAATGCTGCCGCCATCACCACCGCGCTGCCACCACCGCCAGCGCCGCTCCACCACTGCCACCGCCGCTCCACCACCACCGTCGCCGCTCCACCACCACCGTCGCCGCTCCACCACCACCGTCGCCGCTCCACCACCACCGTCGCCGCTCCACCACCACCGTCGCCGCTCCACCACCACCGTCGCCGCTCCACCACCACCGTCGCCGCTCCACCACCACCGTCGCCGCTCCACCACCACCGTCGCCGCTCCACCACCACCGTCGCCGCTCCACCACCACCGTCGCCGCTCCACCACCACCGTCGCCGCTCCACCACCACCGTCGCCGCTCCACCACCACCGTCGCCGCTCTACCACCACCATTGCCGCTCCACCACCACCGTCGCTGCTCCACCATCACCACCACCACCGCTCCACCACCACCGTCGCCGCCAAAAACTCAGAAAATCACAAATCACCAATCATCACCATCGCTGCCACCATCACCACCGCGCAGCCACCACCACGCCGCCGCTCCACCACTACCATCGCCGCTCCACTACCGCTACCGCTAGAAACATAGAAAATCACAAATTATCGATCATCACCATCGCTGCCGCCTTCACCACCACGCTGTCGCCGCTCCACCACCACCGTCGCCGCTCCACTACCCTGCCGCCGCCAGAAACACATAAATCCACAAAAATCCGATCAACATCGCCTCACCGATCATCAAAGAATCACAAATCAAAACTCAAACAAACATAGAAAATTAAACCAAACATCGAAGAAATTGAAACACTCAAAACCCGTCGAGAAATTGAAAAACTCAAAACCCATCACCGTCCAGCAACGTCTTCGTCATCGTTACCTCTGTCGCCCCCCTCCTCACCCCCTCGAGAACCACCACCAATCGAAGGAAACCCTAGCCCCATAGCTCTTCCCCAACCACCGATTTAACCCTAGCCCCACCGTAATGGCAAATGAGCCTATCCCGCCGCCGCACAACACTCGTCCTCACCGGGCAACGAGCACCGTAGCCCCATCGCTGCTACACCAGAGATGAGATGCACGCTACTGGAGGGAGCACGGCGTTCACCATCGTTGTAGAAGAAGACGGGTTTAGATGAATTTGAAGAGAAGAAGAAACTGGAATAGAGGAAGAAGAAGAATAAAGGAATTTTGTGGTTAATAGACAATGAGGGCATAATTGTCCTTTTATATTTTATATTTTAAAAAATAGGGGCATAATAGTCATTTCATGTATTTCCGGCCAAAATCATGCCTCCAGGGTTATTTAGCACATTCTAGCAAAACACAGGGTTACAATAGCACTTTCCAACTTCACAGGGTCATATTAGCACAAACTCTCAAAACATAGGGTTATATGAGCACTTAACTCAAAATTTTATGAGTCAGGTGATAAAATAACCCTAACTTTAGGTTAAAAGTGTCAATATAATCCTGCAAAATAAGAAAATAAGGAAATGCCAAAATAACCCTACTTATGATAAAATGTGCAGTTATAATCTTTTGTCACTATTCCGACGTTGACTCATTAATTTGGGTGTTGATCAGAGCTGAAATAAAAAAAATACCCTTGCCCCCATAAACTGACTTCTAATTTTACCCTTTTTCAGCTTATGGGAGCAAAGGTATTTTCGTCATTTTAGCTTCGGTCAACACCTAAATCGATAAGTCAACGCCAGAATAGTGACAAAATGTTGCACATTTTATCATAGAGTTAGGACTATTTTGACACTTTCTCGTTTTGCAGGGTTATATTAGCACTTTTAATCTAAAATTAGGGTTAAAAGTGTAAAAATCCCAAACTTTATTTATCAAAAAATATTTTATTAAAAATGGGATTATATGATAGGTAAAATTGACTGTATAAATTTTAAACACGAGGTATTTTTTTCATATTAATTTCAAATATTAAAGACTAAATTATTTTTTTGGTCACTTACAAAGTATCTTTTACTATGTTTTGGTCCTCAGTTGCAAAACCACCGTTAGATGGTACCCTACAAATTCAAAACATTTTTTTGGTCCCCAAACCCACTTTCCGGCCAGATTTCTGGTTTTCAGGCGCACGTGCCGGTCACGTGCCATTTTTTCCGGTATGGTAAGGGGCAATTTGGTAATTTCACAAACACTAATTTACTGAAATTGGGGCGAACACTAATTTCACAAAAAGACAAAAATGCCCATGGATTTTAAACTAATTTTTTTTTACAAATACACCCTGGTCTGAAATGCCACCACTTCTTGGTCTCCACGCTGCTGCCCCACTTCTACTCTGCCATCTCTTCTCAAAAGACACAATCCCCCTCCATTAAAATCTGAAAGGACAACGCCACCATCTTAGTGACACCAAATTAGAAAAAGAACATCACCAAATACATCAATACAACAAAGTGTGTCACAATATCTCAACAAACATACATAAGCCACCAGATAGTAGACCGAAAAACAATACCAAATGCTTGCTTGCTTAAACAAATTTCAAACGCCAAATCGAAAACAAAGCTGGAAAACATAGGAAACGCCATTCCCATTGGAAACACTGTCTGAATCAGTAAAAATCCAACTTTCAGAAAGCAGGCAAATCTCAAAACCATACAAAAACAATGTCGAATGGGAGCCTTATGTCAAGAAACCCAAGGACAATATTCTGCACACACAGGTAGACAAAAAAATTGCAGCTTTTAAACTCTCTCAGAAGTCCCACGTCACCGCTGCTCTTCCGCTCTGCCACCACAGCCCAGCCTCTGCCACTAATTCCCACAACCCTGCCCCGCCTCACCCCAACTTTGAGCCCCAACTCCAAGCCCCAACTTAAAATTGGTTGAAAAACCACACCCGCCGCCCTGCTCCACCTCCGGCGATCTACCGTTTTGCCTTCCCCCCACCCACCGCTAGGGTTAGCGCCGCCTCATTCCCTCTGCTCGCCTTCCCCCGCCTCATCCCCACAGTGCCGCTTGCCTTCCCCCACCCAAAACTAGGGTTTTCGCTGCTCACCTTCCCCGTGAGGTCTCTGCCACCACCATCCGCAGATCAGAATCGAGAGGCGGAATTGAAAGAAACCCAAGAATAAGTAAAATAGATTTGAGAAAGACGAAGGGGGATGAAGGCGGAATTGAAAGAAACCCAAGAAGAAAAATAGATTTGAGAAGACGAAGGGGGATGAAAAAAATGAGTAAATGTTTTAAATTTGTGAAATTACCAAATTACCCTTCAATATACCAGAAAAAATGGCACGTGACCGGCACGTGCACCTGAAAACCAGAAATATGGCCGGAAAGTGGGTTTGGGGACCAAAAATAATGTTTTGAATTTGTAGGGTACCATCTAACGGTGGTTTTGGAACTGGGGACTAAAAGATAGTAAAAGATACTTTGCAGGGGACAAATAAATAATTTAGTCTAATATTATTGTTTATATATCTATTCAAATATGTGTCAAAATTTTTTTAGGTTGACTGAATGTTTGATCTTGTTCAATTTAATATGATAGGGAGGGAGTATAGGAATTCATGGGAAACTATCAAGAACTATTTGTTGACAGTTGTCCGATAATTTCAATGCGGTGCCCAATACTGGAAGCAACTGTTGGGATTTTTATTACACTGATTACTAAAATAAAAATAGTGAATCGCTATATTATGTTTTGTATTTTACTTGATTACGCCATGCATTTATACTATTTAATACATAATATGTATTTTTAATTTAATTATAATAATTTAAATTTATTTAATTAATATTAAATAAATTTTATTATTTATTTAATTAATACCGCCGCCGCCGCCGCCGTGCTCCGTTGCTTCCGCCGTGCTCCGTCGCCACCGCCGTGCTCCGCCATCGCTGTCGTGCGCCACCACCTCCTTCTCATCTTCTTCTTCCTCGACTCTTCTTCTTCTTCTTCTTCTCTGCTTCCCTCTTCTTCTTCTTCTTCTTCTTCTCCGGCGACTCCTTCTCCTTCTCCTTCTCCTCTCGTTCCCCTCTCCCCGCTCTCCTTCTCCTTCTCCTCCCGTTCCCCTCTCCCCGCTCTCCTTCTCCTTCTCCTCCCGTTCCCCTCTCCCCGCTCTCCTTCTCCTCCCATTCTCCTCTCCCTACTCTCCTTCTCCTTCTCCTCCCGTTCTCCTCTCCCCGCTCTCCTTCTCCTTCTCATTCTCCTTCTCCTTCTCCTTCTCCTCCCATTCTCCTCACCCAGTTCTCTGCCCCAATTCTCAGACCTGGTTCTCCTCCTGACCTGGTTCTCCTCCTGACCTGGTTCTCCTCCGCCCGGTTCTCCTCCGCCCGGTTCTCCTCCGCCCGGTTCTCCTCCGCTCTTCGCCACTTCCCGCTTCTCTGCCACCGCTTCAGAAGCCTTTCTCCTCTCCCGCTTCTCCGTCATTCTCCTCTCGGGATGGGTTTTGCTCGAAGGAGACAAAGGAGAAGGAGGACGGCGGGGCTAGGGTTTCGCTCGACGGGGACGAAGGAGAAGGAGGGACGACGGGGCTAGGGTTTTGGTTGACGGGGCGAAGGAGAAGGAGGAACGGCGGTGGGGCTAGGGTTTTGCTGGGGATGAGGGACGGCGGCGGGAGGAGCTGGGGAAGATGAGGGACGGCGGGTGGAGTTGAGGAAGAAGGAGGCACGATGGTGGCGCATGGTGGTGGCGGTGGCGCAAATAAGGCGGTGGTGGCGCACAGTGGAGACCGCAGGAAAAGACGAAGAAGAAGAGAATACGGTGGTAGCGCACGGCCACTGCGGCGACGACTCTGGCATACGACAGCGGCGGAGACCGCCTGAGAACGGCGGCGGCGGTGGCCGTGGTGGCTCACGGCGGCGGCTTCAAATTGTTTTTTTTGTTTTTTTTGAAATTTTAAAATTAGTATTATACATTTATATACGTATTAGGGCATAAACTAGTAAAATACAGGGCGTGATATAGCAACACCCTAAAAATACCCAACGATTTCTTAAAATTTAGACCGGTTAGTTTGTCAAATTTCAGCAATAAAATTATGACAAAAATCCAAAATGAAAGGCTAAAGCCTTCTATGTCCCTAACAATTTCTAATCAACAATCTATTTTTTTTTAAATAGGGATGTAGCTGACAATAAATCATGAAAGAAGTTGTTAGTTTACTAGACAGGAAATATGAATCTTTGAATCTAGTCATCAAGTTTAAACATTATGAAGGCTTTTGATAGAATTTGTTAGGGTACTTTAAATACACTTTTGCTACACACAGGTTTCCACGTCATCTAGTCATATTTAATTCTTTCAAACTTAAGTGCAAATTGGTTTTACGTAGTTATAAATGGCTCTCCATTTGGATCCTTCAAAGGCACAAGAGTTCTAAAACAAGGTGACTTGCCTTTGTTACTCCAGAGAATCAAATCTTGATCATGCTCAATGGATACAATCTGCTCATGGTAAAACTTCATATGGGTTCGATGTACTTTTATCTTCAACGAGTGGACCATTCAATACAGGTAGAAGTATCTGGTTGCCTGGTTGGTTAAATGCTATGATCTCCTGTAAACTCCCATAATGTGGTAAAAGGAGGAGTAGCAAAAATCATAAGAGAATAGAATTTTGAAACCCTATGTCACATTTCCTTTTTAACTTGTTAATTGAGCTGCCCATTAGGAGACTAAAAGCTCAATTTCAATCTGGCTTGATAAAGCCATTTAGAGTTCGGAGAGAACAAGTCAGATTACACAACTATCAGTTGCGGATGATACTGTATTTTCCTAAAAATATCTAATGAAACTCCTAACTTTTTACCATAGAGCTACTGGACAATGGTTAATCTAACAAAGAGCTCAATAATATGAGGTGAACTGAGTAGGAATAAGGAGATGGAGATACAGAGATCAACTAGTATGAGGCGTGCTAATTTACCTCTGGTGTATGGGCAGTGGTGGTCAATTACACTTTAGAGAGGTCAAACTCAAAACTACCAAACTGGAAAATCCCGTGGTTGAGCCTAGCATGCAGGTTAACACTGAAAAAACATGTAATATTTACAATCCCTCACCATACTTGGGCTGTAATCTCACCTACTAAAAATTTGGTTAATAGATTGGCATCTATTTGTGCAAATTTCTTTTGGGGACACTTTAATAGTGGATATAATAAGGGCATGGGCAGTGGTGGTCTCTTAAAATTAAAAGATCGCTTAAGAGACCAAAAATTACCACAGTGGTGGACTCTTGAGTTGAGTGGTCTCTTGTTAAGAGACCACTCAAGTGTCTCTTAGAAAGAGCTCGTCTAAGAGACCACTCGACTGACACATGCACATGGGCATTTTCAGCGTGTGATTTTTTTGATCAAGTGGGACACGTGTCGCCCCATGAGTGGGCCACGTGTCCCACTCAGCTGCCAGTATTTTTTTAAAAAATTTTGTTGCGGACACGTGTCACCCAGGGATTGGGCCACGTGTCTGCAACGGTAATATTTGTTGAGAAGGCTGAAATTGAAATCTGGGGGACACGTGGTCCAATAAGGGGTCGACACGTGTCCCCCCAACGGCTGGAAAATGGCTAGTTTTTTTAATGGGACACATGTCCCATTCTGTGGCGACACGTGTCCCATTCTGTGGCGACACGTGTCCCATTCTGTGGCGACACGTGTCCCATTCTGGTGGCGACACGTGTCCCATACGTTTGTTTTTAAATTTTTTTTATTTTTTTGTAATTTCTATTTTAATTTTTATATTCCATTCTCCTACTTTTTTTGCCTATAAATATGGAGCATTTCAACTCATTTCATCACATTACTTCCAATTCAAATTCTTTTACCTCACAAATTCATCTTCTATATTGTAATTCATTTTTTGTGATGGATCCACGAAGAACGTCGAAAGACAAAGATCGGGTAATTCCAAATTCTTTCAATATGGAGAATTTTTCGCAAAATCCGAATTATCGTTCATTTCCAAATTCGGAATTTAGTGAAAATTCTCCGAACATCCCTCCCCACTTTTATTTCAATTCTCAACATTCATACATGAATTTTCAAAATCAATGCCACTCTTCCCGAAACGTATACATGAACCCTCCTTACCCGAACCACTCCCAAAATGCGAACACCCAATCGCAAAATTCGTACCATAATTTATATGGTCAAAGCTTTCATTCTCCACATCTTGATGCTATAAACGAATGCATTTTCACCCCGAGGAGGTCGCGGTTCACCGGGTCAACACTTTGGTGGTGAAGGTGGGCGACAATATGGAAGTCACGATGTTACGGACGGTAAGCCCTATTTTAATGTGTTTTAGTTCAATTATGAGGATTCTAATTTATAATTCATTTATATTGCCTTCATTTCCCTTTGTTATATTTTCAAATAAGTATATTTGAACATGCAAAATATATGTAGCTAGTATATGCATTTAGTATATGCATTTTAATATGTAATCTAGTATATTATTTGAACAATCAAGAACATCATCTAATATGTTCGTGTATTTTAAAATTTCATAAACATAATTTGAAAGTTAGTATATGTTTGAGATTTGTTTTGCTTTGAAAAAATGATTTATTCATTTAGGAAATGATGTAGGTGAAGAAAATGATGAAGTTGCAATAGCGTATGGGAGTAAGGTTTCGAAGAAGAAAGGTAGCCGGGACAAATGGAGTGTAGAGGATGATAAAATCCTTTGTGGCGCATGGTTCAAGCATTCCACCGACTGTGTGGTGGGTACAGGTCAAAATGTTGGTGTGTTTTGGTCTAAAATTATGCGCGATGTGAATCATTATGCAAATTTCAACCGGCAATGAAGTCGTGCAAGTGTCGGTGGTAAAAAATGGCTCACGATATTGGCAAATATGTGGGGTGTGAAAGTAAAGCCGCACGTCACTTCAGTCGGGGCGGGAGTGGCTCTAGCCAAGGAGATATAAAGTCATGGACCATGAACTTGTTTGCAGATGAAAATGATAGGCAACAATTTTTATTCTTCCATTGTTATGACGATTGCATAAGGAACCCTAAATTCATAGCACAATATGGCCCAAAGGATACCGATGGAGAAGAATATTCACCACGGGTGCCATCAACACCCCGTAGTGGCGATGATCCTCAAGCTATGCAATATCCATCCAGATCTATTGGTGTGAAAGCCGCTAAATGCAAGGCAAGGGGAAAAGGAAAGGTCAGGGCAAGAACAACAAATGATGAACAATCAAAAGAATCCGCTAGAATGCAGTGTGCGGCCGCAATTGAAGCAGCTACAAAAAAGGTTGAAATACTTGCGGAGGGTGAAAGAGCTAAAATGGAGTACAACATAGCACAACGGGAGTTCGTTGAAAAACAATCAGAGCGGGATAAACTGATAGGTAACACTAAACTCCTTGATAGTTTGATTCAAAAGGGAGAGTTATCCGCAGTAGAGAAAGCACTACGAGATAAATTAATTGGGGTAGTCTACGTTGGAAATTAATTGTAATAGGTTGTTGGTAATAATTGGTCAGATTAGACCATACATTTGTCATTGGTTTTTCATTGTAATTGGTTTTCATCATTTCATTTTAATCGATTCAATTCACATGGGTTCAATTCATCATTTCAAAGCCACAAGGCCAAAATAGTGGAGTTGTCATGGACACATTCCATCCATTCACATGGGTTCAATTCATCATTTCAAAGCCACAAGACCAAAATAGTGGAGTTGTCATGGACACATCCCATCCATTCACATGGGTTCAATTCATCATTTCAAAGCCACAAGACCAAAATAGTGGAGTTGTCATTGACACATCTCATCCATTCACATGGGTTCAATTCATCATTTCAAAGCCACAAGACCAAAATAGTGGAGTTGTCATGGACACATCCCATCCATTCACATGGGTTCAATTCATCATTTCAAAGCCACAAGACCAAAATAGTAGAGTTGTCATCTATATAAATGGGTCATTTGTTTACCTTTCATTCCAACCCCGAATTTCAATTCTTCTACCAGTTCCTTTCTTCATCACAACCATGGCTTCTTCTAATTCCCCTAACAACGATGATGAGCTTCACTTTGGAGAATCATCAAACCCATCAACCTATGATGTTCCCGGTTTCCTACCTTATACCAATCCTGAGACAATGAACTTGTTCTTGAATTTGCCAGCAATGGCTAAACAATGGTACGCAACCATTGAGGATGAGAGTGCTCAAACTTCTCCAACCTTACCAAAGAAAACCAGAAATCATATCAGAAGAGATCGTGTTCGAGCACAGGAAGTACTCTAGAGGCAATATTTTGCTCAACCTCCTGAAAGAATGTACGACGACCAACACTTTCGTCAAAGGTTTCATATGCGGCGAAATGTATTCGAACGTATACTGGAAGATGTCACCAACCACGATCCTTATTTCAGACAAAGGCCTGATGCAACTGGTAATCAAGGATTTTAGCCACTTCACAAGTGCACGGTGGCAATGCGTCATTTGGCATATGGTTGTGGATACGACCAACTGGATGAATGCTTACAGATGGGCAAAACGACAGTTAGAGAAACGGTGTCTCATTTTGTGAATGCAATTATTTCCGTATACCGTCCAACATACCTCAGACCAACAAATTAGGAGGATATTGCTCGCCTGATGCACGTAGCTCGTGGACGTGGATTTCCAGGTATGCTTGGTAGTATTGATTGTATGCATTGGGAATGGAAAAATTGTCCTGTGGGTTGGAAGGGGCAATTTCAGGGTAGGAGTGGACGCGCCTCAATTATTTTGGAAGCAGTCGCCTCCTACGATACAAGGATATGGCATGCATTTTTTGGTATGGCAGGGTCAAATAATGATATCAACGTCCTAGACAAGTCACCATTGTTTGATGACGTATGTGAGGGGAGAGCTCCACATTTTCCTTACGAAGTCAATGGTCGCAGCTACGATCAAGGGTTCTATCTTACAGATGGAATCTATCCTAAGTGGGCGACCTTCATGCCAGCATATACGGCTCCAAATGACCCCAAGAAACAACTCTTCACAAAGCGTCAAGAAAGTTACCGGAAAGACGTCGAACGTGCTTTTGGTATTTTACAAGCTAGGATTTTCGTGATCCGCAACCCAGCCCGATACTGGAATGTCGAAACGTTGGGCAATATTATGATAGCTTGTATCATACTGCACAACATGATAGTCGAAGATGAAAGAGACACATATGGGTTGCAAGTTCAACCAAGTGATTATGACCAAATCGACGACTCTCCTTGGCATTATAACACCGAGCGGCATGCTGATCTTCCGACTTTCAGGCAAAATTGGAGGGATGTGCGCAATAGAGCTAAACATGACCAGTTGAAAAACGACCTTACGGAATCTTTACCAGCATTTGGGTGGTCAAGATTAAGATGAGGATATAGCTTCGTCATCCATGTTTTTTTGGTCAGACTAGATCAATATTTATTTTTTTCCTGTTTTTAATAATTGGTCGAATTAGACCAATATTTTGATTTTTAAATTGTAATATTGGGTTGGAGTAGATCAATATTTTATTTAGTATTTAAAGTAATTTTTATAGTTGTTAAAATTGGTTTCACGCACTTTTTATGTTTTCCATATTATTTTATAGAAAAAATGATTCTCATAGTATTTATTTATTTAATTTCGTTTTAATAGTTTCTTCAAAAAAATTGAAATTCATTTTATTTTTTACACTAAAGCATGGTATTGACAAGAACGAGAAAAACAAATTATTTAACATATTTTTTAAAAACGAATTTATATTTAAATATTTAAACATTATATTAAATTTTGCATTCAACTTATTTTTGGTGGACAAATTTATTTAAAATAATATGTAATGGTCAAATTAATGAGTATGATAGAGAAAATCAAGTGGGTTCCATGAATAGTATATAGTGGTCTCTTAACCATTGTGGAGAAAAAAAGGGGTTGTCTCTTAAGTGGTCTCTTAAGCTGAGGTGGAAGAAAGAGAGGAAGAAAAATAATATATTTAATTGGTAAGACACCGGTAGTGGTCTCTACCACTGCCCATGGCCTAAGCACTTGAGAGCATGAAAAAATGTGTTATCTCATCACAAAAGATGGATTTGGAATTTAAAAGAACAAAGGATGGATTTGGAATTTAAAAGCACAAAAGATGGATTTGGAATTTAAAACATTGAAATCACAATCGACTCTTTCACTTTAAAATTGTGGTGAAAACTGCAAATAGGAGGGACGTTGTGGTCAAAATTCATGTGGTCCTTACCTGACTCACAAAAAATCTAAATCTTGACATGGGTATAATTAAGTTAATCAAAAAGATATATCTCTAGCTAGGACAATGCTTGGAATAGAGAGAGTGTTTCTTGGCACTCCAATTGGACCAGACTTTTAAAATTTATTTTTTTTTAAAAAAAAGGTAGTGTGTGGCACAGTGAAATAATACCGACTGTGTTGACTATGGGTGTATTTGGCAGAGCTGTGCTTATAAACAAAGTTGGCTTATTTTGAAAGAAGAATGAGACCAGCTTAAGATTTTCCCTAAAAATATATCAGCTTTCAAAATAAAATATTTTTTACCACTTTACCAAACACTAAAAAAGGCTAAGCTTATAAGCAAAACAACTTATAATATCTGCCAAACACAACCTATAAAGGAATTTGTCCAATACCTTGTTTGTACTAAATTTCAAAATCCAATCCCAACAGCTTGGTAATTCACTTGTGTTGTAGAAACAAGTATCTTAACCATCGATAACCAGTTTTTATAAACTACTCACCATCAAGTAATGCCCCATATGTCAACAACCATAAATAAGGCTAGCAATTCTTTCTCATACGTTGTAAGGCCTCCGTTCCGCTCTAAAAATAAAGACTTGCTCATTAAATGTTATAGGTCTCACTCCTTGCCTTAGCATTGCTCCCATGTCATGTCCACGAGCACATGTTTCAATAGTAAAACTTTTCTTGAACTCGGGCTTTTTTAGATTTGGTACAAAAGTTAATACTCCTTCCGTCCCATGGAAGTCTGTACACTTTGCTTTTATGGGTGTCCCAAGTAAATCTGCATACATTCCTCTCTTAGAAAAATTTAACATTTTACATGACATGATTACCCTTACAAATTAGTTTTTTTACAGAAGCCCACAAAGCTTCTCATCAACCCTAAATTCTTCATATTCCATTCCTTTTGTCTTCCGCCTCCACTTTTTGGCTCCACCACCACATTTTAGCTCCCCCTCCTCCGCTCCGCCACCGCCCCTTCTTCCACCTCCACCTCTACCTCTGATTCCAAACCCATTCTCGCCTCCGACTCTGTCCCCGCCTCCACCACATTTTAGCTCTCCCACCTCCACCTCCGATTCCAAACCCCTCATCGCCTCCGACTCTGTCCCCACCTCCTCCCTCCCATTGCCGGACCTTCTACCATATCCACCACCATTGACGCCACTGGAAGTGGAATCGCCTTCGACGGAATCAAATTGATGGTGGGGGGAGGAATCACCTTCATCAGAACCGACGGTGGCTTGAGCTTGCGCGAGCCAGATGCCGGTGACAACGGTGTGGTTAGCAGCATGAGCATTGTAGTAGGTGGAAAGCTTAGGATTTTTGAGCCACCCCTGCCTTCCTCCAGATCCACCGGCATGTTCTTCCATCTCGGTCCCTTTTCTTGGATCAGATGTCGGAGCCGTACAACCACGGTGGAGAAATTTTTGGTTCGATTTGTTACCACTGGCCGAGCCTCACACGGTGGATCTGCACGACCTCTTCCAAGAGCAACGGTGGAGAGGTTCTGGCCCAGATTCGTACGATTTGTTTTTTGGGGTTTTGATTTTTTGGGTTTAGGTTTTTTGGGGTTGCTTTGGCGGATAATTTATAGTCCATGAGGGATGATCGGGTAGTGGTAGACAGGCGGCGCGATGACAGTGATGGTGGTTATTGGTGGGCAGGAGAGGGTGACAAGTGGTGGTGGCATTGGTGATAGGTGGGGCAGGGGAGTGGGGGAGAGGAATGAGAAGGGCATTTTAGTATTTTCACCTTTCCCAAATTAAAACATCTAATTTCTCTTTCTGCAGGTTTGACTAGGACGGAGGGAGTAGTTGTTTTCCAACAAGAACATATCATGTATTGTTCTACATATTACCCAACAGACAACTATTAACATTCTATAATAACTAGTCAATCCCAGAAATTCTCTCAACTCTTTAATGGTTGCATGAGTTGGTTACCTTGATATTCGTATCATTCCCTCCCGGATCGAAAAGTTTCATCCTCGAAACGGGAAGCATATAACCTAGAAAGACATCCTTGAATTCCTGTAACAACTTAACAAACCATGAAAACATATCTACAGGAATATCTTCTTTGGAATAGTAACTTTCTATAAAGGACATTATAAGAACAAAAGAATGGTTATTCAAAGATCGATTCACATCTCTCATTGAAGCATAAAACGATTTATCAGAATTAGTAGATAGTTCATGCCTCATCATATAAATAGAAAGTAAAGGACTAAGATGTGAATACAAGAATTTATGTGACTTTTCATAATCATTCTGCAACTTACCTGTCTTACCTACCTTAGGATTGACCTGGAACTTGTCTATGGTGTCATTTACTGTAATTTTGGAAGAATTGACACTATTTTGGTCGAAATTACTTGCTCCTTGTAGGGGAGTAATTTCGGCAACATCTGTGGAATACACCTCAAAAAAATCTTGTATTTCCAGACCTTTCTCACCTCTGTCAACAATGATGATTTCATCATCTATTTGTTCTTCTTCAGTGTCATACCGTGCAGGCATATCATCATCTTCCTCCTCCTCCATTGTTATTATAATTCGTTCATGGGGACAGTTATTGTGAACATGTCCTCGTTCATTACAATGAAAGCATGTAGGAGTGTTAGAATAAACTTTATCTGACAAGGTAGAAATTGATTTACCTGTATCTTGGCTAAGAGACTGATTGGTTGTGATCATTCTTTGATCAGTGGGTTCCAATGGTGGATTTGAGCAGGTTTTAGTCGAATTAGGGTTTCCTTGGCCACCCATATTCAAATTGCGATAACCCCTGGTCAAATTTGGGCTTCTGAAATCAGAGAATTGCCTTTGACTGTCATAGCCGAAATTAGAGCTTCCACTGGGCCTTAATGTTGACTCAACCAACCTGGCATTGAACAATAAATCTTGCATGGAAACATAATACTGGAGCTTAACCGGAACTTGAAGATTTTCTCTTAAACCTTCAATAAACTGAGTCTTTATAAAGGCATCATTTTCTCTCATGCCAACTCTTCTCATAGCTAATTCAAGATCTTGCCAGTATTCATCTACACTGCGATTTCCTTGCTTCATATTGCTGAGATACGAATGTTGCTCCATCAAATATGTTCGTGGAACATGATGTAATCGAAGCTTGGTCCTCAATCTCTCCCAGGTGGAGATAGGTTTTTTACCAGCAAGTTGTCTTGATTCTTTCAAATTCTCCCACCATTCTGTGGCATAATGGGTGAAAGAATACTGTGCGATCTTGATCTTCTCTTTCTCATGGTAGTTGTAAAGATCAAATAGGTTCTCGATCTGCCTCTCCCAATCCAAGTATTTCACAGGATTGTGTCGACCATCAAATCTAGGAATATCATACTTCAAACCTTTGATGTCACAAGCAGATTCAACTTGTCTTGAAGAACGAGGTGTCGTTGGATTTGATAACTCATCTACCTTCCTTGAAAATCTCTGAACCTCGCTCATTATAGCATTTATGACATTCATGGAATTTTTTTTAGGTTTATTGTTGGGATTGCCAACAAATGGCAGGACGAATGAATCGTCCGCCATCCCTGCTAAAAAGAAACAAACTGTCAGGAATAAATGTCCCCCCTTCCCCTTTGTTTAGTAAGGTCACTCACCAAGTGTATAACACTCACAACTCACAAGGCGAAGGCTAATGCGAGGGCAACTGATCAATTCACCGCAATTCAAAGCAAACTATGGAGATGAGTACTGCAGAATTTATTTCGAAATTTAAAAATATATAAACTCAAAATTTGGCTCTACGATCTGGAATTCCAAATTCTACAAAGAATAAGGAACAAAACACAATTTGAATGGCACGAATCGGAGCTGTATTGAATGAATTATAACCAAAACAAGATTGCTTTATATAGGCTACAAATAGGTTCCGAAAATTCAAGAACAAATTGGAATAGGAATTTAAATCCAAATCACTTGTGGAAAAGGATTTTAATGACTTACTTGTCCCCCAAGTCAAAATTCAGATCAAAACCCCTCTCACAATTGGCTTTTATTTCCTTTTTCTCTTCCGGATTTTGACTTTTCTTTTCCTTTTTCAAACCGAATTCCTTTTTCTTTCCTTTTTTTTTTCAGCCACAATTCATTTTTTTCCCTTTTTTTTGTACTATAAAACTCACAAACAGAATTTTATTCCCCAAGAAAAATTTCGGTCACAATTACCAAAATTTTTGGAAATTGCAAATCTGCCCCCAAACTTTTGAAAATTGCAAATCTGCCCCAAATTTCAGATTTCAAATCCTAAATTCCGATTTTGAAACCTAAAATCTGCTACTTTTTGTTTTTGATTTTCGAAAATTTTTGGAACGAGAATCGCCTATATAAAACTTAGAATAAGAAAACTGCGACAACTTCCTCTTGATTCAATTGAACTTCGAGGTATTCAAGATCGTAAGGATCAAGAATATGACACTATATATATGGAAAACGACACAAGACTCTTTTTTTTAATAAGGTGTAATCAAGAATCAAAGAACAATTCTAGATCACGGAATCAAAGAACGATAAAGAAAACAAATAGGATTATGAGCATGCAATAATTTTCAGAAGAGTTGACGAAAATATCACAAGCACATAAACTGTTTAAGCTACTTAAAACTACGAAACTGGCCGGGAGGTGAAGACGGATAATACTTGTTAACGCTCAGACCCTTCGACGTCCTCCTGACTCGATTGATGAAGGTGAAGGCGGATAGTAATACCGAAGTATTCTAACTCTCAGACCCTTCGACGTCCTTCGACTCTAGATTCAATCCTCCTGGTAAGAAAGATCAAATAAACACAGTTAAAACACGACACGAAAGAGTATATATATATATAAATTCAAAAATAAATTAATGCAAACTCGAAACCCCTTTTTTTCTTCTTCTTTTTTTTTCGGCCTCAGTCGATCCTTCGCTTTGCTCTGATACCAACTGATATGAATCTCCTTGTGAAGACTCACGATTTGCGGAATTATATCTTTGATCTAGTGAAGGGATCTGCAAACCCGCACTATCTCGCACGAAATTCAGGAGTCTAGCCCTCGGGGTACGCCTAACTTCGACTTGCTCTCTAACTAGCCCTCAGGATTAGATTACAAGGTTTATTGATACTTAACTAGCCCTCGGGGTTAAGCAACAATGGAATAGCTCGCAAGCAAAGAGTATGAACTCAAAAGGTTGTATATTTTATTGATGAAAGGTTGTAAAATTCGTCCATAAGGCCTCCCCTTTTATAGGGTTACAATCTTGCCTCAAACCCTAATCACAAATGGAAACAGAATCGACTTATGGCAGCTTTAAGAAGCTAAAACCATATCTAACTAAAATACCTAAAATAAATGGTAATCTAAGGTAATCAGGTTGAATTCTTCAAGAAGTAACCTTGAAGAATATTATCTTATCCAATCTTACCAAATATAATTCTAATCAGAATAAAACTGAATATACTAAATCTTAATGGACTGTATTTTCGAAATTCAGCTCTTCAAAGCCCACATGGCCGAGCTATCAGTCCAATAAACCCAAAATGACATTAATTTACAGTGATCACACTACCTCATTAAAAACCCAGTGGGAAAAAAGAGTATAGTGTTCTTCATGATGTCTTCAGTTCGTCGACAATCTTGAATAATGAATCCAAGATGTCGATGGTGACTCCTTCTTCAATTCTTCATCATAAAAGCGATCAATCAAAGCATTTAAAGCAGCATCCCTAAGCTTAGTCCTTGACCTAGTCATAGGTCATGCCATGTCTCTTAGAGGATCTCGAACATATCCTTTAAATGTTTGATCAAGTCGTGGAATGTCTTCATTTATGGTGGTAGTCGTCTTGGCATCTCCATCAGTCGTCTTGGCATCTCCATCAATCTCAACTCCTTATAAGGACATAACATGCCCCAAATATTTTACCTTTGATTTAGCAAACACACAGTTGCTCAGTTTAGCATATAATGAATATAATTCCCATTTCTTGCAACACGAATTGAATATGCATCGAATATTCCTTAAGAGTTGAGCTGTATATACTGATTTTCTGAAGAATTTTTTAAATACTAGATTAATTTAAGACTGGAAATTTGAAGATTGAATCGTAGTGTTTAGATGATAATGAGACAAGAAGATTTAGAGTTTTACATTAAATCGGCAAAAATATAACCAACTACCCGCTAATTTTCTATATATATAATGTTAATGACCATAACTGCTCCTGAGCTAGTTTACTAAAAGAATGCTACAACTTTGTATCTTGGCGGGAAGATTAAACGTCAAGTTTCCTTTCTCAAATTTTGAATATTTGTTTCAGTCCCTAAATTTTCACTCTCCCTATTGTCACTCTACTATTAATCTATAGAATGTTCATAGTGAATGAAACAACCGTGAGTTCTTCGAATGTGCTGAAACAATCCTAAATATTTGTTGAATGTTATCATAAGCCCATAGGACCCAAGATCAACATTGATTGGGGAAATTTAGGCGATGAGCATCCCAGAAATAACCAAAATACCCCTGCTTAGTTTTAAAAAAAACTTGGACGGCTCAAATCTGAGAGAATTCATTGTTGTGGTGATAATGGTTGTCATCACGCATTCCCATGCCAACACTTTGGCCATGTTAATCATGGGAATCACTTGCCTTGATAGGTAGGTACCAGTAAGAAGTTGAACTTATGTTTTTCTTTTTGTGTAGCCATATTCATTCATGTTCTTCCAAGAATTCAGATAGTTCAATTACTAATTCATCTCTTTTATGAGTGTATATGTTTATGAATCAATCCAAAATAGAGTTAAGTGGGTGGTTTTTAGGTAATTTATATGTATGTTTTATTTATTATTATTTTGGAAAATGTTTAAAATGTTCTTATCCAACCCCAAATTTCAAAATAAGTGCTGCTATAACCCTAGAAATCTTCTTAGGTTCTGACTGTGGGGCGACTTTATATGGGTAAAATTGTCCAATTTTTTTTTGAAATTAAGCTGGGGTATTTTGGGTATTTTGACCAAAATACCCCTGCTTAGTCGGTCATTTCCTCTCTATTCGGCTCCTCCATCTCGAGTTCCAGTCCGAAGAAATATGCTTGCTAAAGGGATGAGAATGCATGGACAATCTACCGTCATATTACCTTGTCTAAAACATGTGTTCTACAATCAACATGTTCCAAGAGCCAATCGAGAAGATCATCCAGGATCTATCCCCAAGTCCACATTGCATCATTTGCAACAAGCATTAAGCCTAGGCAGCTTAAGTATTTAAAATATGGGGGATTCCATAAATTTCTTTAAAGGAATGAACAGTTTTACTTAACTCTACATTTGTATTTTACGTGTCATAGAGTTCTGAGACCTGAGGAGGAGCCTTTCCTCATACTTGGATTGGGAGACGAGAATCATGAGATCGAGTTTACTAGATCCTAGGTTCTACGGTCCTTGTATCTGGATCACCCGAATGACATGCGAGAGACGATTAATATCTGAGGATTAGATTTGCTCTAATTGGCATCGGTGGTGTCAGCGACGAGCAGCAGCTGTGGCGTTCTATCAAAAGCTTGGCATCAGTGGCAAGTTCAGAAGAACGAGGAAGATGAAGAAGAATGGAACGGGGCAGACGAAGATGCACATCGGAGATGGAGAAATGAATTTTGGGTTTGGATATATGGAAGGTCAAAATAGATATTTTACATATATTTTATTTTATAAATTAAAAGTGTATTTCCGTCATTTTCAGCAATTCAAACTCAAACAACTTGTTAGTGGAACTATCATCAAATTATCAATATTTGACACCCCATTTCTCCATTTCTTTCTACAATAATAATAATAAGGCCTACACATTTCCTTTCCTTTTTAATATCTTGAAGATTATATGGTCCAGATGTCAATGGTATTAACAAGAAAACAAAAAATCTGTTTACTGAAATAACATATGAATATGTTGAATGCTCTAAAGGAACGAATTTGTAACACATAGATCTCTGATAAACTAATTCAGACCGTGTTTTATTAGCTTAATCTGAGCTAAATTAAATTGTAAAATCTTTAAAAGGAAATATTGCATCAGATTCAACAAATCACAGATAAACAAAGGTTTCGATTCAAAAACATCAACACATTCAGTATGGAAACTTAGAGGAGTAGAGGCTTACTGGTGGAGCCAAGGTTTGCCGGCAGCGTGGAGAGATTTACCGACGGATGACCTTCTTCTCCTATGCGGCACGTTCACCTCACGCTCAACCTTCTTCTCCAATTGGCGCGTGAATCTGACCGGTCACCACACGCATAGGCGGAGCAGCATCGAAGCAGAGGCAACATCATCGCAGTGAAGCCATCGCAGAGGCGATTTGCATATTTGTCCAGTGGTTGCCATTTTTTCACCTGAGGCAGTGTCAAAGCAAAGAATCGCCATGAATTGCAGCACGGCGACCTAGGGCACATAACGGCGGAGCCATCGACAAGTTCGCCGGAGGAGAAGAAATGCTGACAGAAAACGGAGACCGGGGGGGAAAAATATGGCAGAAACCAATGGAAACCGGTGGATAGAGCAGATCAGCGAGAATCCGGTGAAAAATTAGCAAAAATCTGACGTCCGGTGGTGGTTGTCGGCTTCAAGTGGTGGTTACCGGTGGGAGGGGAGGAAAAAAGAAAAAAGAAAATTCTGGACATTTTGGTTATATTTATAGTATTTTGATAACTAATTGAAATTTATATTAATTGCATAATAGACCCTGCCTAAAGTTTCGGTTGTCTAATACAAAAATTTGCGTAAGCAATAATACTATCATATGTGATATTGTTGGATTTGTCAGAACAAGTAATTTTAAAAAGTAACTTTGTGTTTTGCCGATATTATACGTAGTTAAACATATTAACGGTCAAATATGTTTTTTGATAACCGTGAAAAAAATTCTATGCAATTTATTTCGAAACGGAGGGAGTATTGCCTTTTATAAATAGATAATACTAAAATATTAAATATATGTTGAACTAAAATTAAGAAATAATAATTCACACTTATTAAATTTAATGTAAATTAAATTTTACTTCTATGTTTCTATAATATTATTTATTTTTAGATTATAATTTTAAAATATAGCTTTTAATATTTTAATTCAATATAATATAATTAGATGAATAAGTTTTTGATTGTGAATCTAAATAATACATGAGTCCATCTCTTAAAAGACGGTCTTTCCATAAGTCATGGAAAGACCAATGTTTAAAGTGCAAATTAGAAGAAATAAAGATAAAAATTTTGGGTTACATGAATCGGATTATAAATTTTCTAACTCCTACACGTTGCATAATAAAATTTTAATATTACAACTAAGACCTTTTACCTTTTATTGTTCTGATTAAACTCCGTCTTTCCATAAGCCTATAGAAAGACCGTCTTTCCCAAGACTTTGCCCTAATACATTCAAATTAGGATACAAATATTATTTTAAAGAGTGGGTCTCCTAACAGGCGGTCTGTCCATAAGCTTATGGACAGGCCACTTATTTCTTACCTTATACACTGCATTTTTTAAATTACATACAAAATTTAAAATTTTTGAAAATATTTTTTATATCATATATTTTTATATTTTCACCTTCAAATACATATTATTACTTGTTTTAACTTATAAAATGCAATATTTAAATTTTATAAAAAATTACAATATTTAAGTCAAATGCCCCTGAGGACTGTCCATAAACTTATGGAAAGACCGCCTTTCCTGAGACTTTCCCTATTTTAAATTTGAGAGTCTGTCTCTTTAAAGACGGTCTTTCCATAAGTCATAGAAAGACCAAGGTTTAAAGTGCAAATTAGAAGAAATTAAACTAAAATTTTTGGGTTGCATGAATACGGGTTATAAACTTTATAACTATGACACGCTGCATAATAAAATGTTAATATTGCAACTAAGACATTTTACCTTTTATTATTTTAATTAAACTTCATCTTTCCATAAGCCTATGGAAAGACGGTGTTTCCCAACGCTTTGCCTAAATTTAAAATTGTAAAATAATTAAAAGTTAAAATCCTAAATTTGGTAATTTAGCGAACTGACGACTTCAATATGAGCGTCTAAATACAAAAAGTCTAAGAGCATTCACAATGGTAGCTTCTTAACCCTACTTTTATTAATAAGGAGCACTCCTTATTTAAGGAGAACATTGTGGAGTTTTAAGAGCATCTCCAATGTTAAGCTACAAGTAGTCGTAGATTAACTTGCCATGTCATCTTTTCAACCTAATGACGTGGCAAGTTACACACTCCCACAATAGTAAACTACATTTATGTGTAGTTTGATAGGTTACACATGTTTTACAATATTCATCTTTATTTTTATTTTAAATATAAGTGTAATATATCTAACAATAATAATTAATAAATTGAGCATTATTGTTACAATTTAAATTAAATTTATTTAAAGTAAAAAATATACAATATAAAAAGAAATTTAATAAACTATTATGAAAGTGATGTAGAAATAATAGAGTAACGTCCTATGGGACAAAAGATGGCAAAATCAGCACCAAGGAATAAACGAAATACAAAAGAAAAATATGGCAAAAAAAAGTACAAGTGTGATTGATGAGGTGGAGTGAGTACAAAGATATACAATTGAAAAAAACTTACTTTGGGTCAGGATGCCATTCAAAACAAAAAACTTCGATAGCAATATTTTATCAGGATACATCAAGTATGGATGAAAAAGCTAAAAAAGATCACGAGTAAATATGCGAAATCATTAGAACTAAGTATGGAATGTCTTGATAGCATATTGAGGTATTTTTTAGTTAATTTTATATTTTAATTTTGAATTTAGACAATGTAATTTTAGCAAAGTCTTGGGAAAGACCGCCTTCCATATGTTTATGAGAAGATGGGGTTTTATTGAAATAATAGAAAGGTAAAAGGTCTTAGTTGCAATATTAAAAATTTATTATACAACTTGTAGTAGTTAGAAAGTTTATAACCTGGTTCATGCAACCCAAAATTTGTATCTTCATTTCTTTTAATTTGCACTTTAAACCTTGGTCTTTCCATGGTTTATGTAAAGATTGTCTTTCAAGAGACTGACTCTGTAATTTTATATAATTTCACAGCATACTTTTCTATATTTATTATTTTTAAAACATATTTTATTGATTATTTCACAAGGCAAAGTCTTGGGGAAAACGGTCTTTCCATAGGCTTATGGAAAGACGGGATTTAATTCGAATAATAAAAGGTAAAAGATTTTAGTTGCAACATTAAAAATTTAGTATGCAACATGTGGTAGTTGTAAAATTTATAACTCGGTTCATGTAACCCAAAAATTTTATCTTCATTTCTTCTAATTTACACTTTAAACCTTGGTCTTTCCATGACTTATGGAAAAACCATCTTTCAAGAGACGCACTCATTTCACAATTCTATTTATGCTCGAGAAATAAAATGAAATAATATTTCATGTGAAGATTGTACACAGTATGGAGATTATACTACACTATTAGAACTAAGTATGAAATGTCTTGATAGCTTATTGATGCAGTTTTTAGTTAATTTTATATTTGAATTTTGAATTTAGACAATGTAATTTTATATAATTTTCACTATATACTTTTCTATATTTATTGTTTTGAAACATATTTTATTGATTATTATACAATATGACAATTATACTACATGATCCAACCAAATTATATGTGAAATACACTTTCTACATTTGAAACATTAAATGCAGCAAAGCAACCTGCCTCCACATGCTACAACTAATTTCAAGCTGATGATGATGTGGATTCTGCAACATCGGTAGATGCTGCTATAATTTGTAGAATTTTGCAAGCATGCCCAAAAACACCACAGTTAGAGATGCTCTAAGAACCACTTCTTAATAAGGAGTTGCTCCTTGTTTAAGGAGTGAGTACCTCTTTATTTGTGCAATGTCAACCAATCAATGATTGATACTTTATTTTATAGTTTTAATTAATTATAATTTGAAATGAAAAAGAAGTGTTTAAGAAGTGCTTTTCATTGTTGGTTGTTAGTTCTTACATATTTTTTTTATCAAAATCCATGATGTGACACTTAAAAAATATCCCTTAAGTCTAGTTACATTGTGAATGCTCTAATTGAATCCCCCACTACACGTGTCATCCACGTCAGATTGACCCCACTAAAATAATTCTTGCATTGGAACTTGATTTTAAATTTTCAAAATATCAATCTTTTACGTCTTTTGATGTTTTGCAAGAAGAGACTTGCATTGGAGATGTTCTGATCATTGTTCTGAATTTATATTTGTCTGTCATTATTAGATGTTAATTAAGAAAGAAAGAGCCCAAAAAAGGTAACATGCTTTTTTGCATGGAAATGATTTTGAACATCCAAGTTCTCACCTGGAAGACAGATTGGTGCCAATGAGGCAATGAGAGTCCACATTAGTAATAATTCAGTTATTAATAATAATCATAATTTTAAACTATGAGCTGTAAAATTTGTGTCAAACTAGCACACAAATAGTAATACCAGTTGGATTTTGGACCAGCCAACCCATCTTTTGGAAACGTGATTCTTTTTCTGACACTAACAAATTACATTAAAGCATTAAATACCTTCGTACCCTCAGGTCCTTTGGTAATTGAAGATATGATCACCAACTTTTGAAAATGCTCATATAAGTCCATTTTATTACACTCGTCACATTTTTAAGTCACCCTTCTTCATTTGTGTTTGATCATTATATATATATATATATATATATATATATATATATATATATATATATATATATATATATATATATATATAATATCATTATCTATAAGTTAAATCCCTCTTATATATATTTTAAATATTAAGATTATATATGTCGTTATTTCGTGTAACTAAAGTTATTAATTGTCAAACATTACTCGAGAAAGTTGTGGTCGGCAGTAGCCACTTCAGTCTCGTGGTGGTCGTGGTGGAGAGACGACGTGAATCGTTGGACAACGCTAGACAAACGGGATCGGGGCTACGCTCAGTTGCCCAGATGGTTTGTTCAATAGTGATGATGGGTTGTGGGTTGTAGTCAAAATAAATCATCCAGTAATGGGTGCATGTCCGACCAATTAAAAAAAAGGAAAATAGATCTTGTGGTAACTCGTATTCGTCGAATGGAGATTTTTGGTGAAAAACGTAGTTTCTACTGGTCTGGAGCACCACATTTGTGGTTGTTTTAGGAAAATGCCTCCTAGTCGGTGCCTACTTATGGGTTCTAGATGGTTTTCTTTATGGACTGGCTATTCTGGATGACAACAGGGGTTCAGTTTAAGAGAAAAATGTGTTTATAACCCTACATAATTGATATGGGTGCTAATGTAACCTTCGAGTGTATGAAAGTGCCTATATAACCCTAGATAATCAGTGAAAGTGCAAAACTAATCATTCTGGCAAAATTTGGCTAGAGTTCTATGAAATTACTCTTTTACCCCTCTGGAAAAAAGAATAAAAAGTTAAATGACTGTAATGCCCCTAAACCCCTAACCGTCTCTCGTCTTCTTCTTCTTGTCTACCTTCGCTCATCTTCTTCTTCTCATCTTTAGAAAACCTTAGAGCCGACATCTTCTTCTTTGCCGCCTTCTTCATCTTCTTCTTTGCTGCCTTCTCCGTCTTCTTCTTCTTGTTCTCGTCCCATTTACGTTCGCCTTCTTCTTCGTCGTCTTCGTCTTCTTCTTCCGTGGGAAGGCGGCATGGCTAGTGAGGTGGTTTTGGAGGCGCTAGAGTTTTGAGGCGGCGGTGGGACTAGGGTTCCACGGGGTGGTGGTTGTGGCAGTGCGGCGGTCGCAGCAGTGGCAGATCAATCTGGTGGTTGAGCGAGGTTTTCAAATTGATCAGTGGTGTGGTGATGTGGCGACGATGTTGATGTGGTGAATCAGGTTGGGTTTGGTGGTGCGATGGTCGACGAGGATTATGAAAATGGTGGTGGCGAGGTTTCAGATCGATCAGGAGCACCAACGGTGGGTTGCAGTGCACTGGCGGTGGGTAAGGGTAAAATAGTCCACACAATTTCAACTTTTGGCTTGAGGGACATTTTTGTCATTTTAAGTGCAGTTAACGGTATCCATGTCAAGGTCGACATCATAAGTCCCACTTTAGGGCTATATTGGCACTTTCATTTAATAGTTAGATTTTTTTTACTTTCAAATCATTAGGGTTATATTGCCACTTTCACAACTATTTACGGTTACATTTGTATATTACCTTTATTTAATCTTAATTTTAGTTGTTGCTCTTATTTTCCAGGTTTACTATGGTGATCTCGCAACTTTGGGGAGTTATAGGTGCCTCACCGCCACTGATCGGAAAAATTCGGCGATAGCCTCCAAAACAATTTGAGTCAAAATCTTAGAATTACAGAGTTGTGACAACACGGTGGGGATCATCCTGGACAACCCTGAATAATTATGGAGGCAATGCGGTACCATATTGCTTTAAAATAAAGCGAGCCTACACTTGAAGTTCCTCTAATAGGCGCCTTCCACAGCTGGCTGGAGAAATCCATAAACAACCTCACCAAAACTAAAGAGATGAAGCACATCGGTGAAGAAGAGAAGTTTTTCACTTGCAAATTATCAATATGGCATATTGACTTCAATCCATACATTTCCAATGGATTGAGAGATTCATTTGTGGGAGACTCACCCCATATTGTGTGAGCTAGACAATCTTTTCAAAATTAGGAGGAGTAGTTCTAATTGTTAGTTAGGGGTTGTGCAACCCAAATTTGGCACAATAAGAATATAACACTCTTCAAATCAATGAGAATGAAAACAATGTTTTTAAAAAATAAAATGAATTCACCTATTCCATTCGCAAATGATCCGTTAATTTTTACAGATAATAGATGTGGGTACAATCATACCAGCACTAATGCACCAGATGCCGTAAGAATTCCAAAGTGCGTGCTTGGACGATAATAGCACTAGGATGGGTGATCTACTGGGAAGTTCTCGTGTTGTACCCCTCTCTCCAATAAAAGAAAAAGGAAAATATATAAATATAACCCTATATATAATTGAGAAAGTGCTAGTGTAACCCTGAGATAATTTTTAGTGCAAAAATAACCCTAACTATTTTATATAAGTGCAAATATAACCCTGAAGGCTATATTTTGGAATTGACTGGCCATTTTCGGTCATTGACCGACCAAAAACTACTAAAATGCCCTTTCAGTCTAATACACAGTTTAAAAGATAAAAATGCCCCTTAACCCACCACTATACTGCCACCACCGCCACTGCTCCACCACCTTCACTGCGCCGCCACCACCACTCCACCACCAACACTGCTCCATACTCCTTACTGATCATCCTTTCCCAAGTCCCAGATCGGAAAATCGTCAACCAGCCCTAGCCCCGTCTCCTCCTCAGCTCCGCCGACCACCACCATTAACACCTATCCCCACTCACTAGCTCCACGCCACCTCCGCCACCATCGCCCACCATTTCCGACGTTGCTCAGCCAAGTGCCAAAAAATTGAGGCCCATCCTAGCCCTGCCTCCTCCTATGCCCTTGCCTCCCATCGCCGCCTCCTTTGCCCTAGCCTCCCTCCGCCTCCTCCTCAGCTCCGCCGACCACCATCACCAACATCTCTCCCTGCTTGCCACCCTACAGCCCCCCATCATCTCCGCCACTATCGACCACCATTTTCGGCACCGCTATCTCTAGGATTCTCATCTCCACCAGCATCCGTCGTGCCACTCCACATCGTCGGGCCTTCCTCGGTTCTTCGCCGCTGTGAAGCTGACTCCTAGCCAAGCAATGAAGACACCTAATTCCGAGCTCGAGTGGCAACTTTAACTTGTAGGTGGTTGACATCTCCGACCAAACTCGACTTAGCAAAGCTCGAGTGGCAACCATTTTCTCCGGGATTCTCATCCCCGCCGTGGTGGAGCAATTGGTAGCAGTTTGGAAAAGAGATAATTTTCTAAGGTTAGTATCAAAACTTCAATTGGTAGCAGATCGGCAATTTGGGAGCATATTTCAATTGGTGAAAGAGAAGATTGGTAGCAGTTTGAGCGATTTGGGAAGATGGCTAGAGAGGAAAGAGAACGGAGGGAGGAGAGGTTGAAGTTGACTTTTCACCTAATTTCGACCTCAAATTGTCGGAAAATGTTATATTTGCACATAAACTAATTATGTAGAGTTATATTTCCACTTTCATGAATTATGTAGGGTTATACACGTATGCACTTCGGTGAAAGAGAAATGTAATGGATGGACAGTGAAATGGCCGTTAGTATTAGAAATATAGGGAAAAGCAGGGGACGAGAATTGTAAATAGGGAGAGAAAGATGAAAAATGGGAAAAAGACAAGTCATATTAGGCTGTCAAACAATATTCAATCTTCCCTTCCCTTCCCCCACAACCAAACGCAGTCCGCCAGCGACAAACTCTTCCTAAAACACACACCGCCCACGGAGGAGCTTCCTCACACAACACACCAAACCCTAGCCCTAAAACACACGCACGAAATCACCGACCATCTCCGGATCATCCCACCTCGCCAAGATCTTATTTTTGCGGCGGACCAAAATAAGCTCAGCATTTGAGGTGCCCCAATCTCCAATCTTGTGCTTCCGTACCAATGCATGTGATGTGGTTTTTGTTTTTTGATTTGGGTTTTTCGTTTGATCAGCTGGTGTTTGTGTGAAAAGATAAATGATGCGAGAGAAGCGTGGAGAAATAGTTGTTGTTTTTGTTCTATTGATCTTGGATTGGGAGATGGGTGAAAAGGGGGTTGGAATGAGAATGCGGCTGTGTTTGTAGCTTTTTGCTTTTGAAGAAATCGATTTTTTTGAGATGTGATTTTTGTTGAATCTCCTTCTGTGTGATTTTTGTTTGAATCTTGCTAAGTTAGTGTCAAGAGCATTGGATGAGCTGCTGTTGTGATGTTTCAATGCGGAAATGGCTAATTGTTGTATGTAGCAGCATTAGGTCGAAGACTTGATGTGTTCATTGGTTTTGCTTCATTTGAGACAGTTACTGCCTTAGACAATACTTTTTTTTTCCCCTTGTCTTCATTGCAACATCATTGAGAATTCCTTTTATCTTTGCAGGGACTGGTAGTGCTCGGCCTATGTCTAGTTCTAAGGGCTCTCCTGCCATTAGAAACACGATGTATGGTAGCAGGAACTCTCTCTTGCCTCCCAAAAGTCCATTCCCTAGCCCAGCCCCGGCATATAGTGATTATGTTCCAAGTTCAGTTATTGGGCAAAAAGGTACTACGAAAGCCCGAGAAGGGAACCCAAACCATCAACGAACTTCCTCTGAAAGCTTACTGATAGACGAACAGCCTTCTTGGTTGGATGAACTCCTCAATGAGCCAGAAACCCCAGTGCGTAGAGGTGGTCACCGACGATCATCAAGTGACTCTTTTGCATACATTGAGGCAGCTAATGCTGCCGGCTTAGATTTCATGACTCAAGATGACATCAGATTCAATAATCTGATGCCTGCATCCTCTTGGGGACCTCAAGACTTTGATCATTTCAGAGATGCTCAGCGTCCTTTTGTTCCAGAGGTCAATGCTTTCACAAAGCATAGAAATCGGACATGGGATGCATCTTCAAACTCTATAACTCATCTTCGTGGCATTCCTCCTGGAAACACTCTTCAAAGCCCAGGAACATATCGTCCTCAGCAAGAAGCAGAAGTTTTTCCTGTCGCTGCTTCTGATAAGCAGGACAGTGACTCCAGCCATCAGGATCTGAAAGGGTCTTTTGAGAAAAAAGATTCTTCTAATGGAAAGCCTTCTACATGTGAAACAGACACCAAGCGAGCAAAGCAGTAAGTTTACTTATTCGACTACTTGAATTTGGTTTTGCCTATGAAAGTGCATGTTGTATTGGTCATGCTTTTGTTGGTGGATCTAAATGACAACTGGATTTTATCACTTTTTGTTCTGCCTGCAACTCATTTGCATAAAAGTTGCGTTTGGTCTGTAGTTATTTTCAACTATTGTGCGTCTGTACCATGCTCTCCTTGGTTTGTAATTATCAGGGAAAAGCTTGGAGCTATGCTTCACATCCAGTTATGATTGCTGCAAAACTTTTCCTGCTGGTTGATGCTGATTAAAATGCTGGAAATTGCAGGCAATTTGCTCAGCGATCTCGGGTTAGGAAGTTACAGTACATAGCTGAGCTGGAAAGGAATGTGCAAGCCCTACAGGCAAGTATATCATTATGCTGTTTTATACATAAAAGAAATAGTAGAACACTACAAGTTGTTAACATGTCTCATATCTGACTTTATTGACGATAGGTAGAAGGTGTAGAGGTTTCTGCTGAGCTTGAGTTTCTCAATCAGCAACATCTTATTCTGAGCATGGAGAATAAGGCTTTGAAACAACGTTTGGAAAATTTAGCTCAGGAGCAACTAATCAAATTCGGTGAGTCTATTTTTGTGGTGGCTGCTCTTTCAATCAAAAACTTTAATATAAAATCAACAGTTCTCTCTACCCATGAACTTCTAGAATTCCTTTCATTGTACTGGTGGGACTGTGATGATTCGATCATAATAAATTTGGGTATTGATTGAAAGATTGTGAGCTAAAATAGGTAAAGATCAAAAGCCAAGGGCTCATATTACTGTTCTTTTCAGTTCTTCGTATGTCTAGTGTATCTGAAACACTACCATTAAATTGCTGATGGTGATAGAAAGTTATAATTTGCTTTCCGGTAACCAAGATTGTGAATGCCTTGTGTAGTTGAACACGATGTACTGGAGAGAGAGCTAGGAAGACTGCGAGCCTTGTATCAGCAGCAGCAGCAGCCACTGCCACTACAACCTCAAAAACATCAGGCTCCTGGTCATCAACGCAGAGGCAGTAAAGATTTTGATTTACAGCATCAGATATCTGGTCATCAACGCCAAGGCAGTAGAGATCTTGATTTACAGCTTGCAAACCTTTCTCTGCAACAACAGAAGGATACCAGTTCTGCACGCGATCACATTCCTCGCCAACTTAACATCTGACTGTACATATAGCTAGGACCTTTGCTGCATTGCCTCCGGACAGTTAACTAATTTTGCCCCGGCAGTGACGAGAATCAAGTGGAGTGCACTTAGTTATGATGTTCCAGTTGTTATGGTTTAGGCCATCGCCTTGTATCATCAGGAATGCTGAATATTCCGGTAATAATCCTGTTTAACTTAGTTTATTCGCACTTTTTTGCAAGTTCGTTTAATCTTGTAGTAGTCCGCTAGTGCACCTGGTTGTCAGTGCCACTAAATTAACGATTTGGCAGTTGACTAATCTGAGGTGGTTATCCGAAGAATTTGATCACTTATATTGTAATACTTTTCTGTTTATTGTTTTGACGAACTATTGTAACCTTCCCTTGATAAGCCAAGAGATGCCATTTTGGTCTCTATATTCGATGCGTAAACGTTTTTTTCACGAAGTTAATTCGCTGTCCTTAATTTTGCTCTCCTTCCAGTTAATCAGATCCGTATATTTGGCTTGTTGGCCGGTTTGGTCAATTTTGATTAGCTATGAACTCAGCAACACGCTATTTTAATCATTCGTCTCTCGGTTGAAAAGATTTGTTACATTGTTGAAAGTTTGACACTAATTCATAGAGAAAAAAGTTGGTCAGATCATTTTGATATAATCTTTATCAAACACAAATTAAACATTGCCACATCATTATACATTTACATTATGATTGAACCACTCACACTATTATTTTTCTCAAGATTTATGCATTGAATGTAATTATCTAAACTCGTCATAATATAGGTTATTGACCTAATTCTCGATCATCTTATACCTAGTTGCTTCCGTCATTGTTAAATTCTTGTCAAGGAGCGCATAGCTTGAATCCTCGACTCTTACGTTTGGAGCAGTTAGCAGGATAGAAAAGAATCGGGAGGATAGAGATAGTGAAAGAGAGAGAGTACATATTTCTCGAGAAAGAAAGAATACAATTCCGTTACAATATCCAACTGTTTTTCCCGCCTAAATTTTTATCTCTACTGTCATGACTCAAACGACATCGTTACAATTACAACTTCAATTCCTAAATATTTACAACTAGCTCCCTTTATCATGACAGATTTTATCGTACTCAACTTTAATAAGCTATAATTTCCTTTTGAACTGGGCCGGAGAACATATGTTGTTAATAAGATGAATCTATCTAGTATATCAATAGTAAATACACCAAGAAAAGAAAATGATAAAAATTTGAACTTATTAGAGATATTTAATATTGACTAAATTATTTTTTTGGTCCCCTACAAAGTATCTTTTACTATCTTTTGGTCCCCTACAAAGTATCTTTTACTATCTTTTGGTCCCCAGTTGCAAAACCACCGTTAGATGGTACCCTACAAATTCAAAACATTGTTTTTGGTCCCCAAACCCACTTTCCGGCCAGATTTTTGGTTTTCAGGCGCACGTGCCGGTCATGTGCCATTTTTTTCTGGTAAGGGGTAATTTGGTAATTTCACAAACACTAATTTACTGAAATTGGGGCGAACACTAATTTCACAAACACAAAAAGACAAAAATACCCATGGATTTTAAACTAATTTTTTTTACAAATACACCCTGGTCTGAAATGCCACCACTTATCGGCCTCCACACTGCTGCTCTACTTCTACTCTGCCATCTCTTGTCAAAAGACACAATCCCCTCCATTAAAATCTAAAAGGACAACACCACCATCTTAGTGACACCAAATTAGAAAAAGAACATCACCAAATACATCAATACAACAAAGTGTGTCACAATATCTCAACAAACATACATAAGCCACCAGATAGTAGACCGAAAAACAATACCAAATGCTTGCTTGCTTAAACAAATTTCAAACGCCAAATCGAAAACAAAGCTGAAAAACATAGGAAACGCCATTCCCATTGGAAACACTGTCTGCATCAGTAAAAATCCAACTTTCAGAAAGCAGGCAAATCTCAAAACCATACAAAAACAATGTCGAATGGGAGCCTTATGTCAAGAAACCCAAGAACAATATTCTGCACACACATGTAGCAAAAAAAATCGCAGCTTTTAAACTCTCTCAGAAGTCCCACGTCACCGCCGCTCTTCCGCTCCGCCACCATAGCCCAGCCTCTGCCACTAATTCCCACAACCCTGCCCCGCCTCGCCCCAACTTCGAGCCCCAACTTAAAATTGGTTGAACAACCACACTCGCCGCCCTGCTCCACCTCCAGCGATCTACCGTTTCGCCTTCCCCCGCCGCCTCATCCCCACGGTGCCGCTTGCCTTCCCCCACCCAAAACTAGGGTTTCTGCTGCTCACCTTCCCCGCGAGGTCTCTGCCACCACCATCCGCAAATCAGAATCGAGAGGCGAAATTGAAAGAAACCCAAGAATAAGTAAAATAGATTTGAGAAAGACGAAGGGGGATGAAGGCAGAATTGAAAGAAACCCAAGCAGAAAAATAGATTTGAGAAGACGAAGGGGGATGAAAAAAATGATTAAATATTTTTAATTTGTGAAATTACCAAATTACCCTTCACCATACCGAAAAAAATGGCACGTGACCGGCACGTGCACCTGAAAACCAGAAATCTGGCCGGAAAGTGGGTTTGGGGACCAAAAACAATGTTTTGAATTTGTAGGGTACCATCTAACGGTGGTTTTGCAACTGGGGACCAAAAGATAGTAAAAGATACTTTGTAGGGGACCAAAAAAACAATTTATTCTAATATTATTGTATATGATATTGTTGGATTCGTCATAACAAGTAGTTTCTAGAAAGTAACTTTTTGTTTACCAATATTATATGTAGTTAAAGATATTAATGGTCAAACGTGTATTGGAGACTGTGAAAAAGATTCTGCAATTTAATCTGGGACAGAGAGAGTAAAAGAAAACCATCGAGATCTGGTGTACTTTGTGGTCCAAGGTAAAAAACCATGTTTTTTAAGTTGGGTAAAGTGCATATATAACCCTATATAATTGACGAAAGTGCATATATAACCATGTGATAATTGAAAGTGCAAATATAACCCTAGATATTTAGGTTAGGTGCAAATATAACCTTCTCCGGCAGATTTAGACCGGAATTGGGCGAAAAGACTATTTTGCTCCTTTGTAATAAAATAAAAATTGAAAAAGCATTAAAATTCTTTTGCCCCTACCCATTTTCTTCTTCATTTATCTTCTTCGCTTTTTGTAACTTCAATCGCCAAACTTCAATCACGCTCTGCACTTTTGTCGATTTTCTGGCGCTTGGCTGAGCGGCATCAGAAATGGTGGCGGATGGTGGCGGAGGTGGTGTGGGACTAGGGTTTCAGTGTATGGATGGTGGAGAATATGAATCGGCGGTGGCAAATCCCACGTCCTCGTCGGAGCGAGCCACTGCGCGTGGTGGTTGGAGAAGAACACGAATCAGCGGTGGAGAAGAATGGCAGCGGAGAGGGGGAGGGGGAGGGGTAGGCCGATTCGTGTGGCTATGGTTTCAAGATACGGCAGTTTTAGGTCGTGGCGGTGGAGAAGAATGACAGCGGTGGAGAAGAATGCCGCAGTGGTCGGAGAAGAACACGAATCGGCGGTGGAGAAGAATGACAGCGTTGAGGAGAACAACTAATTCGTGTGGCTATGGTTTCAGGCGGCGGTGAAGGAGATTTAGATGGCATTTTTCGGCAGCATTTTCCAATTCGTGCTCCCGCGGCGTTTTCCAATTCGTGTTCGGCACTGCTGGTTTATGACGAGCACCTGGATCATAGGTCTCTGTCTTTTGAGGATGCAAGCAGCGCAGAGGAATCTCCAGATGAAATGAGGATATTCTTAGAAGCAGTAAATGATGTAGTGCCTTACATTGGACAGAGGTTTGCTACTCATGAGTTTTACAACGATTTTGGCAAAATGCTGTGGCTTTTCGATTCGGCGTCATCGCACAGAGGATAAAGATAGCGTGGGAAAAGGGCTAACGAGTGAGCTTGAGAGGTGTGTTCAGCCTGGGTATTTGTCTTTCATTGAGAAGGATGTAAGGAATTTACTGCAGTCGATAAGAAAAGTGGATCCAAAGTATGAGAACATAGACTTATTAAGAACTGATTCGTGGTGGCGTTTTCCGGAGGCATTGGCGCTTTCCAGCGGCGGTGGTTTCAGAGGGTAGAGGAGGCAGTGGTGGTTTCAGAGGGCTCTAGGGGCATTCTTGTCTTTTAAAATTTTGTACTAAGTGGGAAGGAGATTTTGGTCATTTCCTATTGGTCAATGACCGGAACTGGCCAGTCAATGCCGGAATACTGACTTTAGGGTTATATTTGCACTTATGTATAACAGGTAGGGTTATATTTGCACTAAAAAATAACGCACGATTATATTTGCACTTTCTCCAACATATAGGGTTATATTTGCATGTTACTTCTTCCATGTTAACATGTCTGATCAGTTTTATGTTATCTGTATTCTTAATTACCGACGTGATTTTTTTATCAGGTATTTCATTCCTCATTTTCATCGTTGAATAGAGATTGAAAATAGTTTGCTGCCTTATTTCCTATGTTTTGTTCTCCAGTGATCCAGGTACTTGAATTATTTTTAATCTTGTGTATTCCTATTTCCTAGCCTACCTCGCTTCTTTCTCACCGCTTCTTTCTCACACTATTGTGTAAAAAATCTAGTGTCTAAATCCCCATCCTCCAAAAATCTACGTAGATTTTTTTCCAGAGGGTTTCCTCTTCAATTAGTCTTCCAGTGAATTTAGCCCTAACTCTGTGAAGATTTGATCTATCATGTGACATGTTTGAAAAATCATAGATCTTGTCTAGATCTAATGCTAAATCTTTTGTTGATTTATCATTTTAAAGACATCACCGACTTCAGTTTTGTTCCAGTATTTATTTACAACTTTTAATCTTTTTAGTTTAAGTGCCAACCTATTTTGTCCTTGCTCCAAGATTGGTTGAGCCCAACTATCTTCGATTAGTTTTAAGAAAATTTCTCTCTTGAACCACATATGTTGCATCCTAACGGATTTGGAAAGGATACTGTTTTTTGGTCAAGGGTTAGTAGCATTGGATTGTGATTCGAATTTATTCTGTTAAGAATTTGGACTGTTGGCTCATAGTAGATTTGTTTTGGAACCTGATCGATTAGTACGGTCACGGGTCTCAGATCGTCGGTCACAGTTCATGGTTGCAAGCGTCGGAAAAATGGGTCGTTGATCTCGGGTCACGGCTACTCATGGCAATTCATGGTGGCTCACAGGTCGTGGGTTGCATTTTATAGTCTCGTATCACAGATCCACCAAGGAGACTCGAGAACGAGTTCTGAGTCATGGCTCACAATTCGGGGCCACGGTCCACGAGTTACAAGTCACGGTCCACGGTTTTTGAGTCACGTCTCACGCCGAGGACTTTCATAGTCAGCACTTACGGTGATAGATCCTCACGACAGAGAATGTGGAGGTTTTTCACGACAGTATACGGGCCAAACTTTCTTAGAAGACACTCTTTGCAGCGAGGCATCAACGCGACGACGTTAGGTATTTTTTATTCTTTAACGATGCGGCATTGCCATTTCTATCTATATACCTTCAATGGGAGCAACGAACAAAAGGTGCTCGGAAGTTTACCAGCAAGATCGCTAGTTACTCGAAAATTTTTCGAGAATTGCCTTCTATTTTTTTTACTCAAACGCAACATAAATTAATGCATCAATATGATTCAACGCTAAAATATCCAGCAAAATAACAACCATAATCCATTATCCAGTACCGATATAACACTAAACGAAAGCCAGAATGCTCCTCGATAGACTAAACATAGTTCTTAAAGCATAAGAGTAAGCAAAACCCTCCATAGATGGACATCATCTAAGCAAAACCATCCTCATGCGCTTCTTCTTCCACCTAGCCCTCATGGCGTCGGACTCGCTACTTCTTCCAGATGCCCGGCGAAGATGGACTCGCGACGAAGAAGGGTGAGTTGAGTGGAGTAACCTTCTGTTTAATTGATCTCTTAAAGATCACATCTATCTGTAATCATAATTGTGTGAAATTGAACTTTAACGAACAGAGATGAGAACCTTATAAACCATCATCTTAGTTACAATTGATATTTTTTTTTGAGAAAAAAATTGAAAACTAAATAAGATTTTGGTTAAATCTTAAATTTGCAAATCCTAATAAAAATTTATAATCTGACAAAACCAAAATTTCACAATGCATCCCACTTGTCCTTGCCCATTCCCCAACTATCAATGGCTTCAACTAAAATAAACCAAAAGATATGGGCTCGAGGAGAATTAAATTCCGGGATATTGAAAATTTTTTACCAATATCTTATTAGTTCTCAAAATATATAATTTGATAAAACCTAAGTCCCAAATCGTAGAATTTGATTTTCTAGAGCCCATATCTTATAGTTTCAATTTAATTGAAGCCGTTGATGGCTGGGGTATGGGCAGGACAAGTGGGATACATTGTTTTTATATTTCACCATCAAATCCCCTCAATTTTCGTCAAACTTGACGAACCACTCCAACAACCCACATTTCAAATGGAATATCAACAAATTAGAGTCAATGACTCAATGCGAGGCTAACCAATAAACTTGACAAAAACATCAAATACCAACGCCAAGTGTGTAGGTGTTTTATGAAACACAAGTTTATTTAAGTATAATTGGATTCGAGTAGCTGTGAGTTTGGAATGTTATAACAAGTTTGGTGGTGCGGAGTGCACACTTGTATAAACTATCTACGAGCTTACAATTTCAGGATAAGTATTAAATTTGCTTTAGTCTGAATATTGATGACTAATATATTTTGTCCTGGTGTGGAAAGATTTATTATTTCAGAATTTATTATAACTCTGATGTGGTGATGCGTATTGCCCAACTTCTCTTTGATGGAAAAGATAAGGACGATATACTGAATGTGGCATTGCAATGTGAAAAGATGTATCTGCATCGTGTGAAAAATTACATCATTCAGAATTTATAATTCTGACCGGAACATAATTTAGTGTGGAATGATGAAGTGTTGTGTCTTTTCACGACATTTGTTTCCTATATATAGAAGCATATGCATGCACAGAATAGTGACAGGAAACTAGGAATTTTTCCAGACATATATATATAACCAAAAACACAGAAACTCATTAGTATTCTTCTGATTCAAGCCTAGAATAGGAGGGATTCTCGATTGTTTTATCCTCGAAGGGAATTCGTTTAACCCACTGTAATAGGGTCGAATTACTCTTTAAGGAAAGCGTACGTAACACGACTCACATCGATATCCAAGAAAAGTTTCACCACAATCATCCAAGCGTGATTTTGTCATTCCATTGGAATGCATTATTACAGCTTTTACCCCAACAAAGTGTGTAAAATGATAAATAAAGAAAGAAGTAAACTAAATGATGGTGACTTAATTATAATAATCTTAAACTTGTACATTGTAGCGATGGGAGGGGGATTATTCGTAGAGTATTTAATGTAGATTTTGCAAATATAAAAATAATATACTCTCTTAATTTTCCTACTTCATTATATATCAAGAAATTAGATATTGTTAAGATTGTAGAAAATTATGTGTTAAATTTTTTGTGTAAGATCTTGCTGCATTCATTGTATTGTATATTTTCATAATGTCTATTTTTCTTAATTTTTTTCTATGTGTAATTTAAAATATTGAACTTTAAAATCATCAATGAATAGTTCAAAAAGAAGTTGTATGACACTTATAGAGGGACGAAGGGAGTACATAGTAAATCTGTTTTTATAATATATATTTTTTGTTATTTTTTTTCTATGGGTAATTCAAAATATTGAACATTTGGATGAATCGTCTCTAGGGCGTGAGTTTATAGGGTTCCCGTTTTTTTTTTCTATTAAACTCAATTTTGCGCAATGTGAGATTACAACATGTGATGTTGGATAAACCCAGTGTAGACGCTAACTAAATATTACAATTCAAATATAAAGCCTTGATGGCTAAAAGAGAAATACACAAAGGTAATAGTTGATATTACACTACTAGGCAAATGCCTATGTGGCAATGAGAAGAACAAGCTAGGGTTAAGTGATTATCACTGTGTAGCATCTTATAGCCACAATCGCATCGATCCGAGACTACCATCAGGACCAACCACCATGAAGTACCAAATGAAACACACTTAAAATAATTCGTCCACACTTTTGATCAAACACCAAAAGAAATCAAAACTACGTAAATAAAGCTCCTCATTTGAAGATCTAGTCTGTCTCCATTTAACCCGTTAAGACCATTCCCATAAACAAGGAAACTAAAACCAGTCATTTTAATTGTCAAAAATATTTGTCATCGGTGTATAGAAATCACTTATAATGTGTAGAATTCCTCTAACTTGATCCAAAAGGCTCTAAAGACAATTCAATCAATTTAAAACTATAGTTGGCATGAAAATCATATTGGGTCAAACTCTACAAATCTGAATTAAATCCTCAGAAAAACATCATAGTCAAAAATAGTATTTTAAACGACTTTGAATTGAATTTCTCCCCACTATCTCTTTGGATATCAAATATAAAGTCAATCAAACTTTAGCGTACTACGGGCTTCCGGAAAAAAAGTATCGACACAGATAATCCCTATCTTATACCAAATCAAAAACCAATTTAAATGCTGCCCTTTTTTCAAAAACAAAGAAACAAAAACTTTTAGAAAAAGAAAACTAAATTTAATATATGAAAATACATAATTAACAGCCTCCCACCTTGAAAATTTAATGAACACAAAAGATTGAAGAAAACAAAATAAAAGAGAAATACTCATCCAAAACCATGACCTCCCAGAAAAGTTGCAAAAAATCGATAACCTGGCAAAAATAATTTAGCTACCAAATCTGATAAGAATTTTTATTCCCATTTTTTGCCGTTGTCTTGTGGGGTGTTCCGATGAGAACGACACCATGCCGTTAAAAACTGTTGTACCCTACATGCCCGTTGCAAAATGACCGTAGCAAGAGAAATCTTTAAACTGGAGTCCATAACATGTCGCCTTGGACCCAAGTTGACTTGCCTTGACTTGTCGTTTGACCTATCACCTGACCCTAGTTGACCACTAGATCCGCCCGATCTTGACCCATGAACCGACCTGAATCTCTGTCTCCAACGAATCTACTGGAGCCCACGTCTCCATATCCGACAGAGGTCTTCATCTCTGGTCTACATCTCCAGCGGATCTAGTAGAGCCCACGTCTCCATCTCCGACAGAGGTTTTTGTCTCTGGCCTGCATCTCCGGCGGATCTAGTAGAGCCCGCGCCTCCGTCTTCGACAAAGGTCTTCATCTCCAAAAAAGAGAAGTGTCTTCATCTCCTTATCCAACAGATCTATTGAACCCGCGTCCATCTCTGCCGAGGTCTCGTTCTTAACAAAGACCTCATCTCCGAAAAACAAAGGACGAAGGTGGGATTGGGGTGGGGGCTGCCGGAGGTGGTGATTGACGGCGGCCCCATATGTAGGAAGTATTACTAATGGAAAACCCTGTAGGGAAAAAAAGGCCTTTCATAGGTAAAAAGGCAAATTAGATGAGATAGGAGAGAGTATTATTCGTAGAGGATTAAATGCAGAGTTCGCAAATATAAAAGTAACATACGTAGTAAATTTATATGGTCTTACTAATGGAAAACCTGTTGAAAAGATGAGGCCTTTCACAAGTAAAAAAACAAACCAGAAGAGAACAGAAGAGCAAGGTGATATTCATTTGTATTGTTAAACACAAGTTTTCACATTTTTATCATCAACATCATGGGCGGCCAAAGACTTGTGACCCCAAAAGAATTAAAAGCGAAGGTATTGGTCACATTCCTCAAGGAAGAAATTCAGGTTCCAAGCAGCTTCTTCCACCTTGCGTATCCCAGAATAACTAAGAATAGAATTACACAAAAAGCCGTCATACCCCAAACAATTGGCCAGAAGATCCCATTTATATTGTAGAGGGTACATGGGATGTTCATTCCAAATATTCCAGCTAATACCGTTTCTACAGAAACGGCAAATGAAGCAATGGTCAATGTCAGCTGGAGCTGAATCAATTCGTTTCGCTGATTGTCAAGTTGAATGTTCACATAGTCCTCTGTGTCATCTATGTACTCCCGAACCTACCATTTCCCACAAGTTAGAGAAGCCACGCAATTTAGAAAATACCAGCAATAAAACATAGCATCATCCATCACATAAAAACTGAAAACCTATAACATATACTACCATGAGTGTTAACATTAAAAGACAAACATTCAAAGGATCATACAATATACAACTTGGAAGAAGTTAAGAAGAGAGTGCCCTACAATTTAGAATGCAGTGTTTCTAACATCAAACCAACTAGTACACTTCTTTAAGGCAAGAAACTGACTTCATTTTTTTTCAAGCAGAAAGAAGCATCATGGCAGCACAGAAAAAATAGATGTGCACGCATAATGCTCCAGACTAAGATAAAATCTTCCTTTTCAATATTACCCAAAATCACAATGCTTATCAGTGTGAGGCCCTTCTTTTAAATAAAATGCCACCAATGTGCAATCAAACTACAAAAAGTTATTGAGTGCAGTTCAGTTGTACAGTATCAACACAGAATTTCAAGAAAAATTAAAACTAAAGTAAAACCAACATTACTAGGAATTTACGAGTTTTCCTAATCATTTTCAGATAACTTTTAACTCCCAAAAGGAAAATGAAAGTTCAGACCTACTACATTCAAGATCAAATTACTCACAGAAAGAATTTTATTTCGAGTGCCATCCAACTGCATGAAGTAAGCTTCAAGCAACATTTCCAAATCCTCTACATCGTGATCATTGGAATGGTGGATAGTCAAACTTCCACTTGTTGCAGAATTAAGTCGTTGAAGATGAGGGACAATGCTATTTGTTGCCATTGATCCAAGAAGTGCATCAGGTTGCTGGTTGTGAATCCATTTCCTTGTTAAGTACAACTGGGCCATGTCTTCATTGTCATCCAAAAGGTGCTCAATTTCATCTCTGACCTACAACCACAGAATATTTAACCCTCCATTAGCACAAAGGAAAGAGTACAATACTGTATTAAAAAGTCAAGTGATAATTTAGTGACACAAACTAGGACCAAACTCAACACAACTTCATGTAATATGCCTGAAATGCCAGCAATCAATGCATCTAAAGTAACACAACAATATAAGCAGGGGAGCATAGTCTAAAACTAGTTACTCCAGAGGTTCAGCAAGAACAACATTACATAAAAACATTGTAACAGGTAGTTGATAGTTAATAGGCAGCCTTGGCATTCATCACACCAATCGAATTCAGACATAATGCACTGAGAATTGAGGTGACAGAAAGAAGTAAAGGAGAATAAAACAAGAGCACCATCACAAGCTGTTTGATTTAGTAGTGCACCGTGAAAGAAAAGAAAACGGCATTCTAATTCAGTACTACTCTATTGCAGGTAAATGTATTAAAGAACAAAATCTGAAGGAAAAACAGCAGATTGGAGTCCATAGTAAAACATGTGCAACAATGATGTACTACACTTATACGCAAAGATAAGAGGATACAAATAGACATAGGTGGCATCACACTGACAATCAATCGTTTATGCTACCAAGATCCCTTATCCTAGGAAGCCCTCGAAAACAAAATAGAATAAATTCTTTAATCATGGGATTAACTGGTCACAAATTGAAAAATAGAGTGAATAAATAAGGAGAGGGAGACAGAAGATTTAAAGGGTAATTTAAAACATTCTCATTTCTCAATATGAATATCCTTTATAGAAATACAAGAATGAAGCAGCATGATTACAGGCTTACACAGAAAAAGAAATACCTTTTGGACACGTGCAAGCAGTCGTGTAAGATTGCTTTTCAGACTCCGAACATGCTCAAGATTCTTGGTGCTAACATTCATGGCTAGTTCATCGAGAATGGGATAAGCATCTCTTTCTAGGTCGGAAGCACTATCATCCAAAAACGTACACACCACTTGCAACGCAATCTCGAGAACCTGGAACTCAAATGGAAGCTCTGTACGCATACCTTCAACAGTGTCGGGGACAGGCAACCAGTGGTGGGACAAAGGAGATTGCATCTCCTCATCTTGCGCAACAACTGGACCCGTTCCATTCTTCAATGCATGTATATAAGGAAGCTGCCGCCTGAGCTGATCAACAAATGGAAGAACCTCTTTCCGCAGAGGATCAAGCAACAGCACCTCCTCAGCCGTAACTATAGCTCTTATATACTCTAGATTAACTACCATAGCCTTCTCCCTAGCTGTAGCATATATACAAAACACCTTAATTATGCCTAACTAAAATCAAAATACAACTGAATCATTCTTCCAATTCAGCACACAGCACACAAAATACTACCGAGTCAATCTTCGATTTCATCACACAGCACACAAAATACATGCACACGTAGTATTAAATTGAAGCATTCCTTTATTATACTGCAAAATCAACGCATAATTTAAACATTGACGTAACCAGCAACAAGCACAATTCTGCACAGTTAAAATAAAACAAGATATTACCGAGAATGCTGGAGGAATGGGAGAAGATAGGGCCGAGAATCCTTAGATCACGAGCGGGAATGGAAGCGCGCTTGATAATCACGCTCTTATCGCACTCGATGAGCTCCGAATGCCCCGCGCGATCGAACCTCATCCACAGCCTGGAGGCCCCACCGGCCTTCTTCTTCCCGACCAGAGCCTTCACACAGGTGGTAGTATTAGGAGTACCGCCGCCGACAATCCCAGCGGCGGCCGCGGCGGCCATGGCGAGAGCGCTGGTGGTGGCTTCGGCGGCGTCCGCAGGGCGGGGGAGTTGCGCCGCCGCAGCATTCTTCCTCCGGCGGAAGATCGATTCCCCTTTCTTCCCCATGGCGATATTGGAGGCGAGGAAGGAGGAGAAGTGTGCGTAGAATTTAGGGTTGGAAGGGGGCTTCTTCTGGTTCTGAACCCTCTTTGTCGCCGCCGTCGGCTTCTTCCATAAAGTAGAAGGATAGAACAGAAGAATCCTCTCCCCGACTCCGACTCCGGGAGAGGCACAATTTGATGCTCTTCTTTACATATTCGCTTCCACAATTTTTTATTTTATTTAATTTAAATATTTGTATTAGGAGCCCGTCTTTTGAAAGATGGTAGATCACGTGTAAATTAAAAGAAATGGAGATAAAATTTTCGGGTTGCATGAATCGGATTATAAATTTTATAACTACTACATATTGCATTATAAAGTTTAATATTGTAACTAAAACCTTTTACGTTTTATTATTCTAGTTAAAAACATCTTTCCAAGACTAGTGGTTGCGTATCTTCTGCCTTTATTAACACCACATAAAACCCGCCTAAGGTAACTCACACAATGTGAACGCTCCGAAGTTGTTCCTGTTTACATTTAATTTTTTTCATTTACCTTTTTAAAATTATTGCACATACATCCCTTCAGGAAAGATATATTGCATTTTTATGCATGAATACGCTGAATATATTTGTTGGTATGAGCTAAGGGTCACTGTTTTATCCAAACAATTTTTTTAAACCATGTTTCTCCATAAGTCCTTTTTTTAAAACTATGTATGGTGATTTTAAAGGGCTTAATACTATCTCCGTCTCATTTTAAACTGTAATTTATTTAATCAAAACTTCTTCACTTTCACCATAAAATTAAATTAGCATATAAGTATAAATACTCTTGAATGAAATTTTGTTAGATTTGTTATAACATATATTTTCAAAATATCAACTTTTCACAAGTTCTAATTATCATTAAGGAAAGGTATTAACGTTCAAAGATTCTTTTGAGGCAAAAATCAAAGTTTGCAACTTAAAATGGGACGGAGGAGTATCTTGCATTATGTATAGCAAAAAATTATTTTAGAAAATAAATATTCTAAAAAAATGCTGTGGTAAATGTAGCAAAATTTCAAATGATAATTTTTACATTTAGAAATTCATGAATTTTTACCGTCTAAATAACTTTGCTAATGAATAGTGAATTATGACACTTAGAAAGGAATACAAGTGTCATTTTCTCATATTTTAACCACTACATTAACTGAGCTTTCAAACCAATAGATCTTCTGCAAAACTTATTTCTCCCGCTTCTCATTAAGATTGTTATACTAATTTAAATTTTGCAAAAAAATGCTTTTATAACCCTACCTAGTTGACATAAGTGCTAATATAACTTTTCAATATTCGAAAGTGCCAGTATAACCCTACCTAGTTGACATAAGTGCTAATATAACTTTTTAATATTCGAAAGTGCCAGTATAACCCTACATAGTTAGTGAAAGTGTCAATATAACCCTATAAGTTTTAAGGATGTGCTGATATAACCCAACAAACATTATAAATGTGTTGATATAACCCTACAAACATTAGGAATGTGCTGATATAACCCAGTAAGATTGCATAATGTGCTGATATAATCCTACCTAATTTCAGTGAACTATGACGGTCTGGCGAACTATGAGGGTAAAAGTGTCCACCCAATTTTAGAGTTAGCCCAAAGGGTATTTTGGTCAATTTACATAGAGTCAACGCTGGAAAATTGAGGTCAATGCCGGAAAAGGGGTCTGAGGGTTATATTGGCACTTTCATTAACTAGTTAGGGTTATATTTGCACTAAAAATTATCATAGGGTTATATTGACACTTAATCAAATAGATAAGGTTATATTGACACTTTCCCTTAAATTTTTTTAAATTGTGGTCGATCCACTCCTTATATTTTCTTTCAAATATTAAAGTAGAAGAGTTCCACCCGCTAATTACTCGGCCCATCCATTTTATATGTGAATGATGGTGAATGATTTTTTTATGATAGATATTTTGATTGGTGATGGTGTATAGATGAGTGAAAAAATATAAATGGGTGATAATTTACCCGATTGGAACCTGACTCGTTCGTATTCCTTGAATGTATAAAGAAAGCAGAGAATTGTACTGCAATCGAATGAATATTTCATTGACAGAAGGATTCTATAAATACAAGTGTAGTCTAACTAATATACCTATTCTTTCTCTAACTGGGTACGGTCAGTTCCGATACTAAAGGAAACTGAATATTCTACGTATTACAACAGAATAGAATTAGTCAGAAAGGTAAAATAGTAAAACTAGAATTTACACTCTAATACCCTCCCGCAAGCTCATGATCGGGCACGAACAAGAAGCTTGGAACGCAGATCCTTGAACCTAGACGAACCAATGGCCTTGGTAAAAATGTCCGCAACTTGTTCCGAGGAGCTAACATGTCGGACAATGAGAGAGCCATCCTGAACTTGCTCACGAACAAAGTGAAAATCCAGCTTGATGTGTTTGGAGCGATGATGAAGAACAGGATTTGCGGTGAGGAATGTGGCACTAAGATTGTCGCAAAGGACAGTTGGAGGACCATGGTGACCAGTGTTCATTTCTCGGAGAAGCTGCTGAAGCCAGACGAACTCCGCGGCAGCGAAAGCAATGGCACGGTACTCAGCTTCCGTGCTGGACCGTGCGACAGCACTCTGTTTCTTAGACGACCGGCTGATCAAGTTACCACCATAGTAGATACAAAAACCGTGTTGAGAGCGACAGTCGTCCAGGTCCGAAATCCAACCCGCATCCGTGTAACAAATGAGGCGAGTATCCCGGGATGGTCGGAAGAAGAGGCCGGCTGCAATGGTCCCCTTTAGGTAGCGAAGAATGCGTTTGACAGCAAGCCAGTGAGTCTCTGTCGGACGATGCATAAACTGACAAACGCGGTTGACCGCATAGGATATCTCCGGGCGAGTGATGGTCGCATACTGCAAGGCACCAACAATACTCCGATAAAGATGCGGGTCAGGAACTGGATCACCAGAGGCAGTGAGGCGGGAACCGGGAACGGCCGGGGAAGAGATTGGTTTGGCCCCGGCCATATTGCTGCGATCCAGGAGATCCAAAATGTACTTTTTCTGGGACAGGAGAAGGCCAGATTGAAGATGCTGGACGTCGATGCCAAGGAAGAAGTTAAGGCGACCCAAGTCCTTAAGAGAGAAAACCGAGTTTAAGTGGCGAACAAAGTCATCAATAAACTTGGAATTGGAGCCTGTAATGATCAAGTCGTCAACATAAACAAGGACATAGATGACATCAGGGCCATGAGACTTGATGTAGAGAGAAGTGTCGGAGAGGCACTGTCGGAAACCATGTCGAAGAAGCGCCTGACTGAGTTTCTGAAACCAGGCCCGGGGAGCCTGTTTAAGGCCATAGATTGCCTTCTTGAGTTTGCACACATAGGAGGGATGTGAGGATGAGGCAAATCCCGGGGGTTGTTGCATGTAAACAGTCTCCGCAAGATCACCATTTAAAAAGGCATTGTTAATGTCGACCTGGCGAAGAGGCCATTGCCGAGTGACCGCGATGCTAAGGACCAGCCGAATAGTGGTAGGTTTGACGACCGGACTGAAGGTGTCAAAGTAATCCACACCTTCTTCTTGATTGAATCATTTGGCCACCAACCGCGCCTTGTAGCGTTCCACGGTACCATCAGCCTTTGTCTTAACCCTGAAGATCCACTTGCAACCAATAACATTAGAAGTAGAGGGCTTTGGAACTAAGTCCCAAGTCCCATTAGTCAATAAGGCGTTAAACTCTAACTGCATCGCTTGCTGCCACCTAGGGTCTTTGGTCGCTTGAGTGTAAGTTTTTGGCTCAAGGGGAGAAGAGTCACGAGGGACTGGATATTTGGTGGCAATGAGGGCTTTCGGCTTGAGGGAATTAGTGGCGGCACGGGTGACCATGGTATGGTGCGAAGTGTCAGAAGGACGAAAATAGGATGGAGCTGCTTGACCAGAAACCAGGACCAGAGAATCCGAGGCAACGGAGGACGAAGCGGGGACTGACTCCGGGGAGATAGAACCGGGCTGGAGAGGAGCGGACTGAGAAGAGGGGATCGGCAGACCTGGGGATGAGGACAGGGACTCGGTTTGGTGCTGAGACTCGAGCAGGGACTGAGACTCAGGCTGGGACCGAGACACGGACTGAGGCTGGGGTGCGAGGCGGGACGGAGAACCAGGTCTGAGAGGTGCGCCGGGCAGAGACCGAGACACAGACTGAGGCTGGACAGAAGGACAAGCAGGAGTCTCGAATGGAGGAGGAGTGACCGTAGCCGAGCACGGATCAGGCTGGACCGAGGCAAGCAAGGACAGATCATATACTGGAGTGGCCGAGGATGGAGAAAGAGCAAAGTGGTCAGGATAAGGAAACTTAGATTCATCAAAAACAACATGGCGAGCAATGTAAGTACGAGAAGAGGGAGCATGGTAACATAAATAGCCTTTGTGTTTTGCACTGTAACCTAGAAAAATACATGCAACTGACCGAAACTCAAGTTTGTTGTTATTATATGGTCGCAAATAAGGATAGCATAAACACCCAAATGATTTCAAAAATTGGTAATCAGGGTCTCGATGATAGAGACAAAAATATGGGGATTTATGTTGAAGGGTTGGAGTGATGGTCCTGTTGTTTAAATAAACGGCAGTGTGAAAGGCGTGTTCCCAAAATTCGATAGGAAGATGGGAATGCGCCAACAAAGCCAGTCCCTTTTCCACAACAATTCGGTTCCGTCTTTCAGACGCTCCGTTTTGTTCTGGTGTGTGAGGACAAGAAACCCGATGTAAAATGCCATTAGTTTGAAGAAAATTAGACAGGTTCCGATATTCACCACCCCAATCAGATTGAAAAGCTTTTATTTTTGCAGAAAACTGGGTTTCGACCATAGTTTTGAAAAGTTGAAAAATGTTAAAAACTTGAGATTTAGTTTGCAAGAAATATATCCAAGTAAACTTCGTGCAATCATCAATAAATAACACAAAATAGCGATTTCCATATAAAGATGAGACATAAGCCGGACCCCAAACGTCCGAATAAATTAAATCAAAGGGACTGTTTGAAGAAGCATGGGAAGAAGGTAAATGGAAACGATGACTTTTGCCTAATTGACAAGCATCACACAAAGACAAAGATTTATTCGCAGAAAGAGGTAAATTAAAATCAGCAAGTTGACGCCGCAGCACCGACTCATGTGGATGGGCGAATCGATGGTGCCAACAAGCCACAGACGCACGCTCACCGACAAAGACTCTAGGACTGGCAGAACTTGGAGTAACCGGCAGACGATACAAGCCATTTTCAACTACCCCTCGGAGGATTCTCTGGCCCTGAAGAGTCTTAACCAAGCAGTGGTCAGCATGCAGCTCAACATACACATTATTATCCTTACAAAGTTTGGAAACACTAAGAAGATTTTTGGATATTTTCGGAACAACAAGCACGTCTTGAAGATGTAAATGTTTTGAATTAGGGGCAACATGTGATGCAGTTAAAGAATGAACACCAACATGAGTAATAGGCAGGGACTTACCATTGCCGACAACCAAGTTGTCGCTGCCAGTGTAGGGAGACTGAAGATTGAGAGCGCCGGGTCCGCCGTGACGTGATGCGATGCGCCAGAGTCCACAATCCAGGGATCAGTGAGTGTCGAAGGACTAGCGTACGCCACATGAGCCGAGGGAGCCTTGCCGGGATGCTGGTTCTGACGTTGCCGCTCCACTGCCCGAGGATTGGACGCCGGAAAAGCCTCGGCATTAAACCGTTGATGACAATTCAGGGCCGAGTGAAACGGCTTGACACAGATCTGACACACCGGACGTGACCGATCACCTGGGGCCGAGTTGCTGCCAGTAGGATGAGATGGCCCCCCCTTGCGACTTGCATAGTTAACCGTGGCCATGGACGGACTGATACAAGAGTCGAGAAGACACTGCTATTCCTGAAGGAGCAAGCCGAGAAGTTCAGTGGGGGAAACGGGATCGGACCGCATGCTGAACGCAGTCTTGAACGCGCCATATTCGTTTCCGAGACCAAACAAGATGAAAGACACGAAGTCATCATCGGAGACCGGCATAAGGCATTCGGCGAGAGCGTCGGCAATGGATCTCTTCTTCTCCACGTACTCCATTATGGACATGGAATCCTTGCCTAGGGTTTGAAGTTGTTGCTTGAGATGCATCTGCCGAGCCCGTGTTTGAGACTGGAACATCTGCTGCAACATGAACCACGTCTCGGCGGTGGTGGAGGCGCGCGCCACATGACCCAACATGGGCGTCGTCAGCGTTGAACGGAGCCAGAGAAGGACAAGTTTGTCCTTGCGCTTCCAGGCGACAAACGCCGGATTTGAGCGTCGCTCGGTGGAGCCTTCGGTCGGATCCAGGGTTTTGGCGGGAACATTGCCGGAGACGAGGAAGCCTTCAAGTTCGTATGCCTCTAGAGCCGAACGGACGGTGCTGCTCCAGAGTGAGTAGTTGTCGCGATCCAGACGTACGGCGAGCGCGGGAAATTGCAGACTAGCTGCGGCGCCACCAGAAGCCGTAAGAAGGATGGCGGATGCGGACGGGGCGAGCTGATTATGTTCAGTGGCCATCGAAAAGGAGAAGAAGGTACTCGGAAAATTTAATCGAAAAAGTAGCAGGGGTTAAGCTACGGGAAGGATCGATTAAGCTCTGATACCATATAAAGAAAGCAGAGAATTGTACTGCAATCGAATGAATATTTCATTGACAGAAGGATTCTATAAATACAAGTGTAGTCTAACTAATATACCTATTCTTTCTCTAACTGGGTACGGTCAGTTCCTATACTAAAGGAAACTGAATATTCTACGTATTACAACAGAATAGAATTAGTCAGAAAGGTAAAATAGTAAAACTAGAATTTACACTCTAATAGAATGAGTGTGTGAAAAATATTCGGTAGCAATGAACTATATGGAGGAGTTATTGACTTTTTTTCTCTCTTAAAAGAACTAACTAGAAAATAAATAAAGAAAAATAGTATATTCCACGAATAATTGTGTTTAGGTGTATTTTTATTCCACTTTTTGTTATTTTGAGTTGCACCATCCCGCGTTTCAATAGTGGAAGATTTTGTAGTATTTTAAAAAAAAATTTTAAAGCACCATAAGGTGGGGGATATGTATTAGGTTCCCCAATCCTATGTAGAAACCAAAAGATGTACAAAGATGTTTGGGATATTACATCGGTAAAGCAACCTCGTTGCATTCAAAATATTAAACTAATAGTAGTGGAATGGTGGATGAAAAAAGAGGTTCGGTGTAGTGCTCGAGGGGTGGCATACTCGAGGTGTCGAGTGCCTTAGTACTCGTGGGGTGGTGTGCTCATGTTCGCGGGGTCCTTAGTTGTCGAGTGTCTTAAATCTCGAGGGGTGGAGTGGTCATGTTCGAGTGCTCCAAAGTTCAATGGCTTCAAAATTCGAGGGCTCCATGGTATCAGGATTCCATGGGTCGAGGTCTTTCGGTCGCGTGCTTGAAGCTCCAGTCTCGAGTTCTCGATGCTCCAGTCTCGAGTGCGTCAGTCTCGAGTGGTCAATGCTACAGTGTCGAGTGCTCGATATTCCCGTCTCGAGTGCTTCAGGCTCGAGTGCTCGATACTCCAGTCTTAAGTGCTCGCTGCTCGAGTGCTCGGAGCACCTAGCGCAAGAGGACGATGCTCCCAGTTCGAGTGATCAGTATGTTTCGGTCGCGTGCTCGAAGCTCCAGTCTCGAGTTCTCGATGCTCCAGTCTTGAGTGCGTCATTCTCGAATGGTCGATGCTTCAGTCTCGAGTGCTCGATATTTCAGTCTCGAGTGGTATTTAACTTTGATATGATCCGATGCGCACTTTCACTCATAATTTGGACCTCACCGTTTGAAATTTTGACTGAGTTAGTAACTGATGTTTTGAACTAAATGGTGTTTTGACCTAAAAAGGTAACCGAGATTCAGATTTTGATCCAGAAAGGACCGCATTTAATTTGTCATTGAAAACTTTTGTGAGTTTGACCTTGTATTTAAATTATTAAAAGAACAATTATATACGTGATTATATATATTTATAGTGTCATTTTTATATATGATTACAGATATTTATAGGCATATTTATTGAAGGTGGTAAAAAAAATTGTGCAGAGAAGAAGGTTGATTTGATCGGTGGGAAAACGGTAGATGTGATACACAGTTTGAGCTTACTGTTCTCCCCACACTCCACAACTACTGAAATTTCATTTCTGCGAAAACTTTATTCTTACCCCCTCTATTTCATAATATTTGTCGTTTTCAAGAGTTAAAGTTTTTCCAGAAATTCTGGTAAGAGACTCCTGGCAGAGTACTATTGCGCATTTTTTCCAAAAACTCTGGTAAGACACTCCCAGTAGAGTACTATTGCCTTTGACCGATATTATTAATTAAATTATTAAAATAAAATTTTAAAGTCATTTAAGAAAAATTATGAGTTATGAAGTAAAATAATTAATTTAGTTGAAAAACGAGAAATATTTAATACAATAAAAATTGATCAATTTATAATATTTCTTTCAAATTATTCAAAAAGTAAGTATTTAAATGTTGACATTCATTTTAAAATGTTATCATAATTATATGTATATATTTCATTGCAATGAATAAAAATAAATATCAAATGATCTTATTAATCTCACTAATTATAAAATATCATCATTTAACAGTTAGTCAGTCTAAAATAAGACTTTATCGTATACAAATAAATATATATACATATTTCTATCAAAAGTATACATATTTCTACCAAGAACACTATATCATTGTATAAAACACTAAACATTTTATTATGTATTTCTTTGAATTTTCTTACATATATTATAATGAGATATTTATTGTTTTAAATATATCTTTAGAAGTTATATATTTTTACAAGTTATGATTAATTATGAGTAGTAAAGAATTATAATCATATTATAATATTTGCATGTTAATAATTTTTTGGGCTTAGAGTAGTCAAAATGACTCAAATACCCCTGTTTATAGTTTTCTAACACAAAAAATCTTTCTTTTCTTAGGGCATCACAAACGCTACCCAATAATAGTTCTACTTGGAACCCAACAAAAAAAAATCAATAAAGCCCCAAATTCTCAGAAGAAAACAAAACCTGTCATCATGGTTCAGCAAAACAAGCAAAACAGAATTCTTGCAATTCTTTCATCTAGGAAGCCAATAACAGAAAAATGAGAACCCTATGCCATCACACACAAAATCAATCATGTACTCCTACTGGCATGTAACTACAAACCTAAGATGCTCCTAAGTGATAGCGACTTACTTTGCAATTGGACAGATCAATGATAGCAACACCATCTCATCTGTGACAGCTATAGAACATATAGATCAGTCGAGAACATAAACAAGTAGCCATATCTACTTTTTTACCATTGCTATTCTCGTCGACGCCTCTAGGGCATCATCAATCTACTGCACTATATTATCCTAAATGTCTCAACACATTTACGATTTTTCGACTGAAATACAGATTAGTAAACATTTAATCTGAAGCTTCAGACATCAAAAAGCAGCTTCATCCGACTTTAAAACATCAACTAGCTTTACCGAATAAGTTACCTGAAATTCCATTTCCCAGAGCCTTCTAATCCACATCCACTCTTCAGGTTTCTTGAACAAAAAGTGAAATCTCTTTCATGATGGCTACAACTTTTCGCAATGAGCAAACAACAAAACAGCTCATTTAAGCTAAAACATTTAGAATGAATCAGGAATGCCAATATTTCCCACATTCCATCACCGTCAAAATATTTGGGTAGCAACCACATGTACTTGTCAGGCCAATTTACAATGACAAATTCTTCACTCTTCTTTAATAGAACCAATCAAGACCTCATAAGTGTAACTATTCAAATTAGTATCTACGAATGACTTTCATTAGAGCAGCTCAGCCAAATAGGCACATTGAGATTCACTCAAGGCTTCAAAAGCTTTCTCTTGACAGCAGCAAACAATGAGTAGTGAAATCTCAAATGCAAGGCCGATGATGTTACCAATGCTGTTGATTAGTGTTAACAAGTAATGGGTGTATAACGAGACATGTTATATAGTGAGGCAATGGCACTTGGAAGCAATTTTATATGTACAAACTGGTGACCTCCAAGGTAATAAGAAGAGGCAACAAGCAGATTTTACTTCTTGACCCCTTCTTGAGAAAGAATCTTGGGGGACTTGGTTAAGCTTAAGCCATTGTCAAAAGTCCACAGATTCACCATATAGGTCACAAACCGCTATCGACTGGAAGAGAACACCTACATAAAAAAAATGACGATTTAATCATAAATCCAACGCAACTTCTATAAAAATATCTATTAGTCCTCAAAGAAACAATGTAAATGAGAAGCATTTAGCAGGTAGTACAATGAAATTCGAAAATCAAAATCATACATGAAAATGTACAGAGCCCATAATGTGTGGACCAAATATACATAACTATATCCTCTACAATCTTGCATTCACCTCCACTCTTAATCTTGCATTCACCTCCACTCTCAATCTTGCATTCACCTTCATGCTTTTCTTGCATTTTAAAAACTAATTACTAGTAACACGTAAAAGATAACGATGAGCATACAAAATCAAAATAAAACAGGATAGAATAGTTGCCGATTTTGTACCAGATGCAAAACTCACCACCACGATACCTCTCTCTAACACAATATTCCATCCACAAGTTTTTATGGTTAAGATGCTAGGTATTAATTTCCTCAATAAAATCAAGACAGACACAGATATTAAGGTTTAAAATGATGAGGACTTCCAGCATATTTTCATTCAGTTGAACAATTTAGGCTTGGCAGTGGTTGCTGCACAATTTTATGCCAAAAGCTATATCATTTTTCTCAGTTATTCGCCATCCAATGCTGACAGAAATACAAGCAACAATAAAAGAGTAAGTAAATGCAAACACCAAACTCCTGCAGTTAATAATGTTTACTTCATATTCATCTAGCCTCCAAATCCTCATTGTTTTAAACAATGCACACACACATATTTATTTATCTTATGTTACTAGCACCAAGGGAGTGGAAACATGCCACGGTACAACCATAGCTGCAAGCTATTAAGGTTTGATTGTTTGCCTTGAAGCAATAAATAAAGTGATTAACGCACTACCTTATAGTGGGCAGTCCATTTATGGTGATTCTCTCTCATTGTTAAACCAGCACAAAAATACAAAACCTCAAGTATCTATGACAAATTATCAACAAATAGATACCGAGAAGCAATAATTACTACCCAATGCACGAACACAAAATACATTTCAGTTGGAAAAGAGCGAATCAGAACTGGTCAGGTTGTAGCAATTTTACTAACTAGTGATTTCTAAATAACTATTAAGGAAAGAATAAAAAAAAGACTAAAGAAAACAATAAACTAGAGATTTTTTTCTTCTAAAGTGACAGAGAGATGCTTTAATTCAGATTGTTCCACACATATAAAACTACTCCAAGAATAGGACGAGCACAACGTCCTTTTTTGAAACGCGGAAAAAATAAATTAACAAATATACTTTAATATCAATTAACAAAATAAAAACACGTGGCAGACATGCATAACACGTAGTAGACGGAAAGTTTCAAGACTTCTCATCTTGAAAATAGTTGGATGGTGCTGGTTGATGACGCGGATCTAGAAGCCACAACTATCAATAAATAATGGGGTTAGCTACCGACCAGCTAGTCCTCAATAGATACACTGTCATTTGTTCTTACTTTATTACCCAACAGGTAGAATCAGTCTAACTTCCATTTTGAAAAAAATGAGGGATTCTTTTATGCTCTTCGAAATAAAATCCCATTGAATCTTTTTGCCCATGTTTATTTGCTTATCTTTCTTAATAGGAGGCCGTTACCTTTCTTTCACTCTTTTATCTTAAATCTGTTGAATTCTAAGAAGGCCACCCTCAGGTTATGAGCATCACATAACAACTAGAAAAACTAAATCACATGGTCCAGCATAAAAAATTAATGTGATAAGATTCTAACAGCAAATTAGTAAACTAGCTCCGAAGTATGGGTCCCGCTACTTTAGATTGCAGTAATGGCTTCTCCTAGACAAAAGTTATAATCTCCGCTCCAATCTAAGAACCAAGCCACTTGCCTCAGCTAGTGACTAAGCAGAAGGTAAAACACAAATGAGGGTGAAAAAAAATTCAAAATACAAATGGAAGGGTAGAACTAGTTCTAAAAATAACAGAGTTCAGTAATTGACAAGCTTGTAACTGAAATTAATTTAACCCAAATAAGATTAAATAAACAAGACAAGAAAAGATATAGATGACAGCTGTGCCAGAGAAGTTCGCTGCAGCAATTATCCTCAAGTCAAAGGAAATTTAATGCGGAGCTAAAGGGGAAATAAAATAAATATACCAATCTATTTTCATTGGAGCAGTATCACATGTCACTAAGATTTTAATTTTTTCTAATCTATCTTTGTGTTATTCAAACCTGGTCTTTTATTTTAATCCTATTTAGACTCTTATTTCCTTATATGGCAGAAATCTTCACTATCAACAACGTTCCATTTTACAATTAGAAACTGCCACGTATGCCACTACGCTCTTGTAACGTACAGCTGAGGTGTTGGCTAGCATGCTGCATATAGAAGATGAAAAAAGGCTTCTTTTTCTTTTGTGGCCGGCTACAAAACAGCATTCCACACTGTGCCAGAAGCAGAGAAGGATAGGCTCACCTAGCCAGTTTAAGAAAGACATCTCTATTTTAGTGTAAATAAAAATACCATTATGCATGTAAGCATTTCCATTCATATAAGAACTCTTTATACAAATAAATATGCCTTTACAGATAATGTGTGTGACTGATGATTTGAGCTGAGGTATGGAACATCTTGCTAATTATTCTGTTTTAACATATTACTCTAGCATTAATCTCAGCTAATGATGTTTGATAGACAATGCAACTACAGTAAGCCTAAGTATGTCGCCTATAACTAATGTAATTAAAACAATGGTTAGATAAGACGGGGAAAGATCTGGACACACTATAGAGAGTTGGACGCAATATTTCAACAAATCCTTCAAATACAAATGAGACATCCGGACTTGCAAACTCCAAAGAATTGTGACCAAATAGAGAATTTCCTATGTGTCGATCCTTATGGCTCTACGGAAAAACTCAAATTTCCTTATTATTATTATTTGTAAACATAAGCCCTTATGGACCTCCTCAACAAGGCAAAGATGGACGGACAATCACTACCTTACAGGCTTTTACACTGTGAGAATGTGAAGTGGTTTTCTTATTTCCACTTTTTCAAGGGGACGTAATAGTAACATTGTATCTTCTATCATAATGCCCAACAAGTTGCATGGAGTATGATTATGATGTCTTCTTTCCTATGTTTTTTGTTTGTCTGGATCAGAAGATACACAATTATTATATAATAGTATCAAATAACATGTCAAAAAAAGGAACGTAAAGTCTTCCAAATTCATTCATCACCTTCTAATATCCATGGGTTAAAAGGACTCTTGTGGCTTACATTGCAACTTATTTTATGGATACCCTCACCCCCAGTAGGTTAGGGGCTATTAAAAATGATCCGGCAATTATATATTCAGGGTGAAGGAGTGGGCATTCTACTGTTTGTTCATTTCATCACCAAGATTCAAATTTTTGACACTGATAATAACTGCAGAAAGAGTGAAAAACTCTATCGTTTCGGGAAAAAAAAAACCTAGATGGATGTCTGGTGTACCGCCTACTACTTAACTAATAACTTAATTATTGAAAGGATCCAACATTAAGAGAACATCCAACAGTTTAAGAAGCTCATGTTGAACATTAATACATTACACTGAAGTTCAAACTACCACGAAAAAGCATAAGGACCAAAGAGTCTCATTATATTCTTAATGGTAAACCATCCCCATGTCCAATCACCTTGGAGAATTACAGCTTCCAGAATCTTTCCCTCTTATGTAAGCAGAAGTTTAGACAGATATACTTAGCTTCATCAAGTCATCCTGCAAGATGGATAAAAGCCTACAGAAAAGCCAGAAAGAAGCAAAAATGAAACAGCCATAGCTGAAAGGGAAAATATTAGCATGGTCCATATAACTTATTAGTAAATATCACATTGTAAAGAAATTCATCAAAACTTCTAACTGAACAAAAGATAAATTCATTGAGATATCTAACCATTGAGCAGCATCACTAAGGAACTGAGAAAAGCAAGCAACCATTCTCCCAGCGAATTCTAATTTCCCTTCCAACATGAAGTCTCTTTCCTCTAACAATTTTTCCCCATTTCCCAATAAGATTGTAATAACTTCCCCTCCATCTCAGTTTCATTAAATATAGATCACCAGTGTCTTCATCCCGAGCATTAACATTTATCTGATGCTCATTCCTTATCTGCTCACGGGCCTGATTTGTCCAGTAGAAAAGAATGTGATCCTCAACAGCTTTGCCAGGTAAAGTGAGGAATGGGTGATTTGTATCCACATCAGACGATGTAAGTGCTTTCTTAATTGGCCAACTATCATTTCCTGAGGCTGTAGCAACAAACCGTTCCTGAGGAACAGAGAAGTATAAACATTCATTCATCCAGCGCAAATTAATCTCTTTTCCAACCCCCAGTCCTTTCTGTCGAATAATTGTTCCCCACTTGCCAATCAGGTTATAATAATTACCCCTCCATTTCAGTTTCATCAAATAAATTTCACCAGTGTCATAGTCTCGAGCGTTGACATTTACCTGCTCTTCCCTTCTCAGTAGTTCTCGTTGTTCCTGAGTCCAATTGAGAAGAATATGGTCTTCAACCAATCGGCGAGGCAATGGAAGAAATGGATGGTTGGTGTCCACATCAGACAATGTTAGGACCTTCTTAATAGGCCACTGGTCATGCACAGGAGCTGCAGTTAGTGCTAGTGATGGTGTTGCAATCGTCCGAGTGGGGTTAATTGTAACAACTTGCTGATGAGGAACTGAAAAGTGCAAACATCCATTAGACCAGCGAATATAAATGTCTTGACCGACATCTAGTGCCTTCCCACGAATGACTTTTCCCCATTTGCCAATCAGATTATAGTAACTCCCACGCCACTTCAACTTCATCACATACATTTCACCGGTGTCATCATCCCTTGCATTGAAATCAACTTGGCCTACTGCCCTCAGTTGATCCTGTTGCTGCGGTGCCATATACACTACGATGTGATTATCAACTTGCTGCCGGGCCAATGTGAGAAAGGGATGAGTGATATCAACATCTGACAATGTCAGAGCTTTCCTGATAGGCCACTGAGGTTCTTGCACTGGTGGGGGAACAGCCAGTGCGTTATAGTACGCTGACCGCTTCATGCTGAAACCCTATGCATGATAGAAAAATAACAAAATGAATGAAAGAGACTTACATGGAAACAGTAAAAATGACAAAATCCTTTTGGGCCAGACTTGGCTAGACTTCTTAAGAACCATGGCGTAACCTCACCACCAAGGCTAACTCAAAGGTCAATAGCCTTATATACTTGAACTACATAACATATTCGACTAAATGATAATAAGTGTGTAGCCTACACTAAAATGCAAATAAACGTGCTTGAAAACAACTAACGGACCCACATTTATGCTCATCAAGCCTTAAGCAGCAATAAATCCAAAAAAAACAACTCACATTCGAACAGCAGTTGTAAATCAAAGCCCACTTAGTCACAGACGGAAAGATCATAACTAAAATCACTACACGAATAACATCCTCCCTCAGAACACTAACCTAATAAGCAACAACATTCTATCCAAGCTTATGCATCCAAAAAAAAAAAAAACACCAACACTAACCTACTTTAGCCTATCATTTTCAGAATTAACAGCCAGATTCCGGTTCAGCTAGCAAAACCCTAACCTAACCAGTTAACTTCTAAGCATACGCATCCAACCAAACAACAAAACAGTAAAATCAAACAAACAGTAAAACTCAACACACACAAAAAAAAAAAGCTCAAAAAACACACTCACCTGAGAGATAGACAGAGGGAAACCCCACAAACACCGAAATCCTTGAAACGAACCTGCAAAACAGGAAATGATAAAAAAAAATCAGTCGCTTAAAAACCTCAAACCCACAGCCACACAAAAAAGAGGTGAATCGTGCTTACCCTCGAAGCGATCGCGAGTTGCAAAACAACAGAAGGAAGAACAAAACCCTAGATTAGATCCTACGGAGAGCGAGTACAGAAGCAGGAGAATTGAAGGGGAGATATATACACGTATGTGTATATATGGGAGTTAAGAAGTTAGGTGAAGAAGAAAAGGCGGGAGGTGGAGGAGGAGGAGGAGAACGGCGGCGAAGGCGTGGGCGGTTGAAGGAATCAGGGAAGATAAGCAACACATTTTCTGAGGGAAGACAACAAACATGTGATATGGAGAGGAAGAAGACGATATAAAACGAGGAGGAAGAGTCTTCTCATGTTTTTGGGCACATTTCAACAACACGTATTTGGTATGTTTTTACCCAACCTTTCTTTCCTTTTTACTACTCTACTTAACCATATGGGGAAGATGGGGTGAGGGGCTCATTTAATTCAGCCGTTACCGTCACAATTTCCATCTTGGGGGTTCTACTAGCGCCTCGAAGATACGGTTTATGACGTGTCTAATCTGACTTTTTGTGAAGGTGTCACGTGATAGTCACGTTGTTTAGAAATTTTAGAATGATCTTTGACCGAGTAACTATATTTTTTTATGGCCTCTCACTTTGAGTGGGGTGTCATGTGATGCTCACATTTTTTGAAAATTGCAGAATGATTTTCGACTGATTAAAAGTTATTTTTTGAGGCCCCTTCTTGGGAATTCTACTTGCATCTCGAAGATAAGGTCTCTGACGTGTCTGATCTGGCTTCTAGTGAAGGTGTCACATGAGACTCACGTTTCTTGGAAATTGTAGAATGATCTTTGACCGAACAAGAATATTTTTTTAAGGTCCCTTGCTTTGAGTGGGGTGTCATGTGCTGCTCACGGTTTATAGAAAATGTAGAATGATCTTCGACCGATTAAACATTATTTTTGAGGCCCCTTGTTTTAAGTGAAGGTATCATGTGGTGCTTGCGTCTATTCAAAATTGTAGAATGATCTCTGCACATATTGTAGAATGATCTTGGTTCAATTAAAAATAATTTCTGAATTATGTGATCTTATCTGGTTCATTTTCTTCTCTCATTTTTCACTACGAAGTTTTAATTTTAAATGAATAGAATTATAAATTACATCAATCTAATGTCCTTAATCTTGACAACATTTGATGGAGGTACATCAAATTCACAAATCTAATAGTATCAAATGGTAAAAGGAAGAATGTGAGGTCCGCTAAAACAGAAACGTTCATTAACTCATTGTAGTTAACACATACTAGATTGTTGTAATCGTGTTGAGTGGTTTAAAGGTAAATGACATTTTAGTTAGGAATGGAGTAACTCATGTTATGGTTTATCCAGTTTTATAATTTTATCGAGGATTTGATATTCTTTTTTATTAAGTTTGCAAAAAAGTTATTCAATTTACAACCATCTCCTTCCAGGTTCACGAGCTTGGGCATGTCTATGAATACTTGAATTTTTATAACTACATTTAAGAGGATAAAAATAATGTGTGACATTTATAAATATGATGAGATTTATCATACAAATATGGAAATTCAAGAAATGGTCAAGAATGATTCGAAAAGGTCGTCGCGTTATCAATTATAAGGGTGTACAAATATGAGAATGCACACATGATCATCTTCCTTTAACACATGCACACATATAACCATTACCTATTATATTAAAATATAACTAACTACTAGGGTGATGGATGCTATTGTGATTGGTGTTTCCACTTGAACTTCTAGTTGGAAGTGAGAGCTTATACACAACGAGGAACCATTTATAATAGCTAATATACAACTAAATGTGTGTTTGATAGGGTTTGTAAGGGTTTTACTTATTAGCAAACAATTATTAGTGTTTGGTAAACTACTGAAAGGGTGCTTATTTAAAAGCATAAGACAATTTTTGGGAAAAAACAGTAGTTGGTCTTCTTTGTTTTCAAAATAAGTCAGCTTTGCCTATAAGCACAGTTGCATCAAACACACCCTAAGTCATGAGTTTCTTCTATATCATCTCAGTTTTCCTTAACAACCCTACACTTATTAAAGTATTGCATTGTTCTCTATATGTCATGCATTGTATTTTGAATTAAATGCAACTCTTCGTGATTTGTGATATTGAACGTGCACTACAATCTCTTCCAACGCTGATGCTTTCCATTTGCTCTTAACAGAGCAATTGAATTCTTTCAATTTTTTTAGGGTTGGAGACTTTAGCTATTAGGATGATGTTAGTTATGTTACATTCTTTCTCAACCTCACAACCATCGGATTAATGCACGACACACTTAGTTACTATTTACATACTATGCTTGATAAAGTCCTTAGGGTGGAATACTCTTAGTTCTATTCAATTATTTCTTAATCTCACCACCCTCTAGGTAATGTATGCGGCTTTCAGACAATAACTGGCATGTTGTTACCAATGTGTTTTATAGGAACCTAGGGATGGGGATCCGTCTAGGCTCGATATCATCTATGATTTCCTGCCTTGTATTGCTACTCACACCTCTCATGCTTTGAACGATCTAATCTACTCTCATTCTTTGAGTTGAAAACTATCATATACTTCTTTTGTCCAACTGCTATCATCGTACTTGTGTTTGAAACAAGTGTTATGAGAAAAGTGGATGTTTAGAGGATAAATAATGGAAAGAATTATTTTAAAAAAACTGATGAATGTAATATGAATGGGTGAATGAGAATAAATGAAATCATTCAAATACACACACACATATAAGTCATTAAGGCATTTGATAGAAACTTATAAACATATAGTTGGAGATCTCGTGTACTCCTTTTTTTACTTATATTTTTTTATTTAGGGTTTAGGATTTGGGTGGGAAAAAAGAAGAATGTGTATTCGGAAATAAGATTATTTCATTATCAGTTACCTTTTATGAGAGCTAATATACAATTACATAAATCATGATTCTTTAAAATTAAATCTCTAATTATCTCAAAGGTTGTAACCATATTTAAGTGAAATTTGGTTTTACCTAATTAATTCAATTATCACTACTGGTGTGTTCCAACATACCTAGTTTAACCAAGTGTGAAATAACGTAAAATGTAAAAGACACACGACTTGGTTACGCAGTTCGGTGTAAACCACCTACATCTACGGGGCCTGGCCCAGTTCAGAATGAATTCACTAATCAGAAAGATACAGTACAAAGTACACCATACAATTATACTTATCTTATCTAACTATAACGTGAATCCTGCAAGCTCCCCTTGCTACCGATCCGCCTTGATCAGACTCCTTCTGACCTCGAAACTCGTCGATGCTGGATCTCCTCCTCCCGAGGAATTAAGGCATATGATTCTGAACTTTGTGCAGCAGGTGTGTTGGAACACAGTATACTGGCTCTATGCAATTCTCGAAAGATAAAAATCTGTGTGCAGATTTTTTCTATTAAGTCCGTAAGTATGCAGCCGTGTTTTTTCCCCAATTTATATCCACGAATCAGATCTGAATACTCCTTGATTATCTCCACAATATTCCTATTCCAAATCTGATTCTTGAAGCATATCCAAATCCCATAAATAAAGGGATTTACCTTATATCATTCTATCCCATATATTCGAATAAATCTTCTCCATATAAGTAGGGATTTTTCATAAACCAATTATGCTTCACACGCCTGATATATATAGTTATATATACGAATTCCATTTATTCCAAACTACTGCAATATTCTGACTTTGATTTCCATAAAAGCTTTGGTGTAAATCTGCTGCAGCAGCATGTTCCAACATGGTCAGAATTTCTGTTCAAAATTAATTCTAATCCTTCTAATCCGTACATGCTCATCCATATAACTCCATAGCTGAATATTCCAATTCCATAACATCAATCCAATCCCACATATATAGGAACTGATATATTCTCCAACTCAAATACAACTTGGACTAGATGTATCCTTCTTGGATTCAGTCTTCAACCTTTCCTTATTTCACCAAAATTCCTTCTTTGATGTTACAACTCAATAATACCATATTTGCATAATTTCCACAAATTGCCAACTAGATAAATCTAGACTTTACAATCTCCCCCTTTGGCATTTTGTGGACCAATCACCTTTTGGCATTTCATCACAAGAGGTTATGCAAATAAAGATATCAACCTTGAAAACCACTCTGGACGTTGGAACATAGAAACATAGCGTCTCCCCCTGAATTCCGCATTCCTTCAACATCCAGGAATAATAAGCATGTTGGAACATCAACCCAACGGAGCCAATAAAGTCATCCAAGAAATCCAAAACATCTCCCCCTTGGGACCATAAACATGCCAAACGCAATAAACACAGAAAACCAGAATCTCCATTAAATGCAGCCCCCCCTGAAGCAAATATCTGGCATTTGTTGGAACATAACCATAGCAGAACCTTTAAACTTCTTCAAGAGCAACTATCTGTGCCTTGTCTAATCTGGCATCTTCTACCTCCAAGGTTAACATCTGAATGGATTGAGCTCTCTACTTCACACCATTGTACTACTCAAAATCTGGATCAATGTTGCCTCCCTTATAATTCTTGTAAAATCTCCCGATTGTACTCCTTGTAGATTGAGGCGGCAGTCTTGAGACCCAAATAGTCCAGGTAAGCTGTAAATCCACACTTCTCATATACACCCAGATCAGTTGTCCTTTTCTCTAAAATTATATCTCTCATGGCAGTTTGATCAGAAGTGCCTTCAATAATCTGCTCACCTTGTGTTAGAACACAGTCTCCTTGTGTTGGAACACAGTCACCTTGTGTTGGAACATAACAGCTCTCATTGCTTCAGAATCAACACATCTTCTACTCAGCTTCCTTCACTTCATCAGTACTTTCTCCCCCTATCTGGTGTTGGAACATAGACTTGTTCACCATCCAGATTATAATCTTCTCCAACCACAGTTACTGATGTTTGAACAGCTGAATCTCTAATCCATGTCCACGTCTTCTCAATCTGTCTCCTTATCATCATATAACCAGAATACCAGGAAGAACCACCTTTCTAATATATTCGACCATCATTTTTTTTTCACTTTTTTCTTTTTTCTTCTTTCTAATTTTTTTTTGTGTTTTTCTAATTTTCTGTACACAAAATAAATAAACAAAACTTCTACTGCTAAATAAAATCTTTAAAGAAATACCTCAAATCTGACAAACACCTAAGTGTTGTCTTAGGAGCTCAACCGTAGCAGTGTCCAACGGCTTTGTGAAAATATCCGCAATTGGTCTCGATGTTGGAACATAGGCTACCACGACTTTTCTCTCAACCCGAATTCTCACAAATACTCCCACCATACTCATCTTTAATTCAGCTTGCATCAAAGTCACAAAATCTTGTTCTTGAAAAACAAGCAAGTTGTGATCTTCTCCCCCTCGACGAGAACCATTCTGAATAGGAAAGGTTTTGAGTCGCTTATTCCACGCCCGTGGTGCTTGTTTTGATCCATACGAAGCCTTCTTAAGTCGTCGATATACTTCCTCATTAACCACATCATGTAGGGGAGCACTCTTGACAGCTTTTTGGTACATCGTAAAATTCATAATGTAAACCATAACAAGGAGAATGCGAATATATTCTAACCTGTCAACTGAGGAAACAACAATGAGAGAGAGAAAATATTGTAGACCAGCAAGTTCCCTATAATTAACCCAAGGGATCGATCGAGTCATTCTTCCGCTTGATTCAGCCTTCACGATGTTGGAACATGGGAGAGTTCTGGAGAGGACAGTGTTCCAACATTGCTGAAGTTATAAGAGTCATCACCTTCATCTTTAAGATCTGCCTCATCTGATGTTCCAACATCATTACGTCCTTGATCTGAGAAATCAACCGATGTTGGAACATGGTCAGCCGTACGTTACACTTCATCACATTTGACAACTTCTTGTTCCAATAAGTAGCATTTGTCTGATGACCGAAACCAGTAAGCACTTTGTTGTTGCCATGTTTCACTATGCACTTTTCCTTGTGAAATTCCACAGCCATATTATCATCACATAGTTGGCTGATACTGAGGAGATTAGCCTTTAGATCTTCCACCAACAAAATACCAGTGAATACGGGGAATCCTTCAATATGCAGTTCACCTTTTCCAACCACTTGACTCTTCTTTCCATCGCCAAACGTAACAAAACCACCATCATATGGCTGGATGTTTGTTAGTAGTTCCCGAAGAATGTGTTAGAAGAATGTGTATTCGGAAATAAGATTATTTCATTATCAGTTACCTTTTATGAGAGCTAATATACAATTACATAAATCATGATTCTTTAAAATTAAATCTCTAATTATCTCAAAGGTTGTAACCATATTTAAGTATGAAACCCTCTTATGGAAGATGGTCTTTCCATTTCTTATTGAGAGACCAAGGACAATGTTGCAGTTCAAATTTTGATCATAAAACTAGCAGGTCGGCGCATAAGAGTATATGTATGAGTTATAGATATTTGCAGATTATCCTATTATGTTCCTTTATATGATTTTTGTTTTCTGAGTTGCTTATCCTGTCTATGGAATGTTCCACCATTGGGAATATCAAAACCACTATGACGCCTCTCATAGGCTTCGTCATGTGGATATTTTGTGGGTCAATTTAAACCATCTTCAACAATAAAATTCGCACCCTAATTTCAATTGTGAACCCTAGAATTTGGGCAACCTGTCTTGATATCCGTGGCTGATGATTCTGCATCTAGTTTGATCCAAGAAGTGACTATTGGGCGTGGCTAAATTTTTTTGATGAGATGGATTAAGTTTCGAAGATCCACAGTAATGTTTACGTTTTTTAGAATTTATAAAATGCTTTTGGCCAATTATAATATTTTATTAGTCATGTGATCTGTAAGAATTATAAATAGTATTCTTCTTTTTTCTACAAAGTTTAATCTTGAATGTGTAGATGTGACAATTGCATTGACTTAATGTCATTATTGGCAATACTCGACCGAGGTACAATAAATTCATAAATTCAATATAAAAGGGTAAAAGGAATGGGATCCGCTAAAACTAAAACATTTTTTAGCTTATTTTGCACAATCACATGAATGTTACAATCGCATTGAGTGGCTCGAACTTAAGCGACATTTTGGATGGAAATGGACTAATTCATGTTATGATTCATTCCATTCCATAACTTTTAAAGTTTGCTGGAAAGTCATCCATTCACAACCATTTCCTTGCAGGTCAATAAGACTGCTATGAATATTATGAAAATTTCAAACTGAATTTGAAAAGATTTAAAAACATGTGATACACATAACATAAAATTGGTGATGTATCAAGTAAAAATGAGAATTCATTTAATGGTCAAGAATGATTGAAAAGGTTATCTCATTACTAAATTTAAGTTGGGATGGAAATAGTGGGGCATGTGTTGATTCTGGTCCTACATACCCATTCCCACCTAAAATTTTTATACACCTACCCGCCCCCATTACCCATGATGGGTATAACAGTAAAATCCACCTCATCCCATCGGGTAATATATAAAATCCATCCTTTTTCTTATGCTAGGTATCCAGGACATCGGATTAGTTTTGAAAAGTCATCCTTTTTCTCCAGTCCAAATACAAATTTGTGGTGGCAAGAATGAGCAAAATATGCATTAAACATACACAGAGAAGGTCTACCTGATAAGTACTTGGGTATTAATCTTCTTACTCCAAAAAGGAAGAAACATATATTTGAGTCGTTTGTCACAAAGCTTAAAAGGCAAGTGGATAAATAGAGGTAAAATAGACTCTCAACAATGGGACGAATCACTTTGACAAAGTTTGCTCTTCAGACTACAACTAATTATACCATGTCCATTTATAGAGTTCCCACACACATTTGTGTTAACATGGATGGATTAATCATAAGATTTATCTTGCAATGGGACATCAATTAGAAGGGAATCTGCTAGAAATATTGGAAAACTATGTGCAAATCTAAGCATGAAGGAGGAATATGATTGAAGAATACAGTTCTTATGAATCAATACTTGTTAGCCAAGCATGCCTGGAAAATCATTTCAAAACCTAAGTCCTTATTTTTTAGGATATTTGCTGATAAGTATGAGATTTCCTCTTGATGGGGTTAAAAAGTTAAGCCTTGTGCTTCTTGGGGTTGGAAATTTATTCATTGGGGAGCACAACTATTAAAAGGACAGTTGAAATGGAAAATTTGGTCTGGTTCTCAGGTGAAAATCACTGAAGAATGAAGATTGGAGAATGCCATTATTCAAAACTATCTCCCCCTTAATATTGCTCAAAAGACAAAATTTGAACAAGCTCTAATTTTGGTGATTACCCAGTTAAGCATGGGGCATTGGCTAGAAACTTATAAACATATAGTCATAGATCTGGTATTTGGTTTTTTTACTTACATTATTTTGGAAAGACACCACATTTTAGGAAAGTGAGACAATAAATAATAGAAAATAGATACATATGCACCGGTACCTAAGCCTTAGAGGTGGGGGGGGGGGATTACAAATCGGTGCTGAAATGATAAAAAAACACCAATTTTATGTCGAAAATCATGGAAATCGGTGCCAATACCCCTTTTCAGCACCAAAATTAGGACACTAGTGCCTAAAACTGGTTCCTTGCCTAGAAAATAGCACTTGTACAAAATGTAAAGGGCAAGGTTTTTATGTGAGTAATAGTGTCTTTGGCTTATGTAAAATCATAGCACCAGAAAACATTGTTTCGGTGCCAGAAAAATGGGTCCCGTTTGAAAAAAGGATGATATTATTTTTATTTCTAGCACTGGTAGGAAAAAATGAACTTAACCGGTGCTGAAATAGCTGGAAAAGTTAATTTGGCGGGCAAAAATTTGGTGGGAAATTTTCTAGCATCGGTATGTAGGTATAATATTGGTGCTAAAAGAACATTTAATACCCACCTACCACTATTCATTGGCAAGTAAAAAAGTGAGATTTTGGGAGAGAAGGTCATTAATGGTATTCTTTTTTGGAAGGCTTTGACATTGAATACTCAAATGAAGACCCATAAAGGTTAGATTTTAAATTGTTTGGCATGTTATTAATGCTGGAATATGTTAAATGATGAGCCCTAATTTACTGTCGCCGCTGCGTCACCGTCTTTACGCCTGAATATGCAAGACAAAACCCCCAGAGGTTTCCTGAGGGGGAGAGGCTCTGATGGCCAACTAAGCAAATAGAATTACAAGGGTGTAATTAAAAATGAATAGTTGAGTGTGTAGGGTTACCTTTAGCCTTTATATAGGTATGTAAGTAGGGCAGCTGTTTTGTTTGCTTGTGGAGCAAGTACTCCCACCTTGGGCTGGCCCAAAGATCATTACACAAAGGGCAATGCTATGGACCCGCAGTCGATCGTATTAGGCACTTAGGCCCATACAGATTTACACATTATCAATAAACCTCTGGAAAGCTGAGGGTTCGACCTTTGAACTTATCTTGAGATTGCAGGTTTAAATATGTGCTCGAGTCCGTGAATTTGTCATTGCACCCTTTTGACGAGGCTGCTTCAAATTGGTGGTTGAGTGAGGGTTCATTTCTGAGATCCCTTGGCGCTCTAGGGGTACAATTTTTGTGCCCCTGTAACGCATTAAAGATATGTTCCAAATTATCCTTGAACCTGTTGTTTGAGCGGATAAATATGTCGGGGGTCCGACCCTCGGCTTTCTAGTCTGTGTTAGAGCCCAAGGGCCTGCCTCTTGCCTCTTTTATTTCCCAGGGGGCCCCAGGAGTTCTGAGTGAGGGGTTTGATCCTCGGCCTTCTAATATTTATTAGAGACCGAGGACCTTTGAGCCCCAACAGGCAGAACTAGGGGGTTTGACTCTCAGCCTTCTAATATGTGTTATAATCTGAGGCCCTTCAAGCCCCTAGTGTTTTCACAGCCTTCTAATATGTGTTATAATCTGAGGCCCTTCAAGCCCCTAGTGTTTTCAGGATAGGAAATTTGAAACTCGCCTATCTAATCTGTATTAGAGTCTGAAAGCGTTCAAATTCCAATATTTAGGAATAAGGGGTTCAACATTCGGTCTTCTAATTTAGAATCTGAGGTGTTCAAATCCCTGCACTTAGAAATAGGGGATTCGGTCTTCAAACTTTTTCCTTCTAATCTTTGTTAGATAACGAGGTGTTTGAATCCCTGCATTCAGGAATTGGGGATTCGACCTTTTGTCTTCTAATCTGTGTTTAAAAAATGATGTGTTTGAATCCCTGCATTTAGGGATAGGGGATTTGATCTTTGGCCTTCTAATCTGTGTTAGAAAATGAGGTGTTCAAATCCCTTCATTTAGGGACTGGGGATTGAACCTTTGGTATTCTAATATGTGTTAGAAAATAAGGGCGTTTGACTCCTATATTTAGAAATGGGGAGTTCGCCCCCCGACTTTCTAATATGTGCTAGAATTTGAAGAGTTCAAATCCATGTATTTAGGAATAGGAGGTTCGACTTTCGATTTTCTAATCTGTGCTAGAATCCAAGGAGTTTGAATCAAGAGCGGGAAATGGAAAGTCACAAGGGCAGGATGCTTACCCGTATTTCTGAACATGTGAAGTCTAAGTTGGGCTCTACGCACGCCACTTTCCCCATAAATGCCTTGGCTTTCATCCCCACGCAGCCCATTCATCCATGCACTTACTTTCATGTAGCGGTCCGAGGTAATCATTACCCCATTTTCCCTCCATATAAGGCATCTTTCAATGCTTTTACTTCACTTTCCCCAAATCGTTTTCAAATTTCAAAAACTCTCATTCTCTCTCAGAGTAGTTCTTAGGTGCTTTCTTCCCGTTAAGTTTTCCAGAGAACTCAGGTCAAACTCCGGCCACCAACCAGTAAGTCCCTTCTCTTTGACCTTTCTTTTTTGCCTTATTGAGATGCCACAAACACCATCAATGGAGAAGAATCCCATTCCAGCCTATTTTTCGACCACGTTCTCCACCATTGGTGTAGAAAGCTCTTGCTTCTAGGATTTCGGTGTCGTTCCTTCCTCGGCTGCTAGTTTCCCTTCAGCTGATTTAGAGGCCAAGAAGAGCTCTGCTAGCTGTTCCGCGCCACCATAAGGTTACCACCGCAAGTGGGTTTCATCGAGGTCTTGAGTTCCAAGCTGGGCGAAAGTTCAAGAAGATAAGTAGGGTTGTCATTTCTTCTTCGAGAAGATCCTGACCCTGGTCTTCAAGAGCCCCCAGCCAATTATGTTGGGAATCTCCAACCCGTTGTCTTCTCTGCCTCTCTAGGTTAGTCTTCCGAAAGACTTGCGACTGGAGGTCTTCTGAGAAGATGAAAATCCAAGGGATACGAGGCCTGGTCGGTGCACCGTCTACAAGCGCTATCTCCGATTTAGGTTGTGCTTTCCCTTGTTCCCTATCCTCCCTTATCTTCTCGAGGAGCACCAAGTTATTCGAACGCCATGCTCCTAGTTATGGCATTTGTGACTCGATGTAGCAGTCTGGATATAACCCCTAGATACGAACTCTTTAGATCCATGTACTGCATCTCAACTAGCAGACCCGCAGTGCACACAGCCGGGGATGCTCATGAGTCTAGGAATTGACCCAGACCCATAGGGTCAAGACCCGTTGGGTTGGGTATGTGTCCAAAAAATTCAGACCCATTAGGTTTGGGTCTGGGTATGGGTCTAGATTATAAAAAATGGGCCCGGGTATAAGATATAAAGATCCATACCCGACCCAGACCCAACCCGTAGACCCATATTGTCCTAACTATATATATTTTTTATCGTAATTTCTAAATTACTTTCATATTTTTATTGCATTTTTATTTTTAATTAAAAAAATATTGCGTTGTATTTTTTTTTCTTGAAGAATTAATTCATGTCCATATTGAACTTGAATTATTTTTATTTAAGATAATACATATTTTATTTAGTGAATGAAATTTTTTAGAAAGTTAGACCCGTTTAGGACTTGTTTTGCACCTAAGACCCATTTAGACCCATCAGGTTTGGGTATAGGCCTAAGATTTTTAGACCCTATGGGTCTGGGTCGGGTCTAGGTCCAACTAAATGTTTTTAGGGTTGGGTCTGGGTCTTATTAGACCCGACCCATGATCATCCCTACACACAGCTGATGGCAGGGATACAAAACTTGGGGGGATTGTAACCCTTAGTATTAGGTTCTCGGACCACCCCGTAAAAATCTCGTCAAATTGCAAAAGGTGGTATAGAAACCATATATGTTTGGTCGAAGGAGGTTTACGAGCGGATTTGCGGCCCAAAACTAGTTCTGATATGACTCCTCACTCCCGGTGGAATCTTCAAAAGCCTTTTCGGGCAAAAGAAAAGGAAAAAAGAAGGTAGTTGAAGGTGACAAGCCCAAGAAGACTAAGAGGAAAGCCCATTCAAATGCTGATGACGGAGCTTTGAAGAAACCAAAAAAGAAAACCAAGGTTGACGGCTTGAAGCCTACTGGGCATGTTTCAAAGACTATCGAAACTGACTTGGAGACCTTACATGCGAACAATGCTGAAGAGGCCCCTTTTAGGAGTTCCTTCCCACCCTCTGAAGGTGTTTGCGACATCCTTGTTTTTTTACTTTAACTACTTTGGATCCCCCATTCATTTCCTTTTTGTTTCTTCACCCAACCTGTATTTCTCTTGTTTTTTTCAGTGGACTTCGCTGATATGCTTGGTCTGGGAAATGAGGAAACCAAGGTTGATGGCTTGAAGCCTATTGGGCCTATTTTGAAGACTATCGAAACTAACTCAGAGCCCTTACAAGTGAAAAATGCTGAAGAGGCCCATTTTAGTAGTTCCTCCCCACCCTTCGAAGGTGTTTGCGGTATCCTTGTTTTTCTACTTTGACTACTTTGAATCCCCCCCTTTTCTTTTTGTTTCTTCACCTAACCTGTGTTTCTCTTGTTTTTTTTCAGGGGACTTCACCGATATTCTTGGTCTCGGGAACTAGGAAGAAGTAGAGGTAGTTTTTGAGGAGACCTACCAGGGGGTTCACTCTGAGCCCCTGGTCCCAGGGTCTATCCGAATGGAGCCTATTTCAGAGGTTTACATGGAGATCTATGGCAACTCTGCGAAGAACAAACGGGCTTGGGAAGATGTTTCTCCACCCTTACCCCCCCAGAGGCAGCGAACTGACAAGGCCATGCCATATTTGAACCCCCTCAACAAGCCGGCGGCTCCGAGAATGTTGAATCGAAAATTGGTCATCTTTCAGGGGAAGGTAACCCAACCCCTCCGGGCACGATGGATTCCGCTTTGGCTTCTTTCTCGGAGGGGCTTGCTCTCTTGACCTCTCTGGACTTTGTTGTCCAGATCTTTGTAGCCAAGGCTAAGGAAGCCAAAGTGGTCATTGCCAAATCCAAGGAGCTCGAGGGAGAGCTTTAGAAGGTTGCCTTAGACTTCAAGGAGGAATTGGAAAAGGTGGCCTCTGATTATGAAGCCGAACGTGTGAATATCTCCCTCGAACACAAGGAGGAGCTGGGGAAGCTGAGTGTTGAGAAGGATGCCCGCTTGAGGAAGCTCAAAATAATGCTGCTAGAGGCCCATGCGGCTAATGAAAATCTTGTCAGCGAGAATGCTAAGCTTGCTCAACGTTGTTCTCCTGAGTAACATGCTTATGTTCTTGAGGCCTACACCAACAAACTCATGAAAAATCTGGGGTTTTGGGACTTCTTTTTGTCCTTTTTTCCGGTTTTGGTGGGTCTCACTCGGAACCACCTTGCTAGTTGCATAGGAAAAAAACCCCTTCGAGTATGCGGCCATGCTGGATGTTCATAAGAACAACACGCAGTTGGAACAACTAAACCACCTTTGATGGAAATCTGTCAAGGATGGGGGCATCAAACTCCTCTTTCTTAAGTATCTGAATGCCTCCGGCAAGTTCTTTTCAGAGGAGGAGATCCTTCATCTGGAGTTGGACGAAGATAAGAAGTGGGCTGAGCCAGACCCCCTCCCGAGGCCCCGACGAAGGCCTGCTCCTTCTCCTCTAGGCTTAAACCAAGCAAATCCTAGCATAGGAAGCAATGTATGAGCTGTTTTGTTAGGGCTTCAGATGTATTCCTTATCTTTTACGTATTAATGAGAATTTTCCTTTCTTTACTTATGTGCTTCTACTTTTTGTTACTTGTATACTCTAGATTTGGTACCATATCGTCCCCCCTCCATCTAAAAATGAGTATCTCTTTTAACTTCTTTTTTCAAGTCATGAAAGAATGGTATCACCGGATAGAAGAATGAGAATGTGAGCATCGAATCGAAGTCTCTCAATTCTGGTACAAGTCTGTTCGGCTCTAAGAGGAGCTTCAAGCTGCCTTCGAAGAGCTTACCTTATGGTGCAATGAACTCCACGAGCGTAAAAAAGAACTCCTCGATGCACTCGGTCATTCAAGGGAAGAAAGGGACTCCTTAGCCGTAACGAAGGATGAGATTTCAGGAGACTACCGCTCCCCCAGGGCTTGGCACAATGAAGTACTCAAAAAGATCACCACCAAGGCCAGATTCACTTTCATAAATGAGTGTATTACTGTCGCTAAGGCTTTTAAGCCTACTTGGGGGGCATCATCTTCTCAGCCTAACGAGACTATCAAGCATTATCATCACGAGGCTCGAGTAAACGTAGAGGTGGCTCGAGCGGCCCTTGTGACTGCCACCACCAAACTAGAGGAATAGAAAGTACAGAACAGGGAATATCGGCTGAACCTAATTCCTACCTTAGAGCGGACCATCAAGGAGAACTAGGTCATTATTGGGGTTGCATATAGAGATAAGGAAAGGGCCGAGAGGGAAAATGCCGAGCTGTATCCAACTTATACATCAATAACTTATAGTATTTGAGCATATGGGCTTTGATTTGGGACGGTCGAAGCCCCACTAGTTGAGGATTTTGAAGTTTTTCTTCAGGATAGCAGCAACATTATGGAGCAAAAGCATATCACGAGGAATCCCAAGTACCGTGAAGCTTATGAAGAAGCCCAAAGGTGGCTGGACAGATTGTGAAAAATGAATAAGAGCGGAGCTTTGAGCTCCCACACCGCTTTTAGAAGAAGGGAGGCTTCAGACTTTGTCAAGGCTCCTCATCCCGAGGCCTCGACCCCGAGGGTTAACTTAGCGGGCAACCCGACTGGCATTTTCAGCCGAGGGAGGGGTTCTTTCTCTAGTAGGGTAGGTATTATTACTGGCAGAAGTTGAGCACCCCCTTTCAACGATGAGGATGAACCTTTGGTAAGGAGATTGGGGCCACAGGTTACTCAGACCCTCAAATTTCACCCGATGACCGGAGACCGTGGGTATGGGTCTCATAGTAGTTTTTTATCTAGCTGTTGGTGAATAGCTGTTGTAATAATATCCATGTACTTTTAAGCCATTATGGCATTGTATTATTGAAATAATACTTTTTACTTCTTGTTATTTTCAGAGTATTTGGTTTTTCATGAAAAGTAATAGCCCTTCTAACCAAGTTGAGTTTTTCAACTTGTTTTTCTTCCAACTTGTCGTTCGATGGGTTGTGCTAACCCTTTGAGCGCTTTACAAGGTCCATGCCTTGAGCGTCTGTGCCACTTTCAAGGGGACTTTTTGTCCCAAAATGTTTGAGGGGCCGTGTTGGCCCTTCGAAAATTATACAAGGTATGTTCCTTGGGTGCTTGATCCTCATTTGATGGGCCTTGTTGGCCATTCGGGTGTTTTACAAGGTTTGTGCGCTTGATGCGCATTCGATGAGCTTTGTTAGCCCTTCGAGTGTTTTACAAGGTCTGTGCCTTGGGCGCTTGATGCGCCTTCGATGGGCTTTGTTGGCCCTTCAAATATATATTACTCCAATTTGAGAAGGATTGCATTCGGTGGGCTTTGATGGCGCTCCAGATATATATTACTCCAATTTGAGAAGAATGGTGAACTTTCATTCCCGTGTGGCAACGTGTGTTTTAATTCTTAGGAACAAGAATCAATTATAAGAGACACACTTCCATATAAAATTAGCGAAAATAGAGGAACCCTATCGACCTACAGCCCTATTCTGCGAGGGTGTCCTCCGACCCAAGGCTATTTGAGGTGGGCCCTTTTTCGGCCTCACCAAGTCTATTGGGATTTAGGAGAATAGTACCTCCTAAGGTTAGAAACGTTCCATCTGCGCAAAATCGGTTCACCTTGGGGGGTTTCTAACATGTAGCTACCTCCCGGGCCAGCTTCAACGACTCGGTAGGGTCCCTCCCAGTTTACTGATAGCTTCCCCTTTGGCTCTCTTCGACTCTTCTCACTTCTCCTAATTACGAGGTCTCCTAGAGAAAACTGGACCTTTCAGACCCTCCGGTCATGATACCGTTTAACCCTTTCCTTGACCCTGGCTTCGTTGAGGGATGCCTTCTTTTTTTTTCTTCGAGAAGGTCCAAGTCTAGACGGCGCTGCTCATCATTGACATACTGTCATTCGTTGCTTATGACAAACCTTCAAAGGGTAGGAAACTTTATCTCCGCAGGAATGACCACCTCCAAACCATTTACCATGCCATATGGGGATTTGCTCGTGGCAGATGACTCTGTTGTTCTAAATGACCAAAGTACACTGGGAAACTCATTGATCTAGTTCCCGCCTACCCATTTGAGCCTCGATTGGATGCCATTGATAATTGTTCGATTGGTGATCTCCACTTGCCCATTGACATGGGGATAGTAGCCGTTGGTGACCCTTTGGCGGATTTTGTATTCCTTACACCAGCTTTTGAATGGGTCATTGACAAACTGGGCACCATTATCAGTTATGACTGTTCGAGGGATCCCAAAATGGCATATGATATTCTTTCAGCAAAATCCAATCACCACTTTCCCTTTTAAGCGCTTCGGCCTTGAGCCACTTTGTAAAGTAGTATACAACCTCAATTAGGTATCGAAAGTGGCATGGGGACTATTAATGTTCATCATTTCTTCTTGGGGGACATGGGTGATAAGCGCATGCCTTTGGCACTGATGGCAGACATGAATGTGATTGTTTACTTCATCGAATATCTTGGGCCAATAGTATCCAGCCAGAAAGAGCTTCTTAACTATTGATTGAGCCCCTAGGTGACTTCCACAGGCCCCTTCATAGGTTTCACGGACCAGGTAGTCAACTTTGTGAGGGGCTACGCATCAAAGAAGCACTTGGAGGTGGCCTCGGTGATAAAGGACATCTTCGTGAATCACATATTTAGGCGCCTTTAGCCTAACTCTCCTTGCTTTGATGGCATCTTCTGGAAGGGTACCATCTCGAAGGTAGCTAACAATAGGAGTTATGAACGACTTCTTTTCTTCCACCATCATCACTGTTGCTTCCTCTTTGAAGCTACGCTTACTCAGCATTTCCACTATCAAGTGCCCCTGGGGTTGTAAGTCTAGGCCTGACAAGTCCAATTTGCACAGGGCATCAACCTTGTGGTTTTTCTCTTGAGGGACTTGAGTGAGGGTATAATGGTGGAAATGTTCGAGGAAGGGCTTCAATGCTTCCAAGTAACACTGCAAGCTTCTTTCCCTAGCATCATATTCCCCATTGACTTTAAGGACCACGATTTGGGAATCGTTGAATATGTCTAGTCTTCGAATTCCCAGGTCTTTCGTTATTTGAAGACTTGTGATCATCGCTTCATATTCCACTTCGTTGTTCATGGCCTTGAAGTCAAAGTGTAGGGCATAGGGATAATCCTTCTATTGGGGCTCGTGAGTAAGACTCCGGTCCCACTACCTCCAGAGTGAGATGATCTATCGACATACAACTTCCAGCTCTCTTTGAGTTCTCTGTCATCATCGACTGCTATTGGTTTTGTAGTTTCCATAATGAAATATGCTAATGATTGGTCCTTGATGGTTGTTCTTGGTGGAAATGGATGTCATGCTCTCCCAGTTTGATTTCCATTTCATCATTCTTCCTAAGGCCTCCGGCTTGAGAAGCACATACCTAATTGGATTACTAGTGAGCAAGATGATCTCGTGACTTTCGAAATATGGTGGGAGGCATCTCGCAGCATGGACTAAGGCTAATATTAGCTTTTTGAGGGCAGTGTATCGATTCTCCAGACCATGCAATGCCCTGCTTATGAAGTAAATTAGGTGTTGGGCTCTATCCTTTTCCTTCACCAGAACGTCGCTTATCGCCAAGGGGGATGTGAATATGTACAAGTATAAATCTTCCCCCTTGTCTGGTTTCATCAGGGTGGGCAGGCTTCGTAAGTGATCTTTCAACTCTCGGAAAGCATTGTCGCATTCTTGTGTCAATTCAATTTTTTTTGGCCTTTTAAAGTATATAAAAGAATGGAAAATGTTTTTTGGCCCCCCTTTGAGAGGAACTGACTGAGTGGCGCCAGTGATCTTGTAATCCTTTGAACATCTTTGACTGTTTGGGGAGGCTTCATGTTGATTAATGCTTCAATTTTCTTGGATTGACATCGATTCCCCCCTCCAAAACCATGAACCCCTGGAATTTACTAGCTCTGACTCCAATTACACATTTAGCTGGCTTTAGCTTTAAATTAGCTTCTCGGAGCTTATGGAAGGTTTCTTCAAGGTCTAGTAAGAACTGGTCAAAGTCTCTACTTTTGACCACCGTGTCGTCAATATATATTTTAATGTTTCTGCCTATCTGGTTTTTGAAGAGCTTTTCGACCAGCCTTTGGCAGGTGGCCCCTGCATTCTTTAAGACAAATGGCATTTTCTTATAGAAAAATGTCCCCACATCTATTATGAAGGATTTTTTTTCTGTTTATCCTCGTCTGCCATAAGTATCTGGTGGTAGCCTTTATGAGCATCGAAGAAGGCTAGCACTTCATATCCCGCTATAGCTTTTTCCAGCACATCAACGGAGGGTATGAGCTTGCTATCCCTGGGGCAACAATTGTTAAGATCCATGAAGTCTATGCACATTCTCCAAGCCCCATCGTGCCTTGGGGACCATCACCATATTTGTTATCCATTCAGGGTAGAATACCTCTTCAATAACCTCAGCTCGAAGAAGTTTTTGAACTTCCTCTTTTATGGCTTCGACATGTTCGGGGGCGAACAATCTCCACTTTTGTTTGATTAGCTTTTAGGAGGGATCCACGTTCAACCTATGAACCATCATCTATTTTGGTACCCCTGTGAGGTCAAATGTGTCCCATGAGAACATGTTGACATAGTCTTCCAGGAGGTTCTTCAGTTTTTGTCTCGTTGCAGGTGGTATCATTTTTCACACGGGCACCGTCCCTTTATTCTCAAATGGCCATTGGCTTCGTGTCCGTGGGCTTGATTTCTCCATTGATCGAAACCACCCTATCCTCCTTTTTAGCTTCTTTCAAAGCTATAGCCAAACAGTTCCTGGCCGTGGGATGGTCTCCCCTTATAACTGCTACCCTATCTTAGTGGGGAATTTCATCGTCAAATGATAGGTGCACCATACGGCTCATGCCTGGCACATCCAGGGCCTTCCGAGTATCACATTGTAAGGGGATATGACATCAATCATGGTGAAGCTACACTCGATTATGAATTCCTTGTCTTCGTCGACTACTTTAACAGGGAGGATCACGACCCCTAGGGGCAACACCATTTTCCTGGTGAAACTGGACAAGGGAGAGGTTGTTCTCCTCAAACTTTCACGTCTGAACCCTAGTTGATCGAAGCAGCTGGAAAATATTACTTCTACACTGATGCCATCATCCACGAACACCCTTTTGACGGAACAACCTCCAATGGTTGCATGGATCACCATTGGTCTGTATGAGGGGTTCGGTTTGGCACAAGGTCAGCTTCCGAGAAGGTGATTGCTACTTCCAATCAAAACCACCTATGGAAGGGTTCTCTGGGGGAGGGGGAACATACTGAGCTTGGGCTTTAATAAAGGTGTTTGAAGTTTGGTCGCCTACAAATCCATTGATGAAGTCAATCACTCGATTTTCCCCGTCCCTGCGGTTTCTATCTGGCCGAGCCTCAGCATTGAGCTGGACTCCTGTTTGGTTTCTAGCTTGCTCTCCATCATTTTCCTACTATTTTCCACCGCCTCGATTGGCTCTTTTCTTTCCTTCCCAATGGTGTTTGCCTCGCCCCCTCAATGAGGCTTCTCCTCTCGATCTTTTGATGCAGTCTGGGAGCAAACTCTCTTTTGCGCATCTTTCAACTTCAAGCAAGGCCAAAGCTCTTTGTGATGGTCACAAAATTTAGGCAAATCTCTCTTTAAGGGGTAGTCTCTACCTGGTTAGGGGTTCTGAAATAGGCTCTTATTGATGGAGTGTATTTCCATTAGGGACTTGGTTAAGGAAACGTAGTCCTCAAAACCTTTTTACGGAGAGTTGGGCCTTTGCGACCTTGATTCGTAGGCTTTAGGCTCCTTTTCACCCCATTTGCCCCCCTCTCACTTCCTCTTTGTGGATCCCTTGATCTTCGAATATTGTTCCACGATCTCTTGTAGTTGTTGCAAAGTTTATGGTTTTTTCGAAACTAGCTTCTTGTACAAGCCGAGGTTGGACATCCCATTCATGTAACTAAGGATCACCCCATCCTCGGTTCAATTGATCACACTGAGGCTCTCGCTCACATATCAATGATAGAATACCTCTGTCGATTCGCCCGACCTTTGCTTATTCTGGTAAAGCTCTATCAGGGTTTTTGTAAACCTTTTCTTTTGGAAGAACTGTCCCAAAATGGCCCTTCCAAAGTCTCTATATGAATGTAACGACCATCTGCCCAGCTTGTTAAACCATTCTTATGCCTTTCCTCAAAGGTAGCTTCCAACCAACTTGCATGTCAGCTGTTCGTTGAAGTTCCTTGAATTCATCTGACTGAGAAACGTTTGTATGAACTCCCGAGGGTCCGAATCTCCATTGTACATGAGGATCCCTTCGGGTGGTTTCACATCACTGGGCCATCGGGCCACTATCGTGGGACTAAAGGGGGGAAGTTGCAACTTGGCCCAAATGCCCAATCAGCCTGTCGAGTTCTCTCATCAAGGCATCGCTCAATCCTCCTCCCATCCGTGGATCTCCATATTAACCTGGCTAAAATGGGGCATCAAAACTAGGAATCTGGTTTGAAGCCATATACCCGGACCGTGATTCTCCCACTGTCAAATTGTAATACATCTCCAGGTGGTAAGGATCGTAGGAGGGCACCTCTGGTCGGGGCCCTGAGTACACCTGGTTCTCGAAGCCTGGAAAGAACCCCATCGGCCCTGCCTTCAAATAAGGAATTTTTTTGCTCGAAACTGGAGGCATCGAGATGGGAACGGAGTATACCAACGTTTAGGCCATGCTCGAGAACGTTGGTTGGGACCGTGTTTGGGCTCCAATGTCCGCTTGATAAGATACTCTTGGGGGGTCTGTATCTGGAACCTTAGTTGCACTGCCAGAGGCATCGAAGGTGGAGGCCCCAAATGATGTTGGACTATCCTTTGGTAGAGCATTGGAGGCTCCACCTAGTAGCCAGCAGATCTGAGGGCTTGAGCCCATAACACTAGGTTCTGCTATGACGGAGCAACGGGCTATTTGTGCCCTTTGTAGCCCGAGCAGCCTCTCTCATGGCTTCTGTTTGTGAATCCGCTATAGCCTCCGTGAAGTGTGACTTGTCCTCCCATGGCCGGCTCTCCTAACTTTATGACGTAGGGGCTTTGAAGCCTATTACCCAAGGCTCGACGCTGACCTCCATGGTTCTTAGGGGTAGCTTAGCTTCTATCCGAGATGCTTCTGGACCCCTTATTTATGAGATCTGGAGTTGGACAACTTTTGGAGGCTTATTACCGGCGCTAGAGGGGGTGGGGTCTGATTGCATATTGGACCTACGCCTTCTCCTTGTCCGGTAAGGGGATTGTACTTCCTCGTTGGTGCCTAAAGCCTCGCCCTTTAGTCGGTGACTCCTACGTAAGGTGCTTGCTGTTGACATAGACATAAACAGCAAGAGAATCCCACTGGGCGTGCCAACTTGATGCATCTCAATTTACCGCCTCCATTGCGCCGCCGTCCGTACGCCGGAATATGCAAGACAAAGCCCCTAGAGGTTTCTGGGGGGAAGAGTCTCCGACGGCCATGTAAGCAAACAGAATTACAAGAGTGTAATTAGGAATGAATAGTTGATTGTGTAGGGTTACCTTTAGCCTTTATATAGGTAGACAAGTAGGACAACTATTTTGTTTGCTTATGGAGCAAGTATATTTGCATAGTTGATCTCCCCTTACTTTCAAATAAGTCAGTTTTAATTACAAGCATATTTGCATCAAACCTACTCTAAGTCATGTGCTTTTTTTTAACACCATCTCAACTTACCTTATTGACCCTACCCTTGTGCTTTTTTTTAACACCATCTCAACTTACCTTATTGACCCTACCCTTATTCAAGTATTGCTTTGTTATCTATATATTATGCATTGCATTTTGAATTAAATGCAACTATTTGTGATTTGTGAACGTGCACTACCGTCTCTTCCAGCGTTGATGTTTTCCATTTGCTCTTAACAGAGCAAATGAATTCTTTATTTTTTTTGGGTTGGATACTTTAGCTATTAGGATCATGTTTTATATTAAAATATTTAATATATATTTACATGAAAATATTATAGGTAAGAAATGTGTTTTATGGATAAATAATTATTTATTATATATTAAATTAAAAGGTATATAGCGGATTTAGTGGGCTGGGACGGGAATTGGGTGAATTAATATTCACTCCCAACCCACTACTTACAGTGGATATCATTTCCACATTCATACCAATCCCAATCCCATCAAAACTACTTCTATGCCCATACCATGAAAACAATTGCGAAACGTACATCCACCAAAACCAACCTCACCACCATCCCTAATTTTAAGGGTATGCAGACTTGGGAACACACACGTGATTGTCTTCCTTAAACATGTATCATGTGTAACCATAACATGTTTTCATCAAAATATAATTAATTAATATAGTGATGTGATATTGGAATTGGAGCTTTAAATGCTCCCTTGAACTTCTATATGGAAATGTGAGTTTGTTCCACTATGATTAATCATTTGTAATAGTCGATATCACTACTTGAAAAATAGCCAACCCATTTTTAAAGACGTTTTTAATTTGGTGCGGTAATACTAAGTGAGGGATATTATGACACTGTATTTATTATTGGAATTAAATTTTCAATGTTTATGTAATTATAGAATAGATATAAAGACAATATAAATTTTGTGTCTTTAAAAGGATATCTTGGGATATTATGTAAAAGGCATAACCCAATATTTTATGATTGTGTATGGATATTAATGATATAAACAATTATTTATATAGCCCGATTATATCTCAATCAACATAATATAGTTAGATTCAAGAAAAATGAAAATGTGGTATTAAACCTTAGAGTGAGTCTCCTGACAGGCGGCCTGTTCATAAGCTTGTAGACAGGTCACTTATTTCTTACCTTATATACATTTCTTAAATTACATACAAAATTTAAATTTTTTATAAATATTTTTTATATATCATATTTTTTTATATTTTTCACCTTCAAATACATATTATTACTTGTTTTAACTTATAAAATGCAATATTCAAATTTTATAAAAAATTACAACATTTAAGGCAAATGCCCCTAAGGACTGTCCATAAGCTTATGGAAATACCGCTTTTCCTGAGAACTTTCCTAAACCTTATTACCAAATTTTGTCATTTATGAATATTTATTTCTTAAAAAAGACTCCGTCTCTTTAAAGATGGTCTTTCCATAAGCTATGGAAAGACGAAGGTTTAAAGTACAAATTAGAAGAAACGAAGATAAAATTTTCGGGTTGCATGAATCGAGTGATAAACTTTATAACTACTACACGTTGTTTAATAAATTTTTAATATTGCAACTAAGACCTTTTACCTTTTATTATTCTAATTAAATCCCGTATTTCCATAAGTTTATGAAAATGTGGTTTTTTCCCAAGACTTTGCCCCTAAAAAAAAATAGAGTGTTACTATTATCATATTATAGTTATATAAAAACAATATTTATGGAGAAAAAATAAAAGTGCGATTAAATAACAATTATAACATTTTGTAAGTAATTTCAAAGAAAAAAAAGTGTATTAAAAAATTCTATATAAAATTAATCCCATGCTATAGGATATATCAACACTGCATAGAAGAGACTTTCAAACATTATAGTTTACGGAGAATATAATTGATCATTTAAGGACGGAACTTAATTCAATTAAATTTACCTTCTCTCTCCTTCCTCGTTTTTACTCCCGAGAAAAAACCTTCTTCTTCTCCTGCATTTCCCGGCGGGGTGGCCACCGGCGATCTCCGCCGCGTCGGTCACCCCCGCCACCCCTACCAGTAGCATAGCCTAGACCTCCTTCCTCCTTCCCCTCGCCAGAAGCCGCTACAATCCGCACATCTACGGCGAAACCCAGCTTCCCGCATCAACTTTCGAAGTTTGTCGCCGGTGGGTACAGATCGGCGCCGATCTGTGACGTCACCCCACCGGTCGACGCTGCTCGGCCGGAACGATGGTATGCCGGAACTGGACAACTCGTCGGACCAGCTAGGAGGAGATACGCCGGATTTTGGCCGCAAGGTGGAGAGGAGCTTAAGCCGCTCTGGTCACGCGCCGCCCCTCCGCCTCTGGCCGGTCAGATGCCCAACGCGCCGACCACGCGCGGCTCTGCCCGGCCATGTCTGCCTCTCTCACGCGCCACCGCGTCCGCGCGTGTGGCCCACGCGCCACCGCGCCTGGCTGGGCTGCCAGTGCGCCGCCGCGCCGGTTTGGGTAGATGCAGCCATACCTCCGGGGTGCCACCACTGTAATGGTTTCTATTCTTTTTCAATTATTTTTGTGCCTCTTTAGAATATTAGTACTATGTTTTTATATTTTTGTTTAAGGTATTCTGTTTTTTAGAGTATGGGGTACGTGCTATAACGTTTGGTTTTTGATATAGTACTGGATTCGTCTGTTGTCCGCCACCATACTTTTTCCGATCTGAGATTGGAAAAACTATGCTGGCTTTCGATCTGATTCAATAGATAGACAGGAGAAATCCAAGTCAATGGAAGTATTTACTCTCCCATTGGCGACTCTGTCTGAATTAGATTTGTAGTCCGTACAGGTTGAGGTGTTTTTTGACACCACTGCTTGATACGGGTGGGCAGCTCACCGGCGTTCTGATAGTGTGTTTACGATCTGGGAAAGTCTCTTACTGTCATAGGGAGCCACACAGTGTCTAATCTGGCAGAGCGAGGACGATTAGCTTTTAGCGAGGAATGAGACTTTTCTAGGTAGTGATCATACTGTTGGGGACGTCAGCTTCAGTATTGTAGCTAGTATGCGGTCGAATTCTGCTGGCTACGACCAGGATATTTATCCCTGTTTTTTCAGGTTTTAGGTTTGCTTTTTGCCTCCCTGCGTGGAGATTTATCATATTGCCTCCCTGCGTGGAGTATTAGTCACAGAGATAGTATAGTCAGTCATATCCTTAGATCTCTGTCACAAATTGCCTCCTTTATGGAGTTTATCTTAGGTTCGGGGAGCCTTATATATACCCCCCACTACGGTGGTTTTCGTCAAAAAAAAAAAAAAAAAAAAATAATTGATCATTAATCCATAATTAAGATCCCAATGAAATCCAATTCACCGAAAATTTAAGATTGTCAATAAAAGGACAAAGTAATCATTCCCTAGCACAAAGCCGCAAAATTTCCTATCGGCAACTGAAACATAATACTAACCTCTCTAGGAAGTTGAGAGCATCAGCAAGGATACAAAGTTCACTTTCTGGTTCTTAGCCAAAGCAGTACCAAAAACACAATCCCAACTAAGAATTTTCACCAGCAGCATCACAAATCTTTTCTTCTAACACAAGTCTTTCATCATCTTGTTCTTTCTTACCTTCTCAACACATCTGACAATCTTCTAGCCTTACCTTTTTCTTCACTACCTTCATACCTGCATCACAAAATAATAGTGTTCAGTGGAAATCCAAACACAAATACATTCCATTTACTTTTCTATCAGGTTTATATCATCACTGCTCGTATTTTAGGTGTTATGACGTATGGCTAATTCCATCAGGGAAGAGCAATGGTCAGAAGGATCTCGTCAGGGCTCCGACAACTCAGAGGAAAGAAGAGATGTCCTCTTCGGGGATACACTTAACCTAGCGACGCAACTGCCACCAAGAAGGGGAGTTATTTTTTTACCTGAGGAAGAGGATTATCACAGAGGAATGAGTCTTCTCGAGGATTGCCTAGTGGGGTATTTTCTCGACTATCGTCACTTTGCCCTTACTAGAATGCAGTTCCTCATTTCCGAGTACTGGGGAGATGGTGTTCATGTCATTGCAAAGAATGGGAAATTTTTTGTTTTCCAGTTTCAACAAAGATCCAAGCTTCTCGCAGTACTTTATAATGGTCCTGTTAATATAGCTGGTGGTCTGTTGGCTCTCAACAAATTAGTTCCTGAAATGGCTCTGTCCCACATGAAAGTCACCAAAGTCCTTCTTTGGATTCGAATTTATGGCCTCACTTTGGAATATTTTGGAAGGAGTACAATACAAAAGTTTGCTTCAGTTGTTGGAGATACTGAGGAAGTGGATTTCGGAGGAAGATTGCTACAACACGCTGAGTATGTCAGCGTTCGGGTGTGGACCTCGGTCAATAAGCCATTAGTTTCCGGTTTCTGGTTAAAGTTGAGAAGAGGTGGAATGGTTTGGATAACCATTGGTTATGAGAGAGTTCATAAAATGTGCCGACGTTGTGGAGCTTTGGGTCATACCTATCCCCGGTGTCATTGGGAAAATGTGGAGGATCTGGAACGACATATTGATGACAGTTTTGCTACACTTGGTTCGGACCTACAATTGGAGATTTACAGAGATCTTTCGGAGGAACTCTATCCACCCGCTGTCCGTGTTCACAGGCACATGCCCACTAGAAGGTTCACCAGGTTCCCACCAACATACTTTTTTACAAATGAACATAATTTTCAACATATGCCAGATGATGTTTTTCTGGATGGGTTTAAGTATGTTGAGGAAATTTATCCTACTCTACAAGAACTGAGAGAGGCGGAGGAGTATAATCCCGAAAACTTTCAATCGCTTAACCTAGCGGAGGATGTCACAGGTGAGGATCCAGAGGAAGATCCGGAAGAAGAACCTGTGGAGTTAACACCGGAGGAGGAGGTTCGAAGGTATGAAGTTAATCAAGTTTATCTTCAAGGTCTTGCAGAAGCACGTGAAAGAATTATCAATCTCCCGGAGGTACCGGAATTCTGGCCAGAAGTCCCCTCACCGCATCACAGTTCTGACGAGGAAATGCCGGAGTTTATTCCGGCAACAATCCCTCAACAGTTCTTAAATCACCAACTTCCAAATCCGGATAGTTTGGTCATTCTTACTAGGCATGTGGAGAATGATGATGGGGATCTTGTATCTGAAGATTATATGATCATCGGTGGGAGGAGATATATTTTCGGAGACAGTTGTCAGGAACACTGCAAACAGAACAACAAGGTGGAATTCAAAAATTTTACCTTGTTAGACGGTACAGTTACTGAACCATTTCTAACTAATGGGGTATTTTGGGAAGATCAAAGCTCTGGGGTCAACTCTCACCAAATATGTGATAAGCTCGAATTCAATATGGATCTTACCATCAATTTGGGTGATCTGGGGGATGAGACAGATGTCATCATGAGTCTTCAAAGCTCATTCAAAGAGAGTTTACCAACTGCAATCAATTCTGACAAGATGGGCACAGTGATTAACCGGGGTAAAGGGAAGTTACAGATGGTTCCTCAAGTTCAGAAAGAAGATAGGGGAATGGGGCACAGAAGTGGTGATATTGGGGTTCATATTAATGAACCTAGTAATACTTACAATTTATTGGACCTGAGTTCGGATTCTGAGCCAGATGCAGATCCACAGCTGGAGATCTTTGACATCAGGAAGTCACAGACTACTCAACCTGGGGAATCGAGCTCTTCGGGAATGCTATTATATTCACAGTTTCAGAATACTGCTGAAAGTGGAGGTATAGGTGGCAGGAAAAGGGGTGTGGAGTTAAGCGGATTGGATGGCAGGAAAAGGTTGGATTTGAAAGGGGATGGGATGGAACAAGAAGAGCAGATAGAATTTGTGAGGGGATGCACTGACATTTCAGGACCAGTTGCTGGGGTATTTAATAACTCAGAGGAAGACATCAATTCAGCCACAATTCTTGACCCAGGTAATTTAAATTATTTATTGCCTTCCACTTCTGGGTCATCTCATTTGGTTGGTATTAGTTCCAGCCCACTAACTAAAGCCCAACAGTGTCAATACAACCCATCCCTTCCCCTTGTGCTAAACAAGTCCATCTTGCCACCACCTTCCCCAAAAGCCCAACACGATGGAAAGAAACTCAAAAAATATTCCTATACTCTTCAGCCCAATAGAGCACTCAATAATAACACACTTAACATAAACTTTGACACCCAAAGCCCAAATACTCAAGTTACAGTACCTGCGGACATTAACTGTTCTGATTTGGGTCGTGCTTACTGTTCGGCCGACACCGGAGATGGTTAAATTCTTGCTCTTACAGTTGATAGTGGCCGGGATGGTGGGTACGTCGGGGTTGCTGTTCAACAAATTCAACACGTTCAGTCCGAGCTTCCGAAAGTTGGTGAGGATCTAAGTTCTGTTTTGGAGAACGTCGACGTACCTGTGGTGGAGGAGTTTCCGATCTTACCTTCGGTGTTGCTGATTAACACCACTTCTACGCCGGATCGAGCTCTGTTGCCGATCCGGTTTGTTGAAGCTTCCGCCGATCCGGCCCCGACGTTTGAACCGGCCATCAACGGGATGTTGCCGACCACTATACCAGGGGTGCGGTTCGGTGGTGAGGACAATCTTCCGGAAACAACGGAGTTGACACGGATTTGCGATGGGGAGGTTTCGGAGGGTGGGCTTTTGTTTCCGAATGGAGTTTTGAATGGAGACAATAATGATAGTGGTCTAATGGGTGTTGCATCTTTCAGCAATAATTCCTTTGTGAACATGGGAGATGACTTTTCCTTGGGCGGTGTGATGAATTCACGGAAGCTAGTTTCGGATTTTAGCTTCCCTTTGGGGCAAACACAAAGTTCAATTTTTGGCCCAAAGGAGCCCAAGGTTTTTACTCCAAAGGTTTGTTGGAAAAGAGTATTTCGCTCTTGTATTATCAGTCCCGGCAGGCGAGGGATAATCAGTATTCCATCATCTCCTTCTTCTACTGATGACGAGCTACAAGGGCAGGTGGGTTCAAGTCGTGCATCGAATATCTGGCCGAAATCAATAACCAGTCAGGCTGTGGTACACCATGAAGTGAATCTGGATTTCGCCCGGATCAACACCCAGAGTAAGGCAATTTTATGGGCAATGTCAGAATATATGCCAGTGGCAGAGGTGTTGGGTGCCAAACGGAAGAGAGCGCTTCGAGGGGAGTTGGAAGATATTACATTTACAAAGAGAAGAGGGTTGGAGGTCAATGAGGAGGAGCTTCTGATTCAAACAATCGTTCATTTTCCTGAAATTGATTCTTCAATTGGGGAGGACCAGAGCAAGCAAGTTATAGTCACAGCAAGAATCTTTGATTCAGTTGCACATTCGGTACTGACAAGGGAGGGAGAAGAAAGCTGCGGTATTTCGGTGGTTGGTCCAGAACAACCACCCAGAGGTACATGAATCTACTCTCTTGGAACTGCAGGGGACTGTCGCATCCTCTGACAGTACATTTCTTAAACAATACCATCAATCAGTTTAAACCTAATATTGTGTTTCTAATGGAAACTAAGTGTGTGTATAAAAAAGTAAGGAAGTGGCTGGGTAGTACTTATTTCACTAGATGGGAAGTCGTAGATTCGGTAGGTTTAAGTGGCGGTCTCTGTGTTGCATGGTCGTCGGAGATCCTTGTATCGGTAGTAAAAAGCTGCCAAAATTTTGTATGTTGTAAAATCACTGCCGCCAATGGCGAAGAATGGATGTTGATCCTTGTGTATGGGCATCCAGACCGACCACAAAGGAAACAAGTGTGGGATTGTCTCCATGTAATCCTACAGGCCACTCATTTACCGGTTCTAATCACAGGCAATTTTAATCAAATCATAGACAGGGATGACAAGTATGGTGGTCGATCAGCACACAAACAGGAGACAATGGACCTCAATGCCCTTCTCAAAGAGGCAAATTTACGGGAACTCATGAATAAAGGCCATTGGTTTACATGGTCTAATGGAAGAGGAGGTCATGATCTGATCCTGGAACGTCTAGATCGAGCTTTTGCAAATGACAAGTGGTTGGCTCTTTATCAGGATCATTGCCTAACGAATCACACAATTATGAGATCTGATCATGGGGCTCTCACCATAAATACACATCAATCGGATAGATCCGCACACAATCATAATGCGAGGAAGTTTGAGTCATTCTGGGTGAGATTTCCACACACAAAGGAGTTGGTAAAGCGTGTTTGGTTACCCGTTCATTGCACGGGTATCCAACATCAAGGAACTCAACAAATTTCAACTCCCACCACTGGTTTCAACACAACTAGTTTCAATCAGAAGTTGCAAGACACTACACTTAGACTTCACAATTGGGCTAAGGAGAGTGTGGGTAACATGGATTTCAAAATTAGAAGAGTGAAACAACAACTTGGTGCAATGCAAAGACAGAAGAATGCTGATGGTATGCGATCCAAGACGGTGGAATTGGAGAGTCTCCTCACAATGCAGAATGACTATTGGAAGCAGAGAGCTAAGGCGCTGTGGCTTAAAGAAGGAGATAAGAATACTAAAGTTTTTCATCAATGGGTCCAAAAGAGGAAAGGGAGGAATTACATAACCCAACTCAAGGATACAGCGGGAGCATGGATTTCAAAACAAGAAGATATTCAACAGCTGGTCTATGATCATGTCAGCTCAGTTTATCTCTCTCACTCTGTTATGCCGGATGATGCTTTCGGTCAATCGACTATGCAGGACATCCTCAACCTGATTACCAAAGGGATTAATCAGACTCAACAAATGGCCCTGGAGGAACCAGTATCTTCGCAAGAAATTAAAATGGCTATTTTTCAGATGGCCAAATGGAAAACACCAGGGCCGGATGGCCTACCTCCGGGATTTTATCAACATTATTGGTCTGAGGTAGGAGAGGAGGTTACATTTGCGATACAGAGGTTTTTCTCTTCATCCATTATGCCTTCACAGTGGAATCACACTACTTTGGTCCTTATACCAAAAACTAATTGTCCAAACAAACCTGCCGACTTAAGGCCGATCAGCCTTTGCAATGTCACATACAAAATTATTGCAAAGATCCTTGCAAACAGAATCAAAAAAGTCATGGGTTTTCTTATCTCTGGAAACCAATCAGCTTTTGTACAGGGTAGATCCATTGTTGAAAATTCCCTTATAGCGCATGAACTCATTGAATTCATCCGTAAGAAGAAGAAAGGTAATCAATCAGTGGCGGCAATGAAATTGGATATGAGCAAAGCATATGATCGGGTTTCTTGGACTTTTCTGGAGAAAATGATGGAGCAGATGGGTTTTCCCCGGAAATGGATTGGGTGGATTATGGCTTGTGTTACTACTGTCTCTTATACTATTAAGCTTAATGGAAGGTTTTCACAGACTTTCAAACCAATACAAGGTCTCCGACAGGGTTGCCCTCTATCACCCTTTCTATTCATTATTTGTCAGGAGGCTTTTTCATCCATGATAGCATCAAATGGGCTCCAAAGGTTTTGCCCAGGGGTTACGATTGGAAGATCGGTCTTACCCGTGTCACATTTGATGTTCGCGGATGATTGTATTCTTTTCTTCAATATCTCAGAAAGAGGTTCGACAAAACTGGCACAAACATTGAATCTTTTTGCAGCTTACTCGGGCCAAAGAATTAATTTCCAGAAGTCGGCACTTCTTGTTAGCCCAAACACGCATCCAATCACAAAGGATCGACTCCAGCAGACTTTCAGAATCTTTCATGACTTGCTTCATGAAAAATATCTTGGGCACGACATGGATTTCACTGGCTCTAGGGTGGGCATGTTTAGCAAGTTAGTCCAACGGGTGAAGGCGAAGACTTCCATTTGGAAAACTGGAGATATCTCAGTAATGGGAAGAATTACCCTCGCCAAACACGTTTTGGCTGCAACAACTCAGTATACTCTCAGCACCTTCAGAATTCCAGCCACGGTTGCGAAGAAAATCGATAGTCATCTTGCGCGTTTTATTTGGGCAGGGGATATTGATGGGAGAGGAATCCACTGGATGTCATGGAAATCAATATGCCAATCTAAATGGTGGGGCGGACTGGGAATGAGATCCACAAAACACATGAATCAGGCTTTGTTAGGAAAACTTGCATGGAAGCTCATTACGGACAAAGAATCTTTTTTCTCAAGATTCTTTCTCAGTAAATATTGTAGTAAACAAGATTTCCTCAAAGTCAATCTTAAACAAGGATCATCGTGGGGTTGGAGGGGCATTTTGTGGGGAAGAGATCTTATCCGGAGTAGGGTTAAATGGCAAGTGGTTACCGGCCAAGATATTGACATCCAAGATGAGTGGATTCCTAATCAGAGGAATCCAATCAGGTATGAAACACAAATTCTTCCTCAATTGCGCTTTAAAGTCAGTGATATGATTGATAGCAATAAGCAGTGGCGTAAGCCACTTTTGGGACTCTTCTTTCATCAATCTATGGTCAATTGCATTGCTGGGATATATATTCCATACCAAACCTTAGGTTTAAAGGATTTTCAATTCTGGGATAAGGAATGGTTAGGGAATTACACGGTTAAGAGTGGCTATCATGAAGCATGCAATTTGGCAAATAACCATAACCCATCATCTTCCAACAACCAATCATACACAGCTGATCATCAACACCTGTGGAAGACACTTTGGAGTTTGAAGATAACTGAAAAGGTAAAGTTCCTTGTCTGGAGACTGGTACGGAATGCAGCACCAACAGGTCCGGCTCTCAGAAAGAGAAATATGGAGGTTTCAGCTTTATGCCAAATGTGTCATAAACATATGGAAACATCGTCTCACATCATTCTTGAATGTGATATCGCAAGAAAGGTATGGAAGGCCTCCAGACTCGGTTTTGATTTTTATCAAGGAACATCTTTGCAACTGGAACCGTGGCTTCGACAATGGTTCAAATCAGCGCCCACACAAGAGGATTTAAATCTTTCATGTATTATCATTTGGTCGATCTGGTGTGCAAGGAATAAGGCGACAATCGAAAATCAATCACCTTCGGTGGACATGATTCTAGCAATTCTAAAGGATAATTTTGAGGGTGCCACATCTGGAAATCTTCCAAGTCTGTCAGTTCTAGCAAATCCTAACTCTTCACTTCTGGAGCTACAAAATATAATCACCCGACCACAAAAGACGGTTCAAGTGGGGGACATTACACTGATATGGTATACACTGGATAACCATATCAATCAGGCCTACCAAGACTGGTTCTGTATCAATACAGATGCAGCTTTTCAGAAACTGGATGGTAAGGCAGTTGCTGCATGGTGTGCGGTTCCGGGTTCAACAATTTCAAACTTCCATGGTTATCGTTCAATACAAGCAACATCATCAACCCAAGCAGAGCTTATAGCCATTTACAAAGCAATGTCACATGCTAGCTTCTTGGGTCTCCAGTGCATCTGTATCAGAACAGACTGTGAATTGGTACTCACACATACCAATAATTTCCCATCAGTCCCACCTGATCTCAAAGGTTTGATTAGGAATATCAGTATGCTAGCGATGGTTTTTCATAATGTTCATTTCATGAAAGTGCATAGATCTGTAGTGCTCAATGCGCACAATCTTGCACAATTTGTAATCAGACAATCATCGTAATATAATGTCCCTAATATCTTTTCAAAAAAAAAACATAATACTCCCTCCGTTTCTTTATTAATGACACACTTACTTTAATTGGATGTTTATTTTATATTGGCACACTTTTTATTTTTGGCAAGATTCCTTCAATTTCATCCACTCATTTTACTTTTTACTTTGTACGTATAATTTCATTCACTCATTTTTTTCTACCTAAATCCAAGCACCTAAACCTATGGTGCCAATATTAGTGAAACAAGGGAGTAGAAAAGGCATAGGGCATTGAAGTTGTGCAAGTCCATGATACAGCTTCATACATTGATTGAGTTGGAGATACTTAGAAAATTCTGTGATGATTTCCATCAAAACCAAGATTTTGTACATAATGAAAAAGCTGCCAATGCTCAAAGTTCTTGATTGCACAAGTCTTGGAACCCTGGAGATTTGCAATGTTCTAATTTGTTGCTGTTAGTGTCCCATGTCATAGAGTTATGACTCATATAAGATATCACCCCTGCATATACCAATTGGTTTTGATACTAGCCTAAGATCCTAATACTACTCCATATCAGAGCCCAAGGTGCATGTTAGTGTTCCACATTGCAACTCGTGCCATCAGAAAGAGAGGCCAGTGAATATATCAGGGAAGCCCAAGCAGTCCTGGATGTTAACAGAATTGCCGCATCACCAAAAAATAGCGGCGGTACGAGTAGTTCTGGACGTTAACAGAAATGCCATCGCCACCAAAAAGCAGTGGCGCCCGTACTGCTGCTACCGTCCGACGGCTGAAGATGTACAACACCAGACCCAAGCGCAACACACAGGAACACATCCAGAAGCACGATTTGCAGTCCAAGGACTTACCGTCCACCAGAATCCAACCTGACCGTCAGTGGTTCGGGAATACTAGGGTTGTGAATCAGAAGTAGTTGGAATATTTGCGTGAGGAGCTGACTAGTCTGTGATAGAAAGTAAAACCCACATATGATTGTGGCTGTGTGTATTGACATATATATATATATATGTATATATAGTGAGTACAAAGGGTATACAAGACCTAAACAAATATGGAATATGATATATACAAAACCAATCAGAAAGAGTATTCCTTTCTTATCCAGATTCTAAATCAACTACATCTATATCACTCCTCTCAAGCGAAACATAGAATTGGTCGCAACACAAAGCTTGAAACTTAAGAATTCAAATTGAGGACGTGGTAACCCCTTTGTAAAGATGTCAGCAAGCTACAAGTCTGTAGGAAGACTGGCTTAGGATCAACGGTGAATGGCAGTGGACCGGCGAAAACTGGCGGCGTAGGATCGGCAGCGGCTGGCGGAATAAAAATTCTGTGCGTCTCCGGCAGCAAGGAGGAGGAAATCAACGGTGATGTGGTGGCACTACCGGGTTCGTCGGAAGAAGCAGATGTCAGAGCTGCAGAATACGGGAACTGGTCTTCAAAAAAATTGGCATCCCGACTGGTAAAAATACACAAGATTCCAAGTCAAAAAGGCGATAGCCTTTCTTTTCGGCAGGATAACCAAGAAACAGACACTTCCGACTTCTTGGTGCAAACTTGTCACAATATCTGGGAACATGAGCAGCAAAACACAAGCATCCAAAAGAATCTTAATGATGAGTAATTCGGAGCTTGCCCATAGAGCAACTCAAAGGGAGTGCGACCATTGAGATGCTGTGTCGGTGTTCGGTTAATCAGGTAAGCAGCAGTAAGAACACATTCTTCCCAAGATTCAATAGGAAGACTGGCTTGGAACCGCAAAGCACGCGCCATATTGAGTAAATGACGATGCTTTCTTTCAACTTGACCATTCTGCTGCGGTGTATCAACCATAGATGTCTCAAAGATGATCCCAGATGCAGTAAAGTGAGATCGCAGAGGCAAAAATTCAATGCCGTTATCAGCCCAAACTTGTTGAATTGTTTGGCCCTACTGGTTCTTCACTAAGGCACTAAATTCTAAAAATCTAGAAGCTACTTCAGATTTAGCTACTAACAAATAAACCCAAACAACTTGGGAATAATTATCTACTATTGTCAAAAAATAAAATGTACCACTATAAGATGGTGTTCGATAAGGTCCAAAACATCACAATGAATTACTTGAAACAATGCAGTAGCATTTGTAGAACTCAATTGAAAACTATGTTTAGTCTGTTTTGCTCTATAACATATAGAGCAATGAACAGAATGTTTATTACTGCTAAAATAATAGAAGAAATAGAAGACAACACCGTGGAGGAAGGATGTCCAAAACGCTGATGCCATAAGTCAGAAGAAGCTACTGAAGCAACTGTAGGAAGAGACTGCATGATAGGACGATAAACACGAGTGTCCAGCAGACAAAGCCAAAACACCCCCCTTTCTGCTCACCCACGCCAATCACTTTCCTCGTACTGATTGTCTGTAAAATGCAATAATTTTCAGTAAACAAAGCTAGACAGTTCATGCTAGATAACAATCTATAACATGATAATAAATTGCACTGCAATGTAGGAATATATAAAACATGAGGTAGAGTAACACCACCAAAGCAAATAGAACCATATTGAGTGGTGGATGACACCTAGCCATCAGGTAGAACAACATTCATAGTATCAATTGTAGTAGTAAGATCAGTAAGAGAACTTTTGTCACCAGTCATGTGATATGAGGCTCCTGAATCAAGTATCCATGGTAAAGTAGACTTACCAGACTCATTGTTAGTAAGAGAATTAGACTGATTAAATAACTGCATGGTCGTGCTCCATTGGTCATAGACAGAGCAGGGCCAAAGTCAGATCGGGCAGGGACACGGCCAGAGGAAGCCGTCTCCACAAGACTTGGTGGCGACGTGGCTGCGCCGGCGAACGGTGGCGGGAGAGGGAGGGTCGCGGCAGCACCTCTGGGACCGGTGTTGGTGACAGACGGCCGAAAAGCTGGCTCCGATTTCTTGGTGGTTCCGGCTTTCTCCTTTAACTCCTTAAACCATTCTGGTACACCATGTATCTGGAAACAGGTATCCTTATCATGACTCTTGTGACGACAATGTGTACAAACAAGATTCTTGCGGTCAGATGCATAAAGAACAACTGGCGAAGAACTTGCAGGTGGTGGACGTCGTTCAGCATAAGCCATGGAGTTTGAAGAAGGCTCACGAGCTCGAATGACAACTTTACGATTCTCCTCCTGAGAAACAAGGACATTCACTTTCATAACAGATGTCATTGGATCAATGCTCATGATATGTGATCGCAAGGTGTGAAAACCTTTGTCGAGGCCAGAGATAAATTGATAAATCAAATGTTTCTCTCTTTCTTGGAAGACTTTCACAGAAATAGTGCAATGGCATTATGCCTTACTCTCTTCACATGTACAAACTAGGGGAGGCCGTATGCAGTGATAATCAACAAACAACTTCTTTAGTTTGGCAAAGTAAATGTCGATGGACTGACCGTTTTGCCTGCAACTCTGAATAGTCTCTTGCATTTGCAAAACCTTCATACCATTGGCAAGAATAAATCGTGCCTTCAGGTCATCCCACATATCCTTAACTGTGGAAAACGAGCTTGTAGAAGATCTCAACACCAGATCCAGGGTTTACAAGATCCAGCAGACAAGGGTAGCATTAACCCCATGCCAATCAGCAGCATCAGGATGACCATCCTGGGGTTTGGTAATGGATCCATCAATGAACCCAATCTTGTTCTTAGCCAGGAATGCGCAGCAAATGGCATCAGATCATTCAATGTAATTTTCTTGACCTTTCAGCATGTTCGGTATGAGTTGTAAACCTGGACCATCGCCAGAACCAATAAAGTAAGGATCAGTCGACATACAACCAATAGGTAAAGTAGTCCGATGGCTAGATTGTAACTCCAACTACTGAAGTAAAGCTGCAATCACATCATAACCACTCATATCTTGAAGCTTCGAAGCTTCATATGCATCAAAACTAGTCCGTTCTTCAGAGCCAGACATAGTGGAAAACTAGGTACAGATTAGCATCAGGTACAATAACCAGCGACGGATCAGATCGACGGGACACACCGGCGTGTTAAATTAGCGGCGATGCGTGAAGGTTGGTGAATTTTGAAAGAGGACGGCAGAACTGAACCGGAGCAGCAGCAACGGCAGAGGCGCGTGGCAGCGGCAGCGGCGTAGAGCAGCGACAGCGGCGGTGGCGCATGGCAGGTGCAGTGGTGGTGGAAGCTCAGAATTCAAGGCAGTGGAAATTTTTTATTTAAGGTTTCAGGATTTTAGGCTCTGATACCATGAATAAAATAAGGGTAATAATTGTGTCTCTGTATTTATGACCTTCAATTGCAACACTTCAACATCACCTTCAAGCATTTCCACAACCTCTCTCATCGATGGCCGGTGTCATTTGAATGCACCAAAGGGATATCAAAGCCAACTTTTTAGCTATTTGATTTTCTTCCTCACTTGCATCATCTGCCATTTCGATCAATCTTATCGTAAATCCAGGAACAGAAGTACATTTGGCTGGAACGATCAGTGTCGGGATCAAAATTCTTCCAGCTCATGTCCATAAGTAGCATTCCAAAGCTACACACATCTGCCTTGTATGAAACTCGTCCAATGCTTTTGTAGATCAGTTCAAGCGCTATGTAGCCGAGGGTTGCAACGTAGCCATCTCGTATTAGATACAGTCTGGCGAGGCCAAAATCAGGAACTTTTGGTACCAAGTTGTCATCAAGAAGGATGTTGTGCGGTTTGATATCAAAATGTTGAATTTGCATGTCACAGCCTTGATGCAGATACTCAATTCAAAGTGCGACTCCCATTGCAATGTCGTGAGCTAGCATTGACGCCATCGCCTGAGACAATGAACTTATCTAAGGAGCTATTGGGCATGTACTCATTCACAAGTGCTCGCTTTGAGGCGGTTACACAGAATCCCACTAATCGAACCACATTAGCATGGTGAATCCTTCCAACGGTTGCAACTTCGTTGATGAAATCTTGTCAGCAAATCAGAAATGACATATACTATTGTATCGTTCATCGATAAATGCCTGCGCCGCCACTTGTAAATCAGAAAAGCAACCAAGAGCAGGATGCCAATAACATTTCTCGCTGTGATGATAATCACTGCAATTGAAATGAATAGATGAAATGACATGTACTATAACGGAACTGGGGCTGTTTGTTTCTAAATTTAACTAAAACCTCACCTAAAACCAGTAGTACCAGGCCTCCAATCTCAAGAACTACAAAAGAATATGATGATTTTTGAAATGTCAATGTGCGAGATAAAACAAAAGCCTGTCATTGTTGTGTACCATATGCAATCACGACTTTTTTTGGTTAACTTACTCCTCGAAGAGCTCTGACGAATGGAATCCACGACGCGGTATAATTTATCCAAAACTGATATCAAGAAGCCTATACATAGTGTCCAAGGTCAAAAGCCAAAGTTAGTAAAAAACTTACATGATGATGTTCATGATTGAAGCAAATAAAAATGTAGAGAATTCAAATTTGCACTCACACCAAAATGGTTGTGTAGAAAATAAGGGTAATAATTGTGTGTCTGTATTAATGAATTTAGGATACATTATATCGTGGTACATGATACCTATACAAGCTAGGAAAAGGTAATAGAATAGAATTACAGTTACAAGTAATATTGCAAGAATATTCTAATTCCTTAACACTCCTTCTCAAGTTGGAGCATGGGGATCAGAAATGCCCAACTTGCCAAGTAAAGAATGAAACTGATTACGTCCGAGAGCCTTAGTGAACAAGTCTGCAGGTTGGTCCGCCGTACGAATATGGTGAGCAACAATAGCACCAGATTGAACAAGATCCCGGACAAAATGACAATCGACTTCAATGTGTTAGGTACGTTCATGAAAAACTGGATTGGCCGCAATATGAAGAGTAGATTGACTGTCACAAAACAACCGCATAGGAGAGGATTGCGAAACCCCCAAATCTTTCAGTAAAGTCCGAAGCCATAACAACTCACAGTAGGTAACAACCATGGCACGATACTCCGCCTCAGCTGAAGAACGAAAAACAGTAGGTTGCTTCTTAGTCTTCCAAGAAACCAGAGAATCACTAATCATCACAAAATAACCAGAAAGAGAACGCCGAGTAATTGGACATGCAGCCCAATCAGAATCACAATAAGCAGTCAATTGTAACGTACTACGAGAAGAGAGAAATAAACCTTGACTAGGATGACTCTTCAGGTAGTGCAACACACGAACAGCAGCTTGCCAGTGAGGAACACAAGGGGACTTCATGAATTGCGCAAGAGTGTGGACTGAATAACTCAGTTCAGGACGAGTAATAGTCAGGTAGATCAGGCGCCCAACCAGGCGTCGATACTGCTCCAGGTCATGGTAGGCTGGACCTTCAACACGTGCCAAATCATGCTGCTGCTCCATCGGAAAGTCAGTCGGCTTAGAGGAAGATAAACCGGTATCCGATAAAATGTCCAAAGCATATTTCCTTTGCGAAAGGAACATCCCCTCCGGTCTTCTAGCAATCTCTATGCCCAAAAAATACTTAAGCATACCAAGATCCTTCATATGGAAACAAGAACCTAAGTATTTCTTGAACTCAGAGATGAGCGAAGAAGAACTACCAGCAATAACCAAATCATCCACGTAAACCAGAACATGTAAAGAAGCTGATCCACGAGAAAAAACAAACAAAGAGTAATCGGCCTTACTCTGAACAAATCCAAATGCTCGTAAAGCCTGAGCCAGCTTAGCAAACCAATTTCTAGGAGCCTGTCAAAGACCATAAAGAGAATTTTGTAGGCGACAGACCTGACCAGGCGGTACAACATAGCCAGGTGGAGGACGCATGAACACTTCCCTATGCAAATCACCATGTAGGAAGGCATTATGAACATCCATCTGATGCAGTTCCCAACCACGAATAACTGCAACGGACAGAAACAAGTGAACAGAACTCATCTTCGCAACCAGAGCAAAAGTCTCAGTGTAATCAATTCCTTCAACCTGACAATTTCCAAGAACCACTAGGCGCCTTATGACGTTCAATAGTACCATCTGACCGAAACTTCGTCCGATAAACCCATTTGCATCCAATAACCTTCTTGTGTGCAGGCAAAGGAGACAAAGTCCATGTCTGATTTCGCTCCAGTGCAGTAAGTTCCTCAACCATAGCATCTCGCCAATGAGAATGACGGGAAGCCTCAGAGTAAGTAGTGGGATCTGTACTAGAAGTTACAGCACCCAAAAATCTAGAATGCATACTAGAAAAATTATCACAATTTACATAATCAGTAAGAGGGTAGAGAACACCTGAGGAAAGTGATGAAGCATGAGGGAACGTAGTCGAGGGGGGGGGTCTTCAGTGGTAAGAGCACAAGCATAATCATCACAATCATAATCTGCCAAATACGATGGTGGATGACGAGATCAAACACTCCGCCTGGTAGAAGGTGGATCGACGGCAACTGGCAGAGAAGTACCGATGATGGACGATGTAGGTAGACTGACGACGGCCGGCAAAGAGGAACCGGCGTCGGGCGGCGGAGCACTGCCGATGAATGCCAGCGTCATGACGTCGGAGATGATCACCGGGAGTTGGTTGGTGACTATTGTCGGTTAATCGATGGGGTTGACCGGCTGGGGTTGACCGGCGTTGACCGGCTGGGGTTGACCGGCATTGACCGGCCAGGGTAGACCGGCATTGACCCACCGGCATTAACCGGTGTTGAGCCACTGGGGTTGACCGACGTTGATCCACCGGCATTTACTGGCCGATGGTGAATGGCCAGCGGTGATCGGCAAAACAACAGCCGGCGTCGAAAAGTCGACGTTGACCAGCAGTGGTTGATCGACTGCAGAAGGTGGATCAAAAAATCTGTACGGCTCGGGTGAGAAGGAGGAGGAATTCGACGGTGTTGTGGTGCCGCCGCTAGGTTCATCGGATGAAGCAGAGTAAGGGAACTGGTCTTCAAAGAAATCAGCATCTCGGGTATTAAAGATCACTCGAGATTCCAAGTCAAGAAGACGATAATCTTTCTTTCCGGCAGGATAACCCAGGAACAAACACTGCCGACTTCTTGATGCAAACTTGTCACGGTATCTGGGAACACGAGCAGCAAAACACAAGCAACCAAAAACCCGTTGAGAAGAGTAATTGGGCGCCTGGCCATAGAGTAACTCAAAGGGAGTACGACCGTTGAGAAGCTGAGTCGGGGTTCGGTTGATCAGGTAGGCAGCAGTAAGAACACATTCTCCCCAAAATTCAATAGGAAGATTGGCTTGAAACCGTAAAGCACGCGCCACATTGAGTAAATGACGATGCTTTCTTTCAACTTGACCATTCTGTTGCGGAGTTTCAACCATAGATGTCTCAAAAATAATCCCAGATGCAGTAAAGTGAGACCGGAGAGGCAAAAATTCAGTGCCGTTATGAGCCCAAACTCGTTAAATTGTTCTTCCCCGCTGGTTCTTGACTAAGGCACTAAATTCTAAAAATCTAGAAGCTACTTCAGATTTAGCTACTAACAAATAAACCCAAACAGCTCGGGAATAATCATCTACGATTGTCAAAAAATAAAATGCACCACTGGAGGATGGAGTTCGATAAGGTCCCCAAACATCACATTGTACTAATTGAAATAATGCAATAGCATTTGTAGAACTCAGTGGAAAACTATGTCTAGTCTGTTTTGCTCTATAACATACAGAGCAAGGTATAGTAGTATTATTGGTGCTAAAATCAAGAGTAGGAATAGAAGACAACACCGTAGATGATGGATGACCAAAACGCTGATGCCATAAATCAGATGAAGAAACCGAAGCAACTGTCGGAATAGATTGCAGGATATGAGGACGAATGCGAGTATCCAACATACGAAGCCAATAAACCCCCCCTTTCTGTTCACCCATGCCAATCACAATCCCCGTACTGATTTTCTATAAAATGCAATAATTTTCAGTAAACAAAGCTAGACATTTTAAGGCAGATAACAATCTAGAGCATGATAATAAATTGCATCGCAAAGTAGGTATGTAGAGCACATGAGTAAGGGTGACATCATCAAAACAAATAGACCTATATTGTGTAGCAAGTGACACAGAACCATCAGGCAGTATAACATTCACAGTAGTGGTAGCAGTAGTAATATCAGTAAGAGAACCTTTGTCACCAGTCATGTGATATGAGGCTCCCGAATCAAGAATCCAAGGTAAAGTAGACTTACCTGACCCATGATCAGATAACGAATCAAACTGATTAAATAAATGTATGGTCGTACTCCATTGGTCGTCAGACAGAGCAGAACCAAAATCAGATCGTGTAGGTAAGCCAGAGGAGGCAGCCACTGCAAATCCTTGCGGCGACGTCACTTCGCCGGCGAAAAGAGCCTTAACACAAATGGCAAGTGCAATTAAAGTAATAGAAGAGACAAAATATGCTGAACCAAAGCCAAAAGAAGCAATTTGGCGCGCGCCTCCTGTGTGGTGTGTACAAATCACTCGCCGGAAGATATGACTGCACGGCTGGTATACCCGCGCGTGGATTCACGTGCTTCTGGAAGGTCGCACGAATGAATCTCACGCGCGTCTCACGACTGAGCTCACGGAGCTGCTGGTCTGATTCGGATGGTGCCGATGAAACCCGACTGAGCTCGCTGGTCTGATTCGGACGGAGCGGAGCTCGCCGGTCGGATGGCGCCGTCTGTAGGGAGCTTCGCCGGTCTGATTCGGGAGCTTCGCCGGTCGAAGCGGGAGCGGAATGAGTTGGTTCTTTTTGGGAGCAGATTCAGGTGAGCGGACGGAGCCGGGAGCAGGTTCAGGCTGGCGGACGGAGTCGGGAGCGGAAGACGATCGGCGGAACTGGCGGCGGAAGACGAACGGCAGAACTGGTGGCGGCGTGGCGGAAACAATGTTTTTTTTGGTAAAAGAAAGGTAGTCCGGATCGGCTGCGCGTGGAAGTCACGCACGGACGACGGCGGAAAATTTAGGACGGTGGAAAATTTAAGGTTTCAGGATTTTAGGCCCTGATACCATGTAGAAAATAAGGGTAATAATTGCGTGTCTGTATTAATGAATTCATGATACATTATATAGTGGTACAGAATACTTATACAAACTAGGAAAAGGTAATAGAATACAATTACAGTTACAAGTAATGTTGCAAGAATATTCTAATTCCTTAACAGGTTTCCCCAACGAGTTGTGATGGTTGAAAACATTCCACCTCCAATGGAGTCGAAAACCATCCAACAGATGGTGTACTCGTTGGAATGATGCATCCTTCCCCGTTGTGTTGAGGAGAGACTGATCATCATCAAACTGCGCGGGAACAAGTAAGTTGATGGTGCAGAATTCTTCAGCATCAGAAGCAACGAGATTTGATTTCAAACCAACATAATCATAAGAAAACGTCCCAAGATCCCCCATACAAGATGCAGCATCCACTAAACGATGAAACTTTGCTTTTGATTCAGATTTCAACACATTTTTACAGCTCATGAACACAAATTCATCCATGCCATCTGTGAAATCCAGACTCAGCCGTATGGTTAGCAGCTCATTAACATCGGAATTGTAAAAGTCCATGGTACCACAGCACCTAGAAAGTGGAAGGCCGAAATGTGTGATTCCCATAAACGATGCCCTCTGTGTCTACATAGTAGTAACTGTCATCAGAAGGATAATATGAGCGCATTACCAGGTTGTTATGGTAGCAAGACAGAGTGAGGTGGGGATAAGGGCAGACACTGGGATCACCTTGGAATCCAAAAGGGATCTTCAGAATGAAGCTGGAATTCCCACAGCTGAAATTTTCCAGTGCAGGAACAGAATAACAACTGTTCCTTGCGGATTAAGGTACGCAAACCACGAAACCAAGAAGTAGAGCATGACAAAAATGTTAATAGTTGCAGAGGAAACATGATCAATCACCCACAAGGAACTCTTGTTTGACCACCAATTTCAAATGATACACAAGTGCAAGTTTTCTTGTCTTAATTTGCCGGTTGCTTAGTCTACCGGCACATGTAGCCTACCAACAAACTACTTTTTTTCAACTCAGGACTTTTTATTTTAGGCTTCAACAATAAAGATATTATACTCCCTCTGTCCCACCTCAAATTTCAAAAAATCTTTTTCACAATTATCAATAAATATATTTGACCGTTAGTAAGTTTAACTACGTATGATGACGGCAAATAAAAAGTTGATATTTAGAAACTGTTCGTTACGACGAATCCAACCATATCACATATGATAATTTATTGTTTATATGTCTACTCAAATATGTGGTCAAAGTTGGACGGTAAATAGTGACATAAAGTGAAGGGCATAGGGAGAGTATTATTATTCGTTAGGGTTTTGAGTTCGATCGTGTCGATACGGCTTGAATTCTCAGTTCGGGGTATATTGACACATCTACTACTTATTTGTCCTTTCTCTAAAAAAACAAAAAACAAAAACGGAGCAAGGGGGAATGCTCATAAGGCTAATGGAGACCAAGTAATACAAACTCCTATATGTCATGGCATTGGTAGATGAAGAAACAGAATGGAGTTGATGATCATCTTCTTAACCTGCATTTCCATTTCTTCCATCTTCTTCCCAGTACTCCTTGCACGCACTGATGGTGGTGTGTGCAGAAGATAACTTCTGCAGCCCAGGTGGCCCCATTCCGGCTCCTCGGAAAACACCCGGAGAGCTGCGGGTATAATTCCAGCTGCACTCTCCACTGCGACAAATTGAACCGCACAGTTCTGGGGCTGGATTTCCCAGCCTCAAAAGTGGTAGTCAGCAGCATACCATACACTTCCCGGAGGATCAAATTCCAGGCGTTCGAAACCTGTTTGGCAAAACAGTTGCGTGATCTCGATGTGTCGGCAACCCCATTTCGATATCAGGTTGAATACGAGGCAGATAGCATGTATGTTATCCGGTATTCCTTGTTCAATTGTACGTCGCCGGAGAACAGGTATGTAAGCTCGCATGATCCTCTCACTGTCTCGCGACGACGGACGGATACCATGTTAATCATGTACGTGCTACTGCTGAGCTTTCTACACGTTTGGATCATCGGAGTTCATTTGTTATGGACTATCGGAGTTCCATGGTCATTTGTTATGATAATTAAGATGTATGATACCAAATTGATTCCATGGCCATTTGTTATTGAAATTTAGTTTTACCAATTTTTCTAGTCCTTACTAGTGTGTTCCAACAAGACTAATTTAACCAAGTGCATAATAACGTAATACGTAAAAGACACACGACTTGGTTACGCAGTTCGGTGTAATCCACCTATATCTGCGGGGCCTGGGCCAGTTCAGAATGAATCCACTAATTAGAAAGATACAGTATAGAGTACCGTTTACAAAATACTTATCTTTACTAACTATAGCGTGTGGACTCTGCTAGCTCCCCTAGCTACCGATATGCCTTGATCAGACTCCCTCTGATCTCGAACTCCGTCGACGCAAGATCTCCTCCTCCCGAGGAATTAAGGTTTCTGATTCTGAACTTTGTGCGGCAGGTCAGGTGTGTTGGAACACAGTGTTCTGACTTTTTGCAACTTCTCGAAAGTCTCAAAAATCTGTGTGCAGATTTTTGCTCTGTTAAATCCGTGAGTATGCAGCCGTGTTTTGTCCCAATTTATATCCATGAACAGATTGGAATACTTCTTGATTATCTCCACAATATTCCTATTCCAAATCTGATTCTTGAAGCATATGCAAATCCCATAAATAAAGGGATTTACCTTATATCATTCTATCCCATATATTCGAATAAATCTTCTGCATATAAGTAGGGATTTTCCATAAACCAATTATGCTTCACACGCCTGACATATATAGTCAGATATACGAATTCCATTTATTCCAAACTACTGCAATATTCTGACTTTGATTTCCATAAAAGCTTGGCGTAAATATTCTGCACTAGCATGTTCCAACATGGTCATAATTTCTGTTCAAAATTAATTCACACAAAATTTCCAATAAAATATTTACTTGCAAATCCCTTGACTTTACAGTTATGGATTATCGGAGTTCAGTGGAACTGAGCTGGCCTTCGCTGCCCGGGTGTCGGAGGTGCGAGGAACAAGGAGGAATTTGCAGCTGGAAAAATCGAACAACCGGTCATGTTGGCTGCTGGGGAGGAAACAAAGGCAACTTCGGTATGTATTTTTTTTCTTCTGCAAAGTTGAAACCTACGATTCCGAGATTTGATATATTGGAGATTAGGGGGTATGGGTACGATTATAAATCAAAATTTTAAAATATATATATTTATATTAATATTAATAATTAATTATTTTTGAATAAAAAATAATATAATTTTTATATTGTAAACAATTTAAAGTGAATGAAAACATTCAAATGTAGTTCAAACTTAATATTTATTACAATAACTAGCAAATAAACTACATAATAAGATTATAGTTTGATGTATTAAACAATAAAGGGTAATATGCAAATATAATCCTATAAGTTGGAGAAGATATAACCCTGGGTTATTTTTTAGTGCAAATATAACCCTAACTATTATACATAAGTGCAAATATAACCCTAAAGCCATTATTCCGACATTGACTGGCCATTTCCGGCCATTGACCGATTTAAAATGACCAAAATGCCCTTCTAACCTAATAATACATTTTAAAAGACAAAAATGCCCCCACCAAAACACCACCACCACTGCTCCGGCTCCACCATCAACCAGCCCTAACCCTGTCTCCTCCTCAGCTCCGCCAACCACCACCATAACCCTTCTCCCTGCTCGCCATCCCACGCCACCTCCACCCACCATTTTCGGCACCGCTCAGCCAAGTGCCGGAAAATTGAGACCTATCAACCATAAATGCTACACATTTCATCTCAAACTCACCAGGAAAACAGAAAAGGCTCAATTAGCTATTGAAGAAGTTGATAATCACATTATCATTGGTTGATCAGAATCCCCTGCAATTTCAACAATCACCAAAAACGATCGATCTATTTCAACAAACGAACCAATACACACACTGCAAAAATATGTAATCGATTTGATTCGATTTGAAATCACCTACTGGGTAACACCGAGCAGCCAGATAGTGTCGTAGGTGACGTTCGGATTCTCAGCTTTTGCGGTGGCGACGAAGAAGAGCACCGCCAGAGCGCAGAACAGAGTTACGCCAGCGGTGGTCGTGGTCGCAACGCCATCGTTTTGTGGAGACCCATCAACCAAAAAATTGCCGATCACCGCTGCGCTATCTCCTTCCCCGACCATATTCCGCTTTCTTTCAATTCCTCAGATCGATGGTGGCGCGCTATCTCCTTCTCGTCCGGCCGCTTGCTCCACTAGCGGCATTGATTTCGACCAGCTTTCCCCACCACCAAACCCTACCTCAAATCCCAGATCTGAGATGGAAGAATTTGGAAATCGAACCACAACTACTTCTACGATTACAAGGACGAGCAAATGAACTTCGTGATAGATTTATTCCACGCGCGCCAATACACGGACGATGACGGAGAACCCGAGGTGATTCCAGGGTTCTGATCTAGCTCCACAGACAGACCCATCAACCAGGACATGAATTCAGAGTCCGATTTCGAAGCCATGGAGGTAGATTACTCCGACGTAATTCACGAAATCGAGAACGAAAACGATGAATTGGGATCCCAGGTCTTGAATGGACAGATGCGGAAGTAACGAGAAGTCGTGAGAATTGGAAGCATATTGGAGACGGTGAAGATTGAATGAAAAATGTCAAAATACTACTCAATTATTTTTTTGTTTTATTTTTGGAAGGGTAAAATAGTCTTTTTAATTAAATCCAATCACAAATCACTGGAAAAGGTTATATTTGTACATAACCTAAATATCTAGGGTTATATTTACACTTTCAATTATCACAGGGTTATATTTGCACTTTTGTCAATTATATAGGGTTATACATGCACTTTGCTTAACAATAAAACTAAAATAAGCAAACACCAAATAAAGTTATTGTCCAAGTCATGGCTGGAGGATAGATTGAGTTGTAGCAATAATGTAGGCATGAAAATTTCCAGAAAGGGCCCAAAGATTAGCCATCTTATGTAAGTGGATAATTGCAATTTATTTTCAAAATGCAATTATACGGCTATAAGTGAACTGGCAAAAACAATTGATCTCTACATGGCAGGTTTTCTGGGCATTTTTGTAATTTTATAATTCTGGGTACGGGTATGGGTATGGGTATGAGTACGGGATTTGATATATTCAAAATTAGGGGATACGTGTATGAAATAAGTACGATTATAAATAAAATTTTTAAATATATGTATATTAATATTAATAATTAATCATTTCTGATTATAAAATAAGGGAAAGTCTTGGAAAAGATGAGGTTTAATTTGAATAAAAGAAAGTCTCAGGAAAAATGACCTTTCCATAAGCTTATGGATAGTCCACTGGGGTTTTAACTTCAAATGTTGTAAATTTTTTTATAAAATTTAAATATTGTATTTCATAAGTTAAAACAAGTAATAATATATATTTGAATGTGAAAATATAAAAAAATGATATAAAATATTTTTAAAAGTTCTGAATTTTGTACTCCCTCCATCCCAAGCGAATCTGCACACTTCTTGGTCAACTTTCTCATGACACATTTGACCATAAATTTGAGTTAGTATATAGGGGCCAATATCATCATGTGAGATATTGCTAGATTCCATGCATCATGTAGTTTCTAAATATCAAATTTTAATACAATAGCAGTATGCGTAATCAAAGTTATTAATTGGTCAAATATGACCCAAGAAAGTTGACCAAAAAGTGTGCACATTAGGCTGGGACTGAGGGAGTATGTAATTTAACAAATGCAATGTATAAAGTAAAAATAAGTGGCATGTCCAGAAGCTTATGGATAGATAGCCTGCCAAGAGACCCACTCTTAGAATAATAAAAGGTAAAAGGTCTGCTGCAATATTAAAAAATGCAACGTGTAGTAGTTATAAAGTTTATAACCCGATTCATGCAATCCAAAAATTTTATCTTCATTTCTTCTAATTTGCACTTTAAACTTTGATCTTTCCATGACTTATGGAAAGACCGTCTTTCAAAAGACGGACTCAAAAAATAATATAATTTTATATTGTAAACAATTTAAAGTAAATGAAAACATACAAATGTAGTTCAAACTTAATATGTATCCCAATAACTAGCAAATAAACTAAATGTGTTTGATGTCTTATAAAATAAGCAAACACCAAATAAAGTTATTGTCCAAGTCAAAGAAAATCATAGCCATAAGCATAAAAAGTGAATGAAATACATCAATCTCTTCAACAACAAACTCTTTCTCCAAGTCCAGCTCATCAAGTGAGAGACTCGCAAACTCTAAGATTCCAACATCTTTCATAGAATCAAATGCATCTCCACCAACATCCCACATCTTTTGATCACTTTGAAGTGTTTTGCTCGAGTTTTCCTCTTTCTTTCTCATTTAGAATGTTAATTTAGAATTTTTTTTATTCAGATCTAATTGGGTACAATGTACCCAAATCGTACCCAAGAAACTCGACTGTACCCTTGGCCGTACACGTACCCAATCAAAGTACCTAAAAAGTCAAACCATACTGAAGATATTGTTTTACCAAATCTGCACCCAGTACGCATCCGGTACGGGTACCATGACCTATTTATCGTACCCGTGCTACCTAGGAAACTAACTTACTCCCTCAAAATAAAAATAAAACTAATAAGTTAGTAAAATACCTATTCATTATCTAGAAAAGGCAAAGTTCTGGGAAAGATCATTTTTCCATAAGCATATGGAAAGACAATGTTAAATTAGAATTATAAAAAAGCAAAATATTTTTGTTGAGATATTAAAATTTTATTATGCAACATACTGTGGTTATAAATTTATGACCCGATTAATGCAATCTGAAAAATTTATCTTGGTTTTTTCAAATTTGCAGTTTAAACCTTGGTATTTCCATAACTTATGGAAAAATCGTCTTTCAAGAGGCTCTTTAGAAAATAGTAAAATATAGACTTAATTAAATCACACATAATAATAAGTACTCCTTCCATCCCAATTATATTTGCACTAGTTTAGGTCAACTTTTTAAAATTACGCTTGACCATAAATTTTAATAAGTGTATAAATACCAATATCATCATTAAAATATTGTCAGATTCTTGCATTTTCTAAAGAGAAAGTGTCAGGAAAGGCAACATTTCCATAAGTTATCTGAACACAAAAAATGGGATGCGTAGATGACAACTGGGTCATGCTGCTTCTTCTTGCTCTAAGTTCCAAGGTGAATGGTACCAATTGCAGTGTCAGTGGTGTAAGAAATTTGGTCACTTTGCTTGCACGTGTCCTCACTTGGTCTCTTGGGCTCCTTCTCCAGGCTCTTTACCGCATGCTTGCTGGATAGCTGTTTCCGGTACAACCAACCACATGACGTCTTCTTAGTCCGCTCTTGATCGTGTGACTCCTTATTCTGGTACTAATCGTGTTACTGTTGGTAATGGTTATGCTCTTGACATTACCAATGTTGGTCATTCTCGAGTCTCTGATTCATTCTCTTTGTCTGATGTTTTGGTGGTTCCACAAATTAGTAAAAATTTGCTGTTTATTAGCAAGTTAACTTGGGATATGAATGTTGTTATTTATTTTGATGATTATTCTTTCACTATTTCGAAGAAGTTTACTAGAGATGTTATTAGCATAGGCCATTGTGATAGTGGCTTGTATGTTTTGGATAAAGGTGGTGCTGCTTTATCTGCTTTTGTTGCATCAAGTGCTTCTAAAGCATCTTTTGAAATTTGGCATAGTAGATTGGGTCATGTGCCTCACAACATTATTTCATCTTTGAACAAGTCTAGATGTTTATCAGTTACCAGTTTGGTGCCTGAGCCTCATTTATGTCCCGCTTATGAGATGGCTAAAGGAAAGCGTCTTTCTTTAGTGATAATGATGGAGATGCCAAGACGACTACCACCATAAATGAAGACATTCCACGACTTGATCAAACATTTAAAGGATATGTTCGAGATCCTCTAAGTGACATGGCGGGACCTATGACTAGGTCAAGGACTAAGCTTAGGGATGCTGCTTTAAATTCTTTGATTGATCGCCTTTATGATGAAGAATTGAAGAAGGAGTCACCATCGACATCTTGGATTCATTATCCAAGATTGTCGATGAACTGAAGACATCATGAAGAACACTATACTTTTTTTCCCACTGGGTTTTTAATGAGGTAGTGTGATCACTGTAAAATATTGTAAAATTATTTCATTTTGGGTTTATTGGACTGATAGCTCGGCCATGTGGGCTTTGAAGAGCTGAATTTCGAAAATACAGTCCATTAAGGTTTAGTATATTCATTTTTATTCTGATTAGAATTAGATTTGGTAAGATTAGATAAGGTAATATTCTTCAAGGTTACTTCTTGAAGAATTCAACCTGATTACCTTAGATTACCATTTATTTTAGGTATTTTAGTTAGATATGGTTTTAGCTTCTTAAAGCTGCCATAAGTCGATTCAGTTTCCATTTGTGATTAGGGTTTGAGGCAAGATTGTAACCCTATAAAAAGGGAGGCCTTATGGACGAAAATTACAACCTTTCATCAATCAAATATACAACCTTTTGAGTTCATACTCTTTGCTTGCAAGCTATTCCATTGTTGCTTAACCCTGAGGGCTAGTTAAGTATCAATAAACCTTGTAATATGATCCTGAGGGCTAGTTAGAGAGCAAGTCGAAGTTAGGCGTACCCCGAGGGCTAGACTCCTGAATTTCGTGCGAGATAGTGCGGGTTTGCAGATCCCTTCACTAGATCAAAGATATTAATTCCGCAAATCGTGAGTCTTCGCAAGGAGATTCATATCAGTTGGTATCAGAGCAAAGCGAAAGATCTACTGAGGCCAAAAAAAATAAAAAAAGGGGTTTCGAGTTTTGCGTTAATTTATTTTTGAGTTTATATATATACTCTTTCGTGTCATTTTTTAACTGTGTTTATTTGATCTTTCTTACCAGGAGAATTGAATCTAGAGTCGAAGGACGTCGGAGGGTCTGAGAGTTAGAATACTTCGGTATTACTATCCGCCTTCACCTTCATCAATCGAGTCAGGAGGACGTCGAAGGGTCTGAGCGTTAACAAGTATTATCCATCTTCACCTCCCGGTCAATTTCGTAGTTTTAAGTAGCTTAAACAGTTTATGTGCTTGTGATATTTTCGTCAACTCTTCTGAAAATTATTGTATGCTCATAATCCTATTTGTTTTCTTTATCGTTCTTTGATTCCGTGATCTAGAATTGTTCTTTGATTCTTGATTACACCTTATTAAAAAAAAAGAGTCTTGTGTCATTTTCCATATATATAGTGTCATATTCTTGATCCTTACGATCTTGAATACCTCGAAGTTCATTGGAATCAAGAGGAAGTTGTCGTAGTTTTCTTATTCCAAGTTTTGTATAGGTGATTCTTGTTCCAAAACTTTTCAAAAATAAAAAACAGAAGGTAGCAGATTTTTGGGTTTCAAAATCGGAATTTAGGATTTGAAATCTGAAATTTGGGGCAGATTTGCAATTTTCAAAAGTTTGGGGGTAGATTTGCAATTTCCAAAAATTTTGGTAATTGTGACCGAAAATTTTTCTTGGGGAATAAGATTCTGGTTATGATTTTTGTAATACAAAAAAAGGGAAAAAATGAATTGTGGCTGAAAAAAAAATGAATTGTGGCTGAAAAAAAAAGGAAAGAAAAAGGAAAGAAAAAGGAATCCGATTTGAAAAAGGAAAAGAAAAGTCAAAATTCGGAAGAGAAAAGGGAAATAAAAGCCAATTGTGAGAGGGGTTTTGATCTGAATTTTTGACTTGGGGGACAAGTAAAGTTATTAAAATCCTTTTCCACAAGGGATTTGGATTTAAGTTCCTATTCCAATTTGTTTTCGGAAAAGTTTCTTGAATTTTCGGAACCTATTTGTCGCCTATATAAAGCAATCTTGTTTCGGTCATAATTCATTCAATATAGCTCCGATTCGTGCCATTCAAATTGTGTTTTATTCCTTATTCTTTTTAGAATTTGGAATTCCAGATCGTAGAGCCAAATTTTGAGTTATATATTTTTAAATTTTGATATAAGTTCTGCAGTACTCATCTCCATAGTTTGCTTTGAATTGCGGTGAATTGATCAGTTGCCCTTGCATTAGCTTTCTCCTTGTGAGTTTTGAGTGTTATACACTTGGTGAGTGACCTTACTAAACAAAGGGAAGGGTGGACAATTTTTTTTACTATCCGTTTGATTTTCTTAGCAGTTAGCGAAGATGGGGGACAAAAATCCATTCGTCCCTCCTTTTGTTAGCAATCCTAACAATTTGTCATTGACAAACACCTCTAATGGTGGGCGTGGTAGTCATCCACATGAAGAGGCTCCAAATAGTTGGGAGCGATATCGAATTAATCCAAATGAAGCCAATGATCCCGATCGGTTTGCTATCGCAATAAATGCACTTATGAGTGAGGTGCAAAGGTTGGCGAGAAAAGTTGACAGCATGGCACCGCCTACACCTACATCATCGGTTAAGAGGGAAGAAACCAAGAAATATGTCCATCAGTTCAATGTTTCTGGAAGTTCAGATGATTATTCTAATGATGGTTTGGAAAGGCGATCACACCGAGGGTCTTCTAGAAGGCATCGCCCCAGTAAACCTCATTCCAGAAGGAGAGTGAAGATTAATTTAGGATCTGATTCAGGTTCTGATGAAGCTCGAGATATCAAGGGTTTAAAATATGACATCCCTCGATTTGATGGTCAACACAATCCAGTGAAGTATCTTGATTGGGAGCGATAGATTGAGAATCTGTTTGATCTCAATAATTATCGGGAGAAGGAGAAAGTCAATGTGGCGCAGTATTCTTTCACTCATTATGCGGCTGAGTGGTGGAAAAATAAAAAGGATTCGCGATATCTTACCGGAAAGAAACCTATCTCCACATAGGAGAGATTGAGATCTGAGCTTCGTGAATATCATGTTCCGCCTATTTACTTAATGGAACAACTTTCTTACCTGTCCAACATGAAGCAAGGAAATCGCACAGTTGATGAATACTGACAAGATCTTGAGTTGACCATGAGAAGGGTTGGAATGAAAGAAGATGACGCATTCATAAAAAATCGTTTCATTGAAGGCTTGCGTGAAAACCTTCAAATGCCAGTCAAGCTTCAACATCACATATCTATGAATGATTTATTGGTGAAAGCAAGGTTAGTTGAGAGTACCCTGCGACTAAGGAGGCCACAGCCTAGTTTTCCAAGTCAACGACCAGGGTTTGACTCCAGAAACCCTAGTTACGGCCGCAGTAGGGGCACACCCATGGGAGGAAGAGGATCGGTTCAGACGTATTCAAATCCAACTTATAATCCTACTAAGAGGAGGGTGGCACCACCAACCCAACATGTTTCAAAAATTCCAGGTAAGTCTACTACTTCTTCATCAAATTCAGTTTCTGTTAACTCTCCTACTTGTTTTCATTGTAAAGAAAGAGGACATGTCCACAATAACTGTCCTTATGCACGAGTGCTAACAACACTTGAGGAAGGAGATGAAGAAGATGAATATGCCGATATTCCACCATTGTGTGAAAGTGGTGAAGAACAGGTAGATGAAGAGATTATCATAAATGATCATGGTGAACAGGGCCCAGAAACACAAGGTAACTTCTTGTCATTAAGAGTTCTAAACTCTTAAATGGCTGAAACACAGGTACAAAGGATTAACATTTTTCATACCCATTGCCTTGTGAAAGATAAGAATTGTTTACTAATTATTGATGGTGGTTCTTGTGCTAATACTGTGTCCAATATTCTTTTTAAATCATTGTCTTTGCCTGTGACTACTCATCCATCACCATATAAACTTATTTGGTTAAATGGTAGTGGTGAAATTAGGGTTAACAAACAATGCATGATTAACTTTAAGATTGGAAAATACCATGATTCTATCTTATGTGATGTTATACCTCTAGAAGCTAGTCATATTTTGTTAGGGAGACCTTGGCAGTTTGATTGTAAATCCATGCATAATGGTTACACTAACAAAATTACACCAACTGATATGAATCTCTTTGCGAAGACTCACGATTTGCAGAATTAATATCTTTGATCTAGTGAAGGGATCTGCAAACCCGCACTATCTCGCACGAAATTCAGGAGTCTAGCCCTCGGGGTACGCCTAACTTCGACTTGCTCTCTAACTAGCCCTTAGGATCAGATTACAAGGTTTATTGGTCGGTTTGTTGTGGTCTATTTTGATGATATATTAATTTATTCTAAGTCGACTGATGAACATATTGAGCATGTTAAAATGGTTCTTGTTGCACTCCGTGAGTCTTGTTTATATGCGAACATTAAGAAGTGCACATTTTGCACTTCGGAAGTGGTGTTTCTTGGTTTTGTGGTCTCTAAAGAGGGCATAAAAGTCGACGAAACCAAAATTGAGGCCATTAAGACCTGGCCGAGACCTACTAATGCCAACCAGGTATGTTCTTTTCATGGTTTAGCTAGTTTTTATAGACGGTTTGTGCGTGATTTGTCATCTATTGCTGCACCTCTAAATGAACTAGTTAAAAAGGATGTGAAATTTTCTTGGACTGAGAGTCAAGAGAATGCATTTAATGAATTGAAAGTACGATTATGTAATGCTCATGTTCCTGCTTTACCTGATTTTAATGGTACTTTTTAGATTCATTGTGATGCTTTTGGTGTTGGTATTGGTGCTGTTTTGATGCAAGAGAATCGACCTATAGCTTACTTCAGTGAAAAGCTAAAGGGCGGTGCTCTAAACTATCCTGTGTATGATAAAGAATTTTATGCAATTGTGCGTGCATTAGAAACTTGGCAACATTATTTATTGCATAAAGAATTTGTCATTCATAGTGATCATGAATCGTTGAAATACTTGAAGAGTCAGATGAAGTTGAATAAGCGTCATGCTAAATGGTCTAGTTTCATTGAATCTTTTCCTTATGTGTTGCGTTACAAAAAGGGTAAAGAAAATGTTGTTGCTGATGCTTTGAGTTGTAGACATGTTTTACTTACATGTTTGGAATGCATTATGCTAGGGTTTTCATTCGTGCGAGATTTATATGCAACCGATTCTGATTTTTCATCTATTTATGCTGCATGCGAAAATGGTGCTTATGAGAAGTTTTTTTGGCATGATGGTTTCTTGTTTATGAATAATAGGTTATGTATTCCTCAATGTTCTATGCGTGAATTACTTGTTAGAGAAGCTCATTCAGGTGGTTTAATGGGATATTTTGGTGCTTTTAAAACTTATAATTTGTTGCGAGAACACTTCTATTGGCCGAAAATGGCACTTGCCATTGATAGGGTTTGTAGGAATTGTCTTGATTGCTAGAAGGCTAAGTCTAAAACTAAGCCTCGTGGTCTTTATACTTCATTACCTGTTCCTACACATCATTGGGTTGATATTTCCATGGATTTTATCCTAGGTTTTCCACGATCTCAGTCAGGTAATGATTCTATCTTTGTGGTTGTGGATAGATTTTTGAAAATGGCACATTTTATTCCTTGTAGGAAGACAGATGATGCAAAGCATGTTGCGGATCTATTTTTGAAGGAAGTAGTTCGGTTACATGGAATTCCTACATCTATAGTCTCTGATCGCGATGTTAAATTTTTGTCCTACTTTTGGAATACCTTGTGGTTTAGGGTTTTAGGGACAAACGGAAGTAACCAATCAAACCCTAGGGGCTTTCCTACGTGCACTAGTTCAGAAGAACTTAAAGAATTGGGAAAAATGCATTCCGATTGCAGAGTTTGCTTACAATCGCACTATTCATTCTACTACTTCTTTATCTCCATTTGAAATTGTTTATGGTTTTCTACCTATTACACCTCTTGATCTACTTCCTTTGAATTTTAAACAGGTTAAAAACCTTGATAGAGAACAAAAAGCTGATTTTGTGAAGAAAATCCATGAGAAGGTGCGCATGATAATTGAACGGAAAAATGCACAGAATGCTGATAAAGCTAATCAAAACCGCAAGTTGATGAGGTTAAATATGGGAGATTATATTTGGGTTCATCTGCGGAAAAAGAGGTTTCCAAATGCTTGGAAATCTAAGTTGATTTCATGTGGAGATGGTCCTTTTAGAGTGTTGGATCGTGTGAACGACAATGCTTACAAGATTGAGTTACCAGATCAATATGGTGTTAGTGCGACCTTCAATGTTGCTGATTTATCTCTATTTACATTTGAAGATGATTCAGTTTCGAGGGCGAAACCTTTCGACCACGGAGGGAATGATGGAGATGCCAAGACGACTACCACCATAAATGAAGACATTCCACGACTTGATCAAACATTTAAAGGATATGTTCGAGATCCTCTAAGTGACATGGCGGGACCTATGACTAGGTCAAGGACTAAGCTTAGGGATGCTGCTTTAAATTCTTTGATTGATCGCCTTTATGATGAAGAATTGAAGGAGTCACCATCGACATCTTGGATTCATTATCCAAGATTGTCGATGAACTGAAGACATCATGAAGAACACTATACTTTTTTCCCACTGGGTTTTTAATGAGGTAGTGTGATCACTGTAAAATATTGTAAAATTATTTCATTTTGGGTTTATTGGACTGATAGCTCGGCCATGTGGGCTTTGAAGAGCTGAATTTCGAAAATACAGTCCATTAAGGTTTAGTATATTCATTTTTATTCTGATTAGAATTAAATTTGGTAAGATTAGATAAGGTAATATTCTTCAAGGTTACTTCTTGAAGAATTCAACCTGATTACCTTAGATTACCATTTATTTTAGGTATTTTAGTTAGATATGGTTTTAGCTTCTTAAAGCTGCCATAAGTCGATTTAGTTTCCATTTGTGATTAGGGTTTGAGGCAAGATTGTAACCCTATAAAAAGGGAGGCCTTATGGACGAAAATTACAACCTTTCATCAATCAAATATACAACCTTTTGAGTTCATACTCTTTGCTTGCAAGCTATTCCATTGTTGCTTAACCCTGAGGGCTAGTTAAGTATCAATAAACCTTGTAATATGATCCTGAGGACTAGTTAGAGAGCAAGTCGAAGTTAGGCGTACCCCGAGGGCTAGACTCCTGAATTTCGTGCGAGATAGTGCGGGTTTGCAGATCTCTTCACTAGATCAAAGATATTAGTTCCTCAAATCGTGAGTCTTCGCAAGGAGATTCATATCAGATAATTTAAAATGCACACCACACATACTTGATTTAGTTCATTGTGATCTTTGAGGACCCTCACTTGTGATTTCTCAAGCTAGCTACTCATATTATGTCATTTTTGTTGATGATTTTCTCAGTTTACTTGGTTATTTCTTCTACGACGAAAGTCTAATTTTGTGGAGGCATATATATAATTTGAAGCTCTTGTTGAGAACCAGTATTCTACCACCATCAAGGTGTTTGAGAGTGATGGTGGAACCAAGTTCGTTCATCATCATATACGACTCATTTTGCATCTAAGGGCATTCATCATCAGCTTTCATGTCCTTACACTCCTGAGAAAAATGGCCGTGTAGAGAGGAAGCATCGTCATATTATGGAGATAGGTTTATCGATGTTCTTTCATTCTGGCCTTCATTATTCATTTTGGTATGATGCTTTCTCTACGAAGGTCTACATCATCAATAGACTGCCTACTCTGGTTTTATCTTTCTAGTAGCCACTCTCTATTATTTTTGGTACTATGCCTAACTACAATTTTCATCCATTTGGTTGTCGAGTTTTCCCCTATTTGAGTCCCTACACTGCACATAAACTGGCCCCTCAGAGTATGTCTTGTATATTTTTGGGATACAGCTCTTAGTACAAGGGTTATCGATGTCTTGATTCTCTTACAAAGAATGAGTACATCACTCGCCATGCTCGGCTTCATGAGTTATTTTTTCTAGCTACCCGTACTGGTACTGTTACAGATTTTTCCTCACTGGATGTTTATGTTTTTTTGGAGCCTTCTTCAGTTCTATCGGAAGTGTTTGAACCACCTTCTTAAACACAACCACCCATTATTTTGGAAAATTCAAATTTTCCACCTGTACCAGAAGCTCACGGTTCTTTAGAAAATTGCATTTGTTTGCCACAGGGTGACCAACAATGTGTTCGACACCAGCCAGCGCCACCGACGTTTTCACTAGCCGCCTCTACTTCCCCAGTGCCACCATCACCGCCACCTGCTAGCCACCACCGATTGCCTCAGGTTCTATGCCTAACGCCTCAGCTCTGGCACCATCCTCGGGATCCGCGCCTTCTCCAGTTATGGGTTCCTCCTCTCGATATCCAATGACCACTCGCCTGCACACTGGTTCTCTACGGTACAAGAAATTTTCTGAATATGATATTTCTGGTTTACTGAGTGTTTTATTTTTGAAGATCAAGCCCTGTAGTCATCGCTTAACTGCCAAGGATCCTGAATGGGTTGCTGATATGGACTCAGAGATGGATGTTTTACGCACTCAACAGACATGGGAGCTGGTTTCTTGTCCTACCCATGCAAATGTTGTTGGTTTAAAATGGGTTTACCGGTTGAAATATAAATCTGAAGGCTCTCTTGACCGGCACAAAGCGAGGTTAGTTGCTCAAGGTTTTTCGTAATTTCCTGGTTTTGATTATGATCATACCTTCAGTCCAGTGGTGAAGGCCTTTACTGTTCATACTGTTTCATCCATTTTTGTTCATCACAATTGGCCATTGCGATAGCTTGATGTGAAGAATGCTTTTTAAAATGCATTCTTGATTCTCCGGTTTACATGGAGCAGCCTTCTGGATACAAAGACCTTATGCGTACTGATAATGTTTGTCATTTACGCAAGGCCATTTATGGTTTGAAGTAAGCTCCCCACGCTTGGTTTCAGTATTTCAGTTTATGTTTGATTGGCCTGGATTTTGTATGCAGTTCTTCAGATACCTCCTTATTTGTTTTCTCACAGGGTGCCTCTTTGCTCTATTTATTGGTTTATCTAAATGACATTATTATTACTGGGAATGATGGTCGTCTTATTCAGAAATTTATTGATCGGGTTAATTAGGAATTTAAGATTATCAATCTTGGCACTCTACAGTATTTTTTAGGATTGGAGGTTGTTCGAACTTCCGACGGCTTATTCCTTGGTCAGACCAGATATGCCAAGGATATTTGGTTATGCAAAAATCTACAAAGGACATATTTCTAGTAAAATACATGTTGCTGTGAAGCTTTTGGATACCGCAAATGGAAATGGTGATGAGTTCATCAATGAATTTGGAATGATCGAAACAATTCACCATGTAAATGTGGTTCGCTTGTTAGGTTTCTGTGCCGATGGATTCAAGAGAGCTCTCGTGTATGAGTTCCTACCTAATGGTTATCTTGACAAGTTCATATTTCCAGATAGTCAAGAGCATTATACACAAAGTGGGGAGGTTGCACAACATTGCTATTGGAATTGCTCGAGGAACCAGTACCTGCCAACAGAGGATTTTGCATTTTGATATCAAACCACATAATATATTGTTGGACTACAGGTACGATCCCAAGATATCTGATTTCGGGTTGGCTAAACTGTGCAAAAAGGGCAAAAGCGTGGTTTCTATGACAGCTGCAAGACATTGCGCTAGAAGTCTTCTCCAGGCAATTTGGAAACGTTTCCTACAAATCCGACATTTATAGTTTTGGGATGTCGTTGCTTGAAATGGTGGGAAGGCAAAAGAACATTGCAAAACATTAGCCAAGTCTACTTCCACGAATGGCTCTACGAGGGCTTAGCTAATGGTGACTTCATAATTCAGATTGATAAAGATGAGGAAGATAAGACTCTGAAAAAGCTAGCGTTGTTGGACTGTGGTGCATCCAGTGGAATCTGGTAGATCGCCCTTCCATAACTTCCGTGCTCCAAATTCTCCAAGCAAATGGCAATTTTCTTAGTCTTCCATCTAATCCCTTTAGCTCTGGAAGTGCATTAAAACCAGCTGATCCAAAGGAGAAATCATCCCAGGATTTGCAGTGATCTCTGAATCAGAATAAAACCTTTGTTATTTGAGTACTCTATTACATGAACATGTTTTTGTGCTGCATAATGCAACTTATATGAAAACTATCAGATAATATTTAACATCATCTGTAATATTTTGGGTGAATAAATGATGAATGATGGAGTTTCATGTTTAGGCCAGGGTATGCTTAGGTTATCTGTCACCATTTATTTATTCTTATTATTCATCTGGTTTACTATATAAAAGGAATACTTGGAAACGGCATGCTTGTGTCAATCGTCATCAGGGGAATAATGGTTATTTCCCAGCAGGGCCGAATGTGTGCCCTTCTATGTGCTCTCAAGTGGCCGCCCAAAATGACGTAGTTTTTGGCCATCGCTTTTGTCCTTTTGTGCATCCCATTTGTCAAAAGTTGTGGTGCCTGCATGTGCTGCCAAGTGGCCAAAGAAAATGACGTCATTTTGGGCACCCCTTCGAGGGGTCCAGCTCTCAGACCTCGAAGGGGTCCAGCTCTCAGCCCTCGAAGGGATGGACTCTTCTACCTCGAAGGGGTCCAGCTCTCAGCTCTCGAAGGGATTGAGTCTTTAGGCCTTGAAGGGGTCCAGCTATCAGCCCTCGAAGGGATGAACTCTCAGCCCTTGAAGGTGTCCAGCTCTTTTGCCCTCGAAGGGATGGACCCTCAGCCCTCGAAGAGGCCGAGCTGTCAGCCCTCGAAGTGATGGAGTCTCCTATTCTAGAAGGGGTTGAGCTGTCAGCCCTCGAAGTGATGGAGTCTTCTATCCTCGAAATGGTCTAGCTCTCAGCCCTCGAAGGGGTTTAGCTGTCAGACCTTGAAGGGGTCCAGCTCTTAGTCCTCGAAGGTGTCTATCTCTCAGCCTTCAAAGTGATGAATTATTCTATCCTCGAAGGGGTCAAGCTCTAGGCCCTCGAAGAGATGTAGCCTTTTTCGTCGAAGGGGTCCAGCTCTCAACCCTCGAAGGGGTGGACACTCAGTCCTCGAAGGGGTCCAGCGCTCAGCCCCCGAAGGGATGGACTCTTTTATCCATGAAGGGGTCCAGCTCCCAGCCCTCGAAGGGATGGACTCTCAGTCCTCGAAGGGATGGATGCTTCTACCCTTGAAGAGGTTAGGCCTTAGCCCTCGAAGGGGTCTACCTCTTAGTCCTTGAAGTGGTCTACCTCTTAGCCCTCGAAGGGGTTGAGTTCGAGGCCCTCGAATGGATGGAGGCATCTGTCCTCGAAGGAATCGAGATATGAGCCCTCGAAGGGATTGAAGTTTCTCTCCTCGAAGGGGTCATTTTGGGGACCAATTCGAGGGGTAGAGCTCCAGGCCCTCGAAGGGATGGACTCTCAGTCCTCATAGGGTTCTAGCTCTCAGCCCTCGAAGGTATTGACTGCCAGTTCTCGAAGGGATCGAGCTGTTAGCCATCGAAGGTATGGAGTCTTCTATCCTCAAAGGGGTCTAGCTCTTAGTCCTCGAAGGGGTCTAGCTGTCAGACTTTGAAGGGGTCTAGATGTGAGACATCGAAAGGGTCTAGCTCTCAGTCCTCGAAGGGGTCTAGCTCTTAGTCCTCGAAGTGATGGACTATTTTATCCTTGAAGGGGTCGAGCTCTAGGTCCTCGAAGGAATGAAGTCTTCAGGCCTCGAAGGGATGAAGTCTTAAGGCCTCAAAGGGATGGATTCTTCAGGCCCTCAAAATGATGGAGTCCTCAGGCCCTCAAAGGGATAGAGTCTGTAGGTCTCGAAGGGGTCCAGCTATAAGCCCTCGAAGGGGTCCAACTATAAGCCCTCGAAGGGGTCCAGCTATAAGCTCTCGAAGGGATGGACTCTCAGCCCTCGAAGGGGTCGAGCTATCAGCCATCGAAGTGATGGAGTCTTCTATCCTCAAAGGGGTCGAGCTGTCAGCCCTCGAAGTGATGTGGTATTCTATCCTGGAAGGGGTCTAGCTCTCAGCCCTCGAAGGGTTCTAACTGTTAGACCTCAAAGGGGTCCAGCTCTCAGTCCTCGAAGGTGTCTAGCTTTCAGCCTTCAAAGTGATGAACTCTTCTATCCTCGAAGGGATTGAGCTCTAGGCCCTCGAAGGGATGGAGTCTTTTTCATCGATGGGGTCCAGCTCTCACCCCTCAAAGGGGTGGACTCTCAGTCCTCGAAGGTGTCCAGCTCTCATCCCTCGAAGGGATGGAGTCTTTTATCCTCGAAGAGGTCCATCTCTCAGCCCTCGAAGGGGTGGACATTCAGTTTTCAAAGGGGTCCAGCGCTCAGCCCCCGAAAGTATGGACTCTTTTATCCTCGAAGGGGTCCAGCTCTCAACCCTCAAAGGGATAGACTCTCGGTCCTCGAAGGGGTCTAGCTCTCAGCCCTCAAAGGGATGAAGGCTTTTTATCCTCGAAGAGGTCTATCCCTCAGCCCTCGAAGGGGTCTACCTATTAGTCCTCGAAGTGGTCTACCTCTCAGCCATATAAGGGGTCGAGTTCAAGGCTCTCAAATGGATGGAGACATCTGTCCTCGAAGGAATTGAGATCTCAGCCATTGAAGGGATTGAAGTTTCTCTCCTCGAAGGGGTCATTTTGGGGACCAATTCGAGGGGTAGAGCTCCAGTCCCTCGAAGGGATGGACTCTCAGTCCTCAAAGGAGTCTAGCTCTCAGCCCTCGAAGGGATGGAATGCTAGTCCTTGAAGGGGTCGAGCTATCAGCCCTCAAATGAATTGAGTTTTCTATCCTCGAAGGGGCCTAGCTCTCAGTCCTCGAAGGGGTCTAGCTGTCAGACCTCGAAGGGGCCCAGCTCTCAGTCTTCAAAGGGGTCTAGCTCTCACCCCTCAAAGTGATGGACTATTCTATCCTCGAAGCGAGCCCTAGACCCTCGAAGAGATGGAGCCTTTTTTTCCTCGAAGGGGTCCAACTCTCAGCCCTCGAAGGGGTGTACTCTCAGTCCTCGAAGGGATGGACTCTTCTATACTTGAAGGGGTCTAACTCTTAGGCCTTGAAAGGGTCCAGATCTCAGCCCCCGACGGGGTCCAAATCTCAGCCCTCGAAGGGGTTCAGATTGCAGTCCTCGAAGGTGTCCGATCTCAGCCCTCGAAGGGATAGACTCTCAGTCCTCAAAGGGGTCAATCCCTTAGCCCTCAAAGGGATGGAGTCTTATATCCTCGAAGGGGTACATCTCTCAGCCGTCGAAGGGGTGGACACTCAGTCCTCGAAGGGGTCCAGATATCAGCCCTCAAAGGGATGGACTCTTCTAGCCTTAAAGGGGTCAAGCTCTTAGCCCTCGAAGGGATGGACTCTCAGTCTTCGAAGGGGTCTAGCTATCAGCCCTCAAAGGGATGGAGGCTTCTATCCTCGAAGAGGTCTAGCCCTCAGCCCTCGAAGGGGTCTACCTCTTCGTCCTTGAAGTGGTCTACCTTTCAGCACTTGAATGGGTCGAGTTTGAGGCCCTCGAATGGATGGAGGCATTTATCCTCGAAGGAATTGAGATCTCAGACCTCGAAGGGATTGAAGTTTCTCTCCTCGAAGGGGTCCAGCTCTCAGTCTTGGAAGGGGTCTAGCTTTCAGCCCTCGAAGTGATGGACTCTTCTATCCTCAAAGGGGTCGAGCTCTAGGCCCTCGAAAGGATGGAACCTTTTTTCCTCGAAGGGGTCCAGCTCTCAGCCCCCTCGAGGGGGTGAACTCTTAGTCCTCAAAGGGATGGACTCTTCTATACTCAAAGGGGTTTAACTATTAGGCCTCGAAGGGGTCCAGATCTTAGCCCCCGACGGGGTCCAGATCACAGCCCTCGAAGGGGTCCATATATCAGTCCTCGAAGGGGTCCAGAGCTTAGCCCTCAAAGGGATGGACTCTCAAGCCTCGAAGGGGTCAAGCTCCCAGCCCTCAAAGGGATGGAGTCTTATATCCTTTAAGGGGTCTAGCTCTCAGCCCTTGAAGGGGTCAACCTTTCAGTCCTCGAAGGGATCTAGATCTCAGCCCTCAAAGGTCTGGAGTCTTCTGTCCTCGAAGGGGTTGAGCTTTCAGCCCTCGAAGCGATGAATTCTTCATTCCTCGAAGGGGTTAAGATCTAGGCCCTCGAAGGGATGGAGTCTTTTGCCTCCCTTTTTTTTTGCAAAAAGCAAATATTATAAACATTGTTTCTCCCTTCTTTCCCCCTAATCCAAAATTTTTCCTCATCTGGTTACTATATAAAAGGAATATTCCCCTCAATGAATAAATAAATTATGCAAAAAGCAAATATTATAAACATTATTTTCCCCTAATCCAAACTCTTTCGTGTGTTTTGTTCTTCTCCCTGTAAATGCTTGTGGGTTTTTGAATTTAGGCTTTTTGGCCAAGTTTATATAACATTAAGCTTTTTTTGGTTATAAAACCTTGGAAATATATCGATGGAGGCCGTTGATCGATTAGACAGAAATGCTAAGAGGAGGAAGGCTTATGCTGAATTATCACCTGAGGCAAAGGGACAATTGTTGCAGCGTAGAAGGGAGCAGGATGCTTTAAAGCGTTCTTTTAAGTCAGTGGAGGGTTCAATGGTGAATGATATTGGTTTGTGTTTTTGGTCATAATTTTTTCTTCTGGTTTAAACGCCAGTGTCATGATTACTGCTGATATCGCCATTGCCTGCTTTCCTTGTGAGCTCCATTTTCTATTATTTTATTTTAGCGACTGGTCATCATGCAGAGGGTGTTTTGGTTTACCACTGCCATATATATGCAACAATGGTATTATGAACATTCATATTAGAATCAAATTTACTAACTTCTTTTCTATAGGGGCTGAAATTGAACAGGTTGCAGGAGATCCATCAACTATCAACCATGAAATTTCTAAGAGAAGAAAGGTTTATGGTCAGATCCCTGCAGCAAAATAATTGCTAATGCTCCAACGAAAAAGAGAGCAAGTCGCACTAAGACGTTCATCTCAAACATCGTATAAACAACCAGTGATAGGTTTGTGTGTACAATTTGAAACTGTATTTATTTATCTTCTTCTGTTATATACAATCTGCTGTTTAAATTTATTTATTTCAGTTTATGGAATGCAGGTACTGATTCGAGAACAGAACATTCAAGTGCTGAAGGTTACATTACAGGGGTTCCACCAGAGGGGTTCACCAGGTAATGATTCGAGAGTTGAGGATTAAGCTGGAGAAGGTTTAAGTGAAAAGGTTCCAGTTGAGAGGTTTGAGAGGTGGTTATTCGAGAAGTTAATTCCAAATGCACTCTCTCTCTCCAATGGAGAGGTTTGAGAGATATTCATTCGAGAATTGATGTTTCAGGCGTAGCACTCCAATCACCACCGCTCGAACCTCCAATGGAATTTTTACCTCTCCAACTTCCAATGCCAGCCTTCACTTGTCGAACCTCATCTATCAAACCTCCAATGGAAGCTTCACTTATTCTGGAGAGGATTTTACTGGAGCCGGTCAAAGACGTTAGCAACACTTGAGTCAACACATCAGTCAAATCAGGTATAGTATATTACTCTTCTACCATCTCTTAAAACTAGTTGTTGACCGGAATATTTCATCGGATACCGTGTTGTCGTGTTCCAGCTTCTCCTCATCATTTGCATAATTTCCTATACTCTTCCTTCTTATTTTCTTATTTTATATTTTATATATATACATAAGAACAACCTATTGTTGTTCCTCCCTGTCTTACAACTATTTGTTCACCAGAATCGTTTCTCGAGTTCAGTATACTATTGTTCTGCCTTCTCCTCATCATTAGCACAAATTCCTATACTCTTCCTTCTTATCTCCTTGTCTTATTATTATATAAGAATCTTTCTTCGAATACTGTTCCACCTTCTTCTCATCATTTGCCCCTTCTGTAGTCAGTATGCTACATTCTTCTCAGGTACAGTGTATTACTCTTCCGCCATCTCTTAAAACTGGTTGTTGACCTGAATGTTTCATCGGATACCATGTTGTCATGTTCCACCTTCTTCTCATCATTTGCACAAATTCCTATACTCTTCCTTCTTATCTCCTTATCTCCTTATTATATATATATACATAATCACAACCTATTACTGTTCCTCCTTGTCTTAAAACTGTTTGTTCACCAGATTTTTTTTCGAGTTCAGTGTATTATTGTTCTACCTTCTCCTCATCATTAGCACAATTTCCTATACTCTTCCATCTTATCTCCTTGTCTTATTATTATATAAGAATCTTTCTTCGAATACTGTTCCACCTTTTTCTCATCATTTGCCCCTTTTGTAGTCAGTGCTACCTTCTTCTCAGGTACAGTGTATTACTCTTCCGCCATCTCTTAAAACTGGTTGTTGACCGGAATGTTTCATCGGATACCGTGTTGTCATGTTCCACATTCTTCTCATCATTTGCACAATTTCCTATACTCTTCCTTCTTATCTCCTTATTTTATATATTTTTATTATATATAGATATATACATAAGCACAACCTATTACTGTTCCTCCTTGTCTTAAAACTGTTTGTTCACTAGAATATTTTCTCAAGTTCAGTGTATTATTGTTCTGCCTTCTCCTCATCATTAACACAAATTCCTATATACTCTTCCTTCTTATCTCCTTGTCTTATTATTATATAAGAATCTTTTTTCGAATAATGTTCCACTTTCTTCTCATCATTTTCACCTTCTGTAGTCAGTATGCTACCTTCTTCTCATTATACTTCTGCTCCACCTTCTACCCATCATTTGCACAATTTCATATGCTTTTCTTTCTTATCTCCTTTTTCTCCTTATTTCTTATTATATTTTATAATATAACTAATATAATAATATATATATATATATGAATATATATTTCAAAATATTATAATATTTTTTTATATTTATAATACATTTGCGTACATATATTTACCTTTCTTCCCTACCTTCGTCATCATCATAATCATCATCTTGTCATCTCATCTTCTCAGGTAACAACAAAAGAAGAAAGAAAAGACTTATAAGCTGCTCTAAACATAGCATCCTGGTCACTTCCTTGAATCTCCTTTCCTTATTTGTTTTCTCCTTTTTAATGTTATTACACAATTTCAAAACATTATTGCTAATGCTGTTCTCCTTTGTTGATTTCTAAATAACATATAATTATATATTTGTTTATAATACATTTGCGTACATATATTTACCTTTCTTCCCTACCTTCTCGTCATCATAATCATCATCTTGTCATCTCATCTCAGGTAACAACAAAAGAAGAAGAAAAAGACTCAGAAGCTGCTCTAAACATAACATCCTGGTAACTTCCTTCAATCTCCTTTCCTTATTTGTTTTCTCTTTTTTAATGTTATTACACAATTTCAAAACATTATGCTAATGTTGTTCTCCTTTGTTGATTTCTAATAACATATAATTATACCAGCAACGTAAATATTCCACAAGTATCGAATCTGAAAAGCAAATACAACTTTACATGTATTATACTCTAAATTTCCATACTTCAAATCTTTACTAAAATATTGAATCACTAAAATACATGTATTACTATGTGATTCGGGAACTATGGCATTAGAAAAAGCCATTGATAAACTACGCAATACTGATCGTCCTTGGATCAGAGTCGTTACAGTGGATGAAAAATTCTCTGTACTTCAAAGCCAAAGGAGTCCTACAACAATCCAAAAAATTATTTTTTCTAATGAAAAGGTAATTAACTCTTTTTTTATATAATAGTCTATAATATCATCATTTCTTATACTGATAGATTTACTGATAATATAGGGAGCCAAAGTAGAAGGTATAATGTTTAACAAAGCATGTGAAGCCATAAGCCAAAGAATTCAGGTTTATAACGGGTACAAGATATCGAATGCAAACATAAGAGAAATTGATCCCAGGTTTAAGAATGTCGATATAGCAATGTAGTGGATCATCGACACAGGTACGATTATTGAAGAAATGCCTGATTCCAGCTATCTAATTTCAGCTCAACATTCCTATGTACCATTTGAAAGAATCCATGAACATGTCAATAAACCTGAAGAACTGATAGGTAATCATTTCCCAATGCGTCTCTTCACCTTAAATCTGAACATATTTTTTGTCTTTACTAATGGTATAAAATTACAGATGTTATAGGGATTGTTGCTCAATGCCTCCCAATTCGCATTGTCAACACACCGAGTGGGTCTAAGAAAATTCAAAAGTTTGTTCTTGTTGATGAGAAGTAAGAAAAAATAGTATTTGTTGGAAAATATTATATAATTATATTCTACATCCCAATTTGCCTTAATGTTTGCCATCCATGTTTAGATTACAAGCTTTGGCTTTCACTATGTGGCAAGAATTTATTGAAAATGAAGGCAAACAATTGCAAGCCACTGTGGATGACCTGCATGTACTAATTTGTCGTCGACTTAAGGTTGATTCCTTTCAAGGTATTATATATTTATAAAACCAATGTGCCATCACTCTCTAACTTCCATTTCGTTATCAAACAACTTCTTTTAACATTTTCACTTTTGCTTTATTCAGGGATAGAAGTATTAACACATTACATATCATCCCTTTTAATTAATGGCACTGATAGTCAATCTTTGGAATTGAGGAAATGGTACTATTTTTTCCCATTCATTTGATATGATGATAGGAATATTCAAAGTAATGCTTACATTTATTACAATACTAATTTTGCAGGGCAAAACAGCACCACAGGGAGATCACGAATACCATCACTAGCTTCAACCAATCCTTGGGGAAATTGCCACCAACTGTGGATATCGTCTACACTTCAGTTGGTTCTATTCTACCAACTCAAAAGGTAAAAATAATGTCTCATTTTCCCCAGTACCATGTTTTCCTCTTTAGTTTGGGTGTTATTTGTGACTGGACAATATTCTTCATAAATAGATGGTGACTTCAGAGGTGAAGATATCTTTCAAGGACATCTCTCAGAATTATTATTATATGGCATGCGTCAAATGTTTTCGTTCAACAAGTGCCTCCTTACATTATGAATTCACCTGCAATTTATGCCAAGAGAATCAGCTTGCTCAACCAAGGTTATAAACCAACCAACTTCTTCCATTATATATTATTAATGTCTTCAAATTATGTATTTGTTTAAATAACACATAGTTACTAGATTACTCCTATTCTTATTATGAATATGTTATTTGTGTAGGTGTCACTTCGAAGCATATCTTATCGATGATAGTGGTAATATCACTGCTACCTTCTTCGGTGAACTTGCTGAAAGATTATTGGGGTTGACAGCAATGGAAGCTATTGATGGAGTTACACAGGTTAGTGCTTTCTATTTTGACATATCAATCAGGACTTTAAATTTATCATATGAAAACCCATACATTGAGTTTAAACATAAGATAATTTTTATTATAGGAATACATTGAAGATTGCCATTCTATCATTGACAATATTGAGTACGTTGTCCAAATTCAAAGCTCCAAATTAAAGGGTGGCCAGCTTACCCCAAGATATACTGTGTTTAATTTTGCTGAAAAGCAATGCTTGCATGACGAGGTTTCAACTCTTCAATTGGCCAAAAAAGGTGGTGACCAATCACATTTGGAGATTCAAACTCCACCTGCTGCAACACAACTTACTATTTAAGGTACAACTGCATTTAATCTAATATAATACTTCTACCTTATCATTACATTTCCTTACTTCCTAATAAAAATATAATCCATGCTCCTTCAATCACAGACTCTGCAGATTGTGGACCACCTTCACCAAAGGCAAGAAAAAACCTTTTTCCCTAATCCAAGAGTGAGGACTTTCAGTTATCAAAAGCAGAAGGGAAGAAACCTAAATTAAGCTAACTCCAACAGAAACCTTTTGTTGCATTGCTTCTCAAATCAAGCAACCTTTTGTTTTACGGATGTTCCTTTTTGTCACAACTTTCAGATATCATTTGGTGCAAGTGACCTCTAAGGCTGATAAATTAAAGTTGTAGCACTGTGTGGTGATCAATTCAGCAACAATTCATTTGTTATCAACTCTGTTGTACAATTTTTTTTCAATGTGTTAGTATTGCATGCCTAAGAAATATCAGAGTTATTACTATATCGCTGTCAGAATTATACACTACTTGGTTGTATAGTTTCCAAAAAAAATTACAAGTTTTTTGCCAACGACGTTTTAAATTTTACACTGAAAGTTAAACTGCCATAAATATTGTACATTTCAAGTTTAACCGGCATGAAATAATAGATATTAAATTTTAGACTAATCATATTTTAATTGAACAAATCCTTGTGGAACTTCAACAGATTAAGGTACCCTCGGAGAGGTACCTATTCGGCCCTCGAAGGGATGAAGTTTTCTGTCCTCAAAGAAGTCGAGCTCTCGACCCTCGAAAGGATGGAGTCTTCTGTCCTCGAAGGGGTTGAGTTGTCGACCCTCGAAGGGATGAAGTCTTATGTCCTCAAAGAGATAGAGTCTTCTGTCCTTGAAGGGATGGAGTCTTCTGTCCGGGAAGGGAGGGGTTCCACTGGACATGTTTGAGAGGTACCCATTCGAGAGGTGATGTTTGAAGTGGAGGGATTCTATTCGATCCATTCAAAAAGTACCTATTTGAGACATACCAATTCGAGAAGAACCCATTCGCAAAGTTATGTTCCAGATGGAGGGGATCAATTGGATGGGTTCGAGAGGTACCCATTCGAGATGTGAACTTAACTTTGCGAAGGGGTCGACATCTCAGCCCTCGAGGGGATGGAGTCTTCATTCATCGAAGGGATGGAGTCTTCTGTCCTCGAAGGGGTCGACATCTCAGCCCTCAAGGGGATGGACTCTTCAGTCCTCAAAGGGGTAGAGATCTCAGCCCTTGAAGGGATGGAGCCTTCAGTCCTCGAAGGGGTCGAGCCGTCAGCCCTCGAAGGGATGGAGTCTTCTTTCCTCGAAGGCTTCTAGGGCTACGCCCTTGAAGGGATGGAGGCTTCCATCCTTGAAGGGGTCAAGATCTCAGCCCTCGAAGGGATGGAGTCTTCTATCCTCGAAGGGGTCTAGCTCTCAGCCCTCGAAGGGATAAAGCCTTCTGTCCTTGAGGGGGTTGAGTTCTCAACCCTCGAAGGGATGGAATCTTCTTTCCTCGAAGGGATGGAGTCTTCATTCCTTTAAGGAGTGGAAGTGTCAGGCCTCGAAGGAGTCGAGATCTCAGCCCACGAAGGGGTCGAGATCTCAGCCCTCGAGGGGATGGACTCTTTAGGCCTCGAAGGGGTCGAGACCTCAGCCGCCGAAGGGTTGAAGTCTTCAATACTCGAAGGTCAGCTCTCAGCCCTCGAAGGGGTGGAGATTTAAGACCTCCAAGGGATGGAGTCTTCTATTCTCGAATGGGTCCAGCTCTCAGGCCTCAAAGGGATGCAGTCTTCAGTCCTCTAAGGGGCTAAGATCTCAGCCCTTGAAGGGGTGAACTCTCAGTCCTTGAAAGGGTCGAGCTCACAACCCTCGAAAGAATGGCTTCTTCTATCCTCAAAGGGGTCCAGCTCTCAGCACTCTAAGGGATTGAGTCTTCAGGCCTCGAAGGGGTTCCAGCTCTGAGCCCTCGAAGGGGCGGACTCTCAGTTCTCGAAGGGGTCGAGATCTAAGCCCTCGAAGGGATGTACTCTTAGTCCTCAAAGGGGTCTAGCTCTTAGCCCTCGAAGGGATGGAGTCTTCAGTCCTCGAAGGGGTCCAACTCTCAACTCCCAAAGGGATGGACTCTCAGTCCTCGAAGGGGTGAAGATCTAAGCCCTCCAAGGGATGGAGTCATCTATCCTCGAAGGGGTCCAGCTTTCAGCCCTCGAAGGGATGAACTCTTCAATCCTGGAAGGGGTCCAGCTCTCAGCCCTCAAAGTGATGGATTCTTCAGTCCTCGAAGGGGTCCCAACTCTCAGCCCTCGAAGGGATGAACTCTCAGTCCTCAAAGGGGTAGAGATCTAAGCCCTCGAAGGGGTGGGCTCTTCTATCCTCGAAGGGGGCTAGCTCTCAGCCCTCGAAGGAATGGACTCCTCAAGCCTCGAACGGTTCCAGCTGTCAGCCCTGGAAAGGATGGACTCTTTAGTCCTCGAAGGGGTTCCCACTCTCAGCCCTCGAAGGGGTGAACGATCAGACCTCGAAGGGGTGGAGATCTAAGACCTCGAAGCGATGGACTTTTCTATCCTCGAAGGGGTTGAGCTCTCAGCCCTCAAAGAGGTGGACTCTCAGCCCTCGAAGTGGTGAAGATCTAAGCCCTAGACCTCGCAGGGATGGAGTCTTCAGTTCTCGAAGGGGTTCCAGCTCTCCGCCCTCAAAGGGGTGGACTCTCAGTTCTCAAAGGGGTGTAGATCTAAGCCCTCAAAGGGATGGACTCTTCTATCCTCGAAGGGGTCTAGCTCTCAGCCCTCGAAGGGGTGGACTTTCAGTTCTCGAAGGGGTGAAGATCTAAGCCATCGAAGGGATGGAGTCTTCTATCCTCGAAGGGGTCTATCTTTAAGCCCACGAAGGGATTGAGTCTTCTATCCTCGAAGGGGTCTATCTCTCAGCCCACGAAGGGATGGACTTTTCTATCCTCAAAGAGGTCCAGCTCTCAGCCCTCGAAGGGATAGACTTTTAAATCCTCGAAGGGGTCCAGTTCTCAGCCCATGAAGGGATGGACTCTTCTATCCTCAAAGGGGTCTAGCTCTCAGCCCTCGAAGGGATGAAGTCTTCGGGCCTCGAAGAGTTCAAGCTCTCAGCCCTCAAAGGGGAGGAGATCTAAGCCCTCGAAGGGATGGACTCTTCTATCCTCGAGGGGGTTCCAGCTCTCAGTCCTCGAAGGGGTTCCAACTCTCAGCCCTCGAAGGGGTCTAGCTCTCAGCCCTTAGAGGGATGAAGTCTTCAGTATATTAAAGAGAAAGTAACAAGTATATAAAATGAAATAAAAAAATGAACTTTACTTTAACTTTAAGTTTAAATAATTCAATTTATCAATAGATTTATTTAGATAATATCTTAACCTAGTGAATTAACTTGAGTTACAGGTGTGGTTCTGGGTGTATTAACTGCATCTTTTGGTGTGATTGATTATTCCTTACCTCGGGACCAAATTGGTTATTGGGTAGTGAAAATCGTAACAGGTGTACTTGACGCGAACCTATTTTTTCTTGAATGAATTTATTCTGGTCTTTCACAATAAAGTGATTGATGGAACTGCCATGAAACGACTTATTAGTCGATTAATAGAGCACTTTGGAAGGGCATATACATCGCACATCCTGGATCAAGTAAAAACCTTGGGATTTCAACAAGTTACTGCTACATCTATTTCATTAGGAATTGATGATCTTTTGACAAGGGGTTTAGCTCTCAGCCATCGAAGGGATAGACTGTTCTATCCTGGAAGGTGTGGAGATCTAAGCCCTCGAAAGGATAGACTCTTAGTCCTCGAAGGGGTCCAGCTCTCAGCCCTCGAAGGGGTGGACTCTAAGCCCTCGAAGGGATGGAGATCTTAGCCCTCGAAGGGATTGACTCTTCTATCCTTTAAGGAATGAGTCTTCATTCCTTGAAGGGGTGGAGTCTTCTTTCCTCGAAGGGGTCGAGATCTCAGTCCTCGAAGGAATGGTGTCTTCTAGCCCCAAAGGAGTCGAGATCTCAGCCCTCGAAAGAATGGGATCTTCTGCCCTCGAAGGAGTCGAGATCTAAGCCCTTGATGGAGTCTTCTATCCTAGAAGAGGCCTAGCTCTCAGCCCTCGAAAAGATGGAGTCTTCAGTCCTGGAAGGGGCCGAGATCTCATCCCTCGAAGAGATGGAGTCTTCCTTCTTAGAGGGGGTCGAGCTTTCAGCCCTCGAAAATATTGAGTCTTCTGTTCTCGATGGGGTCGAGATCTTGGCCCTCGAAGGGATGGAGTCTTTTGTCCTCGAAGGGGTCGAGTTCTAGGCCCTCGAATGGATGCAGGCTTCTTTCCTTGACGAAGTCGAGATCTCGGCCCTCGAAGGGATGGAGTCTTTTTTCCTCCAGGGGGTCGACTTCTAGGCTCTCGAATGGATGGAGGCTCATGTCCTCAAAAAATTCAACCTCTCTACCGTCGAAGGGATTGAGTCTTCTTTCCTCGAAGGAGTCAAGATCTCAGCCCTCGAAGAAATGGAGTCTTCTGTCGTTGAAGGTCTCAAGTTGTAGGCCCCCGAACTCTCGAGCATACTTAGCTTGACCAAAAAACAGACCCGAGGAAGTGGGTGATACTTCTAAGCCAAGAAAATAATGGAGAGTACCCAAATCCTTAATAACAAACTCCCGATGTGTCCCGAGGAAGTGAGAATCTGGTTTTCTTATCACTTCATCATTTAAGATTCTGAAATGGTGCGCGCGTGCTAATACAACCGCGCGTGTCGCTTCCCCTCCAACACCGCGCTCTCAGAAGACAAAGAAGCGATCACGTATTCCCATAAATTTTTGTATTTCCAATGCAGAAATAATAATCCGTCACTTCAGCCCTCATATTTACCTCTCATCCGCACCTCTATATTTCCTATTCTCGTTTGCATGCATCTTCCTATAGAATTTGGCTTCCATATTTCTCTTGCGACCGATCCCGTCTTCCATCACTTTTTTCTAGTAATCAGTTAGTTATTTTATCCCTATTCTCCTTCTATAGTGTACTTTCATCCCTATTCTCCTTCTATAGTTCTTGCATCCCTATTCTCCTTTTATAGTTCTTTCATCCCTATTCTCCTTCTATTCTCTTCATGTTTCCCCCGCGCTCCCCCCCAGTATCATGGCCCGCTCTGACGAGGGTTCCGCCTCCGAGTAATTTTCTGGTGAAATTAGTGTAAGCGAGTCTAGGCTTAGTACGCTGGAGAAAATTTCTAGCAACCCGAAATATGCCCATTCCGAAGGATTCCAGCCCGATCCAAGATGCTAGAAAGAGTGTATCTCATCCTGGTGCTAATACTCCTAGGGAAGAGAGGTTCATTCTTATAACGGATATGCCCTCTCAAAAAACTATGGAAATTGGCTTCCGAGCATAGCCAAACCTTACATAACGAAGTTCCCTACAAGCGACAAAATTGTTTTCACCCAATTCCTTAAAGGGCTGGAAAGGGATCTTGTTCAATAGCAGGAGGCATAAATCCCCTTTGTGGAATTGGGCAGTAGCAGTTGAGTCTTCCAAATCGGGGGGGAATATATCTTCCCAGATGCCTTCGAGAGGGGCAGACAAAAATTACTGTCCAGTTCCCTCAACTATAGCCTTTTCCACAATCCCAACTCCCAAATTGGCGGCCTTTGTTTTCCTGGCCAGAATGTATGAAAAGAGTATGTGTTTAACACCCAGCTGAAGTTTACAATAAAAAGGCAAAGAAAACGTGAGGACACCCCACAAACGATCCTTGCCTCGAGATCGTTGTTAGTAAACCTTTTGTGTTATTAATTTATCATTATTAGAGATCGTCATCAGTAAATCTGTTGTGTTATTAGATTTATCACTATTAGCTAACTCTCTTTCTTTCTTTTACCAATTTCAATGGGTTTCACAAAGGACTTAAAGAAGCAAAGGCCCTGGAAGTAGGGTCAAGCTCGGTCCGAGGGGATACTTGATCCCTCGCATCAGGCTTCCACCCACACAACTCCAGTGTTTCCCCTCTCGAATCAGGGCTCCCTTACTGGAGTAGGCCTTGAAAGACCTATCTTAACCGTTGGTCATGAGCAATCTCCTCACACCAGGAACGTTAGCCAGAAGACGAGGCCGAACAACAATACTATCAGCTCCTCCTCACCAAGGCCGCTTATGGGAATTCAAGGTGGTGAAGATGTTCAACTATAACCTCTGCCCTTTTCGAGTGATGCAGTGCCTACAATAGAATTCAAGCATCACCTTTCAAGAATTGCCTCCAATCCTAAGGTTCTTTTCCATTCTCCTATATGTTTCTCTATCTCCTCTTTTTTATTTTTTACTTCAACTAAGCTGAATCGCTTGATCAAGGCTTGTAAAGTTTACCACGAAGTCACAACCAGTATAGCATCCCTCTTTTCCATTGGCGACGATAACCTTCATGAGGATCTCAGCAAAAAAGATGTTGAAATTTTGCAGCTGAGGGAATGTCTCGAAGGGAAGGACAAAATGCTCGAAGAAAAACAAAAGCTGTGGGACAGTGAGAGGCATCAATGGTTGAAAGAGAGGGATACCCTCACTAAGGGGGTTCAGGCTGCAGAAGAGAAAAGTCAAGCTGCGGAGAAAAAGGTTCAAGACGCAGAAGGGAGGGCTCAAGCTGTAAAAGATCCAGCAACGCAAGTGCAACTGCTCGAGCCTTTCAAACACAAGCTACTGAATAGCTCTGAGACTGTTCAATTTTTCGTGGAACTCCTGAGAATGGCCAAGGAGATCGGCTACATCGAATTGGCCAAAAAAAAAATTTAAGCCACAAGTGTCCGCCTCTCTTTCTGAAGATATGGCCAAGCAGATAGACGAGTCCATAAAAAACAACAGCTTTCACTTTGCTCTGCTAGATATCATCAAGGCAAAAGGGGAGTTCCTTACTGTCAAGGAGATTCGAGCAATCGCCCTTTCAGAGGTTGCAGGCGCCTCTCCTAGGCAAGATTCCCCAATCACTCACGTGGAAGAAATGATTGCTTCCACGTCAAAAGAGGATAATTCTAGGGTTGGTCCCTGATAGTAAAATTTTCCTCCTCTGTTTTGCTTTCTATTTTTATTTTTTGGTAATCAATGGAAATACCCCACTTATTTGATTTTACCTTTGTTTTCTTTCGTAGTATAATTCAATGAAAATGGTACTAGAAGGCGCTTGCAAGGAGCTTTCAAGTGCCCAAAAAGAACTGGATGAGACAAATAAACAGTTACTGATTGCCCTTCGAGATCTTTCTAAATGCAATCAAGAGAAAGATTCCTTGAAGAACAAGCTCCACAACCTCGAGGCAGAGATGAAGCTGTGGCAATCTAAAGATCATCCTTCCTTCAGGGAATTATCCTACCCTCTGGAAGTGGGCAAGGGTTCTGATGATGCTGATAAAGAATGAGAAAAAATGATGTGGCAAATTTATTTGAAATTTGGTTCTTTGAAGTCCTGCATTGCCACTGCAACCAGGCTATCATTAGTGGAGGGGCGTTTGATCGGTTGCATGGGAAAAAATCGAAGACTGGTAGTCCAGAGGAACTCAGTTGCCCAACATCACCTGTTAGCTCAACACAAAGTGACCAGCCTTGAAGAGGACTTACTGGCTTGGAAAATAGCAGCTAGTGAGGACCCCCCCCCCCAACAAGCGAACCCACTTTGGCCTCTCAAGCCCCTCGAGAGAGCCCTCCAGTTGAAGATACTTCTTTGGTGGAATCTCTTTTATCAGAAAATAAAAAACTCTCTGGGGAGATCAAGGCTTGAAAGGTACAATTAACGGAAATATAGCAGCGTTTTGCTGAGTATGAAGAAGAAATCGCCACACACAAAATAAGCCTTCGTGCCCATATTCTTTCTCATGGCATTCCTTCCTCCTGCTTGATTAGCAAAGACCATCTTCCATAGTTTCTATTAAAAGCTGCACACCACTGGATGGAGGAGGTCAACGTTCATGAGAATGGAACTCCCCAGCAGAAGAAGGCTTTTGACCTCATTCTCGATTGGCTAGCAGAACTAAAAGTAAAGGGACTTACCCCCTCGAGTGAAAGCTCTGCCGCTCGATCACAAAAGTCTGCCGTTAAAGATGCTAAACGACACCTGGTCCCATTAAGCAAAAATAACCAAGGGTCTTCCTCAAAACGCTGCAGAAGCACTAGATCATCCTCAAAGGCCCACTTCGAACCTTCGACGAAGAAACAGTATCAGACCGTCGTTGTCATTCCTACATAATACCCTATAAAGGAGAAAATGAAGGATATCCGGAGGGCGGCTGGCATAAAGCTAGAAGAGGTCGAAGAGATAGAGGCAAATCTTAACAAACTAGGAAACTCTAAGTCCACTGAAGATTTGTTTCAAACGGGATTCCCCCCCCCCCCCTCGTAGGCTTAGTGTATTTGTTGAAAGAGTCCTAAAGTAATTATTATGGCACTGATCGACCATTTTCAGTCATTGAGTGACCGAAAATTACCAAAATTCCCTTCTAACCTAATACAAAATTTTAAAAGACAAAAATGCCCCCCTCTGTGTGGAACCCCAAACCCATTTAGATTAATAAATAAAATAAATGAACAGCTTCCAGTCGATTGAAGCTGAAAAGACTCCCCTCACTAGAAGGCCCTCAGCCCTAAATTTAGTTTCCGAACTCAGTGGTTGTTTCTGCTTATCGACCAATCTCACTTCATTCATGCATGGGCACAAACGAAAGCCAATCAATGCCTTTCCTTTAGCGGCCGCTACTGTAGGACAAACGAGTATAATTCATTCTTTAATTTTTTCTATGATTCATTCATTATATTACTGATCATGTAAATGGAGACCCTTCTAAGGTTCCAACAATCTTATCCCGCCAAGGTCAAGGTGTTCAGATCAAAAGTTGTGGCACCTCCATGTGCGGGTACAGGAGCTGCCAGGTGGCCAACCAAAACAACGTCGTTTTGGGGACCCATTTGAGGTGTAGAGCTCTAGGCTCTCGAAGGGATGGACTCTTCTATCCTCGAAGGGGTCCAGATCTCAGTCCTCGAAGGGATGAACTCTTCTATCCTCAAAGGGGTCCAGCTCTCATCCCTCGAAGAGTTAGACTCTCAGGCCTCGAAGGGCCAAGATCTCAGCCCTCGAAGGGATTGACTCTTCAACCCTCGAAGGAGTCCAGCTCTCAGCCCTCGAAGGGAAGGACTCTTCTATCCTCGAAGGGTCCAGCTCTAAGCCCTCGAAAGGATGGACTTTTCTATCCTCGAAGGGGTCCAGATCTCAAGCCTCGAAGGGATGGACTCTTCTATCCTCGAAAGGGTGGACTCTTCTATCCTCGAAGGGGTCCAGATCTCAACCCACGAAGGGGTCCTGATCTCAGCCCTCGAAAGGGTCGAGATCTCAGCCCTCAAAACGGTCTAGCTCTCAGCCCTCGAAAGGGTTGAGAATCTCAGCCCTCGAAGAGGTCTAGCTCTAAGCTCTCGAAGGGATGGAGTCTTCTATCCTCGAAGTGGTCCAGCTCTCAGCACTTCGAAGAGATGGGCTCTTCTATCCTCGAAGGGGTCCAGCTCTCAGCCCTCGAAGAGATGGACTCTAAGTCATCAAAAAGATAGACTCTTCTATCCTCGAAGGGGTCGAGAATCTCAGCCCTCGAAGGGGTGGACTCTCAGTCCTCGAAGGGGTCGAGTTCTCGGCCCTCGAATGGATGGAGGTATCTATCCTCGAAGGAGTCGACATCTCAGCCCTCGAAGGGGTCTTGCTCTCAGTCCTCGAAGGGGTCTAGCTCTCAGCCCTCGAAGGGGTGGAGTCTTCTTTCCTCGAAGGGGTCCACCTTTCAGCCCCCGAAGGGGTAGACTCTCAGTCTTCGAAGGGATAGACTCTTCTATCCTCAAAGGGGTCTAGCTCCTAGCCCTCGAAGGGATGACGTCTTCTTTCCTTGAAGGAGTCCAGCTCGCAGCCCTCGAAGGGGTAGACTCTCAGTCCTCGAAGGGATGGACTCTTCTATCCTCGAAGGTGTCTAGCTCCTAGCCCTCGAAGGGATGAAGTCTTCTATCCTCGAAGGGGTCTAACTCTCAGGCCTCGAAGGGGTGGACTCTTCTATCCTCGAAGGGGTCGAGCTCTTAGTCCTCGAAGAGATGGACTCTTTAATCCTCTTTGGGGTCCAGCTCTCAGCCCTCGAAAGGGTGGACTCCCAGCTCTCGAAGGGGCCCAGCTCTCGAAGGGGTCAAGCTCTCAGCCCTCGAAGGGATGGACTATTCTATCTTCGAAGGGGTCCAGCTCTAAGCTCTCGAAGGGATGGACTCTCAGTCCTCGAAAGGGTCGAGATCTCAGGCCTCGAAGGGATGGACTCTCAGTCCTCGAAGGGGTCCAGTTCTCAACCCTCGAAGGAATGGACTCTTCAGTCCTCGAAGGGGTTTAGCTCTCAGCCCTCGAAGGGATGGAGTCTTCAGTCCTCGAAGGGATCTAGCTCTCAGCCCTCGAAGAGATCCTCGAATGGATGGAGTCTTCAGTCCTCGAAGGGATCTTGCTCTCAGCCATTGAAGGGGTCCACCTCTCAGCCCTCGAAGAGATCCAACTCTCAGCCCTCGAAGGGATGGACTCTCCGTCCTCGAAGGGCTAAGATCTCAGCCCTCAAAGGGATGGACTTTTAGTCCTCGATGGGGTCCAGCTCTCCGCCCTCAAAAGGATGGACTATCAGTCCTCGAAGAGGTCCAGCTCTTAGCCCTTGAAGGTATGGACTCTTCTATCCTCGAAGGGGTCCAGCTCTCAGCCCTCGAAGGGATGGAGCCTTTAGTCCTCGAAGGGGTCTAGCTCTCAGCCCTCGAAGGGGTCCAGCTCTCAGCCCTCGAAGGGATGGACTCTTAGCCCTCGAAGGGGTCGAGCTCTAGGCTCTCGAAGTGATGGAGTCTTCATTCCTCGAATGGGTCAAGATCTCAGCCCTCAAAGGGATGGAGTCTTTTGGCCTGGAAGGGGTCGAATTCTAGGCTCTCAAATGGATGGAGGTTTCTGCCCTCGAAGGGATTGAGTCTTCATTCCTCGAAGGAATGGAGTCTTCTGTCCTCAAAGGGGTCCAGATCTCAGCCCTCGAAGGGATGGAGTACTCTGTCGTCGAAAGGGTCGAGCTCTCAGCCCTCGAAGGGATGGAGTTTTCTGTCCTCGAAGGGGTCCAGCTCTCAACCCTCGAAGCGATGGAGTCATCATTCCTCGAAGAGGTCAAGCTCTCAGCCCTCAAAGGGATGGACTCTTCTACTCTCGAAGGGGTCAAACTCTCAGCCCTCGAAGGAATGGACTCTTCTGTCCTCGAAGGGGTCGAGCTCTCAGCTCTCGAACGAATGAACTCTTCTACCTCGAAGAGGTCAACATCTTAGTCCTCGAAGGGATGGAGACTTTTTTCCTTGAACAGGTCGAGCTCCCAGCCCTCGAAAAGATCGAGCTCTCAGCCTTCAAAATGATGGACTCTTCTATTACATGTACATTTGGTACATTTATAGCTTAAATTACAGCTCTTTTACCATTCCTATAGAATTTCTATAATTTGTTATCAAGCTCACCGCGCAATGCGCGGTGTAACCAAACTAGTTATATGAAAATTGGGTAAAACATAACCATCACCAAGCCTACTCTAGCTATATAACGAAGCTGGGAGTTTGCACACACTCCTTCCATATATATATCGAATTAGAATCATGTGAGAACACCTACATTATCTTGGAACACTCAGTTATGTGAGAATAGACATTGGAGCCAATGATTTAATCCCATGGCCTAATTGATACATAAAAAAAAGCACAAATCCTAGTCAGGTTTAGATAGGGCACCGGTTTAATTTATTTTAACACCAATTTGTTGAAAATCGTTGTTAATTTAACATCGGTTTAATAAAAACCGGTGCCAAAATTGGTGTTTGAAAAAAAATGACCCCAGTTTATTTTTTCTTAGCTCCGGCTGAAAGAACGTTATCCCTGTCTTTTAAATGAATTTAAGAAGACATACAAGAAAAAGAATACATTTGTTACGTAGAACAAAACATGTCACCTTGTAAAGCAGTTAAGATGAAGGCAAGTAGAAACAAGATTCATTGCCACTAGAAGATGAAAACACATTTATTAAATGCAGCAAAAAATACATGCATCAGTAATGTAATATTTCATCAAGCTACTGCACGAAGAATTCATATGCCTATCAAATGGACACCACCACTAGTAGTAAGAAACACTGTACAATAGCTTCCGGCGATGATGGCGCTCGAAATTCGTGATAATGTCGTCAACAGAGTCCTCCCACGATTCAGCAGAGTCAAGCTGTAGACAAAATAGTGCACATAAGAGCCATTTCCAAACAGCAAACACAGGCAACATGGAAGCTGATATAGCTCTAACCAAGCAGGTCCTTAGGTTCGGTATGTTGCCTTTCTAGAGACATGTAGGACTACGTTACCAATTACTAGTGTCAACACTTGACGCTTAGACACGGGTATGATGTTTGGTCACTTTATTTTTAGAGTCTTAAGACAGTAAATATTTTTATTTTTTTTAAAGCTGAGTCCAGTCTGACCCTAGGACGTGTATCCTAGTCGGTCATAGAATCCAGGTTGCATAGATGTAGGATTTACTATAACAAAGTTCCACCGAGAAAGAAACCTCCAAATCATGAGACAAAAATAGATTGAATGAAACCAAGAGATTGCAGAACATAAATTGCAAAATTTCACGTCTCCACAACTGGAGCAGCACCAAATGAAAGGGAGGGGGGCTTAAGGGTAAAAGAGAAAACCCTTGTACTGAAGTTAAATTTCTGAGCATTCTAATTTTTATTTCAGTATGATCACAACATATGAAACCAAGTAAACGATGAATCAAGCACAAAATAAGCAGTCTCAAGCAACAGACATGGATGCTAATCAATTACAAGGAAAATATTTTGGCACCTATCTTCTTAAATATTCCAAGAACAAGCCACACATAAATATCAACCGTTGCCAATCTTAAAGCCGCAATGCAGAAAAATAACACAATATGAGGTCTACATAACCAGTAAAAGATGAAGCCACTTACTTCCTGGCACAAAATCAGGGCAAGTTTGGCTCCAACAGCTGCTTCCTCATGATTATCCTTTACCTCCAGATTGATAACCAGAACAGGCCTCATATAAACATGACTTCTATTATGTAGATCTGACAATATAAAAGAAAAATGACTAACAGGCTCCAAAATGTAAGATAAAAATTAAATCACTAAGTGATAAAAGGGAAAGAAGGCTGATAATCTGATGTCCAAAATAAGAATGCAGAAACAAACATCAGAGAATGACTAATTTAAACAACCAGCAACATAAACGAAAACACTAAAACTACAAACCAGGAGCAAGAGTTTTGAATACACCAGTTTTCAGTGTACAAGCATTCAGCAATTCATGGTTATCTAGATTAACAAAGTTCAGGGAACTCGTGTAGTACTTCTTGAAAACCTTCCTGCCTAGGATCCAATATCGAAAATGAATGAGCTTAAGAGAATGTTGGTATTACACAATCACTCACACAATGAGACAAGTCAAACAAGATACCAAAACATGCAGCTGGAAACATACCAACCTTCGATAACCATGTCGAAAACTTTTTCCTCAAAAGAAACCACAATGTCAAATGCACCATCAGCTGCATTATCCTGCCACCGCTGGGGCGCGGATTTAACAGCCAGGTTCCTCTTCAGCATAGGCAATATTCCATTCCTCTTATACCTGTACCATCCAACCGACATAATATTTGCCAAAGAACAACACTTTTCAATTTCATCCAACAGTAGCAATTATAGTGAATGAAATTAGGTAAAATTGGGAATCACGCACAGCTCGGGGTCCTTGCGGCGGAGTTCGTCGAACATGAGCTTGTAAGGGGTGCCGAAGTCGTAGACGTTGGGTTCTCGGAGGGAAGGGCCGGGGAGCTTGACGTGCTGACCGGTGCCGTAAGAGGAGACTTCGAAACCCTCCCTTTTGAGGAGCGCGTGAGATTCCATGCTCCGGTTCTGGTTCGAAGAGCACACCATCGCGTACCGGTATTTCATCGTCCTTCCGATTTTCCGGCGATGATGAAGGGGTTTTGGAGGTCTATCGGTGCAGCCGGGGAAGTGAACTGTTAACTTTCCCCTCCGATTTGAATTTGCTATTTTCAAACTAAATACTCCCTCCGTCGGTGCATTACCGTCAATATGTTTAAATGTTTCTCCCTCCGTCCTAGTTTATTCTGCAGTTGTTAAAGATCTTAAATTTTGATAAGATATCTGAATATGTGTATGAATAATAATTCTATCAAGATATGGTTAGATTCTTAATAATAACATGTGCTTCCTCCGTCCCATATATTTCTATAAATTTTGATTTTTTTAGATTTGACCAAAACTAATTTTAACCATTAATATCTTTAATTGTGCATATTTAAAAATGATGAAAAAATAATATTATAAAAATAGATGTTAACACGATTCTAACGATAGCACATACGATAATATATTATTCTATGCATTAATTGAAATTTACTTTTCTAAGTAACAAAGTTTAATGAATAGTGACAAGTGCAAAAATAGCTGAGACGGAGGAAGTTGTTTCTAAATATCAATTTTTTGTGTGTCATTATTGTCCGTAGCTATATATATTTACAGTCAAACATGTTCATTGGAGATCGTGAAAAAATTCTGTACAGGATAGACTTGGATAGAGCGAGTACGTATAATAACAACAAATAAAAAACTATTATTTAGAAACTACTTATTATGATTAATCCAATAATATTAAATATAATAATATTATTATTTATATATTTATTCAAATTTGTGATGAAAGTTTGACATTAGTAACTCATATGTGAAGTGGGCTTCATTACTGGACTAAACTCGTGTTGTTAGACTCAGGTGGTTTTGGTATAAATGTAATGGGTATGGTTTATTTCTAATTATTGTTTTTTGAACTCCTAAACTAGTCACCTCTATTTTCCACTTTTCATATTCTGATTTTCAATGCATAAATCAAACAACATTTAAACTCGTGCGAACAGTATTTATGAAATATTTTTACAGTAAAATGATAAATAAATAGTAACGTGTACGAAATCCCCAATACATATGAAATTTCACTGATTAATGCTAAACATAAATTTTTTTAATGCACCCTAATGTGGGGATATTTATTAGGTTCCCCAAACATATTTAGAACTAAAAGATGTACAATGATGTTTTTGAAAAAATTACATCGATAAGGCAACCTCGTTGCCTTCAAAAGAAAGATCTAATACTAGTGGACTAGTGATTTAAAAGGAGAGGATGTAGTATTTGGGATGTCGAGGTCTCGAGACTCGATGGTTCAAGGTTCGAGTGATTGAGTGTTGATTGGTTCGAGTGTCAGATGTCTCGAGGGCGTTCGGGCTGGAGATGTTCGAGGTATCCAGTGAGATGGGGGCTCCACAAACTCGATGTACCTAGGGCTCGAGGGGTTGGGTGATCGAGGGCTCGAGTGTACGAGGACTCTAGTTCGAGGGATGCTCCAGTGCTCGAGGGGTCCAGTGCTCGAGGGGTCCAGTGCTCGATGGCTCCAGAGCTCGAGGGCTCCAGTACGCGAGGGATCCAGTATCTTCAGAGCTCGAGGGATCCAGTGTCTTCAGAGCTCGAGGGCATGGGTGCTCGAAGGTACGAGTGCACAAGGCCTACAGTTCGAGGGTCGTTCCAAGTGCTTGAGGCCTCCAGTGCTCGATGGGCTCCAGTGCTTGATAGCTTTAGTGCTCGAGGGCTCCAGTGCTCGAGGGCTCCAGAGCTCGAGGGTTTCAGTGCTCGAGGGCTCCAGTGCTCGAGGGATCCAGTGTCTTCAGTGCTCAAGGGATCCAGCGTCTTCAAAGTTCTAGGGCTTCAGTGCTCGAGGGCTCCAGTGTGCAAGGGCTCCGGTGCCCGAGGGTTCCAGTGCTCGAGGGCTCCGGTGCTCGAGGGCTCCAGTGCTCTAGGGCTCCAGTGCTCGAGGGCTCTAGTGCTCGAAAGCTCCAGTGCTCAAGGGCTCCAGAGCCCGAGGGCTCCATTGCTCGAGGGCTACAGTGCTCGAGGGCACCAGCGCTCGAGGGCTCGAGGGCTCGAGGTATACTATTTGATACTCGACGGTTCGAGGGCTCGAGTGCTTGAGTGCTTGATGGTTCGAGTGTTTGATGGCTCGAGGGCGGCCGAGCTCGAGAGTTTGAGTGCTCGAGTGGGTCCAGTGCTCGAGCCCTCCTATGCTCGAAATCACCGGAGCTCGAGAGCTCGAGGCCTCCAGTACACGAGGTATCCAGTGCTCGAGACTCGCCGGTTCAAAGGCTCGATTGCTTGAGTGCTTGATGGTTCGAGTGCCTGATGTCTCGAGGGCGTCAGAGCTCGAGAGCTTGAGTGGGTCCAGTGCTCGAGGCCTCCTGCGTTCGAGTCCTCGAGTGCACGAGAGGTCGAGGCCTCCAGTGTCCAGGTTTGAGAAAGGTTTTGACGCCAAAATAGTAGCTTGGAAGCCCTTTAATGAATCTGCATGGAGTAGGAAAACTTTGTCAACAGTATCAATCCTCTGAAGAGCCATTTTTATGCATTCTAATATAGGGAGTATGCTCTTTATCTAAGCAAATTAGGCCTTTGATATGTATTGGAACATTAGAAAGTCTAAGGTTCTGGTTATGAGTAGAGTGATGTTTAGCAATTGCATTTTCCACTGAATTGCATTCTCTAAAAACATGCTTAAGCTCAGCATTCCTTAAGAGGGAATGTATTTTCGAGGTTAGATCAAACAGGGGCCAATTTGCAGTATAGGGATCCTTAACCATTTTAATTGCCAACACGGAGTCAGATTCGATTGTGAAAGTTTGATCAAGTTGTGGAAAGGTTTGGCAGGCAAAAAGTATGGCTAAGATCTCACCTTAGATTGGGGAGGAAGCAGTAACTGTTGTTGATTTAATCAGGAGTGGTGATCCAGAACTATTCCTTGCAATTAGCCCTGCTGCAGCATTGTTAGGGTACCAAGATGCATCAATGTTGATTTTTATTGAACCCAATTTAGGCCTTTCCCAGAAAACAGTAGAAATATTTGGCTTTGGGGGTGGTCTAATGCATGGAGCCAGATGCCTAAGGCTGGTTGGAGAAGCTGGAAGGGAGACAAGGTGGGAAGATTTAGCATAGAGGGACAATTTGATTTAATCATAAACATCCTTATATACAAGGTCTGGAGAAAAAAGCTTCTGATCAAATAAGAACCTATTTCGTGCCTTCCAAAGACACCAGCAAATCAGAGGAGGGAGAATATTACAGATCAGTTGGTGCCATTTAGGTAGATCATGACTGTTCCAGAATAGAAAGAATCTATCAATGATGGAATGTTGATGGTTAAGATGAAAGTCCAGTAAAGCTGCCAATTTATTCCATACAGTTTGAGCAAGAGGATAGGATATGAAGAAATGTTGAATGGAATCTAAATGATAACATGCTAGACATTTAGAAGCAAGGCTAAAACCACACTTAATTAGTACATCATCGAAAGGTAGAAAAGAGTGTAACATTTTCCATGTGAATATAGAGACCTTTTTCTGTAATGCAGTGTTCCAGATAAACTTGGAAGCTGGAAAATTACCTGATGTGAGTGTGAGTTCCTTATAAGCTGACTTGAAAGTGAAAGCCCCTGACTTTTCTGGTTTCCATATTAACCTATCCTTCCTATCTTGTGTAATTTCAGCTTCCTGAAGAAAGGAAAAAGTATCATGTTCTAGGTATGGTGAAAACTGGGCTAAAATGGAAGCTTTGTTACTAATGAATTCTGCCACAGAGCAATAGATCAGTGCAGAAGAGATGTGGCTGGGGATACAGTTAGAGAGAGGGTCATTGGGACACCAGTTAGCAGTTAAAAGATTGCAATTGCCTTTGTCGTGGATGATGAGAGTATTATTTTCAGCAAAAGGGTTCATAGAACAGATTCTTCTCCAAGTAATTGTTTTCCTATGTGATTATAGTAAGCCCCATAATAATTTTGCCCACATTGTAATACCTAACTGGCTCTTCCACCACAATTTTAGGGAGCAGGAATTAATAATGGCTCGGATTGATCTGAAACCTAGGCCATTCTGAGCAATTGGTACAGCTAAATCAGACCATTTTTTCCAACTTTTGTTCTTTTTACCATCCGTCTCTCCCCAGAAAAATCTAGTCATTTTTCTCTCTAGGTTCTTTAATATGTGGTTTGAGGGTTTGGTAACAGTCTATAAATGTTGAGGCATGGAGTATAAACAAGAATTTATTAGAGTCAATTTACCCCTGAACTTAACCATTTATTTTTCCAGTTTTGTAGCTTTTTATCAAAATTTTCCATCAAAGGTTGGAAGTATCTATTTAAAGTTCTGCCTTTGAAAATAGGGCAGCCTAAGTATTTAAAGGGAAAGGATCCTTTTTTCATTTTCAAGATCATCTTCACCTGATTCCCTTTAGCTACTGTGGCCCTTTTACTTAAGTAGAAATCAGATTTGTCAAAATTAAATTTTTGACCTGAGGTATATATCCAAAGATCTCTAGGAAAGCTTTAATCTTAATGAGGTTAGTCTTAGAGGCTTGCATGAAAATGATTGTATCATCAGCATACATTAAATGAGAGGCAGCTGGAACTGAAGCAGACAGTTGATAATATGAGAGGCTCTTATTCCAAAAAATAAAGGAGAGGCTCCTAGAAAAGGCCTCTGAGAAAATATTGAAGAGGAATGGAGAGAGGGGATCACCTTGTTTGATGCCTCTAGTAGCTCTGAAGAAGCCCATTGGATTGCCATTGATTAGGACTGACAAATGAGCTTGTGAAAGATTGTTGATTACAGCATTTAAGAAATGGCCACTGAAACCAAACCTAATCAAAACATTCCTAAGGAAATCCCAGTTTACTCTATCAAAAGCCTTCCTTAGATCCAATTTGAGTATACAGTTTGGGACTCTACTCTTTTTGTCTAGATATCTTATCATTTCCTGCAAATAGAGAATGTTGTCTGAAATGTCTCTATCTTTCATAAAGGCAGATTGATTTGGGGAGATTAGTTTATCCATGTGAGGCCTTAATCTTTCCATTAATATCTTTGAGCAGATTTTGTTTATAACATTAGATAAACTAATTGGCCTGAAATCATCAAAAGAGCAAGGTGTAGCCTTCTTAGGAATTAGGGTTATCCAGGTACTAGCTATACCCCTTGGCAATTCTACGCCTGGAATAAATTCATTCACAACTTCGATTAGATCCCTTTTTTTATAATAGTCCAGCACTTGCAATAAAATTTATTTGAAAAACCATCTGGACCTGGACTACTATTTTTATTCAAACCCTTAATCACAGACTCCAGTTCAGCTTCTGAGACTGGTATGGATAAGGCCTGGTTGTCCTGGTCTGTGATGATGCTTGGGATTTGACTGAGGAAGTGAGGATAGTAGGTATCATTCGTTGTTTGGTTAGGCACAGTTAACAGATCAGAAAAATAGGAAATAGCTTCCTTTTGAATGTCTGAATTTGAATTTAGCCACTGCCCTTCCCTGTTTTTAATCTTAGTGATCTGAAGCTTACAGTTTCTCTCTTGAACAGTCTTGTGGAAAAATTGGGTGTTATTATCTCTAAGTTTATGCCATTTAGATCTTGCTTTTTGCTTCCAAAATTTGTCCTTCTCTTTAAGGGCTCTAAGCAGTAAAGCTTTTTTCTCATTTAATTTGATAAGCTCAGAGTCTGAGGGGGTCGAATCAAAGACAAGTTCCTGAAGTCTTAAAGCTTCCTCTGCTGAAATTACATTAGCATCTATATTTCCAAAGCAATCTCTATTCCATATTTTTATCACCTTCTTAAGTCTAACTAATTTTAGATAGAATCTAAGCATTCCAGATTCAGAAAGTGGTTTTTCCCAGTTTTCCTTAATTATATTTGTGAATTCCAGCCTATTAAACCAAGTATTTATAAATCTAAAAGGTTTAGGGTGGGAATTAGTCAATGTAGATACCTGAAGTAGAAGAGAGGAGTGATCTGAGGTTTGCCTATTCAGGATTTGGATAGAGGATGAAGGGAATTTATAGCTCCATGACATTGTGCAAAGGTCTCTATCAAGTCTTTTGGAGGTAGGATTCCTAAGTCTCGAATTGCACCATGTGAAAAGATTTCCAACTGTGTTAATTTCCTGAACTCTGGAGGAACTAATCCAGTTATTAAAATCTCTAATACTTCCTAAAGAAGGGGAGCTAGGGCCTCTATATTCTGAGAGTGTGGTGATGGTATTGAAATCACCTATAAATATGGTTTCTCCTCTAGTGATGCTAATCAGATCTTTCCATAAACATTTCCTACCCTCTCTGTTTCTAAGTGCATAAACAAAAACTGCCTCCATATCTAAATGTAGAGACTGGTGTGCTATCTTGACATGTAGAAACTGTTCGTGGTGAGAGATGAGTGTGACTGAAACTGAATTAGTCCACATAAGCCATATTTTTCTATTATAGAGAGTCAAATTATGAGAGAACTTGAGCTTATCCATATATGTATGACATTGAGTGTTATCATGCATTGGTTCAATTATACAAAGGAGTTGAATTTTCTTAAGCTTGATTAGATTAATTAGCCTTAGCATAGAAGATTCCAGACTAAAAAATTGACAGTTAGAGTGTGTGTCATTGTTCACCAGATTTATGACTCTTTGTCGCTGATCTGAGCATCATCTTATTCAGCTGGCTAAAGTAATTATTCTTTTTAATCTTAGACTTACCTTGTTGGGAATTCTTACCATTGAGCTTCATCGCATGAGAAGCTGTGATATCGGGGTGACTGACAGTAGCCTCATCCTCAGAATCCAGCGCTTCCAGTTCTTCAATACCCTGTGGGAGATTATCTAGATCTTGCAAAACAGAAAACCTGTTTTCCATTTTATCCTGTAGGGAAAGTGGGGGGTTATTAGTGGGGGATTGGTTCAGGCTTAGCTTGAGTGATCCAATTTAGATATCGTCTTTTGCATAGGCAATGGGGGTAGTTTTGGACAGTGCCGTAGCATTTAAAAGCTTTGAGATGGAGTTATCAGGGCCTTCCTGAGGTTGGATTCTGGGTAACTGAGCTGGTGACTGTAAGCAGATATTTCTAGGCACACTGTTGACATCTGGGGAGGAGTTGGTGTCAAGGTTTAGGGGAGAGATTGTTGTAGCTCTCTGGTTGGCAACACTGTCTTTTTTCTAGGAGGAGGCGTCGATCTGATTACCTAAGGAGATCAGAGAAGGATTGCTAAACTTGTTGCCAGTAGCCTGCCACTGGGTTCGGCTCTGGGCAATATGATTTTCCACTGATTTATCATTAGTATTTTCCACTGATTTTCCATTAAGATTCTGTGGGATAGCTCTACATTGACTTATATAATGTCCTAACTTAGCACAGTGATCACAATAGAGGGGGACATCCTCAAATTCTATAGGATATTTCCTGTTGTTTGAAACTGAACCCAGCCTAATATAGTTACACATAGGCTTCTGAAGATCAATTTCAACACAAAATTTTATTGCAGATGGCCTAGTAAGCATATTAGTGGCTAAGTCATTCTTAATGAAGCTACCTATGTTATTCCCAATTGCTTCAATTGATGCTAAATTGTAATAGTACAAGGGTACTTCCCTGATCGTACACCAAATGGGTACAATTGGGGATTCTCTATGTGTTGAGAAATTTGGAGACCATTTAAGCATCTTAAGGAGAATACCATTGAAATTCCAGATTCCTTTCATCCAGCATCTTTGGTAATCATTGACAAGCTCAAGCTTAATCAGAACATGTTTGTAATCTAAGGAACCCAATTGATATTTACCTGCAAAATCAACCGTTTTGAAGGCCAATTCCAGATGCTCCATTGTGAGTCTCCCTTTTGTGAACTTTCCGACCAGAGCATTTGCATAGTGTGCTGAGAGTTTGGCAATTTGATCGTCGGAATAGAGACAAGCTGGATCCCCTAGATGTTCTGATTTAGGGATTAGTTCTGGGTTGCTGGGCAGTGATTTCGAGAGGAGAGGGGATTTGTTTTGGAAAACAGCAGCAAAGGATTTGGGTGCATCAATTGGGATTGGTGTTGGGTTGGCGTTGCTGGCGTTGCTTACCGCCACAGCTGGCGGTTTAGCGGTGGCCATATCTGTCGTGAATTTTTAGCAGTAGGGTTAGCCGTTAACGGTGGGAAATTAGCCGTTACCGGCGAGCAAGGAAAGAAGATGAAGAAGATGAAGTTCAGTTACTGTAGCGAGAGAAGAGAGAAAAGAATCTACTTGATTCGATTCTTGTCAAATGTTGGACAATTTGAGTTTGGAGCTTCTGATCCCGGTTTCAGTTGTTTTAATGCTAAACATAAATGAGTATGGAGAAGAGGATGACATAATAATATCTCTAATCAAGATGAATATTTCAATTTCGTGTTGTTAAGCAATATAAATATTACTTGTGGTTGTAATTAGCTTACATTTCATTTTCCTACCTTGTATAGGTATTTTATACTACTATATAATGTACCCTGAAGTCATGAATAAATATAGATGATTAACCTTCTTTTTTACATGGTATCAGAGCTAAAAATCCTAAATTCTAAATTTTCTACTACCTTCGTCGGTGTGTAACCTTCATGCGCCGCTGATTAAAGCTGCCTTTCAGACATTAAAAAAAGGGCGTTACTAGTTCATCACCAGCCCGCCGCCTCCAGTCTCCGATCCATCATTCGGCCACCGACGAAGGTGCTTCTCCGGTCGACTCAGTTTCCGCCATTGACGAGCTACTTCTCCGGCGCTAGCTTTGCCTCAGTTTCCGTTGTCGATGAGCCTCGGTCTTTGCACCTCCAGCTTCTTCGTGCCGTGCTCAGCTGCCGATGCTCGGCTGCTAGACTCTCAAGCTTCTTCTTGTGCCCAGCTCGTTCAACGGTAAGCTCGTTCGACAGCCGACAGAGCGCGTGTCAGATTCAAGCGCCTGAATTGCTTCCATAAGCGTGTGTCTTCACGCGTCGGTTGACCAGAAGCACCACTCCCTCTAGTGCGCATGTTTCCACGAGCTGTGCAGTGCAAATACCGGATGAAGTTGTTGTTTGACTGCTCCATTTTGAGCAAAAAAAATTAGACATTTATTTATTACACAAAATATTGTGGCTATTTTTGCCAGTGTAGTGACGTCGCCACAAGGGTTTGCGGAGGCCACCTTCTCTGGCACCCCTACTCAATCTGATTTCATTCCTGCTCTATTTGACGACCAATGGAGAACGACCATACATTTATTCAATCAGTATAATTCGTTATCTGACCATGGGTCAGGTAAGTCTACTTTACTCTGGATTCTTGATTCGAGAGCCTCATATCACATGACTGGTGACAAGGGTTCTCTTACTAATATCACCACTGCTACCAATTTTGTGAATGTTATACTGCCTGATGGATCTATATCGTCTGCTACACAATATGGTTCTATCTGCTTTGGTGATGTCACCCTTACTCATGTGCTTTACATACCTACTTTGCAATGCAATTTATTATCATGCTCTAGATTGTTATCTGCCTTAAAACGTCTAGCCTTGTTTACTGATAATTATTGCATTTTACAAAAAATCAGTACGAGGACTGTGATTGGCGTGGGTGAACAGAAAGGGGGGGGGGTTATTGGCTTTGTCTGTTGGATACTCGCATTCGTCCTCATATCTTGCAGTGTGTTCCGACAGTTGCTTAAGTTTCTTCATCTGATTTGTGGCATCAACGTTTTGGTCATCCATCATCTACGGTGTTGTCTTTTGTCACTACTCTTCATTTTAGCACAAATAATACTACTATACTTTGCTCTGTATGTTATAGAGCAAAACAGGCTAGACATAGCTTTCCATTGAGCTCTACAAATGCTACTACATTATTTGATTTAATACATTGTGATGTTTGGGGTCCTTATAAAACACCATCTTCTAGTGGTGAATTTTATTTATTTTTACAATCGTTGATGATTGTTCCTGAGCTGTTTGGGTTTATTTATTAGTGGCTAAGTCAGAAGTAGCATCTAGATTTTTGGAATTTTGTGCTCTAGTCAAGAATCAATGGGGCCGAACTATACAGCGTGTCCGGGCTGACAACGGGACTGATTTTTACCTTTGAGATCTCATTTTGCTGCATCTGGGATTATTTTTGAGACATCTATGGTTGATACACAACAACAGAATGGTCGAGTTGAACGAAGGTATCGCTATTTACTCAACGTGGCATGTGCCTTACGGCTTCAAGCTAGTCTTCCAATTGAGCTTTGGGGAGAATGTTTTCTTACTACTGCTTATCTGATTAACCGAACACCGACGAAACATCTCAATGGTTGCACTCCTTTTGAGATGCTATATGGACAAACTCCAAATTACTCATCTTCAAAGGTATTTGGATGCTTGTGTTTTACTGCTCACATTCCCAGATACCGTGACAAGTTTGCGCCAAGAAGTCGGTGATGTTTGTTTCTTGGTTATCATGCAGGAAATAGAGGCTATCACCTTTTTGACTTGGAATCCCGCATCATCTTTAACAGCCGGGATGCCAATTTTTTTGAAGACCAGTTCCCGTATGCAGCAACCCCGACATCGACCTCTTGCAGATCCCAGCGGCGCCACCACCTCATTGCTAACATCACTTCCACTGCCGCCGGAGTCACATGCACAGTTCTTGGCACCAGCGGTATCACCGACTGCCACCGACCCTGTGTCGCTGGTCGCCGTCGGTCCTTACCACCTGATGTTGTCACGTCTATACTGTCGGGTGCTTCTTCAGTTCCAGCGACCAACCCAGATCACCGGCATCCCTTGTCGATCTGGCCTGACCAGGACACTACCGCCTCATGCACTTCACGCGTCACCGGCGAATGGTGATCACGCGCCTCACGTGCCGCCAGCTCTGTTTACTCTTTCTGCTCCGCGCGCCCAACGTGGTGTCTCTGGCTTTGACTGATTCTGCTCGTCGTCTGCTTCTGTCAGCTCCGTCGCCTGTTTCACCGGTTGTTCCGACGTCTCCTCCCACTGCTGAGTTGCCTCCTATAAGACAGAGTGTTTGCGCTCGCCGACCTTCTCCTTATTTGGAAGATTATGATTGTGATGATTATGCATGTGCTCTTACTACTGAAGACCCCCATACTGTTACGTTCACACCTGCACTGTCACTATCCTCAGGTGTTCTCTATCCTCTTACTTATTATGTAAATTGAAATAATTTTTCTAGTATGCATTCTAGATTTTTCGGTGCAGTAACATCTAGTGTGGATCCCACCACTTATTCTGAGGCATCACAACATGCTCATTGGCGAGATGCTATGACTGATGAGCTTATGGTGCTTGAGCGCAATCAGACTTGGACTTTGGTCCTTCTGCCTCTGGATAAAAAGGTGATTGGTTGCAAATGGGTTTACTGGACGAAGTTTAAGTCAGATAGTACTATTGAATGTCACAAGGCGCGCCTAGTGGTTCTCGAGAATCGCCAGGTTGAAGAGATTGATTATACTGAGACATTTGCTCTGGTTGCAAAGATGAGTTTTGTTTGCCTATTCTTGTCTATTGCGGTCATTCGTGGTTGGGAACTGCATAAGATGGATGTCCATAATGCTTTCTTGCATGGCGATTTGCATGAAAAGGTTTTTATGCGACCCCCACCAGGTTATGCCGCGCCCCATGGTCAGGTATGTCGCCTTCAGAAATCTTTTTATGGTCTTCGCCAGGCTCCTAGAAATTGGTTTGCCAAATTGGCTCAGGCTTTACGAGCATTTGGTTTTGTTCAGAGCAAGGCAGATTACTCTTTGTTTGTCTTTTCCCGTGGATCGGTTTCTTTGCACGTTCTGGTTTATTTGGATGATTTGGTCATTGCTGGTAGTTCTTCTGTGCTCATCTCTGAGTTCAAGAAATACTTGAGTTCTTGTTTCCATATGAAAGATCTTGGTTTACTTAAGTATTTCTTGGGCATAGAGATTACTAGAAGACCGGCGGGGATATTTTTTTCGCAAAGGAAATATGCCTTGGACATTTTATCTGATACAGGTTTATCTGCCTCTATACCGACTGACTTTCCTATGGAGCAGCAACATGACTGGCACGTGTTGATGGCTCGCTTTACCATGATCCTGAGTAGTACATGCGACTGGTTGGGCGCCTGATATACCTTATCATCACATGTCCTGAGCTTAGTTATTCGGTTTATACACTTGCTCAATTCATGAATTCTCCATGTGTTCTTCACTAGGGGTGGGCAAAAAAACCGAAAACCGAACCAAAAACCAAATTATCCAAATCCGAATCCGATTAGACAACCGAGAAGCATAAACAAGTGAGGATGTGGATCGTTGTGTAATGGTTATGCTTCCGGTAGCATGAAAATGAGCCTATTTCAATCTGATTCGTAATCTCCAGTCTCCACTTCCCATATTCACTAAAACAGAAGAAGAAAATATGTCAGTTCAAGGTCAAAACCAACGTTTAAATCTACTCGTATACAACCTAAAGCAACTAGCCTGGTACAACCTTTATTTAACCGCAGACAGTGGCAGAACCAGAACTGATTTTAAGGAGGGGCGGGATGATAATAGTAGAAAAATAATTTCGCATAATACACAATCTAGAATGTATAAAATATCATTTTTACATAAACATAAAGATATAAGAGATAAAATTAATGATAATTTAGATTTTATATTTGAACTAAATATAATACATTTTAATACATTAACTCTTAGTTTTAAAAAAATACAATTCCTAATAATTTTGATGAATACATCTACTAAAATATGTAATTTTAAACTTAAAAAAAACTTAAAAACCGTAATATATAAATATCATAGTTAATTTAGGAGAAAGTCTCCTATTAGACCATCTAAATGTTAGACTAATCATGAAAAATCTCGTTTCAATAACTATTATGGTCAAATTATAATTATTTATACATTACTGTACATTTTAAAAGTTATGAAAAATTTGTTGCAATAAATAAAAATAAATATTAAATCAACTTATTAGTTATATCAGTTATAAAATAACCTCGTATAATGATTTGTCAGTCTAAAACAAGACATTGTGTTAATGTAATAGTGGAATTTTTGTTTCACCCTCTAAATGTATTTAAATTACTTATATAAATAGAAGAGAAAGAAATCATAAAATATATTATAAACACATTCATCATGTATGGAAATGGTAAAAACATAAGTCAAATTAACAGGGTAATAATAATAAAAAGGATTCGAGATCAAACGGTATTAAATAATCTCCAGTCACAAAATACTCCTCAAATTAAATAATGTAATAATAAATGGCAAAATCTTGGAAAATACCGTATATTCATTATTCCATAGGCTTATGGAAAGACAAGGTTTAATTATAATAATACAAAGTAAAAAGTCTTAGTTGCAATATTAAATTTTTATTATGCAACGTGTAGTAGTTATAAATTTTATAATCCGATTCATTCAACCCAAAAAAATTATCTTCATTTCTTCTAATTTGCATTTTAAATCATAACATTTCCATGACTTATGGAAAGACCGTATTTCAAGAGACAGACTCATAATAAATTCAACAAAAAAAATGTAATAATAATTAAAGGAAAAGTTGGAAAATTGGAAATGAATCCATGAATGAAGAGGCTTTGAAACTTGGAAAAGTTGGAAAATTGGAAATGCATTCTACGGTCAAATGCAGCAAGCAGCCAAGCAACTAAGCAAGGCTTTGAATATTTAGTCCCACATCGAAAACATGGTGGAGACTTGGCATATCCATCAGCTATAAATACTCCCACATCACTCCTTCATTTTTTTCAAAGCAAAGCATTAGCAATTTGAAGCAATTGCTAATTGGGCCTCAAGTGCCAAATTATTTGGTCTTGAAGTGGCAAATTATTTTGGCCCACTATTGTTGTGGGCAAAAAAAATTTATTTGAATTGAATTTGATTTGATAAAGATTGGAATTAATTTGGTTTATTTGGTTAAATTCGGTTTTAAATTGAAACCGAATTGTGAATTCGGTTCGGATAACTTTGGTTATTTGAATTATTTGGATTGGATTTGGTTTTTGAATTTTTAGAAAAAAACTAAATAACCTGAATTGAATAGATTGAAAATCGAATAAATTGAACCGATGCCCACCTCTATTCTTCACTGGCAAGCTGTAGTTTATGTGTTGCACTACTTGGAGAGTCATCCTGGTCAAGGTTTATTTCTCTCTTCCCATAATGCGTTACAATTGACTACTTATTGTAATTCTGATTGGGCTGCTTGCCCCATTACCCAGCGTTCTCTTTTCGGTTACTTTGTGATAATTGGTGATTCTCCGATTTCTTGGAAGACCAAGAAGCAACCTAGAGTTTCTCAGTCTTCTGCTGAAGCGGAGTATCGTGCTATGGTTGTTACCTTACTGAAAGACTTAGGAGTTGCGCATACTGCTCCTATGCATTTGTTTTGTGACAGTCAATTTGCTCTTCATATTGCAACAAATCCAGTGTTCCATGAACGTACGAAGCATATTGAAGTTGATAGTCATTTTGTCCGGGATCTTGTGTAGTCTGGTACTATAGTTACTCATCATATCCGCACTACAAATCAACCTGCAGACTTGTTTACCAAAGCTCTCAGACATAATCAGTTTCATTCATTATTTGACAAGTTGGGCATTTCTGATCCTTATGCTCCAACTTGAGGGAGGGTGTTAAGGAATATAAATATTACATGTGATTATAATTAGGTTCTATTTTATTTTCCTACCTTGTATAGGTACCAGTATATAATGTACCATAATTACCCTTCTTTCCTATACGTGTTTTATAGATGAGTATGGAGAAGAGGATGACATTACACTACACTAAATTATGTGTAAGTGCTGGCTTTAGCGGAGTAAAATCAAATCTACTTAAAAAACCAACATGACTAGTTCAAACGCATTTATTTTTAGACTCAATTACTTTTTTATCTCCAACATAGTATCTTATACAATGTTTTGGTCCCCGATTGCAAAATAACCCTTGTTCAGTATCACACAAATTCAGAACAATTTATTTGGCCCCCAATACGATTTTTAATGTGGCTTTTAGGTGGGTTTGGGAACCAAAAGATGGTATAAGATCATACGTTATGACCAAAAAAATAATTTAGTCTATCTGAAAACCACCTAAAATTTGATTTGGGGACCAAATCGTTGTGAATTTGTGGGTACTGAACGTGAATTGTTTGCAATCGGGGACCAAACTATAGTATAAGATACTATGCCAGAGACAAAAAAAAAATTAATATGCATTCTCTTAGATTTTAAACGCAATTTTTTCAATGACCTCATTTCATTTAAAGTGTCTCACACAAACACATTTTAAAATAAATATGCATTCCCTTTAGTAGTACTTCTTCCTCCTTTTTCTAAAATTCTACTTCAATGTCCGTTTGTTATACTAAAACAGACGGAATGGGTTTAAAACTAGGTGAAATATATTCACAATTGATATCTTCATCAAAATTGAACAGATAGAACTGATATAATCCAATAAGCAGCAGTAGTAAAAGAATTTACAGAACTGACAGATATTATTTGTTTGGGAATATTTTAGGTGAAGTAACACAGCCACAGTTCAAAGTTTGACTTTCGGAACAAATAAGCAAGCACAAGGCTTTGGAAATGAAGAAATTGCGGTCACAAAAGTGAAACTGCATGTAAAATGTAAGCATTTGTGTTTTGAAGCATTGCAGCACCCAACTGATACAATATGCAGAAAGACTGAACGCAGTTTTGTTCGTTTAATCTACACAGCATACAACAATCTGCACCAACAGTCTAAGAAGAAAGGGGGATCGGTTTCACAGCGCTTTGTATCCTCTGGAACGCGGTCCTAACACGTTCCTTGAGTCCCTCGTTCTTACTTTCAACATCTCCGCTCTGTTTATCAAGAAAAGCTACATCATCATCGACAGTTATCATGAGCTTCCCGTTCTCCCCCAGTTTCACATCTCCAAAAAGGGAGATGAGAAGCGAGTGCACAATCTTCTCAGCCTTCCCAGGATCTTCTCCTTCTTCTGTCGTCATCAGAGGTTCTGATGAGTCCAACACCACCTTGGATATCTCCCGGTTTGCATTCAGAACCAGTGCAACAACTGAGTCTGCAACCATGTCGCTCACGGGATCTGCTAACCAGTGGAGCGAGATATGGTTCTCTGACTCCTGCTTTAGAGTCACCCTATCATGGACTCGCAGAGTTGGAACTCCTGATTCTTCATCGGTTGAGGGCTCCACACTCTCGTATATCTGCTTTAGTCTGTGTTTGATCACAGCGAAGGCTCCTGAGTAGGGCACTGTGATCCTCTGTGTCACATTAGCAGTGGAAAGCTGGGAAAACACATGCAGATCATCCGGTGCCATAACCTGGTACGTGAAGCCTTTCTTTACGAGTAAACCACTAACAGTATCACCGACTTCAGGTGTCTTTTCAGCCAGCTTCCCAATGGTTTTTGCCGTTTTCTCAGAAGTGAACTTCATTTCAACATTCTGGCAATTCTTGGGGGTTAGTATTTTGATATTTCCACCTGTAAAGACAGAGACCAGCTTCTGTTTAAGCCTTCCCATCTCATTAGCTTCACCGTGAACCAAGATTATGTTAGGAGGCATAAGCTCCTTCAAGAATGTACTTGTCTGGGCATAATCTGCGTGAGCTGAGAAGGAAATGTAGTGAACTTGCATGTTCAGGGGGACGGTCATCCCACTCGTGAGCGTAACTTCCTTCGGTTCATTGATGATAGTCTTAGCCAGAGACCCTTCCACGACATACCCAGGTATGACACAGGCATTTTTCTTGTCAATGCACCATCTTTCAAAGAGCTGTCTCGACAACCCGCTCTGAAGCCCACCAGGGCTCGCCATCACAACAGATGGACCAACGTCGTTGAAATTTTCAATGCTTTTCAGAAACGATATGTGCCTGAAGTCAAAGGGTTCTGAAATGCTGGGTTGATTCCGAATCCTATCATTCATAGAATTGAGGTACGTCTGGTACACTTTCAGACACCTTTGTGCAAGAGGAGAAGCATAATATATTTTCACATTGTGTAGTTCAGGATGGTTTGACCAATACTCCTCCAATATCAGAAGTAGTTCTTGGGCACGACCCAGAGCAAAAGCAGGAATTAGGACACGACCACCTTGAGAAACAGTGTTGTGAATGACATCAGTGAAGCGTTTCTCTCGAATATGCCGCGGCTGATGAAGCTGAACTCCATAGGTTGACTCAATGATGCATACATCTGGAGAGAACTGGGGGGTCTCAGCAGCTCGGAGATGCCTATCCTCTTCCCGTGAATAATCTCCAGTGTATAGAACTCTGACACCAGCAATGTCCACCATAAACATAGCAGCACCAAGAACATGACCTGCAGTATAACACCAGAAGCGAATACCATTGACTTCCAGAGTCTGATGGAAGTCAATAACCTAAAAGAAGAGTAAAACTGGTCAGTGCCACGAAAGAGTTATTAAATTGGGTAAGGTGTGAACTAAAAGTGCTTGGAACTCCAACAATCAACAACAGTGGGAACAAGATATAACATCAGTAGTTTTTCTCAATTTTAAAGATAAAAGGCCAAGAAAGCTTTCACTTTCATCTAATCATTAAAAATGAAAAGTATTGAGACACACAGCATTCCTGATCTCAGTCATTTCATTCAAAAATATTATAGTCAATCCAACCAACCCCTTTGCACCCTGGTTAATACCTAACAAAGCCCCTGTGATCGCATTGACCACTCTCTTTTACAGCTTCTATGCCTGACTGTGAAATGCAGCATAAATATATGCCATTTGCTATTTTCAATTCCAATTTTCTAAACTTAAATGGTATTGATGGCACTGACAGATATGCAATACGTAGTCTCGTTCCTATTGATCAATGTGACCTTCCTCAGAGGACAAAATAACAATAAATACAAAAGGTAAAATAAAATAAAAATGACTGAGCTATAATGCCATTCAAATCCGTGTGTATGTATTTGGATTTGCAAATCCCCAACAGTAGAACCCATATGATTTGAAACCATGATACTGACCTCAATTTTCTTCATCGAGTTTTCAACATCTTTCTCAGTGTACAGCATATCTTCAACCGAGACCTTGCTCACTTTGATATAATCCGTCAAAAGCAACCTGTATATCGCCTTCGTCGCATGAGTCATAAAAACTCGCCCTTTAAATGTCGTCTGAAAAATAAGCAGCAATGAGCTCAGCACGAAGAAACCAGCTCACAAGAATCGAGAAAAGTTCATAACACAAGATCAAACCTTCTCGAAAAAGTACGGCAGTGAAGCAGCATGATCCAAATGAAAGCTGCAATAAAAAAAACCATTAAGCTGGCAATAATGCTAGTAAAACAACTCAACACCTCAACTACAACCTTACCATTTCAGGAAATGAAGCAGAGCTACATACAAAGATACAAGCATTCATTCAACCACAAATACGACAGAAACAAAGTATTATCAAGAAAACCGAGATAAACACAAATTTAACCCTAAAAACACAAACATTGAACATCGAATCAAGTAAAAACATACTTACTGAGTAACAAGGAGAACATCAATAGTGGAAGGATCAATCTCGTCGAAATACGGCAGCGCCGCCATCCCGGTGAAGCCCGGGTGGATCCCACAGTCAAACTGCCATAAAATCAGTTAGGAAAAAAAACAACAGAAATGCAGGATCCAATCCAAAGGAATGATATCATACCAAGACGGTTTTACCCTTATAGGTCATGTGAACGCAGGAGCGGCCCACTTCGTTGCCGGCTCCTAGCGGGGTGACAATCATCCGGTCGTCGTCTTTGTTGACGGCGGCGCCGCCCTCGCGCTTCCTCGAGGATGGCACAGTTGTGGAAGCCATTTTCCTCTTCTGTGAAAATGCAAAAGGCAAAAAAAAAAAATGCAGGTCGTCGGAATACAGAGACGGAGAAGAAGGAAGATTGGGCGGGTTTCGCAGCTAAAACCCTAACTGTTGATTTTATTTTTCTGGACTGGGAAAACTGGAAACTGTTATAACACAAAACGACCACAGTGGGAGTCGAACCCACGACCTTCTGATCCGAAGTCAGACGCGCTAATCCACTGCGCTATGCGGTCCTGATGTGATAACAGGCTCCTTGTTCATATATTCTTAAAACAATATTGAAAACATAAACAATCTAAGGAACGGGAAAGTGATGAAGAAGAAAGAAACCATCTCCAATCCAAATCCAATCGTTCGCAGGTTTCCTTTTCAATAAATGTTTTGCCCTTTTAAACACCTATATATATAATATGGAATTCGGACAATTCCAAATTCCATTCTTATTCATTCATCCCTTTGGATAACACCTGATCAAATTAAGGTTAGTTAGACTTGAATACTTAATTGTCTTGTTATTTGTTTTTGGTTTTTTCCTGGTTTGTTTTGTACACTGCTGCATGCGTGTTTTAATGTAGTATCTCAAAAACCCCATCAAATTTGCTGCTTCAGAGCTGTCAACTTTCATCTGGCTTCACTTTTTGATCAAACTAAATGAGTTTTTGGGCTGATTCCTGCAGGGATGGGTCGCAAGAGAGCATCAATGAAGTTGATACAGGGAAAAAAGGCCAAGGACAAAATTTATAAGGATAGGGGTAAAACTCTGAAGAGAAAGGCAGAAGAACTGTCCACACTCTGCGGCATTGATGTGTGTGTGATCATCGTACCGGCGGGAGAAAACGCAGCCGCTGAAACATGGCCCAAAGATAACCCTCAACAGATCCATGCCCTCATCGACACCTTCCAGACGACGAGAGAGAATGATCAGAAGAGATGCAAAGTCAAAGCCGTTTCCGACAGCATCCAGGAATGGATTCAGGATAAGGAAGTGGAACTCGCTAAGCTCCGGAAGACGAACCTGGAAGCCAGGTTTCCGACTTCGGCCGAAGTGTTTCAAGGCCTCCCGAAGGAATCCAGGGGAGAGGTCGCTACCTTCCTCGCTGCGAAAATCGAGGCGTTGAAGCAGAAGATTAATGATATCTCCCTCACCAATGCTTCAACTTCCAACTCTACTGACAATTTGTTGGATTTGGTACAAGCAGGAGGGGAAGGTTATTATTCTTTAGCTTCGAATGATGGTCATGGCATTCAGCAGAATGCAGTGTATTATGACAATGTTGCATTGTCCAATCAATTTCCACAGTCGATGACGAGTTTGCCTGATCAGTATATGGTGTATGGCTATTATGATGCTCAGGCAATGCCGCGGATGGAAGAGTGTTTACCGGAAGAGGTGAAAGATCTGAGATGGGAGGAGCATGCAGGGCAATTTTCAAATTCTCATGTGTTTCAAGTGCCCAAACTGGAGCATCCGTCCACTTCTGATGTATTTCAAGTGCCCAAAATGGAGCATCCGCCTGTTTCTCATGTGTTTCAAGTGGCTAACATGGAGCATCCATATTCCCACGTGGGGCGGGGTGAATTCTGTAAATAGTTGCTCATAATTAACCGCAACATAAGGATTTTTGTTTCACCACTTGGGCTTGCAACCTGGGTTTAATTTTCCATTCCCCTAAAGTTGTATTATTATGATTTCAATGGAAGGCTCACACGGCTCGCCCCACTTTATTGTGTGAGTCAGAAGGGAGTCTCACCCCCTTGTGTGAGATAACAACGAACGAAAGTAGTTGTTTAAAAAAAGGCTCTACGGTAAGGGTGATTTATTCATTTCATTTCTTCCATCACATAAAAGTTCATAAGGAAAGTGATGATTAATAAATTTGTTAACTGTTGTATTTATTCATTTATCTTGTAAAGTTGTTTAAAGCAAATAAGAGAGTGCCTTCTTCCAACCGAAAGTAAGAAGGGGACGATATTGTGTATCCAATCCACTAAACAGCAGTTTTACGCCCGTTCTTTTCAACTATGAACTATGCTTCTTATTTATTTGATAGATTATTATGCTTAACATTATTCCACATCAAACCGTACCCAAATCCATGAAATTGAGAACAATAATTAATAATATTAGCTCTCCCTCCCCTCTCACTTTAACAATATCCTACATGCTGAGGAAAATAGAACGGTGAAGACACACCAGAGAATCATTACAAGTTGAAAATACCAGAGAAAAGAAACCAGAACAATGAAGATCTGTCCATATACACAAGGTTCTCATTGAAAACTGAATTGCATAAGTTCGAGTCAAGCTTAAAAGCATAGAACTCCTATCGTGACAAAGTGAAGAATAGCAACACAGCATCGGCAGCATTCTAAGTCTAACGCCATCCAAATCCTTGACCATGACACTCTTATATATACTCCAAATGGAACCAAAGATGATATCATGCAAGTCAGATTTTCTCTGCAAAATAAATAATAGAAGCATCAGCACCATGAAAAGACACACAAGGAACACATAAAGGTAATTCCAACAAGCACGTCCCAATATACATCAGGTTTAAGACTAGTTTCCAATCGCCAAGCTCTACGAAAATATGAATGAAATGTTCAGGACTCCATGTGTATCAAAAGTATTAATACATCAACTGTATCCTACAAATGTGATGTCAAAAAAGATATAAGGTTCAACTTATAATATAATATGCCCAACACTAGAATGACATGAAGTTCGCAGAAGAAAACACTGAATGAGAAAGTTCACAGACAAGATTGATTGCAAAATTCAATTCAGATAATATGCTTCATTCTTCATTTTGATCCAAGTATTCACAGACACAAAAAATCACAAAAGGTAGAGAGATACATCTGTACCAAATAACATCATCAGCATCCTAGCTACGAAATTCTCAAAGATGTGCACTTATAATTCTCAATAATAATAATTTAGTGATCATCAGAAAAGATAGAAGCATGGTCTAAAATGTTCACCTATTCATACTCTGCTCTACACAAGTCTTGAGAATTTCTGATCTTCAACATTTCCGGGGTAAGTCTGATGAGGTGATGCATTCTGAGGGAAGTCATAGTTCTGCTGAGGGACAGGCCCCCTTTGTGGGCCAGAGTTCTGCTGAAATGAAGGATTCGGTGGTGCGCCAAATTGCTGCTCCCGTGAAGGATTTTGTGGATAGCCATAATTCTGCTGATACTGCAGATTTTGTGGGGGTGCAAAGTTCTGCTGATTCGGAGTATTTTGGGGAGGACCAAAGTTCTGCTGCTGAGGTGGTAAATTTAGTGGAGGTCCAAAACTTTGCTGGTGAGGCTGCGAATGTTGTGGAGGTCCAAAGTTTTGCTGGTGAGGCCGTGAATGTTGTGGAGGGCCAAAGTTTTGATGGTGAGGCTGTGGCTGTTGTGGAGGGCCAAAGTTCTGCGGCTGAGGCTGAGGCTGAAAATTTTGCGGAGGACCGAAATTCTGATTCTGATGCTGATGCGGCAGATTTGGAGGACTGAAGTTTTGCTGCTGACGAGGAACATTTTGTTGATCGCCAAAGTTCTGCTGCTGATGCGGCAGACTCTGGGAAGGAGCAAAGTTCTGCTGTTGTGGTGGGCCAAAGTTCCTTGGTCCACGGTTGTCATTACGCGGTCTTGGACGCGAGTCTCGCTTCATATAAGTTATTGGGGGTGGCATATGAATAATTTCCCCATTGATATACTTGTCTCCTGTCATAATAATTCTCCAAATGATAACCAAAAAAAATCTAGTGAAAATGTTAAAGACAATCAAAACCAGAAGCTTAAACCGTACCTCCATACTGTTTATTAACCGGATCAATATAGGAATCTGGAAGCACAAACACAACTCCCGGAATGTCTGTCCATATAAAACTAGAATTACAATCACATTCAATCACAAGCTTGATTGTGAAACCTGAGCAATAGAAAACTACCTTCAAACTTCTTAGACGTGTCCTCCGAGCAAAGAACCTGGAATCCATCATAAACCGTTGTGCTACAAGCATAAATCTTCTTCTTAGCCTCTTCTATACTGCAAAATTCACGATGTACACCATAATGAGCCTCACACTATACCCCAAAGTAACCCAACCCACAGTATCAATACATAGCACACTGCATCCATTCTCATCAAGTTCTCCATAATATGAACATATAATATTCAAAAGCAGACAATAATTTTAACATTATTGTTTTACAGTACTAATATAACAATTAAAACATGGAGAAAATGATGACCTTCCGAAGACTTGAGCAGCGATACGCTCATAGGTAGCGATTTTCTCCTCCGCCGGAGTTTCTTTGTCCCTGGGGAAATCAACGGTGATGAGCCAGTGGTTGTAATCGCAGCCCTCGAACAGAATAGTGTCTTCCGTGATTTCCTTCTCGTCGTCGAAATGCTGCCTCCGCGAGGACAGCGACACCGGGGACGATCTGAACGGTCTAAATGATTGCAGTCCGGCAAGGGGAGAAGTTCCGGCGGTGCTAGGGTTTGGAGCGGCGGAAATGATGGAGGCGATGGAGTGAATTGGGGGAACTGATTTGGGAGTGTGGAGACCGCTGTGGATGAGGGATGAGCAAAGAGGCAGAGCTCGACGGAGGCGCGCGGCGTGAAACCCCATATCCGGCGGCCGGTGAAGTAGGCAGGACCGGCGACGGTTAGTTTGTGAATTAGTAGTGCGTGAGTCGTCGAGGGTTAATGGTTGCTAGGGTTTTAGTTAAGGGTTCAAATGTTCAACTCTATTCTGCAACAATGTGGACAATTTTGCAGTGTTAGTCCTTCAACTTTACTCGCATTTCAATTACTTGCCGCCCGTCGCATTTACTTTCTGTTTTCTATAAAAGAAATATTAACACCCTACCCAGTTGGTTGGAATGCATGTACTTCAAGGGGAAATCCCGGGTTCGAAGCTCGCAAGCCGTCGTGTGGGATGTCTTTACTCAAAGCGTGGCCTTCACGGGGCACGTGGTGGATGGGCTCCTGGTGGGCGGTGAGTACGGGCCCGCATGCGGGTCCTGGTGGCTGGTTACCGTGACTAACTCCCTGATCGGGTCTGTGGTGTCGGGTGGTCGGGGCGGCCCAGGGCTAGCCGTAATAGCCTTTTATAAAAGAAATATTAAATCAAAAGACCTTTTTTTAAAGAAAAGAGGAGGAGTCCGTCTCTTGAAAGACGGTCTTTTCATAAGTTATGGAAACACCAATGTTTAAAGTATAAATTAAGAAGAAATTTTCGGGTTGCATGAGCCGGGTTATAAATTTTATAACTACTACATGTTTCATAGTAAAATTTTAATATTGTAACTAAGACCTTTTACCTTTTAATATTTTAATCAAACTCCGTCTCTTCATAAATCTATGAGAAGACAGTGTTTTCCAAGATTTTGCCAAAGAATAAAGTGTGTATTTAATTCTATATTTTAATTGAAAGTACATAAATAATGTTGTAAAGTTTGAAGTGCAAAAACAACCTGAATTTATTTGATCGAAATGTTAAAGGATCAGTGACCGTAACACTCCTAGTAAAAAAAATTTAAAAAACAAAAAAAAAAGAAGAGACAAATCTAACATCCCCTGTCCCATCTTCAAGCCGCCTCCACACCCTGCCCTAACAGACTTCAAAATATTGGATCCGAGCATCCACACTCTCCCATCTTTTGAAACTGAATTCGAATCAGAGGCGCAGCGGTCGCCAAATCGGCGGAAGCGAGTGGATCAATGTCGTCTTCCTGTGGTGGTGGTGGAGCCTCCTCTGTTTCTATTTTTCGGCTTCTCCTCCTCCCTTAACCAGCGGCGACGAGGGATCGGTGAATTCATGCTTGGTGAATCGGAAAACTTCTCCTCCCTAATGACGGCTGTGGATTTTTCAGCCTCTTCAGCAGTGGGCTTCTCCTCTTCAGGAACGGACTTCGGCATAGCAGAAGCACCAGTGGCCTCTTTCTCGAGTTGATGTTGCCGGTGGAGAATTGGATCTTGAGATGCTGCTTTAGGTTCAGGGCTCCAGCGTCAACCGAGCCCCTACCAGCGGAACCCACCTCTTCTTTCTCGATGAATTAAGTGAAAAAGCGAGAACCCGACGGCGAATTGTTTGAGTTGCCGGCATTCAAACAGGCGCAACGGAAGTTACGGTTCTGGGGTCAAAATGGGAGGAAATTATAATCGACCCTGAATGCAGTTAGCAAAAGGGGCGAATATTTCCCAACGGGGATTGCAGAGGTAATGGAGATTGCTGTGGATCTGGGGAAGAAATGATATGGAAATGTAGAGGGGAAAGTGAAGAACAGGGTAAATTGGAGCAGTGGCGGAGCTGGTGGTGCGGTGGCAGCACAACGGCGGAGCTAGTGGCCCGGCGGTGGCAGGTTTGAAGATGAAGAATAAGAAGAACCCTATGGGGTATTTTGTCATTAGATTTTTTGTTTCAAGGATGGGGATATTTTTATCTTTTCACAAATGGTCAACGCCTGAATACGTTTGGTCAATGCCAGAATAGTACAGTTTGGGTATAATTGCACTATTTTACAATATCATATGGTTAGTTTTGCACTTTCAAATTTTACAGGGTTGTATCTGTACTTTCAAAATTTAATAGGGTCATTTTTACACTTTTTCCTAAAGAAAATAATAAACCATTATAATTTTTACAAACCAGGAAGAAGGGGATTGGCCTCAAGCCTTCCCTCAGTGCCGGCCCTAACATTTTAGGGCCGGAGGAAAATCAAAAGAATAAGCCTCACATAAATTATTTAGCTTATGTAATGTCTGTAAAATGGGGTCTTACCTAAGTAAAAAATTAATATTGTTGAGCATGCTAATCAGGACTCTTAGAATATTTCTTTTTTTCTATGTATATATGTTGTTTTTTGAAAAAATGAGATCCCTATGTAACTTATAAATTTGGGGCCTGATGCAAACTATTCATTTGCCTGACTGCAGGGTCGGCCCTGCTGATGCGCCCCAATTTATCGTCGTCGTAGTACTGCCGTCCGTACACCAGAATCTGCAAGGCAAAGCCCCCAGGGTTTCCGGAAGGAAGGGGCTCTGACGGTCAAGTAAGCAAAAAAAATTACAAGAGTGTAATTAGGAATGAATAGTTGAGTGTGTAGGTTACCTTTAGCCTTTATACATGTAGGCAAGTATGACAACTGTTTCTTTTGCTTGTGGAGTAAGTACTCTCACCTTATGCCAGCCCAAAATACTTTACCTAAAGGACAAAGTTATGGACCGGTTGGTCCGGCACATAGGCTTGGGACCATATGGATTTATACATTATCAATAAGCCCCTGGAAAGTTGAGGGTTTGACCCTCGAATTTATCCCGAGATCTTGGGTTCGAACCCGCACTCGCGTCCATTAGTTCATCGCAATGCCCTTCTAATGGGGCTGCTTCTAATTGACGGTTAAGTGAGGGTTCGTCCTCCAAAAACCTTAAGCACTCTAGGGGTATGCCCCGGCAATGCGTTGAAGGTTCGTTATCGGCTGAGGTTTCGAACATGTCACTCGAGCTGATTAATGTGTCAGGGGTTCAACCCTTGACTTTCTAGTCTGTGTTAGAGCCCAAGGACCTAAATCCCGCCTTATTTATTTCCACAGGGGCCTTCGGCCCCCGGTAGTTTTGAGCATGGGATCCGATCCTTGGTATTCTAATCTGTGTTAAGGACGAAGGGTCTTTGAGCCTCTGCGGACAAAGGTAGGGAATCAGACTTCATATCTTCTAATCTGTGTTAAAAGAGAAAATAAAGGCATTCGAATTCTCATATATATATATAGGAAGAAAGAGAGGTATTCGAATTCCGGACTTTCTGATCTGTGCTAGAGCCCAAAACTGTATGAATCCCAGTATTTTACCCATAGAGAGTACGACGTTCAGGTTTCCAATCCTTGTTAGAGCATTCGGTCGTTCTCGTCCTAGTAAACCAGGATGAGGGATTCAGACTCAAGCCTTCCAGTCTGTGCTGGAATCCTAATGCGTCCGAATTCATATTCTTAATCCTAGGGGATTTGAACTCCGGTCTTCTAAACTACGTCAAAATCTAAGGAGTTCAAACCCTACATACGGTGTGTTGCCCTCTGGACATCTGATCTATGCTAGAGTCCGAGGAGTTCAAATTCATGCATTTAAGCGTATATGATTCGGGCTTCTTGGGTCCTAATCTGTGCTGGAATCTCAGGAGCTCGAATACATATGTGAAGGGATGAGTGGTTCGATCTTTGATCTTCAACTTTCTAATCTTTGTTGAAATCTGAAGGGTTCGAATCTAAAGCGGGAAGTGGAAAAGTCGTGTGGGATTGATATTCAGAGTTCGAATCCAAGGCGGGAAGTGGGAGAGTCACAAGCGTGACGTTGACTTTCTCCTTCTGGGCGCGTGAAGCCCTGTTGGGTTCCACGCGCGCCACTTTCCCCGTAAATGCCTTGGGTTTCTCCCCCGCACAGTCCATTTACCCACACACTCACTTTTTTTTGCGTGGCGGCTCGGGGTAATGATTACCTTTAACTCCCTTTATATATATCGGGGTTTTTCACAATTCTCACTTCACCTTTTTCCCCCAAATCACTTTCAAATTTCAAAAACCCCCTTCTCTGTCAGAGCGATTTTCCTGCAACTTCTCTCCACTTAATCTTCCAAAGAGCTCAGGTCTTTTTCTGGCCAATCAACCAATAAGTCTCCAATCTCTCAGCCTCTCATTTTTTCTTTACAACATTGCAAACACCGTTGATGGGGAAGAACTCCATTCCGGCCTATTTTCTGGCCGTGTCTACTGCTGCCGTCATAGAAGGTTCTCGTCTCCAATATTCTGGTGCCTTTCCTTCTTCGGTAGCCAGTTCTTTTTCAACTGGTTCGGAGACTAGGGGAAGCTATACCAGTTGCTTAGTGCTGCCTATAAGCTATCGCCGGAAGTGGGTTTCTTCAAGGTCCAGGGTTCCGAGTTGGGCGAAGGTTCAAGAAGATATAGAGGGTCGTCCATTCTTCTTCGAGAAAATCCTTACCCCGGTCCTCGAGATACTCCAGCCAATGGCTTTGGAAATCACCAAGCTGCTAAATCTGGAGGATTTACGACTGGAGGTCCTTCGAGATGATGAAAATCCAGGGGATACGAGGCCAGGTCGGTGCGCCGTCTACGAGCGCCACCTTCGATTTGGATTGTGCTTTCCCTTACCCCCTATCATCTCTCATCTTCTCGAGGAACACCGGATAAATCTGGCCCAAGTGCATTCAAACGTCATTCTCCTTGTTATGGCGTTCAGGACTCGATGCAATAGCCTGGGTATCATCCCTCGGTACAAGTTATTTAGATATCTATACTACCTCTCTAGTAGTATACTTGTGGTGCATACAGCCGGTGGCGAGGATACCAAGCTCGGGGGATCGTAAACCTCAGTAACAGGTTTTCGGAACACCCCATGAAGATTTCGTGAAATTGCAAAGGGTGGCACAAGGCTCCCAATTACACTTTCGAGAAAAGGGGCAGAGGAGTACTATGTGTTCGACTGGAATTCGAAGCTAAAGTTTGAAAATTCTACCACCGATGTCACTACGGAGAGTGTGGTAGTCGATAAGGATCGATTGCTAAGTGATCCCATTGGTGTTTTGAAGAATTTTAACTTTGTCTTGCCAGAGGAGGTATACGACTGGATCTACAGCCAAAAAACAGTCCTGGCTCAATAAAAACTCCTTCCAGCAAGGGGAAGGAGAAAAAGAAGGGAGATGGGGCGACCAAACCTAGAAGATGAAGACAAAGAGGAAGGTCCCTTCGACTGATGATGAAGGGGTTTCAAAGAAACCAAAGAAAAAGAAAACTAAGGTTGTTAGTTAGAAAACTAAAGGGCTTGTTTCGAAGACTGCAGAGGTCGTTTCAGCAAGCAATGCCGAAGCTGTTAGAAGTTGCTCCCCCCCTCGGAAGGTGTTTGCGACATCCTTGTGTTATACATTGATTGCTTTGAGTTTCTCTTTTCTTCTTTTTTTTTGACTAATTCGTGCTTTTTCTTGTTTTGTTCAGTGGACTTCGCTGCTACCCTTGGTTTTGAAAATGAGGCAAAGATCGAGATTGTGTTCGAGGAGGCCTATTATGAGGCTACTTCAGCGCATCTGATTCCAAGCTCCATCCGACCTGAAGTGCTTTGTGAGGTTCAGTTGGAGCTTCAAGATGAATCTAACAGGAATAAACAAGGTCGGGAAGATATCCCCCACGCCCCTCTCCTCAAAGCCAGCGGACTGACATGGCTATGCCATTTTGGAGCCACCCCATCTAGTCAGAATCCGATCTTTCCAGGATCGTGGGGTTGGAGGTCGGGCACCTCTTGGGCCAGTTCAATCTGCCCCCTCCGAGCGTGGAAAACCGCTCCTTGACTCTTATCTCGGAGTCACCCACTCTCTCCGGCATTAGACTCTGTTATCCAAGTTTACATGGCCAAGGCCAAGAAGGCTGAAGTGGTTGTTGGCAAGTCCAAGGAGCTCGAGAGAGAGCTGGCAGAAGCTACCTCTCGCTATAAGGTGGATCTAGCAAGTGTGGCATCTGATTATGAGGCCGAACGTGCGAAGACGGCCCTCATCCACAAAGAGGAAATGGAGAAACAGGCCCTTGAAAAGGACGCTCTTCTGAAAGAGCTCGAAACAAAGCTCTCGGAGGCCCAGGTGGAGAATGCCAAGCTGGTTGGCCTTTGCTTTCCCGAGAAACAGGCCTCCGTGTTCAATGCCTATACTAATAAGCTAGTGAAGACTAAAGGATTCCGGGATTTCTTTTTGAACCTCTCTTCGGTTCTGGTAGGGCTTACCCGGAATAATTTGGAGATGCCTACAAGAATAACTTGGATCCAAAGAAACTAAGCCATCCCTAGTGGAAGTCCATTCAGGATAGGGGCATAAAACTTCCACAACTTGACCACTTGAAGGTCGCCGGCAAGTATTTCTCAACGAAGAAGATCTGCCACCTAGAGGTGGATGAAGGCAAGGAATGGAAAGAGCCGGATCCCCTTACTACTTCGAGAGTTCGACGCGGGCCTGCTCTTTCAGGGTCCTCCTAGTCAAATCCTAGCGTAGGAAAATTTGTATGAACTATTCCTTTAGGGCTCTGGAAGTACTTCTAATTTTTTCTCTTATAAATGAAAATTTTTCTTTCCCTTAACTTATGTGTCTCTCTTTTTGTCTCTTGTAGACTCTAGACTTGGTACCCTATCGCCTCTCTCATCTGTAAGGGGTACTTCTTTCGATTTCTTTTTCCAAGAATGAAAGAATGGTACCATCAGATCAAAGGATGGGCGTGGGAGAGTGTCCCAATTCTGGTACAAGTCCGCCTGTCTCAAAGAGGAGCTTCAAGCAGCACACAGCAAACTTAGCTTATGGCACAATGGGCTCCACGAAAGACAAAAAGAACTTCTCAACACACTGAGTCGTTCAAGGGAAGAAAGGGATTTCCTGGCTACAGAGAGGGACAAAATCTTGGGAGATTACCGCTCCCTCAAGGCCCGACACAATGAGGTCCTTGAAGAGGTCACCACCAAGGCCAGATTTACTTCCATAAACGAGTGCCTTACTGCCTCTAAGGCTTTTAAAGCCTCCGGCAGGGGGTCCTTTTCTCATACTGAAGAGCCCATCGAACATTATTGTCATGAAGCGGAAGAGCATTGAGTAGCTGTAGAGAAGGCTTGTGCCGCTCTCTTGGCTACTACTTCTAAATGTAAGGAATAGAAGAAGCAAATTGGGGAGTATCAAAAAAATCTAATCCCTTCCCTCGAGCGGACCATCCAGGAAAACCAGGCTATTATTGGAGTTGCTTATCAGAAAGGGTCAAAAGGGAAAATGCCTAGTTGCACTAGACTTATACAGTGACAGATAACAACCTTCGAGCGCATGGGCTTCGACTTGGGATGGTCAAAGCCCCATTGGTTGAGGATTTTGAATTTTTCCTTCAGGATACCCTCAACATTATGGAGCAGAAGCACATCACGAGAAATTCTAAGTATCGCGAAGCTTATGAAGAAACACAAAAGTGGCTGGATATACTATGAAAGAAAAACTAGAATGGAGCTTCGAGCTCCCACAGTATTCTCAGAAGAAGTGGGGCTTCGGAGTCTGCCAAAGCCCCTCATCGTGTGGCCTCGGCCCCGAGGGTTAACTCAGTAAGCAACCAGATTGGTGTCTCCGACCGAAGGAGGGTTTCCTCATCTGGTAGGGGAGGCATTGCTGGTTGTGTCCCATCGTGCCCCTTTAACGATGAAGAAGAGCATTTAGTGAGGAGGTCGAGGTGATAGATCTTCTAGTCCCTCCAATTTCTCTTAAAGTTTGGAGGCCGCTAGTATGGGCCTTATAGAATTTATCCTAGCTGTATGTAAATAGCTGTTGTAGTCGTATACATTTGTAAGCCATTACGGCCTTGTATTATTGAAATAATACTTTCTGCTCCTTGATACTTGGAGCATTTTTAATTTCCATGAAGTGTAATATCCCTTCTGGCCAAGCTGACTTTTTCAACTTTTTTTCCTCCGACTCGACGTTCGGTAAATTATGCCAACTTTCCAAGCGGTTTTATAAGGTTCGTACCTTGAGCGCTTGTTGCATTTTTAAGGGGACTCTTTGTACCAAAATGTTCGAAGGACCGTGTTGGCTCTTCGAGTATTTTACAAGGTCTGTGCCTTGAGCGCTTATTCCACATTTGATGGGGCTTTGTCGGCCTTTCAAATATTTTACAAGGTCTATGCCTTGAGCGCTTGTTGCGCATTTGATGGAGCTTTGTTGGCCCTTCGAATATTTTACAAGGTACGGCCTTGAGCACTTGTTGAGAATTTGATGGGGCTTTGTTAGCCCTTTGAATATTTTACAAGGTCTATGCCTTGAGTGTTTGTTGCTCATTCGATAGGGCTTTGTTGGCCCTTCAAATACTTTACAAGGTTTGTACCTTAAGCGCTTGTTGTGCATTTGATGGGGCTTTATTGGCCCTTCGAATATAAGTTACTCTGATTTTAGGAGAATGGGGAACTTTTGCCCCCTTAAGGGCACCATGTGTTCAAATTATTTGGAATCCAGAATTGATTACGTCTCATACAAAATTATCAAAAATAAGAGGAAACTTATCGACCCACAACGCTGCTTGCCCTAGGGTGTCCTCCGACCCATGGATACCCTGAGGCATGCCTTTTTTTGGCCTCCTCGAGCTTATTGGGATTTTGGTGAGTAATACCTTCTAAAGTTGGAAACATTCCATTTGTGTGGAATCGGTTAACCTTGGGGGGTTTCTAACATATAACTGCCTCCAAGGCTAACTTCAACGACTCGGTAGGGTCCTTCCCAGTTTGCTGATAGCTTCCCCTCCGGCTGTCTATGGCTCTTCTCATTTCTCCTCATTACAAGGTTTCCCAGGGAAAATTGGACTTTTCGTACCTTCCGATCATGATACCGCTTGACCCTTTCTCTGACTTTGGCTTCGTGGAGATTCGCCTTATCTCTTTTCTCTTCTAGAAGGTCCAAATCCAAGCAGCGCTACTCATCATTGTCTTCTTGCCGTTCATTGCTTATAGCAAACCTTTGAAAGGTGGACAACTTTATCTCACTGGAATGACCGCCTCCAAATCGTAAACCAGGCCGTATGGGGTTTCACCTGTAGCAGATGACTCCGTTATTTGGAATGACCACAATACGCTGGGTAGCTCATTGTTCAAGTTCCCACATGCCGCTTCGAGCCTCGATCGAATACCATTGACAATGGTTCGATTGGTGACCTACACCTGCCCATTAGCTTGGGGTGGTAAACGTTGGTGACCCTTTGACGGATCTTGTACTCCTTGCACCAGCCTTTTAATGGATCATTGACGAACTGAGCGCCATTGTCACTTGTGATCGTTTGAGGTATCCCAAATCGGCATATGATATTCTTCTTGCAAAACTCAATCACCGCCTTCCCCTTTACGCCGATTAGGGCTTCAGCCTCGACCCACTTTGTAAAGTAGTCTATGGCCACAATCGGGTATCGAAAGTGGCCTAGGACCTCCGGGAAAGGACCCACCAGATCGATCTGCCATTATTTGAATGACCAAGAACTATTAATGTTCATCATTTCTTCTTGGGGGACATGGGTGATTGGTGCATGCCTTTAGCATTGGTCGCAGACCTAAATGTGCTTGTTTACCTCTTCGAACATCTTTGACAGTAATATCAAGTCAGCAGAAGCTTCTTTTCTACCAATCAAGCCCCTTGATGACGTCGGCAAACCCCTTCATGGGTTTCGCTGATTAGGTAGTCAGCTTCGTGGGGGCCTACGCATTGGAGGAGCGGTTGGAGGTGGCCTCAGCGATAGAGGACATCTTTATGGATCACATATTTAGACGCCTTTAGCCTAACCTTCCTTGCTTCGATGACATCTTCTGGGAGAGTCCCATCTCGAAGGTAGCTAATAATATGAGCCATCCATGACTTTTGCTCTTTAATTAACATCACCGTTGCTTCCTCCTCGAAGCTGCACTTATTCAGCATCTCCACCATTAGGTGCCCTTGGGATTGCAAGTCCAAGTCCAACGAGGCCAATTTGCTCAGGGCATCAGCCTTATAATTTTTTCTCGAGGGACTTGAGTGAGGGTATAATGGTGGAAATGTTTGAGGGGGGGCTTCACCACTTCTAGATATCACTGCAAGCTTCTTTGTCTAGCCTCATATTCCCCCTTGACTTGAAGGACCACAATTTAGGAATCACTAAAAATGTCTAGTATTTAAACTCCCAAGTCTTGGGCAATTCGAATACCTGTGATCAGCGCTTCATATTCCGCTTCACTATTTGTGACCTTGAAGTTAAGCTGTAGGCGTAGGGATGATCCTTCTATTCGGGGCTCGTGAGTAAGGCCCCGCTGCCTGCGATATGAGAGGAACTATCAACGTACAACTGCCATGTGTTTTCGGGTTTATTGTCGTCTTCGATCACTATCCGTTCAGTAGTTTTGACAATGAAGTCCACTAATGCTTGGTCCTTGATGGCTATTCTTGGACAAAACTGGATGTCATGCTCACCTAGTTCGATTGCCCACTTATCATTCTTCCCGAGGCCTCCGATTTTAGAAGCACATGCCTAATTGGATGGCTGGTGAGCAGGATAATCCTATGGCTTTGGAAATATGGCTGAAGACATCTTGCAGCATGGGCAATGACCAATATCAGCTTCTCAAGGGCAGTGTAATGAGTCTTTGGGCCATGCAATGCCCTGCTTATGAAATAGATTAGGTATTGGGCTCTGTCCTTTTCCTTCACCAAAACCGCACTTATCGCTAAGGGGATGCAGAGATGTATAAATACAAATCTTCCCCCTTGTCTAGTTTCACCTCATGGCCAGACTTCGTAAGTGCTCTTTCAAATCCCGGAAGGCTTTATCACAGTCATCCATCCATTCAAATTTCTTTGCTTTTCGAAGCACATTAAAGAATGGCAAGTGTTTTTCAACCCATTCAAAAGAAATCAGCTGAGTGATGCCAATGATCTTGTAAGCATTTGGACGTCTTTGGCTATTTTGGGAGGCTTAATATTGATCAAAGCTTCAATTTTCTCAGGTTGACATCGATCCCCCTCTCTAAAACCATGAATTCTAAAAAATTTCCAGCTCCGACTCCAATTATGCATTTAGCCAGGTTTAGTTTTAAGTTAGCTTCTTGGAGCTTCTGGAAGGTTTCTTCGAGTTCCAGTAAAAACTGGTCGAAGCCCCTGCTTTTAATTACCATGTTATCAACATATACTTCAACGTTTCTGCCGATCTGTCTTTCGAAGAGTTTATCGACCAACTTTTGGTGTGTGGCCTCCGCATTCTTTAACCCGAATGGCATTTTCTTGTAGCAAAATGTTCCCACATCAGCTATAAAAGATGTTTTCTGCTTATCCTCCTCTACCATGAGTATCTGGTGATAGCCCTTTTGAGCATTAAAGAAGGCCAACACCTCATATCCTGTTATGGCTTTGACAATCACATCAATGAAGGGTAGGGGATATCTATCCTTGGGGAAACATTTATTGAAATCCGTGAAGTCAATGCATATCCTCCAAGCCCCATCGTGCGTGGGGACCATCACCGGATTTGCTATCCATTCGGAGTAGAATACCTCTTTGATAGCCTCGGCTCGAAGCAAAATTTTAACTTCTTCTTTTATGGCATCGGCCCTTTTGGGGGCAAACAATCTTCGCTTCTACTTGATTAGCTTCTAGGAGAGGTCTAAATTCAACCTATGGGCTATCAGCTGTTTAGGTACCCCGTTAGTTCGAAGCCTACAAAAACACATCGACGTAGTTATCAGCGAGGTCCTTCAGCTGTTCCTTTGTTGCGAGTGGTATCATTTTCCCCATGAGCACCATTCCCTTGTCTTGAACGACCATTGGCTGTGTGACCGTGGGTTTTATTTCTTCGTTGATCAAAGCCACCATATCCTTCTTTCTAGCTTCTTTTAGAGTTATATCCATACAACTTCTGGCCACCGGTTGATCCCCCTAATAACAGCTATCCCTTTTTTCGTGGGGAACTTCATGGTCAGATGATAGGGGGGCCATAGAACAGGTGCTTGGCATATTCAATGCTTTCCAAGTATCACATTGTATGGAGACACGACATCAACCAATGCCAAGCTACAATCAATTGTGATTTCCTTGTCTCCGTTGGCTACTTTAACCGGGAGAGTAAAACCCCTAGGGGTAGCACCATTTTCTCGGTGAAGCCAGACAAGGGAAAGGTTGTTCTCCTTAAACTCTTGTGTTCGAGCCCTAGTTGATTGAAATAGTTGGAAAACATTACTTCCACCTCACTACCATTGTCTACAAACACCCATTTGACGTAAAAATTTCCAATGGTTACATGGATCATCATTGGGTCTGTATGAGGGGTTCAGCTTGGCACCGAGTCAGCCTCCGAGAAGGTAATTTCTTCTTCAGGTTGGAAATGCTTCTCCGGGGGGCAGATAATGGGATTGGGATTTGATGATTGTGTTCAAAGCTTAGTCACCTACAACTTCATTGATGAAGTTAATCACCCGATTTACCTCGTCCCTCCAATTTCTGTCCGGCCAAGCCTCGACTTTGGGTCTGACCCCTGCCTGGTTTCCAACATGGTCTCCTTCGTTTGCATGTTGTTCTCTTCCACCTCGATTGGCTCTCCTTTTGACTTTCCAACGTCATTTTGCTCGTCCCTTCGAGAAGGATTCTCCTCTTGGACCCTCGACACAGTCGGGGAGAAATACTAGTGACCCTACCAAATACAAAGTAATGCAAAGCCTAGGCTAAATGAAACCTAGGGAAAAATTGAGATGTGGGGGGGGATACCCAAATGGGTACCCCCCCCCTCCATTTTTTAAAGAACTGCTAACCCTAAGCTAGATAGTGTTAAGCATAGGGAAAAATAAATGCAAGTCCAGATGTATGTGTGAATCCGGACCTATACATAGCAACCAGAAATGTGTACAAGCAAGTTAAGCAATGAGGATGGCTCGAGTTGCCACACCTAGTACAGTGGCAGCCAATGAAATCCATTTTTTCGCTTTTCCTGGAAAGTTAAGCAATAACTCAACCATAGGATGGGGTTGTGGGTGGGGTTCTGAAGGTGAAATTCGTATTTATGAGTTTTGAGTCGAGTAAAAACGAGGGTGGGGTTCTGAAGGTGAAATTCGTATTTATGAGTTTTGAGTCGAGTAAAAATGAACTACTAGTATGATTTTTGAGTTGAGCCGAGTTATAGTCTACTCGCGATCGACTCGTTCGATATATAACCATTGTTATTGGTCATCATGTTTCACTAAGGCATACTCCGTATACAACAATATACTCCTCGTGTCCCAATTAAACGTATGTGTGTGGAGATGTGATTATAATCAAATTTGACTTGTTTAAAAAGGAGGGGAGAGACCACTTCTGTTTCCCCCCAAAAATAATTTATGCTTTTAAAATAAACAACCTTTTATTAGTTAACCAACCACTAAAAATGTATTTAAGATATAAGTAAAGAGCTTAAAAGTCATACCAAATACACCATAATTGGGTGAAATTGTTTTTTTCACGCTAATTTAGGTGGGCTGATGTGATAGTGCACGTGGATTGAAAAAGCAGCATTTTTGTCCGCTAATGTCATGCACGTGTGTCTAAAATGACCTTCTTTAACATTCTTCATCACATGAAAGAATAATTTTTATATTTCATTGTTCAATATTTTGCTATTTTAGGTCAATTTTAAACTGTATCGATTTTGTTAGAATGAACTAGCCACTTTAATTTATAGGTAGGGAGTGTTATATTTTAATTTTAAAATGCAGGTTTATGTAGATTAAATAATCTGTGTAAAGTCCAGATTTGTTAATTGGCAAGTGGGAGGTTGTCACCGTACCTCTCAAAGTTACTAATTTTAACCCTTAAATGCTTACGATGTACAATTAAGTAGATAATGACAAGTCGATGTCGTCCATGAGAAGAGGGATCTTTCCAAGTGTTTAAACATATATAGTGGAAAACATACTAGGCATAGACAAATATAGATACATATAAAAGCATGTAATTTGTAAGGGGGGGGGGGGGGGAGAGTGCGTTGGTTGGTTTTTCCTAAGTTACCAAATTTAAAGACGACTTAGCTAGTAAGTAATATAGAACTAGGAAGTAGGCAATAAACTAAGAGAATAAAATTTAAAACATAAGTTATGGAACATTGAGCGCAATTGATTTCCACTTCCAAATCTCTTATCTATTATTGAACATGCAACCTATAAATTACTTTCACTACTTGCTGTGAAGACTAATTTTCTATCCTTCTTAGATAGTAGTTTGCAAGAGTGAATTTGACATCTCTTGTCAAACCTCACCAATGACTCCCTCAGTCGAAACACGACTAAAGGTATCCCATTGATGGCGTTGAACATGAAGAATCAACAAGTTTGGTAACACTTATAAGCACTACACCATGTCTAAGCATTTAACCAATCTATGCATTTACACAGGATTAGTCAAGAACGTTCAACGTTCATAGGCTTCTCTCATTTGCTACAAGTAACAAACATGACAAAGAGTTCAACATTATCATATTTATCTAGCAGTTATCAATCCATCAACACAATCAAAAGCTCTAAATCATACTCTTGCATTTCCTATCAAGAAAAGGGGAAATCAACCCATTTACCCAAACCCCAACAAGCATATCATACAATTACTTCATATGCTTAAGTTTTAAAGAACATTAATGACATTAAAAAACATTAAATGCTCCATAAATGCACAATAGTAAAGGCATTAAATAGGCTACAATATGTTCTTAAGACATGGGCTTAGAACCCTTGGTCATTGCTCCCAAGAACTAGATTTAGCTACTAAAACCCATACTAATTAACAGCAACAATTCAAACATAAGAGCAAAGATGAAACAAGGTGAAAAATAGAAAGCCTAGGGTTTTGTTGAAAAAATTCGGGAAGAAGAGAAGTGAAGAAAGAAAAGGATAAAGTGTTATTTATAGTACAAGAAAAATGGATAAGGTACTCTGACCACCCGTTCATCGTGAGTTGCAATAGGGTCATCGTGACTCACGACGGGCGCCATAATAGAATTGCCGTTTTCTTCTTCTTCTTGTATTTTAGCCTTCAATCCATTACACATTCCTCCAAATCTTCAAGTCTTCAAAGCTAATCTTCAAATCTTCAAAGTCTTCAAAAGATGGTCTTCAATAGCCTCCGGTCTTGAAGTCTCGATGTTCTTTTCTTGTCACACAAAATTCACTTAGAAAAGGTAAAAGAGCGTAAAGTTGCTCTTACCTCTCCTAAAATAATTTCAAGGTAAAACACTAGCTCTTAGTAACAAAAGAGCATAAAAGTGATCCCAAAAAGCCCCAAAATATGCACATAAAATGGACACATTAACCTCCCCGCACTTAAACCTCCCTCGCCCTCGAGTAAGAAAATATTAAAGCATACAAAGGAATTACCGTATCCACATCCTAACTATTATTCCCCCAAATCAATACCTCACAAAACTCTCAATATCACACATCTCAAAGTTAAGATCAAATGAAAAGTTACCCACAACCCCCATTCCTAAACTACCCAAACCATATCAAACTATCAATACATGGATAACCATAGAACATTTCTAAGTCCCGAATTGACAATCCCAAATCTAATGGCACAAAGTGAAGTTAAAAGCATGCATGAAGTTCAAACAAATGCTTCACCTTATACCAATATATCATCCTAAGAACGAAGTATATCAACAATCAATAATTTTGCATCTGACTTCGTTTTCCCCCGCTAAATTTCCCAATCCCAAGAGGTCTCAAGATGTTAAGCTACCCCATCCATCCATATGGAAACCGCAACCTTATAACTCCAATGCCAGAAATTGAGTGAAATCGTAGCATTTTTTTTCTTCCTCTCTATTTCTCTCATTTTTCCTAGGAGCCCTTTCGGGTTTTCATCCTAGCCAAATATTATGTTTCTTTGGCTCACATCTCACATCTCACATTTTTCTGCACATTTGGCCTCTCGTTTTTACCTAGGTCGCCCTTTTGGGTTTTTGACCTATCCGAGCCCCCAATGTTGCCTAAGTTGCCCTATCAGGTTTTCAACTTAGCAGGATTCTTTTTATTATTGTTTCTTTTTCATTTTCATTTTTTTTCAAAAATTTCTGTTTTTTTATTTTTTTCATTTGTTTCCATTCAAAAGTAGCAAAATTCTTTCCAAATGCTAAGGCTAAGAAAAATATCAAAGCTAACATCATTCAAGTACATCAAAAGAACAGCATCCCAAAGCAAAGAAAACAAATATCCCTAATATCCAAGTATAGAAAGAAGAACATCCAAAACTAAGCAATAAAAACAGTAAATACCCCTCCCCACACTCAAAACACTACAGTGCCCTCAATGTAAACAAAACAAGGTAAAAATATACAAAGCAAAGTACGGAAAGGGCAAGGAGATGAAGCTCACAATCACTACTGTGAGGATGAACCACCATCATCGAAGTAGCGTAGCCTGTACTGGGCCATCCACTCCTCATCTCTCTGACGTCGCTTCCGATGCTTGGCTGCTCTACTTGGATCACCTGCCTGCAACTGCATCTCTGAAATTCTATAGGAGAGATACTTGATCTCCTCATCCATCTCCATAAGGCTCTGGGAGACGAACATGTTGTGCTCAACCTATCCGCAGTGATACTGGTCCTGCCTGTGGAATCCCTCCTGAACAGTCTGCATATATGCTCATAAAAATCAGGTGGAGGATGGGGCAAATGTGGTGGCACATGATCCTCCTGCATCGACTCGGTCTCTGGCTGAGGTGATATAGAATGCTAATGATGTTGTGGCTTAGTGGAAGGGAGTGCACTCTCATTGGGCTGGACTGGTATAGGATGCAGGTCAAGAAGCTCCTCCTCAAAGTGCTCTCTGCATCCAGTGTGTGCATGGATTGCCAAGTCCCTCACCGGTGTATCCATCACCAATTTGGTCCTTTCACGCTGAGGAAGTTTCATGAAGGTGACATTCCTCGCCCCATACAACCAATGGTATAGTTCTTCGGCGTCGGTGGATTCAATCAGGCCAAAGTTCTTCATCCTTCTAAGGGTGATGAGGTAAGAAGTACCTCTGCCTAAATGTAGGAAATTATCCAAGGTGACCAATCCCGAATGCTCTATGAGAAGGGTGATCATGCCCCCCATAGTAATCTTTCCCTTCAGCTTCTCAGCCTCCTTGACAACTCTCTTCATCTATAACTCAGCCCACACTCCATATCCCCTCCACTCACTCGTCAGGTGCCAGAGGAAGTGAATATCATTGTCCAGCATGTTGCATATCTCCACCATAGAGAGAAACTCCCAAGTGTAGCGCTTGTAGGTTGGTGCACTCTTGTCCATGAAACCATCCAATCCTTCTTTGGCGAGGAGGCATTGAACCGGCTTTTGCAGCCCAAGAGCATCAAGTGCCATCAGATCAATGAAGCTTGTCTCCAGGAGCTTGCGAGTAGCTAGAACATTCCACCTATCCTTGTAGGACCCGGTGATCAGAGTCAAACCCATGTACTGGTCTGGAGAAGGGGGTACATGGTGCGACTTTGGAGCCGGTGGCGGAGGTGGAGGTGGAACGATGGTGCGCACACCTCGTAGAGGAGACCTAGGTCTCTTGGTAGTGTCTATCAATCATAACAAATATGTCAAATGCACACGAATATAAACATATACAATAATTTAAGATCACAATTAACTCCAAACTAGTCTAGCCATCCTCACAACTTCCAAGATGCAATAATCAAGTCCAAGCTAACTAGTTCAAGTGTCAACCACAATTGTATATACAAACCATGTCACATTTAACATGCTAACAATTTCAAGTTTATTGGGGTTGTCACATAGCTAAATATCCAATATGCCACATACTATAATCGCAATTATGACTAAGTGGTTTAGCTATCATCAACACTTTTCAAAATGCTAACATTTAAGTCCCATAGCTAAACTACTTCAAGTACGAAAACAATTGCATACAAATATCAACCATGTTCAACAAGCCAACACAACCAATCCATAGAATAAGCCACAATCAATTCCAACAATCACAATATATGCAGTCACTTATGTTCTTGGCCAATTAAGTCAAAATCTCATATCCACATAAGCACAACTTCATCCCATAGTCACTACCTCACACCAACATAAGCAATTCAACATAGGCACAATATTTTCCCATATCAACTTAAACAACTTAACATAAGAACAATATTCTCCCATAGTCAATAGCTCATATCAACCCAAGCAATTCAACATAAGCACAATGTTACCCCTCAACCGCAATCTCAATCAAATTAAATTCATAAGCATAATATCCACCAAAATCTACAAAGTTCCAACAATTTAAATCCATAAGGCATCACATATTATCCACACACTATTCTACAACACAATCACAATTGAAGCTCAAGAAAGTGAGGAAATGTACCACTTAGATGCTTAGGATGAAGAATGAATCAAGCCCACAAATAATTTCTATCAGGTTGCACAAAATCACAAAATCACAAACCCCCAAATTCTAGGGTTTGTGTTCTTCAACTAAATGGCCAGATTTTTGGGTAGGTAATTGGTAGGATAGAATGGGGAGTGGTTTGGGGTTGATATTAGGGTGAAACGGCGGTGATTGGCGCCCAGAGAGGTGGTGAATGGTGGAGATATGTTGGAGAACGGCGAGGGAAAAAGGCGAATAGATTAAGAGAACTACTGCTCTACCCATTTTTAAAGGCTCTACATGCTCTTCGAAAATCAAGATGGGATAATTGCGACTTGCGGAGGGTAGGTCAACCGTCACATAAGGTCAGCATTAGAGTTGCGAGTCACGATGGGACTGTCGCGACTCACGATATATGAACCCTGAAAGTCCAAATTTTGAAAATTCTCCGTGAGTTGGTCACGCATCATGACCAAACCATCACGACTCGCGATGGTTCATCACAACTTGCAATCGAACCATTCACGAGTTGCGATATCTAGAGCCTGGGAACTGGAATTTTTGCACTTCCTTATTAATTTGGCCGCGTGTCGCGACAAAACTAGAGCGACTCGCGATGGCCCATCGCGACTCGTAATAGGAACATCGCGAGTCATGACATCTTGAGCCTGAGAGATCATATTTTGTGAGAAATCCCTGATCTCATCGGGAGTCGCGATGTAACGGTTGCGACTCGCGATGGGCACACATGCCTAATGCTTAGAAATATTTTCAATGTTACCAAATGTCCAAGCTTCTGCTTCCTTTCTCAATTCTTTCTTTCCTTCACAAGTCCAGCTCTAAGCTATTCAAATTGCTACAAAATCATGAAATAACACACCTTAAAAAAAAGCAAAGCAAAATATTGAAACTAATTACAAAAACTCAAAATCAAGCAACATCAATGGAAAGTCACGAATGACGAATGAGATGGTCAAAACCAAGTTTATTTAATGTCATCAGCACGACTTACTCCCCTTCTTGGAGCTTATTCACAAAATGAGCCAAAGAAACATTTGGGATCCACATCATCCCCCAACAAAACCTTCCTCACATAGCTTAGGGTTTCTTCATTCTCCCCCAACATTCCCAATAACTCACTTTTTTGGTCCATGGTGATCTCAATCAAGTGAGCACTCAGGGGTTTCTCTTCTTCTACAAGGGATAAAAATTTAAGAACTTTTGGTGGTGGTTTGCACCCTACCACCGAAGTCTTCTCAAGAGAAGGAGGGAATCCCACCTTTATTGGCTTACTCATGAATACACAAAAGGTGTTGAATGTTGCTTTCCCAAGAGGATCTTCACCATTGTTGTTTTCCTTCAAGTTATTACTTGCAATATTTGAAATCAAAGCATCACTAAAAGCATCATCTATGGCAACATTTAAGGAAATACCATCACTGGGCTTAAATGCATCTTGCTCCATATCATCGATAACATCAAAAACTTGGCAATGATGGTATTTACTAGGATGATCATTAGAATTATTAGTGTCAAATTCTATCTTTTGCCCATTAAACTCCATGTTTTAAATTCCTTTATGCACATCAACTATTGTTCTTGAAGTCTTTAAAAATGGCCTACCCTACCTAATAAAATAGGTTTAGCACTCTTACCACCTTCAATTTCAAGAACATAAAAATTGGTGGGGAATGTTATAGAGTCCACTTTCACCAATACCATCATTCACAATACATTTTGCATATGCGCTAGAGTGATCGGCTAGTTGGATAACAACCCTGGTTTTGTGCAAAGTGCCTAGATATAGACTTTCATACAAAGAATATGGGATCACATTGATGGAATCACCTAAGTCTAGCATGGATTTGTTGACACATTTTCCTCCTATCACACAAAGGATTGTAAACAATCCCGGTCATCACATTTAGGAGGCATTTCATCATTAAACTTGGCAGAGACATATTCACTTTTTCAACTCTTTTTCTTGCCTTTCAATTGTTATTTCCTATTAACGGTACACAATTCCTTAAGTAATTTAGCATTCTAATTAACTCCCCAACCTTCTTTTCAAGGCATTCTTCCTTTTCAACCACCCACTCAACAACCCTTTCTTGGGGCTCATTCTCTTCCCTTCCACTCGTCAATGAGATTGCACTCATATTTTGTCGATGGTTTATCTCCGATTGGGAGGGAAGTTTTCCCTTTCCCCGTGCCTCTATTCAATTCACCACTTGAGCTATATGGCTCACTTGAGTTTCTAAGTTCTTGATGTTTTCCTTGGCTTCATCTTGGAATTTTTTGCCTTTCTCTGTACACATGCTCAACCGGTGAATAGCTTGCATCATCCATCTTTTGACAAGCCCTGGCTCTCCCCTTAATCTTGGGGCTTGTCTTGAAGCCATAGGAAATTTTTTTGTGGAGGCTAGTATTGTTGTTGAGGAGGGCGGTAAGGTTGAACATTTTGGCCTCCTTGAGGGTCCCTATACTAGAGATTCGGGTAATCTTGATTACCTGAATTTTTGGGCCAATTTTGGTAACCTTGACCGCCTTGATAACCTTGGTACCCTTGATTGCATTGACACCCCTGGCTACCTTGGTATCCTTGGTTGCCTTGAAAACCCACGACATTCACCTCCTCCACATAATCATCTTGCAAGGTGGGCAAGCATTCGTAGGATGTACCGCTAAGAAAATTTCACTCAATTTTACATGTGGCACATTTGGTCATGAGAGACTTCACCATAGATGTAAGGGCCAAGAATCGATCCTCAAGCTAACCACTAGTGGAAGGATCACTTATGGTGTTGGGGCTTCTTCTTAAATAGGCTCTTGAACTATAGTTCCTCGACTCCTTAGCTAATGCCTCATAGAGATCCATAGCCTCTGACGAAGTCTTGTTCCCAATAGAACCACCGCAAGAACTTTGCACTAGCCTTTGATCCTCATCAAAAAGACCATTGTGAAATAGTGGACCGAATCTCCCTTCGAATATCCATGGTAAGGACAACTTAAGAGAAGCATAGAGTAACTCTTCATTCCATTGGATGATGTTGCTAATGTTTTTCTTCAACGAGGCAGACCTTAAGGCCGGGAGTACTTGGCTAGAAATTTTAGCTTCATGTCACCCCAACATTTGATGCTTTTGGGTGGTTAATAGTGGAGCCAATCCTTTACGGAATCCTTCAATGTGAATGAGAATGCCTTAAATTTGTAAAGATCTTCATCCACTCCATGGGGAACCATACCACAACACATAAATTCAAATTCGGTGAGATACTTATTTGTGTTCTCCCCTTGCCTACCAAAGAAGATAGGTAGCAAGTTGATCAACCGGGTCTTGAGCTCGAAGTGCCCATTCGGTTCGACCAATGGATAATCTACGAACATTGGTTGTTGATCAAGGTTGGGGGCCATGATGTCCCTCAATAAGGGTTGCCTCAAAGGAATCTCCCTTCCTTGGATGAAGAAGCTCTTCCTTGGAGAGGAGGATGTTGAGGTCCTCCTCTTGGAATGTGACCTTAATGTTTGTCTTGATGTTCCATGGACTTAGAGGTGTCTACAAAATGGTCACTAGGAGGGGTGTTATTCACACTTTCCAAAGAAAGCCTCTTAGCCCTTCTCAAATTCAACTCTAACTCAGGGTCGTAGTGCAGGGGTTCTTGTGAAGGGGATCGCGTACGAACCATACCCCAAGAGCATGAACAATACGTCTCTAAGCCAAGTGAAAATGGAAAATCAACCAAAAGTCAAAACAAAAGCAAACAAACAAATATTTACAACTAGCACTTACTCACACATAATATGCCCAAACACTTTTAACCTTCAATCCATTACACTTTCCTCCAAATCATCGAGACTTCAAATCTTCAAAACTAATCTTCAAAGTCTTCAAAAGATGATCTTCAAAGGCCTCCAGTCTTGAAGTCTCAATGTTCTTTCCTTGTCACACAAAATTCACTTAGAAAAGGTAAAAGAGAGTAAAGTTGCTCTTACCTCTCCTTAGAGAATTTCAGGTAAAACACTTGCTCTTAGTTACAAAAGAGAACAAAAGTGATCCCAAAAAGTCCCAAAATATGCACATAAATGGACACATCAGCAAGTTGTGGAAATTATGCAAATAAGGAAGTGTTGTGTTGTAACATCAAAGAAGGAATTTTGGTGATATGAGGAATGGTTGAAGATAAAATTCGAGAAGTATACATCTCGTCCAAGATGATTTGATTTGGAGAATACTTCAATTCCTATATTTGTGGGATTGAATTATATTTGTGGAATTGGAATTGATATGGGTTTCACCTTCGGTGTGACTAAGGACGAGATATTCTAGTTCCTTACTTAAAGTGATTCAATTTGGTAATTCTTATCTCCAAGTGATTTGATTTTTATCAGAATATTTTGTGGATATTCCATTCACACAAGTAATAGAAGACATGCGACCGAGCTATATACTGTGGACATTCTAGCTAAGCTATTTACGGATTTATTTTAGGAAAATCTGAACTCAGGTTTTCGATATTTAGAAGTAGCCGAGAACTTTACAATTTTGTTCCAACATGATCAAAACATTTTGATCTAAAGTTAGAGCGTAAGCCTTATTTCCTCGGGAGGAGGAGATCCAACGTTGATAAGTTTTGAGGAAAAAGGGTGTCTGATCAAGGCAGATCAACAACTAGGGGAGCGAGTAGAATTCACGCGTTTATTAGAAAGGATAAGTATCTTGTATGATGTACTTTGTACAATCTTTCTGATCAGTAGATTCATTCTGCACTGGGACAGTCCCCGCAGATGTAGGTGAATTTCACCGAACTGCATAACCAAGTTGTGTATATTTGTGTTTTAATTTATTACATACTTGGTTAATTAGGTTATGTTGAAACTGCAACACCCCAGATCCACGACCTACCTGCTCAATGCAAGTATCAGGTTAACTCTGGGCGTGCTACCGATAATCCCATGGGTCAGATTACTCAAAAACAGTAATGAGCAAATAAAGTTTATGCGGAAGAAAATCAAGAAAAATTTAAAACCTAACTTACTATTATAGTAAAAGTATTAATACAAGTGTTAAACTAGAGTTTTAACCAAAATTACAAACAAAGGTTCTAAAGGATCCGGTAAGGATCAATTCATGTTAATATTTTACATAACTACTTTACAACCTAACCCAAAAGATTCTAAAGGTCCACCCAGGATCCTTCCTCAAAAGAAGTAAAGACACCGGTGCACTTCACTCTATGGTTCAGCTACACCTGAGAGGGTTGTTTAAACTAGGGTAAGCTCCTTGCTTATTGAGGTTACATCGCCATTATTTACCAAGTTAAATTTAGTGGTCACATGAAGCAAATAGCCACATAAAACTAGCACATAGTAAAAGGATGCAGGTGGTTAATGCCAAGCTGTAGTCAAGTGCCTATATGGCAGCTCTGACTAACATACAAGGCATAACATTTTCAGTAGTGCTCAAAAGCTATCAGGATCCAGAAAATCATACTCGTGAACCACAACCAATATATTCATTTACAAGCTCGTATCAGAAAACCAGATGGTTATGCTTGCATACCAGAAACTCCATGTTTAGCTGATCTAATCAGACGGTCCGATCTATACCATTCCCCGCAGACTTCGACCGAACTACATCGGGACCCCGAAAAGCACTGACAAGCAATCCGGTAGCACATAATCCATGACACGATAAGATAAAGTACAAGTCGGTCATCCACATAAAATATCAGACCAGTTAATTCACTCAGTTTCATTATAATTAAGTATAGCGTGATAAAATACACACCGTGTTTAATTAGTATGAAACCAAAATAATAGTCATGAATAGAACATAATATTTTTAAAATTTTTATACAATATATAAAATTCTAAACTAACATATTTAAATTTAACAGGCATAAAATAATACACATAAAATTCTAAACTAACACATTTAAAATTAACATGCATAAAATAATACAAATAAAATTCTAAACTAACACATTTAAATTTAACAGGCCTAGGGCAATGAAAACACTCACTTTAACTAAACGTACACCCGACTGAAATTTTACTACAATCGAATAGGAACAAGCCCAGATGGCTTAAGAGTGTGTTAAGAAAAAAGAGAAGAAGAATTTGTTTTGTGTTTCTATTCTTTCTTAGGCGTAAGACATAGAAATAGCAAGTGGGCTGGTTTGTTATTTCTTGGATGAAAATATCAATTGACTGCTACTTATAGCAGGGAATGGAGACACAGGTTGATGAGCAATTTCATTTAAATGGGATAAGAACTCTTGGTTACATGAAATCATGCAGCCTACTCCTACTCTCTATACCTACCTCTGATTTTATCTTATCTTGTTATCTCTCTCTTAATTTCTTTTTTTTAATTCCTTTTTACTGTACTATGAGTTCTCTTCATTTTCTTATAATTTTTCTTTCTTTTCGTTCCCTAATGCTAATACTATTTTGTTTTCCTACTTCTCCGGCTTTTTTCCCATTTGGTTACATTTCCTCATTTGTCCTTTTCTTTTTCTTTTTGTTATTTTCCCATTAACTTATTTCCTTACTTGTTCTTCTTTTTTTTCTTTTTAATTATTTTAAATTCATCATTATTTTTTATTTTACTATTTTAAGTTATTATATTTATATTTTATAATTGAAATGAGTAGACAATTGTAATTTAAAATCTACTATCGGTATTTTGATTTAAATTGTAATTTTATTATTGCGAGCCTTTATTACAATAATTCTATTAGTAATATGGATATTTTTATTAACTACTCAAATTGTTATTTCTCACACCCTTATTATATTTATGGTTATTTTAAAATGTGCAAATTGCATATCTCGCTTTCATTCTAATTCGGTGTATTATTATTCATTTCCTCTTTCTTAAATGAAACCTATAATAAACTAATATTTTATCGTCTTTTGATATTATTTACTTGCTCATTTATTTATTTACTTATTTTATTTATTTTATTTTATGTTCAAATTCCTTATAGGGTTTTGAGTTATAGCTCAAAATAGTCAAGGAAAGTTAATAAGAGATTATGGTTTTTGGTTAAAATCTAGCAATTACATGCACACTGACTTCATTAAGGGTGGGGTTTCACAGTCTCTCCCCCTTAATGAATTTCGTTCCCAAAATTTCCATTTCCTGTGAATAACTTTGGATAATTATCCCTCATGTCAACTTCTAGCTCCCAAGTTGCTTCCTCGACCTATGATTTCTCCACAACACCAAAACTATAGGAATTTCTCTGGTATGCAAGGTCTTGATTTTACGATCCAGTATCTTTACGGGATTTTCTTCATACATCAACTTTTCATTCAATGCTAAGTCTTCATGGTTTAACACGTGTTCGGGATCAGGGTGGTACTTCTTCGAAAGCGATACATGGAGAACATTATACAATTCCCCTACTGGCTAGGCATGTTAAGTTGGTACGCAACGGGTGCAACTCGTTGTACAACCTCAAAAGGGCCAATGTATATAGGACTCAGCTTTCCTTTCTTACCATGCTGGACGAGACCCTTTTGAGGGTAACTCTTCTATTGACTTTGAGCCGTTTGTAAGCGCTGCTTTATCAGTTTGACCTTATCCATGAATTTCTCAATCCAAGGTATACTGGCAACCGAGAGAATTTTTTTCTCTCTAACTTCTTCCCAAAAGAGGGGTGTCCGACATTTCCGACCACAGAGTACTTCATAGGGGGCCATACTAATGACCGACTGATAACTATTGTTATAAGCGAATTCTACCAAAGGCAAGTGAGCGTCCTAACTTCCCCCAAAATCCATGGCACAACTTCTGATCATGTTTTTCAAGGTTTGAATTATTCTCTTTGACTGCCTGTGGATGGGCACTTGTACTAAAGTTCAACTTGGTTCCCAGTTATGTTTGCAGTTTCCTCCACAAGCGAAAAGTGAATCTTGGGTTCCCTATCTGACACAATAGTTATCGACACCCATGCAATCTTACGATTTCCCGGGTGTACAGGACTGTCCATTTTTTGAGGGAGTATTTAACGTTGATCGGTAGAAACTAAGCTAATTTTGTCAACCTATCAACCACCACCCATATTGCATCAAAAGTTTTCTATGTTCGGGGTAGTCCTGTCGCAAAATCCATCGCGATGTGATCTCATTTCCATTCAGGAATCTCCAATGGTTGTAATAACCCCGATGGTTTCTGATGCTCAGCCTTGACTTGCTGACGCACCAAACAGGGCATCACATATTCTGCTATGTCCCTCCTCATGTTATCCTAACTGTACTGATGTTTCAAGTCTCGGTACATTTTGGTCCCTCCCTGGTGCACTGTATACTTGGACCGATGAGCTTCCTCCAACACTCTTTATGCGATCTCTGAATTTTGGGGTTGGTAAAACCTACCTCTATAGGTCAGCACTCCGTCACTGTCCACTTCAAAGTCCGGTAATTTCCCTTCAACGGCCAGCTTTCTCTTCTTCACCAATGATTCATCCGATTCTTGAGCCTTCTTAATCTCCGTGGGTAAAATAGATTGTACCCTTAGATTGAAGAACACAAGTCGGTCAGGTTTAACCTCGCATTCCTAATTCTCTGTCTGCGATAACATCTTAGTCTCCTTTATCCAGATATGAGCCGAATTCACCTTTCGACTCAGTGCGTCTGCCACCACATTTGCTTTGCCAGGATCATAATTGATCACACAGTCGTAATCTCCCAAAAACTCTATCCACCGAAGTTGGCTCATATTTATATCCTTTTGGGAAAATAGGTATTTCAGGCTCTTATGGTCCGGCATTACTTCAAACGTGACTCCATAGAATTAATGTCACCATTTTTTCAAAGTGAACACAAATGCAGTGAGTTCTAGGTCATGGGTGCGGTAATTCTTTTCATAAGGTTTCAACTTCCAAGAAGCATAAGCAATCATGGTCTCTTTGCATCAACATGCATCCCAGACCATCTCCCGAAGCATCAGTATACAATATGAATCCATCCTTTCTCCCAGGTAGAGCAAGAACTGAGGCAGTGGTCAAACACGTCTTTAATTCTTGGAAACTGGCCTCAGTCTTCTCATTCCATTCATACTTAACTCCCTTCCGAGTTAGAAGAAACAAATGGGATGCTAGTTTAGATAAGTCTTTAATGAAACACTTATAGTACCCTGCCAGTCCAAGAAAACTCTGAACTTTTATACTATTGGTCGGCACCTTCCAATTTAGAATTGTCTTAACTTTAGAGGGATCCACTAATATCCCTTCCTTACTAATCACGTGCCCCAAAAGGTTCACTTGGTTTAGCCAGAATTCACATTTGCTAAACTTGGCGTACAACTTGTGTTCTTTAAGTAGCTGTAATACCTTTCTTAGATGCCCTTCATGCTCCTGCTGAGATTTGGAATATACCAGGATGTCATCGATGAAGATGATGACAACCTCATCTAGGTATGGCTGAAATACTTGATGCTTGAGATCCATGAAAGTGGCTGGTGCATTGGTTACTCCAAATGGCATTACCTGGAATTCGTAATGACCATATCGAGTATTGAAAGCTGTCTTGGGTATGTCTTCCCTCTTCACTCGCAACTGGTAGTACCCTTCTCATAAATCCAGTTTGGAAAATACAACAGCTCCTTGGAGTTGATCAAACAACTCCTCAATAATGGAAATATGGTATTTTGTCTTAATCATCACATTCTTTAAGCCTCGATAATCGATATACATCCGAAAAGAGCCATATTTCTTCTTAAGAAACAACACTAGGGCTCCCCAGGGTGAGGTACTCGGTTGGATGAACCCCCGAGTTAATATATCTTCAAGTTGTATTTTCAACTCTTGTAGTTCCAACGGTGCCATACGATAAGGGGTTCTAGAAATAGGTGTGGCTCCTGGTACAAGATTAATGGTAAACTCGGTCTCCTTTTCAGGAGGTAAACTTACCAGTTCCTCTGGAAATACCTCAAGGAAGCATTGGACACCAGTTATATCTTCTCACTTTAACTAGTCTATTGGCTTATTCACGACATAAGCCAATATTCCAGTTTCTCCTTTACAAATCATCCGTTGAGCCTTGATGCCAGCAACCAGTAATGGGAAAGGTCTCTTTCTTCTCACATTTACTTCAATCAGAGGTTCCCCGGGTCAACACAGCTTAACTTCCTTCGTATGACAATTTATCGGGCATGATTTTTAGCAAGCCAATCCATGCCAAGTATTACCTCATACCCCTTTAAGGGTAGAACAATAAAGTCTATGGGTAGTTCACAACGTCCCACATTTACCCCACAACACGTCCAGTTAGAATTTTAACATAGTTTTTGGGAGTGCTAACTTCCAACTCATAGGGTAAGTTCTCCATCCTATCTTCCATATTTTCAAGAAAGGAATAGCTAGCAAAAGAATGATATGCACCAGGATCAATCAAAACCTTAGCTAGTTTACCCAGAATAGAGAGGGTACCTTCAATGACCTCGATCGGCATAGGGGTCTCATTATCCTCAAACACGTAAACACAAGCCTGTACCTTTGATTGATTGCTTCCAAATGCTCCTCCTTTATGAGTAGGTTTAGTGATTGATGCCTGGGATCCCAAGGGTTGAGATGAGCAACTTGGCTGAGCTAGCTAGCACTATAATATTCTATGTTCGGAACTCCCACACCGTAGAAACTTATTTGCCTTCTTCCAACAGTTCTTCTCATCATGGTTTCCCTTTCCAAAGTACTTGCAACAAACTCGAGGCACTTCTCTTGGGACAATGCTTGCACCATCTGACATAGCTAAGGGTCGGGGTATGTCTCTCTGAGGGGCTTTGTTTTCCCCAGAGGTTAATCTCTGTGGGCCAGAGGTGTACATTGACTGAGATTTCACACTTGTCCTTCTTGCTTGGTGCATGGCCCATATGGCATTTTTGGTTTCTTCCACTCTGGAAGCTGATTTGACTGCTGTAGCATAATTATTTTGATATGCCGGGACTAAAGCATCCTTCAACTCCAACCTTAACCCTTGGATGAATCTCCTCTTACGTTCATCATCCGTTGAGATGATCTTCTCTGCAAACTCAGAGAGTCTGGAAAACTTTGCCTCATACTCCACTACACTCATTATGCCTTGCTTCAAGTTTATGAACTTCGCTTCTTTCCTTTCTTTAACCTGAGGTGGAATGTACTTCATCTTAAACTCTTTTTTCATAATTCTCCTAGGTTCTGGGAGTTTTCTCCATCTCCCAATTTCTCTGTACTATGTTCCACCAATCCTGTGTAACTCATTCCAATTGGAATATGGAAAAACTCACCTTCCGTTCATCCATGTATCCCAGGGACTGGAAATTATGAGTTATTATTTCGATCCAATTTTTGACGAATTCATCATCTGGGCCGTTGTTGAACCTGGGGGGGGGGGTGAAAATTCTAAAATCATTCTAGAGACGCATCATCTGTGTCCACCCTTAGACTTCGATCCCTGAGAGGAGATCAAGCTTGATTCACTCTTTCTATCATGCGACTCAATATTTCAGTAACTTGACTTGCGAACAACTCCATCCCGGTGGTTGGAGGATTTTGTCCCGTTGGCGAGTTTGAACATTCACCTTGCTCCCCTTCCATTGAAACCTACACTCAATAAGTTAGCTTATTATTATTTTTTTGAGTATTTAGACACGGATTATACTAATATTTTCTTATTTACTTAACCAAAAGAAACACAATATAATTCACATAATATTTTATATTAACTTCATAGTTCACCTAATATTTTACAATAGCTTCATAGTTCACCTAATATTACACAACTTCAATCGAGCAACGTCTTCCCAAGCCAAAATTGGGACTCACCCTAGTTTGCCAAAATTAGGCTTAGTCTCCTTCCGGTTCTATCACCGGTTCCTAACCTTAATTCGTAGGATTCGCCAGGTGCAAAAGTTTTGATCTGTAAGTACCAAAAGTCATATCCGACTACTACTACCACTACAATTATTTTACAACCCAGTCCTAATCGACCCTTGAACCTTTAGTGGAGCCCCCTCCTTCCTCTTGCTCGACTTCAAGGGATGCCCGGTTCACCAGATCATCCCGCAATGTATCAAGAGTTTAATCCATTATACCTCAGGCCTCCCTAATGTGCCCCCAAATTGGTTAAGTTAGTCGTCTATGATAGGAGGCCAGACCTCTCTGTAGCACTCGAGCATTCAATAGGGCTAGGTCCACTTCTCATATAACTTCTTGTCGCTCTGTGACCCATTGCCCGAGCTCCAGAATCCTTCATTTCGGCAGCCGATTGCGCTCTGCGATCACTGCATTTGCCCTTGCCTTTTTCGCGTCAGCTCCCAGACACTATTCCCACATGGAATCTTTCATCAATTGCTCGTGGTTCTTCAGGCTAAGAACCCAAACAATTAACTCTACCTACTCTATGACTAAGGTGTGCATGACCCAATTAGGGTAGGAGTGAGTCTCCACCCAATGCGGATTGTCTAAATCCTTTGACCATGGAATGAACATCTCCAGGGGAGCTCTAGAGTGTCTCTTCACCTTAATGGACCCCTGAAAGTTATCAGTCGCAACCTCTCTGTCGTCGTCCATCTATCAATATAACAAAACTTTTAGTTTGACAGCTTGGACTTAACTAGCCCATAACATATATTATTCACAGTTTATTCAGTTCCTCTAAAATATTTTATTTAAGGTAAGTATGGGTTTACCTTTACTTTTTTTTGAGAATGCTCAAATACCACATCTGTAACACCCCTAATCCACGACCTACCTGCTCAACGCACGTATCAGTTCAGATCCGGGTGAGCTACCGAGAATCCCATGGGTCGGATTACTCAAAAACATTAACGAGCGAATAATGTTTATGCTGAAGAAAATTTAGAAAAAATCAAACCTAATTTACTATTACAGTGAAAATATTAATAAAAGTGTTAAACAAGAGTTTTAACTAAAATTACAGAAATACGTTCTAAAGGATCCGATAAGGATCAGTTCACGTTCATATTTTACATAACTATTTTACAACCTAACCCAAAAGATTCTAAGGGTCCACCCAGGACCCTTTCTCAAAAGAAGTAAAGACACCGGTGCACTTCACTCTATGGTTCAGCTACACCTGAGAGGGTTGTTTAAACTAGGGTAAGCTCCTTGCTTAGTGAGGTTACATCACCAGTATTTACCAAGTTAAATTTAGTGGTCACATAAAGAAAATAGCCACATAAAACCTAGCACATAGTAAAAGGAGATGAGTGGTTAGTGCCAAGCTGCAGTCAAGTGCCTATATGACAGCTCTGACTAACATACAAGGCATAACCTTTTCAGTATTGCTCGAAGGCTATCAGGATCCAGAAAATCATACTCGTCAACCAATCCCAATATATTCATTTATGAGCTCGTATCAGAAAAATTGATGGTTATGCTAGCATATTAGAAACTCCACGTGTAGCCGGTCTAATCAGACGGTCTGGTCTATACTGTTCCCCGCTAACTTTGACCGAACTACAATCGCGTTGGGGACCCCGAAAAGCACAGACAAGCAATCATGTAGCACATAATCCATGTCTGACATGGCAAGATAAAGTACAAGCCAGTCATCCACATAAAATATCAGTGCAGTTAATTCACTTAGTTTCATAATAATCAAGCATAATGTGATAATGTACACACCGTGTTTAATTAGTATGGAACCAAATAATAGGCCTGAATAGAACATAATATTTTTAAACATTTTATATAACGTATAAAATTCTAAACTAACACATTTAAATTTAACAGGCATAAAATAAAAACATAAAATTTGAAACTAACACATTTAAAATTAACAGGGATAAAATAATACCAAAAAAGTTCTACACTAACACATTAAATTTTACAGGCATAAAATAATACGTAATAATAATTTTTATTTCAATTAATACTAGGGAAATAAAAACACTCACTTTTATTGAACGTAAACCCGCCTGAAATTTTACTGCAATCGAATAGGAACAAGCCCAAATGGCTTAAGAGTGTTTTAAGCAAAAAAGAGAAACGACTTTGTTTTGTCATTTTGTTCTTTCTTAGGTGTAAGCCATAGAAATAGCAAGTGGGCTGGTTTGTTATTTCTTGGATGAAAATATCAATTGAATGCTATTTATAGCAGGGAATGGAGACACGAGTTGATGAGCAATTTCATCGAAATGGGATAAGAACTCTTGGCTACATGAAATCATGCAGCCTACTCCTACTCTTTATACCTATATATGATTTTATCTTATCTTGTGATCCCTCTCTTAATTTCCCTTTTTTTAATTCCTTTTTACTGTACTGTGGTTTCTCTTCATTTTCTTATTATTTTGCTTTCTTTTGTTTCCATGATGCTACTACTATGTTGTTTTCCTACTTCTCCAGCTTTTTTCCCATTTGGTTACATTTCCTCATTTGTCCTTTTTTTCCTTTTAGGGTTTTGAGTTATAGCTGGAAATAGTCGAAGAAAGTTAATAAGAGATTATGATTGTTGGTTAAAATCTAGCTATTACATGCACACTGACTTCATTAAGGGCAGGGCTTCACAGAAACATGGCAAACACAATTGAATTAATTAGGTAAAAACAAATTTCAAATGGTATCAGAGCCGAGTCACTTATTCTTACCTTGGTTGTGGCAATAAAAGTGCTGATCCAATTTTACCATGGCGACCAAAGAAGGAGCTTCGATGTCTCAGCCTCCACTGCTAGAGGGAACAAATTACAACTATTAGAAGACACGTATGAGGGTCTTTATCAACTCACTTGATGAACTTGCATGACACTTCATTGAAACATAATGGAGTCATCCTAAGACTTAAAGATAAATCAACATGGACTCCAGATGAGCTGAATGCCTTGATGACAAACTCCAAGGCGTTAAATGCTATCTTTAAAGCAGTGGATGAACATCAGTTCAAACTCATATAAACTTGAATCAAGCAAAGAAAGTATGTGATATACTGCAAACGATGCATGAAGGAACAAATCGAGTGCATGAGTCAAAGCTACAAATACTTGCCACAAAATTTGAGGAATTAAAGATGGGGGAAGGTTAAAAGATAGTTATTTTCAATGGAAAGTTAAGAGATATCTCTAATATGGCATACCAACTCGGAAAAACTTACAAGGAGGAAAAATTGGTTAAGAAAACTCTGAGATCTCTTCCTAAAAGATTCTCGATGAAGGTTGCTGCCATTGAAGAAGCAAGAGATGTGGGAAATATGTAGCTAGATGAGTTGATGAGATCATTGTAGTCCTATGAGATGACATTGGAACAATCATCAAAGAAAGCTCATAAAGAGTTAGCATTTAAAGCCTCGTCCTCAAAGAATGATCATGAAGGTGGTAGTGAAGGTGAAGTAGAAGAACATGCTTTTATCACTAGGATTTTTTCAAGAATGCTGAAAAAGGTGGTGAACAAAAAATCACAAGACATATCTGGGGGAAATAGACCTCGTTCACAGGATTTTGGAAACTCTCAAGGACTACAGATGGAACGTAACAATCAGCAGTTTCTGAGAAATCAAAACAACAAATCAAAACAGCCAGGAAGGATTTAATGTAGAGAATGTGAAGGTTTTTGTCACATCCAGGCTGAATGTGCCAACACACGAAAGAAGCAAGGGAGATCATATGTAACCTCATGGAGTGAAGATGAAGAAGAGAAAGAAGAAGAAGAACTCACTAGAAACTGTGTGGCATTTGGAGAAAAGATGAATGATATGGCTAAAACTGGAAGTGCATGTTCCAATTTTGAGAAAACTGAGAAATCAGCATGTTCCAACACATAAATGCTGAGCGGTAATTCTTCAAGCTATGATGGTCAGGAGGTGAATAATGATGATTTCTACCCAGAGTATGAGAGTATGTATGCAGTGTGGCTCAAAGTGGTTGAGGCTAGCAAAGTTCTAAATTTCGAAAAACACCAGCTTGTGAAAAGGAAGACAGAATTAGTTGAACTAGTTGATAAATTGGAGAATGATATTGACCTGCTGAAACAGAATCTAAAGTCAGCAATTGTCACTACTGAAATGCCTGAAGCTGCAATCACAAAGTTGAACACTAGAAAGGTAAAGTTTGATGATATACTGGAAATGGGAAAGAACGTTGGAGACAAACAAGGAATTGGGTATGATAAGGCTGAAAAATTCATGATTGACTTCAAAGCAGAGTCATGTTATACCTCAGAATGACTCGACCAGCCAGCAAATTAATGTTGGAACACCACATCCGTCTGAAAATCCTGACTCTGACGACATCGGTGTTGGAACATCGACTACTAGTTCTCCACCCCCATGTTCCAACACAGGTTGAACCAAAACCAAGTATGAAGAGAGTTCAAACTTTACCACGAGTCAATTATTGCAGGATTGCAATGTTTCGTTTCACTGATTGAACCGAAGAATTACAAAGAAGCCATACTTGATGAATATTGGATTTCGGAGATGCAAGAAGACCTTGGACATTTTGAAAGGAACGATGTGTGGTATCTCACTCCCGTTCCAAAGGAGTAAATGTTACTGGCACTAAGTGGATCTTCAAGAACAAGTCAGATGCCGATGGACAGATTACTCAAAATAAACCAAGACTGGTGGTGCAACACTCAAGTAGAAGGAGTTGATTTCTAAGTGACATTTGCACCAGTTGCCAGGTTAGAATCTATTCCGATTTTAGTTACTATTTCATGTACTATGAACTTTACATTGTACCAGATGGACGTGAAAAGTGCTTTTCTGAATAGAGTGGTGAATGAAGAAGTCTATGGTGAATAGCCAAATGTTATACCATATTCATCTCTCATAACTAATCCAATACTTGCCTTTCCATTGTTATAGTCCCAAGCTGCATCCACATTTAACTTTTTTATTCCATTCTTAGGTTTTAACCACATTACTTTAGAATTGTTAGGTTTAGGTGGTTTCCTAAGAGATGGGAGAATTCCAGTAACAATCGTCATAAGATAACGCCAATGAATTTAAATGTAAAAAAAATTTTATTAAATGGCATAATGTTAAACTCGTTGTAAATACCTTTTTTTTAAAAAATATAAAATATTTTTAAAATTATAAAGAGAGGGTGATTAAGCATCATGTGAGTGATTAAGCAATTAAGTGTTTCATAGTATGATATAATATACACGTATTTAAAATCTGAAAGTCACACTGTAAAAAATTTCTAATAATTTTTTCTTTTAAAGTTCCCATTAGATATGAACTATCATGTAACTATCTACCTTTTAAGATAGCAAAATTTATTCCCCACAATTTTATAATATCAATTTAAATAAATTCTTGATGCGAGAGATTTCACCCTTTGACACAAAGAAGTGGATGATTGGAAAAATTAAGTGTATTTTTCTTAACAATGAGCACTCTTTATTGACTGATTTTTAATAAGGAGTAACTTCTTACTTTAAAGAGTTGGTTGCTCCACTAGTGCAGGATATGAGCATTAATTGAGATTAAAATGGGTGATAGAACGTGGTTCCAAACAGTCGTCCCAGACCTCGCCGAACAATCAAGCAGCCATTGCACCACAGTTGAAGGAGACGATCGTCCGACATCGGTTTATTATTTATGAAGTCCATTTCGACTTTGCAAATGTCCTTGGAATTTTTTTTTTAAAAATAGATCAAACGACTTATGTGACCCTCGAATTATCACCATCGTCCACCTTTGACCCTCCAATTTTTTTCAAACACTTTTGGCCCATGAACTTACGAAAATGGTAAATTGTGACTGTTCCGTCAGATCAAACCCGTCAGGGTAGATTTTCAGGGTTAAATTTAAGGGAAAAAGTGACATTTCCCATTTTCTTTTATCTTTTTTAAAATATTTTTTTTTCCATTTCTTCTTTCTTTTTTTCTCTTTTTTTTTTCTCTTCCCCCTTCCCCCTTGCCCCTTCCCTTTCCTGCACAGTTCGCGTCGCCCCACCACCCATTCCTCTTCCCCAGAGACAAAACTCACCCAACCTCTCCTCCATTGGACGCCGCCAAGACTCCGCCAGAAATTTCCTCAATCTCACACCACCGCCATAGCCCGACCCAAGCACCCACCATAAAGAACTCTTCAGTTGAAGAGATTGGATTGACAGAGCCTTGTCTCTCTCTCCACCACCCACTATATGTAACTTTGTGTCTTATTTGATTTAATATTCTATAAATTGAGAGGTGGGGTGATGATGGGTTCAGGGCTGTCACAGGGTTTATCCTATGGGGAGCTTTTGTTGTAAAACTTTTCTATGATTGGTGGAACAGGGGATGTTGTGCCACCAAATTTACAAGTTTTGCCGCCCATCTGCCATTCCGCCACTGTCCGGGAAGGCTAGAGAAGACATAATGCTGCTCAAGCCCTTTTGGCATCTGTGAAGCCAAAATTGAATGTTTGTATCGTGAAGTCTTCTTCTTCACCGTAGTCTTTTGGGATCGATTGCTTCGTTCTGAACATGGGTTTGTGAGGGCGGTATAGGCATCGATAATTGTGGGTCTGGTCAGAGATGTTGGGCAGCGGAAGCGAAGCACATTCGAGAGTAGGTCTGCTTGTCGGAGCCGACAAATTTGTTGAAGATGGAACGGTCAATTTTGGGGATGAAGATGGCATCGTCAAAATTGAATGTTCTGGGAGAGCAGAGGGAGAGGGAGTAGAGCTCTGATTGTGAGAGGTCGCAGAGATCCACCATGCGCAGTGACAATGAGGTATTTCGGTGATGGAGGGCAGTGTGGGAATTAGGGTTCAGGGGGTTGGAGGTGACAGAATGGGGAAGAGGAATGGGAAGGGGGGAAGCGGCGACGACTGTGATCGATGGGGAACTAGGATTTCTGGAGTTGGAGGTTCAGTGGAGGAGGGGGAAGGGGGGAAAGAAGAAAAAAGAAAAAAGAAAAAAGAAAAAAGAAAAAGGAAAGGAAAGAAAAAGAAAATGAAAAAGAAGAGGAAAAGAAAATGAAAAAGAAAAGGAAAAGAAAATGAAAAGAAAATGAAAAAGAAAAGGAAAAAGAAATATGGAAAATGGGAAAAGTCAAATTATCCCTTAAAATTGACGTTTTGACCTAATTTAACAGTTTAACTTGACGGAAGGGTCACAATTCACCAGTTTTGTAAGCTCATGGGCTAAAAGTGTCAGAAAAAATGGAGGGCCAAAGCCCAAAGGTGGACAATGGTGGTAGTTCGAGGGCAACAAAAGTTGTTTTCTCTAAAAAAAAATATGTGTGGCCTTTCTGATTTTGTTCAAAACCAAAAAAAAAGGTCGACCACATTGCCCCATTCTTCATATGAATAGAATTCGCTATTTATATTCAACACAACGTAACCACCATCATCCTCATCTCTTACACTCTTATCAAATCCATCTATAATCAAACTCATAATAATAGAAATACGCAGGTGAATCCATCTTGAGCAATAACATGCATTGAAATACGTAGGTGAATTTAGCAAAAACAAAATTCAAAAATGAAGAAGAAACCATACCATGATAATATGACGTTTATCCCCACTCATTCTTCAAATATGGAGTCATTGTTGTATAGTCAAATTTAAAAGGAAAAGGAGAAAGTGTTAAATTTGGGGAAGGAGGGGGAGTAAGAAAGGAAAGATGGAATGAAGGAAATAAATGAAGGAAAAGAAAAACAGATGTCGCTGGGAAAAATGGTGTAATAAAGGTGGAATATTTTCTAGAGTTTCTCACTTTAGTGATTCGCAGACACCGGTTCCAACTTCGAATGTGCCTTTGGAAATACACTTCCTAAGTCGATTCCTATTTCGGAATTGCCTGATCAGTGCCTTAAAATAGTAGATTTTACCGCATATTTTTGTAGGGTTTATTAGATGACGGTTTAACGTTTGTTGTCTACTTTAGTACACTCTAGACATATGTTCCAAAATCGGAACTGCCATGAGAAGTGCATTTCAGATACTTGTTCCTCCGGCGGAAATGCCGACAAAAGTGGCTTAAAATAGTAGCTTTTAGTGCGTATTATAGTAGATTTTTTAGACAGTGGTTTAACCACCATCGTCTAATTTAGTGCACTGCAAACGCATGTTCTGACTTTGAAACTGACCTCAAGAGTGCATAAAAGTAAACAACAGAGTCGTCGTATGACACTTTCAACGGCGATTCAAGTACAAGCGTCGTTGATCATACTATATTAGACGACGGTTATTCACCAACCGCCATATAACGGATTTTTGGAGTCGCCTATCATAAATCCAACTACCAAAACACCTATTTAAAAAAAATTTATTTTTGAAATATAGGATAAATGATGGTTCCAAAGAAAAGATCCATAACCACTGTGCAACAGAACCATTCCTGCACTAATACACTTTTCACTTAATTTGATTAACCAATATATAAATGTCACTTGATACTGTTTGTCTGATATGGTATGGAATATTGGTCCCATAAACAAGTTTTTTGTATATTTTTCTATATTTAATGGTTGATTCTTAAATATTTAATGTTGAATTTGGTTACATTTCACTTAAAAATGCTCATTGTTAACATTTTAAGAAATTGTCCAATGTTAAACACGTGACCAGCTATTTTTATTCATGCCCAAGTTTTTAAAGATTTTTGTAAAAAAAATGACATGTCAATTAAATTAATCAAAGAACTCTAATGTTACAGAATTTTTTTATTTTAATAATGAAATTTAATTTAGAATGGAGCCCGTCTCTTGAAAGACGGTCTTTCCATAAGTTATGGAAAGACCAAGGTTTAAAGTGTAAATTAGAAGAAATTATGATAAAATTTTCGGGTTGCATAAATCGGGTTATAAATTTTATAACTATTTCATACTAAAACTTTAATATTGCAACTAAGACCTTTTACCTTTTATTATTCTAATCAAACCCCATTTTTCCATAAGCCTATGGAAAGACCATCTTTCCCAAGACTTTGCCTTTAGAATGAATGAAATATGTGTAACTGAATTAATCAATATTTCATCGCTAAAAGAATAAGATATTTAATGTTTTTAAAATAATATAATAAGCATAGAAATTTATTATCGGGTTCGAGGTCAACGATAGATAGCGAGTTTGAGTCGAGTCGAGGATGAGATATATAACTCTTGAGTGAGAATGAGGATGAGATATATGATATTTTAATCAATTTTATGTTATCATTTGCTCGCAATCGACTCGTTACATAATCGTACTAATCTCTCCTGCTAATCCGAAGTTTGATAATGTGACCACCTCATAAGAATTATATCGGAAGTTTGATGTTTCATATCATTTTCCACCCACCCAAGTATAGTTTATTAGGTATCTAGTGACTTATATGTATTTACGAGTTTTATGGCGGTAAATAATGTAGTTGGGAGGTGAAATTCGTGTTTTAGTTACAAAATCGTAACAGAAAATATTTCGGTACTGTCGCCATCTAAAGAGAACAAACAAACACAAAATAACATTAATTAATAGAACAAAGAGAAAATAACATGACACAAAACCTGGTACCCTTAACCTAATCATCATCTAAATAAAAATAATCTAATCTGAACAGTCGTCTTCTCCTTTACTTTTTTTTAAAATAAAATCACCCGAAGGTGGGGTACTATCATCTGAAACACTTTTACATAGGTAAACCAAAGTTTGTGTTGAGGCAACACTTGAACAGTCGTCTTCTCCTTTACCGCTAAAACACTTATATTGCTCCAACGCTTATATTGCTCCAACGCTTATATTGCTCCACTCTAGCTATGGAATTTCTCTCCTTGCTCCAGATGTTCTCTAGCTATGGAATTTCTCTCCTTGCAATGTTGCTCTCCCTATGTTTGGATAGCTATTCCATTTTCCAAACTTCCATCTTATCTTTTTCCTCCCTCTCTTGATCTTATCTTTTTCCTCCCTCTTTTGAAGAAGCAGTTTCTTTTGAAGAAGCAGTTTCGTTATCAACATGATTCCTTATGGTAAAGATGGTAGGATGATCCTATAGTCGATACACCGATAACAGTGGCAGCCAATGGTTATCGGTAGCCAATGGAATCCATTTTTTCACTTTGCCTGGAAAGTTGATCTTATCTTTTTCCTCCCTCTTTTGAAGAAGCAGTTTCTTTTGAAGAAGCAGTTTCGTTATCAGCATGATTCCTTATGGTAAAGATGGTAGGATGATCCTATAGTCGATACACCGATAAAAGTGGCAGCCAATGGTTATCGGTAGCCAATGGAATCCATTTTTTCACTTTGCCTGGAAAGTTAAGCAATGAGGATGACCCGAGTTGCTACACCTACCTTTTTTTCGGTTTTCCTGGAAAGTTAAGCAATGACTCAACCATAGAGTGGGACATAGAGTGGGACAAAGTTAAGCAATGAGGATGACCCGAGTTGCTACACCTATCACAGTGGTAGCCAATAAAACCGGAAAGTTAAGCAATGACTCAACCATAGGGTGGGATGGGGTTGCGGGTGGGGATGGGGTTGCGGGTGGGGTTATGAAGGTGATGGGATGGGGTTTAGGGTGGGAGGGGGTTGCGGGTGGGGTTCTGAAGGTGAAATTCGTATTTGCTACGCCTATCACAGTGGCAGCCAATAAAACCCTTTTTTCGGTTTTCCTGGAAAGTTAAGCAATGACTCAATCGTATTTATGGGTTTTGAGTAGAGTAAAAATGAACTACTAGTATGATTTTTGGGTTTTCCTGGAAAGTTAAGCAATGACTCAATCGTATTTATGGGTTTTGAGTAGAGTAAAAATGAACTACTAGTATGATTTTTGAGTTGAGCCGAGTTGTAGTCTATTTGCGAGTGACAGTGGCAGCCAATAAAACCCTTTTTTTCGGTTTTCCTGGAAAGTTAAGCAATGACTCAACCGGGATGGGGTTGCTAAAACCCTTTTTTTCGGTTTTCCTGGAAAGTTAAGCAATGACTCAACCGGGATGGGGTTGCGGGTGGGGTTCTGAAGGTGAAATTCGTATTTGCTACGCCTATTACAGTGGCAGCCAATAAAACCTTTTTTTGGGTTTTCCTGGAAAGTTAAGCAATGACTCAATCGTATTTATGGGTTTTGAGTAGAGTAAAAATGAACTACTAGTATGATTTTTGAGTTGAGCCGAGTTGTAGTCTATTTGCGATCGACTCGTTCGATGTATAACCATTGTTATTGGTCATCACGTTTCACTAAGTATACTCCGTACGCAACAATATACCCCTTGTGTCCCAATTAAATGTATGTTTGTGGAGCTATGATTATAATCAAATTTGACTTGTTTAAAAAGAGGGGGAGACCACTTCTATTCCCCTCAAAAACAATTTATGCTTTTAAAAAAAAACCTTTTAATAGTTAACCAACAACTAAAAATGTGTTTAACATTTATGCAAAGTGCTTATAAGTCATACCAAACACACTCTAAATGGATGAATTTTTATTTTCACGCTAATTTAGGTTTGCTGATGTGATAGTGCACGTGGATTGAAAAAGCAGTATTTTCATCCGCTAATATCATGCACATGTGTCTAAAATGACCTTCTGCAATATTCTTCATTACATGAAAGAATAATTTTTATATTTCATTGTTCAATATTTTGCTATTTTAGGTCAATTTTAAACTGTATCTATTTTGTTAGAACGAACTAGCCACTTTAATTTATAGGTTAGGAGTGTTGTATTTGAATTTTAAAATGCAGGTTTATATAGATTGAATAATCTGTGTAAAGTCCAGATTTTTTATTTGGCAAGTGGGAGGTTGCCGTCGTACCTCTCAAAGTTACTAATTTTAACCCTTAAATGCTTACTATCCACACAGGATTAGTCAAGACCGTTTAACGTTCATAGGCTTCTCTCATTTGCTACAAGGAACAAACATGAAAAAGTGTTCAACATTATCATATTTATCTAGCAGTTATCAATCCATCAACACAATCAAAAGCTCTAAATCATACTCTTGGATTTCCTATCAAGAAAAGGGGAAATCAACCCATTTACCCAAACCCCAACAAGCATATCATATAATTACTTCATATGCTCAAGCTTTCAAGAACATTAATGTCATTAACAAACACATTCAATGCTCCATAAAATGCACAATAGTAAAGGCATTAAATAGGCTACAATATGTTCTTAAGACATGGGCTTGGAAGCCTTGGTCAATTGCTCCCAAGAATTAGATTTAGCTACTAAAACCCATACTAATTAACAATAATTCAAACATAAGAGCAAGGATGAAACAAGATGAAAAAGAGAAAACCTAGGGTTTTGCTGGAAAAATTCAGGAAGAAGAGAAGTGAGGAAAGAGAAGGATAAAGTGCTATTTATGGTACAAGAAAAAGGGATAAGGTATTCTGACCACCCGTTCGTTATGAGTCGCGACAGGGTCATTGCGACTTGCGACGGGTGCCAGAATAGAATTTTTTTTTTCTTCTTCTTGTCTTTTAGCCTTAAATCCATTACACATTCCTCCAACTCTTCAAGTCTTCAAATCTTCAAAGCTAATATTCAAATATTCAAAGTATTCAAAAGATGATCTTCAATGGCCTCCGGTCTTGAAGTCTCGATGTTCTTTTCTTGTCACACAAAATTCACTTAGAAAAGGTAAAAGAACATAAAGTTGCTCCTACCTCTCCTAAGATAATTTCAAGGTAAAACACTAGCTCTTAGTAACAAAAGAACACAAAAGTGATCCCAAAAAATCCCAAAATATGCACATAAAATGGAGACATCAAACCTCCTCGCACTAAAACCTTACTCGCTCTCGAGTAAGAAAAGATTTAAGTACACAAAGGAATTCACGTATCCACATCCTAACTACTATTCCACCAAATCAATACCTTATAAAACTCTCGATATCACACATCTCAAAGTTAAGATCAAATGAGAAGTTACCCACAACCCCCATTCCTAAACTACCCAAACCATATCAAACTATCAATTCATGGATAACCATAAAACATTTCTAAGTCCCGAATTGACAATCCCAAATCCAATGGCACAAAGTGAAGTCATAAGCATGCATGAAGTTCAAACATAAACTTTACCTTATGCCAATATATCATCCTAAGAACGAAGTATATCAAAAATCAAGAATTTCACAACTTACTTCATTTTCCCTGCTAAATTTCCCAATCATAAAAGGTCACAAGATGTTAAGCTACCCGATCCATCCATATGGCAACCGCAACCTTATGACTCTAATGTCGGAAAATGAGTGAAATCTTAGCATTTTTTTCTTCCTCTATTTATCTCATTTTGACTAGGAGCCTTTTCGGGTTTTCATCCTAGCCAAAACACCATGTTTCTTTGGCTCACATCTCACCTTTTTTCGCACATTTAGCCTCTCATTTTTACCTTGGTTTCCCTTTCGAGTTTTTGACCTATCTGGGCCCCCAATGTTGCCTAAGTTTCCCTCTCGGGTTTTCAACTTAGCGGGATTCTTTTTTTTCAAAAGTTTATATTTTTTTGTGCATTACCAATCAAAAGTAGCAAAAAGCTTTCCAAATGCTAAGGCTAAGAAAAATATCAAAGCTAACATCATTCAAGTACATCAAAAGGACAGCATCCCAAAGCAAAGAAAACAAATATCCCTAACATCCAAGTATAGAAAGAAGAACATCCAAAACCAAGCAATAAAAACAGTAAATACCCCTCCCCACACTCAAAACACTACGTTGCCCTCAATGTAGACAAAACAACGAAAAAATATACAAAGCAAAGTATGGAAAGGGCAAGAAGATGAAGCTCACAATCATTACAGTGAGGATGAACCACCATCATCGAAGTAGCATTGCTTGTACTGGGCCATCCACTCCTCATCTCTCTGACACCGCTTCCGAAGCTTGGCTGCTCTACTTAGATCACCTGCTTGCAACTGCATCTCTGAAATCCTGGATGAGAGATACTTGATCTCCTCATCCATCTCCATAAGGCTCTGGGAAATGAACATGTTGTGCTCAACCTATCCGCGGTGATACTGGTCCTACCTACCGAATCCCTCATGAACAGTCTCCATTATACGCTCATAAAAATTAGGTGGAGGATAGGGGAAATATGGTGGCACGTAATCCTCCTACATCGACTTGGTCTCTGGCTGAGGTGATATAGAATGCCACTGATGTTGTGGCTCAGTGGAAGGGAGTACGCTCTCATTGGGCTGGACTGGTATAGGACGCAGGCCAAGGGGCTCCTGCTCAAAGTGCTCTCTGCATCCAGTGTCTGCATGGATCACCTAGTCCCTCACCGCTGTATCCATCACCAACTCGGTCCACTGACTCTGAGGAAGTTTCATGAAGGTGACATTACTCTCCCCATAAAACCAATGGTATAGTTCTTCGGCGTCGGTGGATTCAATCAGGCTGAAGTTCTTCATCCTTCTAAGGGTGATAAGGTAAGAAGTACCTCTGCCCAAACGCGGGAAATTAGTCGAGGCAATCTATCCCAAATGCTCTGTGAGGAGGGTGATCATACCCCCTATAGTAATCTTTCCCTTCAGATTCCCAGCCTCCTCGAGAACTCTCTTCATCCATAACTCAGCCCACACTCCATATCCCCTGCGCTCACTTGTCAGGTACCATAGGAAGTGAATATCACTGTCAGGCATGTTGCATATCTCCACCATAGAAAGAAACTCCCAAGTGTAGCGCATGTTGGTCGGGGCACTCTTGTCCATGAAATCATCTAATCCTCCTTTGGAGAGGAGGCACTGAACTAGCTCTTGCAGCCCGAGAGCATCAAGTGCCATTAGATCAATGAAGCTTGTCTCCAGGAGCTTGCGAGTATCTAGGACATTCACCTGTCCACGTAGAACCCGGTGATCAGAGTCAAACCCATGTACTGGTCTGGAGGAGGGGGTACACGGTTCAGCTCTGGAGCCGGTGGTGGATGTGAAGGTGGAGCAAAGGTGCGCACACCTTGTGAAGGAGCCCTTGGTCTCTTAGTAGTGTCTATCAAACTTGTCAAATGCACAAGAATATAAACATATGCAATAATTTAAGATCATAATTAACTCCAAACTAGTCTAGCCATCCTCACAACTTCCAAGATGCAACAATCAAGTCCAGGCTAACTAGTTTAAGTGTCAACCACAATTGCATATACAAACCATGTCACATTTAACTAGCTAACAATTTCAAGTTCATCGGGGTTGTCACATAGCTAAATATCCAATATGCCACAAACTATAATCACAATTATGCCTAAGTGGTTTAGCTATCACTAACACTTTTCAAAATGCCAACATTTAAGTCCCATAGCTAAACTACTTCAAGTACAACAACAATTGCATACAAATATTAACCATGTTCAACAAGCCAACACAACCAATCCATAGAATAAGCCACAATCAATTCCAACAATCACAACTTATGCAGTCACTTATGTTCTTGGCCAATTAAGTCAAAATCACATATCCACATAAGCACAACTTCATCCCATAGTCACTACCTCACGCCAACATAAGAAATTCAACATAGACACAATATTTTCCCATATCGACTTAAAAAAATTAACATAAGAACAATATTCTCCCATAGTCAATAGCTCATATAACCCAAGCAATTCAACATAAGCACAATATTACCCCACAACTGCAATCTCAATCAAATTAAATTCATAAGCACAATATATACCAAAATCTACAAAGTCTCAACAATTTAAATCCATAAGGCATCACATATTATCCACACACTATTCTACAACATAATCACAATTCAAGCTCAAGAAAGTGAGGAAATTTACTACTTAGATGCTTAGGATGAAGAATGAATCAAGCCCTCAAATAATTTCTATCTAGGTTGCTCAAAATCACAAAACCCCTAAATTCTAGGGTTTTTGTTCTTAAACTAAATGGGCAGCTTTTTGGGTAGATATTTGGTAAGATGGAATGGGGAGTGGTTTGGGGTTGATATTAGGGTGAAACGGCGGTGCTTGGCACTCGGAGAGGTGGTGAGTGGTGGAGATATGGTGGAGAACGGCGTGGGAAAGAAGGAGAATATGTTAAAAGAATTGCTGCTCTGCCCATTTTTGAAGGCTCTGCATGTTCTTCGCAAGTTGAGATGGGAAAATTGTGACTCGCGAAGGGTAGCTCAACCATCACATAAGGTCAGCATTACGGTCATGAATCACGATGGGACTTTCGTGACTCACGATATCTTAACCCTGAAAGCCCACATTTTGAAAATTCTCCGTGAGTTGGTCGCGCATCATGACCAAACCATCATGACTCGTAATGGTTCATCACGACTCGTGATTGAACCATTAGCGAGTCGCAATATCTAGAGCCCGGGGACCAGAAATTTTGCACTTCCTTACTGATTTGACCGCATGTCGCGACCAAACCAGCGCAACTCGCGATTGCCCATCGCAACTCGCGATAGGAACATTGCGAGTCAAGATATCTTGAGCCTGAGAGCTCACATTTTGTGAGAAATCCCTAATCTCGTCGTGAGTCACGATGTAACGGTTGTGACTCGCGATGGGCACACATGCCTTATGCTTAGAAATATTTGCAATGTTACCAAATGTCCAAGCTTCTGCTTCCTTTCTCATTTCTTTCCTTCCTGCACAAGTCCTGCTCCAAGCTATTCAAATTGCTACAAAATCATGAAAAAACATAGCGTAAAAATAACAGAGCAAAATATTGAAACTAATTACAAAAACTCAAAATCAAGCAACATTAACGGAAAGTTACAAATGATGATCCAGATGATCAAAACCAAGTTTATTTAACGTCATCGTCACGACTTACTCCCCTTTCAAAGAAATTTGACTTACTCCCCTTTCATTTAACATCATCGTCACAACATAAAAATCAGTGGGGAATGTTAAAGAGTCCACTTTCACCAACACATTCTTCACAATACATTTTGGGCATGTGCTAGAGTGATCGGCTAGTTTGATAACAACCTTGTTTTTGTGCAAAGTGCCTAGATCTAGACTTTTATACAAAGAATATGGAATCACATTGATGGAATCACCTAAGTCTAGCATGGCTTTGTTGACACATTTTCCTCCTATCACATAAGGGATTTTAAACATTTCCAGATCATCACATTTAGGAGGCATTTCATCATTAAACATGGCAGGGACATATTCACTTTTTCCACTCTTTTTCTTATTCTTCAATTGTTATTTCCTGTTAACGACACACAATTCCTTAAGAAATTTAGGATACCTATTAACTCCCCAGCCTTCTTTTCAAGGTCTTCTTCCTTTTCAACCTCCCGCTCAACAACAAACCTTTCTTGGGACTCCTTCACTTCCCTTCCACTCATCAATGAGATTGCACTCACATTTTATCGAGGGTTGATCTCCGGTTGGGAGGGAAGTTTTCCCTTTTCCCATACCTCCATTCAATTCACCACTTGAGCTATTTGGCTCACTTGAGTTTCTAAGTTCTTGATTCTTGCCTTGAATTTTTTGCCTTTGTCCATGCACATGCTCAACAGGTGAATAGCTTGCATCATCTCATCTTGTAACAAGCCCGAGCTCTCCCCTTGATCTTGGGGCTTGTCTTAAATCCTTGGGGATTTTTTTTGTGGAGGCCAGTATTTTTGTTGAGGAGGGCAGTAAGGTTGAGCATTTTGGCCTCCTTGAGGGTTCCTATACCAGAGATTTGGGTGATCTTGATTACCCAAATTGTAGGGCCAATTTTGGTAACCTTGACCGCCCTGATATCCTTGGTACCCTTGATTACCTGGATACCGTTAGCTGCCTTGGTATTCTTGATTACCTTGAAAACCCACAGCATTCACCTCCTCCATATAATCATCTTGCAAGGTGGGGCAAGCGTCCGTAGGATGTACCGCTAAGCAAATTTCACACGATTTTACATGTGGCACATTCATGGACTTGGTCATGAGAGACTTCACCATAGATGTAAGGGCTAAGACTCGATCCTTAAGCTAACCACTAGTGGAAGGATCACTTGTGGTGATGGGGATTCTTCTTCTTAAATCGGCTCTCAAACTATAGTTTCTCGACTCCTCAGCTAATGCCTCATAGAGATCCATAGCCTCCGACGAAGTCTTGTTCCCAATAGAACCACCACAAGAACTCTGCACTAGCCTTTGATCCTCATCAAGAAGACCATTGTAGAAATAGTAGACCATATCTTCTTATGAATATCCATGGTAAGGATAACTCGAGAGAAACATCTTGAATCACTCCCAATAGTTATAGAGTGACTCTTCATGTCATTGGAGGATGTTGCTAATGTTCTTCTTCAAAGAGGCGGACCTTGAGGCTGGGAAGTACTTGGCTAGAAATTTTAGCTTCATGTCACCCCAACATTTGATGCTCTTGGGTGGTTGATTGTGGAGCCAATCCTTTGCTACATCCTTCAACGTGAATGAGAATGCCTTCAATTTGTAAAGATTTTCATCCACTCCATGGGGAACCGTACCACAACACATAAATTCGAATTCGGTGAGATGCTTATTTGTGTTCTCCCCTTGCCTAACAAAGAAGATAGGTAGCAAGTTTATCAACCCGGTCTTGTGCTCGAAGTGCCCATTCAGTCCAACCAATGAATAATCTACTCACATCGGTTGTTGATCAAGGTTAGGGGCCATAATGTCCCTCAATAAGGGTTGACTCAAAGGAATCTCCCTTCATTGGATGTGAGAAACTCTTCCTTGGAGAGGAGGATGTTGAGGTCCTCCTCCGGAATGTGACCTTTATGTTTGTCTTGATCTTGATGTTCCATGGACTTAGAGGTGTCCGAAAAATGGTCACTAGGAAGGGTGTTATTCACACTTTCCAAATAAAGCCTCCTAGACATAATTAATTTTTCATTGTGGAGACCGAATTTGTATACTCCCCATGTCCTAGACAAATAGGCATACTTTGACTTTTGGAATTCAATAGGAGTCAAAATCGACCATTAAATTCTAGGAAAAATCTTAGGATATGCCGTCTTTGCATATGCATAAGGAAAGATGATGTTGAATTAGAATTATAAAAAAGTAAAATGTTTTAGTTACAATCTTAAAAATTTAATATGCAACATGCAGTATTTATAAGTTTATGACCTAATTAATGCAACCCAAAATTTTTATTTTGATTTCTTCTAATTTACAGTTTAAACCTTGGTATTTCCATAACTTATGGAAAAATCGTAAGACTCTAATTCTATTATTATATATGCAAGACTATTATCATGTTAAATGTTGTTGGATTCATCATCACAAATATTTTTAAATTATTAATTTTTTAGATATTTTTACACACATGAATAATGATATTAATATTCCCTCCAGTCCTCTTATAATGACTCAATTTTTATTTTATAATGGTCTTTTTATTTTGACCCCTTTCTCTTTATGTAAATTATATACTTTCTCCGTCCCAACTTTTTCTGCAGAAAGAGAAAAGACTGGGATTTTTTTCTTCAATTTTGTGAAAAGCCTAAAATATCCCTCTGTCCTCAACATCCATCGCCACCGGTCTTTTCTCCCTCTGTCCTCAGCACCCATCACCATGAGTCTTCCTCTCCCTCTACCCTGAACACCCAATGCCACCAGTCCTTGCCACTACCTTCAACCATCCTCCCTCTGCCGATGCGTTTCTTCAACCACCACATCACTAACAGAGGTGGCATCACCCATCTCCATTTCGAGAACGAATTTGGAAGGGCTATAGGTGTCAAAATCATAGCATTTTGAGCACAGGGGGCACGAATCATTGGAGGAGGGGAAGACTTCCATGGGAAGGTTGATTTTCACAGTGGAAAGGGCAAAAATTTGAAGAACAGAGCAAAATGGATGGAAGGGAAAAAACCAGATCTAGGGTTTTCTGGAACTTGGGAGAGAAATTGAGAGAAAGATGAAGAGAGCATATGAGTTGAATGATTTAATGAGAGAAAGTTGAAGAATGGGAAAAATTTGTAAATTGACAAATTTATTAAGGGAAATTTTGGAAAATCAAATAAAATATTTTTCCAAATAGGAAAAGTTTTCAAATTGTGCAAAAATGCGTGGGACAACCCAAAAAGGAATTTGTGCAGAATAGGCTGGAACGGGGGGAGTATTATTTTCGTTCACTCAATTTACTTTTTGATTCTATCTCTTGACAGACGGCCTTTCCATAAATTATGAAAAAACCAAAGTTTAAACCCCAAATTAGAAAAAAATGAAGATAAAAGTTTTGGGTTGCATTAATCGGGTCATGAACTTATACCTACTGTACGTTGCATAATAAATTTTTTAATATTGCAGCTAAACCTTTTACCTATATATGACTCTAATTAGGTCCCGTCTTTCCCAAGACCTTGTCTTACTTTTTACTCTCCCAATACAACTTTATCCACTCATTCCAACTTTTAAAAACCCCCGTGCCATTCTATAAGAGGTCATATTTAAAGGAGCCGAGAGAGTAGTTGAAATTTGATTTAGTTGACTTCCAAAAATCAAAATGTACCAATTTATCTGGGATAGATGGAGTATTAAAAATTACTTAGAAATTAACATACAAATTATAAATATATTTATAATATATTAGATTATGAAGTTGTAATGAAGATATATTTATAAGGAGTGAGCTCTTCTAAAAAAATATATTTGTCTAATGATAGAGCTGATCTGAACTATCTTTTTTATATAAGTGCTAATTTAACCCTGTATTTTTTTTATTAAAGTGCTGATCTAACCCGGCCACTAACTGCCGGCAGCGGCGACCGACGGAGGTTTTACGTTGACCGATGTTAACCACCGTTTGCTAGCGCTGACCACCAATTACCGGTGTTGCCCACAGTTGACCAGCGTTGACCAACGACATAGCCTAGGGGTATAATGGTCGTTAAATTTTTAGTTTTAAACCTAGGGGTATTTTTATCTTTTTAGATTAGGTCAACGTTTGAATTCCTTTAGTCAACATCAGAATAGTGCAATTTGGAACCAAAAAATGATTGCAATAGTAGATTATAAAGATGATGTGTCCAATGAGGCTCTAAGGAAAGTAGTCTTCTCTACACATGGGTTAACGATGTTCCTATCAAATAACACTTGGAAGGCTAAAGCCATGTATTTACCACCGCAAGAGCCCCTGGATAAAAGATTGCATGTTGTTGAAACAATCATGTTTAGCGTAGAGGACGCTGTTCCTAACGCCTCTCCGCACAATGATCTGATGGTTATCATTGCCAAAATCAGGAATGCGATGGTCCACATAGTGTTCGTGGATGATGGAAGTGCAGTAGAAATTCTTTTCGTAGATTGTTTTGACAGGCTTGGATTCAAGAGGACCGACTTGAAGAAATTCACATCTGTGCTTGTGGGATTCACAGGACGAGCGGAGACACCGTTAGGAAACATACAGCTGCCTGTAACAATTAGCGAGAATGACATGAACTGCACTATAATTTGTGACTTCTTTGTCATGGGTGCTCCTATTTCATTTAATGCCATCATCGGTAGGCCAAAGATCTTGGGGAACGACTAAGCAAACCATCCAGTAGATCTTGGGGAATAGACTGAAGATCTCGTCCTAGACGACAAAGATGCATCTAAGTGTGTAAAAATAGGGAAGTGTTTTCCAGATCAGGAGAACCATAAATTGATACAAATTTTGAAAGATCACAGAGACACATTCGCATGGAGTGTACAAAACATGGGGGGAGTTGACCCAAGTATTGCAACTCATTCTTTGAGTATCATTGATTCAATCAAGCCGGTTATACAAAAACAAAGGAGCTTTGCTTGTGACAAACAAAAGGCAACCGAGGAAGAGGCGAAGGCATTGTTGCAAGCTGGGATAATAAAGGAAGTGATGTGCCCAAAATGGTTAGAAAACCCGATGATGGTGAAAAAAATAGATTATGGGTAGAGAATGAGCATAGATTTCACCAATATAAACAAAGCATGGCCAAAAGATTGTTACCTCGTGCCAAAGATCGATCAGCTAGTAGAATCAATTTTGGGATACAAAGTCTTGGCATTCTTAGATGCTTATAAGGGGTATCAACAAATATTTATGAACCCGGAACATGCAGAAAAAACAACCTTCATAACAAGTTTCGGGATATTTTGCCACGTGAAGATGCCATTCGGGTTGAAAAATGCAGGGTCAACATATCAGAGAGTGGTTGATAATGCGTATCGCAGTCAGATTGGATGCAACATAGAAGCATACATGGATGATATGGTCATCAAGGGCAGGTGGATATGTGACTTCGCTAAGGAATTAAAGGAAACCCTGGATATACTAAGCATAATTGGAATGAAGCTAAATCCCAATAAATGCACAATCGGAGTAGGCGCACAAAAATTCCTAGGATATAAGGTATCCTTAAAAGAGATTAAGGCAAATCCGGAGAAAATAAAAGCAATTGTTAACCTCCCCCAACCGCGAACAGTTAAGGAAGTCCAAGTCTTAGTGGGATCGCTGGCATCGCTTAGTAGGTTCGTGTCAAAATAGCTGAACGACACTTCCCACTCTTCCAAATCCTTAAAAAGGCTAAGAAGTTCAGCTATGGCGAAGAATGCCAATCAGCATACAAGTCATTAAAGGACCAACTTCGGACACTACCAACGTTGAAATCAACAATTCAGGGAGAAACACTATACTTATACTTGGCGGTTTCAACAAATGCGGTGAGCTCAGTTCTTGTAAGGAAAGAAGGGCAGAAGCAGATACCAGTGTTCTATACTAGCAGAATACTACAATAGGATGAAATAGCATACATTCCAATTGAAAAGCTAATCCCAGCGTTAATATATTCGACAAAAAGACTGCGAACCTATTTCCACAGTCATACGTTTGTAGTCTATACCAACTACCCTATCAAAAACATTCTGAGCAAGCCCGAGTCATCTAGGAGAATAACCAAACGGGCTCTTGAATTGGGATGGTTTGAGATTCAATTTCAACTGCAAACCGCAATCAAAGTACAAGCTTTAGCAGATTTCATCGCGAAGATGACAAGCATTGGAGCGCAGCAGGTGCGAACTCAGCAACATCTTGACATAGACAAATTAAAGTCCAAATGGAAAAACATCGCGTGAAAATTGTTCGTAGATGAGGCATATAGCTAGGAAGGATGTGGAGCAGGATTGCTGTTGATCAACCCTGATGGAGGAAAATACAAAAACTCGCTTCATTTTGATTTTGCGCTTACCAATAACGAGGCTGAGTATGAGGCGTTAATATGCGGCTTGGATCTCACAGTTAGCATGAAGGTGGTGAGTGTTCAGGCATTCAATGATTCACATATAGTGGTCCAACAGGCACGAGGAGACTACGAAGCTTGAGAAGAGCAATTGATGAAATACTTAACCAGGGTTCGTCTACTCATTGCTGACCTTGTGTACTTCAACATCCAGCATATCCAATGAAGTGCAAATATGAAAGTAGATGCCCTGAGCAAACTAGCAACAACTGGTTTTGAATCATTTACCGAACACAAGGATGTGAAAGTATAGGTCATTCTAGTTAGGAGCACTGCGAGGACAACCGTGTCAGCGGTTCAGCCACAAGAGGTAAAGTGGATGACACCATTAATTGAATATTTTGAAAAAAGGGAAGCTGTCGACAGACAAAGTACATGACAGAAAGCTAGAAATGCGATCCCTCAACTATGTTTATGCCAAAGGAACCTTATACAAGAAAGGATACCTATCTTCATGGATAAAGTGTGTGGGGCTATCACAAGCGAACAAGATCTTGTAGGAAGTACACGAAGGATTATGTGGTTCTCACCAAGGATCTCAAACGATTGCGAAGAAGATCATCCAAGCTGGATACTATTGGCCAACCATGTTTAATGACGCGCATAACTTCCTCCTTAGCTACAAAAGCTGCCAGATAAATGCTCCAATATTGCACAAGCCACAGTCATCATTGGCAGAAATATACGGAGCTTGGTCTTTTGACAAGTAGGGAATTAATCTAGTCATACCTTTTCCAAAAGGTGCTGACAGTGCCAAGTTTTTAATTGTGGCGATAGATTACTTCAAAAAATGGGTAGAAGTGAAGCCGTTAGGGAGAGTTACGATGAAAGTAACAAGAAAATTTGTTTGGAAGAATATAGTTTGTCGCTTTAGGGTACCACAAACCATCGTCAGTAGCACCGACACTTAGTTTACAAGTGGATCCTTTTTGGAATGGTGCTTGAAACTGGGGATCACAAAAAAAATTCAATTCTGTAGCTCACCCTCAAGCGAATGGTCATGTGGAAGTAACGAACAAAACAATTGTCCAAGGTATCCAGAAAAGATTGGAGGGAAAGTGAGTAGGTTGGTTGATGAGATACCCAACACCTTGTGGTCATACAAAGCAACAGTGAGAACCAACAAGAGAAACGCCTTATAGTCTGGGAACGAAGTGGTAATACTAGTGGAAATTAGAAACTCAAGTCTTGGAGTTGAACAATATAATGAAGATATCAATCCAGACATGATGAAGTTAGATTTAGATAAACTCGAAGAGAAGAGAGAGAGGGCGGCGATCAAGGAAACAAAGTACAAAGAAAGGATAGCTAGAGCTTACAACCTCAAAGTCAAGGAAACACAAGGATGTGAAAGTATAGGTCATTTTTCAATACGCAAGTCATAAACCTTGCAATAAGCAGGAATGATCACAATGAAGTGAAAAAAGTAAGCAATAGATCTTGCAATTTTGCACTCTCAAAAAAGAAAGCTATAGACCTTGGTACTAGGCAAACCTGACTTTAATACGACGATAAAAGCAAGCAATAGATCTTGCGGCTTCGCACATCACATACTCTTCATTATGCAAGCTATAGATCTTGTTATAAGGTAGATATGCCTATGAAACAGCGACTGGAGCAAGCCATAGATCTTACGGGTTCGGGACAAACAAAGGTTCAATATTTGAAGCAAAGACAATAGATGAATAAGACAAGTATCTTGTAAAGGAAAAATAATTACGGAGACAAAGATCATCCAAAGTGCATAGGCGGGTTTTATTGAAAAGGGACAACCACATAATCCAAAAGCTAGAACAAAAAGAACGAAGGTGAAACATCACATATTATCTACGTCTAGATGACCGTGATGGTCCAGAAGAGGATAGACCACCGCGACAACCGTGATCATCTTCACAATGCGAGTGTTCAGCTCTACGATGATTCTCTTTAGCCGGTGCGCTCCTCGCTAACCAGATGTTCGTATTGCCATATCATGTGTATATAAGACGGATGGGGTATCGAACCCCTCTATTCCATATGACCAAGATATTTAGAATAATACACCTTGAAGTCTCTTATGGGGCCGAACTCTTCTCGGTCCAGCTATATACTCATAACATTACAGTTTCCTCATACCTCATATTTTTAGCTGTCAAATTCTGTATATCTTCCTTTAGGAACCAAATATGCGATCAGACAACCTCAGACAAGTTAATCCCTGCTTGCTAATTCCCATAGTCAGATCTCCACGACCAGTAGTCCGATGAGATGATGAAAGGAGAGCATGGAGTTTATCTTTGTATTTAACACAAGCTTGCTCAAGTTGGTGCATAGACAAATCAAGCCATTCACACTCAGCACAAAGATGCTCATTTTCACTTCGCATCTGCTTGTTTATAGCAAACTGTTCGTCAAACTTGCTTTGCCAACCAAGGGCAGAAGACGAGAAGTGATCACACTTATCTTGCTTTTTCTTCAACTTATTGAGCAAGTCATCAAGGCGATCACATTGTTTATCAATAATCAGTGTCATCTGATGGGCCTCACGAGTCTTGCTCACCACATAATTTCTAGCCTCCTCCTATTGTCGAAGCATCTTCACTATAGTCAACTGTTAACGGTGTATAAGACCGTTCTGCTCTATGCAAATCCTACGTAAATCGCACACAACATCTTGGGTATCCTTTATAATCTTGTCCCACTTTGCTTCAATATCATTAATACCCATGAGCATGTACTTCAGACGAATACCTAGTGACAACGACCACTCTTGGACACGAGCAGGGAGGTTAAGAGATTGTGCGGATTGAAGATAAATTAAACCACGAACAATATCTTTGCCAATCGATTCTACATTGTAACCATTAGGAACAAAATGAATGCAAGGATATGTTGTAGATGCAGACGGAGATGAATTGGGAGTATGAAGTTGCCATCCAAGGTATAAGGGAAGCGACTCCATATGAGAGAAGCGATAAGAAGAAAAAATCTCTTCATATACCTTGATGAAGGACCGAGTAGCACAAATCAATGTAATGGGGCATTGAAAATCAGATGGAAAAAATCCACTGCAATCAGAAAAATGATCAGTAGATCCCAGAAAGTGAAGACATTTCAAAAACTCGTGATCAACCAAAATATTGAAGCCCTGCATATAAATAGGTACGATGAGAGGTTGTAAATGGTGAATGATAAAGCAACAATAATAACCACAATCACACAAATAGTACAAACGTACACCAGAATATTGTATTAAATTAAAATTAAAAATACAAAAATCCCAGTACACTAGGAATCAACTAACTTCGGAGGTGGAGGTAGGCATAAGGCTGGACAACGACAACAATATCTTCCTTGCCTGATTGCTGAGTGAGAACTTCAATATTTTCATTAACCTCGGTTGCTGCATTGACATTAGGATTAGGAGGTGGTATAATAGTGCGAGCGCCAAACGGAAGATCCTCGAGATAATCCACCTCACAACTCTTTAACTCAGCAGCGGAAGGAAGGAAATGAAGGCTGGCAAGATGCGATAGCAAGGCATAAGGGTGCCTACCATCAACAATTTTTTTTCAATAAAACCATTATTGAGTTTTGCCTTATGTTTTATCAAGGTCTCAGTACATTTCTTCAAAGAAGGCAGTCTTTTAAGTGTAGAAGTTGGGTTCCACTCGCATATATCCTTCACAGCAAGACAGTAACCAATGGTACAAGCAGATCTAGAAACATCCTCGAATAGTTTGAAGAAGGACTTGGTCTTGCAAAGCTGATCTACCAGAATTTGAGGGTATGTAGGGTAAGCAGGCCCAGTGGTGCGCATCTCCTTGTGCTCATAATGAACCTGAGTCACTTCCTCCTCAGCAATCTTAGCACGCTCCCCAGTATTGTTCAATCTCTCCTTAGCGTCTGTAAGTGAAGTCTCTAAGTCCGCACATTTTGTTTTCGTAGCCTTGTACTTATCCACGAGCGACTTATCCGCGGGAGAGAACTTCGAAAACTGCTCACTCACGAGCTGAAGGCTCTCACCAACCTTATAGAACAAAAAGACATGGGAAAGAGATAGTCAGTATGCTACATATGAAATATCAAGATATAGCAAAGATTACTCAAATTAAGCAACAAACTTAGCACAAGCAGAGTATCGGGAAGAGAAAGTTTGGAAAGAGTGTCAAGTATCGTCCCCTCCACCAACAGATTCTTAGTTCGCGCCAGAGCCTGAGAATAAGACTGATTGCCACATCCCTTTTTCACTAGAGGTAGCAAGTGGCTTGAGGATCCATCATTCCTGTCCCTCTTGTTCTTTTTTCCCTCGTTTCACCAATAAGGCGATTGCTACCTAAAGCGCTCTCAGCAGACTTGCTTTTCGCAAGAGCATTACCAGTGCTCACCTTGTTAACACCCTGTTGGAGGGCATTTTTTGCAATAGCATGGTCAGGCTGGAAAATAGTCTTAGCCGTCTCCTCATCATCAATATCAAAAAGAAATCTGTCGATATCGCTTTCAGCTAGATCCATGTCTGAAATAAAATGAACATCATAGATAAAACGAACACATGAAAGAAGTAAACGTTTGTAAAAAATAAGGGAGATTACAGATCAAACACATCAAAACAATAACGAACAAAACACCTTCAACATCAGAGTCATCATGGCAGAGATGTTGTGTATGAGCACGAAGTGTGACCACGATCTCAGTGTCAGCAGTAAAATGGACATTCAGACCAAAAAGCTTAGACCTGGGAACCTTGTAGTTCCAAGAGGGCTCAACCACTTCGGGATTTTGTACGCCAAAGACCAACAATACTAGGGAAACCACTCACAAGCTCAACCCCAACAATCACAGGATAAAAGGTAAGAGAAAATCTCTTGTGAGACTGTCTCACTATAGGCTATGGTGAGACAAGGACCAAAATGCAATTTATAGAAAATATAAGAAAAAATCGTGGATCTTGCTATTTGGGTCAAAATGGGTTATAAGCCCAAATCGGATACCTTGTGTATGTAGTAACGGAACTGTGTGTTCCTCCAGCGCCGTTGCGATGTCGCTGCACCTGAAGGCGTCGAGACTGGAGAAGATTGTGATAGAGAAGTGATTTGTACATCGGCAAACTTGAAGAAAGTGGTCTCCAGGGTGGCGGGTGTGGCTGAGGTGGCACTGATTTTTGGCAGAGATGCCAGCAGGATGGTGGGAGAAGTGTGAACATCTATTTTTGATATCCGGCTGGTTGTTGTAATTGATGTATAAGTTTATCTGTTTGTGTGTGTTTGTGAGGCGTCTCTGCTTGTCATTTTGTGTATAATAGGATGTTGGTTATATGATTCACTGGTGTTTGAGTTTTGTGGTCTCCTGACAGGCGGCCTGTCCATAAGCTTATGGACAGGGAGGGACCACTTTGCAAATAAGGCAAACTTAAACAAAAATATAACGCAAAACCACAAACACAATTTTCACACACTAACACATAGTACTCCGTTCTTCTTCTCCGGAAAGCTCTCAACACGTTTTCCGACATCCTTGCCAGCACGTTTTTGATCTCTCATCAACAACGCCTTTCCGATGTACTCCGACGACAACCAGTGCGATTACGACTCTTTTTGTCCTCCAGAATCCTCTCAACTCCGATCAATTCTTCCTCACCAGTCCACCGATGTGTTTTCAATTCCTCTCGTCCAATCCGTTAACGGCGCCTTTTCGATGTTCTCTGACAACAACAACTGCTGTGATTCTGATGGAATTGAACGACAAAATCTGTCTCTAGATCCTATTAAAGCAGATGAAATTTCAGATGCTTTAATCGTAACCACTACTGCTATCGAATTGGAATCTGCAAGAGAAAACACGATTCTAAACGCCAGGATTCAAATTCAAGGAGAAGAAATTCAATTGCAAGAAGCTGAAATACTACTCAATTCCTATGAAGGTATGATTTTCTCTCATCAAACTGAAATTATTGTGTTCAAATGCAATCGATATAAATATAGTTGTTTTTTAAATTTCTGGACACTGATATTCGACTGCTATGAACATGTATGAACAGTGTTCTAAAAATCGCTAGGCGCTAGTCGGGCGGTTTGCTGGGGCCTAGCGCCTAGGGGATTAATCGGGGATTAATCGGGGATTAATCGGTCTAGGCGGATTTGTATTATTTAATTATTTTTTATATATAATTCATTAAAATAATATAAATTATATTTAAAAATAAAATAAAAACCTATTTCCCAAGTCACAATAACTTATATTACATACAAATGATACAATACAAGAACGAAAATTTCATGATAAACGACACAAATGAATATATTATATATATATATATATATTGTCGAAATATTATCTTGGAGTTGAAAAATGAAATCCATACAAGCTTACAAAGTTTGAGGCACGTGGCAAAAATTACCAAATACAAACTAGTGAGTAGTGAATCCACACATGGCCATAGGCCAAAATTAAAAGTTAGACAAAATAAAAAAGTACCAAATACAATTCACACATAGCCTATGACATTTCAAATTCTTCTTCACCATTTATCTCTTGCACTTCATCGTTATCGGACTCAAAGTCATAAGTCATCTCATCTACTTCCTCCTCCTCATCCGATTCAAAATCATCTTCATGTAATTCTCTAACCTCTTGAATTCTAGAACTTCTTCTCAACTCCATGCCAAGACCTTGTTCCAATCCATCTCCATCCATATCCATCGCTTCACCATCTTCATTAACATCATCATCACCACCCTCAACAATCCATCCTTGAACCATGGTAGATTCATTAGAAAGAAGCACATCTATGTCCTTCACTTTCTCTCTTTGCTTCTTGTTCATAATCTTGGCATTGAATTGAACATAGACCAAGTTGTTCAACCTTTTCGTATCAAGCCTATTCCTCTTCTTTGTATGGATCTAAATAGAAGTAATATAATGAAATGATTAAAATTGAAACTTTGAGATATAACAACATTTCAACTTTAAACAAGGTCTTCCATCACAAACAATAAAGACTACAATATGTTTGCATATTACGGTATTACCCAAACATGATGTGGGAAATTAATTTACTCAAAGTTTTGAAGAGTTAAAATGAGCAAAGTTATAGAAAGTTATTAAATATCTATTCTTTGAAATATATAGCAACTACAATAGAAAGAAATGAATGAATAGCAAATATTACATACCCCTTCAAATGTGCTCCAATTTCTTTCACATCCCGACGCACTTGAAGTTAATGAAAGTATCCTTTTAGCCATTTTTTGCAAGTTTGGCACACCACTTCCATAGATACTCCACCATGAAACTATATCAAATATAACAAAGAGACAAAGAATTACTTCAATTCAAAAAGTGAAAGCCAAAAACATACAAAAAACCATTTATGCTAAACATCTATGAAAAAACAAAACTAAACGAGAAACACATTTCAAACAAGTAATCTTATTTACTTAACATGAATTAAAATAAAACATTACCTGGATCATAGTTCTCATCATTGTTTTTGCATCCTTCCATAGCCATCACTCTTCCAAATAACCCTTCTTTCTTTATAAACTTAGGCCATTCAACATTTATCACCAAGTGATGAAGCTCTCGAGGGAGCATGACCTCAACACAAGTCAAAAACCCATTCATAACAAACTCATCATTAGTGATATCCTTGTTATTGTATGAATAATAAGGATTCAAAATATAGGAAGCTAGATGCAATGTACTATCAAGGCGGTCTCTTGCTTTTGTTTCAATAATATCAAGAATTGGACGACATTGGGCTTCATTGTGATTGTACACCTTTTGAATCTCCTCTTTGGCTTTGAGTATCTCTCCATACACAAATCCCATTGTAGGCTTCCTATCTCCATCAACAAGTCGAAGGACCTTCACTAAAGGACTAAACACTCGTAAGCAAAAGTCCACTCCTCTCCAAAAAGCTATGCTATGTGCTATAGCCACCGCCGCCTTCCCCTTTTGAGTTTTTGAATGTTTAGTTGCACTCCATTCATCACTAGTCACCATAGCTACTATCTCTTTCTTTTTATTCATCAAACTTTGCAAAGTGAGAAAAGCGGAAGCAAACCTTGTAACTCCCGGCCTTACTATATCCCGTTGTTTAGTAAACTTTCTCAACAAATCTAAAGTCTTGTGATGAGAATACATGTAAATGGTGAAACTCTTTGCCTTTTCAATCACTCCTTTAAACTTTGAAAGATTTCCAATTCCTTGAAGCATAAGATTGAAAGTGTGAGTAGCACATGAGCTCCAAAAGATATTTGGCCTTTTCACCTTCATCAAGTCTCTTGCCAACATATTGTTAGAAGCATTGTCCGTCACCACTTGAACCACTTTTTCTTGCCCAATGTCTTCAACACATTTGTCCACATATTCAAAGATATAAGCACCGGTATGTGATTCACCGGATGCTTCCTTAGAGGATAGAAAAGTTGTACCTTCTTTACAATTTACACAAAGATTCATGATACTTCTTCTCTTTCGATCACTCCAAGCATCGGTCATAATTGAACAACCATTCAAAGCCCATTCTTCTTCTTGCTTCTTCATCAAACTTTTTGTCCTCTCAACCTCCCCTTTCAACAATGGTTCCCTCAATTGATATTGGCTTGGAGGTCGATAGCCCGGACCAAATGTTCCAACCGCTTCCATCAATCTCTTGAAGCTATCATTGTCAACCGCATGAAAAGGAATGCCGGATTCGTAAACCCACCTTGCCAAGAATTGATCCACTTGACAAGTTCTTTCTTTAAAAAGTGAATCATTAAGGCTTTGTTGCCTCCTCTTCTTACTTGTATCCATCGTTGAATCCGGGTCAATTGGATTCACAAAACGATTCATCGGACCAAGATAAAGTGACTTTCCAATCCCCTCAAAATTCACTTCAATTTCTTGAACTTCATCATCATGATTATGAATGACCCTATGAACTTCATTCCTTAATTCCTTTTCATCATTGAGCTTTTGTTTCTTCTTCGCCCCAATTTCATCTAAAGCTTTTTTGCACCTTGCTCTATCCTCCTCGGGAGCTCTTGGACAAGGCTTAACATTACCCTTTACATGGGCAATATGTTGTTTGATTCGGTTTACTCCCCCACTACCCCTATGAGGACATAACTTGCACTTCCACTTATCTAGGTTGTTAGGATCAACCAATTCTCCATATTCCCACCCTATATCATCCGAACCTCTCTTCAAAGAAGATGTCTCCGACATGGTGGCAGAAGCGGTGGAAGAAGTAGTTCCCTCCATTGTTCCAAATTTCCAATGAATCAAATCAAACCTGTGACTTAAACTAGCACAACGACACCCAGACAATCATATATAGAAACAATCTTATTACATGATTATGGAGCAATTTACAGCACAAATCAATTGGCACAAACCAATGAAAACAAGCGGCATTTAATAATTGCAGAGAGAGGGAGGGAGGTATCCAGGGAAATCAGGGCAGCAAGTACGACATACTTTTAAAGACAGTTTCAACGCATAGGCATCATTCTTCAGATGAACAAACATCAAATGAGAGGTTTGGTTCAGCTTGTACTCAAGTGTAACTTTCAAGATTAACTACTGCCCCTCAATGGTAAAATATTTTGAGTGCACAAGTGTAACTACTGAAATATTTTACACTTGTACACCATTTTCAGGATTAACTACTGAAAAATAGTAACTTTTTCCAGAAAAAAGGTGGTAAACAATATTAAAAACCAACTATCATTCTCTTTTTGACAATAAGTTATCAATGATCACCAATCAATTCATCAAACTTGGTATGCATTTAAAAGAAGAAGTCAATTTCACAGCACGAGCTCCAATGATTGCGTCAAACTTGGTATGCATTTTAAACAAGAACACATTTTTACAGCATGAACACCAAGAGTTGCATCAACATATACGTTAGGAGAAAACATAACAGCATGAACACATTTTTACAGCATGAACACATTTTTACAGCATGAACACCAAGAGTTGCATCAGCATGAACATATACGTTAGGAGAAAACATGCAGTTCTGGTTTCCTTTTTGGAAGAGAAAAACTTCACAAACTTCACAAAGAGAAAAACTTCACAAAAACTTCACAAACTTCACAAACTTCACAAACTCCTTTAGGAGTGCAGCACTTTTTGGAAGAGAAAAACTTCACAAACTTTTCATCTTTCAACAAGGCAAAGATATAAAAACATCAAGCCACAAACTCTCAGTCTCAGTTCAGAGCATTAGCCAGACCTTGCATCTGCTATAAGAGCACAATTTATTACAGTTTTTAACTTTAACTTAACAGCAACCTTGTCATTTCAATAGGCCTCCAGAATTTCTTTAGAACCATAAGAATGGTGACATAAATTCTATTCAACTATTCTCCAAATCCATTGCTATTTCTAAAATGAGATGGAGTATTCTTAACTCTGAATTAGATTTATCCCAAATATATAGATATTGCAGCAATATAGCAAGACAATCTAAGCATATAAGGTCCAAAGAAATATCTAACCATCTAGAATCCACCATTGTTGCGGGAAAATAAACCAGATTAACTTCGCTTTTAATACAATCTGAACTCTTGCTAACTTCGCTTTTAATCTGAATTACTCACATCATAGGCATCACGCAATGGCACTTTAATAATTGCAGACTTACATTGCAGAGACTGAGAGAGGGAGGCGTCGACACCTCGACGGTGGCCGGTAGTTTGCTTCGGCGACGGCGAGGTGATGTTGACGTTGCTGCTGCTGGTTCGACCGTCCAACTAAGGTGACGAAAACGGCGAGGCGACGAAGACGGTGAGGTCCCGGCCGGCGAGTCAACGAAGGTCGATCGGCGTCTGGGAGAAGAGGAGGAGAAGAGAAAACTGAAGAGAAAACGGCGTCTGGGAGAAGAGAACTGAAGGTCGATCGGGTTTGAGATGGGAGAAAACAGAGGATTGGGAAAAAAATAGGCGGGTCTGGGCGCCTAGACCCGATTAGCGCCTAGACCCGATTAGGCGGGTCTGGGCGGGTCTGGGCGCCGCCCAGAGGCAAAAACGCCTAATGTCACCGCCCAGAGGCTAATCCGGGCGTTTTGGTGGCGCCTAGCGCCTAGGCGGGCCTAGGCGCCGATTTTTAGAACACTGACCATAACAAGTGCACCTAAGATACTCGATCCAGCCCAAGTGAAGACAAAAGGAAGAGGAAAAAGGCTAAAATCAGGCATGGAAAAGAAAAAAACCAAGGAAGAAAACTACTGAATTTGGCACAAAAACACCAGATGTGAAGACACTGTAAAAAGTAGCATTCTATATGATACAAGTTGCATTTGTTTAGCTATATATTGTATTTGTTTTACAGGATCATACTGTATGCCACTGATTTTTATGTACGTAAGATTTTTATACATTCAATAACATACTATATTTTTTAGCTTCGTATTAATAAGCATACAAATATTACTTCTTAACATTCGACATGAACTTGTTTCCCTAAAAGGGACTTGTAATATATTTCACATAATTTTAGTGATACAAAAATCACTGAATACATGTAGAACTACTTAGCTTACACATGTAGTTTATTAACCTACCAATTGCATTTGTTTTCCTATAAGCTCAGAAAAACAACACAATAAACCCCATCAAATAATTAAAAAAATCAACTTGGAATTAAAAGCATACAAATAGTACTTCTTAAAACTAAACATGCATTTGTTTCATTAAACCTGCAACCTTACAAACAAATCCTAAAACAGCATCTCAAATGCGCTCAACGTATCACCAAAAAAACTGTCAGTCACAAATCATCCAAATACACCTTCAACCTTAAAAACAACTCCTAAAACAGCATTTCAATTGCACTTAACATACCACCAACAAAACAATCAGTCACAAAATAAGCTGATTACAGATCATCCAAAAACAATCCAAAGATGCTAAAGCTACAAATCATCAAGTCCTTCAATCCCAAGGGAGAATGAAGGAATCATAGAACGAGCTTTCCTCATGTATTCTTCAACTATCTTATCAACCCACTCATGTGTGGCTGGGTCTTCCATAATTTCTTGTGTTGTCTTCACATGAACAGCATCCTCATTGGCTGTGGTTGTTCCTTCTTCCTGAGATTCTGATTGCGGCTGCGGCTGCGGCTGCGGCTGCGGCTGCGGTTGTGGTCGCACAATCGGGCTAGCATTTGCCCTCTCAAGGTTTTGAACCAATACACGTGTAATGACCTCCATGTCTCGTTTGAAAACGAGGCAAGCCCTATTAAGAGGCTGACACAGAAGAACAAATATCAGTCCAATAAAAAATTTAGAATCTATCTAAAAAGGAAATATGAACTACAAACTGCATTAGATTAACTAACATCTGCATTAGTTTTAAAACAACATGCACTAATTTTTACAAACTATATAAAAAAAAGACAAAAAATACTTACATTGCTGGTAGCTTTGTCAATGTCTTCATTGCTCATCACACCGTTCGGTATTCAATAAGAAATAAATCCTGGCTCCTGAGCAATACCATCACATGCAGCAGTAGGTGTATGAAGCCCGTCGTGGCTATTACGAGTTCCCTTAGATTGTTGTTGGCTACTTGTGTTATCTTTAACCCTCCCATCCTTTGTCAAAGGAAAACCAGCAACTACCATAACACCCTTATCATAACCCATTTTTTCTAGATGATGAGTCCTGTCGGGCAAAGATTTGTTCGACCAATGCATGTATAAGGGAAGTCTGGTAGGGTCAGGCTGACCTCTAAAGGGAAACCTATAAATATAAGCTAGCAGCAATACAAACACACAACCACCAACACAAGACATATCTCTTTTACCTGAATCAGATTTGAAACTCCTAACACCCTCACAGAGACGATCAAGCACTAAGCCACACCAATCAAGACTCTTGATGGCCCCAACATTTTCTAGAGCACTAACCAGCTTAAAATCAACCAAATTTCTGGTAGTTGGCGCCAAAAAAGTACACATGACATACATAACAAAAAATCTCTTAAAGCGCTCACCACCATCACTTAGTCTACCCAGCTCCTCAAAAAGATTAACATGAGAAATATTACCATATTTATCAGCACCCAACTCTTCTCTCCAATTATTCCTAATGTCCACATCCCTTGACAAACCCCTACCATTATTCCTAACCAAACCAGCGGCACAGCCTGGAATCCTAGGGATACAGAATATATCAAACACATCAACAGGTGTAATAATGTACCTTGAGCTTGATATTTCTTGCACACAGCCAACAGGATCAAACCTAAAACAAAACAAAAAAAGGTCAGCCTAGAACAATTTGTAGTTAGCATTAAACAATATGAAATCAGCCCACATAATCAAACCTGTCAACCAGCCAAGGAACAATTCCAATAGGAATGGATGAGATGTCGAACGCAAGAAGTCTACCAAAACCTATATCTTCCACGTCAATCTTCTGGGCAGGAGTGAGTGAGGCAATTAACGATTTCAGTTTCGAAGGACAACAACTGGTTGAGAATTTCTTAGAAAACCTAAAATAAAATAAAATATGAAGATTGTAAGTTTATTTGAGACTGTGAATAACAAATGAACACTGAATCTTATCAAATGCATCATCTTATTAATCAAGTACAGTTTATAACACATTAAAATACACTTACGTGTTACCCTCCTCATCAGTACGTTGGACCACCTGCTTCTTCTGACGGTTGCGCTGTTGTTTCGCAACTCCTTCTTCACCAGCAACCATTTTTTCTGCCCCAGAAGCTTCACCAACAGTACTCTTCGTTTTCCTCTTCAAACCAGTTTTTTTCGCCACTTCAACAACTTTCTTCACCTTCTCAGCAGACTCCTTCAAACCAGTTTCTTTCGCTACTTCAACAACTTCCTTCACCTTCTCAACAGACTCCTTCAAAACCCCACCAAATTTCTTCGCCTTCACAGCACCTTTCTTCACAACAACTTTTTAGTCTTTGTCTTCATCGCCTTCTCAACAGGCGACTTTGCAGCAAGTTCTTCTGCCTTCCTTTTATTCTGTCCAGTAGAAGTCTCACATTGTTTACCCTTCTCCTTGCTCAACAAACGAGGTGACAACCTCTCCTTCTCTCCTTCAAATGAGACCACCACAGTAGGCCGAGCTTCAACACTATCCCCCAATTCCACATCGGCTTCACCACCCTCACTTTCTCTCTCACACGCAGCCGCAGCAGCTTGCGCCGCCTCCGCCTTCGCAACTGCACCCAAAATCCACTGATTTTCATTAATATAGTCTTTAATCATACTGTCCATACTTTCACCATCATCACTGGACTCGCCTTCACCATTATTCTCAACAGGTACAACTACATCAACACTAGGTACAGCTTCATCAACACCAGATACTTCTCTACTAATTCTAACAACATCATTCACCAGTGTGTCATAATCAAAATCTTCACGTGATCCACCTTCACCAGCAGCTAATTCGCCTTCACCATCTTTCAACTGCTCAACAACCATATTCATCTGTTTCTTCTTTCCCGGCTTAGGAACAATAGGAACTGAAATCTGTGGAGTAGAACCACCAATCCTGGCAGACCTACGTGCCAATACAACTACTACACAAAAAAATGAAAAACAAAAAACTGTATAAGCACATATTTAAAAAATAAACATAATCACACAAATAAAATGCAACATGTAAATAAAAACCTCCAGAAGCATAAGACTCCAGAAGAAAAAGGCTAACACAACTTCTCAGCTTTAGAAAAATATATTTTAATGCATACTCTGACAGCCAATAAGAAACCTGATCTAGGAAAAAAATAGTATAACTAACTATTTAATAGGCTATACTAATATATGCAACTTGTAATGAAACAAAATGCATACATAGTCTGACAGTCAGTAAACAACATAATCTGACATACACATTCTAACTAACTTATGCATATAGTAAACTAACATAAGCAACTTGTAATGAAACAAAATACATACTACCAAATCAGAAAGAATAATAATAACTAACTAACAATCAGTGAAACTAAAACACAACCTAAGTAACTAATACATAAGTTATATTAATATTTGAACATTCTAAGAAAACAAGTACACAATATAACAATCAGTCAACAACAAAAATAAGCAACTCGAAAAACACATTACCTAACTTCTAAGAAAATGCGGACTTGACATACAAATCAAAAGAATAGGATGACTAACTAATACAGCTGTTAACCTAACATATGCAACTCCTAAGAAAAAAAATGCACATTATAACTAATAACATGCTGGGAAAAACAGAGCAACTAACTAGTGCATATCTTACAATAACAAATGCAACTTCTAAACAATCAAATGCATGTTATATAAAAAAACTCAAAACATACAGATCTGACTAACAAAAAAGTCAACATCAACAACTCATATGCAGATCTGACTTACGAATAAAATTCTAAAAACAGTCAACACCAACAAGACTGAAAAAACACATACACACACAACAAGAACAAAAAAAGCGCGAAACTACAAATATTCAAAACAGAAAACAGGAAGAATACGAACCAGGAAAAGAAGAAGGCTGAGACAACTTCTCAGCTTCAGGAAGAACAGCTTTCCCCTTCGCCTTACCCATCACTAGGTCAAATACACAAAAAAAAACCTCAAATCAGATTCGCGTACAACTATAAAGCAAAAATGGAAAAGAACATCAATGAAATTTCAAAACCTAGAATATCAACATCAACAACTAATATGCAGATATGACTTACGAAGAAAATTCTAAAAAAATTCAACATCAACAACACAGAAAAAACACATACACACACAACAATAACAAAAAAAAAGTGCAAAACTACAAATATTCAAAACAGAAAAAATATGAACCAGGAGAAGAAGAAGGCTGGGACAACTTCTCAGCTTCAGGAAGAACAACTTTCCCCTTCGCCCTACCCATCACTAGGTCAAATACACAAAAAAACCTCAAATCAGAATCGCGTACAACTATAAAACAAAGGAAACGAACAGCAACGAAATTTCAAAACCTAGAATATCAATCTTACCGAATCCAGGCAATTCCGGCGCAACCTTTAGCAACACGATTCCGGAAAAATTTTGTGTGATAAAGGAGAACGAAGAGTGAATTTGAAAAAACAAAAATTAAAGTACAGAGAAATTGAAAAACGAAGAGAGGAGAAGAAAGGGCAAAACACGCGTGATAAATGATTACACTTCCCAAAAATTACACTGCTGATTAGGCACGATTTATGATTCGGCACAAATAATTTTTAGGCACCCCATTTTTAAAATAATTATAATATGACCCTATTTTACATATCAATCCCTGGCCTGTCCATAAGCTTATGGACAGGCCGTCTTTCCTGACACTTTCTCATAATACAAGAGGAATATGATTTCTAGTGCTCAATTATTCTTCAAGAAAATATGGCAATGGAGAGGTCTTTCTCTTATATCTTTACAATAGGGGAATTTGTACATAGCAGAAAATGAAGAACTTTGCTCCTTTTGTTTTACTAAGAGGAAGATACTTGCTGCCATTTTTCTTCAGTCATATCATTATTTGGGTCCTCTTTACCCTATCCACAAACAACCTATGCCTTTCATGATCGAGTCTCTGTGTGACAATTCTATTTAGCAGTAGTTCAGAACTGTAACCTGCTGCACCTTTCTCGAGGAAGGGTCCGCTTCACAAGAGAGAACCATAATGTCATCCGGATATCTTTCTTTGTTTAGAACATATCTTCCAATACTTGCCTCTGGTTCAAAGAAAAAAAAAGCAATCTTGGCTCATCTCTTTTATTGAAAGTCTAAACCAAATCAATAAAATGATTAACAAACATTCTAAACATATGAACTAATTTATATGTTTTTTAGCTATAAGTTCATCACTATCACGTAGAAAATGAGAGTGTAAACTAAATAAATAAAACAATTAACTAACATTCTAATCATATGAACTAATTTATACATTTCCTAAGTTCTGTGGTTAATTTCATATTTAATTGAGATCGATATGTAGACACTAATTTATCATTACATGTTATGGAGTCTAAACTAAATGTTTAAAACAACTAACTATCTAAATATATGAACTAACAAAAATACAAACCGTAAGTTTTATAATTATTTTGCAGAATAAAAGTCTTAAACAAAGTCCTTAAAGGATTAACAAATATTCTAAACACACGAACTAATTAGTTGAAATCATGAGAAAAAAAAATCATATGAACAACACAACTTTGTTTATATAAAGTCCGGACATTCTAAAACATTTACTAATATATTTCTGCCAATAGTAAGTTTATTTTCTTGAAACAAAATACAATTCTAAACAAAGTCTTTAAAACGATTAACAAACATTCTAAACACATCAACTAATTTATACATTTTTAAACCATTGTCATAAAAGTTGAAACAAAATCATTAAAATGATTAACAAACACTTTAAACATGTGAACTAATTTATACATTTCTCAATTGAATGTTATCATTATTATGAAAAAAATAGAAGTATAAACTAAACTGTTAAATCAATCAACCAACATTCTAAACATAGGAACTAATTTATAAATTTTCTAATGATAAGTTTTATTATTATTTTAAAAAATAAAAGTCTAAACTAAATCAACTATCAAACAAATATTCTAAATATATGAACTAATTTATATTTCGTGATTCCTATACAATTCTTCTATACAAATCAATCTTCTATCTGATTGGAGCATTCAAATCTTCGATACAAATCTTCCTCCTGAATACAAATCTAGCTCCAAATTGGAGCATACAAATATTCTATACAAATTTCAATACAAATCTTCCTCCTAAACACAAATCTTGCTCATGATTGGAGCATACAAATCTTTCTCCTTGTTATATGGTTCAAGCATACAAACCTTCTGTACAAATCTTCAAATCCTCTTTCGAGAATACCTTGCTTCATACCAACTAAGTATATTCTTGTTGTATGATTGGAGCATACAAAAAAAAATGTCATGCACACCAGCTGAAGTTCACTGCCCTATATCATATAGAGCTTTTATGACTTGGTTAATGGATTACCATTTACAATGGAATTTTCTTCAACAAACTGCTTAAAATCATAAACTAACCCACTATGACCATAAACTGACAAAATCAAGAACATCATTCAAATAACATAATGCAGAACAAACCACTTAAAATCATAAACTAATACACTGAAACAATAAACTAACAAAATCAAAATCACCGTTCAAACCAGACAAATGCAATACCAAAAACATACATCAACACATACAAAAGTATTAAAAGTACTGAATATAAAATGTAAACAACATTAACAAATAGCGGAGCAAACAACTTGAAACAATAAACTAATTATAACACCGTTCATACAACAAAAATAAAAACAAACCACTAAATACCATAAACTAACACACTAAAACAATAAACTAACGAAATCAACACGTTTCAAACAAGAAGAATGCGATACCAAAAACTTAACAAACCACTTAAAACCATAAACTAACCCACTAAAAAAAAGTAACGAAAACACCATACTAAATCAAGAACCCACTAAAAAAAGTAACGAAAGCACCATACTAAATCAAGAACGTCGTTCAAACCAGACTAATATATACCGGGATAAGTCACTTAAAACATAAACTAACGAAATGAACACCATTCAAACATCACAAATGCAATGTCAAAAAATGACATTAGCACATAAACAAATTACCGAAATCATCAAACTAACAAATTGTGAACACAATATAAAAAACAACACAAAAGCAATATCGATACCATTCCAACTCCCTAAATCTAGAACATCCAATACAACTCATGTAAAATAAACGAATAGAAAATTGAAAGCCTAATTTAAGCACAAAAACGTTTAATAGCTTGATTCAAGCACAAAGCACAAATCTTATGATAATCATATATGCTGTCATTTAAATTTTGAGGAAATTGAACTCGACAAACATCAAATTAAATAAACTACCGTAAAATTCTCCAAGGGTTTTGAACTGAGGAGAAGAACAAGCAAATCAATAGCTACGCCGAGGAAGCAAAATCAACTATGAATACTAGAAAATGAAAAAAGAACAAGCAAACGACAAACGTAGAGTTTCAGATTTGAGTGGTGGAGAAGTAGAGCAGAACAGAACAAGGTAGGGCAAGCGCGAGGCAGAAGAGGAGCAGCACATCACGGATTAGTAGAGCGGCGGGGAGGAGCGCAGCACAAAGGAGGAGAAAAGCGGAGGAGCAACGCTGTGAAGAAAAGTAGAGGAGCGAAGAAGGAGAGTTTTGGGAATTGAATGTTAGCCTAGCGGTTGAAGTCTAGTGCTACTACCATGAAGTCATGGGTTCAATTCCCACCAAGGGCAGGGGAAGGGGAGGGATTTTATTTGGGGGCTCATTTGAGTTATTACCCAATTTAAAAAAAAAAAAAAGAAGAAGGAGAGTTGAGAAACCGTCGGTGTATAATTAGGGAAAAGTGAATAATAAACAAAGACAAATTTATTACATTCTATAATAATTGTAGTTTGGTCCCTATAACTAATTAAATATCTAATAAAATCCTGGTCTCACCATAAAATTGTGTTAGACGGTCTCACACAAGTCCTTGTAAAAAGGTAAACTCATCTATTGTGTTTTTCACTTTTTGAAGGTGATAGAAGTTGCGAAACAACTCAAGGGTGAAAGGAATGTCCGCTTTCTCACACACCTGAAGAAATCCCATTTTGATAACGATGCCCTTGGGGTGAAATTGGGACAATGCTACTTTTTACAAATAGAGAAGATCAACAACATGTTGAGGGAGAGGAAAATAACGGCCAAAGTTTAAATATGCTAAAGAACATGATATATAGCCAAGCGGAGGAGTGCGAACATATTCAGAGTTTGTAGGAGCGCGAAGTTCAAAAGGAGTTAAAAATGGGAAATAGTTCTTCAAGTCATCTAAATATGAACTAGATAGGATACTGCGTATGGTAGAGGATCCAGTGAGATGACCAAAATCCCCATCGGAGTGAGCATATTCTACGGGAGACTCGACGCGGTTAGAGGAAGACATGTGGATAAGCAAGGACCCTAGAGTTGAAAATAACAGCCTTAATTAGGGTTAAGGACCTCAAATATAAGTTTTTCAGAACAAAGCTAAAGAGAACACGCATTGGAGAAGATGACTGGAAAATCATAAGAAAAGAAACAAGCACTATAATTACCAGAAATTGAAGAAGAAATACACCTTATTAAATCCAGAACATGCAACAAAGAAATTGGAGATTATGTTAAGGACAAAACTTACTCTTACAGAAGATGGGGGAAGATGATACACAGAAAACCTAGAAATGATGGGAGGAGATGAAGATTTTGGCAATAGAGGAGACAAATTGAAACAAAAATGAGGTTGGATACTTAAATATGAAGAAACGACAAGATTGAGGTAGACAATTAGTTGAAAAATGCAATGATGAAAATTTGACACAAAAGTAAGTTACCTTTTACATAAATCGAAACGTCGGCAGTATATGAAAAGATAATGCACTGAATGATAGCAAAATTAAATTATTTGTTTCAAATTCCTCGTTTAAGAGGTAGAGCGAGAATAAACGTCAATTTTTTTGGAAAGGAATAGCGAAAAAGGAGGATCGAATCTCGGCCCTTAGAAACAAAATATATGCAAATAGCCTTGTCATAAACATAACATGGATGAGGGATTCAAAATTCAAAATTTCAAACTTGAAGAGAGATCGAGGACAGATGTATAGCCAAAAAGCTAACGTCACTTCACAATGACTATGAAAATAACATTAAATGACGAACAACTTGTTGATGTACAACATCAGTTCGCATTTAAGTCACAGTTGATGCCATTACTCCATGCTTTTAATTTTCATGGCTAAGGGGGCTTATGATGTATACCTATCCCAAATACTAGGCTGCAGTCCCAAAACCGCGAATGGTGTCAATGCTAACCTGCGATGCGAGCTGAGACAAATGGACTTGGGACAAGCCAAGTCAACCCATGAACCGTGAAAAACAGAGACCATAATCAAGTGCCGACCATGAACCACCCTTCTCGGATCCACAACCAAGCACACGATGGCAAACCCGAGTAAAGCGGAGCCACGTTCATAATAAACTATAAAAGTAATGGAGAGGAGACGAATAAAGGTAAGTGTAACTAGACTGGAAAAGCTTGATTTCTGAAGAAGCAAGTAACTGACTTGAGCGTCAAAGTCTTTCCCCCGGAGCCACCCTAGGATCTCTTTTGCAGGCACATCTTGGTGAACCGCAGTTAACTGGCCGGATCGGGAATACCACAACACACAAAATCAAACTCAATATCACATTAATATAGTGAATTAAGGGGAATTTCAGATGAAAATACCATTTTTGAAAGGTTCCCGTACCTCCACTTCAACGTCCAATGTGTCGACCTCGCCGAAGCTCTTTCTTCACTACTAGAATGATACTTTGGAACATCGACAATCGGTAGAAGAGGTTGAAATGGCAGTTGCGTGAGGCTGACATTAATTTTGTACTAATATGACACTTTGTTATTATAGTATGTGCTGATATAACCCTACATTTTTTTTACAAATGTGTTGATATAACCCTATAAGTTTTAGGAAGGTGTTGATATAACCCTATAAATTTTAGGAATATGCTGATTTAACTCTATCAGTTTTTATAATGTGTTGATATAACTCCACATGTTATGGTGGCAGTGCAGCAGTAGTCCGACGATGGTCCGACAACAATATTTGGGTTTTAATTATGCTAAGGGCAATAATGTCACTTCGTATTTTTTTTCCCAGAAGGGTAAAAATATCTTTTCATGAAATTATGGTTAAAAGTTACTGGAAAGGGTTATATTTGCACCTTCACTTATTATCTAGGATTATATTTGGACTAAATTATTTTTTTGTCCCCTACAAAGTATCTTTTATTATCTTTTGGTCCTCAGTTGCAAAACAACCCTCAGACGGTACCCTACAAATTCAAAACATTGTTTTTGGTCCCCAAACCCAGTTTCTGGCCAGATTTCTGGTTTTCAGTATTTTTTCCGGTAAGCTCAGGGCTAATTTGGTAATTTCACAAATCAAACAAATTTAATTTGGTAATTTCACAATCAATTTCCTATCTACATTAAATTACATTCCAGCTCCTGTTCTTCTTCAACCAAATTTTCTGAGGTTCGATTCCCCACCGCCTGCTCGTCGTCCGCGGCGGAGGGGTCGTCGTTGTGGCTGTTGTTCTCCTCCCCCACGGTGGAATCGTCGACCTTGATGTTGTCTATGTCGATGTCCTCGTAATTATCGTGGGCGGCGCCGCTGCCACGGGAGGGCGGAGGGACGTAGAGCCTCTGCCGAGCTTGCGACCGCTCGAAGTTGTACGTTGGTTGACGATTGATGCCGAAACCTTCGAAGCCGAGCTTTCTCTTTGACATCTTAGAGGTTCGATTAGCCCTAATTCGAATCTGTTGGGTGACAGATAAACCCTAGGCGCGGAGGGACGTAGAGCCTCTGCGGAGCTTGAGAAGTACTGGCGGATATGGTCCGCAGCCTTGAAAGTATCTACGGAGATACAATGCCTCGACATCTTTTGACATGGAAGTATGTCTACTATCACCATGTCTTGAACTCGTTGACAACTTTAAAGCTTAGATATGTGACTGATACGGACGTACACTCTCCATCTCTTCAAGATCTTCACTGCCTTATGACCGAGCTAGAGCTGACCTATGATATTTTCCACAAGTATGTAAAGTTAATTGAGTATTCAGATGCACTTGAAATCATGGAGAAATTCTTTTCATTAGAATCACATTTCAAGATACCTTCAGATAAAGATATGGGCTCAATGTGGCTGGAGGGTCTCATCAAGCTGTTAAACATGTGGCTTAAAGTAATGATGGACATGGAGGTGATCCAATTGCCAAAATTTCTGATTTCTGTGGAGCAATGATTTTGGCTGGGTGTAGGTTTTTTTACTGTTGCAAAAGTGTTCACTGAGGCATCAAGTTATCTTCCGCCAGGAACTTTGTCTATTTATGTCAAGGATCTTCCCCGTCTTTATCTGAATGTATTGGAGCGGATTTTGGCTGAATCGGAAACCGAATCCCTTGAACAAGAAGAATTACTTTGTTTCTTCTCGTCTTTGTGCAAATACGAGGGGAATTTAGAGGATTTGACTGGTGTCCGGCTCTCAGTTTGGAATAAGTTGGGCGAGGTTTGTGATAACTTACAGCTGCCAAGTCACATCCGAGTATACATCCTGGAGCTGATGCAGCGTATTGCAACTACAAATAAACTGGTAAAAAATTCTTCTTATGAAGTAAATTGTAGTGTTGCTGTTCTTCCTTGGGAAGGATGGGAAAGCAGACAAATTATTTCCACGAATCGCGAGAAGGCGAGTGATGATGACCAAGCCAATACATCAAACAAGTTTGCAAGTACATTAGTCGCCTTCCGATCATCGCAACATTTGTCTGAAATCTCACCAGCCTTGGAGATTGTTGCCGAAGATCTCTTGACTATTGAATCAGCAGTTTCTTGCTTCCTTAAAGTATCCGAGGCAGCAAAATCAGAATCTCAAGTTGACGTGTTAATTGCAACAGTGAGAGAGTGGGAAGATCTTTTCTCGAGTGAAACAAGAGATTCTCCGAAAGTAGCTGAAAGTTCAAGCAGTTGGGGAAATGACGATTGAGATGAAGGATGGGAAAGCTTTGCTGAAGAACAGCCTAGCATAAGCGAGACAAAGATCAGTGACATTCTTCCGGTCCATCCTCTTCATTGTAATTTAATGAAGAACAGGGGCTAGAATGTAATTTAATGTAGATAGGAAATTGATTGTGAAATTACCAAATTAAATTTGTTTAATTTGTGAAATTACCAAATTAGCCCTGAGCTTATCGGAAAAAATGGCACGTGAGCCTGAAAACCAGAAATATGGCTGGAAACTGGGTTTGGGGATCAAAAACAATGTTTTGAATTTGTAGGGTACCGTCTAAGGGTTGTTTTGCAACTGGGGACCAAAAGATAGTAAAAGATACTTTGCAGGGGACCAAAAAAATAATTTAGTCTTATATTTGCACTTTCAATTATCAAAAGTTTATATTTGCACTTATGTGAATTATATAGGGTTATACATGTACTTTTCTCTATAAATATTTAGTTAATCAAGTAACAATTAGTATACCATATCCACGGGATACGATGCAGTCGTTATACCCAACACTATTCGTATGTAATTTAAATTTAAAATATTCAGATAATACATATCCCATTTTTTATGGGAATTAACTATCAGTAACCCTACAAACAATTGTAGGGATACAATGCATAACGTATCCCCGATGTACCATCTCCAAAAACTATTCGTAACCATTTTAGTAATTTAGTGCAAGTGTAACGTTGTTTTTTGTAACTGTTTCTTTATATTCACTAATAATGAGTTGTAAGTTGTAACTCAAAAAAAAAAAGGAGTCGTAACTCGCAATATATTTTTTCAAGTGTGCACTAGATATTTTTTAGTAGTGTTACTTAGGTAAGTTACTCTATCAAGCATTTTTCCTGATTTAAACCCAAAATCTCTTCAAAAGCTATCAGTCTTCTGAAAAAGATCAGAAAGTGTCTCAGGCTGATCATGATCTACTTGTTCCTCCAAGTCATGTTCAATTTCTTCCAGAGCAGCACCAGAAGCTATTGTCTGGGACAAGTACTCAGAAATGCGATTCGAAATATCGTAATCCCTCCTGTTCGAATCCTCAGGATCGCGATCCGGCCGCGCAGATGATCCCTCATAATTTGCAGCAAGATGGTTTAGTGAACTTGATGAGGAGCAATGAGAGAGCGTGCCGGATGCAACAGTAATCACTTCGTCGGCCTCGTCAAGGGAGCATACGGATCTTGTTGCAGAGAGTAGCGAGTTGCGCTTAGATGTCCTCGCCTTCACCCTCTTGCACCAGCTGTGAAGAGAAATGCGAACGCTTTCTGCAATCAAAGCCTTCTTGTGTCGGGATCCCATCTGAATTAACAGAAAAACAGCTCATGTTCATATTGTCAATAAAGGAATCGAGGCAGAAGTATACAACATTGCACGATTTGAGTCCGATCTTGTGGCATACCTGTGTGATGATTACATTCAAGGGCACAGTGCTATAGCTGCACCAAAACTGAACCAGAATCCTGCAGGTAGTATTGTCAGAAATGAAATAGTTTCTGTTAGAGATTGAAAGAACTGATGGAAGGTAACATTTGCACATGAAGTTAAATTCAGGTATACAAATCACATTTTGTTATCATGTTAATGTATAGCAGAAGCTTGAAGATCATCGAGCAAAGATATCGTACCCTGCAATCAGCCGAATGGAAATGAGGGTGTGATTTTTCATAAAACATCTTTCCTCGAGTCCCCACTGAACAACACAAGAAAGATTTGTCATTTCGCAATGTTTTCAGACAGAAAAAATAGCTGTACATGGCTACCAGCAAGAACTTCCGAGTAAAGCTCCAGGATCATTGAGTTGTTTCTACAAACGGTTTTCCTAATGAGTGCTCATTACGACACATATTTTGAAACCATTTTCAACATTTTAATTTATAGGAAAAAGTTAAAAGATGGAAACATGTCCTTACCAAGGACCAAATGAAGGTTGCCATCTCAAAAGCATTCTGCACAAACCAAAAGGATAGTCAGAGCACACAACCACACATGTAGATAGAAGGGGCAAAATGTTGTCACCTGAAAGGATATGAACTGTATCAAGCGCAACAGTATCTCCGGTTTCCCGAACCAAAACAACTCATCCCGAGGCTTCACTTGGGTTGCAATTGCTGGGCCTTTTGGCTCAGCAATTTCAAGTGCTAACGAGGAGACAACATGCTGGAGTTTTGTGCCAACCAACATGACAAGCTTCAACAGTAAGAATTATCAAAAGTTAGAAATCCCGACTTCAGGAAGCACAAATTTGCAATGAGGACAGCGAGGAGGAGACTCACAATCGCAGGTATAAAAGAAAGCCAGAAGTATATGTTAAGGCCTGTGTCACATCACAAGAGTTCTATCATGGTAAATCTCGGGAAAAAAAGGCCCGCTGTTATCGGTAGAGTGCTAGTGGAAACAAATAAACTGATTACCATGGATGTTTACGAAGATGCAGACTATAGCATATCCCCAGAGCGGCCAGCTGCAAACGCATAGATTAAGTAATGCAATGGTCATTTCATTTGCTCACATTTCTGAAGGCTAGCTGATAAATCATACATACCTGATTCCTACAATTCCCGAGAATTCATCTTCCATGCTACGAACCATGTACTTGTGAAAATCGTAGGATTGTGGCAGGCTGTGGGTCTGAAAACGATATAAACGAGTGTCATATCACACTGCATCTGGTTTATCATTCTGTTAGAGAAAATTTGAGTGCAAATACCCACAGTAATGAAACCCAACCGCAAAGCCAAGTAGTCAGACTTCCTGATTGCATCTCTGAACTGCTTTAGAAAGCAAAGCTGCAAATAAAGCACAAACGTCTTTCTCAGCCAAAATTTTTTTTATATAAAGTAAAAATGACAAGATCCGGGATAATGCTATCTTCAGATGAAAGCACTTGGGAAAATTATATACATTTTAGACACGACGAGTTTTGTATAGGTTGGTAAAGCACAGCAAACTAATGGCATACAAAAGGGAGCATTACCATCCAGATCAGAACTCGGTTTCTACTCCAAGGATGAGATGCATGGTGTAGAGCAAAGGTAGATTGACGCCTCATGACCTTGTTCTTCAGGGCTGCAAGTAACAAACACAAAAGGTTGCACGAGTTAGTGCTGAAATCCTCTCTGTGTTTTACCTTAATGTATTTCGGATGAGAAGAAACGTACTTGGCAGATTCGCAGCAAAGGTTATTTGGCTTTCCCATTTCCTCCAGCTATATATCTACATTCTCTCCCAAGCAAAATTAAATCATAAGAGAATGTATTGCCTTTCCGCAGCTTCATATCAAACTACAAAATTTCAACCACGTTGAGTTCACCTTATGCATAGCCAGGCCAACAGTGATACAGCTGTAGAGAACATGTGTGATGCCAAGAACAAACAAGAAGCGATTGAGCTGTTCGAGCCCTTCATACGGAACAAAAGGCTCGCGGCCCTGAAATTTAAACTCGCTCATTAGCCACTACTCGAACTTGACAATGATAACAACCAATTAAGCTGAATGAACGAAGGAAGGAGTCATTACGGCGCCACATTGATGCGATGAATGTGAAGGAATGAGTCCCTTTGGAATATGATCAGTTTCATTCGGAAAAGTATTTGATTCTGAAAACAAAACTCGATTTCCTCCCTCGTAATCCTCTTCAGAACAGATATAAAATTTACTGCTGAATACTGAAGAATTCACACAAATTTGAGAAATTGAGCTCGCCCATTGCCCCAGCAGCAAAGAAATGATCCCAAGAAGCATCAAGTCTGCCACCAAAAAATGAATTCATACATTGCACAATGCCTACATCTCTTTCACATATTTGATAAATGTACAACTTTTTATAGACTGCAAGGTACAGTTCATAAAACAAGACTCCAAGAAAAAGCTAACCTTCCTTAATCTTCTCCAAAGAAGCATACAAAGCTTTCCTTCTTGTCCTCTTCAACCACTATTTACAAGTACCATAAAATCCAAAATCACAAACAGAAAAATCATATTTCTCAGGAAAAATCACTAAACAAAAACAACCCAATATAGAACAGTATCTACAATAACAACAACAATTACCACTACTAGTCCGCTACTGAGTTTTTATCACGGGGTCGGATATATGAATCATATCATGCCATCATGTCCGACATCGAGATTCAATACAGAATAATATATTATCAAAGAGCAGAAAAAAATTCTAACCTTTCCAAATCTGTAAATGGACCTCTCCAAGAACAAGCAAACGAAAACCATGACAGTAGTCACAGAAGCCACTGACCATGTTGGAGTAACCTCCAGAGATCTCCCTTCCCTTATCAGCTCCTGCATTTTCAGGAAGAACCCAGGTGCTGAAATCTCCAAGTTTTCTCACCAAATAGTCCAAAAAGGTGCGATCTTTTTGCTTTCTTGACAATCTGAAAAGCGGGGCTTCATTTATTATAATCTTGTTTATTGAGCTTCCTTTCCTTTTCTCGTCCAACATGGCAGCATGTGCATGTAGCAAAGCAGAACACTTGTTGTCAGAATCGAGTCCTATGATTAAAATATGGGAGAAACAAATTAGTTGGAGATTATTAATGAGAAAACGTAATATGTATTGATATGTTTCCCCGAAAACCGACCTCCGCACGTGGATGCTACCCTGGTTGACAATGGCGCTCCAGTCCAGATTCCACTGTGTGACTGTGTGTATAGAGGGATCCATGGAGATTTCAGGTGCGCTGTGAAAAGGAGTAAAGATGTGGAAAATTGATTACTTGTAATATTCGGAGTTATTTATGACTTGCATTTCAACATTTCTTGAATCCAAAACGGAGATTCTTTCAGGCGCCAATTGTAATACTTTATCCGGGATTTTGACACGTATTTTCTCCATAATTGTTCTTTATATTTAGCATATTTTTTATTGGTAAAATATTGGGAAAGACTGTCTTTTCACACGCTTATGGAAAGACAGAGTTTAATTAAAATAAGAAAAGGTAAAATGTCTAAGTTGCAATATTAAAAATTTACTATACAACGTGTAGTAATTATAAATTTTATGGCCCGATTAATGTAACCCAAAATTTTTATGTTGATCTCTTCTAATTTGCAGTTTAAACCTTGGTTTTTCCACAACTTATGGAAATACCGTCTTTCAAGATACAGTCTCTTTTTTATTTTGGTTTTTTAATGGAAATTTTTTTGAAAAATACCGTCTAATGAAAATTTTATGGAAAGATGAGTTTAATTATAATAATAGAAAGGTAAAAGGTTTTAATTGTGATATTAAAAATTTATTATGCAACATGTAGTAGTTTTAGGTTTTATGGCCTGATTAATGCAATTTAAAATTTTTATCTTCATTTCTTCTAATTTGCAGCTTAAACCTTGGTCTTATCATAGCTCATGGAAAGACCGTCTTCCAAGAGATTGACTCTTTTTTGTTGGCAACGTCTTAGGATAGACCGCCTTTTCATCAGCATATGGAAAGACGAGGTTGAATTAGAATTATAGAAAGGTAAAATGTTTTAATTGCCATATTCAAATTTTACTATGCAACATGCAGTAGTTATAAATTTTAGAGTAAAGTGCCCATATGATTCTATGTTTTGGTTATATGTGCCAATATGACCATGCAACATTATAAAGTGCTATTATAACCCTATGATTTACTGAAATGTGCTAATATAACCTTGGAGGCCTGCATTTGACCGGAAAAATATAAAATGATGATTATACCCTCAATTTCAAAAAAATAGAAAAATTTTACCTGTTAAATAAAAAATGAAAACCCTTTTGCGATTCACTTTTTGTAGTCTTAATAGTATTACCCTTTTACGATTCACTTTGCAAAGACACCAACGACGGCGCCTTTTGCGATTCACTTTGCAAGGACACTAGTGGTGGCGCCTTGAAGATTTCCTCCACGACGGCACCTCGAAGATCTCCTCCACGGCGGCGCCTTGAAGATCTCTCCACGGTGACTAGGGTTGGAAAGGACGATCTCCGTCAGAGTCGATGCCTGTGGTGGAGGACGCCAATGGTCAAGGATCGTGGTTAAGCTCATGGTGGAAGACACCGTCAGGCGGCGGCAGATGAGTTGAGAGGTTTGAGATGGCACTGATTTTGAGAGCTTTGTGATCGTAGTGGCTGAAGAAGGAGGTCGATTTGGGTTGTGGTTGATGTTCGATTTGGGCTGAGCGTCGACCAGAGGTTAGGGTTTCGCCTCCAAATCACAGGTTTCTCATCGTTTTACGCCTCCCCATTCCGTTTAAACTCTCTTGACTTCCTCCGATTACGACTAGTATGATGGCTATGCTGCCATCGACGATTCTGATTCATCTGATTTCCTCAAAATCTCTCGCTCTAAATCAATATGTTTTCGTTCCTTAAGATTTCTATTCTGTGTGTATATATTTGGTGGATGGAATCAGAATTGCGCACTGAATTGATTGATTTTTTTGTACGGAAAAATTAGGGCTTTTTTTTGTATAAGATTATTTGCTTAGCTCTAGGTTAGCTTAATTTTAGACTTGGGTTGAATTGGTTGATTTAGAGATTCTGACCATGTTTATATTTTTTGTGTGTTTTTGGCTCAGAAATGAAGATCAGAAACTAGGCTAAGGCTTTGTGAATATGTGTTTTTTATTTTGAAATCCCAGGTTCCGTTAGCGAATTCCCAGATTTTGGCCGCCAAGCGGCGGCGAAAAGGTGGTGGAAGTGGCGGAGTAGTGGTGGGAGCAACTGTGGTTATGAAGATGAAAAACTTAGGGATATTTTAGTTATTACATTTTTGTTTAAAAGACTAGGGGTAGTTTAGTCTTTTTATATTTGGTCAATGCCGGAAACTACATAGTCAACACCAGAATAGTGCCAAAAGGTTATATCGGCACTTTTAATGCACAACATAGGGTTATAATGGCGCTTTCTGATCTTGCAGGGTAATATTGACACACATAAGTAAAACATAGGATCATATGAGTATTTTACCCTAAATTTTATTACCTGGTTAATGGAACCCAATTTTTTTTTATGTTGATCTCTTCTAATTTGCAGTTTAAATCTTGGTCTTTCCCCAACTTATGAAAATACCGTTTTCAAGAGACAGACTCTTTTATTAGGTTTGTTATATTTTTTTAGGATGTCTCCTGATAGGTGAGATGTCCTTAAGTTATGAACAGTTTATTGTATTTTCACTATACATTGTACTATTTGTTAAATTAATATTAAAATTTTAAATTTATTAGGGCAATATGCAAATATAACCCTATATAATTGAGAAAGTGCAGTTAGAACCCTAAGATCATTTTTAGTGCAAATATAACCATAACTACTTAACGAAAGTGCAAATATAACCTTCTGGTGACATTTTCGGTGTTGATAGTGTTTTTTCGACGTTGACCCCAAAAAATGACAAAAATGCCCTCAAACCAAAAGCTAAATTTGGGTGGACAATTATACCCTTACCCGTGTGAACCGCCGACGGACCACCGCCGGACCAAGTAGGGTTATATCAGTACATTATTAAATTTGATAGGGCTATATCAACACATTCCTAAAACTTATAGGGTTGTGTCAGCACATTCATAAAAAGTGTAGGGTTATATTAGCACATATTATAAAAGCAAAACCCATCAACATTAAAAACCCCTAGGTTGAAAAACACAACAAAGACTACACACACAAAACCAAAGGTTTTTCATGTGACGAGAAGCAAAAGAAAATCACATAATCAAACTCAATATTGCATTAATCTAGTGAATTAAGGGGAATTTCGGTTGAAGATACCGTTTTGAAAGGTTTCTGCACTTCCACTTCAACGTCCACTGCGTCGACCTCGCCATCTCTTTCTTCAAGCTAGAATCACACTCTAGAACGTCGGCAATCGGTAGAAGAGTTTGAAATAGCGGTTGCATGCGGTTGGCATTGATTTTGTACTAATATGACACTTTATTTTTATAGTATGTGCATATATAATTCTACATATTTTATGAATATGCTGATATAACCCTACAAGTTTTAGGAATGTGCTGATATAACCCTATCAAATTTTATAATGTGCTGATATAACCCTACTTGGTCTGGCGGCGGTCCGACGGCGGTCCGCGGCAGTCCGACGACAATATTTAGTTATAATGATGCTAAGGGCAATAACATCATTTCTTTTTTTAAAATATTTTTTTTATTTTTTCCAGAAGGGAAAAAATGTCTTTTAATAAAATTTTGGCTAAAAGTTGTTGGAAAAGGTTGTATTTGCACATAACCGAAATATCTTGGGTTATATTTGCATTCTTAATTATCACAAGGTTATATGTGCAGTTTCATCAATTATGTAGGGTTATATATGCATTTTGCACAATTAATTCTATATTAAGGAGAAAAGTGCATTTTTAACTCTATGTTTTGATCGAAAGTGCAGAAAGAACCTTGTAAAATCTGAAAGTGCAAAAATAACCCTGGATTTCGTTGACCAAAATATCAACGGTCAAATTGGCTGGAAATTATCAAAATGATCATTTTACCCTTCTGTTAAAAAATTAAAAATAAAAATAGTGAAGGACAATAATATCCTCTCTGCTTTTTAACAAAACAAAATTTTCTTTTCCATTTTTCTTTCTTTCTTTTTCCATTTTCTCCCTTTTTACTTTCGAGATGGTCTCTTGTGAGTATGGATGATCATGGGTCGGGTCTGGATCGGGTCTAATAAGACCCAAACCTGTAGGGTCGAAAAATCTTAGATCCATACCCAAACCCGATGGGTTCAAAACAGGCCTGTGTCCAAAATGGGTCTAATAATCTATTTTTTTACTTCACTACATAAATTATATTCTATTAAATACAAATCATTCTAGTTCAGTATGCATCTGAATTAATTTTTCAAGAAAAAACTATACAATAAATATTATTTTTTGAATTAAAAATAAAAATACAAAGAGAATATAAAAGTAATTTAGAAATTAGAGTTAAATTATGTATATATTTTGGGTTATATGGGTTTACGAGTCGGGTGTGGGTCGAGTCTGAGTCTTAATATTTCAGACCCAAACCCGGACCCATATTTTAAAATCTAGACCCAGACCTGGATCCGGACCCGATGGGTCTAGGATGGGTCTTAGACCCATGATCATCCCTACCTGTGAGGCAGCCTAAACTTTAGCCAGGAGTCTTTATGCAATTCTAACTATATTCTAACTCCAGGGAACTATCTCTAATAATTGTAAAAGGACTCTATTTATTTTAAAGGGACCTATATCTAATATTTTTGTAGGGCCATTTTCGTCAAATTGTTTCCATCATTTTCCTGCCAGCTGCAATCTGCTAAAAAATTAATTTTTTTAAAAAATGTTTTAAAATGCAAAAAATCAATATGATCAGCGAACTGAAAATTATAAACATCAACAAAAAATAGCAGAACATCAACGAAAAATCATAAAACATCAACTAAAAAATTGCAGCAAAAAATATACTCCCTCCGTCCCTGCCTAATGTGAACACTTTTTTGGTCAACTTTCTCAGGTCATATTTGACCAACAATAACTTTAGTTACATATATTAATGGTGTGTTAAATTTGATATTTAGAAAATATATCATGCAGAGAATCCAACAATATCTCACATGATTATATTGGTGTTTATATACTAGTTGAAATTTATGGTCAAACATATCTTGAGTGCAGATTCGGCTGGGATGGAGGAAGTATAAAAAATCAAATAAAACGACAAAAAAAATCAACAAAAATTTTTACGTTGACTACAACTAACAAAAAATAAACTGAAAATCATAAAAAACATCAACAAATCTAAATTATCAATTTTTTTAAAAAAAACTATAAACATCAACCTATATCACCCAAAAGCTAAAAGCATCAATTATTATCATCTAAATTGCACCCGAAAAATGAACAATGTCAGCATAATGAAAAAAGCACTACAAAAACATCAACCATATCACCCAAAAAGCAACAAACATCAACCTCTGTCACCCAAAACTCACATAGAAAATGAAAAACATCTACATGAGAGAAACTAAAAACATCAACAAAAAATCTACGATACCTCAAGAGTATAAATTATTCACTCTGAAAATCATAAAATATCAACAAATTTTTAAATAAAAATAACTACAAATATCAAATCCTAAAACTTGAACCTCATCCTGAAAAAAGATACTACAAACATCAACAAAAGGAAAAAGATACTAGAAACATCAACAAAAGGAAAAAAATACTACAAACATCAACAAAAGGAAAAAGATACTACAAACATCAACTCCTATTGCAAAAACTTCAGGCGAAAATTGAGAAAACATCAACTTGAGAAAAAAAAACTACAAATATCAATCCATGTCACAAAAAAAAACTACAAAACCTCAACTTTTATCAATTAATTCTCACCTGAATAAACAAAAATATCAACTTACGAGAAAAAAAGCTACAAACATCAACAAAAAGTTACAGTACCTCAAGAATAAAAATTCCTAAAAAAAAGGACTTGATGGGATTTGAACCCTGGGTCTTTAACTCTAAGCATAGAGCAATAACCACTACACCGAAGACTCTTATTTAACATATATTCAGTCAAATAATATTAAACCCCAACATGCACTTCAAGAACATAAATTCTTCAAAAATAAATGTCATAGTGAGACTCGAACTCCAGTCCTCTGACCTCATTTGCACGGGTATCAACCACTAGACCAAAAAATCATTGATGCTATAAACTCAGTTAACAACATATTAAACCTCAGCAAGTCTTTGAAAAAAAAGAAGTAAAAACACTATATGAAACCCCACCGCTCTCGCGTATAACCTACTTCTAGTTCCGTCTACCGCTGCTGCCGGTGCATGTTTGAACGCGCGTGTCATCATTTTCATAGACGCACATGAATCTGACGTGCCTAAAGGAAAACTTTGCAGCGCTCTTTATTCTGCAACAACCATCACCGTGAATTGCAGAGGCGTCAAAGCGAAGGGAGCAACTCACCGTTGAAGAGGAGGCATATTCGAATCGCTGGAGAATCACCGTCGCAGAGATGAGTTGCAGAGGCGAAGGGATTCTCGTGGCATCGAAGCGGAGAATCGTCGGAGAATCATCGCGAATGGGCGCACCAGCGAGCTAGGGCATGATACGACAGAGCGTGTGACAAGCTTACCGAAGGAGAATAAACGCCGACAGAAACTGCCAGTTTTGAGATGAAAAATAGAGGTGGAGTGGCAAAAATCTAGTGGAAACCGAGGGTAAACTGACGGACAGAGCAGATCGGTAAAATTCGGTGAAAAACAGGCAAGATTCTGCCATCGGATGGTGGTTGGCGGCGTCAGGTGGCAGTTTCTGATCGGTTAAAAAAACAGAAAATAAATTCTAGATATTTTTGTGATATATATAGTATTTTAATAATGACACAATAGGTCCCTAGATTTATTGACATATTTTTAAAAAAACCATCTCAAAAGAAACTTCTTATCGTTATACAATAAACCAAGACCTAAAACAAGAGTTTGTGTTTTCTTTCTTACCTATAAAACTAATACAGATCTGGTGGTGGGCGACGGGGCCAGGGGTTCAGCGGCGGTGACAGAGGACATGGAAACTGAGAGATTTGTTGCTCTTCAGAAGTGCATCGGAGGGGACCGGGAGTGCATATTTGGTGACGAAAGATGAGTTGAAGAAGTTTTCTCTGTTGAGGAAGAGTTCGAAAATGTCCGAGGATGTTGGAACCTCTAGTTTCCGATCAACCGACAGTGTCAGATCGTGGGTTTTGAGTTCAAAGCGAAGAGGGCGGGTTTTGGCCTATGAACTGCATTACACGGAAAACCAGGCAGTTTCGGAAGAGCTGAAGAGGAAGATTTTATTGCTACCGTATCGACCGGGGTTAGTTTGGATGCTTATTGCTTAGGGTTCAATAGACGGATCCCTAATTCAAGAAATTTAAAGAAATTTGGTTCTATTCATTGACTATGATTCAAAATTGTCAATATTCACAGAACCCAAATCACAGAACCCCAAATGGATTAGAAACCGAAGAAGATGCTGAAGGAAGAAGTGAGGGGTAAAATAGTCTATAAATTTTCATCTTTAAAGTTAAGGGTATTTATGTCTTTTCATGTTTGATCAATAACTATTTTTTTAGTCAACGCTGAAAATGAGCAATATGGGTATATTTGCACAATTTTACAAAAATATAGGGTTAGTTTTGCACTTTTAGATTTTATAGTTGCACTTTTTCAATTTAATAGGTTTATTTTTACATTTTTCCTATATTCAATATTGGCAAAGTCTTGGGAAATACGGTCTTTCCATATGTTTATGGAAAGATGAATTTAATTTTAATAATAAAAGATAAAATGCATTAGTTGCAATATTAAAAATTAGAGTTAAGTGCTCATATAACCCTATGTTTTGAGGGTTTGTGCTAATATGACCTTGTGAAATTGGAAAATGCTATTGTAATCCTGAGTTTTTCTAGAATGTGCTAGTATAACCCTGGATGCCTGAATTTGGCTGAAAATACATGAAATGACTATTATACCTCTGTTTTAAAAAAATAAAAAATGTAAAAGGACAATTATGCCCTCGATTTTCTTCTCCTTCCTCGATTTTCTTCTTTCTCCTTCTCCTTCCCCGATTCCATTTTCTTCTCCTTCTCCTTCCCCGACTCCATTTCTTCTCCTTCGTCGATTTGCTTCTCCTTCCCCTTCCTCCATTTTCTTCTCCTTCTCCTTCCCCGATTCCATTTTCTTCTTCTCTTTTCTTCTCCGTCCTTAATTCCTTTGGCAGGTCTTGGGCCTGGCTTAAATTTTTTTGCGACGGGGTTTGGGTTGGGCTGGCCGCCGGTGGTCGTTGCCCGGTGAGGGCGAGTGTTGTGCGGCAGCGAGATGGGCATTTTCCATTACGGTGGGGCTAGGGTTTACTCGGTGGTTGGGGAAGAGCTTTGGGGCTAGGGTTTCCGTCGATTGGTGGTGGTGATTGTGGTGCGGCGGTGGTAGAGCGATGAGGGAGTCTTCGTCCGATGTTTAGTTTTTCAATTTGTGTTTATGAGTTTTTCAAATAGTGTTTCTTCGTCCGATTTTCTATGTTTGTTTGAGTTTTGATTTGTGATTCTTGGTTAATCGGTGGGAAATGTTGATCGATGATTTGTGATTTTTTGTGTTTCTGGCGGCGGTGGTGATGATGGCAGCACTGTGGCATGGCTGTGGTGGTGGAGCAGCGACGGTAGTGGTGGTGGAGCAGCGACGGTAGTGGTGGTGGAGCAGCAATGGTGATGGTGGTGATGCAATGGCGGTGGTGGTGGTGGTGGAGCGGCGGCGGCGTGGTGGTGGCAACTCGATGGTGATGTCGACAACAATGGTGATGGTGGTGGTGGTGAAGAGGAAGTAGAACCCTGGGGTATTTTAGTCTATCTCTTTGTAATTTGAATGCTAGGGGTAGTTTAGTCTTTTTAATTTGGGTCAACATTGGAAATTACTAAGTCAACGCCGTAATAGTGCCAGAAGGTTATATCAGCACTTCTGATGCAAAACATAGGGCTACAATAGTACTTTTCAACTTCACAGGTCATATTAGCACAAACCTCCAAAACATAGGATCATATCAGTATTTTGCCCAAAAAATTATTATACAACATGTAATAGTTATAAAGTATATGACCCGATTCATGCAACCCAAAAATTTTATCTTCATTTATTATAATTTGTACTTAAAACCTTGGTATTTCTATAGCTTATGGAAAGACCGTTTTTCAAGAGATGAACTCTTAAATATTACACCTTTTATATAATATTTGTTATATTTTCACACTCAAACACACATTAGAAAAAATACAAAGACTTGGGTGAGACCATCTCACCCAAGGTTATAGTGAGACCAAGGGTCTCACTATAAATTAAATATTTCTAGGGGCATTGAGGCAATACTATATAATATATATTAGGAATTTTTTCAGTTCTAATTTCATATTTTGGGCGGTTCTTCTCCCCAATGAAACAATACTGAAAACCCTCTCTCTCAAAACCTCTAAAAACTGCTCGCCATAAACTCCGATTCAACCTTCCGAAATCCGTTTAAATTTGTGATTTGAAGTGTCATTGCATCACACTCTTCAATCCAGTTCAATAGAGGTAATATTTTCTGATTTCGCTAGATTTTATGTTTCATATTTGGGGTTTTTTCTTTCTTCTAGTTTTCAGATGTTTTCTATTTGATTCCGCTATATATCTTTGTAAATCCGGCCGTACATTTGTTTTTTTGGCCTTATATTGTGCATTTATGATTTTTGTTTCGGTATTTTGTAGATATGATGAAATCGAAGGAAGGTATTGCTGGTAAAGGTGACCAGGAGTTTGATGATGGTGTACCTACCTCATCCGCTGTTGAATGAAAGTTGTTTTCTACTTTTTTGTATTGTTAGGGTTTTGTGTTCTTTTTCTTTGATTTTTCCTGTTTTATTGTTGATTTGATGTGTTGTTCATTCTTATTGATGATGCTTTGTTTTTTTGTGTTGATGTTGCTTTGTTTGCTGAATTTTCAGATGTTGCTATGTTATATGTTGTGCTTTCGTATGAAACAATGTATAACAAAGTAATTAGGTTGTTCACGTGTTTAGTTTGTATGTTCATGTGTTTAGTTCAGGCTTTGTTGTGGCTCTGTTGTGGTTTAGTTTAGGCTCTGTTTAGTTTGCATATTTTATGTTCGAATTGTCTTTAAGTTAGGTTGTTCATGTGTTTAGTTTGCATGTTCAGGTGTTTAGTTTAGACTTTGTTGTGGTTCAGTTTAGGCTCTGTTTAGTTTGCATGTTTTCTGTTTGCATTGTCTTTTAGTTAGGCTGTTTATGTGTTTAGTTTGCATGTTCATGTGTTTTCTTTTTGCACTACCTTTATGTATATGTATGTACATAGTTATACTTGTCTGTTTACTTTAGGTGTTTATGTTTTTAATTTATGTGTTTATGTGATTACTTTTTTAATGTAGATGATGTAATTAGCTTGAGTAAATCGAGTAGATTGCAGTCCAGATTGGCTGTTAAAGATAGTATGTATATTATTAGTTTGTAAATTTTTTAATTTTAATCTTTATGTTTTTCTTTTAATTGATTGTGTAATTTTTAGGTTCTAAAGCTCCTATTCTTAAAAGGAAAAAAAAGCAGCAGAAAACTACTACCACATGTATTTAAATATGATTGAATTATATTCCAATTTTTTGCTTGTTTTTAATTGATTGCTTTATCTATTGCTAATAATTTCTTTTCTTTTTTTATATATGATATTGTGAAGAGATTGCGAAAAAGTGGTAGTAAATCTGGTGTGGATAAGCCAAATAGAGTTGATGGATCATCTGTTAATGGTTGAAATTTTAATTTTTTGTTTTACTTTTACTGTTTAGTGCTTTACTTTTAGTATTTAAATATTTTATTTTTAATTTGTAGCTGGATGTAATATGACTGGGGTTCAAGATAATCTTGGTAAATTTAATCTATTCTGGTCTCTCTTTGTTTTACTTTGATTTTTTAGTGCTTTACCTTTGGTATTTAAGTATTTTGTTTTGTTATTGTATATGGATGTGATCTGTCTGGGGTTAAGATAACACTGGTAAATTTAATATTTTTTGGTTTTTTTTGTTTACTTTTACTGTTTAGTGCGTTACCTTTGGTAATTATGCATTTGTTTTAATTGTAGATGGATGTGATGTGACCGGGGGTTAAGATAACACTGGTAAATTTAATATATTCTGGTTTCTCTTTGTTTTACTTTTATTGTTTGTTGATTTAGTTTTGTGATTTAAATTTTTTGTTTGTATTTTGTAGTTGTTGGTGAGGCTGAAACTGCTGTTAGTAATTCAGCTTTAACAAATGTTACACAATCAGGTTAGATTAATGCTTTATGATTTAATATATTATGGCTTCTCTTTACTTTTGCTGTTTATTGATTTAGTTTTGTGATTTACAATATTTGTTTGTTATTTGTAGTTGTTGCTAAGGATGAAACTGCTGGTAGTAATCCTCAACTTCCTGCTTCAACAAATGTTACACAATCAAGTTAGATTAATGCTTTTATGATTTATCGTCATTTTGTTAGTTTGGGTATGAAACTTATTAGTTGAATCTCTTTTTATGATGCAGTTGGGGAGACGTCTGTGATCATTAGTCCTCCACCTTCAGCAATTATCGAACAAAGTGATTAGTATTCAGAGTTTCAGCTTATTTTCTTTTGAGTTATTAGTTCATATGTATAAATTATTAGTTATGCTATTTAACTCATTAGTTAAGATTGGATAATTAACTTTATAATCTACATCAATTGTTTTTATTATGTAGTTGTGGAGAAACCTGTTCTTATTAGTCCTCCTGCTTCAGCAAATATTGAACATAGTGGTTAGTATTAGGAGTTTTAACTTCTTCTTTTTTGAATTATTGGTTGATATGTATTTATATTTAGTTCTGCTAGTAAACTCACCTGTCTTTGTATTTGCATTAGAGCTTGGAAAGGATTCTGCTGAAAGAAATGTTGATGAGTCTCCTCCAGTACCTATTGAAAGAAATGCTGCAGTTGATGGTACTTTTGAACATATTAGTTATTGTGTATATATAATCACTTTTATATTTATTTAGTATTTGTTAATATTTTAAAAATGTGAAGGTTCTACTTTTGTTGCTGAGAATTCCATAAGTGCTGGGATAAAAGTTGTCATTGAAGGATTGAGATGTGAAACTTCTTCTGGTACTTATCGATTTCTCTACTTCTAATTTGTGTTTTTGATTAAGTATATATATATATTCTATATTCTATTTTTGTGTTGCAGGTTAGAGTAAATGTACAAAGAAAGGGGTTAGGAAGAAGGTTAAAGCTGTTCAAATTACCCTTGTTCCTGAGGATTTTGTTCAAGATGATGATTTTTTTTATTGAGCCCCCTCTAGTGGTGGTTGCAAATGAAAAGGGCAAACAAAATATTTCCGAAGGGAATGGAAAAGAGCCAGCTACGAAGAAGCTGATAGCGAAGAAGGAAGCTGCGAAAAAGTAAGCTGCAAAGGAGCCTGAAGTGAAGGAGCCTGTAGCGAAGAAGTTGGCTGCGAAGGAACCTGGAGTGAAGAAGCACGCTACGAAGAATTCTGTTGAGAAGAAGATTGCTGAGAGAATCTTGTTGGGAAGAATCCCGCTAAGAAGAGCCCTAATGTGAAGAAGCCATCTAGGAAGAGAAATGAGAATGTTGCTGGAGATGGGAGTGGGCCGTCGAACAAATCTTCTGTTGTGGGAAAGCACAAGCGAGAAATTGGAGATGCTGAGGCTGGACATAGAGTTTCTAGACCCATGTTGAAGAGAAATGTTACTGCTCATCGTTTATTAGGGAACACTAATGATGGCACAGAAATGACATGCCGGGTTAAATAAGTTTGTGAAATTGAGCTTACTGATGGTTCTAGGTATGTTATATTACTTTATTTATTTTTGATTTTACTTTATGTGTGTAGACATTCATTTTGAATATTTTAGTTTTAAAGTTTTTGAATAATAAGTTGAATGATTTAGAATTTATAAGTTTAGGTATGTTGTACTTTACCTTTGGTGTATCAGTGTTTTGTTTCACTATACTTTTAATTGTTAATGTGTAGAGTTTCAGTATAAATAGTTCATGTACTTGTTCATTTTATTTATGTGTTTAACTTTTTAGTTTTATTATACAATAAGTTGCTTTTTAAACTTTATTATAATTTGGTTGTGTATTAATTAAATTTTCCATTTTAAATTACTGTATGTTTATTTGATGTTGTTTACCTCTTAGTTTAGGTACTTATGTGCATAGTTTGTTTACTTTTTTTTAAAAAAAATAAATCATCACTAGGACGAGGGTTTATAGGGTTCCCATATATTTTCTATTAATCTCTAATTTGCACAGTGTGTTATTACAACATATGATATGCTAGTAACCCATTAAACTGAAATGCTAGCTAAATATTACAATTCTAATCAAAGGTTTCAGTGGCCTAAGGAGAGATATACACATAGGCCCTAATCGCTACTACAATAGTGAGCAAAAGCCTATGTGGCAATGATAAGGGCATGCGCAAGATAAGTGGTTTCTACCGTGTCGCCATAGTGCAACCCCAATAAATCAACCCAAGGCTACCATCAGAACAAACACATTGAAGTATTGCAACATACGCATACAAAATGACCCATCAACACCTTTAATCAAACACCTAAGGAAATCAAAACAAAATAAATGAAGTTCCCCAACTAAAGATCAAGTCTACCTCCATTTAACCCGTAAAGACCATTACCCCTAATGTAGGAAACTAAGACCCGTCATTTTAATTGCCAAAAATATCTTCCATCAGTGTACTGGAATTATTTATAATGCGTAGAACTTTCTCTAACTTGACTCCAAAAGGTATTAGAGACCAACATAAAGATGGCCTAAAACTCTTTATGGCCCAAAGTCTACAAATCTGATTTGCCTCCATAGAAAAAATAGTATCGCCATAAGTTCGTATAATACAACTTTGACTTGGATTTCTCCTGACCTTCTCCTATGGATATCATATCTGAAGTCAATCATATTTGAATGACTTAGGCTGTTGAAAATATACATTGACAGATAAAAATTCCTTCCAACACTTTAAATTTAAAAAAACTTTTAAAATTGCCCATTCTAAAATCTGAAAAGGTGATAAATAAAAATAATGAAATAAATTAAAAGCCTCCCACCTGAAAAGAGAAATTAGAAAGTTGAAAAATAAAATAAAAGTGGAGAATAACCCCTCGTGACTTTGCTATCTCAGGAATATAACTCAGCATTCGGCTGTTAGCTTACCAAAATAGTCGTTCGGGCTGAGTCACTTACCCGAGTTGACTCACAGTTGACTCAATTATGAGTTAAGTTAACCCTTTCCTGAGTTTAGACCGAGTTGGCCACTACCGGATCTGAATTGGCCGACTCAGATCCGAGTAGACTCGATAATACTCGGGGTTGGTAACCTCAGATTTGGAAGCTACTATTAGTTAAAACCGCCGGTGCCACTTGAAGAACGCCGGTCTGGAGCAAATGGCCTGAAGGACTTCCATCGTGTGGAGCGTCCGGGCAAAGAGAGCACCACCAGAGTAATCTCCTTCACCGCGTCCTTGGGAGCACCACCTGAGTACCGCCGCCGCATCCCCGGGAGCACTACTGGAGCACCGCTATTGCGTCCCTAGGAGCACCGCCGCTGCGTGGTGCACCACTGGAGTAAAAATGAAACGCTTAAGGGAGAAAAGCCACTATATTGACCGGCGCTTCCATGTCGACTTACTTGAACAACATTTCAAAATGTCGCCACTTTGACACTGCTTCAAAGGTCACTTTTCTCCCGCATTTAGACACCAACACTTCAACGCCTTTTCAACCCTGATGCTTCACCAGCATTTCAACTCCGGAATTCCATGTTCTTGACTGCCGTTCACTGGATCTAGCCAAATATGTCTGGGTACTGCTAAGAAATGGGGGTAGAGGTGTTGGGGGGTGAGATTGAGAAGGGGGAGTCACTAGAGGATGATGTTTCCTGTGGCGGCGGTCCTCCACAAGTAGGTAAAATTAGGGTTCTAGTGAGAAAGAGGAGAAAAAGGTTTAGAGAAAGAGAGGACTTATGATGACTGGGATTTACTAACTTACTGTATTATATTTGTTTCTAGTATTTTAAAGAAATTTATACCTGGAAGCCAGTACGTAAAGGTCACAGATCTCTACGCTACTCTCAGTGATCAGTAGAAGGCTGATGTTGAAGCAATTGGTTTTGGGAGCCTTTTAAAGCTAAGATTGGAGATTGCACTTCCCGTTGGTATTGTACCTTGGTTGGTTAGTAATTTTAACTCTTCGACATGTGCTCAGCTGGTTAGGGTAGATAGGTACTTTGTTACTACAAATGATGTATTTGATGTCCTATCCTTGCCCTAAAATTCTAGTAGGAAAGTTGAGCAGAAACAAAATTCTGGCATGGAATTGTGGGATATGTATAAATCTAGGTTTGGTAGGGAGACTTCAAAGGATATACCCCTTCACTTGATTTTAAAAAGGATAACTGAACTTAAGGAGGGAGGGGATGAGTTTAAGAGACTTTTTGTCATTTATTGCTCTTTGTATTTGTTATCTCCTATATATACTAGGAAGGTAGATATGAAAATTCTTGAAGCTGTTGAAACTGTTGACGAGATTAAGAATCTCGACTGGTGTATTTTGTGTTAGATCAAATGACTTCAATGATTAGGAGGTATAATAGCAATGATGAATACCAAACCTGTAGTGCTTGTGTCCTTATCCTTCTCATTCAGTATTTGCATAGATTTCCTTTCCGTGGTGTGTTGGAGCTAGCATCCCTTCCTCAAGTCCATCATTGGACTGGTGCGAAGTTGAGGGAGAGAGTGATGCTGTTGGAAATCGGAGGAGGTTATGACAGGACAATCATGGTGAATGATGGCTATCCAATCAGCTGTGCTGGAAAAGTGAAAGAGGGTCATTTGGCTCAGCCTGAAATTGGAGTTGTTTCATTTCAAAATGAAGTTGTAGCTCCAGTTTCTTCGAAAGGGAAGGAAAATGTGGCTGATGATGTCCCTGAAGATGATCATGTGCTGACTTTCAAAATCCCACACGAAATTATAACCAACTCCAGGATTAAAATTCTTGCCAAGAATGCAAGCGTTTAGAATTTTACCTTTTGTATTTGCTGTGTTAGTTCTGGTTTTTAAGGTGTTTCTCTATGTGTTTCAACATTTAGTTTAAATTTTTATGTGCTAGTTTAGGTGTTTAGTTTTATTATTTTTTATATTGTTGACTTGTATTATAGTTAGTTCATGTGCTTAATCTTTATGTTTAGGTGTTTAATAGTTTTGTTCAGTTTATATATGACTGTCTATGGTTAATTTGATTATGATTTCATTGGGTATTTAATTTGTTTGTTTAGGTGTTCCATTGTTTAGTTTTCAATATAAAATCATTGAGGCCCTCATGATCGTGAAGCGTAACTTTGAAGTTGTTACCGCTATATGTATGAGAGGTTAAAGAAGTTGACAAGTGATGTTGTGGATGAAGCATCACAAAACTTGCCACCAAGTGTTAGGACTAGTGCAGAAACTCGGACTCAGCAAGATAACTTTGATGATTCACCATTGGAATGAAATAACAAGTTAATTGCTATGGTTGATGAAGCTTGCAACCAATGGAGGAGAAGGACACGGTACCAGCCTCAGAACCAGCCTATCCCAACTTTTAACTTGTTTCAAGATGGTGAATTGGATGGCCTAGGAAGAACGTCCATAAATATGCAATCCCCAAACAAAGGAATTTAAGATGTTAGTAGGGACTAGTTTATTTGAATGATGTGATTTGAATTTGTTATGGTGTGATTTGAGTATTTGAATTTGTTGAATTGAAGTGATGAATGATTCTGAATGGTCAATTTGCTAGGTTTTTGGATTAGTTTTGTCATTGCTGGATTGAAACTTGTAATTTTATAAAAATGATTCCAGTATCAATTTAGTTTTGAAGTTTATCTTTTTAGTTCCATTGTTAATAGATTTAGTTTTCTATTATAGTTTAACAGTTTGTCTAATAATGATATTTTGGATGTTAAAATTTTGCTTTACCAAATTTGCTATCTTTTCTGATTATTACTTAATGTATTGTTCTGTTTATAACCATGTGTCCTTTAGGTATATTGTTCGTTTATTTAGGTATGTAGTTTGGTTTAAAAATTAGATATTTTCTAACCATGTATTGTTGTTTACTTTTCGACCCTCAAATTTTCATTTACTTTTTCTAACATTAGTTCATGTATATTTTCATTTAGCTCATTTATTAGAGTCATTAGTTTCAAACACAGTTTGTTTGGTTGAATATATTTCTATTTATTTAAACTGCACTCGTTAGTTTAGCTGTTTTAAGCATTTGAAGGGAAATTTAAATGATTTGTTCTTGAATTTAAGAAAATATTACAGAATGATAACATAAATATAGTGTCAAATTGAATCTCATAGGTCTAGTCTTGTTGCTTTGGTGTCTTAGTACCAAACTCCTCTGTCTTTGGTTTCTTTCTGTGCTTCCATCCTTCAATTCTCTTGCTTCTTCCTTTTTGTCTTTAATAGATATGGATCTTGGATTGTTGGCGGTTTAGTGATAGAAGATTCTGCTACGCTGCTTGAATTTTAACGTTCTTTTGTACTTTTTGAGACAAGAATTTCCTCTAACTTTTCATTGTCTTTTTTGAAGCTTTCTTCAAGAATTTTACGGGTTTCTATGTCACCTTCACATTTTAGGACTAGATTGTAGTAGTTTCTCACCATTTGGTGTCATAATGGAACTTTGTCTTTGATTTTGTCCACTTCTTGATTTTTTATGCTGCTTTCAATTTGTTCTGTACTTGCCTTTTAGCAAGATTTTTCCATCGCTTTAGAATGTATTGTGATGCTATCTCACTGATTGAGTTGATGTACAATATTTGGATACAGTGAAATCAAAGCATTCCTTGCATAAAAAGATAACCATGCATATATATTAGTTAATAAGATAAACATAAGAACTACAGCTCTAAAGAATATAATGTCCTTCATTTTTAAGTTAAATATGCAAATGAAGAACTAATGACATATATATAAGATGTAATATCAGAAACTTGCTATGAAACTGCTTACAAAAAGGTGAACGTGTGAACAAAGAGGTAATGATCCAAATAGAAGAACTAAAGATATTAACATTAAAGGTGACATGTATATTGCATTTCGTCAGTATATACCTGTTTCTTCAAAATTTTTGCAAGAGCAGTTTACTTCCACCATTCCACTTTGTTGTGTGAAGGTGGAAATTTCAACTTTTATATCATCTTCTTCTGGACTTACCTCTTACTTTGTTGCCGATCCCAGGGAGAAAACTCTAGATGATTTGGTTTTTTGTGCAATCTTGTATTCCTTCTCAAATTTGTAGTACATTGACAATGTGTACTATTGAGGTACATGTTTGAGTAGTTTTGATCCACGTATAGCTGACTTTGGCACTGATTTTGAGCATTGATTTTCCTTTGCTATTTCCTTTGCTCTCCAGCGATCAATAGTCTCATTGAAGATGGTTAAGAACCTGCTAAGTGTGGTCATTTTTCTTGCATTGAATGACAAAGCTTTGTTTGTGCTCTCACTTCGTTGTGATGAAAGAGTTCTTGCCGAGAAAATGTCTTTGTTCATTGCAGGGCACCACTTCTCTCTAATAGAATAAAGCCTCTTGAACCATTCCTTTTCTTCAAGATGAAAATTCTTGATCATATTGTTCTATGCCATTTCAAATTCATCTTCTTATTTACAGTATTTCAAACAATGCTCAAATGCTTCCTTGAAGGGACCATCCTTTTTTAATTCACCAAAATGACTGATGGCATTCTGTCTTATGTGCTATAGGCACAACTTATGCCTCATGTTTGTGAAAACATGTAAAATTTCATGAATAATTTTATTCAGAACAAGTTCATATATAAACATATGATCTAAAAAAAATTAAACGCAAACTAAAGACATAAACATGAAATACAATTGTTCATGATTTTTCCCCAATAATCAAGTTTTTTTTGAGAAAGATTACTGAAATTATATATTAGATGTTCTGAACAAATACAAGGACTAACGAACCAAACACTAAAGGTGAGTACATAAGCATATCAACTCAAAATAGTCCAGATCAATCAATTTTCAGAATGGTCACCTTTTCAATTACTTTGGCCATGGCTGGATCTTGGTCTGTAAATATTGTTACTGGCTCTTTACCACCCATTAATTTTCTGAAAATATCAAGAAGCCATTTGAAAGTTGAACCTTTTTCGTAGGCAATGAAAGCACATCCAAACATAACTATATTATCGTGGTTGTTCATTCGGACTATTAGAGCACAAATCAAGTTGTATTTGTTGGTCCTGTATGTTTCCGAATCAGTTAACAAAGTTAGATCATGTTACTTCATGTGCTAATGCAATTACACCATTTAATTAATATGTTACTTTGTACGTTTCAGGAAATTTAAAATATCTAATTTTTCTCAACAAAATACATATAGGTCAATTTTAGACCTTGGTGAATTATGAAGCAGAATTATATCACTTTTATTCATGTTTCATGCTGTTACATCGTGTGTTTAATAAATTACACTATACGTTTTAACAAATTTAAAATAGCCAAATTTTCTCAAAGAAATGTAATATTTTACTTCATTTGTTCATGAAGTTACATCGTGTGTATAACATACTACTTTATGTGTTCATGTCGTTAGTTCATGCGTTTAAATGTATTTTACGAAATCTAAACCATACATGTATGTTGTGTCAAATATCATTAGATCACAGTAGAGAGAGAGTAGTCTTCCTTCATCATTGAGTCCCTCCAAAACAATGTTGTTACCCTACCATTATCATCCAATTTAACTCCTAAGAAGAAATTCCTCTTCGGTACTCTTCTGTGAGAGTCTTTTAATTACTTGTTGAGCATCGCCTCCTTCAATCTCCTTTATGCGCAACCTGTTCACATAGTTTAGATGATCCTTAATCGTGTATCCTAGATTCTGAATACCACTAGCTTCAAAAACCATAAACTTGAATCCATGGCTAGGTTTTAATCCCACACCTTCTATTCCTTCTATAACTTTCCCCTTTTCCTTGGCAATTCTCCTTTCACTTCCGCAAATACTGCCGATCGACTCGAGTGAAAGGATGATTGTGAGACGTCACATGATGCAAAACTTCATAGGCTCCATCGATAAATTTAACTCGAATTCCAGCTTTGTATCCTGTTCTCGTAACCACATTTTCCTTGTTTTTCTTATTTTCTTCTCAGAGCCCTCTTCATAATATTTTTATTGGAAGGTGTGTCAAGTGTTTCATTTTTCACTTTTGTGTTTCCTTGATTCGAGCAGACAAAATACTTCTCTAGGATGGTTTCATCTTTTTTACTTCTTTGTGTTGGACATCGCACCCCAATTCCCAATGCACTTGACTATTTTTGGTATAAATCATGAAACTATGATAGTGTTTTTGCTCTCAAACCTTTGAAGCAATCTGTGACATCAACTTTCGATAGGTCGGTTAAATTGGTGACAGAATCTGGTCCTGCAAAATTGTATCCTTTCAGTAACTCATTACATCAACTATTATATTGATTTGTTTGTGTATTTTGCAACTTAGTTCGACTTTCATAAACAATTTTTCAGTCACTGATAAATTTGTACAAAGAGATACAATATCAAAAATATTTTGATAACAAATTCTACTAATTAAATTTCAGATATTAATCACAATAGATTATATAACTATTGAGTTACATCATGTATTTAATTAACATATTACTTGCTTTGATAAAGTAAATTTGAAAACATAAAAATAGTCTAACAAAATGCATGTAACTGAATTCTTGACGAATCATCTTACAAAGTTAAATGTTTTTACTTCATTTGTTCATGAAGTTACATCATTTATTTACTATGTTACTTCAAACATTTGAAGAAAATTAAAAACATCTACATTTTCCCAACAAATTGCATATAGCCAAATTTCAGACCTTGGGGAATTGTCCATCAGAATATTATCACGTTACTTCATGTGTTCATGCAGTTACATCTAGTGTTCATCATATTGCCTCATATGTTTCAGAAAATTATAAAACACCTACATTTTCCCAACAAATTGCATACAACCAAATTTTAGACCTGGGGGAATTGTCTATCAAAATATTATCACGTTACTTCACGTGTTCATGCAGTTACATCCAATGTTCATCATATTACCTCATATGTTTCAAAAAATTATAAAACACCTACATTTTTCCAACAAATTGCATATAACCAAATTTCAGACCTTGGGGAATTGTCCATCAGAATATTATCACGTTACTTCATGTGTTCATGTAGTTACATCTAGTGTTCATCATATTTTCTCATATGTTTCAGAAAATTTAAAAAAAATACCTACATTTTCATCCCAGCAAATTGCATATAGACAAATTTTAGACCTTGGAGAATTGTCCATCAGAATAATATCACGTTACTTCATGTGTTCATGCAGTTATATCCAGTGTTCATCATATTACTTCATATGTTTCAGAATATTAAAAAACACCTACATTTTCTTGACAACATGCATATAACTAAATTCCAGATCTGGAAAAAAAAATTCACAATATTAAAACGTTACTTCATGTGTTCATGCAATTACTTCATGCGTTAACTGTATATACAAAATCAAAACCAAACCTGGATGTAAACTTGTTGAGTTTTCAGATTGAACATATTCGTTTCTTTCTCCCTCATACAAAACAATTCCATTGTCTTGAATTGCTTCGTTTTCCATAGTTTATAACAACACCACCTTAGATCGTAGATTTCAACCGTTAATTTCAATAATTTTGGTATTTTGATGAAAACATAGATTTGAAACTGTAAGTTTCATATTACCAGAAGCAATTCCGGCACAAAAATGCATTTTATAGCGCAAACTCGAAGCAATTCCGGCGCATATCCGGTGCAAAAAACATGAGCTAAATCCAATGCAAATTCGAAGCAAATCCGATGCAGATCTAAAAACCTGAGCTCAATCCGTTGATTTCAGAGTATTGATCAGCGATTTGCAATATGAAATCCTGTTTGAACGGATTGAATTTCATAGGGACTCAGATTCTTTGATTTTGGGGATTTTGTTTCCAAAATATGGCAGTTGGCTATGTACCAGATTTTTCTTATGACCCGAATTGATGACCCATTTTTTCAGCCCCTATTTTCTAGTATTTGCAATTTGGTAGCGTTTTTTAGCTCCTCTCCTATTTATTGCAGGTTGGTCTCTGATCTCACCATTTTCTATGGTGAGACGGTCTCACACGAGTTTTTCTCTAGAAAAAAAGTGGGCTATTAAGAAATCCTCGGCAAGTAGAATAGTGGAGTTAAAACTGGATTCAGGAGCATGGATATCTTCCACAGATGAGATACATCAGGAATGTTAAGGCTTTAAAGGCAGAATGAATATATTGATACATAGAAAAATATGCCGGATTTCAGTTCATTTCAGCAATAACTACTGGATTTGATCCTTATCAGGTTGTCTGAACAACAAAAGCTGGTATAACAAAAACCTTTATCAGAACACAAGAGCTATGGAATGCAATACAAAATATGAAATCATGGCCAGCTCCATGTTTGGATGGCTTTTCCCCAGGATTTTATCTCAAGTATTGGAGTTTGGAAGTACATTAAGGCCCCCTTGCTCAAATGCATTCAAGGTTTGTATCATGGACAACTCATGAACAAAGACTGGACTCGCACTCTAATTGTTTTCATCCCTAAAATCAGAAATCCAATCTTTGTAAGGGATTTTAGACCTATAAATCTCTGCAATACTAATTATAAGATCTTTGCAAAGATGGTACAGGTAAGACTAAAAAAAGCTACACAGGGCCTCATTTCAGAGAACCAACATGGGTTTGTTCCTGCTCGAACAAATTGGGGAAAGTGCACTCTTGGCACATGAGCTTATTCATCCCATGCAAAAAAGGAAATCAGGGAACAAGTCAATGTCAATTATAAAGTGGGACATGAACAAAACATATGAGAGGGTATCTTGGAGCTTCTTGGATTTCCCAGAAAACTGGAGACATATGATATCACGGTGTGTGTCAACTGTATCCTATCACATTTCTGTTAACGGAAGAGTTTCTGAGCCTTTTTATCCAAGTAAGGGAATAAGACAGGGCTGCCCCTTATCTCCCTATCTTTTCATTCCGTGCCAACAAGCTTTTTCAGCTGCTTTAGATGCTCCGCAACAGAATGGACCGAGAAATGGAGCGGCAATTTCCTTACAAGGTGAAAGAGTTTCTCATTTGGTATATGCAGATTGTTAGACTAAATCAGACTCCTGATTAGATTATGATTTATTCTGATTAGAGTTCTTTCCTTATTATACCTCTATTGTACTCTCTATATATTCAGATATCAATAATACAATTAATTACGGCAAATCATTCTATCATGGTATCAGAGCAAGTTCTGATCCTACGCCCTAAATTTTAATTTACTGTTCAGCACCTCCCTTTTTCCGGCGGAAGTTCCCGGCCAAAATTCCGGCGGAAGTTCCTAGCCAAAATTCCGGCAGAAGTTCCCGGCCAAATTCCGGCCCCAAATTCAGCGTCGTCGTCGTCCAGAGTCAAGCGGCGAAGCCATTCTTCACGGCGAGCGGCGAAGCCATTCTTCACGGCGAGCGGCGAAGCCATTCTTCACGGCGAGCGGCGAAGCCATTCTTCACGGCGATCAGCGAAGCCATTCTTCACGGCGATCAGCAAAGCCATTCTTCACGGCGATCGTCGAAGCTCTTCTCTCCAACGGCGAGCTCATGCTTCCAGTGACGAGTCTCGTGCTTCTAGCGGCGAGCTTCAGCGGTGATTTTCCGGCTGCGATTTTTCCGACGGCGTGATCCACGCGCCCGCGTGAAGGTCACGCACGTGAAGTCACGCGCGAAGGAGATTCCAGTTTTTCGTCATTCCAGCGCGTGAAGTCACGTGCGACTCGACTCGCGAAACTTTCGGATTTCTCGTGTCATTCATTTTATCGCGAGTTAATGCTATTTATCGCGAGTTAATGCTGTTTATCGCGAGTTAATGTTGTTTATTGCGAGTTGATGCTGCTTATCGCGAGTTGAGGTCCTTTATCACGAGTTTTTCATATTCTAATCAGCACCCAGTCAATTTCTGTGCAATTCTTGGGCTTTTGCTATGGTTTATTTGGGTTCTACATCTCGGGAAGATTGCTCCACTAATTGGGTTGCAGACAAGTTATTGTTTCAGGCCAGTTTGAATGGTCCCAACCGTCATTCTTCGTCGAATCAGTGGATCGTTGATTCAGGTGCTACATCTCATATCACTTCTCACACCAGTCATCTTGATCAGGTACAACGTTATCGTGGTTCTGATTCTATTCTTGTTGGAAATGGTGAATCATTATCTATTTCTCACATCGGCCAATGTCATTTATCTGGTTTCTCTGTTAATGATGTCCTTGTGGTACCTAAGATTACTAGAAGTTTATTGTTCATTAGTAAGCTTACTCGTGATCTACCTGTTCGTGTTATATTTGATGCCGATGCATTTTCCATTGAGCACAAGATTACAGGGACGATAATTGGTAAAGGCTGTCATAGGTCTGGTCTTTATTTTCTTGAGACTGGTGATTCCAGTTTTTTAGGCGAACTACGCTCTACAAAGCTTCATGCTTCTTTTGAGCAGTGGCACTCTCGCCTCGGTCATGTGTCTCATGATATTGTTCAGTTATTGAATCGACGAGGTCTTATTTCTGTCACTTCTGCTATGCCTGCATCTGTCAGTTGCTCTCCTTGTCAGATGGCCAAGAGTAGCTGCTTGCCCTTTTCCACTAGTGACAAGCGCGCTACTGGTTTATTGGATAAAGTACATTGTGATTTGTGGGAACCAGCTCCTGTTTTATCTGTCGGTGGTTTCTCTTATTATGCCATTTTCATTGATGATTTATCGCGATTCACATGGTTTCTTCCAATGCGGCATAAGTCGGATTTCTATTGACACTTTTATCCAGTTTCAGAAATTCGTTGAGAATCATTTTTCTGCTAGGGTTAAAATTTTTCAGACCGATGGTGGCACCGAGTTTACTAATCACCGACTTCAGGCTCATCTCATATCATGTATTCATCATCAGATGTCCTCGCCTTATACACCTGCTCAGATAGGCCGGGCCGAGCGGAAACATCGTCACATCACAGAGACTGGTCTTGCCATGCTTTTTCACTCTTCTGTGCCGCACTGTTATTGGGTGGAAGCTTTCTCCTCTGCGGTTTACATTATTAACCGTCTGCCTAGTTCAGTTATGAGTGGCAAATCACCTTTTGAGGTTGCTTTTGGTCATGTGCCTGACTATACCCTCTTTCACCCGTTTGGTTGCCGTGCATTTCCATGTCTGCGTGCCACTGCTACTGATAAGTTTGCACCCTGATCCATTCCCTGTGTTTTTATTGGCTATATCCCTCGTCACAAGGGCTTCCAGTGTCTCGACCAGACTTCTGGGCGCATCTATATCTCTCGCCACGTTCGTTTTGATGAAACTTTCTTCCCTTATGTCTCATCTTCCACGGACAGTCGTTCGATTTTAGATCTGGAGATTTCATCATTTTTTTATAGAACTGTTACTTCATCGATTGGGGCCATCACGCCTGTGTCTGTGCCTGTTCCAGCTGCCCCTCCTTCACCACCATCTTCCATCTGGACGGCCGACCTGGACCCGGCTCCTAGCCAAACGCCCACCATATCTCAGCCGCTGGCTAGCACTCCTCAGCCACCGTCTCAGCCACCGGCCACCACGTCTCAGCCAGTATCAGATATTCTTTCTCCGGGGACTTTCGACGGCCACTCTCCGGTCAGCACAGCTCGATCTTCCTCCGTGTCATCAGCTGGTTCGACTCCTCTAGATTCGCCGCCTCAGCTTCGTACTCATCGGATGGCCACTCGGTCTTCTACTGGTGCCATTCAGCGGCGGGAGTATTCAGATATTATTGCTCATGGTCTCACTGCTGCACTCCTCTCTCAGACAGAGCCCACTGATTATCGCACTGCCCTTCAGGATCCAGCCTGGGTTTCAGCCATGGATGATGAGATGGATGCTCTCCGTGGTCAGTACACTTGGGATTTGGTGCCTCGACCTTCGAATGTCAACATTGTTGGCTCCAAATGGGTCTATAGGCTCAAGTATCGACCATATGACACTATTGAGCGTCACAAAGCTAGACTTGTGGCGTAGGATTTCTCGCAGATTCTGGGTTTTGATTTTGACCACACTTTCAGTCCTGTGGTCAAAGCTTCCACTGTTAGGACGGTTCTTGCCATAGCCACCATGCGTTCCACTTCATCAGTTGGATGTCAAGAACGCTTTCCTTAATGGTGTTCTTGATGTTCCTGTCTACATGAAGCAGCCCGTTGGTTATCAGGATTCTGTCCATCCAGACTATATTTGTCGTTTGAAAAAGGCCATTTATGGTCTTAAGCAGGCTCCCCGGGCTTGGTTCCAGCGTTTCAGCAGTTATCTGACACAGCTTGGTTTTCGGTGCAGCTCAGCTGATACTTCTTTGTTTGTCCTTTCGAGAGGGTCGTTGTTACTGTACCTACTTGTGTATGTGGACGATATCATTCTTACAGGCAATGACTCGACTCTTCTTCGCCAGTTCATTGATCGGACACACAGAGAGTTTGCGATCAAGGATCTCGGTGCTTTTCATTACTTTCTTGGTCTTGAAGTTTCGCCTACCTCCTCAGGATTACTGCTTGGCCAAGCAAAGTATGCTCGGGATATTTTGAATCGGGCCGGTATGTCTGACGCGGCACCTGTTTCTACTCCATTTGTTGTTGGTTCTCAGCTTCACAGATCTACCAGTCCTCCATTTTGGGATCCTACACTTTATCGTTCTCTTGTTGGTGTTCTCCAGTATCTCACCATCTCTCGCCCGGATTTGGCATTCTCGGTCAACACGGTGAGTCAGTATCTTTAGGATCCCAGAGATGACCATTTTGCTGTTGTGACTCGGATTTTGCGGTATGTTCGTGGCACTCTTCATTTTGGTCTCCGGTTTTGTTCTGCTTGTACTCCTGATGTGCTAGGATACTCTGATGCTGATTGGGCTCGCTGTCTGGAGACTCGTCGGTTTACTTATGGTTATGCGGTTTTTCTTGGTGGGAATCTGGTTTCTTGGAGTGCCAAGAAACAACCCACTGCCTCGCTGAATACCGTGCTCTCGCCAACACTGCCTCGGAAGTGGTTTGGCTCACTCATTTGCTTCGTGATCTTCGGGTTCCACTTTCTGGTTCTCCACTGTTGTTATGTGACAATCGTAGTGCTATCTTCCTGGCTCATAATCCAATGGCGCACAAGCGGGCGAAGCACATCGACATCGACTACCATTTTGTTCGTGAGTTGGTGACATCCGGAAAACTGCACGTTGCTCATGTTCCGACTTCTCTTCAGATTGCAGACATTTTCACCAAGGGGCTCTCCCGTCCGCTGTTCGAGTTCTTCAGGTCCAAGCTGTGCGTCGGCGAGCATCTGACGCTTCGCTTGAGGGAGGGTGTTAGACTAAATCAGACTCCTGATTAGATTATGATTTATTCTGATTAGAGTTATTTCCTTATTATACCTCTATTGTACTCTCTATATATTCAGATATCAATAATACAATTAATTACGGCAAATCATTCTATCACAGATGACTGCATTGTTTTTATGGAAAACTCTGAGGCAAATAAGGTATCTGGCTCAACAAATTGACTCATTTGCTAAGCATTCCAGGCAGCGCATAAGTTTGAGAAATCATCTTTCATGTTCACTCCTAACACTCAGTCTTGGTGGAAAACTTGGGCAAAGTATGGTCTATACATTCGCAGAGAGGGTCTCCAGATAAATATTTGGGTTTACCACCAGGGAGAAAGAAGTTATTATTTAAAAATATCATTTCTAAGATGAACGAGAGATTAGTTAAATGGAGAGTTATTATTACAGACAGTTGCTAATTATACTATATCAATTTATAGACTTCCCAAGTTAATCTGCGATAAGTTTGACAATATTGTAAGAACATTCATCTGGAAAGGAAGCTTTGTGGCTCAAGTAATTCATTGGAAACTGGGATAAGCTCTGTAAGTCAAAGCGTCAAGGAGGAATGGAATTAAAACGTACCAGTCTTATGAACCAGTCTCTACTGGCGAAGCATGCCTGGAAAATTCTGTCTGCTCAAAATTCCATGTTTGCTATAATGGAATTCAGCTCAAGCTATCCAGCTCAACTCAGGATCAACTCGGGATCAGAAGTTCAGCTCAAGTTGTACATTCCTTGGTTTTTCAGTTAGCCGATAGTTAGCTGTTATTGTTAGTTAGCTGAGCAATTATAACATAGATTAGCTGTGTAAATCATATACATAAGGTGACCGATTTTCTTCATTTCGGAAATACATCAATCAGATATTTTCTTTCCCCAGATATTTTTGTAAACTTCCTTTATAGTTTCAATTTCTCCAGCTTTCAGTTTTACATGTATTCCACATGGTATCAGAGCATCGGGTTCTCAAATCCTGATTGCGATTCTGTTTTTCCATCCGATTCATCTTCATAATTTTCTTCTCTGATTCATCTATGGCAAGTTCAACTTCAAGGAATGATGAAAACACTCATAATAACACAGAGTAGGTATACCGTAGGTTAGGGGTGTTCATGATCCGGTCCAAACAGGTAAAATGGACCGGAATGTAAGGACTGGAATTGTATAAATGAAGTTCCGGCCAGTCCTCGGTGCTTACTTTTTTTTTTAGATTCCAGGTTTCAGTCTAGTCCCGTCTATAACCAGATTTTTTGCCCCGGACCGGATGGACCGGTACTTTACTTCTATATATGTTTTTAAAATATTAATGAAATAGTTTAGCATCTAGTTTAGATTTATTCGTGACAACTAGTATTATTCTATTATTTGAGGTGAATTTTTCTAATAACTTCTATTTTACTATGTTTTAAAGGAAAAAAGAGTGATTTTTTTTTCGATAGCAAAATTTATGTTAAAAGAATAAACTATACTAAAATCCAGCCCGGACCAGTCCAAGACCGGAATTATTCCGGTTCGGTCCTGATCCAAAATACCCACTTACCGGTCCGATCTTCGGTCCAAGGTTTTTGGTGATTTTGGTTCCGATCCGGGCTTGGACCGACGAACACCCCTACCGTGGATAATGAAGGTTTTGGACCTGAAGATCCTTTGTTTATGAGTCACGGAAATCATTCAAATTCAAACATGATGATTGTCATTGATCAGCTCAAGGAAAGGAATTGTTTTACATGGAGCAAGGCTATGGTGTCAGCTTTGGGATCGAGGGACAAACTATGCTTTCTGACTGGAGAATATGATGTTCCAGATGCAGATTCTCCAGTTTACAAGCAACAAAAGAAGGTAAACTACATTCTAGTCTTCTGGATTATGACTGCAATATGTCTAAGGATATAGCTAGGAGTTTTGAATTTGTTGATAATGCTGAAACACTATGGGAAGAGATCAGAGAGATATTTTTAATGAGTAATGGACCTTTGTTGTATCAACTGAGAAGATATATTGCTGAAATAAGGCAAGGTAAGAAAATTGTGAATCAATATTATTCTGACATCAAGAGTTTGTGGAGTGAGTTGATTCTTATGAGGCATCGGAGAAAATGTTTGTGTCTTAGAGATTAATGTAGATGTGGATATGAAGAAGTTGTAGCTCATGATGAAAATGAGGATAAAGTACATCGGTTTTTGGTTGGACTGAATGAATATTTTGAGGCTATCCGGAATCAGGTGCTGGTGATGGAGCCTACACCTGTTAGCAAAATTTGTGCCTTAACGGCAAAGGCTGAAAGTCAGAAGATGACTATTAACAATTGTGTTGTATCTGCTGAGAAATCATTAATGTTTGTAAGAGCTCAACCTGAGCAGGTGAATCATAACTGAGAAGGTTATGTTGCCAGGGGATCAACTTCAAGAAGAAGGATGACTAATCCAAGAAACTGATGAAGTGTGATCATTGCCATAAAACTTGTCACATCAAGGAGTTTTGTTTCAAAATTCATGGGTACCCTTATTGGTGTGCCAAGAAAAAGTTTGCATATAATGTTGTTGTTACTGATGAAGAAACATTGCATTTGATGTCTCATACCTGAAATCGGGATCAAATATGCAAGCTCTGTTTGCCACTTTTGTTTAGATGTTGGAAATGAACAAAGCTCAGAATCTGAGCCAACAGTGAGGTTATCAACATGGCTAAGTTCTCAGATTTCTCAGGTAGTTCTTACATTCAACAGTGAGGATCTCGTCTAGCCGAACGACGACATCCCACGGCTGCCAAAATACATCCGGTCACACTAGCATGAAGGAGCGTACTTGTTGATTCTCCAGCCAAAAAAGGACGCGGAGAAAGAAAGAAAAGTAGAAATAAAAGGGTTTGGGTTGGGGGATTAAAGATATTTTCATTTAAATTTTTTTTTTTGTTTTTAAGAAGGATAAATTAGTCTTTTCATTAGAAATCGGTCTCAAACGGCCAGAAAATGTTATATTTACACATAAACTAACTATTTAGGGGTTATATTTTCACTTTCGAATATCACATGGTTATATGTGTACTTTCGTGAATTACATAGGGTTTTATGTGCACTTCGGCTCTTATTAAAAAGTGGTCTGAAAATTCCAAATAGCTCAAGAACATTACCATTTTTATTTATTTATTCACTATATATTTTTTAAAGTTTTATTCAGATTGAAATTTAGTTTTACCTAATTGATTCAATTGTGTTCCAATATAACCTAATTAACCAAGTACGTAATAAATTAAAAACATAAAGACACACGACTTGGTTACGCTATTTGGTGAAATTCACCTACATCTGCTGGGCTTGACCAAGTTCAGAATGAATCCACTAATAAGAAAGATAGTACAAGCTACAAAGTGCGTAATACAAGATACTTATATGTTCTAACTAAACACGTGAATTCTACATGCTCCCCTAGTTGCCGATCCGCCTTGATCAGACTCCCCTGACCTCGAAACTTGTCAACGCTGGATCTCCTCCTCCCGAAGAATTAAGGCTTACGTTCTGATCTTTATATCAAAAGGTTTTGATCATGTTGGAACACAATTGTAAAGCTCTCGACTACTTCTGAATATCAAAACCCCAAGTGTAGATTTTCTCAAATAAATTTGTAAGTAGCTTAGCTAGAATGTCCACAATATATAGCTCGGTCGCACATCTTCTGTTACTTGTGCGAATGGAATTCTATCTCCACAAAATGTTATGATTACAATCAAAGCCCTTGGAGATAGGAATTACCAAATCTAATCCCTTTAAGTAATGAACTAGAATATCTCGTCATGAGTCATACCAGAGTCGAAACCCATATCAATTCTAATTCCACAAATATAATCTACTCCCACAAATATAGAAATTGATATATTCTCCAAATTAAATCATCTTGGACGATATGTATACTTCTCAGATTTTATCTTCAACCATTCCTTATATCACCAAAATTTCTTCTTTGATGTTACAACACAATGCTTCCTTATTTGCATAATTTCCACAACTTGCCAATTAACAAATATGGATTTTACAATCTCCCCCTTTGGCATTTTGTGAACCCATCAACCTTTTGGACTTTCAACGCAACAACTATGCAAATACGGACATCATAAACCAGTATGTATGTTGGAACATGAGCTAAAAAAGAATTTAGCTCCCCCTAAATACCACAGCTCCAAATCATCTGGACCTTAAAATCTATGTTGGAACATTAAACTCACAATCAGTACTTAACTTCTCAGAAAACAATGTTGGAACATAGAACAAACAAAGACATATAAGTGCTGGAAATCCGAGACTTAATAAATATCAAACACCAGAATATCCATCATGCACATAACTTCCAATTGGGCCCAAAATGATATAGACCAGAAATCTAAAAATCCAAAATTAAAAAAAATCCAAAAGTACTACCCACTGGGCTATAAAACATGCAAAAACATCCATAATCATTCAGAATATCTAGAAAAATAATGAGATCAGGGATCTTCTGCAGCCGACTCCTCCTGCGCATCTTCATCTGCATCCATCCTGGTCAATTCCGCTTCAAGTGCAGCAATCTGGACCCGCAGAGCTGCAATTTTTGCTTTCAAATTCAACTTCTTTGCCTCCTTAGCTTTCTTTGCTGTTGTTTTGGATGAATTACCAGTTTCATAAGATGTCTATGGGAGATTATCAATCTTCCTTATGGAGAAGGTCCTTGAATTTTCCTTAACAATCTTAGGAACTATGATCTCATCATAACTCTTGGTCTTCACCTTCCCAGATCTATTAAGTGCAGGGATCACACAAGGATGTGGCATAGAGTTCTTCTCTCTGGATGACACAACCTGAAACACTATGTTCTCTTGAATAATTCTACCCAAATTCACTAGAATCTCCTTACCTATGCAGTAAAGCAACTTGGCCATCTCCCGGGTTAGAGCTGAGGTGTTTGTAGAAGGGATCAACCAGTTTATGGCTATCTGGGACAAACAAATATACCTGATGGTCAAGTCTCACATAACAGCATTACCCTATCAGACCAGGTAGACACCATCCCTCCAGAGATCTCATGAATAATATAATAATTAGTTAGCTCCAGATCTTCTGCATATGGACCAACAAACTCAGGAGTAGGCAGTCCAAGAATCTCATTAACCTTTTCAGCTAAAAAAACAATCACTTTGCCACGCACATAAGTTCATCCAAACCACTCAGACTCTACATCCAAGTTCTCTGGCATTACATTTGTATTTAACTCCTGAACCAACTCCTTGTTGCACTTCTTGTAAATCGTGGCAGCAGCAGAGAAACCCAAGTGCTCAAGAAAGGCTGTAAAACCACTTATGTTTCCAAATCCAGTGGCTTCTCAGTGATGATATTCCTTTCATTGAGAGGTTCCCATCTTTCTTAACACCTGGTATCGTATAATTCTTCATTCAGTGCAGCCCTGACAGATGGAGCTCTCCTTGAACTATGGCCAATCTCCTTCTTCAATATTTTCTTTTTCTTCTCTGGTTGAACAATCCTTGACTCAGTTTTTGTAGCCTTCCTTTTGGATCTCTTAGTCAAACTCATCCAACACCTCATCACTGGTGTAAATCAAATCTTCATAAGGCACTTCTTTGGTTGGAACATCAGTTCCACCCTCACCATTAGTTTCAGTGTGTTCCTATCTTGGAACATCACCCTTATCCTTTGTATCTTCCATCTCTACATGACCTGATGTTGGAACATCCTCAAGGCCAAGCTATTCAATCTAAGCTTCTCCTTCCACAGCATCCAGCTGATCTGATGTTGGAACATCATCAGTTTCAGCCTCCTCTCCCCTTGTTTCCATAACTGGGGTCAAAATCTGCACAAACTCATCATTGTCATCCTCTTCATTCTCCTGATTTTCTGGGGAATGTTCACCTCCCAGATCATAATCTTCATCTATCTCCATATCATCCTCAACTCTCCCCGCATCTTCATTCTCCATTGGAACATAACTAGCATCACTGGCTTCCAAATCCTCCTCATCAGAGTCAATCTCAATGACAACCGGGGGTAACTCCCTAAGATACTTCAAATTCTCACCCACACTAGCATCATAAATCTGGATAGCCTTGTAACTAGCAGAACTTAGCACACTTAATTCCTCCGGCCACTCATTAATTCTTCTCAGAATAATTTTTCTTGGCCCATAAGCCCTTGTATATACACACATATACAAGGGCTTATTGGCATACCTTCTTTCCTCAATACTCTGTGCATGCTAATTTAGTTAGCCTAGGGTTTCAGTTCTCCATGTATAGAATACCCCCAATAATTCCTTTCAATAGATGACTCAAATCATAACCATTAACCTTCCCAGATATGGATTTATATCCTCTTAAATCTACTCTCTTATTGTGCTTCAAGTAATACTTCAGGCAATCATCTAGAGACTTAAAGGTATTCCCATTCTAGGTAAAAGATTTTTCCCAAAATACCTTGATTTTGACAGGCATAGTTCGGCCTTGCACTGGCTAATCTAGTGGAGGGTTAACTTCTACCCCTAGCTCTAGCACGCCATCCCATGCCTCAAACATGTTGCTTTCTGAAAGATTAATGCTCTGCTCAGAATCTCCAAAGAGCTTCTTGAAGTTCTTGTTGTTTTCCATGATGATTTGTTTTTGAAGAATAGCTGCTGAATGCAAGTTTCAAAGAGTCCTGGAGGTTTACAATCTTTTGGCCGTAGGGCTTTCTGCAAGAAATCCGAGCACATTCCCACAAAATCAAGAAAGATGGTAAGGATACCGGGAGAGGTTGCGGGAAAGAGGTAAAGTGATAAGAATATGGAAGGTTTGAAATTTTAAAAATTTACTTCATTTTTTCTCTAAAGCCGCACCACCTTTTCTCTTTCCAATGCAATAATTATCTTTTTTCAACTACTAGCCGTCAAATCCTTTTACTTCCTCTCTCCTCTCATTGACAGGGTCGGTCCAAACCTTTTTGAGGCCCGGGGCAAAAAAAATTAGGCTTTTTAGATAATGAGTTTTATTTTCGAACTTATTTTGTATTTCAAATTTATTCAGAACATTTTCAATATATAAACCCTCTTTGCCTCCATGGAGAATGAGAAAATTATCCAAAAAGTACCATTTATATTGAGATGGAGGTATCATATATGCTAGATAATAAATTGTATTTTTGTATTTCAAATTTATTCAAAATATTTTCAATATATAAACCCTCTCTGCCTCCGAGTAGAATGAGAAAATTAGCCAGAAAGTACCATTTATATTGAGATGGAGGTACCATATATGTTAGGATGAGAACATAAATTGTACAAAAGTTTTCAAACAACTTCATGATTAGATCGATAATTAATTAGTAAATAAACAAAATTATAATTCTGAATCAACTAATAAAATAATATTAAAAGAACATATATTTTGTTTATATATGTGAACAAATAAAATATAAATTAATCACAAAATCTTCTTAGACTATCTAACCTTAGATGAAGTCATTTTATATTTAATATAACTTATGGAATATTTTGATTTTGATTTTCATTTATTGTAACGACGTTTCAATAATTTTAAAAATCCTTTTAATTTTACCTTAATATATAAATAATTAATCTAAACATAAAGTTCTAAAATTGAGATTTTTTATGATCGGTTTAACCGTTAGAAAGCGTAACCAAAGATGATCTCCATACATATTTGATTATTTAGATATTGAATAAATGAAAATAAAAGAAAAACTAAGCATAATTTTTGTGTTTGAAACATTTATTTACAACTGGGCTCATGTGGTGCAACAGATAAAAGAAAGGTGAGAATGGAACTCGTGTAACAAATAAAAAAGAAAGGGGAAAATTTAACATGCACAACACATAAAGGGAATATATATATATATATATATATATATATATATATATATATATATATATGTGTGTGTGTGTGTGTGTGTGTGTGTGTATATATATATCTAAGGCTTCTGAAATTTTGGGCCCTCCTCAATTTTGGGTCCAGTGCAGTTGCCCTGCCCGCACTGGCCTCAGACTGACTATGTGGATTGATTCGCATTCCATATTCCAACATGCATACACCACTTCCAATTTTCATTCTTTTTCACCTTTTCAATTTTTTTTGTGTTTTTCATTTCTCTGTACACAAAAATAAGAAATAAAAAAATCTACAGCTAAAAGAAAACTTTTCAAAAAATACCTCAAATATGACACACACTTAGGTGATGTCTGGGGAGCTCAAATGTGGTTGAATCCATCGGCTTTGTGAAAATATCAGCAAATTGCTCTGATGTTGGAACATAGGCCACCGTGACTTCTTTTCCCTCCACAAGATCTCGAATAAAATGTTGCCTATTATCAAGTGAGTTTCCTTCAGATTAGATTGAAATATTGCACATACCCCAACAGTGAAGCATATGTCCGGTCGACTGGTTGTAAGGTATAATGGACTCCCAATCATGTTCCTGTACAATTTCTAATCCATTGAAATACCTTTCTCATTTGTAGCCCCCATTTGAGTTCGAACCGATCGAGAATTGCTCAAGCCAACTCAAGATTCATGGCATACTTGCTCTGATTTTATAAACAGGCCATTCTTTTGTTGCTTCACCTAGAGACCTAGAAAATAAGTAAGTTCACCAACCATACTCATCTCGAATTCATCCTGCGTGAGATTTACAAAATTTTGTACCATAGCTAGTGAAGTAGAGCAAAAAACAATGCCATCTACATAGATTTGAACAATCAAAATTTTTGATGACCTATTTAGCACAAATAAAGTGTGATATACCCCCCTCCCCCCGTTGACTATAACCTTTGTTAATAATAAAGTTAGTAAGTCACGCATACCATGCCCTTGGCGCATGTTTCAACCCATATAGTGCCTTTTTGAGCCGATACATATGATGTGGATAGTGAGGATCTTTAAATCCGTTTGGCTGTTCAACATAGACTTCTTCATTCACCACTCTATTCAGAAAATCACTTCTCACGTCCATCTGGTACAATGTTAAAGTTCATAGTACATGAAATAGCAAGTAAAATCCGAATAGATTCTAACCTGACAACTGGTGCAAATGTAACATCAAAATCAACTCCTTCTGCTTGAGTGTTGCGCCACCAGTCTTGCTTTATTTCGAGTAATCTGTCCATCGACATCTGACTTGTTCTTGAAGATCCACTTGGTGCCAATAACATTTACTCCTTTGAGATGGGAGTGAGATACCACACATCATTCCTTTCAAAATGTCCAAGGTCTTCTACCATTGCTAAAATATAGTATTCATCAAGTAGGACTTATTTGTATTTCTTTGGTTCAATCAGTGAAATGAAACATTGCAATCCTACAAGTTCCTTGCAATTGACTCGTGGTAAAGTTTGAGTTCTCTTCATACTTGGTTCTGGTTCAACCTGTGTTGAAACATGGGGTGGAGAACTGGGAGTCGATGTTCCAACATCGATATTGTTAGGGTTAAGATTTTTAGACGGATGTGGTGTTCCAACATTGACTTGCTGGCTCGTCGAGTCATTCTGAGGTATAACATGAACGGGAGCTAGTTCATCGTCTCCTTTTCCTGATACTTGTTTGTCATCTGAATCATCAACAATCACATTAATTGACTCCATGAGAGTATTAGTGTGGAGATTATATGCTCTGTATGCACGATTGTTCGCTGAATAACCCAGAAAGATTCCCCCATCACTGTGGCTATCAAATTTTCCCTATTGGTCTCAATCACTGTGGTAGGGAGGGGGTATTTATTGGTTTTATTGCTTGGTTTTGGATGTTCTTCTTTCTATACTTGGATGTTAGGGATATTTGTTTTCTTTGCTTTGGGATGTTGTCCTTTTGATGTACTTGAATGATGCTAGCTTTGATATTTTTCTTGGCCTTAGCATTTGGAATTTTTTTTGCTACTTTTGATTGGAAACACACGGAAAAAAAAAATATAAAATTTTGAAAAAAAATAAAATGAAAAAGAAACAAAAATAAAAAGAATCCCGCTAAGTTGAAAACCCGAGAGGGGAACTTAGGCAACATTGGGGACCCGGATAGATAAAAAACCCGAAAGGGCGACCTAGGTAAAAATGAGAGGCTAAATGTGCAGAATAAGGTGAGATGTGAGCCAAAAAAACATGATGTGTGGCTAGGATGAAAACCCAAAAGGGTTCCTAGGCAAAATAAGAGAAATAGACAGGAAAGAAAAAAAATGCTACGATTTCACTCATTTTTTGGCATTGGAGTCATAAAATTGTGGTTGCCATATGGATGGATTGGGTAGCTCAACATCTTAAGACCTCTTGGAATTGGGAAATTTAGCGGGGGAAAATGAAGTAAGTTGCGAAATTCTTGATTGTTGATATACTTCGTTCTTAGGATGATATACTGGTATAAGGTGAAGTATATGTTTGGACTTCATGCATGCTTTTGACTTCATTTTGTGCCATTGGATTTGGGATTGTCAATTTGGGACTTAGAAATGTTTTATGGTTATCAATGAATTGATAGTTTGATATGGTTTGGATAGTTTAGGAATGAGGGTTGTGGGTAACTTCTCATTTGATCTTAACTTTGAGATGTGTGATATCGAGAATTTTGTGAGGTATTGATTTGGGGGAATAGTAGTTAGGATGTGGATACGTGAATTCCTTTGTGTGCTTAAATCTTTTCTTACTCGAGGGCGAGTAAGGTTTAAGTGTGTTTGATGTGTCCATTTTATGTGCATATTTTGGCATTTTTCGGGATATCTTTTGTGCTCTTTTGTTACTAAGAGCTAGTGTTTTACCTTGAAATTCTCTTAGGAGAGGTAAGAACAACTTTATGCTCTTTTACCTTTTCTAAGTGAATTTTGTGTGATAAGGAAAGAACATCGAGACTTCAAGACCGAAGGCCATTGAAGATCATCTTTTGAAGACTTTGAAGATTAGATTTGAAGATTTGAAGACTTGAAGAGTTGAAGGAATGCGTAATGGATTGAAGGTAAAAAGATAAGAAGAAGAAAACAAAAATTCTGTATTGGCACCCATTGCGAGTCGCGATGACTTATAGTACAAGAAAAAGAGATAAGGTATTCTGACCGCCCGTTCGTCGCGAGTCGCGACGACCCTATCGTGACTCATGATGAACGGGTGGTCAGAATACCTTATCCCTTTTTCTTGTACTATAAATATCACTTTATCCTTCTCTTTCCTCACCTCTCTTCTTCCCTACTTTTTCCAGCAAAACCCTAGGTTTTCTCTCTTTTTTCATCTTGTTTCATCTTTGCTCTTATGTTTGAATTGTTGTTGTTAATCAATATGGTTTTTAGTAGCTAAATCTAGTTTTGGAAGAAATTGACCAAGGCTTCCAAGCCCATGTCTTAAGAACATATTGTAGCCTATTTAATGTCTTTACTATTGTGAATTTATGGAGCATTAAATGTGTTTTTAAATGTCATTAATTTTCTTTAAATCTTGAGCATATGAAGTACTTATATGATATGATTGTTAGGGTTTGGTGAAATGGGTTGATTTCCCTTTTTCTTGATACGGAATCCAAGAGTATGATTTAGAGCTTTTGATTGTGTTGATGGATTGATAATTGCTAGATAAATATGATAATATTGAACTGTTTGTCATGTTTGTTCCTTGTAGCAAATGAGAGAAGTCTATGAACATTGAACGTTCTTGACTAATCTTGTGTAAATGCTTAGATTGGTTAAATGATTAGACACAGTGTAATGTTTATAAGTGTTGCCAAGCTTGTTGATTCTTTGTGTTCAACGCCATCAATGGGATACCTTTATTCGTGTTTCGACTAAGGCAGTCATTGGTGAGGTTTGACAAGAGATGTCGAATTCACTCTTGCAAACCACTATCTAAGAAGGATAGAAGATTAGTCTTCACAACAAGTAGTGAAAGTAATATATAGGTTGCATGTTCAATGGTAGATAAGAGGCTTGGAAGCGGAAGTCAATTGCGCCTAAGGTTCCATAACTTGTGTTTTAAATCTTATTCTCTTAGTTTGTTGCCTACTTCCAAGTTCTATCTTGCTTACTAGTTAACTTGTCTTTTAAATTTGGTAACTTAGGAAAAACCAACAAACCCATCCTCCCCCCCAAATTTACATGCTTTTATATGTATCCATATTTGTCTATGCCTAGTATGTTTTCCACCATATATGTTAAACACTTGGAAAGATCCCTCATCTCGTGGACGACCCCGACTTGTCATTATCTACTTAACTGAAGATATGAAGCATTTGGGGCTTAAAAATAGTAATTTGGGGCTTATCTACTTAACTGTAAATATGAAGTCAACTGTAGATATGAACTTAACTGTAGATATGAAGTTAACTTGGGGCATTTGGGGCATTATCTACTTACCTGTAGATATGAAGCATTTGGGGCTTGTCATTATCTACCTAACTGTAGATATGAAGCTGCCTGCCATGGAGGAGGCTTTTATTTTTAAGTGTTTGGGCATATTATGTGTGAGTATGTGCTAGTTGTAAATATTTGTTTGTTTGCTTTTGTTTTAACTTTTAGATGATCTGACATTTTCGCTTGGCTTAGAGGCGTATTGTTTGAGTTCTTGATGTATGGTTCGTACGCGATCCTCTTCACAAGAACCCCTACACTACGACCCAGAGTTAGAGTTGAATTTTAGAAGTGCTAGGAGGCTTTCTTTGGAAAGTGTGAATAAAACCCCTCCTAGTGACCATTTTACGGACACCTCTACGTCCATAGAACATCAAGACGAGCATGAAGGTCACATTCCGAGAGGAGGACCTCAACATCCTCCTCTCCAAGGAAGAGCTTCTCCCATCCAAGGAAGGGAGATTGAGGGACATCATGGCCTCCAACCTTGATCAACAACCGATGTGCATAGATTATCCATTGGTTGGACCAAATAGGCACTTTGAGCTCAAGACCGAGTTGATCAACTTGCTACCTATCTTCTTTGGTAGGCAAGGGGAGAACACAAATAAGCATCTCACCGAATTCAAATTTGTGTGTTGTGGTACGGTTCCCCATGGAGTGGATGAAGATCTCTACAAATTGAAGGCATTCTCATTCACATTGAAGGGTGCCGCAATAGATTGGCTCCACTATCAACCACCCAAAAGTATCAAATGTTGGGGTGACATGAAGCTAAAATTTCTAGCCAAGTACTTCCCAACCTCAAGGTCCGCTTCTTTAAAGAAGGATATTATCAACATAATCCAATGGCATGAAGAGTCACTTTGTAACTATTGGGAGAGATTCAAGATGGTTCTCTCGATTTGTCCTTACCATGGATATTCGAAGGGAGATTTGGTCTACTATTTCTACAATGGTCTTCTTGATGATGATCAAAGACTAGTGAAGAGTTTTTGTGGTTGATCTATTGGGAACAAGATATTGTCAGAGGCTATAGATCTCTATGAGGTGTTAGCTAAGGAGACGAGAAACTATAGTTCGAGAGCCAATTTAAGAAGAAGAACCCCAACACCACAGGTGATCCTTTCACTAGTAGAAAGCTTGAGGATCGAGTCTCGGCCCTTACATCTATGGTGAAATCTCTCATAACCAAGTTCGGAAATGTGCCACATGTAACATCGTGTGAAATTTTCTTAGCGATGCATCCTACAGACGCTTGCCCCACCTTGCAAGATGATTATGTGGAGGAGGTGAATGTCGTGGGTTTTCAAGGAAACAAAAGATACCAAGGCAGCCAAGGGTATCAAGGAAATCAAGGGTACCAAGGTTATCAAGATGGTTAAGGTTACCAAAACTAGCCCTACAATTCGGGTAATCAAGATCACCTGAATCTCCTGTATGGGAACCCTTAAGGAGGCTTAAATGCTCAACCATACCGCCCTCCTGAACAACAATACTAGCCTCCACAAAACAATTTCCCAGGGCTTCAAGACAAGCCCCAAGATCAAGGGGAGAGCTCGGGCTTGTCAAAAGATGAGGTGATGTAAGCTATTCACCGGTTGAGCATGTGCGCAGAGAAAGGCAAAAAATTCCAAGATGAAGCGAAGGCAAGCATTAAGAACTTGGAAACTCAAGTGAGGCAAATAGCTCAAGTGGTGAATCGAATGGAGGCAGGGGTAAATGGAAAACTTCCCTCCCAACCAGAGATCAACCCTCGATAAAATGTGAGTGCAATCTCATTGACGAGTGGAAGGGAAGTGAAGGAGCCCAAAGAAAGGGTTGTTGTTGAGCGGGTGGTTGAAAAAGGAAGAAGATCTTGAAAAGAAGGCTGCAGAGTTAATAGGTATGCTAAATTTCTTAAGCAATTGTGTACCGTTAACAGGAAATAACAATTGAAGAGTAAGAAAGAGTGTAAAAAGTGAATATGTCTCTGCCATGTTTAATGATGAAATGCCTCATAAATGTTAAGATCCGGGAATGTTTACAATCCCTTGTGTGATAGTAGGAAAATGTGTCAACAAAGCCATGCGAGACTTAGGTGATTCCATCAATGTGATCCCATATTCTTTGTATGAAAGTCTAGATCTAGGCACTTTGTACAAAACCAGGGTTGTTATCCAACTAGTCGATCACTCTAGCACATGCCCAAAATGTGAAGGATGTGTTGGTGAAAGTAGACTCTTTAACATTCCCCGCCGATTTTTATGTTCTTAAAATGGAAGGTGGTAAGAGTGCCAAACCTATTCTCTTAGGTAGGCCATTTTTAAGGACTTCAAGAACAATAAGTGATGTGTATAAAGGAACTTTAACCATGGATTTTAATTGCCGGAAGATAGAATTTGACACTAATAATTCTAATGATCATCCTAGTAAATACCATTCTTAAATATTAGCATTTTAAAAAGTGTGGATGATAGCTAAACCACTTAGGCATAATTGTGATTATAGTATGTGGCATATTGGATATTTCGCTATGTGACAACCCCAATAAACTTGAAATTGTTAGCATGTTAAATGTGACATGGCTTGTATATGCAATTGTGGTTGACACTTGAACTAGTTAGCTTGGACTTGATTGTTGCATCTTGGAAGTTGTGAGGATGGCTAGACTAGTTTGGGGTTAATTAGGATATTAAATTATTGCATTTTTTTATATTCTTGTGCATTTGAAAAGTTTGATGTGATTGATAGACACTACCAAGAGACCTAGGGCTTCTTTATGAGGTGTGCGCACCGGCGTTCCACCTCCACCTCCCCCACCAGCTCTGGAGTTGAACCTTGTACCCCCTCCTCCAAACCGGTACATGGGTTGGACTCTGATCACCGGGTCCTACACGGACAGGTGGAATGTCCTAGCTACCCGCAATCTCCTGGAGACGAGCTTCATTGATCTGACGATACTTGATGCTCTCAGGCTACAAGAGCTGGTTCAGTGCCTCCTCGCCAAAGGAGGATTGAATGGTTTCATGGACAAGAGTGCCCTTACCTACATGCGCTACACTTGGGAGTTTCTCTCTACGGTGGAGATATGCAGCATGAGAGATGGTGAGCCATGCGAGAGGTATATTCGTTTCAACCTGGACAATGTACCTCAGGAGATGACAGTCATAGATGTCAAGGAAGCGTTTGGGTGGAACAAGACAAAGATTTGAGAAAGGTTGGACCAGAGGCCCGGGAGCGCCCAATCGAGTAAGACATGTCATTTTGGAGCATCATTAACAGGAGGTCGAAGAACTTCCATGACAAGAACAACATCATCATCCATCTAGTACTTCATTTCATGCAAAGGTTCTTAGCAAGCACAATGTCATGTTCGTTAGAGCCGACGAACATGTCGAGCTGTGATATTCATTTCCTCTGGCACCTGACAAGTGAGGGGAGGGGATATGGAGTGTGGGCTGAGTTATGGATGAAGAGAGTTGTCGAGGAGGTTGAGAAGCCAAAGGGAAAGATTCCTATGGGGAGTATGATCACCCTCCTCACACAGCATTTGGGCTTGGTTGCCCAGGCTAATTTCCCACATTTGGGTAGAGGTACTTCTTACCTCATCACCCTCAGGAGGATGAAGAACTTCAGCCTGACTGAATCCACCAACGCCAAAAAACTATACCATTGGTTATATGGGGCGTGGAATGCCACCTTCATGACAATTTCTCAGCGTTAGAGGACAAAGTTAGTGATGGATACACCGGTGAGGGACTTGGAGATCCATGCAGACACTGGATGCAGAAAGGACTTTAAGCTGGAGCTCCTTGACCTTCGTCCTATACTAGTCCAGCCCAATGAGAGCGCACTCACTTCCACTAAGCCACAATATCAGCATCATTCTCCATCACCTCAACCATAGACCAAGTCGATGCAGGAGGATCACATGCCACCTCATTTCCCCAGTCTCTGCTTGATTTTTATGAGCGTATGATGCAGACTGTTCATGAGGGATTTCGTAGGCAGGACCAGTATCACCGCGGATAGTTCGAGCACAACATGTTCTTCTCCCAGAGCCTTATGGAGATGGATGAGGAGAACGAGTATCTATCATCTAGGATTTCAAAGATGCAGTCATGGGCAGGTGATCCGAGTAGAGCAGCGAAGCATCAGAAGCAACGTCAGAGAGATGAGGAGTGGATGGCCTAGTACATGCAGTGCTACTTCGATGATGGTGGTTCATCCTCACAACAGTAATTGTGAGCATCATCTTCTTGCCATTTCCATACTTTGCTTTGTATGCTTTTTCCCTGTTTTGTCAACATTGAGGGCAATGTAGCGTTTTAAGTGTGAGGAGGGGTATTTATTTCTTTTATTGCTTGGTTTTGGATGTTCTTCTTTCAATACTTGGATTTTGGGGATATTTGTTTTCTTTGCTTTGGGATGTTGTCCTTTTGATGTACTTGAATGATGTTAGCTTTGAAATTTTTCTTAGCCTTAGAATTTGGATAGATTTTTGCTACTTTTGATTGGAAACACACGGAAAAATAAAAAAATTGAAAATTTTGAAAAAAAAAGAAAATGAAGAAGGAAAAAAAAGAATCCCTCTAAGTTGAAAACCTGATAGGGAAACTTAGGTAACATTGGGGGCCTGGATAGGTTAAAAACCCAAAAGGGCGACCTGGGTAAAAATGAGAGGCTAAATGTGCGGAAAAAGGTGAGATGTGAGCCAAAGAAACATGATGTGTGGCTAGGATGAAAACTTGAAAGGACTCCTAGGCAAAATGAGAGAAATAGAGAGGAAAGAAAAAAATAAATGCTACGATTTCACTCATTTTTCGGCATTGGATTCATAAGGTTGCGGTTGCCATATGGATGGATTGGGTAGATCAACATCTTGAGACCTCTTGGGATTGGGTAGCTCAACATCTTTAAATGCTTAGATTGGTTAAATACTTAGAAACAGTGTAATGTTTATAAGTGTTGCCAAGCTTGTTAATTCTCCCTGTTCAATGCCATCAATGAGATATTTTTAGTCGTGTTTCGACTAAGGGGGTCATTGGTGAGGTATGACAAGAGATGTCGAATTCACTCCTGCAAATTACTATCTAAGAAGGATAAAAGATTAGTCTTCACAACTAGTGAAAGTAATATATTGGTTGCTTGTTCAATGGTAGATAAGAGGCTTGGAAGTGGAAGTCAGTTGCTCCTAAGGTTCCGTAACTTGTGTTTTAAATCTTATTCTCTTAGTTTGTTGCCTACTTCCAAGTTCTATCTTGCTTACTAGTCAACTTGTCTTTAAATTTGGTAACTTAGGAAAAACCAACCCCCATCCTCCCCCCCCCCCCCAAATTTACATGCTTTTATATGTATCTATATTTGTCTATGCCTAGTATGTTTTCCACTATATATGTTTTCCACTTGGAGAGATCCCTCTTCTCGTGGACGACCCTGACTTGTCATTATCTACTTAATTGTAGATAGTAAGCATTTACGGGTTAAGAATACTAACTTTGAGAGGTACGGCGACAACCTCCCACTTGCCAATTAACAAATCTGGACTTTATTATTCAATCTACATAAACCTGCATTTTAAAATTCAAATATAACACTCCCTACCTATAAATTAAAGTGGCTAGTTCGTTCTAACAAAATCGATACAGTTTAAAATTGGCCTAAAATAGCAAAATATTAAACAATGAAATACAAAAATTATTCTTTCATATGATGAAGAATATTAAACTAGGCCATTTTAGACACACACGCATGACATTAGTGAACAAAAATACTGCTTTTTCAATCCACGTGCAGTATCACATCAGCCCATCTAAATTAGCGCAAAAAACAATTTCACCCATTTAGGGTGCGCTTGGTTTGACTTATAAGCACTTTACTTATATGTTAAACACATTTTTAGTAGTTGGTTAACTATTAAAAGACTGTTTATTTTAAAAGCTTAAATTATTTTTTGGGGGAAAGCAGAAGTGGCCCCCACCCCTCCTTTTTAAAATAGTCAAATTTTATTATAATCACAGCTCCACAAACATACATTTAGTTGGGACACAAGGAGTATATTGTTGTATATGGAATATACCTTAGTGAAATGTGATGACCAATAACAATGGTTATACGAACTAGTCGATCGCGAGTAGACTATAACTCGGCTCAACTCAAAAATCATACTAGTAGTTCGTTTTTACTCGATCCAAAACTCATAAATACATATTTCACCTTCACAACCCACCCGCAACCCTATCCCACCGTATCTTTGAGTCATTGCTTAACTTTACAGGAAAAGAAAAAAAATGAATTCCATTGGCTGTCACTACCATCGGTGTAGCGACTCGTCATCCTACAACCTTTACTATAAGAATCATGCTCATAACCCTACAACCTTTACTATAAGAATCATGCTCATAACCCTACAACCTTTACTATAAGAATCATGCTCATAACGAATCTGCTTCTTCAAAGAAGGAGGAAAAAGATAAGATATAAGTTTGGCAAGTGGAAATGCTCTCGCTCTTTGAAGGAGGAAAAAGATAAGATGGAAAAAGATAAGATATAAGTTTGGCAAGTGGAAATGCTCTCGCTCTTTGAAGGAGGAAAAAGATAAGATATAAGTTTGGCAAGTGGAAATGCTCTCGCTCTCCAAACAGAGGGAGAGCAACGACATTGCAAGGGAGAGAAAATCCACAACAAATCCACAACTAGTAAGCATCCAGAGGAATATAAGCGTTAGCGGCAAAAGAGAAGACACCAGTTCAGATTAGATTATTTTTATTTAGATGGTGATTAGGTTGAGAGTATCAGGCTTTAAGTTATGTTATTTTCGGTTTGTTCTATTAGTTAATGTTATTTTGTGTTTGTGTGTTTGTGTGTTTGTTCAGTTTTGATGGCGACTCGGGCAAATTTTCTGTTACAATTTTGTTACTCCAAACTCATAAATACAAATAATTTGGAAGTCACTAGATACCTAATAAACTATACTTAGGTGGGTGGAAAATAATATGAAACATCAAACATCCGATAATAATCTTATGAGGTGGCCACATTATCAAAGTTTGGATTAGCAATAGAGATTAGAACGATTATGTAACGAGTCGATTGCGAGCAGATGATAACATAAATTGATTAAAAAATTATATATCTAATCATCGACCTGACTCAAAAATTATATATGTCATCCCCGACCTGACTCAAAAATCATATATCTCGTACTCGACCTGACTCAAACCAGCTATCTATCGTTGAACTTGAACCCAATAATAGATTTCTATGCTTATTATATTATTTTTAAAAACTTTAAATATCTTATTCTTTTAATGATGAAATATTGATTAATTCAGTTACACATATTTCATTCATTGTAAATTAAATTTCTTTATTAAAATAAATTTTTGCTGTAACATAAGAGTTCATTGATTAATTTAATTGACATGTCATTTCTTTTACAAAAATCTTTAAAAACTTGCGCATGAATAAAAATAGCTGGTCACATGTTTAACACTGGACAATTTCTTAAAGAGTAGGTCTCCTGACAGGCAGCCTATCCATAAGCTTATGGACATGCCACTTATTTCTTACCTTATACACTGCATTTCTTAAATTACATACAAAATTTAAAAATTTTGAAAATATTTTTTTATATCATATATTTTAATATTTTCACCTTCAAATACATATTATTACTTGTTTCAACTTATAAAATGCAATATTTAAATTTTATAAAAAATTACAAAATTTAAGGCAAATGCCCCTGAGAACTGTCCATAAGCTTATGGAAAGGCCGCCTTTCCTGAGACTTTCTCTTTCTTAAAATATAACAATGAGCATTTTTAAGTGAAATGTAACCAAATTAACCATAAAATATTTAACAATCAACCATTAAACATAGAAAAATATTTTTAAAAAAACTTGTTTATGGGACCAATATTCCATACCATATCAGATAAACAGTATCAAGTGACATTTATATATTGGTTAATCAAATTACGTGAAAAGAGTATTTGTGCAGGAATGGTTCTGTTGCAAAGTGATTATGGATCTTTTCTTTGGAACTATCATTTATCCTATGTTTTTTTTTAAAGTGTTTTGGTAGTTGGATTTACGATAGGAGACTTTAAAAATCTGTTAGATGGCGATATGTGAATAATCGTCTTCTAACATAGTATGATCAACGGCGCTTGGACTTGAATTGCCATTTAAAGTGTCATACGACACTCTTTTGTTTACTTTTATGCACTTCTAAGGTCAGTTTCAAAGTCGGAACATGTGTTAGCAGTGCACTAAATTAGAAGATGGTGGTTGAACCACCGTCTAAAAAAATATACTATAATATGCACTAAAAGCTACTATTTTAAGGCACTTTTGAGGGCAGTTCCGACGGAGGAACAAGTATCTGAAATGCACTTCTCATGGCAGTTCTGAATTCAGAGCATATGTCTAGAGTGTACTGAAGTAGACAACAGACGTTAAACCTTCATCGAAGAAACCCTACAAAAATATGCAGTAAAATCTACTATTTTAAGGCACTGATGAGGCAATTCCAAAAGTGGAATCGACTTAGGAAGTGTATTTCCGAGGGCACATTCAAAGTCGGATCTGGTGTCTGCAATTCACTAAAGTGAGAAACTCTAGAAAATATTCCACCTTTATTACACCCTTTTTCCCAGCGACAACTGTCTTTCTTTTCCTTAATTTATTTCCTTCATTCCATCTTTACTTTCTTACTTCCCCCCTCATTCCCAAAATTTAACACATTCTCCTTTTCCTTTTAAATTTGACTATGCAGCAATGACTTCATATTTGAAGAATGAGTGGAGATAAACTTCATATTATCATGGTATGGTTTCTTCTTCATTTTTGAATTTGTTTTTGGTAAATTCACCTACGTATTTCAATGCATATTATTGTCAAGATGGATTGATGAGTGTGGTTTGTATATCGATTATTATGAGTTTAATTATAAATGGATTTGATAAGAGTGTAAGAGATGAAGATGATGGTGGTTACGTTGTGTTGAATATGAAAGCCAATTTTCGTTCATATGAAGAATGGGACGATGTGGTCGACCTTTTTTTGGTTTCGAACAAAATCAGAAAGCCCACATATATTTTTTTAGTGAAAACAACATTTGTGGCCCTTGAACTACCACTATCGTCCACCTTTGGGCTTTTACCCTCCATTTCTTTCAACACTTTTAGCCCACGAGTTTACAAAACTTGTGAATTGTGACCCTTCCATCAGGTTAAACTGTTCAATTACATCAAAATGTCAATTTTAAGGGCAAAAATGACTTTTCCCATTTCCCATATTTCTTTTTCCTTTTCTTTTTCTTTTCCTTTCCTTTTTCTTTTTCCTTTTTTTCTTTTCCCCCTTCCCCTTCCCCTTCCCCTTCCTCCACTAGAACCTCCAGCTCCTGAAATCCTAGTTCCCCGTTGATCACCGCCGTCGCCGCTTCCCCCCTTCCCATTCCTCTTCCCCATTATGTCACCTCCAGCCCCCTGAACCCTAATTCCCATGCTGCCCTCCACCACCAAAATACCTCATAGCCACTGTGCATGGTTGATCTCTACGACCTCTGACAGTCGGAGCTCTACTCTCTCTCCCAGAACGTTCAATTTTGACGACGCCGTCTTCATCCCCAAAATTGACCGCTTTGTTTCCAACAAATTTGTAAGCTCCTGCAAGCAGACTTACTCTCGGACCCGCTTCGCTTCTGTTGCTCAACATCTTCGATCAAACCCATAATTTTTTATGCCTATGCCGCCCTCATGGTACCCATGTTCAGAATGAAGTAATCAATCCCAAAAGACTACGGTGAAGAAGAAGACTTCACCATACTAACATTCATTTTGGACTTAACATATGCCAAAAGGGCTTGATCATCGTTATGTCTTCTCTGGCCTTCCCAGGTGGTGGTGGAATGACAGATGGGCGGCGAAACTTGTAAATTTGGTGGCACAGCATCCCCAGTTCCACCAATCATAGAACATTTTTACAACAAAAGCTCCCCATAGGATAAACCCTTTGACAGCCTTGAACCCATCATCACCCCACCTCTCAATTTACATAATGTTAAATCAAATAAGACACAGAGTCACACACAGTGGGTGGTGGAGAGAGAGGTAAGGCTTTGTCAGTCCAATCTCTTCAACTGAAGAGTTCTTTATGATGGATGCTTGGGTCAGGCTATGGTGGTGGTGTGAGATTGAGGATATTTCTGGCGGAGTCTTGGCGGCGTTCAACGGAGGAGAGACTGGGTGGGTTTTATCTTTGGGGAAGAGGAACGGGTGGTGGGACGACGCGAACCGTGCATGTTAGATTAGGGGCAAGGGGGAAGAGAAAAAATAAAAGAGAAAAAAAGAAAGAAGAAATGGAAAAAAAAGAATAAGATTAAAGAAAAATGGGAAATGTCACTTTTGCCCTTAAATTTAACCTTGAAAATTTACCCTAACGGTTTGACCTGATAGAAGAGTTACAATTCACCATTTTCGTAAGTTCAGGGGCCAAAAGTGTTTGAAAAAAATTGGAGGGTCAAAGGTGGACGATGGTGATAATTCGAGGGTCACAGAAGTCGTTTGCTTTATTTTTTTAAAATTTCCAAGGGCATTTGCAAAATTGAAATGGACTTCGTAAATAATAAACCAATGTCAAAACGGTCGTCTCGTTGTACGACATTTCTTCAACCGCGCTTTCTTTGATGATTGTTCAAGTGTCATCTCATAGGTCTGCAATGATCTCATCAACTCATCTAGGAATATATTTCCCACATCTCTTGCTTCTTTAATGGCAGCAACCTTCGTCGAGAATATTTTAGAAAGAGATCTCAGAGTTTTCTTCATCAATTTTGCCTCCTTGTAAGTTTAACCTAGTTGGTATGCCATATTAGAGATATCTCTTAACTTTCCATTGAAAATAGCAATCGTGTCACCTTCCTCCATCTTTAATTCTTCAAATTTTGTGGCAAGTATTTGTAGCTTTAAATCATGCACTCAATTTGTTCCTTCATACACCGTTTGCAGTATATCCCATGCTTTCCTAACTTGATGCAAGTTGATATTGGTTTGAACTGATGTTTATCCACTGCTTTAAAGATAGCATTTAACGCCTTAGAGTTTTCCATCGAGGCCTTCAGCTCATCTGGAGTCCATGTTGATTTATCTTTAAGTCTTTGTTTCTTTGAACTTGTTTCTCATTCCTTCTCCTTTGAGTTAGATTCGACATCTTCCATAGGATGACTACATTCTGTTTCAATGAAGTTCCATGCAAGTTCATCAAGTGAGTTGATAAAAACCCTCATACGTGTCTTCCAATAGTTGTAATTTGTTCCCTCTATCAGTGGAGGCCGAGACACTGAAGCTCCTTCTTTGGTCGCCATGGTAAAATTAGATCAGCACTTTTCTTGACACAACCAAGGTAAGAATAAGTGACTCAGCTTTGATACCAATTGAAATTTGGTTTTACCTAATTAATTCAATTGTGTTTACAATGTTTCCGTGAAACTCCGCCCTTAATGAAGTCAGTGTGCATGTAATAGCTAGATTTTAACAGAAAATCATAATCTCTTATTAACTTTCTTCGACTATTTCCAGCTAAAACTCAAAACCCTACAAGAAATTTTATCATAAAATAAAATAAATGAAATAAGTAAATAAATAAATGAGCATGTAAGTTATATCAAACAACGATAAAATATTAGTTTATTATAGGTTTCATTTAAGAAAGAGGAAGTAAATAATAATATGCCGAATTAGAATGAAAATGAGATATACAATTTGAACATTTTAAAATAACCATAAATATAATAAGGGCGTGAGAAATAACAATTTGAGTAGTTAATAAAATATTTATATTACTATTATAATTCTTATAATAAAGGCTCACAATAATAAAATTACAATTGAAATCAAAATATTAACAGTAAATTTTAAATTACAATTGTCTACTCATTTCAATTATAAAATATAAGTATAATCATTTAAAATAGTAAATTAAAAAATAAAAGATAATGATGAATTAAAAAGAATTAAAAAGAACTAAAAAGAAAAAAAAAGGAATAAGTAAGGAAAGAAGTTAATGGGAAAAAATAAAAAGAAAAGGACAAATGAGGAAATGTAACCAAATGGAAAAAAAGCTAAGAGAAGTAGGAAAACAACATAATAGTAGCATCAGGGAACGAAAAGAATGAAAAATAATAAGAAAGTGGAGAGTAACCATAGTTAAGTAAAAAGGAATTTAAAAAAAAATTAAGAGAGAGAAAACAAGATAAGATAAAATCAGATGTAGGTATAGAGAGTAGGAGTAGGCTGCATGATTTCACGTAGCCAAGAGTTCTTATCCCATTTAGATGAAATTGCTCATTAGACCATGTCTCCATTTCCTGCTTTAAATAGCAGTCAATTGATATTTTCTTCCAAGAAAAAACAAACCAGCCCACTTGCTATTTCTATGTCTTACGCCTAATAAAGAACAGAAAGACAAAACAAAGTCGTCTTCTCTTTTTGCTTAAAACACTCTTAAGCCATATGGGCTTGTTCCTATTCGATTGCAGTCAAATTTCACTCGGGTGTACGTTCAGTTAAAGTGAATGTTTTCATTGCCCTAACACGAATTGAATTAAAAATTATTATTATGTAATATTTTATACCTGCTAAATTTAAATAAATTTAGTTTAGAATTTTATTTGTATTATTTTATGCTTGTTAATTTTAAATGTGTTAGTTTACATTTTATGTGTATTATTTTATGGCTGTTAAATTTAAATGTGTTACTTTACAATTTTATATGTTATATAAAATGTTTAAAAATATTATGCTCTATTCATGCAGATTATTTGGTTTCATACTAATTAAACATGGTGTGTACTTTATCACACTATGCTTAGTTATTATGAAACTAAGTGAATTAACTGCTCTCATATTTTATGTGGATGACCAGCTGGTACTTTATCTTGCCGTGTCAAACATGGATTATGTGCTACCTGATTGCTTGTCTGTGCTTTTCGGTGTCCCCAACGCGATTGTAGTTCAGTCGAAGTCAGCTGGGAATGGTAGAGACAGTGGCGGAACCAATAGTACGCTAGGTAGGGCTCCAGCCCTGCCTAAATAGCCGGCCGTAGGTAGAAGGAATCGATGTTTGGCGTCCAGCGCATCTCTGCCGCCCTGCTTCCGCGTATTCCAGCCACTAGTTTCAGAAGCTCGAAGAAGAAGGCCGCTTTGCGGCCTCTTTTTTTTGCAATTGAAGTAGTAAAACGACGTCATTTCATTTGTCATTAGGGAAAAATAAATAAAAATGAAATATGAGCTTTAATATGTTAGATTGGGCCAAACCGAAATTCCCAATCCAATACATTTCTTTCTCCCAAAATTTGAAAAGGGAAGAAGCTGAAGAGGGGAAGCTGCGGCTCAGCTCTCTCCCGCCACCGCCACCACCAGGTCTCCGCCTCCTGACTCCGGACGTTGGACGCTGCCGTCGTCCCGACGCTACCGTCGTCCCGCCGCTGCAGACACCCTCCAGCCTCCCCTAGAAAAATTTCTAGTTCCGCCACTGGGTATAGACCAGACCATCTGATTAGACCGGCTACACGTGGAGTTTCTGGTAAGCTAGCATAACCATTTGGTTTTCTAATACGAGCTCATAAATGAATATATTGGGCGTGGTTGACGAGTATGATTTTCTGGATCCTGATAGCCTTCGAGCACTGCTGAAAATGTTATGCCTTATATGTTATTAATAAATGCCATAAAGGCACTTGACTGCAACTTGGCATTAACCACCCGTATCCTTTTACTATGTGTTACATTTTATGTGTCTATTTGCTTTATGTGACCACTAAATTTAACTTGGTAAATACTGGCGATGTAACCTCACTAAGCAAAGAGCTTACCTAGTTTAACAAACCCTCTCAGGTGTAGCTAAACCATAGAGTGAAGTGCACCGGTGTCCTTACTTCTTTTGAGAAAGGATCACGGGTGGACCTTTAGAATCTTTTGGGTTAGGTTGTAAAATAGTTATGTAAAATATTAACGTGAACTGATCCTTACCGGATCCTTTAGAACTTTTGTCTGTAACTTTAGTTAAAACTCTTGTTTAAAACTTATATTAATACTTTCACTATAATAGTAAGTTAGGTTTTGAATTTTTCTAAATTTGCTTCCGCGTAAACTTTATTTGCTCATTACTGTTTTTGAGCAATCCGACCCGTTGAATACTCGGTGGCACGCCTGGATCTGACCTGATACTCACGTTCAGCAGGTAGGTCATTGATCTGGGGTTTTACAGATGTGGTATTAGAGCAAACCAATACTTACCATAAATAAAAGATTTTAGAGGAATTGAATCAATTGTGAATAATATATGTTTTGGGCTAGTTGGGTCTAAGCAGTTAAACTAACAGTTTTGTTATTTTGATAGATGGATGACGACAGAGAGGTTCCGACTGATGACTTTCAGGGGTCCATTGAGGTGAGGAGACACTCTAGAGCTACCCTGGATCTTCATTCCATGGTCTGAGGATTTAGACAATCCTCGTTGGGTGGAGACAACCTCCTACCCAAATTAGGTCGTGCACACCTTAGTCATGGAGCGGGCAGAGTTAATTGGTAGGGTTGTTAGCCTCAAGAACCACGAGCAATTGATGAAAAATGCCATGTGGGAACATTGTCTGCGTGCTGACGTAGAAGAGGCAAGGGCAAATGCTGTGGTCGCAGAGCGCGATCGGCTGAAGAACTGAAGGATTTGAGAGCTCGGGCAATGGGCACAGAACGACAGGAAATCATACATGAAGTGAACCTAGCCCTATTGAATGCTCGAGTGTTGCGGAGAGGTCTGACCTCCTATCATAGACGACTAACTGAACCAATTTTGGGGCACATTAGGGAGACTTGGGGTACAATGGATCAAACTCTTGATACACTGCGGGATGATCTGGTGAACCGGGCATCCCCCTGAAGTCGAGCAAGAGGAATGAGGTGGCTCCACTGAAGGTTCAAGGGTCGATTACGATTGGGTTGTAAAATAACTGGAGTAGTAGTAGTAGTAGGATATGACTTTTGGTACTTGCATATCCTAAATTTTGCACCCGGCAGATCCTATGAGTTAAGGCTAGGAATCGGTGATAGACCCGGAAGGAGACTAAGCCTAACTTGTTGTAAAAATAAGTGGTAGAAGTAGGGTGAGTCCAAATTTTGGCTTGGGAGGACGTCGCTCGATTGAAGTTGTGTAATATTAGGTGAAATATGAAGCTATTGTAAAAATATTATGTGAACTATGAAGTTAATATAAAATATTATGTGAATTATATTGTGTTTATTTTGGTTAAGTAAATATTAGTATAATCTGTGCTAAATACTCAAAAAATAAAATAAACTAACTTATTGAGTGTAGGTTTCAATGGAAGGGGAACAAGGTGAATGTTTAAACTTGCCAACGGGACAAAATCCCCCAACCAATGGGATGGAGTTGTTCGCAAGTCAAGTTACTGAAATATTGAGTTGCATGATAGAAAGAGGGAATCAAGCTCGATCTCCTCTCAGGAATCGAAGTCAAAGGCTAGAGACAGAAAATGCAGCCCGAGAACAATTTTAGAAGTTTCATCCCCCCAGGTTCAACGGCGGCCCAGATGATGAAGTCATCAAAAATTGGATCGAAACAATAACTCGGACTTTCAGGCCCTGGGATACACGGATGAACGGAAGGTGAGTTTTTTCATATTCCAATTGGAAGGAGCTGCGCAGGATTGGTGGAACATAATACAGAGAAAAGGGGAAATGGAGGAAACTCCCAGAACCTGGGAGAATTTTGAAAAGGAGTTTAAGATGAAGTGCATTCCACCTCTGATTAAAGAAATGAAAGAAGCGGAGTTCATAAACTCGAAGCAAGGCATAATGAGTGTAGCGGAGTATGAGGAAAAGTTTTCCCGACTCTCTAAGTTTGCAGAGAAGATAATCTCAACGGATGATGAACGTTAGGGGAGATTCATCCAAGGGTTAAGGATGGAGTTGAAGGATTCTTTAGCCCTGACATATCCAAATAATTATGCTGCAGTTGTCGAATCAGCTTGCAGAGTGGAAGAAACCAAAAATGCCATACGGGCCATGCACCAAGTGAGAAGGACAAATGTGAAGTCTCGATCAATGTACACCTCTGGCCCACAGAGATCAATCTCTAGGGAAAACAAACCCCCTAGGAGAGACATACCCTAACCCTTGGCTATGACAGATGGCGCAAGCATTGTCCCGAAAGAAGTGCCTCGAGTTCGTTGCACGTACTGTGGAAAGGGAAACCACGATGAGAAGAATTGTTGGAAGAAGGCCAATAAGTGTTTACAGTGTGGGAGTTCCGAACATAGAATATCAAAGTGATCCCTAGCTTAACCAAGCCGCTCATCTCAACCCTTGGGATCCCAGGAATCAGTCACTAAACCTACTCAGAAAGGAAAAGCAAGTGGAAGCAATCAACCAAAGGTGCAGTCTCGTGTTTACGCATTGGAGGATAATGAGACCCCTGTGCTGACCGAGGTCATTATAAGTACCCTCTTGATTCTGGGTAAACTAGCTATTGTTTTGATTGATCCTGGTGCATCTCATTCTTTTGTCAGCTATTCCTTTATTGAAAATATGAAAGATATGATGGAGAACTTACCCTATGAGTTGGAAGTTAGCACTCCCACAAACAATGTTAAAATCCTAATCGGACGTGTATGTAGGAACTGTGGGGGTAAATGTGGGACGTTAGGAATTGCCCATAGACTTAATTGATCTACCCTCATAGGGATATGAGGTAATACTTGGCATGGATTGGCTTGCCAAAAATCATGCCCAGTTAAATTTTCATATGAAGTAAGTTAAGCTGTGTTGACCCGAGGAACCTCTGATTGAAGTAGATGTGAGAAGAAAGAGATCTTCCTCACTACTGATTGTTGGCATCAAGGCTCAACGAATGATTTTTAAAGGAGCATCTGGAATATTGGCTTATGTCATGAATAATCCAATAGACCAGTTAAAAGGAGAAGATATAACTGTTGTCTAAGATATCTCTGAGGTATTTTCGGAGGAACTGGTAAGTTGGCCTCCTGAAAGGAAGACTGAGTTTACCATTGATCTGGTACGAAGAGCCGCACCTGCTTCTAGAACCCCTTATCGTATGGCACCACTAGAACTATAAGAGTTGAAAATACAACTTGAAGATTTATTAATAGCAGTCAATTGATATTTTCATCCAAGAAAAAACAAACCAGCCCACATGCTATTTCTATGTCTTACGCATAAGAAAGAACGGAAAGACAAAACAAAGTCTTCTTCTCTTTTTGCTTAATACACTCTTAAGCCATCTGGGCTTGTTCCCATTCGATTGTAGTAAAATTTCAGTCGGGTGTACGTTCAGTTAAAGTGAGTGTTTTCATTGCCCTAGCACGAATTGAATTAAAAATTATTATTAGGTATTATTTTATGCCCGTTAAATTTAAATGTGTTAGTTTAGAATTTTATTTGTATTGTTTTATGCATGTTAATTTTAAATGTGTTAGTTTAGAATTTTATGTTTATTATTTTATACCTGTTAAATTTAAATGTGTTAGTTTAGAAATTTATATGTTATATAAAATATTTAAAAATATTATGTTCTATTCATGTCTGTTATTTGGTTTCATACTAATTAAACACGGTGTGTACTTTATCACACTTTGCTTAATTATTATGAAACTGAGTGAATTAACTACTCTGATATTTTATGTTGATGACCAGCTTGTACTTTATCTTTCTGTGTCAAACATGGATTATGTGCTACATGATTGCTTGTCTGTGCTTTTTGGGGTCCCCGGCGTGATTGTAGTTCGTTCGAAGTCGGGGGGAATGGTACAGACCAGACCATCTGATTAGACCGGCTACACGTGGAGTTTCTAGTATGCTAGCATAACCATCTGGTGTTCTGATCGAGCTCGTAAATGAATATATTGGGCGTGGTTGATGAGTATGATTTTCTACATCCTGATAGTCTTCGAGCACCACTGAAAAGGTTATGCCTTGTATGTTAGTAAGAGATGCCATATAGGCACTTGACTGCAATTTGGCATTAACCACTTGTATCCTTTTAACATGTGCTAGGTTTTATGTGGCTATTTGCTTTATGTGACCACTAAATTTAACTTGGTAAATACTGGCGATGTAACCTTACTAAGCAAGGAGCTTACCCTAGTTCAAATAATCCTCTCAGATGTAGCTGAACCGTAGAGTGAAGTGCACCAGTGTCTTTACTTCTTTTGAGGAAGGATCCTGGGTGAACCTTTAGTATCTTTTGGGTTAGGTTGTAAAATAGTTATGTAAAATATTACGTGAACTGATCCTTACCGGATCCTTTAGAACTTTTGTCTGTAATTTTAGTTAAAACTCTTGTCTAACACTTTCACTGTAATAGTAAGTCAGGTTTTGAATTTTTCTAAATTTTCTTCCGCATAAACTTTATTTGCTCGTTACTTTTTTTTGAGTAATTAGAACCGTGGGATTCTCAGCAGTGCGCCCGAAGCTGGCCCGATACTTGCGTTGAGCAGGTAGGTTGTGGATATGGGGTGTTACAGTTTCAACATAACCTAATTAACCAAATATGTAATAAATTAAAACACAAAGACACACAACTTGGTTATGCAGTTCGATGAAATTCACCTACATCTGCGGGGCCTAGCCCAGTTCAGAATGAATCCACTAATCAGAAAGATAATACAAAGTACATCATACAAGATACTTATCTTTTCTAATTAAACACGTGAATTATACTCGCTCCCTTAGTTGTCGATCCGCCTTGATCTGAATCCCTCTAACCTCAAAACTTATCAACTTTAGATCTCCTCCTCCCGAGGAATTAAGGCTTACGCTCTAACTTCATATCAAAATGTTTTGATCTTGTTGGAAAAAATTGTAAAGCTCTCGGCTACTTCTAAATATCGAAAACCTTAGTTCAGATTTTCCCAAAATAAATCCGTAAAGTAGCTTAGCCAGAATTTCCACAATATATAGCGCGGTTGCACGTCTTCTGTTACTTATACAAATGGATTCTCCACAAAATATTCTAATGACAATCAAATCCCTTGGAGATAGATATTACCAAATCAAATCACTTTAAGTAAGGTACTAGAATATCTCGTCCTTAGTCATACCATAGGTGAAACCCATATCAATTCCAATTCCAAAAAAATATATTCCAATCCCACAAATATAGGAATTGATATATTCTCCCAATCAAATCATCTTGGACGAGATGCATACTTCTCGGATTTTATCTTCAACCATTCCTTATATCACCAAAATTCCTTCTTTGATGTTACAACATAATACTTCCTTATTTACATAATTTCCACAACTTGCTGATGTGCCCATTTTATGTGCCTATTTTGGGACTTTTTGGGATCACTTTTGTTCTCTTTTGTTACTAAGAGCTAGTGTTTTACTTGAAATTCTCTTAGGAGAGGAAAGAGCAACTTTGCGCTCTTTTACCTTTTCTAAGTGAATTTTGTGTGACAAGGAAAGAACATCGAGACTTCAAGACCGGAGGCCATTGAAGATCATCTTTTGAATACTTTGAAAATTTGAAGATTAGCTTTGAAGATTTGAAGACTTGAAGAGTTGGAGGAATGTGTAATGGATTGAAGGCTAAAAGTGTTTGGGCATATTATGTGTGAGTATGTGCTAGTTGTAAATATTTGTTTGTTTGCTTTTGTTTTGAATTTTAGTATATTTTCCATTTTTTCTTGGCTTAGAGATGTATTGTTTGAGTTCTTGGTGTATGGTTCGTACGCGATCCTCTTCACAAGAACCCCTAAACTACGACCCTGAGTTAGATTTGAATTTGAGAAGGGCTAGGGGGCTTTCTTTGGAAAGTGTGAATAACACCCTACCTAGTGACCATTTTACGGACACCTCTACGTCCATGGAACATCAAGACAGTCACATTCCGAGAGGAGGACCTCAACATTCTCCTCTCTAAGGAAGAGCTTCTCCCATCCAAGGAAGGGAGATTCCTTTGAGGCAACTCTTATTGAGGGACATCATGGCCCCCAACCTTGATCAACAACCGATGTGCGTAGATTATCTGTTGGTTGGACCAAATGGGCACTTCGAGCTCAGCACCTGGTTGATCAACTTGCTACCTATCTTCTTTAGTAGGCAATGGGAGAACACAAATAAGCATCTAACCGAATTTGAATTTATGTGTTGTGGTACGGTTCCCTATGGAGTGGATGAAGATCTTTACAAATTGAAGACATTCTCATTCACATTGATGGATGCAGCAAAGGATTGGCTACACTATCAACCACCCAAAAGCATCAAACGTTGGGGTGACATGAAGCAAATATTTCTAGCCAAGTACCTCCCGACCTCAAGGTCTACCTCTTTGAAGAAGGATATTAGCAACATCTTCCAATGGCATGAAGAGTCACTCTATAACTATTGGGAGAGATTCAAGATGCTTCTCTCAAGTCGTCCTTACCATGGATATTCAAAGGGAGATATGGTCTACTATTCCTACAATGGTCTCCTTGATGAGGATCAAATGCTAGTGAAGAGGTTTTGTGGTGGTTCTATTGGGAACAAGATTTTGTTGGAGGCTATGGATCTCTATGAGGCATTAGCTGAGAAGTCGAGGAACTATAGTTCGAGAGCTGATTTAATAAGAAGAAACCCCAACACCACAAGTGATCCTTCCACTAGTGGAAAGCTTGAGGATCGAGTCTCGGCCCTTACATCTATGGTGAAGTCTCTCATGACCAAGTCTGGGAATGTGCCACATGTAAAATCGTGTGAAATTTGCTTAGTGGTGCATCCTATAGGCACTTGCCCCACCTTGCAAGATGATTACATGGAGGAGGTGAATGCTTTGGGTTTTCAAGGAAAGCAAGGATACCAAGGCAACTAAGGGTATCAAGTAAATCAAGGGTACCAAGGATATCAAGGCGGTCAAGGTTACCAAAACTGGCCCTAAAATTTGGGTAATCGCGATCACCTGAATCTCCAGTATAGGAACCCTCAAGAAGGCCCAAATGCTCAACCTTACCACCCTCCTGAACAAAAATACCGGCCTCCACAAAAATATTTCCCTAGGCTTCAAGACGAGACCCAAGATTAAGGGGAGAGCTCGGGATTTTCAAAAGATGAGATAATGCAAGCTATTCACCGGTTGAGCATGTGCGTGGAAAAAGGCAAAAAAAATTCTAAGATGAAGCCAAGGGAAGCATCAAGAACATAGAAACTCAAGTAAGGCAAATAGCTCAAGTGGTGAACCGAATGGAGGCACGGAAAAAGGTAAAACTTCCCTCCCAACCAAAGATCAACCCTCGACAAAATGTGAGTGCAATCCCATTGACGAGTGGAAGATAAGTGAAGGAGCCCCAAGAAAAGGTTGTTGTTGGGTGGTTGAAAAGGAAGAGACCTTGAAAAGAAGGCTGGGGAGTTAATAGGTATGATACATTTCTTAAGCAATTGTGTACTGTTAATAGGAAATAACAATTGAAGAGTAAGAAAAAGAGTGGAAAAAGTGAACATGTCCCTGCCATGTTTAATGATGAATTTCCTCCTAAATGTGATGATCCAGGAATGTTTACAATCCCTTGTGTGATAGGAGAAAAATGTGTCAACAAAGCCATGCTTAACTTAGGTGATTCCATCAGTGTGATCCCATATTTTTTGTATGAAAGTCTAGATCTAGGAACTTTGTACAAATCCAGGGTTGTTATCCAACTAGCTGATCACTCTAGCACAAACTCTTGTTAAGGATGTGTTGGTGAAAGTGGACTCTTTAACACTCCCCGCCGATTTTTATGTTCTTGAAATGGAAGGTGGTAAGATTGCTAAACCTATTCTATTTGGTAGGCCATTTTTTAAGACTTCGAGAACAATAATTGATGTGCATAAAGGAAGTTTAACCATGGAGTTTAATGGACAGAAGATAGAATTTGACACTAATAATTCTAATGATCATCCTAGTAAATACCATTCTTGCCAAGTTTTTGATGTTATCGATGATATGGAGCAAGATGTATTTAAGCCCAATGATGGTATTTCCTTAAATATTTCCATAGATGATGCTTTTAGTGATGCTTTGATTTCAAATATTGTTAGTAATAACTTGAAGGAAAACAACAATGGTGAAGATCCTCTTGGGAAAGCAACATCCAACACCTTTTGTGTATTCACCGGTAAGCCAATAAAGGTGAGATTCCCTCCTTCTCTTGAGAAGACTTTGGTAGTAGAGTGCAAACCACCACCGAAAGTTCTTAAATCTCCATCCCTTGGAGAAGGAGAGAAACCCTTGAGTGCTCACTCGATTGAGATCACCATGGACCAAAAAAGTGAGTTATTGTTAATGTTGAGGGAGAATGAAGAAACCCTAAGCTATGTGAGGAAGGTTTTGTTGGGGGGTGGTGTGGATCCCAAATGTTTTGACCCGGATCAAGGAAAGGAGACCGAGCACTTTAACTTATTTTGTTAATAAGCTCCAAGAAGGGGACTAATTCGTGTCGATAACGTTAAATAAACTTGGTTTTGATCATCCAGATCGACATTCGTGACTTTCCGTTGATGTTGCTAGATTTTGAGTTTTTGTAATTAGTTTAAATATTTTACTTTGTTCTTTTTACTGTGTGTTTTTCATGATTTTGTAGCAATTTGAATAGCTTGGAGTTGGACTTGTGCAGGAAGGAAAGAAATGAGAAAGGAAGCAGAAACTTGGACATTTGGTAACATTGAAAATATTTCTAAGCATTAGGCATATGTGGCCATCGCGAGTTGCGACTGTTACATCACGAATCACGATGAGATCAGAGATTTCTCACAAAATGTGAGCTCCGAAGCTCAAGATGTCGTGACTCGCAACGGTTCCAATCGCGAGTCGCGATGGGCCATCGTGAGTCGCATTGGTTTGGTCGCGACAAGCGGCCAAATCAGTAGGGAAGTGCAAAAATTCTAGTTCCCAAGCTCTAGATATCGAAACTCGCGAATGGTTTGATTGCGAGTTACGATGAACCATCACGAGTTATGATGGTTTGGTCACGACGCACGACCAACTCACGGAGAAATTTCAAAAGTGGGCTTTCTGGGTTAAGATATCGTGAATCACGACAGTCCCATCACAACTCGCGATCGTTATGATGACCTTATGTGACGGTTGACCTTCCCTTCATGAGTTGTAATTATCCCATCTTGACTTGCGAAAAACATGCAGAGCCTTTAGAAATGGGCAGAGCAGCAGTTCTCTTAACCTCTTCTCCTTCTTTCCCGCGCCGTTCTCCACCACTCACCACCTCTCTGGGTGCCAATCACTGTTGTTTCACCCTAATATCGACCCCAAACCATTCCCCATTCCATCCTACCAAATATCTACCCAAAAATCTTCCCATTTAGTTGAAGAACACAAAACCTAGAATTTGGGGGTTTTGTGATTTTGAGCAACCTAGACAGAAATTGTTTGTGGGCTTGATTCATTCTTCATCCTAAGAATCTAAGTGGTACATTCTCTCACTTTCTTGAGCTTGAATTGCGATTATGTTGTAGAATAATGTGTGGATAATATGTGATGCCTTATAGATTTAAATTGTTGGGACTTTTTAGATTTTGGTGTTTATTGTCCTTAAGAATTTAGTTTGATTGAGATTGTGGTTGTGTGGTAACATTGTGCTTATGTTGAATTGCTTGGGTTGATATGAGCTATTCGCTATGGGAGAATATTGTACTTATGTTAAGTTGTTTAAGTTGATAGTATGCGGCATATTGGATATTTAGCTATGTGACAACCCCAATAAACTTGAAACTGTTAGCATGTTAAATGTGACATAGTTTGTATATGCAATTGTGGTCGACACTTGAACTAGTTAGTTTGGATTTGATTGTGATATTAAACTATTGTATATGTTTATATTCTTGTGCATTTGACATGTTTTTTGTGACTGAAAGACACTACCAAGAGACCTAGGGCTCCTCCACAAGGTGTGTGCACCGTTGATCCACCTCCACCTCTGCCACCGGCTCCGGAGCTAAGCCCTGTACCCCCTCCTCTAGATCGGTAGATGGTTTTGACTCTGATCACCGAGTCCTACGTGGACAGGTGGAATTTTCTAGGTACCCGCAAGCTCTTTGAGACGAGCTTCATTGATCTGATGGCACTTGATGCTCTCGGGTTGTGAGAGCTGGATCAGTGCCTCCTCGCCAAAGGAAGATTGGACGGTTTCATGGACAAGAGTGCCCTAATCTACAGGTGATACACTTGGGAGTTTCTCCCTATGGTGGAGAAATGAAGCATGAGAGATGGTGAGCCATGCGAGAGGTACATTAGTTTCCACCTGGATGATGTATCTCGGGAGATGACAGTCACGGATGTCAAGGCAGCATTTGGGTGGAACACAACAGAGATCCAGGAAAGGTTAGACCAGAGGCTCTGGAGCGCTCAATTAAGGAAGACATGTCATTTTGGAGCATCATTAATAGGAGGCCGAAGAATTCCCATGACAAGAATAACGTCATCATCCATCCTGTACTCCATTTCGTGCACAGTTTCTTAGCAGGCACAATGTTATGTTTGTCAGAGCCGACGAACATTCCGGGAAATGATATTCACTTTCTCTGGCACTTGACGAGTGAGGGGAGGGGATATGGAGTGTGGGTTGAGTTATGGATGAAGAGAATTGTTTAGGAGGCTGACAAGCCAAAGGCAAAGATTCTAATGGGGGGTATGATCACCCTCCTCCCAGAGCATTTGGGCTTGGTCACCCTGACTAATTTCCCACGTTTGGGCAGAGGTACTTCTTACCTCATCACCCTCAGGAGGATGAAGAACTTCGGATTGACTGAATTCACCGACACCGAAGAACTATACCATTGGCTGTAAGGGGCGAGGAATGTCACCTTCATGATACTTCCTCAGCGTCAGAGGATCAAGTTGGTGATAGATACACCAGTGAGAGACTTGGCGATCCATGCAGACATTAGATACAGAGAGGACTTTGAGCGAGAGCTCCTTGACCAGCGTCCTATACCATTCCAGCCCAATGAGAGCTCACTCCCTTCCACTGAGCCACTGAGTAAGGTTTAAGTGCGGGGAGGTTTGATGTGTCCATTTTATGTGCATATTTTGGGGGTTTTTGGGGTCCCTTTTGTGCTCTTTTGTTACTAAGAGCTAGTGTTTTACTTTGAAATTATCTTAGGAAAGGTAAGAGAAACTTTACACTTTTTTACCTTTTCTAAGTGAATTTTGTGTGACAAGAAAAGAACATTGAGACTTCAAGACCAAAGGTCATTGAAGATAATCTTTTGATGACTTTGAAGATTAGCTTCGAAGATTTGAAGACTTGAAGAGTTGGAGGAATGTGTAATAGATTGAAGGCTAAAGGACAAGAAGAAGAAGAAACCAACAATTTTGTTTTGGCGCCCACTGCGAGTCGCAATGACCCTGTCGCGACTCACGATGAATGGGTGGTCAGAATACCTTATTCTTTTTTCTTGTGCTATAAATAGCACTTTATCCTTCTCCTTCCTCACTTTTCTTCTTGTCAGCTTTTTCCAGCGAAACCCTAGGTTTTCTCTTTTTCATCTTTGCTCTTATGTTTGAATTGTTGTTTTTAATTAGTATGGGTTTTAGTAGCTAAATCTAGTTCTTGTAAGCAATTGACTAAGGCTACCAATCCCGTGTCTTAAGAACATATTGTAGCCTATTTAATGTCTTTACCATTATGCATTTATAGAGCATTGAATGTGTTTGTTAATGTCATTAATGTTCTTGAAAGCTTGAACATATGAATTAATTATATGATATGCTTGTTAGGGTTTGGGTAAATGGGTTTATTTCCCTTTTTCTTGATAGGAAATTCAAGAGTATGATTTAGAGCTTTTGATTGTGTTGATGTATTGATAACTGCTAGATAAATATGATAATGTTGAACTCTTTGTCATGTTTGTTCCTTGTAGCAAATGAGAGAAGCCTATGAACATTAAACGTTCTTGACTAATCATGTGTAAATGCATAGATTGGTTAAATGCTTAGACACGGTGTAGTGCTTATAAGTGTTTCCAAGCTTGTTGATTCTTCGTGTTCAACGTCATCAATGGGATACTTTTAGTCGTGTTTCGACTAAGGGAGTCATTGGTGAGATTTGATGGTGAACGTCGTTTCACTCACCAAAATAATCTGCAAACTCTATAGATGAGATTAGCACAGTAGTAAGCAGAGTCGATCCCACGAGGAACGGAGCAAAATCTATAATAAAATTCCTACTAATATAGAGCACTTTTGGTGTAGCCACCACGCCTTAATTTTTAGATTTATCTAACAACTAATAATGCAACTAACTAATATAAAATATGAAATAATAATGCAAACTAACAGATATAAAAATCTAGTAAATATATGATGAATGCAATCGGCTCGGAATAACTCACATTAGTTAAACATCGATCATAGGCGCAAAGATAAATTAATTCATATGCATCTATCAGTTATAGGAAAGTAGGTACGCTTAACCTCCCCAATTCTTTCGTACTTTATCGACAATTAACCAATTATAATTAATTAATTGTTTCTCTTACCAAGATGCCTCCGGAAAGTATTCGCTGAACTAGATACACACCTCGATAGCATTAAGAATGAAAAGAACCAGATATAGCAATTACCAAAGTAAAAGCAAATAGTAACGCACACTTAATTGTTCCCCATCTTGCTATTATAGTCTTAGCTAGTTAGCTGTTTTTCACAAGAACTCGCTACTTACTAACCCTTTCCAACGATTACGTATTGGTAGAATTAGATAGCATTATCCCAATAATATTCAAGTTGATCAGACTTAAACACATCAGAAATAAATTTAACCAAGAACAATCAAGAACACATAAGAATCAATTATAAAACAATTTGGCCTCACGATTCATAAACTAATGATTGTTATTCCATGCCGATATATAAATTAGCTACTCATAATAATTATACTAAACAAATAAATAATATAAAAACAATACATATTTAACGAAATTCGATAAATAAGAGACAAATCAATCGAGCAAACCGTGTGTGGAATGTTTGACTCGCAAATTGATGAAAACAAATAATCTAATGACAGATTAATTATGCGCAGGAACCAAAGACTAGCACGGAAATCAATGCTACTGTCTCCGTCTCCCCCAAGATTACAAGTCTGCCTCCCTCCAAAATTCGGCCGTGTATATATATTTATATGCACCAAACCAAAACCAAACCCAAATCAATTTCTTATTACTTTTCTTCTTATGGAAGAAATAAGGAAATAAGATAATATCTATTCTAATTCTAAATAACTAATTCCTACAATTAAGGAATTTCAAATGGAAGGAGATAATACAATCTTTATCAATATGGTCAGTGAATATCTTTAATTCTTCAAATCCAAATCTCTTCGATAATTCACTTTTCACCCCATAACTTCAGCAATTCTGCTTTTGCCTCTCTTCCTTCATCCCTGGAAAAATGTCTTATAAAAACATTTTCCATTGGAGCACATCGCCTCATTAAAAACCTTAACCTGGAAAACCCAGTGGGAAAAAATGGTTGGTTAAGGGAAAAAGAGTACAATGTATAGCTCCCTCTCAATTCTCCGCAATCAATGAATTCCTGCACCAAAAACACCTTAAAGTGCAAATTATATCTTAATAAAATCATAATAATCCCACCAAATATGAACACAATATAACACACATCATTTGACAAGAGATGTCGGATTCACTCTTGCAAACTACTCCATCTGTCCCAACTATTTTTGCACGCTTTCCTTTTTGGGATGTCCCAACTATTTTTGCACTGTTCACTTTATTTCCACTTCTAGCCACTTTTTATTCATATTTTATGTTGGGTTGGCCCAACTTATTTGATGCACTCTTCACAAATTAGATTTAAAAGAAAAGGAAAAGGAAAATAAATTTAGGAAACTCCACCTAGAAAGCATATAATAATACACTCTTAAAAATACTTATTTCTTCTCTCTTCGCAAAAATAGCTGGGACGGAGGGAGTACTATCTAAAAAGTATAGAAGATTAGTCTTCACAACAAGTAGTGAAAGTATTGAATGTTCAATAATAGATAAGAGGTTTAAAGTGGAAGTCAATTGCGCCCAAGGTTCCATAACTTATGTTTTAAATTCTATTCTATTAGTTTATTGCCTACTTCCTAGTTCTATATTACTTAATAGTTAACTTGTCTTTAAATTTGGTAACTTAGGAAAAACTAAACCCCCCCCCCCCCCCTTCCCTCCCCAATATACATACTTTTATATGTATCTATATTTGTCTATACCTAGTATGTTTTTCACAATATATGTTTAAACACTTGAAAAAATTCCTCTTCTCGTGGACGACCTCGACTTGTCATTATCTACTTAATTGTAAATAGTAAGCATTAATGGGTTAAAATTAGTAACTTTGAGAGGTACGACGATAACCTCCCACTTACCAATTAACAAATCTGAACTTTACACAGATTATTCAATCTACATAAACTTGCATTTTAAAATTCAAATATACCACTCCCTACCCATAAATTAAAGTGGCTAGTTAGTTCTAAAAAAATTGATACAGTTTAAAATTGACCTAAAATAGCAAAATATTGAACAATGAAATATAAAAATTATTCTTTCATGTGATGAAGAATATTAAAGTAGGCCATTTTAGACACACGTGCATGACATTAGCAGACAAAAATACGGCTTTTTCAATCCACATGCACTATCACATAAGCCCACCTAAATTAGTGCAAAAAAAAACAATTTCACCCATTTAGGGTGTATTTGGTATGACATATAAGCACTTTACTTATATGTTAAACAAGTTTTTAGTGGTTGGTTAACTATTAAAATGATGTTTATTTTAAAAGCATAAATTATTTTTTGGGGGAATAGAGGTGGTCTCCCCCTCCTTTTTAAACAAGTCAAATTTGATTACAATCACAGCTCCACAAACATACATTTAGTTGAGACACAAGGAGTATATTGTTGTATACTAATTATACCTTAGTGAAACGTGATGACCAATAACAATGGTTATACATCAAATGAGTCAATCGCGAGTAGACTATAACTCGGCTCAACTCAAAAATCATACTAGTAGTTCCTTTTTACTCGACTCAAAACTCATAAATACGAATTTTACCTTCATACCCTCACCCGCAACCCCATCCCACCCGTATGGTTGAGTCATTGCTTAACTTTCCAGGAAAAGCAAAAAAAATGGATTCCATTGCATGACAGTGTAATTAGTGTAGCAACTCTAGGGTCATCCTCATTGCTTAACTTTACAGGAAAAGCGAAAAATGGATTTCATTGGCTGCCACTGGGATCGGTGTAGCGATCATCCTACAATTTACCATAAGAATCCTGCTGATTAAGAAGCTGCTTCTTCAAAGACGGGGAAAACGTTAAGATGCAAGTTTGGCAAATGGAGTTTCTCTCCAAACAGAGTGAGAATGTATTAGCGGCAAAGAAGAAGACGACTGTTCAGACTAAATTATTTTTATTTAGATGATGATGATTAGGTTAATGGTATCAGGCTTTGTGTCATGTTATTTTCTGTTTGTTCTATTAGTTAATGTTATTTTGTGTTTGTGTGTTTGTTCTGTTTAGAAGGCGACAGTACCAGAAAATTTTCTGTTACAATTTTATAACTAAAAAACGAATTTCACCTCTAAACTACATTATTTACTGCCATCAAAACTCATAAATACAAATGAACGTGGAAGTTGTAAAGTCCAGGAGCGTTGGACTCAGTTGTGGCATATTGTGTGAACTAGTGAAGTGGTGTTCTAACACCATCAAAATTCAGGTTTCTGGACAGCAAGTATTTAGCCACGGTTTATGGAGAAAATTATGGAGGAGAATCATGCGATCGGAATAGAATATTGTGGAGATCAACGTGTGATTTCGTGGCAACCTATTTCTGGTAAACAAATATTCCTTGTAATAGTTAGGAATTAATTAAGTAGTTTATTTATGGTACAAGTCCTGTTAATAAAGGATTGTCCATTTAAAAACCAGATTAGGATTAGTTCTTTCCTTAGTCTAGAAGTCTATTCTTGGTAGAGTTAGACAAGGAAAGAGTTACGCACAAGGAAGGAGTGCGTAGGTGATAAAAAGCGAAGAGATACAACGCAAACTGTGACGAAGCAATCAAGTTTTCATCTCTACGTGAGATACGTTGTTGGAGCTGTTCGTCTCTGGTTTTGGAGGTTTGTCAAATCAACCGACCAAGTTCGTAAAGATCAGAAACAAGGAAGCCATAATTCCTCGGGAGGAGGAGATCCAGAGAGACGTGTTGATCGTGGGGGTTCAACGGCGTAGGATCGGCAGTGAGGGGATCTCACAACATCCACTCAATAGGTTAGCAATGGATTAGTATTTAAGTTAAGCTTCTTGTACTAAAGACTGCTTTCTAGTGGATGGTTTCTGATCTGGGCAAGGCCCCGCAGACGTAGGTGTATTTGCACCAAACTACGTAACCAAGTTGTGTGTGCACTGCTTATTTCATTTTGTGTTTTAACACCAAACTGATCTTGGTGTTTCAACACCAAACGGTTAAACAACTTGGTATAAACGTTTAGAATTTAGGTGAAACAGAAATTCAATTGGTATCAGAGCACGGCACTTGCTGACCCCTAAACAGGGAGAGTGAGATCAGGTTTCACCATGGCACCAAAGCAGGGGGCCTCGGTCACGCGACCACCATTGCTGGAACAAGGAAATTATGCCTATTGGAAGGCACGCATGAAGGTGTTCATTGGAGCATTAGATGATCAAGCTTGGAACAATGTCATAAATCAGTACACTCCACCTACAGTAGCCAAATCTGAGGGATCAAGCTCATTGACGCCTAAACCATTTTCTGAATATTCTACCGAGGAGCACAAAGCACACGTGTCCAACTCAAAGGCATTAAATGCCATTTTTACGGCAGTGGATGAAGATCAGTTTAAGATGATTTCAAATTGTGAGACTGCTAAAGATGCGTGGGATGTGTTACAAACTTAACATGAGGGGACAAGCTCCGTCAGAGAATCAAAGTTGCAGTATTACACGGCAAAATTCGAAGATCTAAAGATACGCGAAGATGAGACTATTTCTGAGTTCAATGGACGAGTCCGAGATATTGCCAATAAAGCTTTTCAGTTTGGCAAAAAGTACAAAGATCACAAGCTTGTAAGAAAGGTTTTGAGAGCACTACCTCCACGTTTCAACATGAAGGTCACAGCGATTAATGAAAAGGATGGATAGGGACAATGACGCTTGATGAACTTATGGGATCACTGGAATCTTATGAGATAGAAATGCTGCAAACAAAAGCATGTAAGAAAGAGATGGTTTTTTCAAGCATAACCTCTGGAAATTCAGAAGATCATACAAATAATGAAGAGTCCGATGAAATTGCAAACATAACCAGGAACTTCTCCAGATTTATGAAGAAGATGGGCAGGAAGCCACAAGAGAAGTCAAGTGGAAGCAAGAATCCAAATGCAAACTCCACTCCAAGATTTGGCCAAGAAATTGGTGTTGAAACACCAAATTTCAAATCAACAAATCCAAACCTGAACAGGAAAATCCAGTGTAGAGAATGTGAAGGTTTCGGGCACATACAAGCTGAGTGTGCCAATACGCTTAAAAGACAAGGAAAATCGTATACCGCAACCTGGAGTGATGATGACGGAGGAGATGATGGTAAGGATGGAGAGGAGTATACCAATCATGTTGCTTTCGGTATGACAGTGGTGGAGTTAGAAGAATCTTTCGAGGAAGGAGTCAGTGTGCTGAATGAAAGTGAGAGTGGTAGCTCAGATGAAGAGACTAGGAGCATTAGTGATGATGACATTCGCAAGGAAAGCATGGAAATGTACAAGATCTGGTTAAAACTGGCGGATGAAAACAAAGAGCCCAAGTCCGAAAACAAGAAATTGAGTGAAAATGCTAAAATGAAGGAACTTGAAAAAGAAAAGGCAATCAGCGAACTTGAAAGAATCAAGAAGGAATTTGCTGGAATGATGCAACGAGCAGAGGCAGCAGAACAAGCTATTAGACGTCTCAATACAGGGAAAGCTAAGCTCAAAGATTGTCTAAGAATGGGTCAGACGACCAAGTACGGAATTGGCTATGAAGAACCGTCACCGGTGAAGTCATGGAGCAACAAGGTAGATCAAGGTGCACCAGCTCCAGGAATAATCGAGAGAAATTGCCCCACCAAAAGGATCAGACGATGCGGATACTGTGGAGCTCAAGGGCATGTGAGAAATAGGTGCTTTAAGCTGCTTAGGACACTGTCCTTTAACTCAGCAGATCGATGTTTCAACACCGTGCCAGGATATGATACAGGGCGTTGTTTCAACACTGGAGACTACAGAACCAGAATTCTGAACACACGTGCCAATCCAAGGCCGCATAACATCACTCGACCTCAAAGCAAGGTATGGATTCGAAAATCTCAAGATGTCTGTTTTTCAAGTTTCGTATGTTTTGGTGCACATACAGGAAATTCCTGGTATTTCGATAGTGCTTGTTCAAGGCATATGACTGGAGTTCCTAAATTTCTGCGAAAGTTCAAACCTGGATTTGGTGGATATGTTAGATTTGGTAATGGGAAACGCAGTAGAATAATCGGCAAGGGTGAGTTAGTCATCAAAGGGCTTCCGGTGTTCCAAGATGTGTTACTGGTGGAAGGTCTGAAAGCAAACCTGTTAAGCATTAGCCATATATGTGACAATGAAATAACGGTGTTTTTCGACAAGGAGAAATGTGTAGTAAACCATGGAACTGGAGTATTCACTGGATCTAGATCAATGGATAACTGTTATTTGCTCGATCAAGATGTCACCTGCTTTAGCTCGAAAAAGGAAGTCAGTGCTCTGTGGCACAGAAAATTGGGACACATAAATTATAAATCCTTAGCACGTATTTCCAGACTGAATGCAGTTAGAGGGATTCCTGAAATCAGTGACAACAAGGAGGCTGTTTGTGGGTCTTGTAAAGAAGGAAAGCAAATCCGGATACCACATCATGCGGTACACGATGTTTCAACGTCAAGACTTTTGGAACTCCTGCATATGGACTTAATGAGGACGGTTAATACCCCTAGTGTGGCAGGGAAGAAGTATATTTTCGTATGTGTAGACGACTTCTCGAGGTATACGTGGGTATCATTTCTCAAAGAGAAGTCAGAGGCCGCTGAAGTTTTCAAGACCTTGGCGCACAGGCTACATGTAGAAAAGGGAACTACCCAAGGAAGAATTGCACGGATCAGGAGTGATCATAGAAAAGAATTCGAAAATTCTAAGTTTCATGATATTTGCGAGACACTTGGAATACACCACGAGTTCTCTGCCCCCATAACGCCTCAACAAAATGGTATAGTAGAGAGAAAGAATAGGACGCTGCAGGAAATGGCACGAGCAATGCTAGCCGAGAGAAAAATTCATGCTAGATATTGGGCTGAGGCAGTACACACAGCATGCTACACTATCAACAGAGTATACTTGCGTCCGTTTACGTAGAAGACACCATATGAAATCTGGAAAGGGAAGAAACCAGATGTGTCGTATTTTCATGTCTTTGGCAGTAAGTGCTATATTCTGAAGGACCGAGAGCCCTTGGCTAAATTCGAATCTAGAAGTGATATCGGTATATTCTTGGGTTATTCTCCTACTATTCGAGCGTTCCGAGTTCTAAACCAACGCTCTGGAGCAGTCATGGAGTCGATTAATGTGATTGTTGATGATTCAGAGGAATATAATATGGGTGAAAGTGATATCCTCGACACAGTGAATCCTACTGGTGTTGAAACACCAGTACAGTCAACCGGTGTTGAAACATCGAAAACAGTAACACATGAATCTGAACAAAGTCCAGCCAAATACATGCAGTTACGAGATAAGCCACAGGTAAATTACAGAGAATTGGCAGGATTATCATGTTTTATCTCCCTCACTGAGCCCAAAAACTACAAAGAAGCCCTGCTTGATGAGTATTGGATTTTGGCAATGCAAGAAGAGTTGCAGCAATTTGAAAGAAACAATGTTTGGTATCTCACTCCGCGACCTGCTGATGTTAATGTGATCGGAACTAAGTGGATTTTTAAAAACAAATCTGATGCAGATGGTAAAATCACAATAAATAAAGCGCGACTCGTTGCTCAAGGGAACACTCAAGTAGAAGGGGTTGATTTCGATAAAACTTTAGCACCCGTGGCCAGATTGGAGTCGATTAGGCTGATGTTGGCAGTATCATGCATTCTGGACTTTACTCTTCATCAGATGGATGTCAAGAGTGCATTTCTGAATGGTCTAGTAAAGGAGGAAGTTTACGTGGAGCAGCCTAAGGGGTTTGAAGATCCACATTTTCCTGACCATGTCTATCGGTTGAATAAAGCATTGTATGGCCTCAAGCAGGCACCCTGTGCATGGTATGAGCGACTGACAACCTTTCTGATTCAGAAGGGATATCGTCGAGGGGGAGTAGATCGTACACTGTTTGTGCTGCATAAGGGAACAGATATTCTAATCGCACAGATTTACATTGATGATATTGTTTTTGGCTCCACCTCTTCAGCATTGGTGAAGGAGTTTGTTGACTTAATTACTAAGGAGTTCGAAATGAGTATGGTAGGAAAATTGTCATATTTTCTAGGGTTGCAGGTTACTCAGGAGAAGAATGGTCTTTTCATTAGCCAACAGAAATATGCTGAGAACTTGATCAAAAGATTTGGACTTGCAAGTGCAAAGGCAGTGCGCGCTCCAATGGCTACCACTGATAAACTCACAAAAGATTATCAGGGTCAAAGTGTTGACCAAACATTAGACAGGAGTATGATTGGCAGCCTATTATATTTAACTGCAAGTAGACCAGACATCTGTTTGAGTGTTGGTATTTGTGCCCGCTACCAGGCTAATCCAAAGGAGTCACATATGTCAGCTGTAAAGAGAATTATTCGATATATTAGTGGAACAGTGGAGTATGGAGTGTGGTTTTCTAGGAAAAAGGATTCGCAGTTGGTAGGTTTCAGTGACTCTGACTGGGCCGGGAATGCTGATGATCGTAAGAGTACCACTGGTGGATGCTTCTTTGCTGGTTCAAATCTGGTCAGCTGGTATAGTAAAAAATAGAACTCTATATCATTGTCTATGGCTGAGGCAGAATATTTAGCTGCAGGGAGTTGTTGTGCGCAGTTACTATGGATGAAGCAGATGATGAGAGACTATGGATTCAATGATGTGAGTTTGACAGTCCTATGTGATAATAAAAGCACCATTGATATCTCCAAGAATCCTGTGCAATACTCTAGGACAAAGCACATCGATATCCGACATCATTTTATTAGGGATTTGGTCGAAAAAGGAGAAGTCACAGTTCATCATGTTCCAACATCAGAACAACTTGCTGATATCTTTACGAAGCCACTGGATGGTGAGACCTTTGAAGGCCTCAGACAGCACTTGGGAGTGTGTCGAATGTAAGGTACCCAGATCTGACTATTTTGTTGTATTATTTACTGTTTTCCTTTAAATATAGTCGAAAAAAATAGAAAAATAGAAAATTCCAAAAAAAATGGTGAAGTGGTATTTAAACACCACAGGATAAAGTGATTGTGTTTAAACACTATGGGATAAAGTTACTGGACAGTTGACTTAGTGAGGAAGTAGAACAGAAGGGCTGAACATGGGCCAGAAATTTTTGATGTTGGGCTTGGTTGTGCGCGTGATCGGTCAGAGTCCAGTAGGAAGAAGATGTGGGGTTTTGGTTTGCTAAAAAGATCTTGAAAGAGACAAGTGTTCGATTCCCACACAAATTCAATTTCTTCCCAACTGTTCATCTTCCTAGAACAGAGCTCGCGAAATTGCTTGTCCGGCGACCTGAAATCTTCAAAATCCCACAAATTACATAGCCCGCACAAAACCCATCGACAATGGTGAACTTCACCTTCAAGAAATGGTTTGGAGGTTTCTCAAGTGTGAGCGTTCCAGAAAATTCGCGATTTGAAGAACTTGACTCAGATGTGGACTTGAATGAGTGCGGTGGAGTTCGAGAACAGAGGTTGACAAAGTGGAACGGAGTTAATCGTCGACGAGCGAAGGTCGGGTTTGATCATTCCTTAGTTGTTGATGGAGTTTATTTTTGCTCGGTTCTTGAGTTTCTTGAATGGAAGGTCCAGAACCAAGATTATGTTGATCTTAGGAAGTTTAAGAGCTTGCATGGAAAAGTTAATGGGTTTGATTTAGAGCAACTATTAACTGGTAGTATTGGGCAAATTGATAAGATCGGTGATTTTCATGCTACCTTAGTTGGGGTTGATTTCGGTGAACAATACAGAGTGGGGGAAGAAGAAGATACGTATTTTACAATCTATACGAGGATAGCGTCATTGCACAGGCCAGTCATTAGGAGTATGAGGGATGATGATGTGGTACATTCCTGGGTCAAAGTGGTTAAGTCCACTGATTTTACCAAAGCAAAAGGGATGGAGTTGGAGCGCTTTAATGGTTCTCTGTTTGTGCTTCAAGAATATCTAAGACAATTGCCCATTCCGGTGGTGGAAATCAGTGACAGTGATGAGGAGACAGCGTATGCAGGGGGAGATGTTGAAGTTGAAACAGTGTCTATGTTGAAGGAACCTGAGAGTGCATCTGTGATGTGTGAGACTGTGTCAGAGTTAATGGAGCCAGTTTCTGAAAATGGAGAAGATGAGGATAGAGCTGTGGAAAACCCAGAGTGTGATGATGTGACTGTTTCTGGTATTCAAACACCAGATGTGACCTCCAATGTTGATGACCAGGTACCTGTGAATCAAGCACAAGATGTGAACTTTGCTGATAGGGAGTCAAATCCTGAGGGGTATGACCTTGAAAACTTGGCAGAGTTGACTGAGATAGCCAGTGGTGAAGGCATTTTAGAAGGTACTGGTGTTGGTGTTGAAATACCACTCGAGACCAGAAAGACACGTAGGGCAAAGAGAAAGTGCAGAAAGGTGGGTGTTGAAACACCACCAGAGTCTGTGAGAACTCCTGTTACTCAGAGTTCAAAGAAGGCCAGGGGCAGTGTGGCCTCATCTTCCAAGGGTGTGTGAAACTCTAAGCGATGCAGGGATAAGACTATGGAAGCAGGTGAGGACAGCGATGAACCGATTGGGAAGAAGCTGAAGAGGCTACTTGCTGACAGACAGCAAAGACAAGCTGAGACAATTGAGTCTAGTGCACAACCTGCACCTGAAGCGAGTGAAGCCATTAGCCCTGAATTCTTTGATGATGCAAGTCAAGAAAAGTGGGAGTTTATCTGTGACAGGAAGATATTGGCGGAAAGGCCAGCTGATGCTATGAAATATAAGGAATGTGGATTCACAGACTATTTGCACCATCTCAAGGTGTTTAAGGCGGCTACCTGTTTCTGTGACTATAACAACCAACTTGTGATGGAGTTCTATTCGAATCTGAAAGCTGAGTGTGAAGATGAAGAATCACCCTGGTTTCATAGGATTTATGTGCGTGGAGAGATTGTTGATTTTTCACCAGAGACGGTGAACAAGTGTCTGAAGTGTAGCACGTCAAGGTATGGCCAACCGGTGTTCCAACATCAGATGCCAGAGAATTATGATGAGGTGGCTATAGAGCTTACTGGTGGAGTGGAGAGCTCATGGCCTGTGACTGGTCGACAGCAGATAACTGCATCTAACCTCACGTCCAGGTATTACTGTTTGTTTGTGGTCGCCATGCATAATTGGATTCCCTCGGTAAATACCACAAGTGTCACCAAAGAGGTGGCTACACTACTATACAGTTTGGGAGCGTGTCAAAAGGTAAATATGGGTAGATTGATTTTTAATGATATCATTGACTGTGCTCGCAAGACCAGGAAGGAAGCTCTGGTACATCCGTGTGTGTTCACCACGGTACTGCAAAAAGGGGGAGTAGCTATAAGGGACTCCGATGAGTGGATCCCTACTCAAGCCTTAAAACTGACACTCAGGACGCTGAGTGGTCGAATTATCAAGGACCTGTCTTGGATTCCTTCGGAAGTGATTTGCTCGGATGCTGGTACGGCGCGGTTAAAAGCTATTGAGGCCCGAGCTGGAGTGTGCCAGGAACTGATTGAACGACATCAGGCTATTGTGTCAAAGCTTCAGGGGGAGTTGGCTGCCTTGGATGCTGAGCGTGGAGTCTTGTTGGCTGCAGCAGCTCAGGATGATACTGATGGTGATGATGATGATACTGATGATGCTGATGATGATGCTGATGTTACTGATGATGAGGCTGATGATGGTGATGATGATGCAACTGTTGAGGAGTAAACAGAAATTTTTTTTGGCACATTAATGAATCCAGGGGGAGAAAACTGGATGGACTTATTTTCTATGTTTGATTGCTGAATTTTATTATTGCATTCAGTAAACCTGTATGACCTGTCATGTCTGAATTCTTGGTAGTTTTAGTGGTGTTGAATTCAGGGGGAGTTGGTAGGTCGAAATCCAGTGCTGATGAATTCACAAATATGCCAAGGGGGAGATTGTAAAGTCCAGGAGCGTTGGACTCAGTTGTGGCATATTGTGTGAACTAGTGAAGTGGTGTTCTAACACCATCAAAATTCAGGTTTCTAGACAGCAAGTATTTAGCCACGGTTTATGGAGAAAATTATGGAGGAGAATCATGCGATCGGAATAGAATATTGTGGAGATCAATGTGTGATTTCGTGGCAACCTATTTCTGGTAAACAAATATTCCTTGTAATAGTTAGGAATTAATTAAGTAGTTTATTTATGGTACAAGTCCTGTTGATAAAGGATTGTCCATTTAAAAACCAGATTAGGATTAGATCTTTCCTTAGTCTAGAAGTCTATTCTTGGTAGAGTTAGACAAGGAAAGAGTTACGCACAAGGAAGGAGTGCGTAGGTGATAAAAAACGAAGAGATACAACGCAAACTGTGACGAAGCAATCAAGTTTTCATCTCTACGTGAGATACGTTGTTGGAGCTGTTCGTCTCTGGTTTTGGAGGTTTGTCAAATCAACCGACCAAGTTCGTAAAGATCAGAAACAAGGAAGCCGTAATTCCTCGGGAGGAGGAGATCCAGAGAGACGTGTTGATCGTGGGGGTTCAACGGCGTAGGATCGGCAGTGAGGGGATCTCACAACATCCACTCAATAGGTTAGCAATGGATTAGTATTTAAGTTAAGCTTCTTGTACTAAAGACTGCTTTCTAGTGGATGGTTTCTGATCTGGGCAAGGCCCCGCAGACGTAGGTGTATTTGCACCGAACTGCGTAACCAAGTTGTGTGTGCACTGCGTATTTCATTTTGCGTTTTAACACCAAACTGATTTTGGTGTTTCAACACCAAACGGTTAAACAACTTGGTATAAACGTTTAGAATTTAGGTGAAACAGAAATTCAGAAGTCACTAAATACCGAATAAACTATACTTACGTGGGTGGAAAATGATATGAAACATCAAACTTCCGATATAAATCTTATGAGCTGGCGACATTATCAAACTTCGGATTAGCAATAGAGATTAAACGATTATGTAACGAGTCCATTGCGAGCAGATGATAACATAAATTGATTAAAAAATTATATACCTCATCCTCAACCTGACTCAAAAATCATATATCTCATCCTCGACCCGACTCTAACTCGCTATCTATAGTTGACCTCGAACCCAATAATAGATTTCTATGCTGGTTATATTATTTTTAAAAACTTTAAATATCTTATTCTTTTAATGATGAAATATTGATTAATTCAGTTACACATATTTCATTCATTCTAAATTAAATTTCATTATTAAAATAAAATTTTGCTGTAACATAAGAGTTCATTGATTAATTTAATTGACATGTCATTTTTTTACAAAAATCTTTAAAGACTTGTGCATGACTAAAAATAGCTGGTCACATGTTTAACACTTGACAATTTCTTAAAATAATAACAATGAGCATTTTAAAGTGAAATGTAACCAAATTAAACATAAAATATTTAAGAATCAACCATTAAATATAAAAAAATATACAAAAAACTTTTTTATAGGACCAATATTCCATACAATATCTGACAAACAGTATCAAGTGACATTTATATATTGGTTAATCAAAAAATTACGTAAAAAATTATTAGTGCAGGAATGGTTCTGTTGCACAGTGGTTATGGATCTTTTCTTTGGAACCATCATTTATCCTATGTTTCAAAATAAATTTTAAAAAAAGTGTTTTGGTAGTTGGATTTACGATAGGTGACTGCAAAAATATGTAAGATGGTGGTTGGTGAATAACCGTCCTCTAACATAGTATGATCAACGACGCTTGGACTTAAATCGCCGTTGAAAGTATCATACGACGACTCTGTTGTTTACTTTTATGCACTTCTGAGGTCAGTTTCAAAGTCGGATATGCGTTTCAATGCACTAAGTTAGATGATGGTGGTTGAACCACCGTTTAAAAAATCTACTATAATACGCACTAAAAGCTACTATTTTAAGCCACTATTTTAAGCCACTTTTGAGGGCTGTTCCGACGGAGGAACAAGAATCCAAAATGCACTTCTCATGGCAGTTCCAATTTTGGAACATATGTCTAGAGTGTACTAAAGTGGACAACAGACGTTAAACCGTCATATAAGAAACCCTACAAAAATATGCAGTAAAATCTACTATTTTAAGGCACTGATGAGGCAATTCCGAAAGAGGAATCGACTTAGGAAGTGTATTTTCGAAGGCACATTCGAAGTCGGAACTGGTGTCTGCAATTCACTAAAATGAGAAACTCTAGAAAATATTCCACCTTTATTACACCCTTTTTCCCAGCGACAACTGTTTATCTTTTCCTTCATTTATTTCTTTCATTCCATCTTTCCTTTCTTACTTCCCCCCCTCCTTCCCCAAATTTAACACTTTCTCCTTTTCCTTTTAAATTTGACTATGCAGCAATGACTTCATATTTGAAGACTATAAACTTCATATTATCATGGTATGGTTTCTTCTTCATTATTGAATTTGTTTTTGGTAAGTTCACCTGCGTATTTCAATGCATGTTATTGTTCAAGATGGATTGATGAGTGTTGTTTGTATATATATTATTATGAGTTTGATTGTAGATAGATTTAATAAGAGTGTAAGAGATGAGGATGGTGGTGGTTACGTTCTGTAGAATATAAAAGTCGAATTCTGTTCATATTAAGAATGGGGCGATGTGGTCGACAAATATTTTTTAGGTTTCGAACAAAATCAGAAAGGCCACACATATTTTTTTTAGAGGAAACAACTTTTGTGGCCCTCGAACTACCACCATCGTCCACCTTTGGGCTTTGGCCCTCCATTTTTTTCGACACTTTTAGCCCATGAGCTTACAAAACTAGTGAATTGTGACTCTTCCGTCAGGTTAAACTGTTAAATGAGGTCAAAACGTCAATTTAAAGGAAAAATTGGCTTTTCACATTTCACATTTCCCTTTTTTTTCATTTTCTTTTCCTTTTCTTTTTATTTCCTTTCCTTTTTCCTTTTTTCTTTTTTTCTTTCCCTCCTTTTTCATGGCGGAGATGCTGGGCGGGTTTTGTCTCTAGGGAAGAGGAACAGGTGGTGGGAACACACGAACTATGCAGGAAAGGGAAGGGGTAAGGGGGAAGAGAAAAAAAAAGAAAAGAGAAAAAAAGAAAGAAGAAATGGGGGAAAAATAAAGATAATAAAGAAAAATGGGAAATGTTATTTTTGCCCTTAAATTTAACCCTGAAAATCTATCCCCAATGGTTTGACCTGACGGAAGAGTCACAATTCACCATTTTCGTAATTTCAAGAGCCAAAAGTGTTTGAAAAAAAATGGAGCGTCAAAGGTGGACGATGGTGATAATTCACATAAGTCATTTTCTCTATTTTTTAAAAATTTCCAAGGACATTTGCAAAGTCAAAATGGACTTCGTAAATAATAAACCATCGTCGGAACAGTTGTCTCGTTGTACGATAGTTCTTCAACCGCGGTGCAATGGTTGCCTGATTGTGCGGCGAGGTCGGGGACGACTGTTTGGAACAACGTTCTCTCACCCATTTTAATCGCAATTAATGCTCATATCATGCACTAGTGGAGCAACCAACTCTTTAAAGTAAGAAGTTACTCCTTATTAAAAAACCAGTAAATAAAGAGTGCTCATCGTTAAGAAAAATACACTTAATTTTTCCAATCATCCACTTCTTTGTGTCAAAAGGTGAAATCTCTTGCATCAAGAATTTCTTTAACTTGATATTATAAAATTGTGGGGAATAAATTTTGCCATCTTAAAAGTTAGATAGTTACATGATAGTTCATATCTAATGGGGGCTTTAAAGGAAAAAATTATTAGAAATTTTTTACAGTGTGACTTTCAGATTTTAAACACATATACCATGAAACACTTAATTGCTTAATCACTCACATGATGCTTAATCACCCTCTCTTTATGACGATTGTTACTGGCATTCTCCCACCTCTTAGGAAACCACCTAAACCTAACAATTCTAAAGTAATGTGGTTAAAACCTTAGAACGGGATAAAAAAGTTAAATGTGGATGTAGCTTGGGACTATAACATTGGAAATGCAAGTATTGGATAGTTGCTAGAGATGAATATGGTAATTACATAACTGCTGAAACTTTTTTCCCACTCAACTCAATGCATTATGCAAGCAGAGATGACATCTATCCATCATGGAATCAAATTGTCCAAACAATTCCATAACGACACACTAATTGAATCAGGTTGTTCAAATGCTATACATATGGTATAACATTTGGATGTTCAATATAGACTTCTTCATTCACAACTTTATTCAGAAAAGAACTTTTCACGTCCATTTGGTATAGTGTATAGTTCATAGTACACAAAATAGAAACTAAAATTATTATAGATTCTAACCTGACAACTGGTGCAAATGTCACTTCAAAATCAACTCCTTCTCCTTGAGTGTTGCTCCACCAGTCTTGCTTTATTTTGAGTAATCTATTCATCGGCATCTGACTTGTTCTTGAAGATCCACTTGGTGCCAGTAACATTTACTCCTTTGGGATGGGAGTGAGATACCACACATCGGTCCTTTCAAAATGTCCAAGGTCTTCTTGCATTGCCGAAATCCAGTATTCATCAAGTAGGGCATCTTTGTAATTCTTTGGTTCAACCAGTGAAACGAAACATTGCAATCCTACAAATTCCCTGTAATTGATTCGTGGTAAACTTCTAGTTCTCTTCATACTTGGTTTTGGTTCAACCTATGTTGAAACATGGGGGTGGAGAATTGGGAGTCGATGTTCCAACATCGATGTCATCAGGGTCAGGATTTTCAGACGGATGTGGTGTTCCAACATTGACTTGCTGGCTGGTCGAGTCATTCTAAGGTATAACATGAACGGGAGCTGGTTCATCATCTCCTTTTCCTGATACTTGCTTGTCATCTGAATCATCAACAATCACATTACTTGACTCCATGAGAGTATTACTGTGGAGATTACCTACTATGTATGCACGATTGTTCACTGAACAACCCAGAAAGATTCCCCAAACACATGAAAATAAGCAACATTTGTCTTTCTGCCCTTCTTGATTTCATAAGAAGTCTTGCTTGTGAACGGACGTTGATACACCCAGTTTATAGTATAGCACGCTGTGTTGATTGTTTCTGCCCATAATATCTTATGAATTCCTTTTTCTGCCAATATAACTCGAGTCATCTCCTATAGAGTCCTATTCTTTCATTCGACAATCTCATTCTACTGAGGTGTAATAGGTGCATAAAATTCATGCAGGATGCCAAGTTCATAAGAGAACTCACTAAACTGAAAGATTTCAAATTCTCTGCCATGATCACTACGATCCTCACAATCTTCCCAACATGAATCCCTTTTCTTGTCTGTAAATTGATCACCAGACTTTTGAAAACATTCACTGTATCTAATTTTTCTTTGAGGAATGCCACCTAAGTGTATTTGGAAAAATCATCAACACATACAAAAATATAATTTTTGCCAGCCATACTAGGTGTACTAACTGGACTGGACCCATCAAATCCATGTGAAGTAATTCAATATTTCTTGAGGTGGTAATATACTGAATGGATGAATGAGGAGATCGAATTTGTTTACCTTGTTGGCATGGTCCACTTACAATTCCCTTTTTATTAGTGAGAGTAGGCATACCTCAAACTACTGTAGCATTTGCAATCTTCACCAACGTCTTGTAGTTTATGTGACCAAGCTTCTTATGCCACGTGGTTTCTTCATTTTCTTTCGAGCTTACGCACCTCGCTTCTTGTTCTAGCAACTAACAGTTGTCTGAAGAGTGATCCCCAGACAGTACTTTATTTCCTCCATGTTTCACAATGCATTTGCTCTTTTGAAACTCAACGGTAATATTATCATCACACTACTGACTGATGAATAATAGATTAGCTTTCAGATCTTCTACCCTTGTAAAACTGGGAAATTCCTCAATCTGTAGTTCTCATTTGCCAACAACACGATTCTTCTTTCCATCACCAAAGGTAACAAAACCACCATCATATAGTTTGATGTTATTCAAGTATTCCTGAGTTCCAGCAATATGCCTAGAGTAACCACTATCAATGTACCAAGAATCTCTAGAATGTGCAATAATAGATGTGTGAGCAACAAGACACATATTACTTTGTTTAGGGATCCATATCTTCCTGAAAAATTTAGAGCATTGGACATCGTTCATGTTGGAACATGCTGACGGTTGGCGGCCATTCATAATGTCTCTGAGCAGCCTGAGACATTGTTCCTGTATGTGACCTTGATAGGAACAATAATGACATAAAATACGCTTGCGACGATGTGTCTTCGTGATCTTTTCCTCCATAGCATGTACCTCTGCTTTGAAGTCAATCATGACTTTTTCAGCCTTATCATACCCAATTCCTTGTTTATCTCCAACGTTCTTTCCCATTGCCAGTATATCATCAAACTTTGCCTTTCCAGTGTTCAACATTGTGATTGCAGCTTCAGCTGTTTCAGCCGTGTCAGCTGTGACAATTGCTGATTTTAGATTCTGTTTTAGCAGGTCAATCTCATTCTCCAATTTATCAACTAGTTCAACCAATTCTGTCTTCCTTTCCACAAGCTGGTGTTTTTCATATTTTAGAACTTTGTTAGCCTCAACCACTTTGAGCCACACTGCATACATATTCCCATACTCCTGGTAGATATCATCATTATTCACCTCCTGACCATCATCGCTGGAAGAATTACCGCTCAGCATTTCTGTGTTGGAACATGCCAGTTTCTCAATTTTTTCAAAGTTGGAACATGCACTTCCAGTTTCATCCATATCATTCATCTTTGCTCAAAATGCCACATAGTTTCTAGTGAGTTCTTCTTCTTCCTCCTCTTCTTCATCTTCACTCCATGAGATAACATATGATCTCCCTTGCTTCTTCCGTGTGTTGGCACATTCAGCCTGGATGTGATAAAAACCTTCACATTCTCTACATTGAATCCATCCTGGCTGTTTTGATTCGTTGTTATGATTTCTCAAAAACTGCTGATTGTTATGTTCCATCCGTGGTCCTTGAGAGTTTCCAAACTCCTGTGAATGAGGTCTATTTCCCCCAGATATGTCTTGTCATTTTTTGTTCACCACCTTTTTCAGCATTCTTGAAAAATTATTAGTTATAAAATCAAGTTCTTCTACTTCACCCGTACTGCCACCTTCATGATCATTCTTTGAGGATGAGGCTTTAAATGCTAACTCTTTATGAGCTTTCTTTGATGATTGTTCAAGTGCATCTCATAGATTTGCAATGATCTCATCAACTCATCTAGCGACATATTTCTTACATCTCTTGCTTCTTCAATAATAGCAACCTTCATCGAGAATCTTTAAGGAAGAGATCTCAGAGTTTTCTTCACTAATTTTTCCTCCTTGTAAGTTTTCCCCAGCTGGTATGCCATATTAGATATATCTCTTAACTTTCCATTGAAAATAGCAATCATTTCACCTTCCTCCATATTTAATTCCTCAAATTTTGTGGCAAGTATTTGTAACTTTGACTCAAGCCCTCGATTTGTTCCTTCAGGCACCGTTTGCAGTATATCTCATGCTTTCTTTGCTTGATGCAAGTTGAGATGAGTTTGAACTTGTGCTCATTCACTGCTTTAAAGATAGCATTTAACGCCTTGGAGTTTGTCATCGAGGCATTCAGCTCATCTGGAGTCCATGTTGATTTATCTTCAAGTCTTTCTTTCTTTGAACTTGTTTTTCCTTCCTTCTACTTGGAGCTGGATTCAACATCTTCCATAGGATGACTTCATTCTGTTTTAATGAAGTGCCATGCAAGTTCATCAAGTGAGCTAATAAAGACCCGCATACGTGTCTTCCAATAGTTGTAATTTGTTCCCTCTAGCAGTGGAGGTCGAGATACCGAAGCTCCTTCTTTGGTCATCATGGTAAAATTGGATCAGCAATTTTCTTGACACAACCAAGGTAAGAATAAGTGACACAGCTTTGATACTAATTGAAATTTGATTTTACCTAATTAATTCAATTGTTTTTGCCATGTTTCTGTGAAACCCCGCCCTTAATGAAGTCAGTATGCATGTAATAACTAGATTTTAACCAAAAATCATAATCTCTTATTAATTTTCTTTGACTATTTCCAGCTATAACTCAAAACCCTACAAGAAATTTTAACATAAAATAATATAAATGAAATAAGTAAATAAATAAATGGGTAAGTAAATAATATCAAACGACGATAAAATATTAATTTATTATAGGTTTCATATAAGAGAGAGAGAGAGAGAGAGAAAGTGAATAATAATACGTCGAATTAGAATGAAAATGAGATATACATATTGCACATTTTAAAATAACCATAAATATAATAAGGCATGAGAAATAACAATTTGAGTAGTTAATAAAATATCTATATTACTATTAGAATTCTTATAATAAAGGCTCGCAATAATAAAATTACAATTGAAATCAAAATATTGACAGTATATTTTAAATTATAATTGTCCAATCATTTCAATTATAAAATATAATATAATAATTTAAAATAGTAAAATAAAAAATAAAAAATAATTATGAATTTAAAAGAATTAAATATAAAAAAAAGAAGGAACATGTAAGGAAAGAAGTTAATGAGAAAAAAACGAGAAGAAAAAAAAAGACAAATGAGGAAATGTAACAAAATGGAAAAAAAGCTGAAGAATTAGGAAAACAACATTGTAGTAGCATCACGGTACGAAAAGAAAACAAAATAATAAGAAAATGAAGAGAAACCATAGTATTGTAAAAAGGATTTTAAAAAAAAGGGAAATTAAGAGATAGATAACAAGAAAAGATAAAATCAGATGTAGGTATAGAGAGTAGGAGTAGGCTGCATGATTTCATGTAGCCAAGAGTTCTTATCCCATTTCGATGAAATTGCTCATCAACCTGTGTCTTCATTGCCTTCTATAAATAGCATTCAATTAATATTTTCATCCAAGAAAAAACAAATCAGCCCACTTGCTATTTCTATGGCTTACGCCTAAGAAAGAACATGATGACAAAACAAAGTCTTCTTCTCTTTTTGCTTAAAACACTCTTAAGCCATCTGGGCTTCTTCCTATTCGATTGCAGTAAAATTTCAGTTGGGTGTACGTTCAGTAAAAGTGAGGTGTTTTCATTGCCCTAGCACAAATTGAATTAAAAACTATTATTATGTATTTTTTTTATGCCTATTAAATTTAATATGTTAGTTTAGAATTATATTTGTATAATTTTATGCCTGTTAATTTTAAATGTGTTAGTTTAGAATTTTATGTGAATTATTTTATGCCTGTTAAAATTAAATGTGTTAGTTTAGAATTTTATATGTTATATAAAATGTTTAAAAATATTATTTTCTATTCATGCCTATTATTTGGTTTCATACTAATTAAACACGGTGTGTACTTTAGCACACTATGCTTAATTATTATGAAACTGAGTGAATTAACTGCTCTGATATTTGATGTGGATGACCTGCTTGTACTTTATCTTGCTGTGTCAAACATGGATTATGTGATATATGATTGTTTGTCTGTGCTTTCAGGGGTCCTCGATGCGATTGTAGTTCGGTCAAAGTCGGTGGGGAATGGTATAGACCGGACCGACTGATTAGACCGACTACACGTGGAGTTTTTGGTATGGTAGCATAACTATCTGATTTTCTGATATGTCATAAATGAATATATTGGGCGTGGTTGACGAGTGTGATTTTCTAGATCCTGATAGCTTTCGAGCACTACTGAAAATGTTATGCCTTGTATGTTAGTCAGAGCTGTCATATAGGCACTTGACTGCAGCTTGGCATTAACCACCTGTATCCTTTTACTATTTGCTAGGTTTTATGTGCCTATATTCTTTATGTGACCACTAAATTTAACTTGGTAAATACTGGTGAGGCAACCTCACTAAGCAGGGAGTTTACCCTAGTTTAAACAACCCTCTCAGGTGTAGCTGAACCGTAAAGTGAAGTGCACCGGTGTCTTTAATTCTTTTGAGGAATGAACCTGGGTGAACCTTTAGAATCTTTTGGGTTAGGTTGTAAAATAGTTTTGTAAAATATTAACGTGAACTGATCCTTACCGGAGCCTTTAGAAATTTTGTCTGTAATTTTAGTTAAACCCCTTGTTTAACACTTGTATTAATACTTTCACTGTAATAGTAAGTTAGGTTTTTAATTTTTTTAGATTTTCTTCCGCATAAACTTTATTTGCTCATTATTGTTTTTGAGTAATCCAACCCGTGGGATTCTCGATAGCACGCCCGGAGCTAACCCGATACTTGCGTTGGGCAGATAGGTCGTGGATGTGGGGTGTTATAGTTTCAACATAACCTAATTAACCAAGTATGTAATAAATTAAAACACAAAGACATACGACTTGGTTATGCAGTTCGGTGAAATTATCCTACATCAGCGGGGCCTGGCCCAGTTCAGAATGAATCCACTAATCAGAAAGATAGTACAAAGTACATCATACAATATACTTATCTTTTCTAATTAAACACGTGAATTTTACTCGCTCCCCTAGTTGTCGATCCGCCTTAATTAGACTCTCTCTAACTTCAAAACTTATTGACATTGGATATCCTCCTCCCGAGGAAATAAGGCTTACACTCTAACTTTAGGTCAAAATGTTTTGTTCATGTTGGAACAAAATCGTAAAGCTCTCGGCTACTTCTAAATATCGAAAACCTGAGTTCATATTTTCCCTTAGAGATAGGAATTACCAACTTGAATCACTTTAATTAAGGAACTAGAATATCTTGTCCTTAGTCACACCATAGGCGAAACCCATATCAATTCCAATTTCACAAATATAATCCAATCCCACAAATATAGGAATTGATATATTCTGAAAATCAAATCATCTTGGACGAGATGCATACTTCTCGAATTTTATCTTCAACCATTCCTTATATCACCAAAATTCCTTCTTTGATGTTACAACACAATACTTCCTTATTTGCATAATTTCCACAACTTGCTGATGTGTCCATTTTATGTGCATATTTTGGGACTTTTTGGGATCACTTTTGTTCTCTTTTGTTACTAAGAGCAAGTGTTTTACCTAAAATTCTCTTAGGAGAGGTAAAAGAAACTTTACACTCTTTTACCTTTTCTTAGTGAATTGTGTGTGACAAGGAAAGAACATCGAGACTTCAAGACCGAAGGCCATTGATGATCATCTTTTGAAGACTTTGAAGATTTGCTTTGACGATTTGAAGTCTTGAAGATTTGGAGGAAGGTGTAATGGATTGAAGGCTAAAAGTGTTTGGGCATATTATGTGTGAGTATGTGCTAGTTGTAAATATTTGTTTGTTTGCTTTTGAATGACTTTTAGTTTATTTTCCATTTTTGCTTGGCTTAGAGAAGTATTGTTCGAGTTCTTGGTGTATGGTTCATACGCGATCCTCTTCACAAGAACCCTTACACTACAACCCCGAGTTAGAGCAATATGTGTCGATTTTTAGTTACAAAGTTACCGAATTTCGTAAGGAAATTATTTACCAAAATTTTTGAATATCCTTCAGAAAGTATTTACCAAAGTTTCTTACTTTCATTACGAAGAAATAGAAATTATAAATATGTTTATGATACATGAGATTATAAAGTTGTAACGAAGGCATATTTATAAGGAGTGGACTCTCCTCAAAAAGATTTTTTTTTTATCATAATGCTGATCTGACCCTATCATTTTTACATATGTGCTTATTTAATCATGTATTTTTTACTAAAGTACCCATGTCTTATTAATAAAAGTACTGATCTAAACCGGCCACCAGTAGCCGGCAGCGACGACCAGTAATGGTTCGGCGTTGACCGGCAGAAGGGTTTGAGCACTTTTATGCGAAGGGCAATATCGTTGTTTCTCTTTTTTTTCAAAAATTTTCTTTTTTCAAAGGGGTATAATGGTCAGTTCAAAGAATTCCGGCTTGATTTTTGTTTCTAGGGTTATATTGGGACTTTTGACCAAAACATAGGGCTAGATTTGCACTTCCAGATTTTACAAGGTTATATTGGCACTTTCAACCAAAATATTGAGTTAAAAACACACTTTTGTCTCTAAAGTTGCAAAATTAATGTGTAATTAATAGAACTTGACATATATTTGATTATAAGTTTATTTACTTACAATTTAACTTTTGGATCGTTTTTCAATTTATTTATCTAATTCTGAAGATTGAGAAGGTAATAATTTGCATCAATATGGCAATTTTTAATTCAAACATTAATCCATGTTTTGAGAAACATTTACTCTCGAAAATGAGAAAATAGAATTTTTATTTGGAGAAATGTGCATTTAGAATTCGAAATTCTAATCATAAACCATATCTAAAAGATAGCGTTCATGTAATTTGCGAATCGCTATATCACGCATTGTATTTTACTACTCATGCCTTGTATTTATACTATTAAAATACAATATGTATTTAATTTATATACAAAAATAAAAACTAAAAACTAAAAAGAGAAAAGCTATTTTTTACAGCATCGGCAATGGTGGACGGTGGTGGAGGATGGTGGTCGGTGGTGGTGGACGGTGGTCGCCGGAGGGTGTTCATCGGCGATAAAGGACGTCATCCATCGCAGTCCGCCGCATCTTCTCCATTTTTCCGGCGTCGACTCCGGCTCTGCTACCTAACAGCGCCATCCCGCCGATCTAGTTTCCTCCGCCCAAGTCTCGCTCCGGCCAGCAGCTCCGCCTCCGATTTGGTTCTCGTCGCTCCGCCTCCGACCTGGATCTGGTCAGTTTACCTCTGTCACTTCCCTCGTTTCTGATGCCTCCAATTTCCGCCGCCCAGCTCTCCTTTCTCTCATTCGGTTCCATTTGCTTCCTTCAGTTCTCGTTTCTTTTTCCTCTCTTTTCCCGTTGTTCTTTTCTTCTTCCCGTTCTCTTTTCTCCTTTCTCTTCTCTCTCCGGTTCTATTTTCTTCTTTCTTTATTTTCTCGGTTTTCTTTCTTTCCTCCTGTTTTCCTTTCTTTTTCTCGTGATTTTTTCGTTTCTCTTTTCTTCCTCCGGTTCTCCTTTCCCTTCTTTCCTTTTCCGATTTTCTTTTTCTTCCTCTGGTTCTCCTTTCCTTTTTCTTTCTTTTCCGGTTCTATTTTCTTCCTCCGATTCTTCTTTTCCTGCTATGTTTTCTTTGTCTTTCTTTGTTCCCGATCTGGTTCTCCTTTGCCATTCTTCTGCCAGTGACGTACGCCGGCGGACGGTTGGCGGAGGTAAGCGGTAGTCACCGGCGTATGGTGGCCGGAGATGAGCGGTGGTCACCACGGACGGTGGGTAGAGGTAAGTGGTGGTCGTCGGTGGACGGTGGCCGGAGGTGAGCGGTGGTCGTCGGCAGACGATAGCCGGAGGTGAGCGGTGGTCGCCGGCGGACGGTGGCCGGAGGTGAGCAGTGGTCGCCAGAAGATTCAGATTGAGAGGAGGTGGAATGGTGAAGAAGGGAGATGAAAAAATTTTTGCCCTAAGTAAAATTATCCCTAGAATAAAAAATATATAAAAATAAATAATAAGACATGTATGTGTACGTATTATAGCGTAAATAAGTGAAATATAAGGTGTGATATAGCAACACCCTATAACTTTGGAGGTTGCCGATGTTGATATTTGAAGATATTTTTAGGAAAAGTGCATAAATAACTCTTTTAAATTTTGAAAGTGCACACACAACTGTGTAAAATTCAAAAGTGTAGATTTATTCCCAAATTTTTAAACAATGGTGTAAATATATATAAATTGTACTATTCTGGCATTGACTGGACGTTTTCATGCGTTGACCATTAATAAAAAACACAAAAATCTTTAAAACAAAAAAATTAATGACAAAACACCTAGAGTTCTTCTTTTTCATCATCTCCAAACCTGCCACCAACACTACTCCGCTATGTCACCACCTCCCCCGTCGCGCCACCACTGGTGCCAAAATATGGGGTTTCACCTTGCCACCTCCTCACCACCTCCATCGCCACCTCTGCACCAATCCTCTCCACCAAGACCCGCCACCACCCAACCTAGACCTGCCACCAATCCCCTTCGCCCACACCCACCACCACTCCCATTTTTGCAGCCCCTCACATTTATCGGTGAACTAACCTAACGCTCGAGATGAAGAAGACCTCCTCCTCCAATCCTTCGGCGTGAAGAAAATGGTTTAGTAGCGAGGCCAACAGAATCAACGGGTTTGGGAGGAACAACCAAGAAAAACAGGCGGAGGATTGGAGTCTGGACGGGAGAACGGGTGGAGGAAAAATGGACAGAATCTGGACGGGCCGCGCCGCCACCTCCGGCGATTTGCTTCTCTCTCCCTCTCTTTGGCAAAGTAGTAGAAGTAATTGTTCCACCATGTTAAGGAAATAGAAACACTTTCCTTGTAGGAAAGATTATAGATGGTAGTTACCTTATAGTATTAGTTATAGATGGTAGTTACCTTATAGAATTAGTTATAGATGGTAGTTACCTTATAGAATTAGTTATAGATGGTAGTTTCCTTATAGACTTAGAATCATATTCCTGTTAGACTTTGGTTTGTTGTAAGCCTATATATTGTAATCCTCATCCTTGATGAGATGTGTCATTTATTAATATCAGTGCACCATAATAAAGTTATGTATATTTTATCATACAAGGAAAGTGTTTCTATTTCCTTAACACCCTCCCTCAAGTTGGAGCATGATGACAAGAATGTCCAACTTGCGAAGAAGATTATGAAATTGCTAATTATTTTTAAAAATATCACTATAGATCAAGATTCAACTTCAGTAGCGGTAGAAGTAGTATTCAACTTCAGTAAGAGCAGTATTTGTAGGAGACCATTTAAGGTAATTCTCTTGACCCCTTCAGGATGGTGGTGCAATAACCAAACCAAATCCTTCCCTTTTCTTTTATGGACTCTTGGTAGAGTTTGCATAAGTGCTTCGAGATTCTCCAAACTCTTGGCCAATGTCCTTTGCCACCACATCTGAAATAAGAGGTTCCAGGTCCCTTTGATGAACTGGCATTTTTCCCCTTTTATGGGTACTTTCATGGTTCCTTTCATATTGATGTTTCTTGTGGTAGTAATTACCGGACTTAAAGGAAAAATCGTAACCACCTTGACCGCGTCTGTAACCACGACCATGACCTTGACCTCGTCCACAACCTCGGCCTCTCTCTCAACCCTAAAAATAGTTTTTACGTTCAGGTTCGTCAGAGTCAACAACGTTTGCTTCAGGAAACGCTCTTGAGCCAATCGGGCGAGATTGATGATTCTTCATCAACACCTCATTATTCTTTTCTGCAGTGAGCAGACACACAATTAGTTCAAAATATCTTTTAAAACCCCGCACACGATATTGTTGTTGCAAGGTCACATTTGATGTGTGGAAAGTAGAAAGAGTCTTTTCCAGCATTTCATTGTCAGTTATTGTAACCCCACCAATTGTCAAGTAGGTTACTGTTGTGTACATTGCAGAATTATAGTCTTGGAACCGTAGATTGTTCTAGTCATCGCGGTATATGGGGAGCATTACATCTCTTGTGTGATCGTATCTTTCTTTCAAATTTTTCCACAACTCAAGTGGATCTTTCATAGTGAGATATTCATTTTTGAGACTCTCATCAAGGTGTCGACGAAGGAAGATTAAAGATCCTGCCTTGTCCATCCTTGATGAGTCATTCCCCTCTTGGATTGTCTCAAGAAGGTTCATTAATTCCAAGTGCATCTCAACGTCTATCATCCACGGCATATAGTTGTTTCCATTGATGTCGAGTGGACTGAATTCAAGCTTCACAAGGTTTGGCATAATATAGGGAAAGTAAAATAGTTCATTAGATATAATTCAAAATACATAAGTCTATAATGATTGCAAAAATAAAGAGTAATACATGATTCTGATCATCAATGAAGAAAAATGAAAATATTCCGGTGAAACTTCTACGGTGAGAATGGTAACATGTTATACTAAAAAAATTACAGCAACAAAGATAAATATTAGTCTAGATATTTTATCGGTAAAATTTAGCAAAAATATGAGGTAGAAGAGAGGATGTGATTTTGTATCATTTGATGTTTTGTATTTAGAGTGTAAAATATAGTCGTTTATAGCTGTTATATTACCGCTAAAAATATAGCCGTTTATAATGGTTATATTAATTAATTGTAGTTAAAATATTAAGAGTAGATTAGCAATGTAACGTCATCAGATAAATAGATAAATATATTAGAGACATAATTAATCATAGAAATATTAAAATAAAGAAGTTAAAGATTAGTTAGATGTAGATCACATCATTTTACTATAAGGTGACAGAGTCTCCTGTGTATAGAAATATGTGTTATGCATTTAGAAAGTTAATAAATCACATCACATTACCATAAGGCCGCAAAGCCTCCTGTGTATAGTAATATGGTGTTATTTAGTTAGAAAGTTAATAAATCATATCACATTACAATAAGGCGGCAAAGCCTCTTGTGTATAGTAATATGATGTTATGTAATTAGAAAGTTAGTAGTGTTATGCAGTTAGAAGGTTAATGAGGTCATGAAATTAGAAAGATAATTATTATACATCTCATCATTTCTATTGTGACTGATTATTATTATTATTAGTATTAGTATTATTAGTATTATTAGACATTTTAGTATGTTTAGATTTATTTGAAAATTGAGTCAATCAAAAGGATCCTGATTAAGAGTGTCCTAGATGAGGAAAAAAAACTTTAGGTCATAGTTGATGGACACTTATGTGAAGTTGATCTGTGCAGTCAAATATAATCAAGTTTTAACACATGAGGTTCTAGACATCTACATATTAATAGAAAAGTTTGGACTAGTATCCTTAATACCAACTACTTTGATTCATTATCACACAATTCTTACAATTTTTAGAAAATGACTTACTCAATGAAGATGGAGAGTGATCGTGCTGATAATGTGTTGTGATTGTCACTAATTTTGCACTAATTTATTGAGAAATTGGCAAAGGGATTGATGTGGGAAGTAAGAAGAAGAGAATGGAGAAGAACTGAGAAATAAGATGATGGGAGGTGCATTTTTCTTCATCCTATAAGGGGTATTTGTAGTAGAATTTGGGGGCAATGGCATAGTATTCCCCTTTGGTAAATAAATAGTGATAATTAATTATCACAAATCAAACTTATTGCTAATGAGCCTTTCATTATTCCTAATAATTTTCTATTTCTTTTTGTATTTTTTTTTGAAGGGCAAAGATGTGTTTCTACAAAATTTGGACGTTAAGTTGCCAAAGAGGGTTATACTAACACTTTCACTAATTATTTAGAGTTATATTCAAACTTTAATACACTGAAAGATTATACCGACACTTATATTGGATTATATAAATACTTTTCTCTAATCCGTTCAAAAATTTTGGATTTTCTGTCCACCAGTAGGTTAGGGTCATAGAAATTGGCTGCCTTTTAATCTCACTCATATCTTATGACAGAGTCCGGACACGAGTTCGCCATTCCTCATCCGTCTATCTTCACATCTCCCATTCTGTACTCATATTCACCAAATCTGAAACTCCGGTAATCCATCCATCGATTCTCAAGCTCTCCACTGTTTCACAAGATCAATATCGAGCATCCATTCCGTATCCTTCTAGCTATCTTCTTCTCTACCAATATTCTATCCCTAGACTTACCAAACCCGGAATCTTATTCCACACATTCTTATCGCCTGATTCTACCATGATTTGAATGAAGCAAGGTTGATTTTACACTGAGCTGGACTAAAACCAAACATAGTTAAAAATAACCCGGAGATGAGCTGAACTGAAATGCAGCAGATCAATAAAATGATAACTGGACTTGGAAAACGTAAAACCGGTGCTTTGGAGTATGAAAGTGAAACAAAAAGAGGGCAGAGGTAACAATTAATAGTTTAAATTTAGCAAATAATACGGTGCCCATCGCTCAAAAGTACAGCCATTATCATGAACAAGAAATGGAGACATTATTACAAATTAAGCGGTGAGCTCCTCCTCCTTGTGAGTCTCGATGACGAGGTCGGACGCCGGATACGCGACGCAGGTAAGAACCCATCCCTCATCGATTTGATCGTCGTCGAGGAAGCTCTGGTCGGACTGGTCGACGGTGCCGGAGACGATTTTCCCGGCGCAGGAGGAGCAGGATCCGGCGCGGCAGGAGTAGGGGAGGTCGTGGCCCTTCTCCTCGAAGTGGTCCAAGATGTAGACGTCGGGGGGGCATGTGTACTCGATCTCCCCCTCCGGAGTGATCAGCTTCACCTTGTGGATGCAGCTGATTCTGCCGGCGGATCTCGCGCCGCCCTTGAGGCCGAAGAGGGCCTGGCTGACGTTGGGGAGGGCGCGGAGGCTGCTCACGGGCTTCCTGGGGAGGAAGGAGGTGCTGATCATGGTGCCGGAGAGGCTCGCCATTGCTGCGGATGAAGCTACGGTGGGCTTGGGTGTGTGTGGGTGTGTGGGTGTGGTGTAAAATGAGGCGAGGGGGGAGGGCTTGTGGAAATAGTGTGCCGGTGGAGTCTATCCTCCACGTGGCGCAATGCTGTGGCTCGTTTTATCATGCAGCTGATTTTATCATTTTTGGCCTTTCATTCCGAGAGGATGTTATATTAATAATCTTGTCAGTTTTTTTTATTTTCATTTAGTTCACGCATGTTCTCCATTTCATTTAGGAGCATTTAGGAGGCGCATGTAATTCACCCATGTTCTCCTTCTCATTTAGGAGCATTTAGGAGGTGAATGCAATTCACCCATGTTCTCCTTCTCATTTAGGAGCATTTAGGAGTATTTATGAGCTATAGTTATTCCTACATTTGTAACTTATTTTCCAACTCCTTTTATAGCCAAATGAAGAAGAAAAGTAGTAAGTTTTTGACTGCACCAAACCTTTTCTTTGTGCTCTGGTTTTCTTTCAAAACCAACATTTGGTATCAGAGCACGCACGATCACGGCGACAATGTCTGGCGAGAACGAGATTTCGCTGTCGCCACCGCGGGGACGTGGAAGGCAGCGTGGACGGAGCATGGCACGGCGGAACCATAACGAAGTGATCATCCACGAACGGACAAATCTTGGCGGCAACATTGTGTATCCTACGCTGACAGCAACCAATTACATTGAATGGTCCCTTGTGATGAAGATCAATCTACGCGCCCAAGGGTTGTGGCAGGCAGTTTCCGGCGAAGGCGAACCAGATGAGCGCGAGGACATGGCGGCGTTGTCGGCGCTGATACGAGCAGTCCCGCCTGAGATGGTGCCAGCCCTGGCCGTGAAAAACACGGCTCATGAAGCTTGGGAGGCAATTAGAATGATGCGAGTCGGAGTGGATCGCGTGCGAGAAGCGACGGCGCAACGACTACGCAAAGAATTTGAACAAATTGCGTTCAAGGAAGGTGAATCACTCGATGCTTTTGGCATGCGCATCACAGGCATTGTCAATAACCTCCGCTCTTTGGGTGACGCCGTCGAGGAGGTGAAGGTGGTTCAGAAGTTCCTGCGGGAGGTTCCGAGCCAGTACGCTCAGATTGCGTGCTCGATTGAGACACTCCTCGAGCTGGACGGCATGACTGTTGAGGAGCTAATCGGGAGGCTACGGTCGGCTTCTGAGCGGTGCTTCATAAATTCCACGGGAAATGCAAGTGGTCAAGTCCTCCTCACGGAACAGGAATGGATTGCACGTGGTAAGAGCAACAACCCCGGGAGCAGCGGAAAAGGCAAGGGTTTTCGAAAATGGAAGAAGCTAACAAACAGCGGGCGAGACGGTGGCCAGCGTGCTTCGACCGGCGATCGTGACATAACGAATGTGAAGTGTTACAATTGTAACAAGTATGCCGGCCATATCTCCAAGGATTGCCCCAAACCACGGCGTGAACGGAAGGGACGAGCAAACCTTGTGCAAGATCAAGAAGAGGAGGCATCACTACTTGTGGCGAGACTACACTCTCTCACAACCGGGACTCAGGGAACCGACGGTCATGTGTTGCTCAACGAGGTTCGGTCACAAGCTAGGTCGACAAAGCAAGCCGGCCAATGTGACATAACGTGGTTCCTGGATTCAGGAGCAAGTGCCCACATGTGCGGAAGACGTGATCACTTCTCCGAGTTGGACACAAACGTGCGAGGCTCCGTCAAACTTGGAGATGACACCTCAGTGGAAATTGAAGGCATTGGCACGATCCTCTTCACGTGCCGAAATGGTGAACACCTCACGCTCACGGAGGTGTACTACATACCCCGACTACACAGCAACATCGTCTCCCTGGGGCAGCTGGATGAACTCGGGTACGACGCGCACATTCGGCACGGATGGCTCCATCTACGTGACCAGGACGGGCGTTTGCTCGCGCGGGTGCCGAGAAACTGCGGGCGTCTCTACGTGTTGCACCTCAACCTGGCGCGCCCTGTGTGTCTAGCCGTGCACGGCTCCGAAGATGGATGGAGATGGCACGCACGTTACGGGCACATGCATTTTTTAGGCACTCCGGCGTTTGTCGCGTGACAACCTAGTGCATGGTCTCCCAATGATTGATGACGCGGAGCGGCTGTGCGACGCCTGTCTCGCGGGGAAGCAGAAGCGAGCAACATTCCCTAAGAAGGCTTGGAATCGTGCGAATGAGCGACTCGGCTTGGTGCATGCGGACTTATGCGGGCCGATCGATCCACCCACGCCAGGAGGTAAACGATATTTTCTTCTAATGGTAGATGACCATAGTCGATATATGTGGATTTCTTTGCTTGCCTCAAAGGATCAAGCCGCGGACGCGATCAAGAAGATAGTTGCAGCAGCTGAACTCGAGAGTGGATGCAAACTGAAGGCACTGCGCACTGACCGCGGTGGTGAATTCACCGCCCATAGTCTTGGTGATTACTTCTCGGAGCACGGCATTCATCGGCAACTCACGGCACCATATACGCTGCAGCAAAACGGCGTAGTTGAGCGACGAAACCAAACCGTGGTTGGAATGGCTCGCTGCCTTTTGAAGGCTAAGGAGATGCCGATGAAGTTCTGGGGAGAAGCAGTGACGACGGTGGTCTATTTGCTGAACCGTGGAACGACGAAAAGTGTAGCGGGCAAGACACCCTACGAAGCTTGGCACGGACGTCGGCCAAGCGTGCAACACCTGCGTGTTTTTGGGTGCCTGGCTCACGTCAAGACCACCGACCCACACATGAAGAAATTGGACGACAGGAGCAAGCCAATGGTTCTGTTTGGGTATGAACCAGGTACAGCGGCGTACCGTGTCTATGACCCGACCACGGATCGAGTGAAGTGCTCCCGCGATGTTGTTTTTGACGAGGACACCGCATGGGATTGGAGTAACTCAACAGACGAAAAAGAGAAGCGCAATCCGCCGATAATGGAGACATTTTCTGTCGATCGTTTTGTCTCAACTGTTGCATGTAACCACACGACAGAAAATGGCTCGTCCTCGCATGTCCGGAGTTTCACCGGAACCGATGAACAAGACACGAACAAGGAACCGTCAACACCAACTGCAACACCGACTGCACCAACGGTCGAGTTTGTATCCCCGCCAACTGCTGCAACGGAGTCATCTCCGGGCGAGGAGGCGCCTCGACGGTATCGCACGATGGATAATCTACTTGACTCGACAATCCCTGTTGAAACCAGAGATGATGAACTGTGTCTCCTCATCGCTGACGAACCGGCGTCTTTCACTGAAGCCGAGAAGGATGAGAGGTGGCGAGCAGCGATGGTGGAAGAGCTGGCTAGCATTGAGACGAATCAAACATGGTATCTTTCTGTGCTACCTGCAGGAAAACGAGCGATCGGACTGAAATGGGTTTATAAACTCAAACGCGACGAAAATGGAGAGGTAATGAAATGGAAGGCGCGATTGGTCGCGAAAGGCTATGTGCAGCGTCAGGGGGTGGACTTCGATGAGGTTTTCGCTCTTGTCGCGAGGTTGGAAACAGTGCGAGTACTGATCGCACTCGCTGCTCACCATGGCTGGCCCATTCACCATATGGACGTGAAGACCGCCTTTCTCAACGGTGAACTGACCGAGGAGGTTTACGTTCAACAGCCACCAGGGTTTGTAATTCAAGGCGAGGAGCACAAAGTTTTACGACTTCAAAAGGCTCTCTATGGCCTTCGTCAGGCTCCGAGAGCTTGGAACGCGAAGCTTGATGCTAGTCTTCGCGATCTCGGTTTTGAGCATAGTGAAGCTGAACACGCAGTCTATCGTCGAGGTAATGGAGAGCTGCTGCTCCTAGTTGGTGTTTATGTCGACGACCTAATAATCACTGGAGCCTCAATCCTAGAAGTGACCAAGTTCAAAGTAGAGATGATCAGTTTGTTCAATATGAGTGATCTCGGAAATCTTAGTTATTATCTAGGGATTCAGGTACAGAGAAAGGATGGTGAAATTACTCTCTGTCAAGCAGCTTATGCGAAGAAGTTATTGCAGAGAGCGGGAATGGCTGATTGCAATCCATGTGCTGCTCCAATGGAGGCAAGACTCAAGCTGCACAAAGTTGGTGAAGGAAGTTTAGTTGACGCCACATTATACAGAAGCTTAGTGGGGAGTTTGAGATATCTGGTGCACACAAGGCCAGACATCACATATGCAGTCGGCTACGTTAGTCGATTTATGGAGGAGCCTCACTCGGATCACTATGCAGCAGTGAAACATCTACTTCGTTATGTGGCAGGAACTCTAAATTTTGGAATTTCTTACAGGAGAGGAGATGGAGCTCTGAGTTTGACAGGATATAGCGACGTTGATTTGGCAGGAGATGTAGACGATCGGAAGAGCACGACGGGCTTAATTTACTTCCTCGGCCAAGGTCCTGTAAGTTGGCAGTCGCAAAAGCAAAGGGTGGTAGCAATATCATCCTGTGAATCGGAATATATCGCAGCTGCAACTGCAGCTTGTCAAGGAATATGGCTTAGCAGGCTGTTAGGAGAGCTGAAAAACGAGCCACCACAAGACCAAGGCTGCTGGTGGACAACAAATCGGCAATTGATCTCAGCCGAAATCCAGTGTTTCATGATCGGAGCAAACACATCGACACCCGATACTATTTGATTCGAAATTACGTGGAGCAAGGTGAACTTGAAATCGATCACGTCAACACTGAAGCTCAGCTTGCCGACTTACTGACGAAGTCACTTGGACGAGTTCGTTTCCAGGAGCTAAGGAGCAAGATTGGTGTTGCCGACACAACATAGCAACGACAAGATTAGGGGGTGATTTGTTATATTAATAATCTTGTCAGTTTTTTTTATTTTCATTTAGTTCACCCATGTTCTCCATTTCATTTAGGAGCATTTAGGAGCATTTAGGAGGTGCATGCAATTCACCCATGTTCTCCTTCTCATTTAGGAGCATTTAGGAGGTGAATGCAATTCACCCATGTTCTCCTTCTCATTTAGGAGCATTTAGAAGTATTTAGGAGCTATAGTTATTCCTACATTTGTAACTTATTTTCCAACTCTTTTTATAGCCAAATGAAGAAGAAAAGTAGTAAGTTTTTGACTGCACCAAACCTTTTCTTTGTGCTCTGGTTTTCTTTCAAAACCAACAAGGGAGAGATAACCGATAAGTGGTGGTTTGTTTGGTTCTTTTGCGTGACTCTATTTCAACCACACTTTTCTGGTGTGCACTATGCAGCCAAGGCAAGGGAAGCATCTAGAGACTGGGCTTGAATGAAACAAAGGGATACATACATTTACAATTATAACTATAGGGTGAAACTATCAATATAATTACTCCCTCGGTCCCACCTTAATTTGCAGAAATAGAAATTGAGGTGGGAAATATGTACAGTTACTAAAGTACTGAAAAAGATGAAAAAATCAGGAAAAAACACGGTTAACAAGAATAATAACAGTGAAATTCGAAATTGGTTTTACAGTTATTTACAATTCATTTCCAAACTACATTTCCCTCCAGGATTTCAGATTTGGCTCCAAAATTTTTATTTTGGAGCCAAAATAAAAAATGGGAGCCCAAAAAAATTACAAATTTCAATGACAATTTAATATTCTCTACAATTCCTGGAAGTATTCTCTATAAAAAGCTTTCAATCACTGCATTCAATTCTACCTTTCCAAAATTCCAACATTCCTTTCCAGCTTTCTCCAACACTTTTTTTCAGATTCCACTTTTTCCAACATTAAAAACCCTCAGATTCATTAAACACATTCTGGTCCCTCAAAGATCCCCATTGGGCTCTTAATGTTGGTGGGGCTGTGATGGTGGGAAGGAATCTCACAGATGAGGAAAGGCAGCAGATAGCACACTTTTTGTTGCAGCATATCAGTAACGGAAAAATCAAACATGACCATCGAGTTCAGGCAACAAATCAGTGGGGCTGTTCTGTCCGAACCATCTGCACCATTTGGGCGAGAGTAAAGCAACAGATAGCAAGTGGGGAATCAATATCTGCAAGATCGTTGCGACATGGAAGACCATGCCCAACGAAAAAGCCAATCGACACAGCAGCATTGATGGCTATACCTCTCCCAAAGTGAAGAACCTGTCGGTTAACCGCTGCTGCTCTACATATTAGCAAGAGTACCGTTCACCGAGCTATGGCAAACAAAGAAATCAGAAGCCGTACCAATTCAGTTCATCCATTCTTATCAACAACAGCCAAGCTAAGGAGAATGGAATGGTGTTTATCAAGGATAGAATGCAACATGCAATTCAAAGACATGCATAACATCATTCACATTGATGAGAAGTGGTTCTACCTCACTGAATCAACCACAAGGTACTTACTAGCCCCTGAAGAACCTGAACCATATAGAACACAACATAACAAGCATTACATACCCAAGTTGATGTTCTTATGTGCAGTATGTAGGCCAATATTTGACCATGAGGGAAATCGTGTCTTTAATGGTAAAGTATGTGTCTTTCCTTACACTGAATATGATGCTGCCAAAAAAAAAGTATCAATAGCCCTAGGGGAACCCTTGTTTTAACACCAATTAAGAAGGTTAATAGGGAATGCATTAGGAAGAAATTTATTTATGATGTCATCCCTGCAATTAAAGCTAAGTGGCCAACTTGGTTAAGCAAACAAATCTCAATACAACAAGACAATGCCCCATCCCATATACTGTCCAATGGCCCTGAGTTCATAGCAGTTGCAAATTCAGATGGTTTAGCAAATAATACGGTGCTCATCGCTCAGAAGTACAGCCATTATCATGAACAAGAAATGGAGACATTATTACAAATTAATCGGTGAGCTCCTCCTCCTTGTGAGTCTCGATGACGAGGTCGGACGCCGGATACGCGACGCAGGTAAGAACCCATCCCTCCTCGATTTGATCGTCTTCGAGGAAGTTCTGGTCGGACTGGTCGACGGTGCCGGAGATGATTTTCCCGGCGCAGGAGGAGCAGGATCCGGCGCGGCAGGAGTAGGGGAGGTCGTGGCCCTGATCCTCGAAGTGGTCCAAGATGTAGACGTCGGGGGGGCATTTGTACTCGATCTCCCCCTGCGGAGTGATCAGCTTCACCTTGTAGTTGCAGCTGATTCTGCCGCCGGATCTCGCGCCGCCCTTGAGGCCGAAGAGGGCCTGGCTGACGTTGGGGAGGGCGCGGAGGCTGCTCACGGGCTTCCTGGGGAGGAAGGAGGTGCTGATCATGGTGCCGGAGAGGCTCGCCATTGCTGCGGATGAAGCTATGGTGTGCTTGGGTGTGTGGGTGTGAGGAGTGGTGTAAAATGAGGCGAGGGGGAGGGCTTGTGGAAATAGTGTGCCGGTGGAGTCTATCCTCCACGTGGCGCAATGCTGTGGCTCGTTTTATCATGCAGCTGATTTTATCATTTTTGGCCTTTCATTCCGAGAGGGAGAGAGAACCGATAAGTGGTGGTTTGTTTGGTTCTTTTGCGTGACTCTATTTCAACCACACTTTTCTGGTGTGCACTATGCAGCCAAGGCAAGGGAAGCTTCTAGAGACTGGGCTTGAATGAAACAAAGGGATAAATACATTTACAATTATAACTATAGAGTGAAACTATCAATATAATTACTCTCTCTGTCCCACCTTAATTTGCAGAAAGAGAAATTGAGGTGGGAAATATGTACAGTTACTAAAGTATTGAAAAAGCTGAAAAAATCAGGAAAAAACACGGTTAACAAGAATGATAACAGTGAAATTCGAAATTGGTTTTACAGTTATTTACAATTCATTTCCAAACTAACATTTCCCTCCAGGAATGCAGATTTGGCTCCAAAATTTTTATTTTGGAGCCAAAATAAAAAATGGGAGCCCAAAAAAATTACAAATTTCAATGACAATTTAATATTCTCTACAATTCCTGGAAGTATTCTCTATAAAAAGCTTTCAATCACTGCATTCAATTCTACCTTTCCAAAATTCCAACATTCCTTTCCAGCTTTTTCCAACACTTTTTTCAGATTCCACTTTTTCCAACATTAAAAGCCCTCAGATTCATTAAACACATTCTGGTCCCTCAAAGATCCTCATTGGGCTCTTAATGTTGGTGGGGCTGTGATGGTGGGAAGGAATCTCACAGATGAGGAAAGGCAGCAGATAGCACACTTTTTGTTGCAGCATATCAGTAACGAAAAAATCAAACATGACCATCGAGTTCAGGCAGCAAATCAGTGGGCTGTTCTGTCCGAACCATCGGCACCATTTGGGCGAGAGTAAAGCAACAGATAGCAAGTGGGGAATCAATATCCGCAAGATCGTTGCGACATGGAAGACCATGCCCAACGAAAAAGCCAATCGACACAGCATCATTGATGGCTATACCTCTCCCAAAGTGAAGAACCTGCCGGTTAACCGCTGCTGCTCTACATATTAGCAAGAGTACCGTTCACCGAGCTATGACAAACAAAGAAATCAGAAGCCATACCAATGCAGTTCATCCATTCTTATCAACAACAGCCAAGCTAAGGAGAATGGAATGGTGTTTATCAAGGATAGAATGCAACATGCAATTTAAGGACATGCATAACATCATTCACATTGATGAGAAGTGGTTCTACCTCACTGAATCAACCACAAGGTACTTACTAGCCCCTGAAGAACCTGAACCATATAGAACACAACATAACAAGCATTACATACCCAAGTTGATGTTCTTATGTGCAGTATGTAGGCCAATATTTGACCATGAGGGAAATCGTGTCTTTGATGGTAAAGTAGGTGTCTTTCCTTACAGTGAATATGGTGCTGCCAAAAAAAACAGTATCAATAGCCCTAGGGGAACCCTTGTTTTAACACCAATTAAGAAGGTTAATAGGGAATGCATTAGGAAGAAACTTATTTATGATGTCAACCCTGCAATTAAAGCTAAGTGGCCAGCTTGGTTAAGCAAACAAATCTCAATACAACAAGACAATGCCCCATCCCATATACTGTCCAATGACCCTGAGTTCATAGCAGTTGCAAATTCAGATGGTTTAACAATTAAAATGATGTGCCAACCAGCTAGGTCACCATATTTAAACATCCTAGACCTGGGGTTTTTTGCCTCCATTCAAAGCTTACAGCATGAACCCCTAGCACAGACTTAGAGGGACTTCTACAGGCCGTATACAATGCTTTTGAAAGAGAGGGTCCCAAAAAAATTGACCAGATTTTCCTATCTTTGCAAAATGTGATGATTGAAATCATGAAGGATAAGGGGGGAAATAACTTTAAAATGCCACAGATTGGTAAGCAAAGACTGATTAGGCTGGGGATTTTGCCAAAAAAAATTATTGTAGATCCTGAAATTGTGAGGAAATGTTTGGAAGACCTGATTGTTGTTGGAATGACTACACAAGTTCAAGATCTCATGCTGAGCATGGAAATGGGCTGAAAAAGTTTGGCATGGAAAATATTTTGTACGGTTGTACTTGGAAATATGTATAAACATGCATTTTGGTTTTCATAGTCATGTTTAAGGTGCAACCTTGTAAAATAGGGTTTGTATTTCCCCTGTTTGATTTTGAATGTAAAACCAGTTAGTATGAATGAATGAATGCATTACCTATTTCAAAAACACCAAGTCTAAGATTGAAACAATCACAGGACTGAAGGCACAAATACTGGATTGGCACACTACATTAAAATTCAAATTAGAAAACCACATCATTACGCCATCCAAAGGAATTTGAATCAACAAAACCAGGTTGCGTTCAGTGATATTTTACAGTCATTTCTCATCATTATTAACAGGCTGCCAGAACTCAAAGTCATTAGAACATTACATCTCAGTCTGTTTTCAAATCATATGAATGTCCCGCCAAGATCAAATCAGTTTCTTAACTGATAGACATGGCTGCATAAGATAACAATCATACATCATAGCTTCATCATCGATTATGACCCACTATATCTACTGTGACTTAATTACTATAATTGCAACCCGATCACACTACCCCGCCAAGAACAGCCAAGTCTTTAGACCCAACCGCATGGCTGCAATGTGTCGGTCACAACCTTACCATATCCAACGCTCCATGTTAGGCACTTGCCAAAAGGAATGAAACACATAAAACAAACCATGTAGTAAGATAGAAATGCATAAAATTATTAGTCCAAACAGTCACACACGACTGTATCACAGTTAAAAAATATTAGTCCAGACAGTCCCACGCAACTGTATAACAAATCAAACAACCGCAGTCCACATAACAACATTCCACGAAATATATTACCAGCCCAGGAACAAAAACTCAGATGAGAATGTCAGGTAACACATAAAATGCAGTGCATCACGAATCGAACAGTTAGTATTAATATAAGCCATCATTTAACCAAATGGCCGCAAAGGTTAATCACTGGATTTGCTAGTTCTGTCATCCACCACCTGCACAGAAAATGTAATTATTACAAATGAATGCAAGTCAAGAGTGCCATATTAACAAGAAAAAACTATAACTAAAAGGTAAGATGCAACCTTAAGTAGTGCCTTCAAGTTGATTTTGGGAGGGTTTCCCTTTCTCAGCTCGGACAGCACATATCCTTCAGGTTTTGGCATATTCTCCCAATAGGCTATATCATCAAGAACATCTTGGGGAAAATTACGCAAGGACCACTTCTTCTTGCCTTCAGTAACCTTTTTTTAGGCCAATTCCCGTGAAAATAGCATGAACCATATTCATAGAATCCTGGTTCACCAAACTTGATGCTACGATAATCAGTAACACCTTCAAGTTTTGGAAACCAATCTGTATTTTCCCGACTCTCCTTATCAAGTACAAAACCATCATCAGGGGCATTAACAGATTCCGGAGGATACTCAACCTCAGAATAATCAACAGGGGTCTCCGACGACCATGGAGTCCACTCAGCAAAGTTGATTGGACTGAATTGAGTGGCTATCGGAACATCTGAATCAGATATAGATCCCAATAATGAATGTGAATCATCACCCTTTTCAGTGTCCATCAGCGCCTTGGAGCTTGAAGCTCCGGCGCATGAGAGGGACAAGTGACTGGGCTCATCACTAGGTGTACTCATTAAAAAGAGTGGTGGCTGTGATGGTTAACAAGACGTCATCCAAAAAAAAGGTGTACACATTAGTTAATACCCAGAGAAATGATACACATGAAACTCAGATAAGCATAGGGCCACAGCATACGAACTGAATCAAAGTCATCATATTACAATACCAGCATACAAATCAAATAACAGGGTCATCAAACATACGAGTCAGTCATTAAAAATAAACAGTGGACTACATTTCAGTTTATACCCAAACAAATGAAACATATGAACCTCAGATAAGCATAGGGCCACATTATGCAAACTGAAACGAAGTCATCAGAGTACAAGACCAGCATACAAATCGAATAAACAGGGTCAACAAACACACGAGTCAGTCATTCATAATAAACAGGGGACTACACTTCAGTTTATACCCAAACAAATGAAACACATGAAACTCATATAAGCATAGGGCCACAGCATGCAAACTGAAACGAAGTCATCAGAGTACAAGACCAGCATACAAATCGAATAAACAGAGTCAATAAACACACGAGTCAGTCATTCATAACAAATAGGGGACTACACTTCAGTTAATACTCAAACAAATCAAACACATGAAACTGAGATTAGCATAGGGCCACAACATGCAAACTGAAACGAAGTCATCAGAGTACAAGACTAGCATACAAATCAAATAAACAGGGTCAACAAACACACGAGTCAGTCATTCATAATAAACAGGGGACTACACTTCAGTTTATACCCAAACAAATGAAACACATGAAACTCATATAAGCATAGGGCCACAGCATGCAAACTGAAACGAAGTCATCAGAGTACAAGACCAGCATACAAATCGAATAAATATGGTCAACAAACACACGAGTCAGTCATTCTTAATAAACAGGGGACTACACTTCAGTTAATACCCAAACAAATCTAACACATGAAACTCAGATTAGCATAGGACCACAACATGCAAACTGAAATGAATTATTTGCTGGAAAACTATTTCAGTGTATAGATCTACGGAAACCCTAACCCAAAAATGAAGAAAAATGGAAAATAAATAATGGAAACAACCAAAAGGATATAAGGTAGACCAAATCAAACCCAGGCTAGCACAATCGATGCTCACCAGGGGTATACAAACCCAAAAAAATTAAAAACCCATCCACAAACACATTAAAAACACAAATGAGTCAAATTAAAACCATTTTCTTTGTTTGCAAAAACTTTAAACTTCCAGATCTATGCAAACCCTAATCCGAAAATCAGGAAACTTGCAAAATGTCGAACAAAAAGTTTAAAAAAACTATAACCAAGGTTATGAAACCCGAAATGAGACAATCCGAGCGCTCATGGCGCATCAGGAAACCAAGGGTTTCACAAATCCGGTTTCAAAATCGAATAAATTTTGCAAATATGTGAGCACGAGAAGCTGGATATGAGGAAATAATCGAATTATGTGCTAAAAGAGGGTGGGATTTCGGACCTGTGATGGGGAAGTTGAGAGAACTCACAGGATTTTTGAGTTTCAAAACTCAGAGGATCTCGTTTCAGAATGGAGAGGATTTTTTAGAGAACTCAGAGGAAGGGATTTGGGATATCTGAGGAGCCAAAGGGAGATGATAAGGTTCGTGCCTTGGATGCTGAGAGTGCATTGGATGCTGTGATGATAAGGTTGGTGCTTTTGAGGCATGGAGAAAAGAGTCAGGATGCATGCGTTCAAATTTCTGAAGCCAACACATTAACCAACGCAATTTGCATTCAAATTTCTGAAGCCTTTAACCATTTCCTAAGCTCATGTCCATTATGGGCTTAATCAAGCCTTATTAATCCCATATCCATTAGTTATTTCAGGTTTTAAAATGGGTAATTTGGTCATTTTAACTCAAGTCAAAATGGCCATTTTTGGCAAATTCAGAAATTACAATTTGAGTTGGGGCAGCCCCATTAGGAAAGTGTGCAGTTTGAGCTGGGACGGAGGGAGTATGTAATTTTATAAAGTGTCAATTTAACTTTAACTAAGTATTGTATGTGTCAGTCTAATCCTTCAAAAAATTTATGCTGATATAGCCGAACTCCATAATTCGTGCGTTAACCCATGGAATTTCGGCAATGACAAAAAATGGAATGACAAGAATACCTCTTATGACAAACCTATGCTTCTTCTTCAAAACATAATGCTGTCACCGTCGTGATCCACAGTCGCCACTGTCGTGCTCTGTCGTAACGCTTCTTCATCGTAACCCTCCATCTACGTGATCTCGCACCCTGCTCCACTAAGCCCTCCTCCTCCCTAGCGTCGCCACCCTCCCCCTCCCCCTCCCTATCCCCAGTGTCATCAACCTCATCCTTATCCCTTCCCTTCTTCTCCGTAACCCTTCTTCCCTATAACCCTTCGTCTGCCGTGAGCGACGCCCAGCTCCACTTAGCCCTCCTCCTCCCTTTCCTCGTCGCCCTCATTGTTTGAAACCCTAGCATCGCTTAGAAGTCAGACCCCACCCCGTTCAGCCACCCCGTTGCTTAAACCCCACCTCGCTCAGCCCCCGCTCAAGAAACCCCACCCCGCTCAGCCCCCGATCCACCACCCCCACCCCTACCCCCACACCCACCCTCCTCCCCCCTCTCCCAGCCGCCACTGGTGGTGAACCACCACCCCCACAACCACTCTTTGCGTTCGATGCTCCGCCACCCTCGATTCTTTTTGCGATCTAAAGTCCCTTCGGAGTGAGAAAGAAACGAGGAAGACAAGCACTTTTTTCATTTTTTAAAAAAAAATTAAGGCAAGGGCAATATCATCTTTTCATCAAAATTCGGCCAAACAAACGTTGACTAAAAAGTCAGTAGAGTCAAAGGTTATTTTGGCACTTTCTCATATTGCAAGGTTATATTGGCACTTTCACCTTAAAGTCATGGTCATTTAAGCACTTAACTCTAAAATAAAATTGAATAGGATTGAAAATAAGTGTACGGAATTGAATTGGACTGAAGTGGATCAAACTAAACGGATTTCAATCCGACTAAAATGAAATGGAATGAACTAAACTAGATTGATTGGAACTTGATTAATCAAATCATACTATACTTGATTTAACAGTACCAAAACATGAGTCAACTTGACCGAACCAGAGTGAAATGTAATGAACTAAACTACTAAACTTTTTTTAAACTGTTTTTTTTCCATTGTTGTAGTTGAACTAGACTTATTTTTAAATCATTGGAAAACAAGCAGGGCAGACACAAAGTTGAACAACATGGAACTAAGTTGGAATAAATTTATATTGAACTAAATTATAATGAATTAATAAGATTGGGTTGGGTTGAATTGGACCAAACGATATTTGACTAAAACCATGCTGAATCAGACTAAATCGATTTTAAATGAACAAGACTGAACTAAACGACATTGAAATGGACAGATCAAACCTTGGTTGTATGGGACTAAATTGCGTTGGGTCGAATTGAACAAAATCAGGCTGAACTAGTCCAAATTAAATCACACTCAATTAGAGTGAACTAGAATAAATTGGGGGAGAACGGAGCTTGAGTCAATGGGACAGAATTTGATCAAGGTGCAAAACTAGATTGAAGGTGTTCAAATTGCCCGACCTGACCCGACCCATTTTGACATATCTCATTTGGGTCGGATCGGATCAATGTACACTTGAGTCAAGTGGATTGGGTCAAAATGGGTTGGATCGAAACAGGTCAGGTCAAATTTTGACCCAAATCAATCAATTTTGACCCATTTACAATTTTGCACCATTTTCTTGAAAAAATTTATAAAAAATAATTAGTTTAATACAAAATATCCACTATTGATTTATTTCATAAACAAGTTTAACATTTTTTAAAAATATATATTTATAAAGCTAAAACTATTTATTTTATTTAAATAAATACTATTTTTATATGATATTGGTTAATTTGAGTCGATTCAGATCGTCTCATGACCTAGTCTGACCCGGCCCGGCCCGACCCAACCAAAAACTATGGAAATTTTAACCCGACCCATTTGACCCTAAGTTTTGGGTCAATTTGGACCGGGACAACTGACCAGCCCCGACCCGCGGATCAACATGAATAGCCCTAATTGAACTTAACAAATTAAATCATATTAAACTTAACTAGATTGAACTGGACTAAACTAGACTGAGCTTGAGTGGACTAGACCGGACATTAATGGTTTGCAAGAACAATTTAATAATACTAGTCATTAAAGCCAATAATAGGAATGGAGAAAGTCTCTTGATAAGTCGCTTAACGATCGGACTAATCATGGGAAACCTTATTTCGATAATTTTTTTGGGTCAAGTTATAATTATTTATATTTTAAAATATATATTTTTTTAAATCTAAATAATAGAATGCAATAAAAAAATAAACATCAAATTACTCCAATAGTTATATTAATTATTAAATGATCTCATCTAATTAAAACAAAACTCTGTGATAGGTATGATGTTCATAATGATAATTTTTGTATCACGATATAAAAAATAAATTATTAGTTGAATAAAAAAATCTTTTCGAAGCAAATTCATTGTCGATGAAAATTTATTTTTGCTGAACTCAACATCCTCATTTTGACATCACATCCATTCATTTGACTTGGGTTCCTCCGTTTAATTTTCTTTCATTGCTCATCAGAGCTGAGGAAAAACACACAACTGAAACAAGTAGAAGTGAGATAATGCTACTCTGTAGATATTGTTTTGATGTTCGGGCAGACAGGAAAAAAGCAACACAAAATGGCGGCCACCTTCCTTTGTTTGTTAATAGAAGGAAACTGAACAAAACCACCATATGGCCAATTCTTACTCCTGCACAAACAGGCTATTCATGAAGCCAACGCAATCCACACGCCAGAACATGATTCTTACAGTTGTGAGGTTGCTAGATTCATGCTAAGCACACAACACAACCAGCATTGGCCACATTTTCAATAAATTTTAGCCCAAATGTGGTAGGTTCCCTGAAACTCAGATCGGAGTATTTACTAATTGCAGAATCTCTGTAAAGAGGTTGCTATACAACAAGATTTCATTTCAGCTCCTAGAGATTGAAGAGATACTTGTCCAGAAGATGTAGAATGCCCAGGCAAAAAAATATCATCCTAAGCACAACATCCTGTATACACAACATTAACCGTTTCAAAGATTCACAAAACAAAACTCATTTACCAATTACTCTATTCTTACCCGGAAGGCATGTATCTGGAACAAAATCAATGAGCACAAAAAGAAAAAGAAAAGCAAGGGGAAGGAGGAGGGAATCTACTGTATAAATGAGTGAGGGGAGAGACATACAACTAGATCATATTTTGAGGTTACCAATGCCAACTTTTTTCCAAATTATAAAAGCAATTGTCTTCCTAGTTACATTGGGGAACAACAGAAACAACCAGTGCTTCCCCCCATAATGACCTACAAACCTTCCTCAATACCCTTGAGTTCCTTTGGTCAAAGGCTACACCATCAAAGACCAAAAATCCATTCGCGCTTCTTTGATTTCTTTCGAGTGGTGAGCCGGAAAAAGTCCCACTGTCCTCTCAACTAAACTAATCGCATTTGATGTTTCTGTAGATCCTCCTGACAAACAGATTTGAGCCAAGATAACCAATAGCCCCTGAAAAATAGGAAAGAATACTCCGTTAAAGTGCAAAATTTCAACTGCTTCTTCAACTTAACATTATATTATATCCGGAACCGGAGTTACAAAGGGTCTCGCCCCACACCAACAAAATAAGTTTGGTAAAAAAAGATGCAAACTTCAAATGGCACAACAGCAGAAGTACATGCAACTTCAATACCCTTTTTCAATCCTCTATTTTAACCACCTCTGCCTTCCACCTACATTTGCCGTACTAAAATCATTTCACACCGTGTGAGTCCACTCTCTTAACACTTCTACCTCATAATCAATATTTAAAATGCACCTCCCCTTCTGAGAACTCAAGATAACACCATCACTATCTTTGTGAAAATAGTCTTTAAACAAATAGCGACACCAAAAATAGAAACCAAGGGTCAAAAGGGTTTATATGCCCAAGACATAGAATTCAGAACCAGTATATAATCATCTGATGTTGACCGAAATGAGAGACTCAAGTAAACTTTAAGTACTTGGCATTGGCAGGTATAGAAACAGAAATAACCTCAGGCACGCAAAGCATTTTAAAAGACGGGGCAGTAACGAGCCTATTACAGATTGGTACAGGCATATGGAAAAGGCTGGATGTTCAAAATAGAATTTGAGATAAGAGTTAGTTTAACATAGATTACAAAATTCATATCATATGCACAGATGGAAATATTCAGACAAGACACAAGGAGTTTCTATTTTAAGCAGACAATGTAAAAAGAAAAGACCGAAAAAATGTACTCACCGCAAAGTATTCCTAAGCCAAGGCAAAACATCAGAGTGTAACCAAAATAGAAGCTGGTTTGGAAGAAACCAGACATCTTAGTCTTCACGTAATAGTAGTAGATTGAATACAAGTACACATATACAGCAGTTGAGAAAGCAGAGAAGAATGATGTCCATTGCCAGTGATAATTTTCAGCATTAAGCAGAAAATATGTTCCAACAATCGTCACACACACTGTGACAATCATGAGGATCAGGAAAACCAACAGCATAAATCCATACACGTAGTAAACCTGTCAAATATCAAAGGCATAGAGATTAGAGGCAACAAAAATTTTAAAAGCTATCAGCAACACAAGATGTAATGAACAAGTTCCAGTTACTTTGCAGATAGTGAAAATTGAAATACAATGCAAGCATCTGCAGCGAAGATAATACACAACATAACTGCCTTTTGATACAGTACAGATTCAATAATTTCCCTTGAGAACAGATCGAAGAGTGCATGTATATTGTACCTTAAATCCAAAACAAATTCGTTATCCTTCAATCCCACACTCGCAGCATTATTTCATGCTAAAAACAGGTTCAACAAATAACCAATAAGACATGATTATATCTCCAGACCTTGAGCCTTATAAATGCTGATTAAAATATGGTTTTCAACATAACCCATGACAGAGTGAAGTATATAAACTAGTGAATGAGTAACATAGAAACCTACACAATGATGATCAGGAGAAAAAGAAAGCCCATTGAGTTTAAATGACAACCTTTTAAGCCTTCAAAACTCAAAGTAAAAAAGTAAACTTCCATTAACCACTAGGACCAGCAGCAGCAGCAGTAAATACAAGAGCAAACATTTTTTGTATTTACCTTGTAGTTCCAGAAAGAGGTGAAAACAAAATACATCTCAATGAATATACTGCCAAATGGTAACAATCCTCCCATAAGCGAAACTACAGATGGGGTCAAATACCACTTCTTCTCAGGAATTGGTCGAGGAATAGTCTTCACCCGACAGGGATTGTTTGGAGCGCCACTCCAGTTCCTACCAACAACTGTTCCCAGAAGTGCTAGAGGAAAGGAGATGAAAGCCCAAATGACAAGAACCACTACCATGGTCCCAAAAGGAATGGCTGCCAGTGACCCGTAGAATATTGCAACTGTATTCAAAACGAAGCCAATGCCAAAGCACAAGAAGGGGAAGAGTGATGCTGTGAGGATCATAGACTTGATCCAGTTTTTACCTGTAAAGGTATCAAAATTAATTCATCCCGTGAAAGAAGAAACCAAATAGAAAAGAAAAACTCATCACAAGGTCACCAGTGACATAAACAAAAGCTGGGAATAACACATACCACCATTACGCGAGTACATTCCACCACTGACATAGCCTGAAATGATTGATGTGAAAGCATAGCACACTATAAAAGTAGTGACGATTGCTCCCCTCCTGAATATTATGGAAAAACCACATTAGAACAAGGTTCAAATAGAGAAATCTATTTATTTTTGTTTATTTTTCTAAACCTTGAATCCATAAGAACAGACAGAAGAAGAGGGAGAGTGAAACAAATACAGCACTGATTTAACAAAATTGAAGAGGCCACAGAATTGAAGGTGAGAGAGCTCACAAGAGCAGCTGAGAAATAATATAGCCATAGGCGACTTTATACTCAAGTCTGGCAATTAAATTAAATGACCAAAACCTAATTGAAAGATTCCGACACCAAAAGGTTAGAAGTGTAGCTATAACATACCCAACGTATAGCATCCCCACAATAGCAAACAAGATGACAAGGAGAACCAGTAACGCCAATTGTGCGCCAGTACCAACAAGGGCAGAAAGTAATACAAGGGTACGGGGAGACCGGAATACATCTCCATGAACAAGTTTCCACCCTGACTCCTCACTAACATCTCTTTCCTGCAGGAATGAGAGGTGGAAATCCATTTTTAAGTAACAACACAAAATGTTGACCACTGAAATAGCCACGTGATTGGTTCTATGATAAATACCAGGGTTTCAAGGTCATCATCTTCCCGAGCATATTTAGCATAATCATTTCTCAGAGTCCGCATAAGTATCATTGACACCAATCCAGTAAGAAAGATAACCATCATGAAAGAATTGAAAATGGAGAACCAATGAATCTGCAAGTAGAGAACAAATCAACAAATTGTGTGATGAAACTCAATAAAACTAAACGTCCCATAGGTGGGAATCATAGAATCTAGAAAAGGACAATAAGGAAGACTTAGTACTACAGCTCCATTTTGGCATTTAATGAAGAAGCCACAGGTGTGGAAAAATAAACCTAAACCTGGTCTAGAGTGTGTAGAAGATAAGTAATAGCTACAAAGACAACTCAAAGACACATTTTTTGGGGAAAAGAGGGTAAGAGGGAAAATAATGGTGTTGAAATCCAACATTCACCTGATGCTCAAAAAATGGGTAGTCCAAGTACACATCAAATCGATGAGCAAAAGTGACATTGGTTGGTGCCCACTTTACAGAATAGGTGAGGTCCAAGGTTCTGCCAACTTCCAAAGGCTTTGGATTCTCTTGAGAAAGATTAACATGGATGATCTGAAAGATTATACACGGAATATAAAATTTAACAAGAGAAATAAAAACGTTAAAAGTTCGCTCATCATAGATATAAAAGTAACTGACCTGATCTTTATTGTATTGGACATTGATGCTCTTGTGCGTGTAAAGCACGTGCTTATTGTCACTGTTTCTGTCAGGGTGTAGCTCACCCACAAATCCTGCAAGATCAACAGTCTTACACGAAAATCTAACATGTCAAAACAATTTTACAAAACCAAAAAGCTGAAGAGTACATACCCCACAATGGCAGATCATCTGATCTTGCATACAGCAACCAAAGTCCAGAGGAAGAAAAAATGACATCAGAAACGCAGCAAAATTCTATAGAGCTTAAAAGTTTGATGATGAGCCAATAACCTCACAAGTAAATTCATTTGTTTCAAAGTAACTGCTTCATGCATACAGATCATGACATACTGCAGTACATGCCTATGACACCGGTTGACATATCAAGAACTAATTCTTTGATTTTAGTTTACTGTGTAGTGAAAACAGAAGTATAGCTGATGTCAATGAAGGTTTTCTGCATACCATCTATGGGGTGAGATTAAAGTGTACACCTTTAAATACGTAGCGGAAAATTATGAGATGGAGTAAATGAAGACCGCACATGCAACCGCACTGATAAATTCCAATTTATTAGCAATAGATATAACAGAGTGAAATGAGCTACTTACCCATGAAAAACTCAAACCAGTAACTGTTTTCAATTGCATCCTTGAACTGTTTAACTTTTGCTTCATCAAGTTCGAGCTCACAAATAGTTTTCTTTTCCACACTTCCTGCCAAAAACTGATATTCAGCATAACATCCAAATAACAAAATTAGCCTTAATTCACTTAACCGACATTTTGTAACATACTCTTGAACTTGATATCAATCAGACTATCAATAAGCTCATTTCCACCCAAGACTTCACCGAGACCACCCCATTTATGACCAGCATTTCCTTCAGGACGACAAAATGGAAGGCTGTAGTAGTTGTATGTTTCCTGCGGATTATTATATGGCCCTACTTTATTGACCCAAAGGGTAACTTTGTCGTCATCTGGATACTGAAAGAGAAGCAAAAAATTGTCAGATAATATATGGATCCTGCGAGAAAGAGGCACAGATAAGCAGATTGGTAGAAGATACAAACTACTCTAGTAAGAGTATAAAGCATATCACATAATCAAGCAGTAAAACATCAAAATATTGCTCATTATTGAGATCCAAACTTTATGTCATATCAATTGACCATCAAATTATATTTCAATACCCTTTAACTTTCATAAAGAGGCGTGTGTGAGATCCAGGTAAAAATATTCTATTCAAAAGTCTAGCTCACTTAGCTACATAAGCTAGTTTGGAAGTCATTCTAAGATATATAGCCAGGAATAATTCAAGAACTTCTATACATTTTTTTTTAATCACTCGCACATAAAAACATGAAACATGGAGCTAACAACAGAAATCTATAAGAAGCAACAGACCTGCCTGTACTGTAATTTCTTATTACAGCTTAACTGCTTAAGTCAACATATTTTCTATTACTATAATCATATGACCAAATGAGTAAAATCAAATCATTACTTGTCTTTGATCAAGCAGCCCATTCAAACTTGTAGCACAAACCCATCAAATGTATCCATGCAGGTCTCCAAAAATATGGCCTGTACAGTGGTTTAAATCATTTTCAGGGCTTCAACTACTGCTCAATCTCCTAATGTGCCATCTTTCCTACTACTTAAGTCGAAAACCTTGTCATACACAAGTATGAACACCAATAGATTCCCTTAGAAGGTTTCCGAGATCAACTTTTCAAAGAGCAGGTGTCCTTACTCTCAAATTTAAATAGGATGCAAAAGCCCAGTTTAAATATAAATCAGATAAACAATTTACAGCTGGGGATGCATAATTCAAGCCCAGCAATTAGATATGATTAGATATGAGTCTGCACCAGTTCACCGGGACCGCGGCAGAACAAATAATTGATATGCAACTAGATCCATAACCTGGTCAAATTGTCTAACTGCAAATTGAAAACGTAAATGCTAAATGCATCACACCATCCAAAAACAAATCCTGCCTAGCGTAAGAAACACCAAAGCAAGAAAATCAGAATAAACAAAAAAAAACGAACTCATGCATATGAACTTTCAGTTTGCTCGCGCCAAACTATAGATCTGACCAAAAACAAACACGAAAGCAACCAAATCCAAAGATCCGCGCGTCAAGAACAACAAATCCGAAGAAAAATCCAGCTAGAATTAGGGTTTTTCCAAGTAATGTAGAGAGATCGAGTGCGTAGGGGATTTCAATTGAATTACCCTGTGATCGTACTCGGAGGCGTGCGCCGGCGAGGCTATGACGAGGAAGAAGACGGCGACGAGCGATAGAACGGCGGGGGATCGGACGGGGAGCCGCATGACGGAGATGATGAACGCCGGCGACTTATTTGGATCTTACGGTGTAAGAGAGTGTGAAACGGAAGTCTAAAATAGGTGAAGGTTAGTGCGCGACGACGATTTCATCTTTTATATGTGGAATTCACATTGAGGGCTTGTATTTTTTAATAACTCGCAATTAGTTTAATAAATTGAGTGCGTCTCTTGAAAGACGGTCTTTCCATAAGTCATGGAAAGACTAAGGTTTAAAGTGTAAATTAGAAGAAATTAAGATAAAATTTTTGGGTTGCATGACCGAATTATAAATTTTATAACTACTACATGTTGCATACTAAATTTTTAATATTGCAACTAAGACCTTTTACCTTTTATTATTCGAATTAAATCCCGTCTTTTCATAAGCCTATGGAAAGACCGTCTTTCCCAAGACTTTGCCTAATAAATTCATGCGTATGTACGCCAAGGTCCCATCTCTTTCTTAAATATCGGTAGAGAAAGTCAAATTGGGCGAAAGACTTTCAGTACGTTACATTTTTTTGACCTGCCTTCACTGTGCGTTTGGCCATTGGGCCGTTTTAAACCCTTGCATGTCATTGGAAAAAAAATCTGACGTACTAAAAATATGTGTTCGATTTTTCACACAGTCGAAGAAATATGATGATACTCTGAAGTTGTGAATTGGTTGCATCTCGAATGATAATACCTAATTAATATCCTCTCTGGTTGATCGACTAACCATGACCAAAACAAACTGTAAAGATAAAGAAATAGTTGAGATTTAGTTAGGATTGATTCTGGTACTAAGATCTTACGCTCAAATTAGTTGGATTGGGAAATGTATGTTATCTTAGTAGTGAGTAATGAGAAATCCATCGTGGATGTCGCCATATCCATTCCATGTCAGGGGAGATGTGCACATCGTGGATATTAGGGGCAGTCGCCTACTCTTTTTTCCGGTTTCGCTTGATCATCACTTTTCTTCTCATAATTGACCATGGACGATTGGGATTTAATCTACCTTGAACGGTTGAGACATTTCCGCGTGGAGGTGAGAGCTCACACTTTATCATGGCCAATAACTTATTATCCTTGGTGCAACTAATGTAGGTGGTGAGAAGTGTTCTAGTGGCACCCTAGCACTCAAGCTGGTAAGATAAGTAAATATATTGTTGGTGTATAAATTAATTATATATTGCTAACCTATTATGAATCATGATAAAATTAGGGTTAATTTGGAGAGCTAGAGTGTGTTTTAATAGTTTATAGTATTTGGTAATAAAAATGATTAATTTTATTAGCAAGATTGGTTTTCTAAAGAAAATGAAGAGCTAGTCAACCATACTTTCAATATGAGCTAACTCAATTTATAGGCAAGACTTAATCGAATGCAATCTCAATTCATGGTAATAATATACACTCATTCCATCCGACTTAAAGCTGCTTGGTTGACTAGTCTAAATCAAAATTGAAATAAACTTGACCATTGAACTAATCGGTGATTAAAATCAAGAAAAGTGAAACAAGATAGATCAAAGATCTCTTCGCGGGTCCTTTGGAGTTGTTCGAATGCAATGTATTACCCGTTTATTTATTTATCCTTCTTCATTTCTAAATAAAAACTCTAAAAAATGAAAAACTACTATATGTATATTGATCGTTAATATGATTGACACCCTGAAGCTCGTTAAATTTGTGATGTCGGTGTTGGGCATCCACATCATCCAACACACGGTTTCCGCAGTAACAACCAATAAAGGTGGGAAGACGACGTCAATATTATGAGAGTGTCTAGACATGAGTGACGCTGCATGGCTAGGGCTGGGAATGTTTGGGCTGAGAGAGGCTGATGGGGTGGGGATTGGGGAGCAATAGCGGTGAAAGGAGGTCGTCGAAGTTGTTGCTAGGGTTGAGACTCGAGAGCATTTAGTTCTAAAAGGTTTTTTCCCTTAAGGAGTAATTTCTAAAGACCACATCCCTAAGCCAAGTGTCCATATGTGTGTCAAACACCAATATCATGGCCTAACCTTACTCGTGAGTTCCAAACTTGCAAAATAGAGCTCTCGAGGCGCTGGGGAAGACTCTTTCATGCTAAAGTCAAACAAAAAGGTTTTGTTCTGAATATTGAGAGTATAATGGATTGGATTAAAGACATATTGTGTTATTTATAAGGGGTTGGTCCCTATAAGGTCTCGCAATCACATTAGGATAAATATACACATTTCATGTAGAAATGGGTGTCTTGCCATGATGGAATATGATTTCATATATTTGATATGCACATTTCATAGATTTGATATGCCATAAATATACAAAGGAGAATGACCACCTTTTTCTAGAGTGAAAGTATTGTTATTCGCTAACTCGTTCACTCACACTATGAGGTCATGGATTCTAGGGTTGTTGTTTTCCAAAATGGTTTTAACACTGTCATTAATTGCGGGCCCTCCATAATTCAGTTGCTGCAGTTTGAAATTACAGCCTCAGATTTAGATGTTGTTCATATAGCTTTCAATGTAAGGATGACTAAAATTCTAAATAAGGTTCTCCTAACCTATCAGAGTGTGATGCTTGGGATGTGAAGGTTAAGGGTAGGAGTTACCACAAATGGAAAAACATGCACTTACAAGTCAATGGGCTATCCCTCCAGCCCAAACAACAGATAGGTGAGCTGTAAGGGAATGCATTCAATATTGAAGTGGACTATTAATCCCAACTATGGGTGGACTATTAATCCCAACTATGGAAATGCATGATACAATTGGTGGCTCCGGATGGTGAAGGTTACACAAATATATGGGAGCTCGTACACAAGGAAATTCTTTAATATGAATTTTCGGAAATAAACACGTGTATATTGTACAACTTTTTAAAAAATATATTTGAATGCCAAGTGTTTATTTTTGCCTTGATTTTTTTAAAAATACACGATTGCATTTCACTTCTCATTAATGCGCTTGCACAGTAGGAAGCAACGTTACCAATCATGTGATTCTTAAGTGAAGTTAAGACACTACAGAGAGCATCCAGGTTAATCATGCGATTTACCTAATGAAATAAACGAGGGATAAGTGTCAATATAACCCTACCTACTTGAGTATGTGTCAATATAACCCTACCTACTTGACTATGTGCCAATATAACTTTATGATAATTTTTAGTGCAAAAATAACCCTAACTGGTTAATGAAAGTACCAATATAACCCTCAGACCCCAATTCTGGCATTTACCTCAATTTTTTGGCATTGACTCAATGTAATTGACCAAAATACCCTTTGGGCAAAATCTAAAATTAGGTGGACAATTTTATTCTCACAGTTCGCCGGACCACCGCCAGACCGCCGCCGAACCACCATCGGACCACCGTTAGACCGTTGCCATACCTCGTTGGACCACAGTCGGACCACCGCTGTAATAGGTAGAGTTATATCAGCACATTATGAAATCTTATTGGGTTATATCAGCACATTCTTAATGTTTGTAGGGTTATATTAGCACATTCCTAATGTTTGCAAGATTATATCAGCACATTCTCAAAACTTATAGGGTTACATAAGCACATATTATAAATATTAAGTGTGTGGTACTCGGCTAGCCTTAACGGACGACCACGTCATTATATACGCCATTATCATATCATAACAATATCTTATACATTTGTTATCTTATACAACATAAAATTTGACATCATAACATCATCACTCATATTAAACACCATTATCACATATCATAGCCTCATTTCAAAGCTTGCCAACATTAAAAACCCTAGGTCGAAGACCACATCAAAATAACAATCACACACAATACCAAAGGTCATCCAATCATCAATCCGGACTAAACACAACAAAATAAATAAAATATCATTAAAATCCCCATATTCTATAGTATGTGCTGATATGACCCTACATTTTTTACTAGTGTGCTGATATAACCTTATAAATTTTAGGAATGTGTTGATTTAACCCTACCAGTTGTCCGGTGGCGGTCCGGCGGCGGTAATAACGTCTAAGGTTAATAACGTTATTTTCTATTTTTTTAGTATTTTAATTTTTTGTAGAAGCGCAAATGTATATTTTTATAAAATTTCGGCTAAAATTTGTTGGAGAGGGTTATATTGACAATTCACAAACTAAATATGATTATATTGACACTTTCAAATATTAAAAAGTTATATTGACAGTTATATCAAGTAGGTAGAGTGATAAAAACACTTTTCTCATTAAACAAACTTCACATGCACATTAAATATAAAATATCATATCCCTATTAATGTCGTGCCGGTAAAAAAATGAACTTGCAATAAGACTTTCAAAGTCATCATCCTGATTTATTATTAGGACTCGTTTGAAGATTTTATTTTTTGGAAATTTTAGATTTTGCAAAATCGTGTCTCGTATAGAGATGGGCATTGAACTCTCACTTTTGTTTACCATTGGCCGCTGATTAATTTCTCAACCATTTTGACCGCCCAACTTTCAAAAGAACCAATTTCTGGTCCTCCCACCATGTCAATACATCAAACTAGTCTTCGTCCGGCCATATGTCATCCACTTGAAACAATTGTGGGCAAAATCATATTTATGTAACACCTTGATTCTTATCAACATCCTGGGAAATCTTGTTTCTTCTCTCAGTCTTCTTTTATCTCTCCACCACGCCGCTTATAGCATCTCCAATGGAAGCATTAATTTGATAATAGTTGATTAACACGCCATCTCAATAGACTCTCAATCCTAAAATATATATCCAATGCAAGAGTCAATGATAGACGTCAATCTTACGTAGTGGAAATTTTGAGTGGCTTCTCAAATAGAGCTTATATTCTTTGAAGCTCAAAATGAAACTGTTAATATTCCACACATTTAATTTTGGCCAAACCTTCTCATTTTTATACCTTGTCATTAAAGTCCAAACTATTAAATTGTTGACACGTCATATTAAAGTTGTAGTTCCAACGGTAGTATTGAAGATAAAAAATTTTAAAATACTGTCAATCAATTTAATTTGATTACGTCACACTGAAGTTCTAATCAAAATTCGTCATGTGGAACCTAAATATATGGAAGACCCCCTACCATTGGATATGCTCTTATCTCCACCATTTTATTCCTCCCAACCACACTGCTTCTCATTAACCATATCGCTTCTCTCAACCTTTTTTGACCTCCTAACTGCACTGCAGTTTCTCTTATCCCTTGCATCGTGAAGTCCCCACAACTGATACGAGTATTAAAATGGCACTTGTTTCCTGTTATTTTTTTTAGGGTTTTAGGGGGATTGACACTATACTTTTTTTCCACTGATTTGTTTTTAGTGAAATACTGTATTCACATTAAGAATAATCTTGAAATTCTAGTGATAGTAGGAGATTAGATTTTATTAGATTATAGTAGATTACATAAGATTAAATAAGATTTGATAGGATTATATTCGATGAATCTGATCATTCTTGTTAGAAGAATTTGGCCATGCTAGTAGTTTAGGACATGTATTTTTATTAGGATTTAGATACCAAAGACAAGTCTAATTCAGCAAGGAGTCAGATCAAATCATATCTGAATTTTGTCTTCTTTCTCTTGTAAAGAGTTCATGTTATACCATATATATAGGGGAGGCTTCTGACATTTTTTATAGCCTTTACACTTTTAGACATCATATATTCAGAATTTGAGTTATTACTCTTTTCTTGTGAGCAACATTTTAACTTGCGAGTTAAATCCATTTAAACCTGTGAACTAAATTTGCGAGTTAAATAGTGATCAGTTTGTGCAACTAGTGATTGTGTTTTGTGTGAATTCGTCCCTTGTGTTAGACAAGTTTTTGAAAGTTTAGTTTTCTACAATACTTCGATTGTGTCTTCTTGAATTCAAGAGGGTGCTTCATTCAACCTTGATAGAGAGTGCATCTTCAAAAATTCTGCATCCTGAATCTTCGCAAGGGGATTCATATCAACAATGCTTGGGGTTGGTGATTTCTCGGTTGATTATGGGATGAATGAATTCCTCAAAAAGTTAGCTTGCGCGGATAGGCTTTCCCGTGGGAGGAATGAATATGCACAAGCTCATTGTAAAAAATTTCAATTGAAGAATATATATTTATTATTTAGGTATATTTTCCATAAAATGAATTGGATCTTGAAAATAAATTTGTGGATTTTTATTTGATTAAAGTTAATGAAATCAAGTTTCTCTTGTTTTCAGTTTATGTTGAATAGATCGATGGTGTTTTTTTTGTTCAAGAACGGATTGGTGATGATTTGACGGTAATTGGAGGAAGAGGTGGCGATGTTTGATTTGGTGGGGATGTTGATGATGGTGATTTGGAGGCGGTGTTAAGAGGTGGCAATGTCGATGATGGTGGTTTGAAGGCGGTGGTGATGGTGCATCTTTGGAGGTGGCGGCAGCGATATATGTGCTTTAGGAAAATTTAATTTTGCCCTTGGCACGTGAGTGTATGGAGAAGAGGATGGATTAAGCAACTGGAAGGATATTTATTTTCCTATTTTGAAAGTTGAGAGGCCAAAAGTGGTAATTAATAAATAGAATTAAGTACTAAACCAGCCCTATGTTATGGTTGAAAGTGTCAATCTAACCTTATCACAACTGAAAGTGCAATTATAACCCTTTTTTTTTTATCAAAAGTACCAATCTAACCATGGGAACATAAATTTGGCCGGATTTTTGTGGATTGACTATTATACTCTTATTTTAAAAATTCAAAATTAAAAAAATTAGAAAAGACAACTTTATCTCTGAAACTCCCTCTCTCCTTCTTCTATCACACCATAATCCCACACACCTCTGCAACTTTTGGTGAAATCTTGAAATCTTACTCTCTCCATTTCCATGTCTGATCTTTTCCTATTTGGTGATTTCCACTGGTGAGTGGGGCAACGTACTGATCCCGCGTGCGGTAGAGCTGTTAGTCTACCGACGTCTAGAAGCAGTGGATTTGTCATTAGTGGTGCTAGGTTGCGAACAACAGTCGAAGTACATTATCCTATGGTGGAAGGTATATGGTCTGGACAACGAAAAAATAGGAAAACATGTCTTTCTTGAGTAGTATGCATTCGCCGAACAGAGTTTCTGGCGTACAACAAAGTTCCCACTAGTTGTAGCACCACAACTGCGGCGAGTTTGGAGGACAATACTCTTAAGGAGATAATTACATATGGTTATAGATGATATGCGTTGTAGCATGGTTTCCCTTAATGACGCCAAGGATTAGGTTAATTATGTTTTTTTGTTATATTGATCTTTATTTCTAGGTGTACTGTTGGTACTCTCGCGAATCCAGCAAGATTAAGATTCTCTCCCACCGCGCTCCTTGGAGAATCCAGCGACAACCTCCAAAAAGGCTCACAAGTCAGAACTACAAAGTTGCGGCAACCTGTGCGGATAAATCTGGCCAACATTGAATAAACATGGAGGCATGCAGTACCAGACTACTTCAATACAAAATGGACCTACTATCAAAACTCCTTCAACAGACTCTCCTCATTGCTAATTGGAGAAATCCATGTGCAACCTCTTCAAATTACATAGTTTTCACAACCCGATGAAGACAAAGTTTGGAGGCGCGAGTCGAGTAGTAGATCACCAATATGGCACGTAAACCTAATGATAGGTCCATTTTTGGGAGGCTCATCCCACAGTGTGTGAGCCAAAAGAGTTTAGAACGTATTTCACAAATTAGTTATAGTTGTTAGCTAGGGGTTGTGCAATCTAAACCTAGCGCAAATATATAACGATCTTACAATTAATGAGAATGAGAACGACTCTTTGTTTAAACTAGAGTACCATCATGCGTTGCGCGAGATTGTTAATTAAAATACTAGGATTAATTTTATGTACATTTTGTATATTACACTTAAATTGAAAACAAAGAATTTTATTTAAAAGTATAAAGTTTAGTCATCTAAGGAAAACTATATGAGATGGTTAGAAATCGTTAAATATTGAATACAATAAATTTGATTATTTTTATGATATTTTATTCAAATTATTTAAAAATTAATCATTTTTATATGTCGAGATTCATTTTAAAAGTCCATCATAACTATATGTATCTCATTGCAATAAATAAAAGTAAATGTCAAATGACCTTATCAGTCTCACTAATTATAAAATGTCCTCATTCAACAGTTAGTCGGTCTAAAGCAAGATTTTGTCATATATAAATAAATAAATAAATAATATATATACATATTTCTATCAAAAGTACTCTATCAATGTATAAAATAATTCGAACATTTTATTATTTCAGATTATGTGTTTCTTTGGATTTTCTTGAGTGATATTTATAGTTACAATGACATATATTACAATGAGATATTTATGGTTTTAATTATATCTTAAGAAGTCATATATTTTAACAAGTTTTCATTGATTATATATAGTACAGAATTAAAATCAATAACATATTATAATATTAGGATGTTATTTTTAGAGAACTTGGGTTTAGGTTAGTCAAAATGACTTCAATATCCCCGGTTGACAGCACCATCTAAACAATTTCTATTATATGGTATTTGGAAACAAAAGTACTATGTAGAGGTGAGTCAAGTTACCTATGATCTTACATACTAAGCAATTGCTCTGTCAACCACGAATGTGCGACTCTTAACACATATTCCACCATTTTTGTTGGAAAAGAAAGAGGCAGAAAATAACAAGCATTATTCTAATATCAGTCGCCTTTTTAAAAAAAATGCAAGCTAATTAAAAGGGATATATAACAACATAACCGTACATAATTGAGTAAGTGCTAATATAACCCTCAGATAAATTTTAGGGTAAAAACAACCCTAACTAGTTAACATAAGTACCATTATAATCCTAACACACTATTTATGGCATTGACTGACATTGACCATATATAAAATGACTAAAATGACTTTTGACCTAAAACCCATAAATGTTAGGACAATAAAACCATCAGACCACCACCACTACCACCTTCAAGTCCCGCCACCATCACCACCACCACCACCTTCCACCCCTGTCCGCCACCACAACCATCACCCCCTCCAGTTAGCCCCCCCTCCCGCGCTACTAACCTCGTCGATCAACGCCCAGACCCCTGGCACTGAAACCCTAACAATGTAACCCACCCATGATCTGCACCTTTAGCCCCGCCATCGAGCCAAAACCCTAGTGACATAACCCAGGCCAGATCTCCACCAATAGCCCCGCCACCGAGCTCCACCCAGCCCTGCCACCCACCGCGATGCCACCCTAGCCTACACGATGACGCCACCCGATGTCATTCTCGATGCGACCCTAGCCCAGCTGGTGGAGGGAATCGAATAAAATGGTGGAGAAGAGAAGGAAAACGACATAGTTGAAGAGAAGGAAATGTGAAATATTAGGTGTAAGGGCATTACAATCATTTCACAAATTTTAAAATTCTTTAAAAAAATTCCAGAGGGGTAAAGTAGTCATTAAACAAAATTCAGGTAAAAAATTTACGGAGAGGGTTATATTGACACTTTCACTAACTAACACTGAAAGATTATATTGGCACTTATGTCAACTAAGTAAGGTTATAAAGGCATTTTTCTCTTAATTGCTCCTTAATTATTAAAGACTAAATTATTTTTTTAGTCTCCTACAAAGCATCGTATACCATGTTTTGGTCCCCTTTTGCAAATCAACCCTTAGACGGTACCCAACAAATTCAAAACAACTTGTTTGGTCCCCAAAGGTGGTTTTCCGGTAAGACTAAATGGTTTTCCAGTATGGTCAAGGGTACAATGGTAATTTTACTAATTAAAAAATATTTTCAATTAAAAAATCCTAATTTTAATATTTTATTTTTCTTTAGTTTTTCACCTCCATCGTCGCCGCCTCACCTCTGAGACACGAAGCTTAGCTCAGCTACCACCACCACCACCGCCGCCGCTGCTCACTGGTTCACCGTCGACCACCGCCGCTGCTCACTGGTTCACCGCCGACCACCGCCGCTGCTCACTGATTCACCGCCGACCACCGCCGCTGCTCACTGGTTCACCGCCGACCACCGCCGCTGCTCACTGGTTCACCGAGTGTAGAGCTCTCAAATTGGAGCACCTCGCACTATCCTCCTCTCTGTCGCACCTCGCAATGTTTTTTTGAATGACAAACATTGTGAACTATAAACAACCATGAAAACATGCGTTCTTCTAATCCAAGAGCTAGAAATGGAGGGATTTGCACTTTCTTCAAGAATTTTTCCGTCATTTAGATGCAGAAGTATCACTTTCCTTGCATTAATGATGTGATCTTACATAACAAGAAAATTACAAGTTTGATTCGACCTGGGAATATGGATTCAGCCCTCAAAGTGTTCCTAGAATGAGTTTCAGGACAACGAGTACATGGAATTCAATCTTAGCCGGATTGTTGAAGAAGCCTGGAAAGGTTAAAGATGCGCGCGAACTGTTCACTAAAATGCCTGAACCGGACACAATTCGTGTAACATAATGATGGCGTGTTTTTTAATCAATGGAGAGTTAGAGGAAACTAAGGATCTCTTCGATATAATACCGATTAGGGATGTCGCTTCCTGGAACACGATGATCACGAGACTGTCACGAAATAGGATGATGAGGGAAGCCAGAGACCTATTATTCGCTATGCCAAAGAAGAACAATGTGAGTTGGAATGCTGTGATTTCGGGCTATGAGTGTGCATCTTGGTGTCATCAATCACCTGAATATACAAATGCTTGTTCAACTGGAACACGCACAGCCGCGGCCTCTCCGGCGTGCCTTCCACCTACGCGCACAAACCTTCTCCATCTAAATCCAAACCTTCTCAATTAAATTTAAGTTGAATTCCAAATGCACCTTCTTCTGGATGCGAGTATGGCGTACGGTGGGGTCATCCTCTCGGGTTCTAGACTTGGCTAGGACGAGGGCAGAAGGCGACGAGAGGGCGATGGAGGGAGCTTGGAGGCCATTGGGAGCGGCGGCGGAGACGAAGCAGCAGCGGTGGCGGCGATGAAGACGAATCGCATCGGAGAAGACAAAGATTTTCTTTTTATTTATTTATTTTAAATGCAAGGGTATAATGGTCATTTTACATATTTTGACCAAGTTTACCGTTGACTTCCCCTGAAAACCACCTATGGGGACCAAAACATATTATTTTGAATTTGTGGGGTACTATGTGAGGGTTGATTTGCAAACGGGGACAAAAAAATGTTATAAAATACTTTGTAGGAGACTAAAAAAACAATTTAGTCATTATTAAAAACCAATAAAAAATGAGTGACCTCTATCAAACATTGCTGCTTAATATCTTCAATTTTTATAGAAGCGCCTCTCTTTCTTAATTTGAACGGTTTTAATAAGAGTGACATAATTTAATTTAATTGTAACAAGAAATTTTCAATTAAATTCACTCATTATACGTTTTTAAATCTCAATTTAATTTTCTCAATTAATTTTAGGTAAATTTTTGGGAAATACCGTCTTTTCATAAGTTTATTAAAAAACTTGATTTAATTAAAATAATAAAAGGTAAAATATTTTAGTTGTAATATTAAAAATTTACTATACAATACGTAGTAGCTATAAAGTTTATAACGCGATTCATGCAATCCAAAAAATTTATATTCATTTTTTCTAATTTACACTTTAAACATTGATCTTTCCATAACTTGTGGAAAGACCGTCTTTCAAGAGACGGACTCTTAATTTTATCCAAATTTCTGAAGTATATTCTAAAAGATGCTATTAATAAAAATCGACAAGAGCAAGAAAAATGTACTGAAGGCTCTTAAGATCCTCTAATACCACAATGGTTATTGGAAGAAGAGAACGGAAATGCTCCACTCCTGTCTCATTCGCCATTTTTTTAAAAATATTTTTTGAATGCACCATGAGGTGGGGGTTATTTATTAGGTTCCCCAAACCTATTTAGAATCAAAAGATGTACAATGATGTTTTTGAAACATTACATCGGTACGGCAACATCGCTGCTTTCAAAAGAAAGATCTAAAAACTAGTGGACAAGTGATTCAAAAGGGGAGGATGTAGTATTTGGGATGTCGAGGTCTCGATGGCTCGGAAACTCGATGGTTACAGGTTCGAGTGCTAGGGCTGGGGGGGTTGGGTGTTCTAGTGCTCGAGTGCACAAAGATTCCAGTTCAAGGCCTGCTCCAGTGTCTGAGGAGTCCAGTGCTCGATGGCTCCAGAGTTCGAGTGCTCCAGTGCGCGAGGGATCCAATATCTTCAGTGGTCGATGGATCCAGTGTCTTCAGAGCTCGAGGGCATGGGTGCTCGAGAGCACGAGTGCACAAAGGACTACAGGTTGAGGACTGTTCCAAGGGTCGGGGCCTCCAGTGGTCGATGGCATCAGTGTTCGAGGGCTCCAGTGCTCGATGGCTCCAGGAGCTCGAAGGCTCCAGTGCTCGAGGGGTTCAGCGGCTTCAGTGCTCGATGGCTCAGGAGCTCGAGGGCTCTAGTGCTCGAGGGATTCAGTGGCTTCAGTGCTCGATGGCTCAGGAGCTCGAGGGCTCTAGTACTCGAGGGGTCCCTTGACTTCATAGCTCGATAGATCTAGCATCTTCACAGTTCGAGGACTCCAGTGCTCGAGGGCACCAGTGCACAAGGGCTCCAGTGCTCGAGGGCACCAGTGCACAAGGGCTCCAGTGCTCGAGGGAACCTGTGCTCGAGGGTTCTGGTGCTCGAGGGCTCAAGTGCTCGAGAGTTCCAGTTCGAGGGCTCCAGAGTGCGAGGGCTCCATTGCTCTAGGGCTTCAGCACTCAAGGGCACCCGCGCTCGAGGGCTGGAGGTATACTATTTGGGACTCGACGGTTCAAGGGCTCGAGTGCTTGAGTTCTTGATGGTTCGAGAGTTTGATGGCTCTTGGGTGGCCGAACTTGAGAGTTTGAGTGCTCGAGAGGGTCCAGTGCTCGAGACCTCCTAAGCTCGAAACCACAAAGAGCTCGAGAGCTCGAGGCCTCCAGTACACAAGGTATCCAGAGCTCTAGACTCGCCGGTTCGAAGGCTCGATTGCTTGATTGCTTAAAGGTTTCAGTGCCTGATATCACGAAGGGCGTCCGAGCTCGAAAGCTTGAGTGTTTTAGTGGGTCTAGTGCTCGAGGCCTCCTGCGTTCGAGTCATCGAGGCCTCCTGCGTTTGAGTCATCGAGGCCTTCTGCGTTCGAGTCCTCGAGTGCTCGAGAGCTCGAGGCCTCCAGTGTCCAGTTTGAGATGAAACCTACATAGAGGAGGAAAACTTTGTCAGCAGTATCAATCCTATGAAGAGCCATTTTTATGCATTCTAATATAGGGAGTATGCTCTTTATCTAAGCAAATTAGGCCTTTGATATGTGTTGGAACATTAGAAAGGCAAAGACTCTTAATGAGTAGAGTGATGTTTAGCAATTGCATTTGCCACTGAATTGCATTTGCCACTGAATTGCATTTGCCACTGAATTGCATTTGCCACTGAATTGCATTCTCTAAAAACATGCTTAAGCTCAGCATTCCTTAAGAGGGAATGTATTTTCGAGGTTAGATTAAACAGGGGCCAATTTGCGGTACCACTACCGGTACCGGTAATTAATGGAGATTACCTTAACCAAGCATCTACCACACAAAATGTATGTAGGATATTATGCTCCCATGTACCATCCTAATCTGCACAAACTTTTTTCCAATCAAAATTTATCAACTTTGATAATCACATAGTCTCATTTTATATCGATTAATTGCTAGATGGAATTATTTCAATAATTGTTGTAATTGTTGGAGTAATTTACTATTTGTTTTATATATTGCAAAGAGAATTATAAAATGTTTTGCAATGTGAAAATAATTATAGAGCGACTTAAAAATTACTGAAATGAGTTTTTTAATGATGAGTCTACCTGATATCTGGTCTAACATGAAATTTTCTCTATGATCATAAATTTTAATAAATATATAAACAATAATATTGTGGTATGAGATTTTATTAGATCCACCCTAACATATATTTACTAAATATTTTTTATTTGTCATTATTATATACAGTTACATATATACAATGAATATATTTTTTATTGGATATCGTGAAAAGAACTCCATACAGATTAGATTAAGATGATACAGAGAGAATAATACTATATTCACAATTTCATTTCGATGTGTATATTTTTCTTGTAGCCTATTTGTCCATATTGTAAAGTCAAGTGGTATTCATTGAATATTTTAATTGGCAATTTTGTGAACATATTTGGAAACGAAAGTCTTTCCATGTTGGAACATGCGGACAACATATTTACGCCTACAGAGTTGAACGGGAAAAAATACAGAATATTATGGTATTTGTGATTTATGAAAATCTGAATATTCTGCTATATATTATGCGTGTAGAAAGCATAGTTGGTTTATGGAAAATCCCTACAAATATGATGTGATATTATCAAATATATGGGAGATATTGTGATAAGGAAAATCTCTTTATTTATGGAATTGGATATGCTTCAAGAAGTAGATAAGGAATAAGAATATTATGGAAATAATCATGAAGAGTTCCGATCTACTCATGGCTTTAAAAGGGGACACCACGGCTGCATTTAAGATATGAATTAAACAGAGAAAATTTGCACACAGATTTTCATTCTTTCGAGAGAATTGCAAAGAGCCAGAATTATATGTTCCAACATACGTGACCTGCCGTTCAAAGTTCATAATCGTATACCTTAATTCCTCAGGAGGAGGAGATCCAACGTCGACAAGTTTTGAGGTCAGAAGGAGTCTAATCAAGGTGGATCAGTAGCTAGGGAAGCTAGCAGAATTCACACGTTTAATTAGTAAAGAAAAGTATTTTGTATGGTGTATTGTATCTTTCTAATTAGTAGATTCATTCTGAACTGGGCCAGGCCCCGCAGATGTAGGTAGATTTCACCGAACTGTGTAACCAAGTGTTGTGTCTTTAATGCTTTACTTTATTGCATACTTGGTTAGATAGGTTATGTTGGAACATACTAGTAATAATTAAGAGAATTCGGTAAAACCAAATTTCATTTGGTATCAGAGCTTGGTCACTTATTTTTCCCTTAGTTGTGGCAAGGAAAGTGTGATCTGATTTTTACCATGGCAACCAAAGAAGGAGCTTCGGTGTCTCAGCCACCTCTACTGGAAGGCAACAACTACAATTATTGAAAGGCACGCATGAGGGTTTTCATCAACTCACTGGATGAACTTGCGTGGTACTATGTTGAAAATGAGTGAAATCACCCTACTGAAGATGCTGATACAAGCTCTGAGGCAAAAGAAGGAGAGTCAAGTCAAATGGAGCAGAAACTCAAAGACAAATCTAATGGGACCCCTGATGACCTCAAGGCGTCTCCGGCGAATTCAAAGGCACTAAACGCTACATTCACTGAGGTTGATGAAAACCATTTCAAACTCATCTCTACATGTCATCAAGCCAAGAAAGCATGGGATATTTTTGCAAAACTGTTCACAAAGGAGCTAGCTGAGTTCGAGAATCTAAACTACAGATGTTGGTTACTAAGTTTGAGGAACTCAAGATGGAAGAAGATGAAACTATTGTTGTATTCAACGAAAAACTCAAGGACATATCCAATATGGCGTATCAGCTTGGAAAAGTCTTCAAAGAGGCTAAATTGGTGAAAAAAACCATGAGATCACTTCCCAAAAGGTTTGCAATGAAAGTTGCAGTAATAGAAGAAGCAAGAGATGTAGCTACCATGGGTCTAGATGAATTAATGGGATCATTACACACATATGAAATGACATTCCAGCCAGCTACAAAAATGGGTCAAAAGGAGTTGGCATTCAAAACATCCTTATCAAAGGATAATCACAAATCTGACAGTGATGATGAGCTTGACAAACTTGCACTTATCACGAAAAAATTCTCAAGAATGCTGAAGAAGGTAGTAAATAAGAAATCTTAGGAAAGGTATGGTGGAAATATACCAAGGCTGCAAGAATTTGGAGGCAATAGTGGGACGATATTTGAACAAGGAAATTAGCAGTTCTCTAGAAATCAAAGTGGTGAACCAAAATAGCCTGGACGAATTCAATGCAGAGAATGTGAAGGATATGGTCATATTCAGGCTGAATGTGCAAATACCCAAAAAAACAAGGAAAATCATATGTCACCTCATGGAGTGAAGATGAAGAGGACGAAAAATACGAAGAGGAACTCACAAGTAACTATGTGGCATTTGGAGTAAAAATTCATGATGCATCAGATGATGGATGTTCCAACACATTAGACAAAAATGTAGTCTTATATTCCAACATAAACTCGTATGAAGTATCCAGTGATGAGGATGTTGGACTCGCTGTAAGTGATGAAGAGATCTACAACACTTATAAAAAGATGTATGCTATGTGGCTCCAAGTAGTTGACACAAACAAGGAACTGGAGGAAGAAAAAATGCAGTTTGCAGAAATAGAAAAAGAATTGCGTGTGGAAGTTGCTGAACTTAAAAAGGAGAATGAAGATTTGAATGAAAATCTAATGTTAGCAACCAAGAGAGCTGAGACTTCTAAAGCATTAATTTCTAAGCTGAACTCTGGAAAAGAAAATTTTGACGATATTCTAGACATAGGAATGAACTTTGGAGATCGACATGGAATTGGGTATCACAACTCACTCAATAACACAGTCACACTCAAGTCTGAAACACAAGAGATACTCAAGAGTATAGTAACTCTCAAGACAAAGATTCGAGAGGTAAAGAGAAAGTTTGGCAAGCCTCATCAAAGGAAACCTCTCGTCTGTAACTACTGTTCATATCAAGGCCACTCAGAGGAACACTGCCAGAAACTGATCAGAGACCTAATGGCAGGACGTCAACTCTTGGTATGTTCCAACATAGGCGAAGTCCTAGAAAACAAATATGGTCAGAAAGGTATGGGTTTTCAAACATTCTAGTACATGCTTTGTAGCACATACTTCATTTATATCACATTCCAGAGATTTGTGGTACTTTTATAGCGGTTGCTCTCGCCACATGACTGGCACTCAAGAATTCCTCGTAAACATCACACCATACGATGGCGGTTATGTTATGTTTGGTGATGGAAACAAGAGTAGAGTGATTGGAAAAGGTGAACTACAGACTGGAGAATTTCCAGTATTCACTAGTGTGTTGTTTGTTGAAGACTTGAAGGCAAATCTGTTGAGCATAATCCAATTGTGTGATGACAATATGACTGTGGAATTTTAGAAAGATAAATGCATAGTGAAACGCGGAGAATCCAAGGTTCTTTCAGGCATACGATCATCATATAATTGCTATTTGCTGGAACAAGAAGTGCGGTGTATGATCTCAAAACATGATGAAGGATTTTTGTGGCACAGGAAGCTTGGTCACATCAACTACAAAATCTTGGTGAAAATTACAAATGCAAAGGTTGTACGAGGTATGCCTACCTTAACAAGCAAGGGGGGAATTGTGTGCAAACTATGTCAACAAGGTAAACAAATTCAATCTCCCCACTCTTCAGTTCAATATATAACCACCTCAAGAAATATGGAATTATTGCATATAGATTTGATGGATTCGGTCAATACACCTAGTATAGATGGAAAGAAGTATATCTTTGTATGTGTTGATGATTTTTTTCATATTTACATGGGTAGCTTTTATAAAAGAAAAATCAGATATGATAGAAGTATTTAAAAGTCTGGTGATAAAGTTACAAACTGAAAAAGGAAGTCCAGTTGGGAAGATTGTTCGAATTCGTAGTGATCATGGTAGAGAATTTGAAAATTCTCAATTCAGTGACTTCTATGATGAGCTTGGGATTCAACACGAGTTTTCTGCACTAATCACTCCTCAGCAGAATGGTGTTGTAGAATTGAAAAACGAAACCTTGCAGGAGATGGCTAGAGCTATGTTGGCCAAGAAAGAAATTCACAAACAATGGTGAGCATAAGCAATTAACACAGCTTGCTATACAATTAATCGAGTATATTTACGTTCATTCACCAGTAAAACATCCTACGAGATTTGGAAGGGAAGGAAACTAAATGTCTTATACTTTCATGTGTTTGGAAGCAAGTGCTACATCATCAGAGATGTAGAGCAATTGGCGAAATTCGATTATCGTAGTGATACTAGAATCTTTCTTGGTTATTTTGTGAACAGTCGAGCTTATCGTGTTTATAACCATCAAACAAACACACTCATGGAGTCTATAAATGGTATTGTGGATGATTTTGAAGAAGGACAAAAGTCATATGTCATAGAAGATGAACCTGATAACACTTATGTTCCAGCATAGCCTCGCCAATATGACAAGGCAGATTCATCGCATGTTGGAACATTTGGTCAGAGTGATGCTGAACCAGTTGAAACTAAGCATGATGGAACATCATCCCCCACTGTTGTATCCTATGTTCCAACACAGGATCAACCTGAATCAATGAAACAGAGTACTCGATCAGTTCCTCGGGTGGATTACAGGAAGTTGACAGGATTACAATGCTTCATCTCTCTCATTGAACCAAAGAATTACAAGGAGGCATTACTGGATGAATAATGTATTGCTGCAATGCAAGAAGAACTAGATCAGTTTGCAAGAAATGATGTATAGTATCTCACTCCTCGCCCTAAATGTGTATATGTCCTCGGCACACAATGAATTTTCAAGAATAAATCTGATGCTGACAGACATATTACTCGAAACAAAGCCAGACTGGTAGCTCAAGGATATACACAAGTCGGAGACTTTGATGAGACATTCACACCAGTTGCAAGGTTAGAGTCAATTCGAATTTTACTTGCTATTGCCTGCTCTATGAACTTTACTCTGTATCAAATGAATGTCAAGAGTGCGTTTCTAAATGGTGTGGTAAATGAAGAAGTTTATGTGGAATAACCTAAAGGATTTGAGGATCCTCATCACCCTCATCATGTGTATCGCCTCAAAAAGGCTCTATATGGCTTAAAGCAAGCACCCAGGGCATAGTATGAACGACTTACTAACTTTCTTCTTAAGAAAGGTTATCATCGAGAGGGAGTAGATTGCACTTTATTTGTGCTTGATAAGTCATCAAAAATTCTGATTGCTCAAATTTATGTGGATGATATAGTATTCGGCTCTACTTCACCATCTATGGTACATGATTTTGTCACGGTTATGTAGGCTTAATTTGAAATGAGCATGGTTGGAGAGATCAAACACTTTCTAGGACTGCAAGTTAAGCAAGGAAAACATGACCTGTTCATAAATCAGAGTAAGTATGCACTGAATCTAGTAAAGAGATTTGGTTTAAGCAATGCCCGAGCAGTTCGAACACCTATGGGGTTTTTTGACAAACTGTTCAATGATGAGAAAGGAGTCGCAGTTGATCAAAAGTTATACAGGGGAATGATTGGGAGTCTATTGTATTTAACAGTAAGTAGATCAGATATATGTCTCGGCGTAGGGATATGTGCAAAATTTTGGGCTAATCCAAAGGAGTCTCATCTCACTGCAGTCAAAAGAGTTATTCGATATATAAGTGGGACTTCTGAGTATGGTGTCTGGTATTCTAAGAATCAAGATTCTAATTTAATTGGGTACAATGATTCTGATTGGGCTGGTAATGCTGATGATCGAAAGAGCACTTCAGGTGGATGTTTCTTTATTGGCACAAATCTGGTTTCTTGGTATAGTAAGAAATAGAATTTGATTTCTTTGTCTACTGCGGAAGCTGAATATCGTTCTGCTGGAAGCTGTTGTGCACAATTGTTATGGATGAAGCAAATGATGAGCGACTATAAAATTCATCAAAGCCCTTTGAAGATCTTATGTGACAATACAAGTGCTGTTGATATTTCAAAAAATCCAATCCAGCACTTCAAACTAAGCATGTTGACATACAACATCATTTTATTAGAGATCTTGTTGAAAGGAAGGAAGTTGTGGTAGTCCATGTTCCAACACACGAGCAATTTGTTGATATCTTTACAAAGCCATTGGACACCGCCACTTTTCACTTAGGTGTTTGTCAAATTTGAGATAATTCTTGCCTTTATTTAGTTGTAAATATTTTGTTTTATTTCTGTTCATAAAATTGGAAAAAATAGAAAAAAATTCTACAAAAATAGAATTTGTATAGTTATGGTGCGTTTGAAGTTGGTATGTCTTGAGTTGACGTCTTGAGTTGACAAGGGAGAAAATAAGCATCGTTGCTGATCTTGGAAAAAGAAAAAAGTTTTCGCGGCAAATGTGGAAGTGAAGTGAAGAGTTTGTGTTGGTTTCAAAGTTGTCTAAATCTCTCCAAATCCCCCTCTTTTTGGCCACTCTCCCACTCATCTTGGTTTCTTTCAGATTCTTGTCGTCAAACTCCTCAAAGTTTTTCTCTGCGCAACAAATCTTTGATGAAAGATGTCTTCGAACCCCAACTTTGTAAAAACCCTACCGAAATAGGAATTAGAGAACTTGTAATAATTAAATCTAATATTTCCATCTTTCCTTTAATTTTCTGATATATATATATATATGTATATATGCATATATATATAAATAAAATACATATATAAATAAAATATGTATATATATAATAATAAGAATACTAATAACAATAAGTAAATAAATAAGTAAGTAAGTAATAAATAAAAAAATGAATAAGTAAATAAATAAATAAGTAAGCAAGGGAAAATAACTTGAAGATGAAATGACGGCGGGCGTAAAGAGGAAGAAACGAAGGATGTAAGAAATTTATTCAAAGTAATTTCTTGACAAATGGAATTGCTGGGAAGAAGAAATCCCAAGTAATTGTGGCAAATGGAATTGCTGGGAAGAGGAAATGGACGGCGGACGTGAGGAAGAAATATCCAAAAGTAATTATTTTGGGGCAAGTGGTAATACTGAGATGGAATATATGGTGGAAGTGAGAGAGAATTATCCAAAGTAATTATTTTTGGGCAAGTGGTAATACTGGGATGAAATATACGGCAGCCGTGAGAAGAAATTTTGGGCAATGGGCTTGAGGTTACAGGATGAAATTTGTAGGGTGAGTAGGTGTCAGAACCTATGTTTCACCAAGTATAAATACTTGATCCCCAACTCTTACCCTTTCACACAGTAAACAAAATTATTACCAAAGAACAGTGGTGAATAATGGTAAAGTAGGAAATGGAAGTGCCTAAGCCCAAGTTTAGCCAAGGTGAGTGTTGCATCGCCCTATCACGAATTTAGTAAAATTTGAGTTTATGTTTACATATATATATATATAATGCCTTCAGAACATGACTCTCTCGAGCTAAACTCTCCACCTCTCGAACCCCTGCTGCAACTCCACATCTCGAACCCCTGCTGCAACTCCACCTCCCAAACCCCTGCTGCAACTCCACATCTCGAACCCCTGCTTCAACTCCACCTCTCGAACCCCTGCTGCAACTCCACCTCTCAAACCCCTGCTGAAATTTCACCTCTCGAACCCCTATTGAAACTCTATCTCTCGAACCCCTGCCAAAATACTACCTCTCGAACCCCTGCCACAACTCTACCTCTCGAACCCTGTTGAAACTCTATCTCTCGAACCCCTGCCAAAATACTACCTCTCAAACCCCTGCCAAAACACTACCTCTCGAACCCCTGCCAAAACACTACCTCTCGAACCCCTGCCACAACTCTACCTCTCGAACCCCTACTGAAACCTTTACCCCTCGAATATATGTCCCTGAAGCCTTTACCCCTCGAACTAGTTCTCTGAAACCTTTACCCCTCTAATAGGTGTCCCAGAAGTCATTACCCCTCGAAAGAGTTCTGTGAAACCTTTACCCCTCGAATAGGTGTCCCAGAAGCCATTACACCTCGAACTAGTTCCCTGAAACCTTTACCCCTCGAACCTTAACCCTCGAACTAGTACTACTAAAACCTTTACCCCTTGAATCCAACCTCTCAAACCTTACCCCTCGAACTAGTGCCACTAGAACGTTACCTCTTGAACCTCCTACCCAACTACTCGAACTGTAAGTACTCGAACCCATGTACTCAAAACCTGATACTCAAACCATTTTACTTGATACTCTAGCCACGAGAGAGAGATATGACTGTTACACTCAAATGATGGTATTTACTGACTGTTGAATTAAGTGTGCATTTTATCATACTATACTAGATTATGGTGAAATTGAACTCCTGAACTGCTCTGATATTTTCTATGAAAGATCGGCTTGTACTTTATTTTGCCGTGTCAAACTTGAATTACCTGCTACCTGATTATCTATCTCTGAATTTTGGGGGCCCCGGCATGATTGTAGTTTGGTTGAAGTCGGCGGGGAATGGTACTGACCGGACCATCCGATTAGACCGGCTACACATGGAGTTTGGTATGCTAGCATAACCACCAGACTGATACGAGCTCGTAATTGAACACCGACGTGAATAAGAAAGTGAATTATGAGCTGATAGCCTTCGGGCATCACTGACTGGGTTATGTTGTGTATGTTAGTCATAGTTGCTATATAGGCACTTGACAACAACTCGGCATTAACCACCTGTATCCTTTTTACTATGTGCTAGGACATACATGGCTAGTTGTTAATTATTAATTCTTATTTTGTGATCACTAAAACTCAACTAGGTAAATACTGGCGATGGAACCTCACTAAGCAAGTAGCTTGCCCTAGTTAAATAACCCTTTTCAGGTGAAGAAGAACACTAAAAGAAGAGTGCTTGTTGTCTTTACTTCATTTGAGAAAAATCCCGGCTACTTGAATTTTAATGTGAACTTTGATGTTGTAACGTTTAAGAGAAACTTTTATTTGACATTTGTAATAAATACTTTTCAATGTAATAGTAAAGTAGGTTTTTACATCACTTAAAACGCTTCCGTATAAACTTTAATTGCTCATTAATATCGGCCCTTTCGGTAGCACGCTCAAACTCGACCCGATACTTGCGTTGGGGTTTGTGGGTGTTACAAACTTTCCCATAGTCGAAGAAGAAATGCAAGAAACTCTTCAATTCCCGGGGGATGACTATGTTGAACAAAGAGATAAGAATGTAGAAGTCGGTGGTTCAAGCTTCGGTGGTGACGGTCAAGATGAACACTCTAGAGACAAAGGAAAGGGTTCATATCAGAAGGTAATGGATCCTGATCCTCCAACTCTTAAAATTCTTGGAATAGATCTCAACATTGTAGACGAGATTTTTGAATGGCTGGAAGCAAATATTACTACAATAGATTTGACCAAGATTAAGAGTATAGAGGGTGAATTCATGAATGTTAATGTGAAAGAATTCGTGTCCGGTGATATTGGAAATCTATGGGATATTGAGAATTATGAAGTTAAATTTCTAAAGGGAAAATATGGAATGTACAGAGGGAAGGATAAATTTCATGTCTACTCATCCATTCCTTGCCAGAGCTATGTTAGCATTAGGGAGATATGTGATGCTGAGGATATAAGATTGGAAGTTACTAAGTCTACGGATAGAATGCCTATAGGATTTTTTTATTCTAGAGCTGCTCAGAGAATGGAGGAACTGAGAAAACCGGTGATAATTGAAGTTTATGACAGCGAATAAGAAGACAATGTTGGCTATGTTCCAACACAAAATGCAGAGGCTGAAAATATTGAGGAGGTGGAGATTGATGATGAAGATATGGGAGTTGAAGACCAAGTTGAGGTAACTGGTGATGCTGATGCTGATGGAGACCAGACTGGAGAGCCTATTTCTAGACAAGGTGAACCAGATGAAGACCAGCATGTTAGAACACAGATTGCTGAAGAAGAAGGGGATATAGATACTGAGTATGTTCCAACACAGGAATAACCTGAGTTAAAATATTCCAGTGATAAGGTGTTAGACGAGTTCTTATAGAATGCTAGGGCCAAGAGAAAGGTGGCGGCCACTGAGGATTCTCCATCAACCAAAAAGGCCAAGAAAACTCAAACAACTTCCAAGAAGAAAGTGGTGCCACCTCTGCCTGTAAGTGAAGCACTGCCATTCTCTTATTTTGATATAAACTGTGAAGAAATTGGAGAAGTATTTGCAGAGAGGAAGGTGATGTCTGAGAGACCCGTAGACCTAGAAGCATACAGGGCTAGTGGGTTTTCTGATTTTTTTGGAATTAATAGGAATGAAAAAGGCTGCCACTGTACAACTTCAGTTCAATAGACAGGTAGTCATTGAAGTGTACGCCAATTTGATGGCTGGAAATTTAGAGGTTGATTCCCCCTGGTTTGAAAGGGTGTATGTACGGGGGAAGATTATTGACTTCTCAGCTGCTAAAATAAACAGGATTTTGGGGCTGCATATTCCATAATTTAAGGGATTGTTTCCTGATGATCTAGGAGTGATGGATGATCAGATTTTGGAGGAAATCTCAGGAGGATACAAGACCAAATGGCCTGAAACTGGTTATTCACAAGCTTCCTGTCAGTCATCGAGATTCTTTGGTCTGTACCATGTAGTGGTAAACTACTGGATGCCATCCTCAAACACTACTGCCTTGACTAGAGAAATGGCAAAACTGTTGTACTGTGTTGGAACACAAAAATCAATAAACCTTGGGTTGTTCATACAGCAGAATCTAGTGAGGCAAGCTACAATCCCAAAGGCAAAACATGTTATTGTGTATCCCTGCTTAATTTCTGTGATAGTTAAGTGTCCCAAGGTGAAGGGGAAGACGAAAGATGTGATTATAGATACGGAGTTCCTACGACCTAACAAGAAGACCTTTGGTACGAGGCACGTCTATGATCTTCCTTGGAATCATGAAGTCTCTACGTCTGCAGCTGTTGAAAAGACAGCCAAATTGGTGGTACTGAATGCCAGGATGGGAGCGATAGCCATCCAAATGGCAGCACTGGAAGCAGAGAAGGCTAAACTCGAGGAGGAGAAAGCGCACTGGAGGCCTAGACTACTGCTCCTGAACGAGAAGGATATTCCGATGTACCTATGTTCCAACAAAGATCGAGTGTCACATTCATGGGAGCCTACTTTCAGTTTTTTTGTGCATTTGGCATCTTCATCTCCCTAGGGGGAGAATATTTTGGCTGTAATCTGATTAGTATTATTTTGATGATATATGGTATTCTGGAATTCTTATATTCAATTCAATTGGTATTCTTTCATATCAGATTCAGTATTTTGAATATATTCCAACATAGGTGAAGTTTGTGAAGACCTATGTGTTCGTCATGATATTAATGACCAAAATTGTTGGGTCTACAAAATGCCAAAGGGGGAGATTGTAAAGTCAAGTGGTATTCATTGAATATTTTAATTGGCAATTTTGTGAACATGTTTGGAAACGGAAAGTCTTTCCATGTTGGAACATGCGGACAACATATTTATGCGTACAGAGTTGAACGGGAAAAATGACAGAATATTATAGTATTTGTGATTTATGAAAATTTGAATATTCTGCTATATATTAGGCGTGTAGAAAGCATAGTTGGTTTGTGGAAAATCCCTACAAATATGGTGTTGATATTATCGAATATATGGGAGATACTGTGATAAGGAAAATCTCTTTATTTATGGGATTCGGATATGCTTCAAGAAGAAGATAAGGAATAGGAATATTATGGAGATAATCATAAAGAGTTCCGATCTGCTCATGGCTTTAAAAGGGGACACCACGCCTGCATGAAAGACATGAATTAAACAGAGAAAATCTACACATAGATTTTCATTATTTCGAGAGAATTGCAAAAGGTCAGAATTCTATGTTCCAACATACGTGACATGCCGTTCAAAGTTCAGAATCGTATACCTTAATCCCTCGGGAGAAGGAGATCCAGCACCAACAAGTTTTGAGGTGAGAGGGAGTCTGATCAAGGTGGATTGGTAGCTAGGGGAGCTAGCAGAATTCACACATTTGGTTAGTAAAGATAAGTATTTTGCATGGTGTACTTTATACTGTATCTTTCTAATTAGTGGATTCATTCTGAACTGGGCCAGACCCCGCAGATGTAGGTGGATTTCATCGAACTGCGTAACCAAGTGTTGTGTCTTTAAAGTTTTACTTTATTGCATACTTGGTTAGATATGTTATGTTGTAACATACTAGTAATAATTAAGAGAATTCGGTAAAACCAAATTTCACATATCAATATTTTTATTTTGGGTAAGTCTCAGGAAATGCGGCATGTCAAGCTTATGGACAGGCCAAAGACTATTTTTTAAAATACGGTTCAATTTGTAATTAATTAAAAAATTACCTTTTTATTGTATTATAACCCTAGTTCCTCTTTCTTTTTTGCTTCTCCTTCTTCTCTCTGTGTCGCGGGTCTCTTTTTTCCCCTCCAAATTTTCTTCGAATCTTCTCCGCCTCCTCCATTTTTTTTAGTTGGAAAATTTAACCATTGTAATTCCACTTGTGGTTGTGGATCTCAACTATTTAAGTTTTAAATCTTGTTCTTTCCCGTTTATAACTTCTAAGCATTCTGAGTGCAATTTTTTTTCCAAATTTGTCAGCTTTTGTGAAGATTGGCTTACTTTCCGATCTTGTTCTTTTAATATATATTTTATGGTTTCCATTTATGACAATGAATTTTTGGTTTGGTTGTGAATTTCATGAAATTGTAGTATAATTTATAGAACGCGGAAGTGGAGTCGTTTGCTTTCCGTGATTCAGATTATGCTGCAATTTGGTAGTATAGATGTAGATTTCTTAGGAAAATAATTCATAAGTGTATTCTAGGTTTCAAATGAGTCAAATGACCATTTATTTTCTTTTGAATGTGTATGGGTGGTTGGTTGATGATTGTTTGTGATAAACAAGATTCAAAGGCTCAGTAAAGTGGTAACTTTGTAAAAATATGGGCAGCAAAATAGGCTCAGCTGCTCCTCCATGTACTGTAGAAGCGTCTGCCCAGCTCCAGGAAGGTTTCAATCTTATTCTGAACCAGTGTGACAGATCTCATTCTTATCGCCGGCCCCATCAACTCGTGCATGATCTCTTTTCCCTATTAACTAATTTCAAAAGTATACTTGTTTTTGCACTGCTTATGTTGACTAGTTTTTTCCTGCTCTCTTTGTCAAATGATTACTAATCCATTATTCTTTTGTGGGACGGCTTCCTTTTGCCATTGCTCGGACAAAACTGAAAAATGTGGAGTCTCTAGGGGAAGTATGTTTGGAAGATGTGGAGGGGATTCTTGAAGCTGCAATGGATTCTCTTACACGAGTACTTAAGATGGAAGTATAGAAAAGGTGCACCTCTCTTTCTATTTTAATCTTGTAAACAGTATGGGAGTGTAGCATAGATTAAAAGGTTTGCTTACTGTTACTTATATGGCCAATGCGGATTTTTGATCTTTCAGCTGTTATACTGAATTGTATTGCCTTACTTTTTTTCTTCTTCTGCCAATTCATTCTTTGTCTTGAATTACAAGGTGCATTCATTTTCTCATATGTTGCACCTATTATTATCCAATGTCTATATGTTAGTTGTACTGTGAATGACCTTTTTCCCCATTTGTTGTTGATTGTTCATTTTGAATTATGAGGTGCATATGTTTATTTACATGTTGCACCTGTTAGTATCCAATGTGTACTTGTTAGTTGTACTGTCTATGACATTTTGTTTTCATTTGTGGTTAGTTGTACATTTTGAATAACGAGTTGCATCTGTTTACTTATATGTTGCATTTGTTAGAATCTTGTATGTACTTGTTAGTTGTGTTGTGCATGACTATTTTTTTTATAAAAAAAGTTGTTGTTGGTTGTTCATTTTGAATTAAGAATTGCATGTGTTTACTTATATATTGCAGTTGTAATTATCCAATGTTTAACTGTTAGTTGTACTGTGAATGGCCTTTTTTCCTTCTATTTTTTTGATGATTGTTCATTTTGAATTCCAAGCTGCATTTGTTTACTTATATGTTGCACCTGTTAGTATTCAATGTGTACTTGTTAATTGTACTGTCTATGACCTTTTATTTTCATTTGTTGTTAGTTGTACGTTTTGAATAACGAGTTGCATCTATTTACTTATATGTTGCACGTGTTAGTATTCAAAGTGTACTTGTTAGTTGTACTGTCTATGACATTTTGTTTTCATTAGTTGTTAGTTATACGTTTTGAATAACGATTTACATTTGCTTACTTATATATTGTATCTGTTAGTATCTCGTGTGTACTTGTTAGTTTTATTGTGTTTGACTTCTATTTTCATTGTTGGTTATTGTTCGTTTTGAATTAGAAATTGTACATGTTTGCTTATATGATGCAATTGGTAATACTTAGTATGTGTGACTCTTTTTAGGAGTTGGATCTATACTTTTTCTTGTTTAAACTTTTAAGGAATATTGGACATTGTACTACACAAGACGTTCCGACATGAGAAGGATTCAAACGAAAATGACACTGAACTTGAAGATTCGAAGATGATCCCCTTTTGAAGATTAATAATTGACGATTCATTGTATTAGAGACTGATAGTTAATTTAGATAGTAATATTGTTGTAATTGTAAGTTCCCTAATGGAAGATTCCTGTCACAAACAATTTATCTTCCATTTTGTTTAGATGTTGAGAGCCCCTCTCGTGTTTGAAATTGACAAAATTTGCATGGTTTTTTATACAAAGTATGGAATGCTTTATATGTGTTGCTTTCATGTGCGGCAATACTTATGTGACCTCTCTTTGATTTCAAATCAGGGAAATTTTCTCATACTTTTTTATAAACAAACACATCTTTGGTTGTAATCAGTATACATTGTAAGGTATTAAATGCAGTACATGTGAAAATTTGAAAACTACAAAATCATTTGACCTCTGTTATGTATACCTATAAGACAATAATAGTTGTAGGCAAATACATGCATGTTTTAACAAAATATAAACAATTCACAAGGTAACTTATGCACTACCTCATGGTAAAGTTTTGCTATTCATAAATGGAATTGATAATTTAAAATCATATGTGTGTTTTTATTTAAACAGTACATGTTGTAAAGTAAATAATGTAGAGTTAATATGACAATGTTAAACTGTCAAATTTTAGTCTCCTATGTCAGTGTAAACTATAACATATACTAATTGTAGACTAACAGATTCATGGTTTAACAAAACAGAAACGATTCATAACTTAACTTATATATGATCTCCTAGAAAAGTTTCATAATTCATAATCAGAGATTTTAAAACAAGTGCATGTTTTAATACAAATGATACGTATTGTAAGGTAATATGTGCATAGTATGTACGAAATTTTTTAGCAACATGTATTTTGTTTTTTTGAATATTTGCCACATGTTTTTTTACATGTTCATAGCAGCCGAATTCATATTCTGATGAATCTCCGGCATCAAATATTCCGAATAATCATGTCAATATCCTATTCTGATGGTTAGAAGCTCTCTATTATTACAAGAACAAAAATCCCCTCTATTCTATTGCTATGCAACTCTAAAACAAACTTCTATTAGTCGGTTTTGGTGTCCACCTTTCTTCTTCTTCTTTCCAAGAGACGGAAGGGCGTGGACACACGATTGGACTATCAAGCTATGCCAAGCCAAGGGTTCATTCACTAGCTGCACCAATGAAGGAAGATCAGCACCAGGAGAAGATATCAACGCTGTCTTGATCAGACTTCTTGGAGAATGCAACTTTTCAGTAGAGAATTTTCCAGACGACAGTTTGTCGACCAAGTCCCAAACTGCTTGATGGTTAAGGGGTGTTTCTTGATTTTGATCAACCCCCCCGCATTTAGAACTCTTGACAACAAAGTTCATCCCAAGTGAATTCCTTCCCCATTTTCAACCACTGTGTACACTAGTACACAAGTCGTACATGCAACTGATCTACAAATTGGAAGTACTCAAATTACAACCTCCAGTGTTAAACAAGGAATGGAAAAACACGAAGGTAGTAAAAGGCTCAGGCTCTCAGCCTCTTGACACCAGATAATTATCCACGAACCTAAGTTCTCAATCTGCTGTGCAAATTGAAAAGATCAAAACTAAAAGCAAAATGCAGAATTCTATCATAGAAAAGCAAAGCCTTCTGAAATTTGGTTTTACCACTTTTTCTAGTACTTACTAGTGTGTTCCAACATGCTTAATTTAACCAAGTGTAAAATAACGTAAAACGTAAAAGACACACAACTTGGTTACGCAGTTCGGTGTAAATCACCTACATCTGCGGGGCCTGGCCCAGTTCAGAATGAATCCACTAATTAGAAAGATACAGTACAGAGTACAGTTTGCAAAATACTTATCTTTACTAACTATGACGAGTGGATTCTGCTAGCTCCCCTAGCTACCGATCTGCCTTGATCAGACTCCCTCTGACCTCGAACTCCGTCGACGCAAGATCTCCTCCTCCCGAGGAATTAAGGTATACGATTCTGAACTTAGTGCAGCAGGACAGTGTTGGAACACAGTATATTGGCTCTTGCAAGTTTCGTAAGATCTCAAAATCTGGGTGCAGATTTTGCTCTGTAAAATCGTTAGTTTTGCAGTCGTGTTTGTCCCATATTTATATCCACGAATCAGATCCGAATATCCATGATTATCTCCACAATATTCCTATTCCAAATCTGATTGTTGAAGCATATCCCAATCCCATAAATAAAGGGATTTACCTTATCTCAAACTCTCCCATATATTCGAATAAATCTTCTCCATATAAGTAGGGATTTTTCCATAAACCATATATGCTTCACACGCCCAATATATAGCCAAATATACAGATACCATAAATTCTAAAACACATCAATGTTTCGGCTTGAATCCGTTAAACCCTATGGCGTGAAACCTGCTCCAATTCTGCTCCAGCACCATGTTCCAACATGGTCTGTAGTTCACAAATACTTAACACAAAATTGCCAATTAAATAGTTCCTTGACTTTACAATCTCCCCCTTTGACATTTTTGTGGACCCATAATATTTTGGACTGCAATCACATAATCAACTACATTCAACGAGCAGAATACCAGAAAAATTCAAATAATGAAAGCCGAAATCCAGAATGCCAGAATGCCAGAAATTCGAAAATTATACAACCAAATTGAAAACCAAATATCCAGGATTATCCAAAATTACTCCCCCTGGGACCACACAGAGGCCAAAGAAACATCACCACAAAATCAGAAAAAAATGAAACATTGTCTTTAAAACTCCCCCTGAGATAATCAATCTTCTAGACTTGATTTTTCTTCTTCCAACCGTGCTTGCTCTGCTTGTAAGGCTGCAATTTGGATACCCAAAGCTCCTAGTCTCGCATTAATAGCCATCAATCGAGTCTTCTTGTCTGCTGTTGCTGATGAGGAGGTTGACCCCGAAGCTGTCCAAGGAAGATCATGCACATGACGGAGTCCGAAGGTCTTCTTGTTAGGCCGCAAGAATTCCGTATCAATGATCACATCAGAGGCCTTCCCCTTCACCTTTGCACTTTTGGCTAACGCTGAGATCAGACATGGGTATATTACAGCATCATTCACCTTAGGAGTTGTGGCGTGTCGAACCAGATGTTGCTGAATTAATAACCCTAGATTTATTTCCTGCTGTGTTCCAACACAGTAGAGCAGTTTGGCCATTTCCCTGGTCAATGCAGTAGTATTGCTAGATGGTAACCAGCAGTGAACCGCTATCTGATACAGCCCAAAGAATCTGGAGGTCAAGCATGATGCTTGCGAATATCCTACTGCCGGCCACTGCTTCTTGTATCCTCCAGAAATCACAGCCAAAATTTCATCATCAGTCATCTCCAAATCGTCTGGAAACACTCCCCCTATCTCCGGAGTTTTCAGCCCAAATAACATATTAATTCTAGTAGCAGACAGTTCTACAATCTTTCCACGAACATATACTCTACCGAACCACTGAGAAGTAATATCTAGATTCTCAGGCATGAGATTAGCATATACCTCGAGAACTACCTGTCGATTGAATTGCCTTTGAATTGTGGCCGCCTTCATCATCCCCATTGCCTTTAGAAAAGTTGTGAACCCACTCTCCTGATAAGCCTTCAAGTCCAGGGGTCTCTCAGTAATAAACTTCTTCTCAGAGAAGAATTCTTCCATCTCAGCTCCCTCCTTGTCAAAATAAGCTGCAGAAAAAGCCTGAGTGATAGATGGGGGTGGCAGAGCCTTCCTTGGCTTGCTATCCTGTCTCTTCTTACTTCTTTTTGCTGCCTCAGTATTCAAGGCAGAGCTAGCCTTCCTTTTTCCTTTTGCCTTTTTGAAAAATTCATCCAGGACCTCGTCACTGGAGTATGTCAGGTCTGGGGCACCCTGTGTTGGAACACTGTCAGCTCTTCCTACTTGTTCTTCTTCTGACTCAACACCTTGATCCTGCAGATCTTCTTCAGCTTCTTCATTCTCCTGATTCCCTTCATCATCAGATTGATCAGGAACTCCATCATTCATTTCTTCTTGAACCTCTTCTCCCTGTGTACCCCCCAGATCAGCATCAGATTCTTCCTCCATATACACAGATTCTTCTTCCTGTGTTGGAACACTGTCATCATCATCAGACAGTTCAATAATCACTGGTTCTCTCAATTTCTCCATCCTCTTTGAATTCTCCTTATCATAAAATCCAACTTGTAGCTTGTCTCCATACCTTACTGTCTTCATCCCAACAGCTTGTTCCTCATTAATTTCTCTTATCCACACATAACTATGAGCAGTCATACGACAGAAAACATGAAATTTGTCTTTCCCTTTTCCATTCAGCTGACCATACATCCCTCTCAGAAACTTCACAGTCTTATACTCAATATCCCAGACATCAGTAAAGTGGCCAGACACAATCTCCTTAATTTTGACATGCAACACTTCTAAATCCTTTCTTATACTCTTAATTTTGCTTAGATCCACAGAATATCTATTAGCTTGTAACCACTCAAAAATATCATCCACACTTCTACTTTCAAAACCCTAGAATTTCAATGGTCGAGGGTCAGGACCAGTTACCTTAGGTTTTTCCTGTTTCTTGCCTCCAGACGCATGCTCTTGAGCATTCGAATCTTTACTCTGTTTCTTGACAGATGTCTCTTCCTGTTCCTTTTCCTCTTCAGCTTTCTCAGGCTCTGCTTCAGCCATCTCCTCATCCTCTTCATGGTTAGCACTTACTTTGTTCTGATCTTGAGTTTGTGACTCACCCAATTCAACATATCTTCTCGGCTCATCAAACACTACCAATTCCGAATTCACTGAGCTCCGGTCTTCTTCCATAATTTCCGGCACTGAAGCTTCTTTTATCGGAGAATTTGGGTTTAACATTATTTGGAACAATGCCGAGATGGAGGAGAGTTTTGAGGCAAGAGTTTTGGGAAAAATCGGGCCAAGGATAACAGAATGCGAAAGGGATTTTTAGAGTTTGAGACAACTTTCAACTCTTCATGAACTTACCTCTTTTCCCGCGAAGTCCCCTTTTTAGATTTCCCAAAAATTGCAATGATATCCCTTTTTCTTCTTGTCACATCACTTTGTCTTCCTTCATTAACTTCCAACACACCTTACTTAACTACTCCTATTTTGGTAAGTCTTATACTTCCTTCAAATTTTGTTTTGTTTTTTTTAAAATTTTTGACGTAAATAACAGAAGGCAAAAATTATTTACACGAAAAACTAATCAAAGGTAAAAGTTACCTTAGATTTGACAAACACCTAAGTGTTGTCGAAGGCTCTCGAAAGTGGTAGCATCAAGTGGCTTTGTAAATATATCAGCAAGTTGCTCGTGTGTTGGAACATAGACCACTTCCACTTCTTTTCTTTCCACCAAATCTCGAATAAAATGATGACTTATGTCAATATGTTTGGTTCTTGAGTGTTGAACTGGATTCTTTGAAATATCAATGGCACTTGTATTGTCACATAAAATCTTCAAAGGTTCTTGATGAATTCCATAATCTTTTAACATTTGTTTCATCCATAGCAGTTGTGCACAACAGCTCCCTGCTGCAAGATACTCTGCTTCTGCAGTAGATAGAGAGATTGAATTCTGTTTCTTGCTATACCAAGACACCAAATTTGTTCCAATAAAGAAACATCCACCTGTAGTACTTTTTCGATCATCGGCATTACCAGCCCAATCAGAATCACTGTACCCAATCAACTCTGAATCTTGATTCTTAGAATACCAGACACCATATTCTAAAGTTCCACTTACATATCGAATAACCCTTTTCACTGCAGTAAGATGAGATTCCTTAGGATCAGCTTGAAACCTCGCACATATTCCAACACTGAAACATATATCTGGTCTGCTTGCGGTTAAATACAATAAGCTTTCAATCATGCCTCTATATAACTTCTGATCAACTGAAACTCCTTTTTCATCTTTCACAAGTTTATCAGAAACTCCCATAGGAGTTCGAACTGCACGAGCACTACTAAGTCCGAATTTCTTAATCAAGTTCAAGGCATACTTACTTTGATTGATGAATAAACCATTCCGTCCTTGTCTGACTTGTAATCCCAGAAAGTAGGTCAATTCTCCAACCATGCTCATTTCAAATTCAGATTGCATTGTGGTGACAAACTCTTGTACCATAGATGGTGAGGTGGAGCCAAACACTATGTCATCAACATATATTTGAGCAATTAGAATCTTTGAGGACTTGTCAAGCACAAATAAAGTGCGATCTACTCCCCCTCGACGATAACCTTTCTGAAGTAGAAAGGTAGTAAGTCGTTCATACCATGCTCGAGGTGCCTGCTTTAGTCCGTATAAGGCCTTCTTGAGACGATATACATGATGATGATAATGGGGATCTTCAAAACCTTTAGGTTGTTCCACATAAACTTCCTCATTCACCACTCAATTTAAAAACGCACTCTTAACATCCATTTGATACAAAGTAAAGTTCAAAGAGCTAGTAAAATACGAATGGATTCTAACCTGGCAACAGGTGCAAAGGTTTCATCAAAGTCAATACCTTCCACTTGAGTATATCCTTGAGCAACAAGTCTGGCTTTGTTTATGGTGACTAAGCCATCTGCATCGGACTTGTTCTTGAAGATCCATTTCGTACCAATGACATTAATGCCTTTGGGACGGGGAGTAAGATACCAAACATCATTCCTGGTAAACTGACCGAGTTCATCTTGCATTGCAGCAATCCAATATTCATCAAGTAAGGCTTCTTTATAGTTCTTGGGCTCAATCAGAGAAACGAAACAGTGTAGACCAGCCAGTCGTCGGTAATCAACTCGAGGCACTGATCGAGTACTTCTCATGATGGATCCAGATTGATCGAGTGTTGGAACATGTTCGTCAGTAGGAGGGGACTGTGTTGGAACATGGTCGTGTGTTGGAACATGGTCAGTTTCAGTAGAGTTAGGGTTCTGGTGATCACTTGGTTCAGTAGAATCGGCTGAAGACTTTGCTGTGTCTGAAGGTTGAGACTGTGTTGGTACATGAGTGTTGGCAGATTCTTCCTCTACAACTTCTGGAGGTTGTTCCTTTTCTGAATCATCCACAATAACATTTATGGATTCCATGAGAGTGTTGGTTCGATGATTAAAAACTCTGTAGGCACGGCTATTGATGGAATACCTGAGAAACATTCCTGAATCACTCCGATTATCGAACTTAGCCAACTGTTCTCTATCTCTGAGAATATAGCATGTACTTCCGAACACATGAAAATACGATACGTTTGGTTTCCTGCCCTTCCAGATCTCATAGGCTGTCTTGTCAGTGAATGGTCGAAGATACACTCGGTTGATCGTATAGCACGCTGTATTGATTGCCTCTGCCCACCATTTCTTATGAACATCCTTTTCTGCCAACATAACTCGAGCCATCTCCTGTAAAGTTCTATTCTTTCTTTCAACAATGTCATTCTGTTGAGGAGTGATAGGAGCCGAAAACTCATGTTGGATTCCTAGTTCATTGCAGAAGGAACTGAATTGTTCATTTTCAAACTCTCTGCCGTGATCACTTCGAATTCGGATTATCTTTCCTACAGGACTTCCCTTTTCAGTTTGTAACTTTACTACAAGGCTTCGAAATACCTCAATCGTATCAGATTTTTCTTTCAAGAAGGCTACCCAAGTGAATCTGGAGAAGTCATCAACACACACAAAAATATATTTCTTTCCTCCTATGCTAGGCGTATTAACTGGCCCCATTAAATCCATATGAAGCAATTCCAGATTTCTAGAAGTAGTAATAAACTGAACTGAAGAATGAGGAGAAAGAGTTTGTTTACCTTGCTGACATGGTCCGCACACAATTTCATCCTTGCTAGTCAAGATTGGCATTCCTCGTACAGCTCTCATATTAGCGATTTTCACCAGTGTTTTATAGTTGATGTGTCCAAGCTTCCTGTGCCAGAGAATTCCTTCATCCTGCTTTGAAAGCATGCATCGAACTTCTTGTTCCAACAAGTAACAATTGTCTGAAGATCGTATTCCAGAAAGAACCTTATTTTCACCATGCTTCACTACACACTTGTCCTTCTGAAATTCCACTATCAGGTTGTCGTCACATAGCTGACTTATGCTAAGCAAGTTTGCTTTTAGATCTTCAACAAATAGTACACTTGTGAGAACTGGAAACCCTTCAATCTTTAATTCGCCTTTGCCAATTACTCTGCTTCTTTTTCCATCACCAAAAGTTACATATCTGCCATTATATGGAGAAATGTTTGTAAGGTATTTTTGGAGTCCCAGTCATGTGGCGAGAACAACCACTGTCAAAGTACCAAGAATCACTAGAATATGCTGATAAAGAAGTGTGTGCCACCAGACACTTACTGGACCTTTTAATAACCCATACCTTCCTGATTCTTGTTTGAATATCGACTGTGTTGGAACATAGTTGTCTCCCAGTCATTTGATCTCTGATCAGTTTTTTACACTGATGTTCAGCATGACCTTGGTATGTACAGTATCCGCAGATTAGAGGATTTCTTTGATATGGCTTTCCATACTTCCGTTTTACTTCTCGAATCCTAGCTTTGAGAGTAACTGGTTTTTCGAAGATTTCAGTCTTTATTTCTTCCTTGTATCCAATCCCGTGTCTATCACCAGCGGTTCTGCCCATATCCAGAATGTCATCAAGCTTTGCTTTCCCGGAATTTAATTTAGAGATAGTTGCTTCAGACATCTCGGCTCTCTTGACTGCTGCTATCAATTTTTGACTCAGTTCTTTATTTTGCTTTTCAAGTTCTGCAATAGTGGATCGTAGCTCCTTTCCACTTTCAATTAGCTTTCCTTTTTCTTCATTCAATTCTTTGTTTTTGTCAGCTACTTGAATCCACATATCATACATTTGTTCGTATGTGCTATAGATATCTTCGTCACTTACAGATAGATCATCTTCATCACTACGAGCATCGTTCAGATTCTTGTTAGAAGATACATCCTTACCTTTGTTCAGTGTGTTGGAACACTGACCTTCTGATGTCTCATGTACCTTTGCTCCAAATGCTACGTAATTACTCGTAAGTTCTTCTTCATCCTTTTCATTATCTTCATCATCACTCCAAGAGGTGACATATGATATTCCTTGTTTCTTGCGGGTGTTAGCACATTCAGCCTGAATATGACCAAATCCTTCACATTCTCTGCATTGAATTCGTCCAGCCTGTTTTGGTTCGTTGTTCTGATTCCTCCCGAACTGCATGTTTCCTTGTTCAAATCTCATTCCGCGATTATTGTTCGAATCTAGTGGCTTTTGTCTGTTTCCACCAAACCTCTCCTGAGATTTCTTATTAACCACCTTCTTCAGCATCTTTGAGAAATTCTTTGTAATAAGTGCCAGTTTTTCAAACTCATCATCGCTATCAGACTCATTACTTGCCTTGACCGGAGAAACTTTGAATGCTAGATCCTTGGAGATTCTTTTTGTAGATTGCTGGAACGTTATCTCATAAGTTTGTAACGAACCCATCAGTTCATCTAGGCTCATGGTGGCTATGTCTCTTGCTTTCTCTATTGCTGCTACTTTCATTGCAAATCTTTTGGGAAGAGATCGCAATATTTTTTTCACTAGCTTAGTTTCCTTGTAAACCTTTCCCAGTTGATAAGTCATGTTGGATATATCTCTGAGCTTTCCATTGAATGAAGCAATGGTATCGTCCTCCTCCATTTTTAGTTCTTCAAATTTGGTAGCCAGCATCTGAAGTTTGGATTTTCGCACCCGATTAGTTCCTTCATGAACAGTTTGTAAAATATCCCATGCTTTCTTTGCCTGGTGACATGTAGATATAAGCTTGAACTGATTTTCATCAACAGCAGTGAAGATTGCATTCAGGGCCTTCGAATTTGCCAGTGATTCTTTAAGATCATCTGGAGTCCACTTAGCTTTGTCTTTGGGTTTTTGACTCGACTCCCCTTCCACAGCCTTAGAACTTGTGTCAGCATCTTCTGTAGGATGATTCCATTCATTCTCAACATAGAACCATGTCAGTTCATCCAGTGAATTGATAAAGACCCTCATACGTGCCTTCCAATAATTGTAGTTGTTTCCTTCCAACAGTGGTGGTCGAGAGACTGAAGCTCTTTCTCTTGTTGTCATGGTAAAACCGGATCTCACTCTCCTTGAAACAACCAAGGGAACAATAAGTGACTCAGCTCTGATACCAATTGAAATTTGGTTTTACCACTTTTTCTAGTACTTACTAGTGTGTTCCAACATGCTTAATTTAACCAAGTGTAAAATAACGTAAAACGTAAAAGACACACAACTTGGTTACGCAGTTCGGTGTAAATCACCTACATCTGCGGGGCCTGGCCCAGTTCAGAATGAATCCACTAATTAGAAAGATATAGTACAGAGTACAGTGCAAAATACTTATCTTTACTAACTATGACGAGTGGATTCTGCTAGCTCCCCTAGCTACCGATCTGCCTTGATCAGACTCCCTCTGATCTCGAACTCCGTCGACGCAAGATCTCCTCCTCCCGAGGAATTAAGGTATACGATTCTGAACTTAGTGCAGCAGGACAGTGTTGGAACACAGTATATTGGCTCTTGCAAGTTTCGTAAGATCTCAAAATCTGGGTGCAGATTTTGCTCTGTAAAATCGTTAGTTTTGCAGCCGTGTTTGTCCCATATTTATATCCACGAATCAGATCCGAATATCCATGATTATCTCCACAATATTCATATTCTAAATCTGATTGTTGAAGCATATCCCAATCCCATAAATAAAGGGATTTACCTTATCTCAAACTCTCTCATATATTCGAATAAATCTTCTCCATATAAGTAGGGATTTTTCCATAAACCATATATGCTTCACACGCCCAATATATAGCCAAATATACAGATACCATAAATTCTAAAACACATCAATGTTTCGGCTTGAATCCGTTAAACCCTATGGCGTGAAACCTGCTCCAGTTCTGCTCCAGCACCATGTTCCAATATGGTCTGTAGTTCACAAATACTTAACACAAAATTGTCAATTAAATAGTTCCTTGACTTTACACCTTCAATAGTAATTCCCGAGTAGAAGAGCCTTTAAAAAGGAATGTAGCAGACAATGCAGATGCGTGTGTATACATATTCTAGCCCAGTCAACTTTGAAAGAGTCCGTGCTCAAAGGAGTGATAGATGATGGTATTTGTCTAGGAGACTTTTCATTGATGAAATATGGCAGGAGTACAGAAAAAGCAGCTTTGACATATCCTGAGCACATAACATCTCATAAGCATCAAGAGTTCTTAGAAATGCAGAGGAACAAATGTGCTGCATCTCCTAAAAGGGAATGTGAGTAAATAATTATATGTTCTTGCTAATCATTATCAACTCGGGTTTAGTATTGCATTGTTCAAATCGGACTTCTAATCCTAGAACATTGAGCACAAATAGGGACACAATTTTCTTTACCTTTCCCGGATGTGCTTCTGTGATATAGAGACCCATTGCCGCCGACAACCTTCGGGTCGACGACACCATGGCCGTCTTCAACACCCACACCGCGGTCGGAAGCCTCGGCTAATATGTCCCAAACTAACTTCCCTTGGAATCCGACAACTTCCTCAACCAATTCTGCCAGCTCCATGAGTCGGCTTCAAGTAGACCTAGACGGGAGGGTGATGGGCCGAAAGCGAAACGACGGAGGAGAGGATATAATTTTCAGTAGAGATTGTTTATCTTTCAACCTGGCCCGCAATTGTTTTTAACTTTTCCTAATTTATCTTTCAACCCGGTCCTGCCCGAGAATTTTCTAACTTTCAGCCATGTCTTTGAGCGTAAGGACACGTCGAATGCTACATCTCACGAGACCCACTCTTTTATTGTAAGGTAAAGATTTCTATTTTACATTATTTTCCCACATCATTTTGAAATTTACCTCGACACTCAATGTTTACCTTTTATTTACCCTTACCTCTATTTATTAAGTTTGAAATGGGATGGAAACAATACTGTATCATTTCTATTTTTAGCTAGATTTCTTTAATTTTATCCACTCATTCTACTTTTTATTTTCGAAATTCAATTCCATAAACGTTCACTTAAATCCAAAAAAAAACCTAAAGTGCCAAGTGCAGGAAATGATATTTTATTCATTTAAATCCATACATCCAAAAAGGTCACTAAGTCTAGTTATTTTATAATTGATAGACTAATGTTGTGATTCATTATTTAATTTATATATTGTAACAAGATGCTTGTAACTTTGAGAAACTCTTAAAATAAATGTACAAACAATTACTCCCTCCGGTTTTTTTATATTAATTCTTTTCTTTTTGGGATAATTTTTTTATATTGGCACATTCCTCTTTTGGTAAATCATAGATTATTTCCATCCACTAAATCTACCTTTTACTCTCATAGTACAATCCCCTCCACCTATTTTATTTTTCTTTCAAAATGTATCCATAGTAGGATGCCAATATTTTGCATAATTTGGCAACTACGATTATTGAAATGAAAATTAGACTAATTGTTAAGACAAAGTTTTGGGAAAGACGGCCTTTCTATAGGCTTATGGAAAGACGGTCTTTCTATAGACTTATGGAAAGACGGGATTTAATTTGAATAATAAAAGGTAAAAGGTTTTAGTTGCAACATTAAAAATTTAGTATGCAACATGTAATAGTTATAAAATTTATAACTCGATTCATGCAACCCAAAATTTTTATCTTTATTTTTTCTAATTTATACTTTAAATATTGGCTTTTCCATGACTTATGGAAGATCGTCTCTCAACAGACGCACTCAATCGTTAATGCTCTGACGTGATATTTTCTGAAAAAAAATGTTGTGCCAAATACACAGAAATAGGAGGAGGGAGTATGCCCATGTTTTGGCCCCATGCTGCCACCACCACCATCCTCCACGCACATGGTAAAGCACAGTTAAGTACTAAACTCAATTAATTACTCGCACCAACTCGCTGCTAAACACACACAACGCAAGATAAAACTCCCCCCTTCTCCCACCCACCTTTACATCTCATGCACACACAGATTCACATGATCTAGCTAAACATTCCTTCCTTTCAATTCCCTCCGAATCACAATCATCCTCTTCTTGGCTCGGTTTCGTCGCCCTTTCCCCAATCCCCCATAACCGACACCGCCTTTCCCCTAAACCCTGGTTTCTGGAATCAGCTGACTGGACCCCACCTGCAGAATCGAGCTTAAAACCCATCGGGACGCTAAAGAACTCACCTTTTTCTCAAGTTGGAATCTGGGGTTTCTTCAGTTTTGTGGAAAAGTTAGATCTTTGGGGGTTTTTGAGCCTAGCTCAGTTCTCAAATTTGCAGCTTTTGCTTGATTCTGAAGGTTTTTCTGGTTTTTAGTAGGAGTAGAAGGGTGCAGAAATGGAGAAGTACGAGCTTGTTAAGGATATAGGGTCCGGTAATTTTGGTGTGGCTAGGCTTATGAGGAACAAGGAGACTAAGGAGCTGGTTGCTATGAAATATATTGAGAGAGGACACAAGGTTGCTTTCTTGGACTACGGTGCTATAATTGCTATTGCTCTGTTATGTTTGATTGCATCTCTTGTTGTTTGAAGCATTTTCCGGAGCACTATTTACTGAGCTGTTTGATCTATTTTTCTTTGTTATGATTAAGTTGATTTTGTCATGTGAGCTTTTGATTCATTCTATGTAGATCGTAAAGGCGGTAGAGTAGAAGAAATTGCTGATACGATGATTGATGTGCTCTTATATTTTGTTTTTGTGCTGTGTAGATTGATGAGAATGTTGCGCGGGAGATCATAAACCACAAGTCTCTTAGGCATCCGAATATCATTCGGTTCAAGGAGGTGTGCATTTCTGTTGGTTTTTGAATATGTAGTCTTCAGAAATGCGATTCTCTGTGAATGAGGTCATTGATCAGAAGCTCGTATGTATATGGATTTATAGGTGGTGTTGACTCCAACCCATCTCGCTATAGTAATGGAGTATGCTGCTGGTGGCGAGCTCTTTGAGAGAATCTGTAATGCTGGGCGATTTAGTGAAGATGAGGTATGTTTCCGCTGTTTTGAAGTAATCTGATACCGAAATGAAGAACCTGTTTGTTTGTATTATCTGTGATGTTTGATTAATGTTTTTGATTTAACTGTACAGGCTAGGTATTTCTTTCAGCAGCTCATCTCAGGAGTCAATTACTGTCACTTTATGGTAAAGTAGTACACTAGCACCGTGTTTCTTTCTTGAACCAGGAAACCTTATTGTAATAGGACCTTTTCAATACTTGTCCGATTTAGGTTCTTTATTTTCACTTAATTTTGCATATGAGCATTTGGGAAGGTACCTTTTTGAATTTTTGGATGCTTTGCAGCAAATATGCCACCGAGATTTGAAGCTGGAGAACACACTTTTGGATGGAAGCCCTGCTCCGCGTCTGAAAATTTGTGACTTTGGTTACTCCAAGGTATATACTTTTTGAGTGTTGTGCATCTTTTTTGCGGTGTAGAAACTCTTGTTCTTACCACGATAATTTGTGATCCTGTCTACAGTCATCACTTCTGCACTCAAGGCCCAAATCAACTGTTGGGACTCCAGCTTATATTGCTCCTGAAGTACTTTCAAGGAGAGAATATGACGGCAAGGTGTGTTTATTGTTCTTTATTAATTTTCAGGTCCTGGGTGCATACTGTTATGTTATTGAGTTCTTAAACTTCGGTTTGCCTTTTCAGTTAGCTGATGTATGGTCATGTGGGGTGACACTTTATGTGATGCTTGTTGGAGCTTACCCCTTTGAGGACCAGGAAGATCCAAAAAATTTCAGGAAGACCATTCAAGTAAGGTTTTTTTCTGTTCTTGCGATCATATCATTAGATTATTGTGTTCAAGAAACTTAATGTGAATGATTCATCTGTGTATTATGTTCTCTTTGCAGCGAATCATGGCAGTGCAGTACAAGATACCTGACTACGTTCATATATCTCAAGACTGTAAACACCTCCTATCTCGTATATTTGTTGCCAATCCAGGAAGGGTATGTATTACAACTCATATGGTACCCTTACTCACTGTCTGCATTTAATCTTCTGGTGATGGGCTTTCAAAACAGTCATCTTGTGTGTGCCTTAGTTATTTTAGCAAATCACTCTACCAAGTTTGATGTGTTAAAAAATAGCCATATTCTTTGAGTTTTAGCTTGTTCGATTGTTTTGGAGAACGTTAGGAGTTTACATGTTAGAAAATCAGTCTCCTGATCTCTTCCGTAGCTTTTAATTCTCTGTTCATATTGATTTTATAACGGAAAGGCAAATTTAACGGATGGAACTGTGGGATCTTAAAGCATGTCTTTTTGTTTTTCGTAGAGGGTTACAATCAAAGACATCAAAACCCATCCTTGGTTCTTGAAGAATCTTCCTAGGGAGCTGACAGATGCAGCTCAAGTCGCCTATTATAGAAAAGAAAACCCAACATTCTCCCTTCAAACTGCGGAGGAGATAACCAGGATAGTCAGTGAAGCCAAGAGTCCTCCTCCTCTTCCACGACCGATTGGTGGTTTTGGTTGGGGAGCTGAGGAAGATGAGGGGAAAGAAGAGAATGTGGAAGATGAAGTTGAGGAGGATGAGGAAGAGGACGATGGCTCAGAAGATGAATATGACAAGCAAGTGAAAGAAGCTCAGGCAAGCGGAGAAATCCCTCCTTTGAGCTGAGGGCTGTTGCTCCATCTGTGCTTGTTTAATACTAAGTCGTTAGTTTGAGTCCATAAACTTTGGGATGTTTTTTTCGTGGTTGTGTAAAGATATGTTATCAACTTTGTAGATTATGGTAAGAGTAAGATAACAGTGGTATGTGAATTACTCTCTTGTTGCCAGTGGAGTGGGATTGGCATATCTCCAGTGCCTACACAGCTGAACAGAGTCGGTTTGATGTGGTCGGTGCAGAAACTTTGCCATTTGCTATGTTGGTGTCTGTAACATTTCTACCTTTCAGAACGGTTATCTGTCAATGCAGTGTCTTACAGAAGGATTGGTTGTAGTATCATCTTCCATGCCCTTATCTTTCCCATTTGCATGCGCTGTTTATCTGAGTTTTGAATAGTTCACTCTTAAATTCAATCGATTGAGTCAGTCTGGTCATGAGTTAGCAGACGCAAGGGCGTGCATCTGAATCCAGGAAAGTGAGGGAAAAGGACAATCCAATTGGGGGGACAAGTCAGCTGAAGATGCAATCATGCAAGGATAATGTTGAAAATAACAAATGGGACTCGAGATCAATTATTCCTATTAGTAGGTCCAACTATAATAGCATCAAAGAATAATGGGTACTCTATATGTTCTAGGTGTTGGAAAGCTTCACCTAGCATTTCCATTCAAAAAACTAGTTAGGTTGGGGTGATTTGATAATAAATTATACTCCCTCCGGTCCACTAATAATAGCTCACTTTCCTTTTTTAGATGATTTTTTTATATTGGCTCCTTCCCCTTTTAGTAAATCCTAGATTGTTTTTATCCACACATTTTACTTTTTATACTTTCAATACAATCTCTACCATTCATTTATTTTTTAAAAAAAGTTTGGGGCCATAATAAAAGAACCAGAGGGAGTAGAAATACTATAGAAATATTGCTATAATATAAGGATGTTAGAAGAGCTGTAATTAAAGCTACAAATGTACCAAGTTTACATGTAATCGAAACTCATAATTAACTCGAGCTATCAACTAAAGCAACGTACCATTCTCATGTAGGAATAGGTAAAATTTTCACAGTAGAAGGTACTGATGATATTTTAATAAGCATTGTTTACTTATCTTATTACATAATTAGAATATTTCAAACTATAAACGCATGCATGTTACCTATATGTTTTTAACGATCCAAGTTTGCAAAAGAGATGTTACAAGGAAATGGAGCCAAAGTGAATTGTCCAATATACCCTGAACGACCATTGTGTCAACCAAGGGATTTTGATGGTTTCTTATTATTGTATATATTATATTATTATTATAGTTTACTGGGAGACAATATATATAATAATAATGCAAGATAAGAGAAAGAGTAGAAGAAACTGTGCAAAAAGAGATGAAAGGAAAAAAAGAACCCAATAGAGTAGGGTTAACTTTAGAGTGAACAGTACCATGTCCAGATTTTTTGGAAAGGGTTTGGATGGAAAAAAAAAGAGAACAATGTCAGAGGGAATTGACATGTGCTTTGTGTACAGTTTATTTATTTGAGTAGGGAAAATGATGAAACATTCTGGTCAACAAACAGTTTGAGGAAAAGGTAGAACAGTATTACACTGTACCTAATTTCCCTCATGTGTTCACTGATTTGTTCCTGACATGTTTGACCCACTCCACTCGAACCTCTCCACTCGAACCCTGTCCACTCAAACATCTCCACTCGAACCTCTCCAATTGAACACTCTCCACTCGAACCTCTCCAATTGAACACTCTCCACTCGAACTTCTCCAATTGAACACTCTCCATTCGAACCTCTCCAATTGAACTCTGTCCACTCGAACCATCTCCACTTGAACCATCTCCACTCGAACCATCTCCACTCGAACCCTCCGCTTGAACCCTCTCCACTCGAACCTCTCCACTCGAACCTCTCCACTTGAACCTCTCCACCCGAACCCTCTCCACCCGAACCCTCTCCACTCGAACCCTCTCCACATGACCCTCTCCACGTGAACTTCTCCACCCGAACCTATCCACACGAACGTCTCCACTTGAACCTTTCCACCCGAACCTCTCCACTCGAACCTCTCCACTGAGTTGACTGTTTGCATCGCCTTAACATGAATCGAATTAAAATGATTAAATATATATGTGTGTGTGTGTGTGTGTATGTGTGATGCCACCAGAGAGTACCTCTCGAACCCTCCTCTCGAACCTCATCTCTCGAACCAGTACCACTCAAACCCTCCACTCGAACTCTCACCTTTCGAACCCTCCACTGGAACCTTCACCTCTCGAACCCTCCACTCGAACCATCTCCCCTCAAACCAGTACCACTTGAACCCTCTACCCTCCTTTGGAACCTTCACCTCTCGAACCTCCACTGGAACCTTCACCTCTTGAATCCTCCACTGGAACCTTCACCTCTCGGACCCACCCCTGGAACCTTCACCTCTCGAACCCTCCACTGGAACCATCACCTCTCGAACGTCTCCACTTGAACCCTCTCCACTCTCACCTCTCCACCTGAACCTTGTCCACTCGAACCCTCTCCACTCAAACGTCAACACTCGAACATCTCCACTCTCACCTCTCCACCCAAACCCTATCCACTCGAACCTCTCCACTCAAACCATCTCCACTTCAACCCTCTCCACTCGAACGTTTCCACTTGAACCATCTCCAATCCAACGTCTCCACTTGAACCTCACCACCCGAACCCTCTCTAGTCAAACCCTCTCCACTGAGGTGAGTGTTTGCATCACCTTAACACGAATCGAATTAGAATGATTATATTATATATATATGCCACCAGAGAGTACCTCTTGATCCTCACCTCTCGAGGCAGTACCTCTCGAGGCAGTACCTCTCGAACCTCCATTGAAACCTTCACCTCTCGAACTCTCCACTGGAAAATCTTAGCACAAACCGTCTCCACTTGAACCTCTTTACCCGAACCCTGTCTACTTAAACCTCTCCACTCAAACCCTGTCCACTCGAACCCTCTCCACTCGAACGTCTCCACTTGAACCCTGTCTACTTGAACCTCTCCACCCGAACCCTGTCCAATTGAACCTCTCCACTCTAACCCTCTCCACTCGAACATCTCCACTTAAACCATCTCCACTCGAAACTCTCTACTTGAACGTCTCCACTCGAACCTCCCCACTCGATCCTCTCCACTTGAACCTCTCCACCCGAACCCTCTCCACTGAGGAGAGTGTTTGCATCGCCTTAACACGAATCGAATTAAAATGATTATATTATATTATACTATATATATACATATATGATGCCACCAGAGAGTACCTCTCGAACCCTCCTCTTGAACTTCTACTCTCGAAGCAGTACCTCTCGAACCTCCACTGGAACCTTCACCTCTCAAACTCTCCACTGGCAAATCTTAGCACGAACCGTCTCCACTCGAACCTCTCCACTTGAACGTCTCTACCTGAACCCTGTCCACTTGAACCTCTCCACTCGAACCCTGTCCACTTGAACCCTCTCCACTCAAATTCTCTCCACTAGAACGTCTCCACTTGAACTCTCTCCACTCTCAGGTCTGTACTTGAACCTCTCCACCCGAACCATGTCCACTTGAACCCTTTCCACTCTCACCTCTTCACTTGAACCTCTCCACCTGAACCCTGTCCACTTAAACCTGTCCACTCGAACCTCTCCACTCGAACCATCTCCACTTGAACCCTCTCCACTAGAACGTCTCCACTTGAACCGTCTCCACTCCAACGTCTCTACTTGAACCTCTCCAGTCGAACCTCTCCACTTGAACCTCTCCACTTGAACCTCTCCACCCGAGCCCTCTCCAGTCGAACCCTCCCCACTGAGGAGAGTGTTTGCATCGCCTTAACACGAATCGAATTAAAATGATTATATTATATTTATATTTATATATAATGCCATCAGAGAGTACCTCTCGAACCTCCTCTTGAACCTCACCTCTCGAACCTCCACTGGAACCTTCACCTCTAAAACTCTCCACTGGCAAATCTTAGCACGAACCGTCTCCACTCGAACCATCCACTTAAACCTCTCCACCCGAACCCTCTCTACTCGAACCATTCCACTCGAACCTCTCCACTCGAACCCTGTACTCGAACTCTCCACATGAACCTCTCCACTCGAACCCTCTCGACTCGAACCATCTCCACTTAAACCCTCTCAACTTGAACCTCTCCACTTGAACCTTCTCCACTCGAACCTCTCCACTTGAACCCTCCCCACACTCGAACCTCATCCACTCCAACCTTCTCCACTCAAACCCTATACTCGAACCGTCTCCACTCAAACTATCTCCACTCGAACCTCTCCACTTGAACCATCTCCACTCGAACCCTCTCAACTCAAACCCTCTCAACTCGAACTATCTCCACTCGAACCTCTCCACTTGAACCCTCTCCACCCTCAGCCTCAGCACCACTCTCAGAAAAAAAATGATCTAAAATTGAAAAGAACAAAAAAAACTTTGTAAATTCTGGGTCTCCAAGCACGGAGCTCAAAATGGTGATACATAAAGTGATGGGTTATCAGTAAATTGAGCGCAGAAGACATGCGACCTTATTTTAGGGACTCGTCATAAGTAATATCAAGAAAGGACAGTGAAGGCAAAAACTTTTACTCACGAAAGGACTTCCCAAACACAAACATCCCCCATCTAACTCCTAGAAGCAGCTCCGTCGTCCGTCGTAGCTCCACCACCTTCTGTCATAGCTCCGCCACTTTCTGTATTCTGATGCAGCTCTGCCAGCTCTGTTACTTTGCCGCCCCATCACACACATCTTCGATGTACCACCATCCTCTTTGGTGGAGCTCCAGAAGAGCATATGCATATTCGATGGCATTTGAGATCCAGTTGTGCCTTCATTGGCATTCCACCATCGCATTGACGTCGTGTCTGTTTCTCTATTGTTGCATCACTGCATCTCCACTGCGCCACCATCCTCTTCGTCGAAGCTCCAGAAGTGACCCTCCGCTGCATCTCACGCATCTTCGCTGGCGTTCTAGATCCGACAGCGTCTTCACCGGCGTTCCACCATCGCTGGAGCTCCTGCCTCGTGCCACCGAATTATTTCCCCCTCCGATCTGATTTTTTGGAACTCAACCATGGGTTTTGGTCAGCTCCAGTTTTGCAAGGGTATCTAAGATACAAATATAAATGATATATTATTATTGTTTTTTTAAATGTCCAAAATGACATCATTTTGGGCAGCCACTTGACCAGCACCTGTAGACGCATATGGTTAGGTAGCCACTTGACCAGCACATGTAGACGCGCATGGTTAGGAAGGTGATGAAATTTTGATATCTATGAAATTACCCTTCTACCCTTGACGACCATTTGTGTCAACCATGGGGTTGGGAGGATTTCTATTATAGAGTGCCCAGAGAAGAGAAGAAGAAGAAGAAGAAGATTAGCTCCTAATCTAATAGAGCGTGAAGGGTTAAATAACCATAAATAAAACTCCCACACTCGTAGTAGCTGTAAAAATTCAAACCTACAACTTTTGAACTCGCAATTTTACCTGCCATGTGCCAGCTTTCCTAAAGGAATATATGGATTCAGATTCAGATCACTTAAGTGTAGGAGAGACCAGCAACTTAGCTCAGGATCATTCAGAAGATCAGAATCAAGGCACAAATGCCTTGATCAATTTTGCCGCCAATTTCAAATCGGTGGATCAGTTTTTGCCTTAGCTTCTTTGTAAAACTTTTAGAGTATATTTTGTTTGGTTAGCTAGGCAAGTTGTTTAGCTTGTTAGTTGTTTAGTTAGTTAGGCATTTGGTACATTCCTCTCTATACATAAACAAGTCGCAATCTTCTCATTTTGGTTCAAGTTAATACAATCGGAATTTTTCCAATTTCCTTCATGAAGAACAATTTTCATCTTGTGATTCGAGGCTCATTCTGAGCTTGTTTCTTCTAATTATGCTGATTTCTTCATGGTATCAAAGCTCTAGGTTCTTGATCTGATACTTCTAAACCTTCCATTTGGAATTCTGAATCTATTGCTTGAACAATGAGTATTAGATTCATGTATGGTGAAAGAGGAAATGATCCTCTCATTGCGGATATTGATGGCTTTGTGCGAATCAAGCCTGATGATCCACTGCTACTTACTCCTCCATATCACGCGAGCCTTATAATTGTCTCGGATATGCTAACTGAAAAGAATTATGTCATTTGGAGAGAAGCTATGATCACAACTCTCTCAGCTAGATGAAAACTGAAGTTTATAACTGCGGAAGTTCCAAAGCCAGCTGCAAATTCACTTTTGCTTCAGATCTGGATGAAAGAAAATCCAACTATTGTATCCTGGATCAGGAATTCAATCAGCAAAGACATTGCAAGGAGTTTTGCTTTCCAACCGAATGCTAAGAAGCTTTGGGATGAGGTTGAAGAGAGGTATGCAGTGAGTCATGGACCTCTGTATTACCAATTGATGACAAACCTAGCAGAGGTCAAACAAGGCACTGATTTAATTGCTCAGTACTTCTCTAATTTAAAGGAAGTTTGGGATCAGATTGGTGTAATTAGGCCAAGATTGAAGTGTACTTGCTGTCACTGTGAGTGTAGTTGTGGTTTCTCTACTAAATTTGAGATGCAGGCAAATCAAGATAGATTACAGCGGTCCATGTCAGGACTGAATGATGGGTATGATGCACTCAGAGATTAGATCCTTGTTATGGATCCTTTACCCACTGTTAGAAAGGTTGTTTAGTAAACAGGAGCAGTAGAGAAGTGTATAGAGCAATATGATCAAGAACTTAAATCAGTCATCTGCAATGTTAGTGAGGGAAGGATCAGGTCAGACTTATACAGGAAAGTTTGGCTAGAAGAAGAAAGATGTTAATGCAAAAAAGCTGCTAAAATGTGATTATTGCCTCAGGAATGGACACTTGAAGGAATCTTGTTTCAAGTTGAATGGATATCTAGAATGGTGGCCTGATACAAGCAAGGTGAAATGGAAACCTTATGCAAATGCTGCTACATCATCGAGCCTTGAAAATGAAACTGAACAGGCTACATATGGAGTTATGTTTGAAACTGGAGATAACTCGGGAATGGGAAACATGCAAGCTATGATTGCAGGCATGATCCAAATGGAGTTTGGAAAATTGATGAAGGGAAAGGCAAAGGATCAGGGAGATTCAGGAGACATGATAAACTTTGCTCACCTGGATTTTGCAGGTAGCCTTATAACTCATTATGATAATACTGTTACTTGTTTTGAAAGTGATTATTGAATTCTTGATAGTGGTGCTACCTCACATATGTGTAGTAATCTCTCTCTTTTTCAAACTCTACATTCAATCACTCATAAAACTCCAATATTGTTGCCAAATCATTCAAAAGTTTCCATAGATGCCATAGGATCAATAAAATTGAACAATCAGTTGATACTTGCTCAGTGTTTGTTTGTTAGAAGTTTCAACTTTAATCTTCTTTAAGTTCAAAAGATTTCCAGAGATTCTTAAATTTATCTCACATTCTATCCTAATGTGTGCATCCTACAGGACCACAAGACTAGTACATTGTTAGGCATTGCAATACAAAGCAATGGTCTGTATATTCTAAACAAGAGGTCATTTCAAACTGAAGTCATCCACAAGTATATGTCATCTCTGAATCTAGATGGTTTAGTTGTTTGTTCAGCCTTAAACTCTGTACAAACTATACCTAATAATGATCTAGAGATCATACACAATAACCTAGGTCATCCATATGATATTGTATTGAATCATTTGAAACTTCCAAGCATGAGAAATAAATGTTGTATCTGTCCTATTGCTAAGCAAACAAGATTACCATTTCCTAAAAAATCCAACCACAGCTCTATTCCTTTTGATACTCTCCATATGGATCTTTGGGAGCCTTTTAAAATCAAAATAAGCAATGGTGAACAATATTTCCTCACCATTGTAGATTATTTCAGTAGGGCAACTTGGACCTTTCTGATCAAAGGGAAAGATCAAGTGCCTTTATTATCAAAGACTTCATAATCATGTTACAAACTCAGTTTGATGCCAAAGTTAAAAAGATAAGAAGTGACAATGGCACTGCGTTTGTTAACAAAGTTTGTTCACGGTTTTTCTCTTCTCTAGGAATCCTACACCAGAGATCATGTCCATACTCACCACAACAAAATGGTGTGGTTGAAAGAAAACACAGATCTATACTTCAGATTGCTAGAGCTCTCATGCATCAGTCAAATCCCCCTTTACATTTCTGGGAAGAATCAGTCCTCACAACTACCTACATTTTGAACATATTACCCTCAGTCTTGAACTGGAAATCACCCTATGAAATTCTCTTCCATAAAGCACCTGATATCACAAAAAAATTGAAGGTGTTTGGATCTTTGTGCTATGCCACAAATCTCAGTCCTCACAAGCATAAATTTAGTCCCAGATCAGTTCCATGCATCTTCATAGGTTACACAGCCACTCAGAAAGGATATAAACTGTTTGATCTTATAAATAAAAGGCACTTTGTTGCTAGTGATGTCATTTTCTATAGCAATATTTTCCCATATAGATCCTCTGATTCCACATCTCCTCATTCCAGACCTGATCATACCAAGGTCATACACCTATACCTCCATCAGAACCTGATATCTCTATCCTAGATCATAACCAGTTTTCTGATCCAATCAGTTCTCAGTCCAACATTGAACCTCCTCATAATCATGATGATCCCACACTTTCTATTCCACATCCATAACAGATTGATGACACTTCTACTTCTAGAACTCATCTGAGTCATGTTAGGACTGATGCACACATTTCTGTCCCTCCTAGACAAAACATTAGGATTAGATCTAAGCATGGTTGGATGAATGACTTTGTTGTCAATAGTGTGCTAACTTCTAATGTTTGTATTCCTATCTTTTCTTCTACACATATGATTTTTATGTCACAATTGTTGGGAATACATTAACCACAATCATATAAACAAGCTTGCAGTGATCAACACTGGGTTAAGGCTATGCAGGATAAACTAAATGCTCTGGAAGCTAGTCATACATGGAATTTAGTTCAATTGCCTGTAGGGAGGAGGCCTATTGGTTGTAAGTGGGTTTTTAAGGTGAAATACAGAGCTGATGGATCTGTTGAGAGGTACAAAGCAAGACTGGTGGCAAAAGGCTTCTCTCAAATTGAAGGGATGCTTATGTTGATTCTTTCTCTCCGGTGGCTAAGCAGGTCACAATCATATTACTTTTGGCCTTAACTTCACTGAAGAATTGGTGTCTACATCATATTGACATAAATAATGCCTTTTTACATGGCTACTACTGAGGAATTATACATGATACATCCACATGTTATCAGAAGGCTATGCCAGGCCAAGTGTGCAGACTAAGGAGATCTCTATATGGCCTGAAGCAAGCTTCAAGGGAGTGGAATGCTGAATTTACCAAACATCTGATCTTGTATGGATTCAGACAATCAAAGAATGATCATTGTGTGTTTATCAAGAAGACTACTCAGTACAATGTCATTCTTCTTATCTATGTAGATGATGTTCTTATTACTAGATATTCAGAGGCTGAAATCCAGGCCTTTAAGAGTTATTTGCATGATCTTTACACTATCAAAGATCTTGGATATGCAAAATACTTCTCAGGCATTGAAATAGCCAGATCAGAAGCTGGAATTTTCCTCAGCCAAGCCAAATACATTACTGATATGATTTCTGATCTTCATCTGAGTGATTGTAATGCATTGGCTTCACCATTGCTAGCTTCTTGGAAGATTGAAGATAGCTCTTCTCCTCTACTCCCTGATCCAGGTCCATGTAGAAGCCTCATTGGAAGGCCACTTTATCTGTCTTACACAAGGCCATGCATTACTTTCTCTGTACATTAGTTGAGTCAATTTGTCCAAACACCAACTGATCACCATTGGAAATGTGCTCTTCATATAGCCAAATATCTAATGGGATGTACTAATCATGGCCTATTATTTCTTGCCACTTCCTCTCAATCCTTGTCAGCATATTGTGATGCAGACTAGAACACTTGCCAGCTAACCAAGAGATCAGTTACAGGTAATTGTATCTTCTTAGGGAATTCTTTGATTTCTTGGAAATCCAAGAAACAAACACAGTCAGCAAGTCCTCTACTGAGTCTGAATACAGGGTCATGTCCATGACTGTTTCTGAGCTTAAATGGATCACATTTCTGCTTACTGATTTGCACCATCAGTTTGTGCTTCCAATTCCTTTAAAGTGTGATAATGTTGCTGCCTTGCACATCACTCAAAATCCAGTTTTTCATGAAAAAACTAAGTACATTGAGATTGATTGCTATTATGTGAGAGATGCTTACAATGATGGCTTCATAGACCCCCTACATGTGTTCTTTAAATCTCAATTGGAAGATGGATTTACTTAATAGCTTCCCCTACTGTTGCTCTTCTACTCCTTTCCAAGATGGGATTTTGTTATCCAACAAATCCTCATCGAGGGGTGGGGGAGGAGCAGGAGATGCCAACAACTTAGCTCAGGATCAGATCATAATATTTTTTAGTCGGTGGATCAGTTTTTGCCTTAGGTTCTTTGTAGCTTTTAGAGTAGATTCTGTTTGGTTAGTTAGGCAAGTTGTTTAGCTTGTTAGTTGGTTGGTTAGTTAGGCAATTGATACATTCCTCTCTGTATATAAACAAGTTGTAATCTCCTCATTTTGGTTTAAGTTAATACAATCAGGATTTTTCCAGTTTCCTTCATGAAGAACGGTTTTCATCTTCTGATTCAAGGCTCATTCTGAGCTGCTTTTCTTCCGATTCTGCTGATTTCTTCATTTACTAACTGATTTCGAGATCGCACAGGCAACACAAAATTCGCAAAGAATATACTCATTTTATTTTCTTAAGCAAACAACTAGCGTAAATCAGCTCCTCCAGACAGAATTTCTATACTGATTCTCATCTCACCTCCACAGTTGACTCCAGAAGCACACTATGCAACTTCTGTGTCTCCATCACAACTGATTCCCTATCAAACAGGGAAGACACGACTGCAACGCCTTTCAGAGTAGGAACCTGTAATTCCATTACGGAACTGGCATTTGAAATTCCAATGCCACCTATGGCAACCACTGGCAACTTGGAAGCTAAGCAGACAGTTTTCAGCCCGTCTAAACCAACCGTCAGATTGTTCTCTTTAGTGTTTGTTGGGTACACCCCACCACACCCAATGTAATCGGCACCATCAACCCATGCTTGGTGGGCTTGCTCTGGCGTTTTGCATGAAACACCAATGATTTTGTCAGGCCCAAGAAGCTCACGTACTGCACGAGTTGGCATGTCAGATTGGCCTACGTGCACACCGTCAGCGTTACAAGCAAGGGCAACATCTACTCTGTCATTTATTAGCAAAGGCACACCGTGTTGGCGACAAATTTTCAAGCATGCTTTAGCTGATTCCAGAAAGTTTCCAGTGTCTGCTTCCTTTTCCCTTCAGCAATTAAAGATAAATAATTAGTGCAGGCCAACTTTATCCTTCATTAATGTGATTGTTTGAGGAGCTTAGTTAACGCACTCACAAAAAATGAACAGGGAACTTGACCACGATTGGCGTAATATGATAGTACACAAATCACTGAAGAATTAGTTATCCTAACCAATACCCAAAATGACAGCTTAAAGCAAACAAAACAGAGAATGCCCAACCTCAGCTGGATTATGGTGGCACCGCCTTCAATAGCAGCTTTAACAGCATCAGTGATTGAACGACCCCATTTGCGGTTCATTCTCCAGTCTGTAACAGCGTATAAAAAGAGCTTGCTTGGATCAAATGGGCGTGGCACGCACAAACCATGGACATTGTCTTTTAGCTTCAAGAGGTGGTCAAGAGGACCATGACGTCCATTTCCAATAGAGATATCCTTACTGTACTCCAGGGCTGATTCAATATATCGTTTAGCAACCTGGAAATTGTATAATGAGAACATGGGTTATATTGTTCAATCGAAGAATGGGCAGGATGCAGAAAGATAAGGAACTGGAAATAGTATACATCACAAACAAAATACAGAATTTAGCAGTGTTCAACATATTGTCTTACACCCACAGGGAGTTGCAAGAAATTATACGATGTCAGAACAGTAGTATGTACACAACCCCTAGCCTTAAAACATCTCAAGGACCACTCTCACCCGAAACTCCTAAGAGTTAATCAAGAGATATGGTACCTACATTATATCTCCCTTTCTCCCATGTATATTTAACAAATCAGAAGAATCAAACCGAGACCTTATCCTTTTCTGCAATATCATCAAAGATTATCAATGAGCAGCATTCAGTTAGTACCTTCACTGCCGAAATTACCGAAGAGCCTTTTGCTAACTCTGCTGCAATGGTTGAAGCCAAACTGCAACCAGTTCCATGAGTATTTGAAGTTCTTACACGAGAAGAGCGGAATTCAAAAAAATCCTTGCCTGTAGAATAAAAGCAGAATAAACAAATTACGTTGGCGATGACAAAGCACATGCAATTGTCTTAGGGAAATACCATTGATGGTGCTTTAGAAATATACCAAAACTTGTCAGACATACCATCATATAAAACATCAACAGCATCCAAGGATGCAGGCAGATCACCTCCTTTCACAAGCACATATCTACAATAGATAACCTGATTAAGAATTCATCTCACTCATCTGAAAAATAAAGAACGAGAATGCATGGGAAAGTCATTTCAGAAAATGGAGGAAGAGAAACCAACACTGATATTTCCCAGAATTCCATTCTTTGAATTGACAATAAAACTGTTCTAATATTTAGCAAACGAAGGGTTCAAACTAAAGAACAATGTCCCTGAATACCATAAGTTTAAAACTAGGGTCTAAATCCATGTTAGAAATGTCAAATACAACCTAATAATGATACTCACTCCGTCCCAGCCCAAATTACCCCATCAATCATTGCACACTGTTCGAGAAACATGTTTGACCATTAATATGTTTAACTACGTATAGTAACCGCAAATAAAAAGTTCCTTCTTAGAAACTACTTGTTACGACGAATTGAATAATATCACATACGATAATATTATTTCTCATATATCTATTCAAATGTGCGGTCAAACTTTGATAGAGAATAGTGCCATGAAGTAAGTGGTAATTTGGGCTGGGACAGAAGGAGTACAAACTTTTATCAACTACAAAATTTACAGGGATTCTTGAAAATCTTATTTATAGGTTTAATGAATGCCCAAGTGGCTCCAGTTATTTCAACAAAGGCTTGAAATTGATCAATTAAATACTTCACCTTGGACCAAAACTATGTATAGATTTTGCAGCACTGCGCATGTCCGTGATCGATTCCAATAACATACCACCAAGCAAAGTAGATGCTTCTTTTAGATTTGGTGTTACAATATCAGCCATGGGAAGTAGCTTATCCCTATAATTGACAGACGAAAGGCTATCAGTATTTATATTAGATGACTAACTAAAGTAATGAATAGAGGTGCAGTCTCAAGTAAAACAGACACTGACAAAAAAAACAGAACAAAAAGTATTGATAAATGTTCCAGCAGTACATAGATATCCAGAGGGGATAAATATGTCTCAGCCTATGGCCCTATAGAGATGCAATGAATAGATGCTTCAGACAGTGACAGATGCAAGTTCTTCATGGTGAAGTAGTAGAAAAGAAAACTGGTAGATTCGCACTGTACATTAGATGCAAGGAGTACATCATATTCTACTAAGAAGTTACACAAAATAGCTAATGCATAAACCAAATCATGACTCCATCCAAACTATTGATTTGCCCGAATATATCGACTTATGAACTTGATTATAGATCTCAAATATCAGCAACCAGTCAAAGGGGTTAGATTCGTTAGAAAGATGTATGGATAAATCATGCTCAACGTACCGAAGGCTAGAAAGAACAGAGGAACCTGCCAGAACGTCTCCACTTGTAGATACCATAACAGGATCGACAACTAAAGCTGTCTTGAAAATAAAACTTAACAATGTCAGTCACATTTTATCTACATGAAATTTTAATTTAAGAAAATAAAAACATCATGTATTGGTTATCCAGCATCACCTTGTACCGGAAACTCACGCAGACTCTGACAAAGAACTGCAACTATGCTAGGTGATGGCAGCATTCCTGTTTTCACCTAAAATCATATCAGTATTGCCTCCATCGCTCGTCGCTAATATAATCAGACCAGACGATGATACACTAACAAGAATTTAACTCCGGACAGTTACTTACAACATCAGGACGCATATCCGAAAGCACGGACCTCAACTGTTCTGCCACAAATTCCTCAGGCACAACATTCACACCCTAACACCAATTAATACAGCACTACCATCAACCAATAACCAATATTTAACTACCCATACTAGCAATCCTGATAGGATAGCAATGATTAATTTTTTTATAATAAACAACTGATTTCTTTCTAGTAAGCCAAATTTTGAATATTTATTACGTAAAATGCAGGGGAATGAGACCTGCACTCCAACGGTATTCTGTGCAGTGACCGCGGTGATAACGGTGGAACAGTAAACTCCTCTAGCGGCGCACGATTTGAGGTCTGCCTGAATTCCGGCGCCGGAACCGGAGTCGGAACCAGCGACGGTGAGAACGTGTGGAACTCTAACCTTACTATCCTGCTCTTGCATTGCCGCCTTGACTCTGGAGAACTGATTCGTCGGAGTTGACCCTGGTTTCAGCGCACAGATAATCTGAAAATTTTAAGAAAAAAAAACCCAAAAAAAGGGAAATTAAGCTGAAATTAGTATCGATTTGATTAAAATAATTTCTGAAGAAAATGAAACAAAACATTGCTTGATAACCTTGGGGATGGAGAATACGAGAGAGCAATGGAAGCCCATGCGATTGAGCTGAAGTAAAACTTCAATGGAGTCGGAGACTTGGAGGACTGGAGAAAATGCTTATCAGTGTTGAGGGATTAATTTGTAAAAAGCATAATCAGGTCTGGACTAAAATACAAGAGACCCTACAGTTTTCAATAAATAAATTACGGCTCTAAAGTTTCTGGAAAATCCTCGTTTGCTTGGCAAAGTATGACTGACTAGGTGTTGAGGATGATAAAGTGGATGTTTGGCGGGATATTTGACTAGCTGGTCTTTTGGGATTTAGTAATGTATAATTTGAGGAAATGATTGGATTATGGATTAATCTTGAATATGGGGCTTGAACTGCTGTGGAGTAAGTGAGTGGAGGGAAATCTAGAGTAGGTACCCTAGGTTTTGGAATTTCATAGTCCTTTGAAGATTTTGAATACGAAGAACTTGATGAATTTGAATGTTTACTCATGCTTTCCTGTAAGGAATTCAGGAGTCAGAAAATTTGGGATAATAAATTGAATATCAAAATCAAATACCGATAGAATTGCTTGTCATCTGGCAAAGATTTATTTTGAAACCAAAAGTTTAACATCTTTCTGTAAAATCTCTTTTGCTGACTTGCAATCTATCTTTAATAAAAACTTTGTATTGTATAAATCATCTAGGAATTTTGAAATACATAAAACAATTGATAACACGTCTTTTTTAACTGTTGAATAATTTACTTGTGCTCCTATCTATAAACCTGAATGATATTTAATTATTGATTTTTTTCCTAGATGTAGTTGTTTTAATATACCTCCATAACCTAATTCTGATTCATCTGTTTCTACTATCATGAATGCTAATGGATGTGGAATGCCTAGGCATGGCAGTGACTTAGCTTTTAATTTTATGGTTTTTACTAGTTGAGTATGTTCTTCCGTCCACATAGGTGGGTTCTTTTTTAATCTATCATATAATATTTTACAAGTTATTCTCAGTTTAGGGAAAAAATCTGAAATATAATTTAAGCATCCCAAAAATCTTTGTAACTGGTTTTTGTCTTTAATTTCATCTAGAAATTTGTCAACAAACTCAATTGCCCTTTGAATTGGTTTAATTTTTCCTAAATGAATATCATAACCTAAAAATCTTATTTTTGTTTGGAATAATTTCATTTTTTGTTCAGATATTACTAAACCATTTTTCTTAATGATCTTTAGGAGTATATTCAAATGTTTGAAATGGCTATCTATTGATTCAGAATAAACTAATATATCATCAATATAAACTATGACGTATTTTGAATAAGGATTAAATATATCATTCATAATTTTTTGAAATTCTGAAGATGCATTTTTTAATCCAAATGGCATTACATTTCATTCATACTGTCTGAATGAAACCACGAATGTTGTTTTATATTTATCTTTTTCATTTATTTGAATTTGCCAATATCCTGATTTTAAATCAAATTTTGAAAATACTTTTGCATTAGTTAATCTATTTATTAAGTCTTGTTTTTGTTTGGAATAAGGTATCTAACCCATTGTAATGCTTTGTTTAATGGTTTGTAATTTATAACTAGTATATCGGCTTGTTTATTATTAACATAGAATGTTGAGCAAATCCATGATGATTTGCTTTTCCTAATCAATTTTCTTTCTAAGTGACTTTGAATTTCTTTTTTACATAATTCTATTAGTTCGGCATTCATTTGAATAGATCTAGCTTTAGTTGGAATATTTTGTTCATTAAAATCTTTTTCATATGGTAATGAAACAATATATTTCTTTCTATCCCAAAAATTATTGGGATGACTTGAACAAACTTGAATTTTAAATTCGTATTCAAATGCTGTTATTTTCTCTTGGATTAGTTTATTACTTAGTTGTTCTTCTATTTCGAATAACTTAATTCTGTTTTTAGGAATACCATGTCTTTTTGTTTTGTATTTAATAACCATAATTTTTTATATATAGAGTTTGTTTGTAATAGATGCAATTCTATTTGGCTTGGTGGATTAATGAATTTGAATAATAATTGTCTACCTAATATTTTAGTGCTAATTTCTTCTTGGGTTTTCTTAAAAGGCGTAATTTGATATAAAAATGGATTTCCTAATATTGCATCATGTGACACCGTTTTTAATATAAGGAATGGTTGTTTAATACAATAATCATTATTACATACAAAACCGTTTGGTAATTTTTTATTAATTATCATTGGAGTATCTTTTGCTGCTGATAATTTTTCATTAATTATCATTGGAGTATCATTTGCTGCTGATAATTTTTCATTAGTTTTGACTAAATATTTACTATGAATTATTCCTGCTCTAATGCATGACTGATCTGCTCCACTATCAATCAATGCTAATATTGTAGTACTAAAGTCCTCTACTCCTGTAGTTACTAAAGAATACCATTTTTTCATATTAATTGTATTAATAACATTGAAAATTTGCTTGTCTGTTGGAGTGTCTGGACTTATGTCAATATTTAATTTACTACTTAGCCAGTCGTTGTTATTATTTATTCCTATAAGTTGTAATTCTAGTTCTAGATCATTTTCTTTTAATGAATTTAATTCATTTTTTATTAAGCTAATTTCTATTTTTAATTTATTAATTTATGTTCTTAAATCATCAGATTTTACGGGTTTTTTCTTTTCTATTTCTGAATATTTTTTAAGTGTTTTGGTTAAACTAAATGCTTCATTTATCCTTGGTTTTTCTTCTTCTTTTATTAATTCCTTTAATTGGCGCAAATATTCTGCCTTATTTTCTGAATCTTCGGATTTATCAATCATATCTAATAGTATTTGCTTTTTATCTTTTGAATTGCTTAACATATTAATTGTTGAAATCTTACACTGACATGTTTTTGAATTACTAGAGTTATCTGAGTTGGATTCATAATCTGTTTGTTCATTTTCTGAATTGTCTATTAATAATGATAATAATTTTTTTAAAATCTTTTCCTCTAAAAATAATGAATTAATCTTTTTTTCAGTCTTACAGTGCGAGGCTGTATGACCGAACCTCTTACATTTATAACATTGAATGTTTTTATAGTTATTGCTTTTTTTGTAAAAGTTTTTTTTTATCTTTACTATAATTTTTATATTTATCCTTACTGTAATACCTATTATTTTTGTTTTTCCTGAATATCCTTTTGCGTTCAGAGGATGGTGGTTTAATACCCATTATGCCAAATTATTGGCAAAATGTTCCCATCTCTTTTCGTTCAGGGGATTTATTTTGAAACCAAATTTTGGTTTCAAAACAAATCTTTGCCAGATGGCAAGCCATTTTATCGGTATTTGATTTTGATATTCAATTTATTAAAGGGAAGGATAACTCCCTCCCAGATTTTCTGACTCGTGAATTCCTTGCAGGAAAACATGAGTAAACATTCAAGTTCATCAAGTTCTTCGCATTCAAAATCTTCAAAGGACTATGAAATTCCAAAACCCTTGAGACCCAAGGTACCTACTCCATATTTCTCTCCACTCACTTACTCCATGCCAGTTCAAGCCCCATATTCAAGATTAATCCATACTCCAATCATTTCCTCAAATTATACATTACTAAATCCCCAAAAACCAGCTAGACAAATATCCATCCCAACATCCACTTCATCATCCTCAACACCTAGTCAGTCATACTTTGACAAATCGAACCCAGAACACATCCTTTTAACCCAATACCATACAAAACCTGAAGTCCCTCAACTCAAAAGCCTCGTGTCCAGTTTATTCATGCCAGCTTGCCCGTGGTTGGCTGAAGATATTCAAAGAACCCGAACTTATTATGAACTCATCTTAGTAGATACTCAATCCATAGAAATACAACATATTCAAAATAAACATGACCCCACTAGAATAGACTATTCAAAAATATATATTAAACAGGTCCTTTGTCCCGGACATTTCCAAAATATCCATTCCACTCGGCCCTTTTCAGTCAATCATATTCCTAGTGGATTCAACTATGCAGACTATATTCGGGCTTGGTATAGAATTTTCTATATTAGGTCCTTTGATCATTCCTGGTTTATTAAATTTCACCAATAATTCAATGGCGATATTCCAGTATGGTTTTATGGCTGGTGGTTAAAAATAGGACCATCAAAAGAGATACTTCCCAGTCTAGTATTAGATGTACTAGAAACATTCAATAGACTCAGTAAATTCAAACCTCATGAGAAATCGCTATTTTTTCATTCAATTTTCAGAGTTCCATGGATCTTTGCATGGAGTTTTCAAATCAAACCCATTTACCCAAATATGCCATTTTCCCTAATTAGACAATTCAAGATCAAGTGGTGGAACAATTACAAAACTGAGTTTTGTTCAACCAAAGCAGTAACCCACTACTTAGAAACCGAAGAAAAACTTAGAATTACATTCAATAAAAAATATTAGTCCATTAACACTCAAAAATCCAATTCAATATGCCCTCGAAGTTCAACCAGCTCGGAGTCCAATCCAGCCAATCTAGATGATTCAACCTGCACCAGCACAGATTCAACCTGCAACAACGCCAATTCAAAAGAAAAAAGATGATGAAGAGTTCGAAAGGGCGTTGTCCATTTAAAAATAATTCAAGAAACAAGAAAAATGGAAATAAAGGCATAAGTCATTCATGAAGAAGACCCGTTTTGAGGTCCGATGGGTCAAGACCCATTTGATTTCTAATACGTAAGCAATGACGATTCAAGACAGACGGTCGGAAATGGAGGGTCCCAGACTCCACTCCGACACCCACTCAAGAAAATAAAGTCAACAAAGCATTCTATAGTGGAGCACTCAAGAAAACAAAAGATAGTGGAGGATCCCAGACTCCACTCTGGATTCCAAATTGTCAAAAAGAATATGGTAGTGGAGGGTCACACACTCCACTCCAATGCCCAATCAAGAAGACAACAGATAATGGAGTGACTTAGCCTCCACTATGGATTTCAAATTAAGATTCCAATTCAATGTAATAGACTAAGTAAGTTGCTCCTATAAATAAGAGAGACTTAGTTCATTATTAGGTACACTTTGATTTATCAGCCCCCTTCACACTCTTAAATCTCCTCACTCTAAGCATTACGTTGCTTCAGCCATTTGTAACCCAACCTTCCATATGTACTTAAACTCTTCCTTAATTCATTCAACATAAGAAATTCATTCCAGATATTTTGTAAGTTATTCTTCTGATTTGTTTTGATTATTTACTTAGTACTTGATTACTTTTTTAATTATTTCGAGTAATTATTTACTTTGATATTCATATTCATACTTTGTACACTTAGTTGATCCTGTCGAAATATTTTGTAAGTTATTCTTCTGATTTGTTTTGATTATTTACTTAGTACTTGATTACTCTTTTAATTATTTTGAGTAAATATTTACTTTGATATTCATATTCATACTATGTACACTTACTTGATCCTGTCGAAATGGTATCAGAGACAAATTTGAGGTTAACTCTTAGTTCAACAATTCTCAACAACTCATTCATAAGTGTTAACTTATCAGAAATTGCAAAGTTTAGAGTATGTGTTAGATTACTTATGTTAGGTGGTTTGGTCAGCATCATTTGCCTGTAAGACGGTTTGTCAGCCCGATGATGAGGTGGTCCACGCAAGGTATAGATGGAGTCCCTGTAAACATAAGTAACCCTAGTTCATACAATAAATTGAGCAATTAAAGAAAAGTTACTATGACAGAAAGAGTCAAGAGATTTTTGTTTGGAGAATCTAGCCTTTCAAATTCAACAATGACATCATCAAAATCATCTAGTACATTACAGAGTAATGAAATCCAACAAGTTTTACCACGTCGTAAAATAAATTCGATTTATCATCATGGCATATTAGAATTTGGTAAATCACATTCGATTAAAATTCATGAAGAAATACTTCCAATGAATCAAGAATTTCAATCTACAAAACTACTTTCACAAAAGGCTATTCATAAATACAAAGAACAAGATTATATGTTCTTACATTTTGGCCTAATTCGAGTAGCTTCGCACCCATTAGTAAGATTAGGAATTGATACCCCAATATTCATGGCATTAAGAGATGATAGATTAGTTGCATATAATGATTCAACATTAGCTATGATTCAAACTAATATTTGTAATGGAACAATAAGATTTGATTGCATTCCAAATTATTCGGTCAGTTTAACAGATCCACATATTATGGATTCACTAAAACTAGATATCCAATTAAAACAAGATAAAATAGTAAACGAAATTGAACACTTTGTATTAATCTATAGAATATATTTTAAATTAATGAAATTATGATTCCAACGACATTAAGATTAAATCTTTCAGAAAAGGATGAGTCAGTATATGTTACTACTAATTCGGATAATACAAAGATAGAAACTCCAAAATTATTAAGATGGAATGAAATAACTATTCCAGAAGAAATAATAGCTGGAAGACCAGTAAGCATACAAAAAATATATAAAACTAACAGAACCTTCAATAACTGAAGAACAAAATAATGGGAAAATATTAATAAAATTTAATAAATCTATGTCTAGTAGATATAATTCTGGTCAAACATCTAGATATTTAAATTCAGATAACTTCTTCCAATCACATAGGTATTCAACATCTAATATACTTTCAACTTTTCAAGATTTTAAAATTAGATACTCAACTTCATTACCAGAAATAATTCAAGATTCTAGTTCCTCAATAGGATCACCAACATATAGTCAAATGATAAATTCAGAATTAAATATGATGACTAGCATTAAAGAGTTCTCAATAGATAAACAATGTTTAAATAATGATTATTACGGTCTATAAAATACTAGGTTTAGGTTATGGTTTGAAAAATTAGATAATGAAGTTAAAGAAAAAATAAAACAAGAAATTTATACAGAATTACATACAAGACAAATTAGGAAAATGAAAATTTTTATGTGGTTAGAATACTATTTCAAGAAAGAGAATATAATAAAGTATGATAAGATAGAAGAAATTCCAATTATTAATGTTAAATCTAGTTTATATAAAAAACGGAAATTACAAAACAACACAGTGGTAAGTTCAATCCACCCCCCATTAAAAGAGATAGAATTTACTATAGAAAACCAAACAGTAATAGCATCACCATTCAAACTAGGAAAAATTGGGACAGAAATAGTTAATTCGGATGATATAAACAAAGTCTATCAACAAAATAACTATTCAAATCAAATATTACACACTATAGCAAACCAAGTATATTTAATATCAACTAAATTAGATAGTAAACAAGAAAGATTTCTAAATGACATTTCAAAACCGCATTTTCAAGTATCTTCATTTCCAAAAAAAAATATGGAAAACTCAGTAGCATTAATAAAAAAAAAGATAAAGCTAGCACTTCAAAAAGCATAGGAGTTATATCTCAAATAAATCCACAAGATTTCAGTACATCAAACTCATCTTTTTCTGAATCAGAAGAAGAAGAATCAGAAAACCAATTGGAAAATCAGATAGATTTAATAGAACAATAATTTCAAGATTACCCAGAACAATCAAATGATAGACCACAATTATAAATAAATAGAATGAAAATAAAAAGGTTTAGAAAAAATTGGAGAAACGATAGGACAAAAAATTATCATCCTAGACCTACTCCACCCGATATTCAATATGAAGAACAAAATACTTCATTAAACAGGTATGATGGATCATCCCTGTACCAATGGAATATAGATGTAAAAATCTGAATATCAAATATTAAATATATTGCAAGAAATGAGTATGGCCAGAATGACATACAAAGCAAAGATTAATATAACTGAACCAAATATAGTAATGTTATTAGTAACAGGATTTACAAGACAATTAAAAGGTTGGTGGGATAATCATCTCACGTTAGAAGATAAACAATCAATTGTAAATCATGAAACAGAAGAATTTCAAGGGGAAGAATTTTTAATGGTCCATGATGGATCAACATATCTAATTTATATAATATCAATGTATTTCATAGGAAACCCAGAAGAGAAATTAACTAGCTCAAAAATATGTGTAACTAATATAACATTTCCGTTTTTAACTGATTTCAAATGGTACATATATATATATATATATATATATATATATATATATATATGAGTCTGTCTCTTGAAAGACGGTCTACCCATAAGTTATGGAAAGACCAAGGTTTAAAGTGTAAATTAGAAGAAATGAAGATAAAATTTGTAGGTTGCATGAACCGGGTTATAAATTTGGGATAAGTGTCAATATGACCCTATCTACTTGAGTAAGTGTCAATATAACCTGGTGACAATTTTTAGTGCAAATATAAACCTATCTAGTTAATGAAAGTGTCAATATAACCCTCAGACCCCATTTTCGGCATTGACCTCAATTTTTTGGCATTTACTTAAGTAATTTGACCAAAATACTCTTTGGACTAACTCTGAAATTAGGTGGACAGTTTTACCCTCATAGTTTACCGGACTGCCGCTGGAACATATAGAGTTATATCAGCACATTATGCAATCTTATTGGGTTATATCAGCACATTCCTAATATTTGTAGGGTTAAATCAGCACATTTCTAATATTTTTAGGATTATATTAGCACATCCTTAAAACTTATAGGGTTACATTGGCACTTTCACTAACTATATAGGGTTATATTGGCACTTTCGAATATTGAAAGGTTATATTGGCACTTATGTCAACTAGATAGGGTTATAAATGCATTTTTTATATAAATTTTATAACTTATACATGTTGCATACTAAAATTTTAATATTGCAACTAAAACTTTTTACCTTTTATTATTCTGATTATACCCCGTCTTTCCATAAGCATGTGGAAAGACCGTCTTTCTATAAGCATGTGGAAAGATTGTCTTTTCCAACACTTTGCCACACACACACACACACACATATATATATATATATATATATATATATATATATATATTATTTTTTAAATTTTTTTTTACATTTGACACACATTCGACAAGATTCTTTTAGGTTCATTTACATATTCTAATTTTTTTTTCTTCTAAATTCGGTTTCGTCTACGCATTTAATTCATTAAAATCCAATAATCTAAACCGTGCTACATCTAACAAAACATATGTAATATATAACCTTTTACTGGAAGTTTGTTTTCCGTGAATGAAAAAATTAATTACAACAAGCGTCTATGAAGTAATATAAGGGTAAATGATATATTTTTAATCATTACCCCATGGTACATTATATATTAGTATAAAATACCTATACAAGTTGAAAAAATGAAATAGAATCTAATTATAATTACAAGTAATATTTATATTCGTTAACACTCTCCCTCAAGTTGGAGCATGGGGATCATAAATGCCCAACTTATCAAGTAATGAATGAAATTGGTTTCATTGGTTACATCCGAGAGCTTTGGTAAACAAGTCTGCAGATTGATCTATAGTGCGGATATGATGAGTAGCTATAGTGCCAGACTGTATAGGATCCCAGACAAAATGACAATCAACTTCAATATGCTTCGTACGTTCATGTAATACTGGATTTGCTGCAATATGAAGAGCAGGTCGACTGTCACAAAACATACGCATAGGAGCAGTATACACAAACCCCAATTCTTTCAATAAAGACCTAAGTCATAACAGCTCACAGCAGTTAACATCCATAGCATGATACTCAGCTGCAACAGAAGACCGAGAAAATGTAGGTTGCTTATTGGTCTTCCACAAAATCGGAGAATCACCAATCATCACAAAGTAACCGGAAAGAGAACGCTAGATAATAGGGCAAGCAGCCCAATCACAATCACAGTAAACAGTCAACTGTAAGGCACTACGGGAAGAGAGAAATAAACATTGACCATGATGACTCTTCAAGTATTGAAACACACAGATTGCAGCTTGTCAGTGAGGAACATAGGGAGACTTCATGAATTGGGCAAGTGTGAGCTAAATAACTAAGCTCAGGACGTGTGATGGTAAGGTATACCAGACTCCCAACCAGTCGCCTGTACTGCTCAGGATCACGATTAAGCATGCCATCAACACGCGCCGGATCGTGTTGCTGCTCCATCGCAAAGTCAATCGGTTTAGAGGCAGATAAACCCGTATCAGATAAAATGTCCAAGACATATTTCCTTTGCGAAAGAATCATCCCCTCCGGCCTTCTAGCAATCTCTATGCCTAAGAAATATTTAAGTAAACCAAGATCTTTCATATGGAAACAAGAACTCAAGTATTTCTTGAACTATGAGAAAAGCGCAGAAGAGCTACCAACAATGACCAAATCATCCACATAAACCAGAACATGCAAAGAAACCGATCCATGGGAAAAAAACAAATAAAGAGTAACCTGCCTTACTCTGAACAAAACCAACTGCTCGTAAAGCCTGAGCCAAATTGGCAAAAAAAATTATAGGAGCCTGACGAAGACCGTAAAAAGAATTCTGAAGGTGACATACCTGACCATGGGGCGCGGCATAGCCTGATGAGGGTTGCATAAAAACCTCTTCATGCAAATCACCATGCAGGAAAGCATTATGGACATCCATATGATGCAGTTCTCAACCACGAATGACCGTAACAGATAAGAATATGCGAACATAGCTCATCTTCGCAACCGGAGCAAATGTCTCAATATAATCAATCCCTTCAACCTGGCGATCCCCGAGAACCACTAGGCGCGCTTTATGTTCAATAGACTGTTATCTGCCATAAAATGTGTAGCCTTGTTTACTGAAAATTATTGCATTTTACAGAAAATTAGTACGAGGGCTGTGATTGGCGTGGGTGAACAGCAGGGGGGTTTATTGGCTTCGTCTGTTGGATACTCGCGTTCGTCCTCATATTCTGCAGTCTATTCCGACAGTTGCTTCAGTTTCTTCATCTGATTTATGGCATCAACATTTTGGTCATCCATTATCTACGGTGCTATCTTATATTCGTACCCTTGATTTTAGCACAAATATTACTATTATACCTTGCTCTATATGTTATATAGCAAAACATACTAGACATAGTTTTCCATTGAGTTCTACAAATGCTATTGCATTATTTGAATTAATCCATTGTGATGTTTGGGGTCCTTATAGAACACCATCTTCTAGTGGGAATTTTAAGATGGAGAATTTATGTACTTAGGTTTCAGGATTTTAGGTTTTGATACAATGAAGAAAAATAAGGGTAAATGATATATCTTTATTCATGACCTCAAGGTACAGTACATAGTAGTACAAAATACTTATACAACCTAGGAAAAAGAAATCGAATATAATTATAATTACAAGTAATTTTTGTATTCCTTAACAGTCTAATGTAGCTTCAAAAAGTTTTTGGAAAGTTTAACCAACTCTTTTAAATTTTGTCACCTCTACCTATTCTATTATTTTCATCAGATTTAGATTGAATTAGATTATATTAAAGTGAAAATAATTGTTATAAAGATAGTATAAAATTAATTCAAATCTTATCAAATCAAATTATTTGAGATATAATAATCCTTTTAAATTTGTTAGCTTAGAAAATATTATCTAATATTTTAAATACACACAACCTTCAATTTTATAAAAATATTTATTTGAAATGACACTTGAATTTATGAGAGTAAAATAGGTGATGAAGCAGTGCAAGCATGATGAAACACAATGATGAAACTGATGGCGGCAAGTTTGCAGCTAAAAGATTGGCGCCATCTTCAGTTTAAGTTTGAAATGCTTGAAACGACAACAAGAGACTGCGTTTTGTTTTCTTTCTATTTTGATTAACAGCCAAGACACATGTCGTGCTCTGATTGGCTTACTCTGTTTTTTTTTGCCTTGCTGTATAAAGCCATAAGGCTGTGATGGATGAAAATAGAATGGTACGAATGCAGTGTTCTTTGAATGAAAACTTTCCCTTCTTTCACTTATCTCTCTGAACTTGAAATCTTCTTCATGGTATCAGAGCATAACCAGGAAAATACAGAGATGCTTCTTGTTTAAAACCTCATTAAATTCTGAACATTTTAAGATATAAATCATGGCTTCTGATGGTGAATCAGTGGATTCTGTTCATCATTCAACCAGATCTAATTCGTACAGGGGAAGGCCAATAATCAACGATCGATTTGATCTGCAAAATGGAGACAATTCAAGCCTAGTATTGGTGGCAGAACCTTTGAACGAGTTTAACTACATAACATGGAGCAGGTCGATGGTGATTGCTTTCAAATCCAGAGGAAAGCTGAAGTTCTTGACTGGTGAGATTCAAACACCAGATCTGGATGATCCACTCTATGATAGATGGGATAAGGTAAACTCAACCTTAATTTCATGGATACTGAATTCCATTTCAAAGAAAATTGCAAGAGGTTTCATGTTTTTCGAAGATGCTTATGCCTTATGGAATGAGCTGAAGGAGAGATTTGGGGAGAGCAATGATCCTCTTATTCACAAACTGAAAAAGGATATATGTGAATTGAAGCAAGGCAATGATTTAGTTGCTGTTTATTTCACTGAAATGAAGAGTCTCTGGGATGAGTATGCATGTTTGAGGCCGAGGAAGAAATGTAGTATAGACTGCATTAATTACACTTGTTTACCTGCAGAAGAAGAAGATGATAAGTTGCATCAATTTCTAATGGGATTAAGCGAAGAATACAGTTCCATTAGCCATCAGATCTTATTGATGGATCATCTTCCTAGTATTGGGAAAGCATACTCCATGATAACTAGGATAGAGAAACAGAAGGCTATTCACTGTGGTTATCAGGAGGTTCAAAGCAATTCCGCTATGGCTGTAAGGATTTATAGGGACAGGAAAATACCTTACCAGATCAAGGAGTCTGGTACTGATCAGGTTGAGGAATCAGATGTTTTCAGAAGGAGAAATGTTAGAAGACCTGATCTGAAGTGTGACCATTGTGGAAAGCTAGGACATGTGATGGAGAACTGCTTCAAGATCAAAGGATATCCAGAATGGTGGGAAGGCAACAGAGATGTTGCAGTTAAGCCTCACTTTGCTCCACAAATCTATCAGAAACCTGCTCAGAAGTATGCAGCACATGTGGTAATGGAGGAAGAAGATACACCACTGAGTGATCCAGATGCAAAACTGCATGCACTGGTTGCAAAACTGGTGGAAGCACAACTTGAAAAACAACAGAAAGGGAAGGAACAAATTTCAGATCAGTATGGAGCAGTGAACTATGCACATTATCATGATTTTGCAGGTAGCCTGGTCACAAACTTTTCTCTTAATGTGTTTACTTTGACTAATGATAAGTGTATTGTTGACAGTGGAGCATCAAGTCATATGTGTGCAAATCTGTCTATGTTTCATAATGTTGTTGCTATGCAAAATCCCACACCAGTCTATTTACCAGATCACACAATTAAGCAAGTCACAGCTATAGGATCAGTCAAGTTGAATGCCTCAGTCACCCTGATTGATTGCCTACACATTCCTGATTTCAGATATAATCTCCTTTCTGTAAATAAGCTTACTAAGTCTATGCCTGTCATCTTCAAATTCTCTTCTGGTCTTTGTGTGCTGCAGGACCTCATAACTAACAAAGTCCTTGCAGCAATCAAAGAAGAAAATGGCCTATACATTTTAGACAATCATTCATTCCATCCAGACATCATCAAGAAAAGACTTCATTCAAAACCATTCCAAAGCACTGTAATAGGAGCTGTTACTAATCAGAATTCACCATCTATTCATTCTTGGCATCTTAGATTAGGTCATCCTTCTAATGATGTAATGAGACATGTTTCTGAAACTGCTACATTGTCCAGTACTGATGGTATTTGTATAGTTTGTCCTATGGCAAAACAACATAGATTGCCTTTCTCACTCAGTACTAGTTTTACTCAGTCAGCTTTTATGTTGTTGCATTTGGATTTGTGGGGGCCTTATAAGATCAGTTCTATTAATGGTTGCAAATATTTCTTAACAGTAGTGGATGCTTATACTAGATCTACATGGACATATCTGATAAAATCCAAAGATCAAGTGTTTTCAATTCTCAAACTGTTTCTTGCCATGGTTCAGAATCAATTTCATACCTCAGTCAAATCAGTAAGAACAGATAATGGAAGTGAGTTTGTTAATCTTGAGTGTGAACAACTGTTTGCTGATTCAGGTATCTTACATAACAAATCATGTCCTTATACTCCACAACAGAATGGTGTAGTGGAGAGAAAGCATCAGCATCTTTTGCAAATAGCTAGAGCCATTCTTTTCCAATCGAATTTACTCAAAACATTCTGGGGAGATGCAGTTTTGACTGCTACTTTTCTGATCAATAGACTGCCAACTCCTACTCTTTCATGGAAAACACCTTTTGAACTGCTGTTTCATGAACAACCTGATATGTAAATGCTCAGAACTTTTGGTTGTTTAGTCTATGCAACCAACACATCTCCACACAAAGATAAATTTTCAGAGAGAGCATATCCTTGTGTATTCCTTGGTTATCCACCAGGTCAAAAGGCTTATAAGCTATTTGATTTGCATAATCACAGAATGATCATATCCAGGGATGTGGTTTTCCATGAGTCTATCTTTCCCTATTCATCATCACTACCTTTCTCTTTCCCTCTTCCATTCACAGACACAGCTTCTTCTGATCCATCAGAGTCCTCTAATCCTACACTACCTTTCTCTATTCCTTCTCCACCTTCTGACACTGGTGCAAGACACAACACTAGAGTTATCAGGCCACCTGTCTGGGCCAAAGATTATGTATCTACTTCTATTCAACCTCAGTCAAGTATTTCTGCACATATTCTTGATGCTTCACATGTACAGGAACCATTCACTTATCATCAAGCAAAGCATTCTCATGAATGGGTTAAGGCTATGACTGAGGAGCTCACTGCCCTTGAGCAAAATCATACATGGGATCTGGTGAAGCTTCCACCAGGGAAGAAGGCCATTGGTTCAAAATGGGTATATAAATTGAAGTATAATGCAGATGGAAGCTTAGCTAAACACAAAGCTAGGCTAGTTGCCAAAGGCTTCAATCAGATCGAAGGCATAGATTTCTTTGAAGTTTTCTCACCAGTGGCTAAGGCAGTCACTATCAGAATTCTTCTTTCTCTAGCTTCATCTTCACACTGGCATATTCATCAACTTGACATCAACAATGCTTTCCTGCATAGACATTTGGATGAGGAAGTTTACATGAAACTACCTGATGGATATCATGCCACTGAATCAAATCTGGTTTGCAAGCTAACTAAGAGTCTCTATGGCCTGAAGCAAGCCTCCAGGCAGTGGAACAAGGAGTTTACACAGCATCTTTTGAGCTTGAACTTCAATCAATCTCATCATGATCACTGTCTCTTCTTGAAATTCACATCCTCTTCCTTTCTGGCTCTGGTTGTTTATGTTGATGATGTTCTCATCATGGGAAATTCTCTTGAAGCCATTACTGCAGTTAAGGCATCTTTACATCAGACATTCACCATCAAAGATCTTGGTCCTGCTCACTATTTTCTTGGCTTGGAGTTACACAGATCCTCCTCTGGTATTCATCTTCATCAGCAAAAGTATATCAAGGATATTGTGACTGATTGTGGCCTTCTTCACAGTAAACCTGCAGCTACACCATTTCCTAGTTCTTGGACTATTCATGATGAAGACTCAGTTCCCCTTTCTGATCCCAGTGTTTTTCGAAGACTCATTGGCAGACTACTGTATCTCAATTACACCAGGGCAGATATAACTTTTGCTGTTCATCAGCTGAGCCAGTTTGTGCAATCTCCCACACATCATCATCTGAGTGGAGCTTTGCACATTGTTCGTTACCTTCATCATCATCCGGATCATGGTCTTTTCTATTCTTCAGCTAATGATCTCAAGCTTCATGCTTATTGTGATGCTGATTGGGCAACTTGCAAAGTTTCAAGAAGATCAGTAACGGGCTATGCTGTATTCTTAGGTTCAGCTTTGATCTCCTGGAAATCTAAGAAATAATCAACTGTATCCAAATCTTCTGCTGAGGCTGAATATAGGAGTCTCTCCATGACTTCCTGTGAGCTGAAATGGATCAGTTACATTGCTCGAGATCTTCATCTTCAGGTGCAATTTCCAATTCCCCTATTCTGTGATAATCAGGCAACTCTCCATCTCACTGCCAATCCTGTGTTTCATGAACAAACCAAGCATCTGGATATTGATTGTCACCTTGTCCGTGACTACTATCTTGAGGGCTTTCTCCTTCCTTCATTCGTTTCTTCTCGGATGCAACTGGCCGATGTTCTTACAAAATCCCTTCCTGTTGTCTCTTTTCTTGCCAACTTGTCCAAGCTCAGTTTTTGTTCTCTCCCATCTGAGCTTGAGGAGGGGGTGATGAAGCAGTGCAAAGGTGATGAAGCAGTGCAAGCATGATGAAGCACAATGATGAAACTGATGGCGGCAAGTTTGCAGCTCAAAGATTGGCGCCATATTCAGTTTAAGTTTGAAATGCTTGAAACGACAACAAGAGACTGCGTTTTGTTTTCTTTCTGTTTTGATAAACAGCCAAGACACATGTCGTGCTCTGATTGGCTTACTCTGTTTTGTTTTTTTTTGCCTTGCTGTATAAAGCCATAAGGCTGTGATGGATGAAAATAGAATGGTACGAATGCAGTGTTCTTTGAATGAAAACTTTCCCTTCTTTCACTTATCTCTCTGAACTTGAAATCTTCTTCAAAGAAAACTGAGTGAAAATTTTAGAAAAATAAACAAAATTGTAGGTAAAAGAATAAATGTAACACCTTTAAAATCGTTTGAATTAGAAAAGAGTGACGCTCTTAGAAAATTGGACGGATTATATAAAATCTCAAGGAGTATAAAGATAAACAATATAAAAAATGCGGGGCCTTAGATGCTCCACTCAAAAAAGATATGGGCCAGATTGCAAATTAAACAAAGATGGGGCCAGTAGGGGACTGGCGGCCCCCAAAATTGCCTCGAAATAATCCCGCCAAAGCGAAGTTATTTGAACGCTTTCTAAATTCTTAATTCACACATTCACGCAGTGGCGTCACTCTTTCGCACCACACTTATCCACCGCATATAAGCAATCCGGCAGATTCTTCTCCAACAAGCTCCAGGTTTTCAACCGGCAACATTTCCCGGCGACAGAGCGGTAAGTCATTTCAAATGCTACGAGCTGATGCCTCCAATTTCCGTTCTGAAAATAAACCTGATAGTCATACTGAAGAGCGAAATGATGATTCCCAGCCCCGTTAATGTGCTTTACATTTCGTAGCTGCTGCTCTTAGGGTTACTACACGCTTCAGCACAAGCAAATGTCTTAGTTTGAAATGTGGAAATTTGTTCTTGTGGTTGGATTTCTAGGGTTTTGAGTGTGGCGTTTTGAGAACAGTTGCGAAGATTTGTAGTTTAACCTTCAGATATTTTAATATAGTAGTTTGTTGTGTTGATTTAATGCTAGGAAAATGACAAGATTAGACTGGCATTTCGTAGATGTGCAGCATGTGCTGGATTCCTACTAGCTCTAATTACTGTTTCTGTTTCAGACATGATAATTTCTATTGATGAATTGCTCGCTTTTTTTACACATTATGAACTGCATTAGATTGCACCGGGGACTTTTTCAATAATTAGTCTAGTCAGACAACTACATGCTAGCTTGCTCACACAGTTAGCAGTCTGTTCAGTGACAGTGGAGCTTATGAGTCTTTCTGAGTTGCTGGAAAAGTATACTTAACATGTGTATTCAGCTTATCTTCCTCTGCTAAAGTGCAGGATTAGGTTTAATTCAGAGGGATTGCCCTTTGTTGTGGCATCAAGCTGGAACATACATATACATCTAGGCGAATATGTTAACTAATGAAAAAGAACATGACCATGAGGCAAGAGAAGCACTGGCTTAATTCTTTCTGGTTTTTGTGTTAGTGATTAAATGTAATTTCATCTCATTTTTCCTTTCCTTCTTCTGGTGATTTGTAGTGGAAGCTATCCTGCTGAAGGCTCCAATACTGAGAAGAAATTGCCCGCAAATAATTGGGCTCAAAATGCCAAAGCGCTTTGCAATTTTACTTGTCAGGAAAAATTCTTGAACACAAATTTCCTCTTTTCCTTGTCAACACAGAAGCCTCAGGTTGACAAAACAATGAATGCAAGGTATCTTGTCATTGAAATATACATGGCTTACTGAAGTTAGTTGCTTCTTTGGTTAATCATTAGCCCTCTTCATTCTGCACTAAAAACATTTTTGATAGTATTAATGAGGTCTAATGTATTGAAGTTGGAAGTTAGGGTTGATGCACTAGACTCTAGCAACCAAACTACCCTTCATCTTCTCCTTGGCTTCTATAATTTACCACAACCAGTGATGCCGTCAGATGTTCTCTATTAGAACTGACCAATATTTAGTTTAGCTACTCATTTGAAGATTATTCTTGTTTACCCGATATGATGGCTTCAGTCTTGATTCTGTCCAATTGCTGTAACCTTTTGGCTCACTTTACTTTTCCTTGATTTTCATAGGTCAATGGGATTCAAGGTTCATAATCAAAGGATGCAAACTCAGGAGCTAGAAAGGGTTAGTTGCTCTTTTGCTTGTTTAGCACATTACTCGTTTAGCGTATCAAAGCTATCTTTGTTGATTGGAAATAGGAAGCTACTTGTTTAATGCAGTTCTTTTCTTTTCTTTTTGCAATTGGCTTGTTCTGCATATAGCATGTTCTTCAATGAAGCGTCTGCACATATGGAGAAATATGACACATGTCCTCATTATATAAGTGGATGGAAATGCTTGTAGTAACATTTTTGCAATAATCCCAGTGCGAAAATAGTAGCTTTAGTTAACGAAATATTTCCAGTTCGGCATCAATTTAATGTGAATCCACCATAGTTTACAACTAAAATATTTTCTTGGAATTTAACATTTCGTCAGGTTTGGAAAGTTTTGTCCACGCTTGAGGTTTCTTCTAAGAACTATTTGAAGCCTGGGAAAAGCCAACCGTTAAATAAGCAAGTCAATGCTTCTGCCTCTTGTGTTGCTAGACAAAATACTATGCAGCCCACATCTGGCACCAGAAGCACATTCCAAGCTGTAGAAAAACAACAAATTTTCAGTGATCACTCCAGAAGCTACATGCAGAGTTCTTTTACTTCATCTGCAAATGGTGTAGCTGGAACCCGTAACAGGCATGAAACCACACGCACATCAGTCAGTAGCAACTCTAACCCAAAGTTTGCAGGGGAACCGAGCAATCATCCAGCGGGCACCAATGCAATGGGAATATCTGCAAACACTTATGATGATGGCATTGATGACGATGACATATTAGAGGTATTGCTTTTCTATAGTCTAAAACCCCGGCCCTGAAAAGAATGACATAGAATTTTGTGGATGATGAATAAAACCACATCATGTCGGGACTAATTCTTTTATTTTATTTCAGGTCATAGAATTCATTTTTTTTTTATAATTAATGCATTTTTGATTGCTCAGTTGCCTTCCCAATTTTTCAATGCTTGTGCTAGAATATTGATGTCGATCAGATAGTCATGCAACATTACCAGTCAAGTTGTACACCTCAACCATCAATTTCTAGATTTTACCCAGTCACACCAGCCGCAGATAATGCAAATTTTGCGGTGCCTGAGAAGACGTGTCTACCAGCAGAGTTGGTCGTAAAGTGCAGTCATGGGTTTCGGGTATATACTTGGACTGCTTTATACTTTGTTTTGCTTTATTGCTTCTAATATTTGGAGTCACCAAAAGTACTTAAGAATGAGTTTATTGCTAATACAGCTAGGACTTTGTCCAGAAGCTTCACTTCATTTACAAGAGCTGAAGGATAAGCTAATTGGAATATCTAATGACCTTCTTGACAATATTGCCAACTTGAACTCGAGTCAGATAGAGAAGCTTCGCCAAGACAGGTTTGATCGTATACTTCATTACATTCTTTTCACCCATCCTATCAAATTTGGACTCAAGGATTTTAAGAACAAGATGCATGGCTTATTAAGAAAAAAATGTGATTAGTGTTGCTAATTTCATGAACACATAGGTGAAAATTAATTCCCATAATTTGATACCTTCTTCCCGTAGAAATAGCAATGAAGTAAAGTCTGTTATCTGTCTGATGTCAGAATACAGCTGAACGCGCAAATCCAACAACTTGAAAAATATCTTCGTAATGTATTAGAAAACGAAGAAAGGAGAACATTACACTTTAATGCATCCACAGCAAGTCCTGCCACTTTTCAGTATGCAACTCCTCCAGCAAATCCATTCAACATTGCACCAACAAGGCTTGAGTGTCAATTTTATGGGGACAATGAGCGGAATGGATTTGATAATTGGGATTCAACATCGGTGACATCAGCTTCCTTCGGCGGCATGTATGAAGCTTCAGCAGCTCCCTTTGAACGGGAACCATACACACCCAAGTATGTTGATGTCACTTATTCTGAAGGTTCAGCTGATAAAAAATGGAGCAGCCATGATTTTCCTTGGACAAAGGAGCTAGAGGTGTGCATGAAAAGTGTATATTTCTTCTGAAATTTGATGTATTTAATTTATTGAATCTCATGTGCCTATGTGGTCTCTGCCAGGCAAATAACAAAAGGGTATTCGGTAACCATTCTTTTCGTCCCAACCAAAGGGAGGTTATAAATGCCACTATGAGTGGGCATGACACATTTGTGCTGATGCCAACTGGAGGAGGAAAAAGCCTGACATATCAGGTAGAGTTTTTTGTTTTTGCTTTCCCCCTCTCCCTCCCCCTTTCTATAATGTAATGATGTGAAACTATGACACCGATAATACTGTCTAGGTAGCTGATTTCATAGCCAAATGGTTTCATCCATTTCCTTTAATTACTCAAAACTTACCCAAGCATGTTGGCATTTGTGTTATGGTATGTCCTGCTCGTTCTATGTGCTTAGATTAACCTCTAGCCAGCAATGTTTTCTTGGGCAAACTACTGTTTGTGCCAATTGCATAATAGTAGTATTTAGTTGCATTTACTGGCATTGGGTTCTCAAGAAAGGAAATTCTTGGGCTCAATCCCATGGTTGGTTGGTTTTTTGTTCATTCATTATTTTAAGGTTCGGTTTTCTGACCAGTACTATAACCAATAAGTACATTCTGTCTTGTAAATTAAGTTGGGAGTAACGACTTCTTTTTGTTTGTCCCGAGCTTCTAATACATTCATTAGTGCTTTTCATTTTAACATCACGATGGATTTTTGGTTTTCTTGATCTCTGACTTCGCATTGGTTCTAATTTGATACAGCTCCCTGCTCTTATATGCCCCGGGATAACGTTGGTTATTTCCCCTTTAGTTTCACTCATTCAAGATCAAATAATGCACCTACTACAAGTATGTCTGATGAGTCCTTACATCTGTATTGTTTTTTGCTCGTATGAAGCCATCCTGATTAATGTCTTCAATTCTCTTGTTACCCACAGGCAAACATACCAGCTACTTATCTAAGTGCCAGCATGGAGTGGTCTGAACAACAAGATATACTGAGAGAACTTAATGCAGATTATTGTCAATACAAGCTGCTGTATGTCACACCTGAAAAAGTTGCTAGGTACGTCTTTGTATCTCTAACTCACCTAATGCACTCATCTGCACCTCTTAAATTTAAATTGTGAAACAATACTTAAAAGCTTATGTATCTAACAAACTGTTCAGTACCTGGACAGTCTACTTCAATTTTGTGAACCATCTCCAAATTGTTGCAGGCCAATGTATCTATACAAGCTAAAGTATGGATAAACCTGAAAGTTGCTCCATTAATCGTTTATATTATATTTGATGTAGGAGAGTCTTTGTTGATCCATTCTCGTTACTTTGTCACTGTACCAGCATACTCAAATGCCCTATCTTTACCCTAGTTCCCTGTGCACTAGACATAGTACTTTTGTGATTTACTAATGCAAATTGCTAGTGCAACATTAAGGATTTAGATGTTCCTTGAGGTCTCAATGCTTCAATGAATATATTTTACTGAAGCCTAATGTAGGGACTATTTATTTCTTTCCTTTCTTAACATACTTATTTTTTGCATGCTAGTGTTTTGACATTTCTGTAAATTTCATCTATTTATGGTTGAGTCTGTGGAATGGTGATTTTCTGGTAAAATTGCTCACACAATTGTATCGTACTTCATATTTAACTTTATTGTATTTTAACCAACATTGTTTGCTTGTCCTCTTCTGGAGTACAACTCTTTCGCCGTTGTTGAGGTTTGGTTTTCTGGACTGTGCTCTCACATAAGGGCCTTAAAATCCTAATGCAATTGTTTTTCATTTGCAGAAGTGATATGCTTCTCAGAAACCTGGATAATCTACATTCTCGTGGAATGCTAGCTAGGTTCGTTATTGATGAAGCTCATTGTGTAAGCCAATGGGGACATGACTTCAGGCCTGATTACCAGGTTTGCTTCTATGGTGCTTTAAATACTACTATTACATTATTCAAATATATATTACTAAATTCCTGACTATTGTTGCACTATCCATTCAGAGTTTGGGTATTTTGAAACAGAAGTTTCCAAGTGTTCCCGTTTTGGCCCTGACTGCTACTGCTACAATTAGTGTCAAAGAAGATGTTGTCCAGGCTCTGGGTCTTGTTAATTGCATTGTTTTTAAGCAAAGTTTCAACCGCCCAAATTTACGGTCAGTGGTTAATTAAAGTATACTCCCTCCCTTCCACATGAAGAGTCATGTTTCCATAACTAAAATAGCCATAGAAACATGACTCATCATGTTGAACAGAGGGGTGCTTTTTGGTGATGCATTTCCTTGAGTCTTAGTTTTCCTTTATTGCAGATACTCTGTTATACCCAAGACAAAGAAGTGTGTAGATGATATGGACATCTTCATAAAAGAAAACCATTTCGATGAATGTGGTATTATTTATTGTCTTTCAAGGATGGATTGTGAAAAAGTTGCCGAGAAGTTACAGGTGCTCTCTTTTTCTACATATATGTTCATTTGATTTTTGTCAGATTCTTTTTTTCCAATTGCAACTGTCAAGTGATTAAAGTGATTGTGAAAGCATACGTGGATACGAAGGTTACCATCTCTATCTCCCCCCGTTCAGCATATTTTTGTACCTTAACCACATTTACAGGCTTATTTCATGATTATCTATGAAACCCATTTGAAAACATATGTGGGTGTGAAGAAGGTTTTGGCAGTCACTGAGCAAATATGGTGTACTAAGTAGTTAATCCTGTAATCATATCTGAACCATCCCAGATGATTCCTCTCCCTTGGATTGTTATTTTCTGACTTGGAAGTTTGTCAATATGATGTTAGGAATGTGGGCACAAAGCAGCTTTCTACCACGGTAACATGGAAGCGACCCAACGTGCATTTGTACAGAGACAATGGAGCAAGGATGAAATTAACATAATCTGCGCAACTGTTGCTTTTGGGATGGGTATGAATGGTTATTGCTGCTACTTCCTTAATTTTCGGATGATAAAATGAACTAACAAGAGATGTTGCAGGAATTAACAAGCCAGATGTTCGTTTTGTTATTCATCACTCCCTTCCAAAGTCTATTGAAGGTTACCACCAGGTTCGATCTAAAAAAATATCTTTTTATTGGACTTCTCTTGAAAAGCTAATTACATGATGACAACTTTAATATTAGAAGTGTTACAAGTATCTATTTGAAGGGACTTCAACTGTTTCCATGTTTTAGGAGTGTGGTCGTGCTGGTAGAGATGGGCAGCCTTCATCTTGTCTCTTGTACTACAGTTACAGCGACTATGTGAGATTTACTTTGATCTGTAATATTAGTTTATATTTCTGCTCCTGGTCTCTCTGCCATTTTGTGATGTTCTCTACTTATCTTCTCCACTATATTTGGTTCATACTCATCCTCATGGCTCTTCTTCATCTCTGTAGATTCGAGTGAAACATATGATTAGTCAAGGAGCTTCAGAGCAGAATTCCTGGGTGCCAGGGAGCAGTCGTCCAGCTATGAAACAAACAGGAAGAATACTGGAAACAAATACTGAAAATCTTTTAAGAATGGTACTCAGTAAAACTTCTCTTGTATTCTTACCCATAGTATGATCTTCATAACTCAGCTGTGAGTGGTGATGTCTTTCAGGTCTCTTACTGTGAGAATGATGTGGATTGTCGGCGTTTCCTACAGCTTGTTCATTTTGGAGAGAAATTTGATTCTGTCGCTTGCACCAAAACTTGTGACAATTGTTCCAAGACTCAAAACTGTATTGAAAAAGATGTCACCAACACAGCAAAGCAACTGGTTAGAAGTTATCGTTTTGAGCTCTAAATTACTATAAATATGGAACTACTCTTAGCCTTTTGCTGGATCTGATGCTTTTACTTTCTTTTTTACTGAAAATGTTATCAACTATCAATCAGGTGGAATTGGTGAAGATGACAGGGCAGCAGTTTGCATCAGCTCATGTTTTGGAAGTTTACAGGGGTTCCTTAAACCAATTTGTATGTGATAGAGATTAAATGTGCTACAAGTATTTTCCTCTCTCTTGATGATTTTGTAATGGCACTTTTATGCAAAAATTTAGGTGAAGAAACATAGACATGAAAATCTGAGCCTGCATGGTACTGGAAAGCAACTCCCGAAGGGTGAAGCTTCTCGTGTGATTCGCTATCTTGTGACTGAGGATATCCTTACTGAGGACATAAAGAAAAGTGATACTTATGGTTCTGTATCATCGGTTTTGAAGGTAAGTTTTGCATCGAATACAAAGTCAAATAAGTGCCACATTGGGGAATAGCTGTTGAACCAGGAATAATCTTTATCTCCTTCAGTCCTTCTCTACCTTTAGCCTTACACATGAGAATTGAGGTCGGTTTACATCCTCCAGGTGAATCAGTCCAAGGCATACAATCTTTTGCATGGCGGTCAGATAGTCAAATTAAGGTTTGGCTGCTTCTCTAACTTGTTGACATTCTAGTCTTTGCAAGTGATATTATCTTACAGTATTTCAGAGGTATCGTAGGCTAAAGTAATAATAAAATGTCAAAGAGGAATTTGAGGAACAAAGGAAGTGTACGGAACTGTCCATATTGCTTTTGTGTCACATGTTTGAGTTCAAGCAAAATGTTCAATGTATATAGATCATAATGATATTCCTATACTTATCAGGAGGTTCGCTCACTGAATTTGCTCAAAAGATTAAGGCATATTTAAATGGGGTCCAACTATAAATGGACTTGGTACTGCTGGATTGCCTTATAGATGATGAAATTTCTGCTGCAGGTTTCCCTCCACTAAACCACCTAAAGTGGGTAGACTGGAAGTAACATCAGCAAAAGGCCCATTGCCATCAGGAAAAGAAAATTACCCAGAAGTGGTTTCCTCTGGCCAACCTCAGACAGATCTTGCTTTGGTTTGCTTCTATGTTACCTTAGTTTTTCAAATCCTTACAATACTAAACTACTAATATAGTATTTGACTATTACTCTGTGGGTGCTTAAGCAGGACCTCTCGGCAAAGCTGTATTCTGCTCTGCGATTGCTACGAACTCTCCTTGTAAAGGAAGCTGGAGAGGGTGTCATGGCCTATCATATATTTGGGTACGCGCCCTGCGACTCTTTAATCAAAAGAACTGCACAATATCTTGATATCTTGACTGTTTCTGTTTCTGCATCTAGAAATGCAACATTACAGCAGATCAGCAAGAAAATCCCTAGATCAAAGGACGAACTTTTGGAGATAAATGGAATTGGCAAGTAAGTTTCTCCCTCTTGATTCATGCACAAAGCCTTAATTATCCTTCAAGATATTTTTTCACCGACATTTTGGCTTTTAACATAGGGCCAAAGTAAGCAAGTATGGGGATAGGGTATTGGAGACAATAGAGGCTACGATTAGAGAATTCTACAAGTTAGACAAACACAGTGGCAGCAGTAGTAATGACAGCGGCGATTCAATGAAAAGGAGAAGAGAGGCTACTGATGTACCACTTGGAAGTTCTAAAGACGAAGACATAATCAACAGCACTGGCCGGTCTAAGAGAAGGGTTCTGAAAAAGGACGGGAACATTGAAGCTACAAACTATGAAGATCCAGCCGCTTACAATGACATTTTGTTCGACGATGACCTAGACTTTGATGGCTCCAGTTATGGCATCCCATCTAGTGGTACTAATGGTGGAAGGGTACTGCCTTCGTGGTCCACACCAGGAACCAGTGTTCATACGTAGGTTCATTAACTTCTTTAACTTACCAAGTTTATGGTCTCACTAATAGACTTGGAGTAAAAGTTATGATCAGATTGAACTCTTCTCTCAAAATTGAGGAAGTTTTTTTAGGCGTTTTATTGACACTGCATATCTTTGTTTTGTATGCATCAAAAGCTTCTGTAGAGCCTTCCGTGCTGTTGATGTAAAGGTCAGTGAATTTTGTCTATACTATGTATATATCCATTGGTGTATGCATCCAGTGACCATTCATCCTGATTTTATCATCAGTTGTGGAAATAATAATGATGAGAAACCTGCTACTTTAAAGGGTTATTTTATTCTTTGGATTTTTTACAACTTAGATGTGACTTTTATCCTATCACGGTTTGATGTTCAATCATTTCTATATGTACTTTTTAATTGATATGGTTGTGTAGAAATCCAGGAGGATTTCCGAAACTTGCTCAGAATGGAGCAGTAGAACAAGCTGGGAATATGTAAAACTGAAGGGAAAGCAAAAGTTTGGGAATTTTCTGATCTGTGTTGATTAAGTTGCTGATTCCATGTACAAGCTATCTATTTATAGGCCACATCCCATTCTGATGCTCTTACTAACTGTCTACAACTAACTCTAAAACCAGCTAACAAATCACTACCTACCTATCTGTTACAACCGTTTCTGGGATCGTTCAATCTGCACCACTTGCTGCTGATTGATCTGGATGATTCTGGAACTTGCTGGAAGCATCCAGATGATAGGCAAGCTGATGAGTTGATGGAGCTGAGCATCTGATGGTAGTAGAGCTGAGAACCAGGCTACAGCAACTGTACAAATACTGATGCTCCAATACTGAGTGAATGTACAAGTGTACAAATACTGATTTCTCCATCAGGTTGGTGTAATTTGTGTGTTTACTTTGTCACTCGTAATCTTGATTTAATTCAAATCCAAATATAGTATAAATGGTTGATTATATTGCACAAACAACATGCCCGTCAAATGGGTTAATTGGATAAACCCATTATCCAAATCCAATGGGTCATTATCCAATTAACCCGTTTATTAAATGAGTCATAATGGGTTGGGTCATAAATGAGTTGGGTCATTAAATGAATAACCCATTGGATAACCCATGAAATATTAATATGACCCAATGAGTTAAAATATATTAGGCAAAGTCTTGGGAAAGACGGTCTTTCCATAGGCTTATGGAAAGACGGGGTTTAATTCGAATAATAAAAGGTAAAAGGTCTCAGTTGCAACATTAAAAATTTAGTATGCAACATGCAGTAGTTATAAAATTTATAATCCGGTTCATACAACCCGAAAATTTTATCTTAATTTCTTCTAATTTACACTTTAAACCTTGGTCTTTCCATGACTTATGGAAAGACCGTCTTTCAAGAGACGCACTCAATATATTATCCAATAAGTCATTATCCAATAAATCAGTATATAATTAAGCCAATAAGTTATCATTAAACATTTTCTATCGATTTTAGTTACAAGTTGTTATTATCCAATGAGATCAAGTATTAAATGCTCATTATTTTTAGGATTTGAGATGAGAATAATTATATTAATGGAAAATTTTGATCTCAATGGGTCCCATATTATGTTAACTCAATGGGAACATAACAAATACCTAATAAATATTCAAAATTACCCAATTAAATGCATGTGTAATATTTAACATAAATATTCACTATAATTCACAAATTATACAAATTATAATTCACAAATTATTCGAGTTCAATCTCGTACAATATTTGAGTTCGTACAGTATTTGAATTCAATCTCGTACAGTATTCGAGTTCGTACAAAATTCGCACTCAATCTCGTACAGCATTTGAGTTCGTACTATATTCGAGTTCAATCTCATACAGTATTCGAGCTCAATCTCGTACAGTATTCGAGTTCGTACAGTATTCGAGCTCAATCTTGTACAGCATTCGAGTTCGTACAATATTCGAGTTCAATCTTGTACAGTATTCGAGTTCGTACAATATTCGAGCTCGTACAATATTCGAGCTCGTACAATATTCGAGCTCAATCTCGTACAATATTCGAGTTCAATCTCGTACAGTATTCGAGTTTGTACAGTATTCCAGCTCAATCTCGTACAGTATTCGAGTTCGTACAATATTCGTGTCCGTACAATATTTGAGCTCGAGCTCGATCCCAAGTAATATTGTTCGTTAGTTTCGTCGAGTTTACAAAGCCAACATATTATATATTATACATTTTTTATTTTTATTAAATATAATATAATATAATGTATATAATATAATATTATATTACATAATATAATATTATGAGACCGATTGATGAACAAAATGCAGACCGATTGATGAACAAAATGCGGACTGATGAAACAAAATGCAGACGGGAAAGTGAGAACTGAGAACTGAGAAAGAACACGGATTTGATGGGTAATTCACGTTTCACCCAAATAAATGACCTATACCCAATGGGTCATTTAGTTCGACCCAATTGATAATTAGTATAGACCCAATGGATAATTCAGTATATACTTAATGGATAATTGGTGTTTTCAATCATTTAAACTTTAAATGGATAAGTCACGTAACATTTTACTTGGAGTGAAAAATTACTATTAACTCTAATCATTTTTTGATATAAGCTGAATCGTGTACATAACTACAAAAGAGGAAATATTTATTCGAGTGGCTAAATGTGGAGATTTCATTTATTATTTTCTTATGTTCAATAAATAAAAATATTTTTAAAAATCTTCATATTTCATGGAGGGGATTTTTCAAATTTAGTAAAAGTTTCTTAAATACTACTTTTACTTCTTTCGTCAAGATCTTTTATCAATTTTTAATTGGTTCAAATTAAAATTGATTAAGACATGAACCGAAATCGATAAATATGATGAATCGAGAATATGATCGTTTCTAAAATGATTATATGTGTTAGGGAAAAATTAAATCATTTTAAATCAAACTTGTGAAAATTTTGTTATCTTATGATATGAAATTATCTACGGGTAACCCGTTATCCAACCCAACTCCACCCACCCAAAATTATCCAACCCAACTAAACTCAATAACTACAACCCAATTATATCCATTAACTCAATGGATCATTATCCAATAAGTCTTATCCAATAAGTGAAAATAGTACATGGATAACGGTTATCCAACGGGCCACCCGACCCATTTGACGGGCCTAAACACTACTATATAAAGGTTGAATTATGGGCTTGCTTACCACCGCATGTGTAGCCCAGTGGTAGTGGGCGGTGTGGGGAGACCCAGGTTCGAAGCTCGCTTCCATCGTGTGGGAGTGTGCTCAGCAAAGCGTGCGTGGCGACGTGCACGTGGCGGTGGGCCCTCCTGGTGTTCGGGCGAGTAGTGTTCCAGCACTGCGGCCATGGTACTGGGTCAGTGTGACTTACCTCTCATACGATGCTCGGATGGTCGGGCGGTATGGGCACCCTAAGGCTAGGTGTGATAGCCTTTTTGAATTATGGGCTTGCTTGCGTCATTTGGGCGGTACCCCCTGCCTTGATTTCACAACAGCCGCACTTGACTCTAAAAATATAAATTGTTATAAATATTGAAAGAATATTTTTAAACTTAGAAGGCCACGATCTTTTCTCAAAGTTGACATTCGAACATCAAAAGTTCATAAAGATCACAAGGAATCAGTCCAATCTAGATCGTCATGAAAACTGAAACATTTTGATCTAAATTGGAGTACAACATTTGATGACGAGAGAAGTGAAAAAAAACTGGATAAAAAAAAAGTCAACTCCAAGAACAATACAAACCTACCGAAATGTCATTTCTTCGATTCCATTTCCGGTGAAAACCATGTTTAACGCATCTTTGGAAACCATTGATGAATTGAATAATCACAGGATTTCACTAAATATTTGAATAAGCCATTTATTTAATCACAAACTGTTGTTTTAGGTAAGGATCATTGTACAATTACGAAGATGTAGAGAAGAATTAGGAAAATATAGAGAAGAATGAGGAAGAATAGGACAAAATAAAATTTTGGTTTCAATTTATTTTTTATTCTTTGAATACAATCTGCTCTATACATTTTACTTTTCATTAAAATGTATGTCTTTTTTTACAGAAAGATGATCTTCATCTTGCATTTGTTTACCATTACTAAATAAGCTTAATATCTACTCCCTCTGTCCCACTATAAATTTCTTATTTATTTTTTCACCGTTTTCAATGAGCATGTTTGACCATTAATATCTCTAGTTACTCATAATAATGTTGCATAAAAAATTGATGTTTAGAAAATTGATGTTAAAACAAATAACAATGTCTCACGAGTCTAACAATGTCTCACGAGTTTGTCTCTTGAAAGATGGTCTTTCCATAAGACATGGAAAGACCAAAGTTTAAAGTGTAAATTAAAAGAAATGAAAATAAAATTTTTGGGTTGCATAACATTATAACTGCTACATGTTGCACAATAATTTTTTAATACTACAACTAAGAACTTTTACCTTTCATTATTAAAATTAAACCCCGTCTTTCCATAAGTCTATGGAAAGACGGTTTTTCCCAAGACTTTGTCATATCTCACATGATATATTTATTATTTATATATTAATTTATATTTATGGTCAAAGTTTATAAAGTTTGACTCTCAAAAAACAAATAAACAATTTAAAGTGAGACGGAAGGAGTATACTATTAACTAAAACAACAAGTTTTTGGTCATGTGTCACTTCCTTAGTTTGCCACATTAGCTTACCACATCACCTTGCCATAATAAATAATTTTAAAAAAATATATTTAAATTTACTTTATTATGTTTAATTGGTGCAATTAATGTTTTGCTTAAAAGGTAAAATCTTTTAAAGTTAATTCCAATCTTCGATGCATGCCTCATCAGACCCGATGGAGAAAGAATGAAAGATTTCTTTTGGAAACCTGAGAGCATCCACAATGGTAGTGCACTTAATGAGTACTTTTTAAGTGTCATGTCATCATTTTTATAAAAACTAGGTAAGGACCAATAACCGACAATGGTACTTTCTCCGCCCCAACCTATTATGAACAAAATTTTTTTTTTTGTCAAAGATATCAAACTCTGATCACATGTTTGAATATGTATATGAACAATAATTTAATCGGATGAAATATAGTTAGATTCGTCGTAACATGTAGTTTCTAAATATCATTTTTTTGTGCGTTATTATTATTCGTAGCTACACATATTTACAGTCAACCATGTTTATTGGAGACCGTGAAAAGATTCTGTGCAAAATAGGATGTGACAGATGGAGTGTAATATTTTAGAACCACTTTTTAGTGCCTTGTCACCATTTCTAATGAAAACCATTTATTTTTTTATTTATATATTATAAAATATCAGTATCATGCTAATTAAAAATTACATTGTATTGACTATATAAATATAAAACCAACAACTTTATTCTTTCATCCAAAATAATATTTTATATAAAAATTTAACTATGAATAAATATAAACACGTAGCCGTTGTCTTCTTCATGAGCACAACAGCTAATTTTTATTGGGAACATCTTTTTCTTAAACACAATGGCTAATTTTGATTGGGAATGTTTGTTTCTTAAGCACAATCCACACCGGCTAATTTTGGTTGGGAATGTTTATTTCTTAAGCACAATCCACAAACGCTACATTTCATTGGAAATGTTTATTTGTATCATAATTAAAATTTGGAAATATAAACACTATATCAAATTTTGGATAAATGCTGATCTAGCCAAAAAATAGTTCATTCAAATATTTTATATAATTTTTGAATTTTAAATCACTCCGATTAAGTTAAAATTTTAAATATGGTAAAGGATTGATGTAACGTATCCAAAATATTTAAAAGCCAAAATTTTCCCGTTAGAAGCTTTTCAACAAGAATTATCTTCATTTTGAAATACAATTAACTAAAAACACAAAAAATGTAATGTTAAGTGTTAATTATTGGTTGGTTGGGTTGCATAAGAAAAAAGAGGTACAAACTCCTTAAATAAGGAACAACTCCTTATTATGGAGTAGTCCTTAAAAGTCGACAATGGTGCTCCTTAAATAAGGAGTACTTAGGCCTGTCAAATGGGTTAATTGGATCAACCCATTATCCAAACTCAATAAACTCATTATACAAGGGGTCTTTATCCAATTAACCCATTTATTAATGGGTCACAATGAGTTGGAACATATATGAGTTGAGTCATTAAATTGATAACTCATTGGGTAACTCATTAGATAACTCATATGACCCAATGGGTTAAAATATAATATCCAATAAGTCATTATTCAATAAGTCATTATGTAACTAACCCAATAAATTATCATTCAATATTTTCTTCTGATTTTGGTTACAAGTTGTCATTATCATCCAATGAGATCGGGTATTAAATACTCATTAATTTTTGGGATTGGGCGGGATGAAAATAATTATGTTAATGAAAATTTTTGATCTCGATAAGTCCCATATTATGTTAACTCAACGGGAACCTAACAAATACCCAATAAATATCCAAAATTACCCAAATAAATGCATGCGTAATATTTAACATAAATATTACTATAATTCACAAATTATACAAATTATAATTCACAAATTATTCGAGCTCAATCTCGTACAATATTCGAATTTGTACAGTATTCGAGCTCGTACAGTATTCGAGCTCAATCTCGTACAGTATTCGAGTTCGTACAATATTCGAGTTCAATCTCGTACAGTATTCGAGCTCAATCTCGTATAGTATTCGAGTTTATACAGTATTCGAGCTCAATCTCATACAGTATTCGAGTTCAATCTCGTACTGTATTCAAGTTTGTACAGTATTTGAGCTCAATCTCATACAGTATTCGAGTTCATACAGTATTTGAGCTCAATCTCGTACAGTATTCGAGTTCGTACAATATTCGAGCTCGTACAGTATTCGAGTTCGTACAATATTCGAGTTCGTACAATATTCGAGCTCGTACAGTATTCGAGTTCATACAATATTCGAGTTCGTACAATATTCGAGCTCGTAATGTATTCGAGTTTGTACAGTATTCGAGTTCAATCTCGTACAGTATCCGGGTTCATACAGTATTCGAGCTCAATCTCATACAGTATTCGAGTTCGTACAATATTCGAGTTCAATCTCGTAATGTATTTGAGTTTGTACAGTATTTGAGCTCAATTTCGTACAGTATTCGAGTTCGTACAATATTCTAGCTCGTACAATATTTGAGCTCGAGCTCGATCCTATTAGGGAAAAATTAAATAATTCGTAATCAAATTTATGAAAATTTAGTTATCTTGTGATATGAAATTATCCACGGGTCACCCATTACCCAACCCAACTCAAACCACCCAAAATTAACCAACGGGTAACCCATTATCCAATCTAACTAAACCCAATGACTAAACCCAATTGTATCCATTAACTCAATGAGTCATTATCCAATAAATGAAAATAGTATATGGATAACGGTTATCCAACGGGTGACCCGATCCTTTTGACGGGCTTATGAGTACTCCCTATTATGAAAAGTGTACTAATGAGCTCCCATTGTGGATGCTCTGAGCTTCTTCTCTTATTTCCTCCTCCCTTATCCTTTTTTTCTTTTAAAAAAACGAGTTCGTCCCTTGAAAGATGGTCTTTCCATAAGTTATAGAAAGATCAAGGTTTAAAGTGCAAATTAGAATAAATCAAGATAAAATTGTTGAGTTGTATGAATCAGGTATAAACTTCAAAACTACTACACGTTGTTTAATAAATTTTTAATATTACAAATAAAACCTTCTACCTTTTATTATTTTAGTTAAACCTCATCTTTTCATAAACAAATGAAAAGACGATTTTTTCCCAATACTCCGCCTTAAAAAAACCCCTCCATTATGACTTATGAGTATAAAGAACGACATTTCCAGTGAACACTCGAGGATACCAACTGAAAATGTAACATTTTAAAAAATTAATATCCAATACTCAATGCACAACTTAACAATAAATTCCTTTCATTATTCTGCAATACTTCACCCTCTCTTCTATTCTCATGATTTTCTATACTTTTTAATGGATAATTGTTGCTTTCCCAATACTTCATCCTTCTTGTCAGGTGAATTGTTTTTTTATTCTCAATTCATTTGTTATGAAAATTTGTTCATAATACTTATTTTTTTAATATTTATTTTAAAATTTGATACATTTTTTATTTTGGTTTATCATTTTAATATTATCAAATTTCATTTCATGGTAAAAAATGATATATTTTCATCTACATATTTTTTACTCTTTGCAATCAATTCTTTCCATGCAATTTAATTTGCAACAAAAATATCTAAAATTACTCTGTTACCCATATAGAATAATAGATGAGTAAAATTTTTTATTTACATAAGTGTTTCTAATAAATTTTAATTTAGAGAAAAAACCAGTATAAAATGCTTTATACAAATATTAAATATAGTACTGAAAGTTTTTTTAAAAAATCCTTTCAATTGTTTATTTAATACTCTGTAAATTTTATTTGCAATTTATCTCCCACTAATTTATTAAATTAATATTTAGAAATAGCATATTTTTCTTGATAAATTGTAAATGATATATCTCAGTACATATGAATATCAATATGTGATTAATTAGTGACAATATAAAAAAAAATTAACCACTAATAGTTAATGCATTAAGATATATTATATTATAATTATAATATTAATATTAAATTTAGATTATCATAAATGTTAGACAAAGTTTTGGGAAAGGGTTTGAATTAGAATTATAGAAAGTAAAAGATTTTAGTTGCAATATTAAAAATTTATTATGTAATGTGTAGTAGTTATAAGTTTATGATCCAATTAATGCAGTTAAAAAATTTTATCCTTATTTCTTCTAATTTGCAGTTTAAATCCTGGTCTTTCCCTAACCTATGGAAAAATCGTCTTTCAAGATACGTATTCTAAATTTAAACTTTCGTTAATGTTTATAATGAATTATTATAAAATATTGACATTTTAAGACTATATTTATAACTAAGATCTATATTTATAACTAAGATCGATGATGAATTTAGATTTATTTTGAATCAAAATCAAAACTTTGTAGTTTTTCTATTTTTCTAATTTAATCAATTAAGTGTATGCTGACAGTATCCCTAATTTAAAACTTTTAGATCTAACGTACATATATACTTTTTATCATATAATTGAGTACCTCCTTATATTTGACCCTGGTTCCGCCATTGGTGCTATTTGAACTGTTCAACCCTATTGTAGGTTTTGTCATAAAATGATGTATGGAATACAATATTCGTTGACCATATAAGTTTTTTTTTTCTTCATGGTATTCCCTACAATGTTCAATAAAAAAAATAACCTTCTCTATGATGTTTGTTTTTGGTAAGAAATGATTCGTTGACCATTGTAGTGAAATTAACACAATGTTATCAATCAATATCAATATATTAAAATTAATTATTAAAAGAAAAAAGGACATCTATGACTCAATTGCATAAAATTTAATTGGTGAAAATTATCATCTAATTTAATTATTTTTTAAAAAAATATAAAAATTTGTACGATATAAGAATTTTTTTTATCACAAACCGTGCAGTGGTACAATATTGCAATCAAATCTTCAAAACTTTGATCATTTTGCATATTATATGGAATTCACATGCATGTAATTTTAATAACGATAATGTTGTTTTACTAAACTGATATTTACTAATATTTTTTATTAACTACTTAAATTATGAGTCCGTCTCTTGAAAGACGGTCTTTCCATAAGTTATGGAAAGATCAAGCTTTAAACTGCAAATTATAAAAAATTAAGATAAAATTTACGGTTTGAATTAACCGGGTCGTAAAATTATAACTATTGCACATTGCATAATAAAATTTTAATATACAGCTATAACATTTTACATTTATATAATTATAATTTAACCTCATCTTTCCCCATGCCTATAGAAAGATGGTGTTTCCCAAAACTTTGCCTTAAATTATATACAAAAATATATAGAGTTTGTCTTTTGAAAGACAGCCTTGCCATAAGTTATGGAAAAATCAAGGTTTAAAATGTAAATTAGAAGAAATTAACATAAAACTTTTGGGTTGCATTAATCGGGTCATTAATTTAAAACTACTACACATTACATAATAAAAATTTAATATTGCAACTAAAATCTTTTACCTTTCTATAATTTTAATTTAACCCCGTCTTTCCATATGCTTATGGAAAGACGGTCTTTCCCAGGAATATGCCAAATATATATATATATATATATTACTTTTATAAATAATATTTAAAGAGTAGGTCTCCTGACAGGCGACCTGTCCATAAGCTTATGAATAGTTAAGAGACCAATTTACAAATTAGAGAAAGTTGAAAAAATTAGCGGGCCGGGTTATGGGCCGGGTTATATTTATCATCTCAATAGTACCAAACCCCGGTAGCTCCTTATACTTTCCCAACCTATACCGATCTTCAACCTTGAATTCTCTCTTTTTCTCAGCTGAGCTTCAAGTTTAATTCGGTACTGTAAAGTCAAGTGGTGTTCATTGAATATTTTAATTGGCAATTTGTGAACATATTTGAAAATGAAAAACTTTCTATGTTGGAACATAAGAACAAGCACGTTTACGCCAAGTTTCTAATTTAATTATTTTTTAAAAAAATATAAAAATTTGTATGATATAAGAATTTTTTTCATCACAAACCGTGCAGTGGTACAATATTGCAATCAAATCTTCAAAACTTTGATCATTTTGCATATTATATGGAATTCACATGCATGTAATTTTAATAACGATAATGTTGTTTTACTAAACTGATATTTACTAATATTTTTTATTAACTACTTATGAGTCCATCTCTTGAAAGACGGTCTTTCCAGAAGTTATGGAAAGATCAAGGTTTAAACTGCAAATTATAAGAAATTAAGATAAAATTTACGGTTTGAATTAATCGGGTCGTAAACTTATAACTATTGCACATTGCATAATAAAATTTTAATATTACAGCTATAATATTTTACATTTATATAATTATAATTTAGCCCCATCTTTCCCCATACCTATAGAAAGATGGTGTTTCCCAAAGTTTTGCCTTAAATTATATACAAAAATATATAGAGTTTGTCTTTTGAAAGACAGCCTTGCCATAAGTTATGGAAAAATCAAGGTTTAAAATGTAAATTAGAAGAAATTAACATAAAACTTTTGGGTTGCATTAATCGGATCATTAATTTAAAACTACTACACATTACATAATAAACTTTTAAATTTTTTTTAAATAAAACACCCAAAGGTGAGGGAGTTATGTATTGGGTTCCCCATGCCCTATAACAAGATTAAGCAGTTGGTACATGAGTATGTCTAGATCACTAGACTTGAGGCAACACTGTTGCCTCCAAAAGTGCTACCCTAACAGCTATACAAGAGTAGTACAAATTATGAAGAAGTTACGATCCAAGGGAGAGGATCTCCACCCCTTGTGTTAATTCTCTCCCTTGGCCAGGCAACTCCTACGTGTAAACTCTAGTCAAACAACCTCTGTTCTAGTAAGGAAGTAATGAAGATGCTGAATGTGATCATCCAAATCATCCAAGTTCAGCCAATGTATTGTGTGAGCATCTGCATCACCATTCCAGACCTGCATAATTAGTAAAAACTCCACTCAGCAGTATCTATTCAGAGAACATTTACATTGCTAAGCACTCGAAAGGAGGGTATGGATTGTTTGTCTAACGTAATAAGACCACTAATATGCTTAGGTACAGTAGATAAAGAAAACCCCGGATCAGCATGGTATTTAGCAAGAGCATCAGCAACAAGGTTCCCCTCCTTAAATACATGTTGGAGCTTAGCTCGGCCCAACATCGCATTACCTTTATAAACCTTGTCAAAAAATTCCCACTGAGCATTGTAGGGGTCGTTAATCATAGATACAGCCATTTTTGAGTCAGATTCAATTACATAAGTATGGTCAAGAAGTGGGAAAATATGACAAGCATGCATTATGGCATCAGTTTCTGCTGAAAGAGGTGAGACGGCAGACAAGGCAGCAGAGGTTATCATAATTGGGCAGGCAAAAGAATCTCTAGCAATCAGGCCCATTGAAGCTTTGCAGTTAGACCAAGATGCATCCACATTTATTTTTATACAGCCAGGGCCGGGCCTTTCCCATAGAATCTTCGATATGTTTGGCTTAGGAGGGGGTCTGGACAGAGTAACAAGATGCCTCAATGAGGGTGTTATAGGACCAGATGGAATCAGTTTCCTAGGACACACAAGAAATGCTAGTTTGATCAAGTCCTCGACCTCTTTGCAGATAGCATTCAGTAATAATGGCTTATTATCAAAGAGAAAGCCAGTCTTGGCCTTCCATAGGCCCCAACATACCAAAGATGGTAAAATTTTGCAGTAAATGCGTTAAAATTTTGGTAAATCACTACAATTCCAGAACATAAAGAATCTTTGTGGAATAGATTGCAGAGCATTTAGGTTAAAATGTAACAAGGATGCAAATTTTGACCACACAACCTGGGCTAAGTGACAGTTTACAAAGAAATGCTGAATGGAATCAGAGTGATTGCAGATAGGGCATTTGTATGCAAGACTAAAACCACAAGTAATGAGCATCTCATCAAAAGGGAGAAAAGAGTTCAATAATTTCCATGTGAAGATAAGGATCTTACTTTGCACAGGGAGTTTCCATAAGGAGGTGTTTGCAAGAAAGTTACCAGGCAGTGAGGTTAAGGCCTTGTAGCATGACTTGAATGTAAAATTACTTGAGAATTCAGATTTCCATACCATTCTGTCATCCCTCTCAGCTGTTATTTCAGCTCCCTGCAAAAACTGAAGAGTATCATCCCCCAAGAAAGAAGAAATCTGATCCAGAACAGGGTTCCTATTGGTGATAAAATCTGCCACAGTGATGTAGGGCATAAGAGATATTATATTATTCGGGATATGGTTTATAAGGGGGCCATGTGGACACAAGTTAGCCAACCAGAAACTACAACTCCCTCTCCCATGAATAATTAAGGAGTTAGATTCAGCAAAGGGGTTAATAAGACTGATCCTTTTCCATGTGACAGATTTCCTATGTGATGGAGGCAGTACCCATAGCAATTTAGACCATAAAGCAGTGCCGTGTTGAGACTTCCACCACAGTTTACAAGAACAGGATTCCACAATGGCTTTAATGGATCTAAAGCCAATACCAACATAATAAATTTTTAATATTACAACTAAAACCTTTTACCTTTCTATAATTTTAATTGAACCCCGTCTTTCCATATGCTTATGGAAAGATGGTCTTTCCCAGGACTTTGCCAAATATATATATATATATAAATAACTTTTATAAATAATATTTAAAGAGTAGGTCTCCTGACAGGCGACCTGTCCATAAGCTTATGGGCAGGTCAGAGACCAATTTACAATTTAGAGAAAGTTGAAGATATTAGCGGGCCGGGTTATGGACCGGGTTATATTTATCATCTCAATAGTACCAAACCCCGGTAGCTCCTTATACTTTCCCAACCTATACCGATCTTCAACCTTGAATTCTCTCTTTTTCTCAGCTGAGCTTCAATTTCAGTTCGGTACTGTAAAGTCAAGTGGTGTTCATTGAATATTTTAATTGGCAATTTGTGAACATATTTGAAACGAAAAACTTTCTATGTTGGAACATAAGAACAAGCACGTTTACGCCAACAAGTTTTACGCCAACTTTCTAGTTCAATTATTTTTAAAAAAAATATAAAAATTTGTATGATATAAGAATTTTTTTTATCACAAACCGTGCAGTGGTACAATATTGCAATCAATTCTTCAAAACTTTGATCATTTTGCATATTATATGGAATTCACATGCATGTAATTTTAATAACGATAATGTTGTTTTACTAAACTGATATTTACTAATATTTTTTATTAACTACTTATAAGTCCGTCTCTTGAAAGATGGTCTTTCCATAATGGAAATAGACCAAGGCCGCAAGAATTCAGAATTAATCATGGGACAAGATTTGAATAAGGAAATCAGCATTTCTCTAGAAATTAAAATAGTGAAGCAAAACAGTTTGGACAAATTCAATGCAGAGAATGTGAAGGATATGGTCATATTCAGGCTGAGTGTGCAAACACCCAAAAAAACATGAAAAATCCTATGTCACCTCTTGGAGTGAAGATGAAGAGGACGAGGACGAGGACGAGAAAGACGAAGAGGAACTTACAAGTAACTATGTGGCATTTGGAGAAAAAATTCATGATGCATCGGAAGATGGATGTTCCAACATTTCAGATAGAGTTGAAGCTGTATGTTCCAACATAGATTCATATGAGGGTCTAGTGAGGATGATGGACTTGCTTTAAGTGATGAAGAAATCTACAACACATACGAAAAGATGTTTGCCATGCGGCTCCAAGTAGTTGATACAAATAAAGTACTTAAGGAAGAAAAAGTTCATCTAGAGGAGATAGAAAAGGATTTTCGTATGGAAGTTGCTGAACTCAGAAAGGAGAATGACGAGTTGAATGTGAAACTAATTTCAGCAACCAAGAAAGCTGAGACGTCTGAAGCAGCTATTACTAAACTAAACTCTGGAAAGCATATTTAGGTAATGGGAAAGACCTTTGGAGATCGACACTGAATTGGGTATGACAATCCACCAAAGAACACAGTCACGCTCAAGTCTGACACTCGAGAGATACCGAAGAGCACAATAATGCTCAAGTCAAAGATTCGAGAGATAAAGAGAAAGTTCGGCAAGCCTGATCAACGGAAACCTCTCATATGTAGGTACTACTCATACCAAGGGCTGATAGAGGAATAATGCCAGAAACTACTCAGAGACATCATGGCAGGACGTCAAATCTCGGTATGTTCCAACATAGACGATGCCCATAAATCAAAGATGGTCAGAAAGGTATGGGTAGTCAAAAGCTCTAGTACATGCTTTGTTGCACATACTTCTCTTATAGTACATTCCAGAGATTCGTGGCACTTTGATCGTGGATGTTCTAGCCACATGACTGGCACCCAGGAATTCCTCACAAATATCACACCTTACGACGGTCGTTGTGTTACTTTCGGCGATGGAAAAAAGAGTATAGTAGTTGGAAAATGTGAACTGCAAATTCAAGGATTCTCAGTATTCACCACTGTTTTGTTTGTTGAAGACTTAAAGGCCAATCTACTAAGCATAAGTCAATTGTGTGAGAACAATATGACTGTGGAATTTCAGAAAGACAAATGTATAACGAAACATGGAGAAGCCAAAGTTCTCTCAGGCATTCGATCATCAGATAATTGCTACCTGCTGGAACAGGAAGTGAGGTGTATGATCTCTAAACAATATGAAGGATTTCTGTGGCAGCGAAAGCTCGGTCACATCAATTAAAAAACCTTGGTGAAAATTGCAAATGCAAAGGCAGTACGAGGTATGCCTATATTAACAAGCAAGGACGAAATTGTCCGTGGTCCATGTCAACAAGGTAAGCAAATTCGATCGCCCCACTCTTCAGTCCAATACATAACCACCTCAAGAAATCTAGAATTATTACATATGGATCTGATGGGTCCAGTCTATACGCCTAGCATAGGTGGGAAGAAATATATCTTTGTATGTGTTGATGATTTCTCCAAATTTACATGGGTAGCCTTTCTAAAATAAAAATTAGATACTGTGGAAGTATTTAGAAGTCTCGTGATAAAATTATAGACTGAAAAAGGAAGTCCAGGCGGGAAGATTTTTTTTCATTCGGAGTGCTCATGGTAGAGAATTTGAAAATTCTCAATTCAGTGACTTCTGTGATGAGCTCAGAATTCAACTTGAGTTTTCTGCACCAATCACCCCTTAGCAGAATGGTGTTGTAGAACGGAAAAATAGAACTCTACAAGAGATGGCTCGAGTTATGTTAGTCGTGAAAGAAATTCACAAAAAATGGTGGGTAGAAGTCATTAACACAACTTGCTATACAATCAATCGAGTGTATCTGCGCCCATTCATAAGCAAAATGTCTTACAAGATCTGGAAGGGTAGGCAACCAAATGTTTCATACTTTCATGTGTTTGGAAGCAAGTGCTACATCCTCAGAGATAGATTGCAACTGACAAAATTTGACAATCGCAGTGCTATTGAAATCTTTCTTGGGTATTGTGTGAATAACTGGACATATCGTGTTTACAACCTTCGGACAAGCATTCTCATAGAATCCATAAACGTTATTATGGATGATTCTGAAGAAGGACACGGTTCAAATGCTGTAGAAGATGAACCTGATGATGTTCCAATACAGCCGAGTCAACCTAACAAACCAGACCCATTGCATGTTGGAACATATGAGCAGACTGATTACCCCGTTGAACCAGATGAAACAGAGCATGTTGGAACATCACCCCCACTACCTTATCCTATGTTCCAACATAGGATCAACCTGAATCAATGGCACAGAGTACTCGATCAGTTCCTCAAGTTGATTATAAAAAGTTGGCAGGATTACAATGCTTCATCTCTCTCATTGAACCCAAGAACTACAAGGAGGCATTACTGGACGAATACTGGATTGCTGAGATGCAAGAAGAACTCGGTCACTTTGCACAAAATGACGTATGGTATCTCACTCCTCGCCCTAAAAGTGTAAACGTCATCGGCACCAAATAGATCTTCAAGAATAAATATAATGCTAATGGACATATTACTCGAAACAAAGCCAGACTGGTAGCTCAAGGATATACACAAGTTGAAGGAGTTGACTTTGATGAGACATTTGCACTAGTTGCCAGGTTAAAGTTAATTCAAATTTTACTTTCTATTGCCTGCTCTATGAACTTTACTTTGTATCAAATGGATGTCAAGAGTGCGTTTCTAAATGGAGTGGTAAATGAAGAAGTATATGTGGAACAACCTAAAGGATTTGAAGATCCTCATTACCCTTATCATGTGTATCACCTCAAGAAGGCGTTATATGGCTTAAAGCAAGCACCAAGGGCATGGTATGAACGAATTACTAACTTTCTTATTAAAAAAGGTTATCGTCGAGGGGAGTAGGCCGCACCTTCTTTATGCTCGAAAAGGCATCAAAAATTCTGATTGCCTACATTTATGTAAATGATATAGTTTTCGGCTCTACTTCACCATCTATGGTACAAGATTTCGTCACTATTATGCAGGCTGAATTTGAAATGATCATGGTTGGAAAGCTTATATATTTTCTAGGACTGCAAGTTAAGCAAGGAAAAAATGGCCTATTCATAAACCAGAGCAAGTATGCCCTGAATTTGGCAAAAAGATTTGGTTTAACCAATGCCAGAGCAGTTCGAACACCTATGGGGATTTCTGACGAACTGGTAAATGATGAAAAAGGAGTTGCAGTTGATCAGAAGTTATACAGTGGCATGATTGGGAGTCTATTGCACTTGACAGCAAGTAGACCAGATATATATTTCAGCGTAGGAATATGTGCAAGATTTCAGGCTAATCCAAAGGAATCTCATTTCACTGTAGTCAAAAGAGTTATTCGATATGTAAGTGGGACTTCTGAGTATGGTGTCTGGTATTCTAAGAATCAAGATTCTGATCTAATTGAGTATAACGATTCTGATTGGGATGGTAATGCTAATGATCGAAAGAGCACTACAAGTGGATGTTTCTTTATTGCTACGAACCTAGTTTCTTGGTACAGTAAGAAACAAAATTTGATCTCTTTATCTACTGTGGAAGCTGAATATCTTGATGCTGGAAGTTGTTGCACACAATTGTTATGGATGAAGCAAATGATGAACGACTATAGAATTCATCAAGGGCCTTTGAAGATTTTGTGTGACAACACAAGTGCTATTAATATTTCAAAAAATACAGTCTAGCACTCGCAAACCAAGCATATTGACACAAGACATCATTTTATTAGACATTTTGTTGAAAGGACGGAAGTTGTGGTAGTCTATGTTCCAACATCAGAGCAATTTGCTGATATTTTACAAAGCCACTGAACACCGCCACATTTGAAATTCTCAGACAACACTTAGGTGTTTGTCAGATTTGAGGTAATTCCTGCCTTTATTTAGCTGTAAATATTTTTTTGCCTTATTCTTGTTCAGAAAAAATAGAAAAACAAAAAAATTGAAAAGAAGAAAATGTTACAAAAATAGAAGCTGTGGAGTTATGGTATGTTGGGAGAAAAAGAAATTGGAGTTATGGTATGTTGGAAGTAGGTGTGTCTTGAGTTGTTCTGCGGATTCTTGTTGCTAAAATTTTCTGCCAAGATTTTTTTCATCACGACAAATCTCTGCCGAAAGTATGCCTTCAAGCTCTAAATCTCCCACCATTGAGAACGAGACTCAAGAAACCTCTCAACCTCCAGAAAAGGACAATGTTGAGCAGAGAGAAGAATATATGGTGGCTGACACGACTAGTGATGACAGACAAAGTGAACAGAGGCAAAGGGAAAGGTCCCTATCAGAAGGTAACATGTCCTGATTCTCCTACTCTCAAGGTTCTTGGAATGGAATTTAAAACTGTTGATGATATTTTTGAGAGGCTTGAAGCCAATATAAGTATAGTGGATTTGACTAAACATAAGAGTATAGAGGGAGAATTTTTGAATTTTAATGTTAAGGAACTTCTATCTGGTGATATTGGTGTTCTAAAGGATGTTGAAAATATGAAGTTAAATTGTTGAGGGGGAAATATGGTGTTTACAGAGGGAAGGATAGATTTCATGTTTACTCGTCTATTCTTGGCCCTAGTCATGTTAAGATCGAGGAGATAGGTGATGATGGGGTTGAGGGGCTGGAAGTGGTTAAATCTACAGATAGGATACCCGTAGGATTCTATGATGCTAAGGATACTCATAGGATTGAAGAGCTTAGAAAACCTTGTATCACAGAGATTACATGTAGTGAAGATGGAAGCAGTGTTGGGTATGTTCCTACACAGAGAGCAGATTCAAAAGGGGCTTAAAATATGGAAATCGATGATGAGCACATGGGAAGTCAAGATCAGCGTGATGTCACTGATAAATCACATGATGAACACGAGCATTCAGATGGCGGATCTGATTTGAGGTAAGATCAATCAGTTAAGGATCAGCATGTTGGAACACAGGGCAGGGTAGAGACTGCTGAAGAAGAAAATGCTGGAGATTCTGAGTATGTTCCAATACAGGAGCCTGAGTTGAACTACTCTAGTGATGAGGTGCTAGATGAATTCTTCCAAGCCATAAGGGGTAAGTGGAAGATGGCTGCTACTGAGATCTCCCCACCAAATCCAAGAAAACCCAGGCTGCTCCCAAGAAGAAAGTGCTGCCACCTTCTCCTGTAAGTGAAGCAATGTCTTTTTCTTACTATGATATAAACTGTGAGGATTTGGAGAGAGGTATTTGCTGAGAGGAAGATAATCACCGAGAGACCAGTAGATCTAGAGGCATATAGAACTAGTGGTTTCTCTGATTTTTTTGGAAGCAGTTGGGATGAAGAGGGTTGCTACAGTACAACTTCAGTGCAACAAGCAGGTGGTCACTAAAGTATATTCCAACATGATGGCTGGGAACTTGGAGGCTGATTCCCCATGATTTGAGAGGGTCTATGTTAGGGGGAAGATCATTGATTTTTCTGCTTCTAGGATAAACAGAACTTTGGGGCTGAAGACTTCAAGATTTGAAGGGGTTTTTCCAGACAGCTTAAATGTATCCGATGACAAGATTCTAGAGGTAATCTCAGGAGGGTACAAGACAGAATGGTCTGATACTGGATACTCACATGCTTCTTCTCTGTCTTCTAGGTTTTTTGGTTTGTGTCAGGTAGCTGTGAACTGCTGGATGCTATCCTCGAATACTACTTCTTTGACAAGAGAAATGGCAAAGTTGCTGTACTATGTTGGAACATAGAAACTAGTCAACCTGGGGTTTTTTATTCAGCAGATTTTAGTTAGGCAAGACACTGCTCCAAAGGCAAAACATGCTTTGGTGTATCCTTGTATGATATCTGTATTGGCTAAGAGTGCCAAAGTGAAGGGAAAAGCAAAGGATGTGATCATCGATACAGAGTTTCTCCAGCCTAATAAGAAGACTTTTGGCACGCGACACGTTCATGATCTTCCATGGAACCATGAAGCTTCTACTTCTGCAGATGCTCAAAAGAAGGACAAGATAGTGGTGCTCAATGCAAGGTTGGGGGCTATAGCCATCCAAATTGCGGCACTAGAAGTAGAAAAGGCCAGAATTGAGGGGGAGAAGGCTCACATGGAGGCACACGATGCTGCTCCTAAACATGATGATTTTCTTGCAGTATCCATGTTCCAACATATGTCCCATGTTAAGTTCAGGGGGAGCTGGTTTTCTGTTGATTTCAAACTTTATTTCTATGCTTTATTGCCTTTGGCATATTCATGGCCCCAGGGGGAGAATATTTGGTGATTTTTGGATATTATTATTTTAGATGACTGTAATCTAAATATTTTTTTGGTATTATGGAATTATGGGGTTCGGATGGTATTTTTTATGATCATATTCAGTAGTATGCATATGTTCCAACATAGGTGAATTCATGGAAGCCTTATGTATTTGATTAGAAGATTTTTTTCGTTGCGTTCTTAATGTCCAAAATGGTAGGGTCCACAAAATGCCTAAGGGGGAGACTGTAAAGTCAAGTGATGTTCATTGAATATTTTAATTGGCAATTTGTGAACATATTTGAAAACCAAAAACTTTCCATGTTGGAACATACGAACAACCACGTTTACGCCAACAAGTTTTATGGAAGAAAAAGATCAGAATATTATGGTATTTGTGATTTATGAAAATCTGAATATTCTGCAATATGCTAGGCATGGTACAAACATAGTTGGTTTATGAAAAATCCCTACAAATATGGTATTGATATTATCGAATATATAAGAGATATTGTGATAACGAAAATCCCGTTATTTATGAGATTTGGATATGTTTCAGAAGCAGATAAGGAATAGAAATATTATGGAGATAATCATGAAGAGTTTCGATCTGCTCATGGCTTTAAAAGGGGACGCATTAAACTTACGATTTTAATAGAGAAAATCTGCACACAGATTTTCATTCTTCCGAGAGTCTTGCAAAGAGCCAGATCTATATGTTCCAACATACGTGACATGCTGTTCAAAGTTCAGAATCATATGCCTTAAATCCTTGGGAGGAAGAGATCCAGCATCTATGAGTTTCGAGGTCAGAGGGAGTCTGATCAAGGCGGATCGGTAGGTAGGGGAGGTAGCAAAATTCACACGATTGATTAGTAAAGATAAGTATTTTGTATGGTGTGCTTTGTAATGTATCTTTCTGATTAGGAGATTCATTCTGAACTGGGCCAGGCCCCGCAGATGTAGGTGGATTTCACCGAACTGCGTAACCAAGTCTCGTGTCTTTAATGCTTTACTTTATTAAGAACTTGGTTAGATAGGTTATGTTGGAACATACTAGCTATAATTAAGAAAATTCGGTAAAACCAAATTATAGGTACTTCTCCGACGGATTATGGATTCCGAGGATGAAATATTGATGCATGATGACAACGATGCGACTCCCTCGATGACTTTTACAGCGGTGATGGCACCGACTCCGACGATGTTGGCGTCATCTTGGAGTACGACTTCATGGACAATGATTCCGATGACTCTACTTCAACTATCGCCCTCAGGTATCCCTTTTCAATGATCGGTCGATTCATTAAAGTTTTTGTTTTTCTTTGAAGAATTTTTTGGGTAAACGTAGCTTAGCTTCCAGAGGCTTTGAAACACAGTTTTATCTTGCTGTTTAACTGCTCAGTTTAATATATTTAGATCCTAGTATATATTTTGTAGTCTGTCTTCATTCCTATTTCTTCATATAGTTGGTAGCGAAAATGGTAAGACATTGGTTAAGCTGCTACGGTATATGAGTTCAGAACATTCTTCATAGGGTTATGTGGATTTTCTTGGATATCTTATATCTGGAATCTAGATTGTATCTAACCTTAATATTAATATAATCAGTTCCTCTTAATTACCTATACTGCCCCTTATTTCTGCAACTCTCTCATACATTAGTGTTTGTTTTTTAAGCTTTTGCACCATTAGTGAGGTTCCTTCTGCCTTTGATTTTGCCGGTGTTGTGAGCTTCATAAAAATGCCATTTTTGTTTATTCAAAGCATTCATCTTTTCTGCTTCGAGTTAAAGAGGTCGTACCCTTGATTTCGTACAAGTATGTGATATTTTTCTTTGGTTTTGGCTATATTTATTGCTCATCCGTAGTACATTTTACTTGGCTAACTTACCTATTTGCAGGAATAGTTTACTTGTACACATTTGGTGATTTTCTATATTTCGATTTCTTGTATGAATTTGGTGAAAGAGTTAGTTGATTTGCAAGGGTAAGTAAACATGTGGTGAGAGATCTTATACTGTTGTTGTGCATTCCAGTTTAGTATTTGGAAATATCAAAATTTTGTACCATTTTCATGATAGAATGACTTATACTTACATGTAGATTATAGAATTTCTGCGGAGATTTTGCAATGTTGTTTTAGGTTCTATGTTTATTCAAGTTGTAGGACACTATTGTAAATAGTAAGGCTGGGACAAGAGCTTAGTGCATAGAAAGTGCATCCGGTGCGCTGAAAGAAGGAAATAGTGTGTTCATTGATAGATGCAACATAGACCGAGAACAGAGGGTTGACTTCTTGAAGCTTGGGAGCCCACAAGTAGAGAAGCATGCGATGGTTCATGATCTCCCTGCAAAACTCTGTATATCACGTTCTGTCAAACAAACTGATCACGAAGGGAAACTGCAAGGTGGGAAGGCAACTGCGGTTGTGAATCTAGTGTTGCAAAAGAAAGAAGTTCCCAAGCTGACAGAAGGGTTCAGTCAAATTACATTTTGTTATAGTGAAAAAGATGTTGAAGATGAGATCAATGGTTACTCTGCACTTGACTAATAATATTTGATTTAGGATCAATGGTTACTCTAAAATGTCAATAAGGAAAATGATTTAGGATGAGGGCCATTATTGTATACAATGACATAGTTGCCATTATGTTCCTGACATAGTTTCCATCTGATCATGTATAAGTTAAGTTATAAATCGTTTCTATTTTGTTAAAACATGAATATGTTAGTCTACAACAAGTATATGTTATAGTAATTACTTTACAACATGCATTGTTTAAATAAAAATACACATGACTTTTAAATTATCAATTCAGTTTATGAACAACAAAACTTTGCCATGAGGCAGTGCATAAGTTACCTTATGAATCGTTTATGTTTTGTTAAAATATGCATATGTTAGCCTACAATTAGTGCTCTCTTATAGTAAACATAAAAGAGGTTATATAATTTTATAGTTTTTAAATTTTTTTTATGTACCGCTTATAATACCTTACAATATATATTGATTACATCAAAATATGTGTTTGTTTTAAAAAACATGAGCATACTTTGTATAAAAAATATGCAAATTTTGTCAAATTCAAACATGAGAGGGGCTCTCAACATCTAAACAAAAATGGAAGATAAAGTGCTCGTGATAGAAATCTTCCATTAGGGAACTTACAACAGTATTCCTATCTAAACTAACTAACAATCTCTAATACAATGAATCATCAATTATTAATCTTCAAAAGGGGATCATCTTCGAATCTTCAAAGTTCATTGTTATCTACGTCTGAATCCTCCTTGTGTCAGAATGTCTTATGTAGTCCAATGTTCAGTGTTATCCGATTCCTTAAAAGTTAAAACAAAATAAGTATAGATCCAACTCCTGAAAAAAGTCATACATACTGGATATTAAGTTGCAGCATATAAGCAAAAATGTATAATTTCTAATTCAAAATGAACAATAATCAACAATGAATGTAAAAGTCAAACACAATAAAATTAACAAGTACATACTGGATTCTAACATATGCAATAAATAAGTAAACATATGCAACTCGTTATTCAAAACGTACAATTAACAACAAATAAAAATAAAAGGTCATATTCAATACAACTAACAAGTACACATTGAATACTAACAAGTGCAACGTATAAGTAAACAGATGCAGCTCAGAATTCAAAACGAACAATCAGCAAAAAAGAGAAGAATAAAAAAGGTCATTCACAGTACAACTAACATATACATGTTGGATAATAACATCCGCAACATATAAGCAAACAAATACACCTTGTAATTTCATTAAACGTAAAAGACCACCAATTAAAAAATAAGTCAAAATACATCAATTTTCACAATAAAAAGACATATCCAATGACGTTAACATGGACCACCATAAATTCTACAATCTTACATACTCATCTTTAGAGTAATTGTAACTAAAATGTCTATGCTCTACTTGACCGATCAGTGATACATACATGGAATGACTGCTAAAATTTCACATCAACCATATACTCCACCACTCTCTAAGAAGAAGCATATAGTGGTGGGAAAGCTGGTACAGGGGCGGCAAGTAGCCAGAGGCATAGAGCAACCCAAGTCGGCGGAGGAAATGCACTAATCCAAAGTAGCCAGATCGATTTTTCTCTCAAGTCACCAAACAAGGGTATTATAGACTTCTTCAGGAAGAAATGCACTAATCCATATTGTGATTTGCCCACACGTGCAACATATAAGTAAACAGATGCAACTCGTTATTTAAAACTACAACTAACAACAAATGAAAACAAAAGGTCATAGACAGTACAACTAACAATAGATGAAAACAAAAGGTTATAGACAGTACAACTAACAAGTACATATTGAATGCTAACATGTGCAACATATAAGTAAACAGATGCAACTCTTTATTCAAAACGTACAACTAATAACGAATGAAAACAAAAGGTCATGGACAGTACAACTAACAAGTATACATTGAATACTAACATGTACAACATATAAGTAAACATATGCAACTCGTTATTCAAAACGTACAACTAACAACAAATGAAAACAAAAGGTCATAGACAATACAACTAACAAGTACACATTAAATATTAACAGGTGCAATATATAAGTAAACAGATCGAAATTCAAAACGAACAATTAGGAAAAACAAAAAAAAAGAGAAGAAAAAAAAAGGTCATCAGATATGGCTTGTGCAATCAAAGGCACAATTAGCCCTGGGAAGGGGTCTCCAGCACTTGTACCATACTCAGGGTGATCAGCCAAACAAATGAAGAGTCACCTTCCTGAGAAACTCGTAAGCTTGATCACGTGAGTCCAGAGCAGTGAGTTGATGTGCTTTGGGAGTGGTCGCATAGGAAAATCCAGTAAATCTAGAAAAATTATGTTCGCTGCCTGAAAAAGCTCGTGGTTAGCCTCCGCCTGTTGTGAAAATGGAATTGAGGCAAAATTGGTCGGGATTACCATTACCTGTGCCCAGGAGTTGGGATTCAATACTGTAAAGTCCTCCGGAGTTGGACTTATGTATGGCATATTGTGAATAGTGGTAATCTGGTGTTTGAACACCACTGAGTGAATCCTGGTGATATGGTGTTTGAACACCACTGCTGTCCAGCAGTTTCCAGCAGCTGCGTTGTTGATGTCCACGATTTAAGGAGTATATTATGGGATATAATTGTGCGATCTGATCAGAATATTATGAAGATAATTGATTGATTTCGTGGTCATCTAATTCTGGTAAACGAATATTCCTGTAATAGTTAGGAATTGGTTAAGTAGTTAATTATGGAACAAGTCCTATTGATAACAGGATTGTTCATTTAAATACCAGATTTGTATTAGATCTTTCCTTAGACTAGAAGTCTATTTGGGGTAGAAGTTCGACAAGGAAAGAAGTCTATTGAAGGCAGGATTGCGATGAGATAAAGTGAAGAAGATTACAACGCAATCATCGACGCTTCCACGACTATTCTCTACGTTGAGAACTTTGGAGCGATCTGCCGTGTTTGTTTTGGAGGTTCGTAAATCAACCGACCAAGTTCTTAAAGATCAGAAACAAGGAAGTCTTAATTCCTCGGGAGGAGGAGATCCAGGGAGACGTGTTGATCGTGAGGGTTCAACGGCGTAGGATCGACAGTGAGGGGAGCTCACAACATTCACTCTATAGGTTAGCAATGGATTAGTATTTAAGTTAAGCTTCTTGTACTAAAGACTGCTTTCTAGTGAATGGTTTCTGATCTGGGCAAGGCCCCGCAGACGTAGGTGTATTTGCACCGAACTGCGTAAACAAGTTGTGTGTGCACTGCGTGTTTAGGTTTGCGTTTAAAACCAAACTAATCTTGGTGTTCCAACACCAAACTGTTAAACAACTTGGCATTAAGGTTCAGAATTTAGGTGAAACTGAAATTCAATTGGTATCAGAGCAAGGCACTTGCTGACCCCTATACAGGGAGAGTGAGATCAGGTTTCACCATGGCACCAAAGGAGGGGGCATCAGTCACGCGACCACCATTGCTGGAACAAGGAAATTATGCTTACTGGAAGGCTCGTATGAAAGTATTCATTGGAGCTCTAGATGATCAAGCTTGGAACTATGTCATAAATCAATACACTCCACCTGCTAGTGACACAACTGAAGGATCAAGCTCCACTGCCACTAAACCATTCTCTAGGTATTCCACCGAGGAGCATAAGGCGCACGTGTCCAACTCAAAAGCATTGAATGCCATCTTTACGGCTGTGGACGAAGATCAGTTTAAAATGATTTCGAACTGTGAGACTGCAAAAGAAGCATGGGATGTGTTACAAATTTACCATGAGGGAACAAGCTCTGTAAGAGAGTCAAAGCTGCAGTATTACACGACCAAATTTGAAGAGTTGAAGATGCGTGAAGATGAAACTATCTCCGAGTTTAATGGACGAGTCCGAGATATTGCAAACAAGGCGTTTCAGTTTGGCAAAAAGTACAAAGATCAAAAACTTGTAAGGAAAGTATTGAGGGCATTACCTCCACGGTTCAACATGAAGGTCACGGCAATAAATGAAAATGGAAGGACAGGAACAATGACACTTGATGAACTTATGGGATCTCTGGAATCGTATGAAATGGAGATGTTGCAAACTAAAACGGGGAAGAAAGAATTGGCGTTTTCAAGCACAAACACTGGAAAGGTTGATTATTCTACAGATAATGAAGAGACAGATGAAATTGCAAACATAACCAGGAATTTCTCCAGATTTATGAAGAAGATGAGCAGGAAACCACAAGAAAAGTCAAGTGGGAGCAAAAATCCGAATGCAAACTCCACTCCACGATTTGGTCAATCTACTGGTGTTGAAACACCAAAATTCAAATCAGTAAATCCGAACCTGAATAGAAGAATCCAGTGCAGAGAGTGTGAAGGTTTTGGACACATACAAGCTGAGTGTGCCAATACACTAAAAAGACAAGGAAAGTCATATGCCACAACCTGGAGTGATGATGATGGAGGAGATGATATTAAGGATGAAGATGAGTATACAAATCATGTTGCTTTCGGGGTGTCAATGGTGGAGGTAGACAACTTCTGTAAAGAAAGTCTCAGTGTGCTGAACGAAGAAGAGATCTGTAGCTCAGATGAAGAAAATAGAAGCGTTAGTGATGAAGACATTCGCAAAGAAAGCATGGAAATGTACAAAATGTGGTTAAAAGTGGCAGATGAAAACAAAGAACTCAAGGCTGAAAACAAGAAGCTAAGTGAGAATGCTAAAGCATATGCATGTGAAAAGGAAGAGGCGACTCGAGATCTGGAAAAACTCAAGAAGGAATTTGCTGTAGTGGTGCAACGAGCAGAGGAGGCAGAACAATCCATTAGACGCCTCAATACTGGGAAAGCTAAACTCGAAGAGTGTCTAAGGATGGGACAGACGAGCAAATTTGGCATTGGCTATGAAAGGACAGTGAAAGAAGGAAATCATCAGACAGATCAAAATGCATCAGCTCCGAGAATAATTGAGAAGCATGGTTCAACAAAAAGAGTCAGACGATGCGGATACTGTGGAGTTCAAGGCCATGTGACAAACAGATGTTTTAGACTGATGAGAACCCTGTCTGTCAACACAGAATATCGAGGCATGCACACCAACCCATATCGATGTTTCAACACCAGTCCAGTTCGAGGTTTCAACACCAACTTGGAACATAAAACGCACAAATTCAACACTGGAGGATACAAAACTGGATCTCTCAACGCACGGGTTAATCTGAATCCGCAACAAGTCATTCGACCAGTACGCCAGGTATGGGTTCCAAAATCTCGCAATGTGTGTTTTTCTAGTTTTGTATGTTTTGGAGCACATACAGGAACCTCGTGGTATTTTGATAGTGCGTGCTCAAGGCACATGACTGGAGTTCCTGAATTCTTGCAAAAATTCAAACCTGGATTTGGTGGACATGTTAAATTTGGTGATGGAAAACAGAGCAGAATAATTGGCAAGGGTGAGTTGGCGATTAAAGGACTCCCTGTGTTTCAAGATGTATTGCTTGTGGAAGGTCTGAAGGCTAATCTATTGAGCATCAGCCATCTATGTGACGATGATATGACAGTTAACTTTGACAAAGGAAAATGTATTGTTAACCATGGGACTGGAGTATTCACTGGAACAAGGTCAATAGATAATTGTTATTTGCTCGATCAAGATGTGACATGCTTGAGCTCGAAGAAGGAAGACAGCACTCTATGGCACAGAAAATTGGGACATATAAATTACAAATCTCTGGCACGTATTTCCAGACTGAATGCAGTCAGAGGTATTCCTGAAATCGGTGAAAGCAAGGAGGTTGTGTGTGGCTCATGTAAAGAGGGAAAGCAAATTCGGATCCCACATCACGCTGTTCATGATGTTTCAACATCAAGACTGTTGGAGCTTCTACATATGGACTTAATGGGGCCAATCAATACACCCAGTGTTGCAGGGAAGAAGTACATTTTTGTGTGTGTGGACGACTTCTCGAGGTATACTTGGGTATCTTTTCTCAAAGAGAAGTCAGAGGCAGCTGAAGTTTTCGAGACCTTGGTGTACAAATTACACGTAGAAAAGGGATCTACTCAGGCAAGAATTGCCCGTATCAGAAGTGATCATGGAAAGGAGTTTGAAAACTCTAGGTTTAATGACATCTGTAAGACACTCGGTATACACCACGAGTTTTCTGCTCCCATCACACCGCAACAAAATGGTATAGTTGAAAGGAAGAATCGAACACTGCAGGAAATGGCCAGAGCAATGTTAGCCGAAAAGAAAATTCATTCTAAATACTGGGCTGAGGCGCTTCATACAGCATGCTACACCATCAACAGAGTATATTTGCGTCCATTTACTGAGAAGACACCGTATGAGATTTGGAAAGGGAAGAAACCTGATGTGTCGTATTTCCATGTTTTTGGCAGTAAGTGTTATATTCTAAAAGATCGTGAGCCGTTAGCTAAGTTTGAATCTAGAAGTGATGTCGGGATATTCTTGGGATATTCTCCCACCAGTCGAGCATACCGAGTGCTTAATCAACGTATTGGAACGGTCATGGAATCTATTAATGTGGTGGTAGATGATTCTGAGGATGACAGAGTTGGAGAAGGTGAAGTGCTGGAACCAGTGTTCCCTACCGGTGTTGAAACACCAACATCGTCAACTGGTGTTGAAACACCAGAAACCGAGACACCTGAATCGGAACAGCGTCCGTCCAGACAAATGCAACTTCGGGATCAACCTCGTGTAAATTACAGGGAATTGGCAGGATTATCTTGTTTCATATCACTCACGGAGCCGAAGAATTATAAAGAGGCTTTGCTCGATGAATATTGGATTTCTGCCATGCAAGAAGAATTACAGCAATTCGAAAGAAACAATGTTTGGGTTCTTACTCAACGACCTGCAAATGTCAATGTGATCGGTACCAAGTGGATTTTCAAAAATAAATCTGATGCCGATGGTAATATCACAAGGAATAAAGCACGCCTAGTTGCTCAAGGATACACGCAAGTCGAAGGAATAGATTTTGATGAGACTTTTGCACCTGTAGCCAGATTGGAGTCAATCAGACTGTTGTTGGCTGTGTCGTGCATTCTGGACTTTACTCTTTTCCAGATGGATGTCAAGAGTGCATTCTTGAATGGGGTCGTAAAGGAGGAGGTGTATGTGGAGCAACCTAAAGGGTTTGAAGATCCACAGTTTCCTGATTATGTCTATCGGTTGAATAAGGCACTATATGGCCTCAAGCAGGCCCCCCGGGCATGGTATGAGCGACTGACAACCTTTCTGATTAAAAAAGGCTATCGTCGAGGGGGAGTAGATCGGACTCTGTTCGTACTACACAGAGGTTCAAACATTCTGATTGCACAGATTTATGTAGATGATATTGTGTTTGGATCCACCTCTTCAGTCCTGTTAAAGGAGTTTGTTGATTTAATGACTAATGAATTCGAAATGAGCATGGTAGGGAAACTGTCATATTTTCTGGGATTGCAAGTTATTCAGGAGAAGAATGGTCTCTTCATCAATCAACAGAAGTATGCTGAAAACTTGATCAAGAGATTTGGTCTTACAAGCGCAAAAGCAATACGCACTCCAATGGCTACTACTGATAAATTGACAAAAGATGAGCATGGACAAAGTGTTGATCAGAAAATGTACAGGAGTATGATTGGGAGCCTGCTGTACTTAACAGCAAGTAGACCAGACATTTGTTTGAGTGTTGGTATTTGTGCTCGCTATCAAGCAGATCCAAAGGAATCACATATGTCGGCAGTGAAGAGGATTATTCGGTATATCAGTGGAACAGTGGAGTATGGAGTATGGTTTTCTCGAAACAAGGATTCACAGTTAGTAGGATTCAGTGATTCAGACTGGGCTGGGAATGCTGATGATCGTAAGAGTACTACAGGTGGATGTTTCTTTGCTGGACCGAATCTAGTCAGCTGGTATAGCAAAAAGCAGAACTCAATATCTTTGTCTACGGCTGAAGCAGAGTATTTAGCTGCTGGGAGTTGTTGCGCACAACTTTTGTGGATGAAGCAGATGATGAGAGATTATGGGTTTGATGATGTAAGTCTGACAGTGCTGTGTGATAATAAAAGCGCTATTGATATTTCCAGGAATCCTGTGCAACATTCGAGGACGAAGCACATTGATATTCGTCATCATTTTATTAGGGACTTGGTTGAAAAAGAAGAAGTTACAGTCCAGTATGTGCCAACAGCTGAACAACTTGCCGATATCTTTACAAAACCTCTGGATGGTGAGACGTTTGAAGTACTCAGGCAACACTTGGGCGTCTGTCGAATGTGAGGTACTCTGATCTGTACTTTCTATTGTATTATTTATTGTTGCTTTGTTTCTTAGTTAATATGGTGAAAATGAAAAATGAAAAACCGAAAATACCAAAAATTTGTGAAGTGGTGTTTAAACACCGAGGACTTCAGAGGGAGAAAAATCGGCTGGGCCGAAAGAAAACTTATTGGGCCTAGGCTTGAATTCAGAAGGAAAGGAAACGAGAAGGTCTTTTGGGTTTCGGAAAAAGGGGGGAAAAAGGAGAAAGTGACAAATTGATTCCCACACAAACTCAAACACTCGACTGTTCATCTTCCTCATAGCTCACAACTCCCTGTTCATCAGAAACAGTTGCCGAACCCTCACTTTTTGTAACCCACTCAAAACCCTGCAACAATGGCGAGCTCCAAGTTCAAGAAGATGGTCCGAGAATTTGTCAAGGTGCGGGTGCCGGAGAATCCGCGATTTGAAGAGCTCGATGTGGATGTGAATGTGGACGAGCTGTGTGGAGATCGAGTGCAGACACTAGCCAAGTGGGGTGGAAAAGTTCAGAGACGGAAAGCTAGGTTTGACCATTCTTTCGTCTATGATGGAATGTATTTTAGCTCTGTTCTTGATTTCATAGAGTGGATGGTGCAAAACAGGGGTTATGTAGACCTTAGAAAGTATGAACATTTGCGTGGCAAGATTAACAAATTTAAGCTTGAGGAATTGTTGACTGGTGGTATAGGAGAAATTAAGGAAATTAGTGACTATAATGCCAAACTAGTTGGAGTAGATTTCGGTGAACAGTATAAAGTTGGAGATGAATTAGGCCAATATTTTACTATCTATACACGGATAGGGTCCCTGCACAGGCCTATTCTCAGACAATTGGGTGATGATGCTGTGATTCAGCCCTGGATAAAAGTGGTGAAATCCACTGATGTAGCTATGGAGATGGTTTGTGTTGATGAGTCCCTGAATCAGACTCAAGAGTCACTCAGAAATTTGCCTGTTCCGGTTTTGGAGATTAGTGACAGTGAAGAAGAAGAAGGGTGTGCTGAGAAAGTTGATACAGAGGAAAATCCGATGAATGAACCAGGAGATGCTTCTTCGCTGGATGAGGCTCTGGCAACATTTATGAGATCCAAGGAGGCTCTGGCAGCATTTCTTGGATCAGGTTCTGAGAAAGAAGGTGGTGAAGATGTGGGAGTAGATTCAGAGAAGAATACTGTTGGAACTGTAGCTGAAGATGAGAATGAAAATGCTGAAAGGCTTGAAAAGGAGAAATCAGAAGAAGTGAATATGTTTAGCACTGATGTGGAAGACGATACTGCAGTGCTGGGTTCTGGTGTTCCAACACCAGGAGAAGATCTGACTGAGGAGCAGAAAATTGCTGAGATGTTTGGGAGTGATGTTGAAACACCACTGAAGAAAAGTCCAGCTCAGGGACTTAAGAGGAGAAGGCAGCAAGATGGTGTTGAAACACCAATTGCATCTGACGCCAGATCTTTACCTCAGATGCCTGAGATTGTTGAAGAGAATGTGGCCTCAGCAAGTAAGAAAATTCGGAGATCAAAACGATGCAGAGACAGGGGCACAGCTGAAAGTTATGATAGTGACGAACCTATTGGACAGAAGCTGAAGAGATTGAGGGCAGAAAGGAAGAAGGACTCTGCAGAGAAAATAAAGCCCAAAGTACTGCCTGCACCTGAGGTCAGTAAAGCCATTAGCAGTGAATGGTATGACAATGATGTTCAAGACAAGTATGAATTCATCAGTGGAAGGAAAATCCTAGCCGAGAGACCGGCTGATGCCAAGAAATTTGAAGATTGTGGCTTTACTGCTTTTCTCAAATACCTTAAGGTGTTTAGAGCTGCCACCTGCTTTGCAGAGTTCAACAAACAAATGGTACTGGAATTTTATTCAAATTTGAAGGAAGATTCTGAAGATGAAGACTCTGGATGGTATCACAGAGTCTATGTGAGAGGTAAAATCATTGCTTTTTCTCCTGAGGCTGTAAATAGGTGTTTGCAGCATGGCAGTTTCAAGAACTCTCAATCGGTGTTTCAACACCAAGCTCCAGAAAATTTTGATGAGGTTGCAGTTGAGTTGACAGGAGGAGTGGAAACTAGTTGGCCACTTGCTGGGAGACAACAAATACCAGCTTCGAACCTGACTTCCAGGTACTACTGTCTATATATGGTTGCGGTGCATAACTGGATTCCTTCAGTGAACAGCACCATGGTTACAAAAGAAATGGCAACGCTGCTGTATAGTCTTGGTGCGAGGCAACGAGTGGATTTGGGCAGACTCATATTTAATGACATTCTGGATTGTGCTCGTAAAACTAGGAAGGAATCACTTGTCCATCCGTGTATTATTTCCATGATACTGCTGAAAGGAGGAGCAGGTGCAAGAGAAACAGATGAGATAATCTCTACTCAGGCTTTACGACCAACACTCAGGACGTTGAGCGGTCGGATAGTGAAGGATCTACCCTGGACACCTCCGGCGACTACTGGCTTGGATAGAGGAGCAGCTCGGCTGAAAGCGATTGAGGCAAGGGCAGTTGCGTGTCATGAACTACTAAGTCGTCATCAGGCTAGTATTGCAAAGATTCAGGGGGAGATTGCAGACTTGGAGGCTGAAAGAGAAGCTTTATTGGCAGAAGCTCAAGACGGATCACATGTTGGTACTTCGGATGAATCGGACGATAGTTTGGCCTGATTGATTTTTTTTGGTGTTCTTGTCATATTAATGAATTCAGGGGGAGAATTTGGGATTTTTGAAATTTTTGAATTGCTAGCTGATTTTATGGTAATTTGTGCTGATTGTGCTATCTGGTATTCTGGTATTCTACAGTTATTATGCTGCTTGGTTTTCTGGTGTTCTATGGTGTTTATGCTAATGTGGTATGAATTCACCAATATGCCAAGGGGGAGATTGTAAAGTCCTCCGGAGTTGGACTTATGTATGGCATATTGTGAATAGTGGTAATCTGGTGTTTGAACACCACTGAGTGAATCCTGGTGATATGGTGTTTGAACACCACTGCTGTCCAGCAGTTTCCAGCAGCTGCGTTGTTGATGTCCACGATTTAAGGAGTATATTATGGGATATAATTGTGCGATCTTATCAGAATATTATGAAGATAATTGATTGATTTCGTGGTCATCTAATTCTGGTAAACGAATATTCCTGTAATAGTTAGGAATTGGTTAAGTAGTTAATTATGGAACAAGTCCTATTGATAACAGGATTGTTCATTTAAATACCAGATTTGTATTAGATCTTTCCTTAGACTAGAAGTCTATTTGGGGTAGAAGTTCGACAAGGAAAGAAGTCTATTGAAGGCAGGATTGCGATGAGATAAAGTGAAGAAGATTACAACGCAATCATCGACGCTTCCACGACTATTCTCTACGTTGAGAACTTTGGAGCGATCTGCCGTGTTTGTTTTGGAGGTTCGTAAATCAACCGACCAAGTTCTTAAAGATCAGAAACAAGGAAGTCTTAATTCCTCGGGAGGAGGAGATCCAGGGAGACGTGTTGATCGTGAGGGTTCAACGGCGTAGGATCGACAGTGAGGGGAGCTCACAACATTCACTCTATAGGTTTGCAATGGATTAGTATTTAAGTTAAGCTTCTTGTACTAAAGACTGCTTTCTAGTGAATGGTTTCTGATCTGGGCAAGGCCCCGCAGACGTAGGTGTATTTGCACCGAACTGCGTAAACAAGTTGTGTGTGCACTGCGTGTTTAGGTTTGCGTTTAAAACCAAACTAATCTTGGTGTTCCAACACCAAACTGTTAAACAACTTGGCATTAAGGTTCAGAATTTAGGTGAAACTGAAATTCAAATACCAGTGTAGGTAAGTCACTGTTGAATTCCTGCGAAGGCTCAAACGCGATAGGTCCTGCAAGCATACAGATTACAAATTAAATTCACCAAAAAAAGAGAAAAATTTGAGGAAGAAGAAGAAGTTTAGTTAACAGCGATGTAGAAAAACCCAGGAAAATCAGGGGAATTATGTGAAAGACTTAAATTCTCATTGATTACAAAAAAAATCCCACTTTACAAAATAGTAATTAACCTGTCCATAAGCTTTTAACTTTCCCATATTTAAATGCATGTGCGTGCAAAGCACGGGATGTTATCTAAAGGGTAATAAACGATGTCTTTCAAAGAGGTAGAGCTGGTGAGATACCCAATACAACGTGTGACGTGGCTGCCTCACATCATTCCACCTGTCTTCTGCTTCTCTTTCAATCTCCTCAAAGCTTCAAAATTTTCAACGGAGAAAAAATCCCCAGAAATCACCTGAAACGGCGATGAAGTTCTTCCGTTCTCGAGTGCGTTGCCGGAACCTACATAACCCTAGCTCCGACAGCTCTCTCCAGAACGCCCTTCCCGACGGAGCTGTCCACGGCGGCGAGGACAATTTCAGGACGGCGGAGACTTCGAGTGAGTGTAACGTCCGCGGCGGCGATGCCGGAAATGAGATGTCTATTTCTGGACGGAGCTTTTCAGTCGCGTCGGCAGCTTCTTCCTCGTCCGTGTCGGCGTCGAGTGTGAGGGTAAGAGTAGATGAGAGTGTGCATTCGGGTTCTAGTTCTACGGTGGTGGAGGTGAATGTTCCGGCGGCGACGGGTGGGAAGAGGAGCACGGATACTCCTCCGGTGGATGACTGCTGTCCTATTTGCTTCAGCACGTTTGTCGTTCCTTGCAGAGCTCCCTGCGGTCATTGGTACTGTGGTAAGAATTTCTTGCGCCGTGAGCTTGTAAAACCCTAGCCGTTAGCCTGGTGGTTGATCGATTGTGTGGCGGTTTTACAACTTACAAGGCTTTCAAGAATTGATGTTGGGATGGGAACATTGTTGAGTTTCTCGTGTTCTTTCTTTTACAGGAGGTTGCATTTTGCAATACTGGGACTACGGCGCGGCGCTTCAGCCTTGCAATTGCCCGATGTGCTCGAGCAAGATCACTAGTTTGGCACCTGAAGCGTCGTTGCTACATCAGGAAGAGGCTGATGTTACCGAAGTTTTGAGAAAAGTCCAGAAGTATAACCGCCTTTTTGTTGGAGGAATCTATGGTTTCTTTCTAGTGAGTGTGTTCTGTAGACTCACTGTCGTTTGTAGTTCTATTACTCTGTATAATTCAATATGTTATACAATTGGAACAATACCTTTTCATATCTGCAAAAGGGCATCGCTAGTGATTTACAATGCTGTATTGTTGTGTATTTCATTTCATTTTGTGGGATTTGTAATCTTTTACTTGAACGAATTTCTCTTTTGCAGAAAATGGTCGAGTCCCCCCTGTACTTACGGAGGGTGTGTCAGGATCTTGTGAATCCTGATAGACCTGGGGCTCACCTCAGCAAAATGCGGATCATTGCAGTTAAGTTTATCTCGACCTTATCCAAGTAGTATATTGTAGAGATTTGGATCAAGTGACACTGTTATGATTGCTGAATATTGGTTGCAAGCTCGCTAAGTTACAGCCCTGTTGATTCATGTGGGTTCTGGGAGTCATTATAGCTTGATTGTTTGTGTTACTCACCCACAAGACTAATGACACTGATGGAACAAAGAGAGAAAAAAGGCAAATTTTATCAAATTATGCCTGGAGTTGATTTTTTGCCCCCTTCTTTTTTCCATGAGATCGTGTCGGAGTTGAGCTGCTAGTTATGAAAATCAAGTGAACTCCTACATCAAATATGTGTTTATATCGATAACGGCACACTGACATAAAATTTTCTATTACCTTCTTAATTAGCATTTATTTGATGCCTTCAGTACTGTCCTAATTTCTAGCAGTGAGACACATCTAACTTTTACATTTTCCTTGCCAGATGGTTATTGGTCTCCTGTACACTATCAGCCCATTTGATTTTCTTCATATAGGTAAGGAAATGCTGTGGTTACTAAACTCTGCATAGACAGTGAAATACTTGGCGTGGGTGTTCTGATATTGCAATGGATCACTTAAGTGAAAATTTTGAGTCTTACTGGAGTCAAATTGTTCTGTGAAGCACAAGCATATGATAGCAAGTCACGAAGTGACTGGCAGATCTAGATGTGCATATGTTGCATAGTGATGTGAGCATACTAGCTTTCTATATTTGACTTTTCGCTTGCATATGTGCCAGAAAGCTGATAAGTTTCAAGTATCGGATAACATTGGATGGCCTTTTTTGATCTTTTGCTACTTTCTGCAGGTCGACAAAATGTAATTGATGTTTTTGACTACTCTGCTATGGCACTCTCTTTCATCTTATATTTGGTTGGACTTTACCTCCGGCGTAGACGCCTCCAACGTTTTAGGGAGATGGTTGCCATCCAACTTTGAGGTTATTGTGGCTGTGCAGCTATTGCTATTGCCTGAAGATATGTGTGAGTATTTCTATAATATGAGTAGGTGCTTATATTAGATATTCTGCTCGTAGCTTGGCCTTATGTCGTTGGCTATATTTCTGAGGTCTATTCTTCCTAATTGCAGATATGTTCTGTTTCTCCTAGTGGCGGTGGAGATCTTCACTTTCACTTTCATGTTGTGTTACACGCTGTGTGTGAATATATATATTGTGCATTTCTCTTATTCCGGTACTCAAGCGTGATGAATCAAAATCGAGTGCTGGTAACTATCAATTTCCTCAAACATGTTGCTGGATGTGTTTTCAGACTCTTGTTGATGCGAGTTATTCAAGTTGAGTTTGGCTTGTTTTCACGGCACGCATTTTATCAGTACACTGCAGAGGCTGCAGAATGCATCGACCCTAGAGTCCTCTTCTTCTTAGCTCAAATACAAGAACGGATTCCTTTCTTGTGGCTGGGAATTTGCTCTTGTTAATAGGAGGAATATGTGTTGCTTTCCTTTACTATTATGCCTTGGGTAGAATCATAGGTGAAGAATGTAGTTAATCTACTTTAGAGAATTGTCCATGAAGTTCGTCTTTGCTTGAGAAGATGGAATTGATATTGTGCTTTGGAAATAGTATCCTCCATCCAATTTTTTAATATTGACATTCTTTTCCTTTTTGACAGTTTTTTTAATTAGTACTCTTACACCATTTTAAAAAAAAGTTCATGCATCTATTTTTACCCCTGTCATATTCTCTAATTTGCTTCAGAATTTGACCATTTTCCATTATTAAAGTCACTTCATGAGCCTTAATTACATAAAATGTTGAGTCAACATAAAAATTGTGCCTTCTTACATGATGGCAATATTTAAAATCAGAGGGAATACTATGTAATGTAGGGTATTTTTTTAATAAAACGCCATGTAGTGTAAAGTCGGTAGCAAGTGACATAAAAGTAAAACCAGAGCCTCTGAAGAAGGTTGAAAGAATGATTTTCCATTTTGAATATCGTATTATTGACTAGAATAAATAGAGTACAAAAGAATGTTAGTACTAGTTAACAAATCTATCTATAACATAATCAAATAATTAAATTATTTTTTTGGTCCCTTACATATTGTGCAATACATTCTTTTGGTTTCCAATGCCAATACTGCGTTTGTTCAGCAATTAACATTCTGAAATTAATTTTTTTGGTCTCCAAAGGTGGTTTTCAGGCATAGTCACCGGTAAAATTAGTCAAAATATGTAAAATGACCATTATACCCCTGAGTTTTAAAAAAAATAAAAAATGAGAAAAGAACAAATCGCCCCGTCGTCCTCTTCTCCATCTTCTCTATCGCCGGCCGTCCTCTCCAATGGCCAGAAGCTCCATCCACCCCATTGTCCTCTTCTCCGTCGCTGGCGAGACGCCTTATTCTTCTCGTCTGATATTAGTGCGTCTCAATTCCAATCGACGCCTTTCAATGAAGCTCACTGACGGCCGGTGTAGATGGAGATGGTGACGGCTAGCTCCTTCGAACGGAAGAATGACTTCCCGGCGAACTTGTTAAAGTAAAACGTCGTCGCCACCAGGGTGAAACCCTCGTCTGCACCGCGCCACTTCTGCCCTTTCCCTCAGCTTTCTTGACGCCCCGATTATCCCATCCAAAGGAATCCGTAGATCAAGAGTTACCACTTGAATCAGCTGGTGAGAAGGAGAAGAGTTAGCGGCGATGAAAAGGAGAAGAGTTAGCGGCATCGAGAAGGAGGTGATCGACGAAGGTGAGATGCACGCGCTGTAGGAAGAAGCCCTGCGTGGCTTCACGCACTTTTGTTAGGCATAATTTTCAGCGCGCGGGGTTTTAATTTTTAGACTAAAATTTTACTTTTTAGGTTTTTGAATTAGTAAAATTACAAAAATACCCCTACCTATATCGGATAATAATTTTGGTTCACCTGAAAACCGCCCTGAAATCGATTTAGGGACAAAAAAAATCAATTTCAGAATGTTAATTGCTGAACAAACGCAGTATTGGCCTTGGGGACCAAAATAGGGTATTGCACAATATGTAAGGGACAAAAAAACAATTTAGTCTAATCAGATCTAATCAACAACTTGACTTATTCTAACACCCCTTTTAAGTGAAGCGTTAGATGCTTAGCGACGCAAAACTTGGATCTGAAGAACTCAAACAGCGGACGAGAGAGCCCTTTGGTGAAGATATCCACAATCTGGAGAACAGTAGGTACATGAGCAACCCGCAGCTTGCCAAAAGCAACCAACTCTCGAACAAAGTGATAGTCGATGTCGATGTGTTTCGCCCACTTGTGAGCAACTGGATTTTGAGCCAAGAAGATGGCGCTACTGTTGTCACATAACAGTAGCGCGTATCCAACAAGTGGGACACAAAGATTACGAAGAAAATGAGTCAGCCAAAAAACCTAAGAAGCGGTGTTGGTAAGGGCACGATACTTGGACTCTGTACTCGAACGAGAAACAATGAGTTGTTTATTGGCACTCCAGGAAACAAGGTTTCCACCAAGAAAGACAGCATAACCATAAGTGGATCATCAGGTCTCCAGACAACGAGCCCAATCAGCATCGGAGTAACTCAGAACCTCAGGAGAATTGGTTGATCAAAATGCAATGCCAAAATGAAGAGCTCCCCAAACATATCGAAGAATCCAAGTAAATGCTGCAAAGTGATCGTCACGAGTATCCTGAAGATACTGACTGACTGTGTTGACTGCCAAGGCCAAATCAGGACGAGTGATCGTCAGATACTATAAAAGCCCAACAAGAGAGCGATAAAGTGACAGATTCCGAAAAGCATGACTGGTGAAGCTTTGTAATTGCGATCCGACACAAATGGTGTGGAGACTGGTGTAGCATCTGACATCCCAACTCGAGTAAAAATATCCATGGCATACTTAGCTTGGCCAAGAAGTAAACCCGAGGTTGGGGGCGTAACTTTCAAGCCAAGAAACTAGTGAAAAGTGCTCTAGTCCTTGATAGCAAACCCCCGATGCGTCCAATCATAAACTTCCAGATCAGAGTTGTGTCATTGCCCGTAAGGATGATGTCATCAACGTAAACCAACAAATACAACAATGATGATCCCCGAGAAAAAACAAATAGTGAAGTATCAGCAAAACTGTAGACAAAACCCATATAAACCAGGTAAGTACTGAAACACTGGAACCAGGCCCGCGGAGCCTGCTTAAAACCATAAATGACCTTCCGCAAGTGACAAACATACTCTGGGTTAAGCGGATCCTTGTAACCAACATGTTGTGCCATATAAACCGGAGCATAAAAAACGCCATTAAGAATGACATCCTTGATATCCAGCTGATGAAAAGGCCAGGAACACATCGTAGCAATAACAAGAACAGTACGAACTATGGATGCTTTTACCAGTGGACTGAAGGTATGGTCAAAGTCAAACCCCTGTGCCACAAGCCTAGCTTTATGACGCTCAATAGTTTCATATGGTCGATACTTCAGTCGATAAACCCATTTGGAGCCAACAATGTTGACGTCTGATGGGCGATGCACCAATTCCCAAGTGCGCTTTCCACAAAGAGCTGTCATCTCGTATTCCATTGCAGAAACCCAAGCCAGATCCTGAAGAGTAGTGTGTTAATTCGTGGGTTCCAACTGAGCAAGTAAGGTAGCATTTAGACCATGACCAGTAATATTAGAATAATCTCTACGCTGAATAGGCCCAGTCGTTGATCGAGTAGCCATACGATGAGTGCGAGACCGAGGTGGAAAGACCGAAGGAGCAGTTGCAGCCGGCAAAGGGGCAGATGAAGTGGCCGACGAGGGGGCGGGTGAAGTGGCTGGTGAGGTGGCCAATGAACTGGATGAGCTAGTCGGAAAACCAGGTGTGCTGGTCGATGGCGAGATGGGTTGAGCAGGATACATCTGAGTGGCCACTGGGTGGTCTGAATCGGTAGAACAGACAGAACAAGGTGGAGTCATCGGAGATGACGATGCCATCGATGAGCCAAGATGGTTGGCAACCGAAGTGACAAGCCGAGCAAGAGGAGATGGCCCCGTGGAAGAAGCAGGAATATCATATGATGCATCAACGGGATCCAAAAAGTAAAGACATCCAGAGAGAATGAGATACCAAAGTAGAACCACCGGCTTAAGGGAAGTAAGTGTCATCAAATCGAGAATGTCTGGATTTTTATCTTTCTAGACGTAGGATCCAAACATCGATATCCCTTGTACTGAGAGTTGTATCCAAGAAAGACACAGGAAAAACTGCGAGGAGCGAGTTTGTGAGCTGCATATGGACAAAGATAAGGGTGCACACGGATACCAAATACATGGAAGTTCGTGTAAATGGGAATCCGACCATTAATAACTTCATATGGTGATCGTCCGCCAAGAACAAGGCAACCGATTTATGGTATAAGCGGTTGCAACAAAGGTGTGAGGTCAGTGAGAGAGAGGTACAAAAGAGTGGTATAACATAGATTAGCCCATCTCAGCAATGTGGCAGTGCTTGCGCTCAGCCCAATCGTTCTGCTCAGGAGTATACGGGCAAGAAATATGATGGTCAATTCCCTTTGTCTGAAAGTGAGAGCGTAAGCGGCCATTTACGAACTATGTGCTCCATCACTCTGAAACACCTTAATGGTGGAAGAGAACTGGTTCTCCACGAAATCCTCAAACTGGCGATAAACATACCCAAAATCACAATGAAGTAGGTCAAGTACCCTAGCATCATATTTATCATTTGCATAAAAAGATAAACGCTTCCCTTTAGCCTTTTCACACGCTTCCCTTTAGCCTTTTCACACGCATCACAAATGGTAGGTTTAGGCAAATCCAATGAGAGAGATAAAAATCTAGAAGTTCGCAAACCAGAAATAATGTAATGCGAAACATGACCAAGTTTAGCATGCCAGATTTCAAAAGATGCACACGACTTATATGATTCCATAGTAGACAACAAAGCAGATGCACCATAGTCTAAAACTAAAGCCCATTTTCACTATGACTATGACTCAAGGTTTCCCTAGTAATTTTATGCCAAATAATAAATGAGCGATCATCAAAGAAAAATGACACAATTTAAATCCAGAGTTAAATTGCTTATGGAAAGCAAATTTTTAGTGATATCTGGTACAATAAGCACATCATAAAGAGACAAAGACTTAGAATTCTGAGAATCACCCACCGACATGAGTAATAGGGAGGGAGGAACCGTTACCAACGTATGTGCGGGAAGAACCATTGTAAGGCATCATATGATCAACAGCAGCGGGGGACGAAGCCATGTATCTTGTGGCACCAAAATCTACAATCCATTTGGAGCCATGATGCTTAAATCCGCGTGAATTAAAAAAATTCCATAATTGTAGTGATTAACGATTACCGCAGATTCCAAAAATACGCGCCAAAAATAAGACAAATCCGAGGGCAGCGAGCAATGTTAGCGCGCGCATGGGTTTCACGCGCGACAAGGAAGCTGCTTTCAACGAGCATGTGATGTTCACGCGTCTTCTTCAACACTGGGCGCGTGTAGCACACGCGATGAACATAAAAACCCCTCTTTTGCTTTCGTTGGTGATGCGTATGGCCCGGATGATGACTTTTGTCGTCGGTGAAATCAGAGGGCATCAGCGAGGACATTTGTCGCCACTGGAAATGAAGGACGCCATAGAATGGAAGACGTCGGCGGATGAGACCTTTGTCACTATTGGAACTGGACGATGTTGGAGATGGTGAGACGCTGCAACCATTGTTGTAGGCCCGTCAAATGGGTTAATTGGATAAACCCAATAGGTCATTATCCAATGGGTCATTATCCAATTAACCCATTTATTAAATGGGTTATAATGGGTTGAGTCATAAATGGGTTGGGTCATTAAATGGATAACCCATGAGATATTCATATGACCCAATGGGTTAAAATATATTATCCAATAAGTCATTATCCAATAAATCATTATATAATTAACCCAATAAGTTATCATTAAATATTTTCTATCAAGTTGTCATTATCCAATGGGATCAGGTATTAAATGCTCATTAGTTTTTGGGATTGAGCGGGATGAAAATAATTGTGTTAATGGAAAATTTTGATCTCCATGGGTCCCATATTATGTTAATTCAATAAGAACGTAACAAATACCCAATAAATATCCAAAATTACCCAATTAAATGCATGTGCAATATTTAACATAAATATTCACTATAATTCACAAATTATACAAATTATAGTTCACAAATTATTCAAGCTCAATCTCGTACAATATTCGAGTTCGTACAGTATTCGATCTCGTACAGTATTCGAATTCAATCTCGTATAGTATTCGAACTCAATCTCGTACAGTATTCGAACTCAATCTCGTACAGTATTCGAGTTCGTACAATATTCGAGTTCAATCTCATACAGTATTCGAGTTCAATCTCGTACAGTATTCGAGCTCAATCTCGTACAGTATTCGAGTTCATACAGTATTCAAGCTTAATCTCGTACAATATTCGAGTTCATAGAGTATTCGAGTTCGTACAGTATTCGAGCTCAATCTCGTACAGTATTCGAGCTCATACAGTATTCGAGCTCAATCTCGTACAGTATTCAAGTTCATACAGTATTCAAGCTCAATCTCGTACAGTATTCGAGTTCAATCTCGTACAGTATTTGAGTTCAATCTCGTACAGTATTCGAGTTTGTACAGTATTCAAGCTCAATCTCGTACAGTATTCGAGCTCAATCTCGTACAATATTTGAGTTCGTACAATATTCGAGTTCGTACAGTATTTGAGCTCGAGCTCGATCCCAAGTAATATTGTTCGTTAGTTTCGTCAAGTTTACAAAGCCAACATATTATATATTTTTTTATTTTTTATTAAATATATATAATATAATGTACATAATATTATATTACATAATATAATATTATGAACTCGAATATGAACAAAACGCAGATCGATTGATGAACAAAACGCAGACTGATTGATGAACAAAACGCGGACTGATGAAACAAAACGCAGTCTGGAAAGTGAGAACTGAGAAAGAACGCGGAATTGATGGGTAATTCATGTTTCACCCAAATAAATGACATATACCCAATTGGTTATTTAGTTCGACCCAATGGATAATTAGTATTGACCCAATGGATAATTAGTATAGACCCAATGGATAATTAGTATATACCCAATGGATAATTCAGTATATACTCAATGGATAATTCATTATACACTCAATGGATAATTGGTGTTTTCAACCATTTAAACTTTAAATGGATAAGCCACGTAACATTTTACTTGGAGTGAAAAATTACGATTAACCGTAATCATTCTTTCATGTAGGCTGAATCATGTACATAACTACAAAAAAAAAGAGAAATATTTATTGGAGTGGCCAAATTTGGGAATTTCATTTATTATTTTCTTATGTTCAATAAAAGAAAATATTTTTAAAAATCTTCATATTTTGAGAATTTTCAAATTTAGTAAAAGTTTCTTAAATACTACTACTTCTTTCGTCAAGATCATTTATCAAATTTTAATTGGTTCAAATTAAAATTGATTAAAACATGAACCGAAATCGACAAATATGATGAATCGAGAATTTGATCATTTCTAAGTTGATTATATGTGTTAGGAAAAAATTAAATTATTCGTAATAAAATTTGTGAAAATTTTGTTATCTTATGATATGAAATTATCCACGGGTCACCCGTTATCCAACCCAACTCGACCCACCCAAAATTATCCAACGGATAACCAATTATCCAACCCAACTAAACCCAATAACTACATAACCCAATGAGTCATTATCCAATAAGTCTTATCCAATAAGTGAAATTAGCATATGGGTAACAGTTATCCAACGGGTGATCCAACCCGTTTGACGGGCCTACATTGTTGGAGTTTGCCGGAGAAGGAATAATCACTGGAGGCTGCCGGAATTCGAACGGAAAAAAGTGAGAAGGGGAGGATCCGGTCGCCGGAAAAAAGAGGGAGAGGTGGCAGCCGAAAAAAATAAAATAATTTAGGATTTGGGTAGGATTAGAACTTGCTCTGATACCATGAAAGAATGATTTCCCGTAATAAATATTGTAGACTAAATTATTTTTTTCGTCCATAAATAGCATCTTATAATTTGTTTGGTTTTCAAGGCCAATACCGTATTTGTTCAGCAACAAACAAATACAAAATGATTTGTTTGGTCCCTAAAGATAATTTTTAGGTAAAGTCAATGATAAAAATGCTCAAATTATGTAAAATGACCATTATATCTCTGAGTTTAAAACAAAAATGACGCCGCCATCTTATTTTAAAGGCACCACCGGATTTGAGGTCAACCACCAGCGCCAGCGGATTTGAAGGCACCACCGGAGGATTTCGAAGCCACAATCGGTGTGTTCGAAGGCCACCACCAACGGTGGATTTCGGAGCCACCGCCACTAGCGATTCGAAGGGCCACCGCCGGTCGTTTTCGAAGCGCACCAGCGCCGGTGGGGCGCCACCGCCTGTCGTTATCGAAGGGTTGATGCCGGCGGTGGAGGATTTAGCTCGAGGAACACCAATTTTTGGGACACCGGTGGTGAGCTTGAGGGCAGCGACGGAGGCTTAGTTCGAAGGCACGGGCGGGGAAAGCTCGAGGGACACCCCAGCGGCGAGCTCGAAGGAGGCCAATGGCGGAGCTCTTCGAGAGGCCGACGGATTTGAACACTTTTTTGAGGTCAGAGAACACTTTGTGGATTTTTCAAACTTTGTGGATTTTCGAGCATCACTTCTTTGGCCGGGTTTCGCAAAAATGATTTTCCCACGTTTCCCAACTGGGTCTCTGAAAAATCTTGCTTGGGGATTTGAACACTTTGTGGGTTTCTTCATCACCAGCTTTTCGGATTGGATTTGTCTCATTCTTGGGTCAACAACACTTTTGGGGGATTTCAAACACTTCCTGGAGGCTGAGTTTCACGAACAGCATCGGATCGCGAGAGCTTGCAACGACGGAAATCGCCACTTCTTCAACTCGGTAGCTGAGTCAAAGGGTTAGAAATCGCTCCTTTTTGGCTTGTTTCAGTATCGGCTGGGACGGGTTCGTGTTTGTGGAGCTGCTGGGTTTGTCAATTTCTAGGTTTAGGATCTGTGCTTTTCTGAGGTTGTGAATTTCTGGGATTCTGGGCGTTCAAGGACAATGATGTTCGGGCTTTGTTAATCTGGGTCGGCCTTTATGTTTTATGGATTTGGATGATGGTTTTGCTAGCGCCGGATTCCGGTGGTATTTTTCTCTGGTTTATGGGCCTGTGGTTGGCGGCGGTGCTCGGCCGCGTATCAGGGTTTCCAAGGAAAAGGGTTAAAAGAAGAAATTAAATGAAAATCAAAAGGAAAGAAAATTAAAATGTTTTTATTTGATAAAATTATGAAAATAACCCATGATATATCAAAAAATAACTCTGGTTAAATTGAAAATCACGTTTGGAACCAAATAAATCATTTTATATTTATTAATTGCTGAACAAATGTGGTACTGACCTTGAAGACCAAAGGATGATATTGGATCACAAGCAGGGGACAAAAAAAATTTTAGTCAATATCGTATTAATGATGAGAATAAATAGAGTACAAAAGAAGGTTAGTACTCGTATGACTTTAGTATAATTAACAACTCTATCTATAACATAAATAAATCTAATAAATAATTTAACTTATTCTAATAAAAGTGCTCGGCTAGAAGCAATCAGAACGAAGGGGGTACTCATTAAGAAAATCCTAGAGGCTCTGATTTTATGTCACTTGTACTTGGCCAGAAGCATCAGAGATCAATTCACTGGTACTTTCATGTGATTGGTTGTTCCATGGGAGATTCGTCTCACTTGTAAGAGGCATATATGCCAACAAAGAGAAGTGATATGAAAACAATAATAATATTCCCATGCACTCATATTTAATTGGATAAATGTAGGGACTTAACACGATAAATGTGTGCGAAAACACCACCAGTGTGTGCGATCAGAAAATATGAAATCTAGTCCAATTTTTTCTTCGATTCCTTAGTGTTGCTGCTATCAAGGGAATTTGGGAAGAAACTGAGGGTTGTCAAGACTACCAATCACAACGTTAATACACCTCAATCCAGGAAGCTAGAAGATGAGATAAAAGGGGATATGAAAAGTAGATATGGGATCGATCCAGGTCAATCTTCGGGAAAACACAAAGTGGAAAAGGAATCTTCATCGATGATTGTGTTGGAGAAAGGAAAAATGGTGGAGCTTGTCACACCAGAAAAGTGGTACCTATCCCAATAACAGAATCGGAGAAGAGTGAGCTGACAGGAAAAAAATAACCTCAAACTCTGCCAAATCTTGTAAGTAAGTGTCTTAAATGGGGGTGATGATGCTATAACTGGTATTGAAGTCAATTTTGTAGAAAAGGGGAACTGGTATGATCTTTTCAAAGATAAATAAGTGGGAATGAAATTCTATGAACCTGTTGTTGTGGATGGTAAGAAATTGACGAAAATTTTGAAATCCAGCGTAGAAGAAAGTGTTAAGAACTGGGAATCTGTTGCCGTTTGTCAAATATTAGGAATGAACCCACCTTTTATTGTGATGGAAGGCTTTGTAAACAGAATTTGGAGAGGGTTGGGTAAACTACAACTTTCTATGATTAAACCTGGGTGTTTATGTTAAGATTTGAAAAATGAAGAGAAGACAAATACTGCAGTTAAGCAAGGAATAGTATACCTCAGTGGCATGCATGTATTAAGTTAGGGATGAATTATGATACCCCCTCAGTGTGCCAGTTTGGGTCCAACTCCCAGGACTTAACCTCCCATATACTGGACACCTGAAATATTAAGGACTATCCTCAGTCCCTATAGGCAAAACCCCTTATGCTAGATAGAGCAACTATAAACTTGGAAATAATGAACTATGCTGGGGTCCAGCCGGAGATGGAATTCTGTGACAGAATGTCAGAGTTTGTTGACTACATTGATGAGAATGAAGTGGTCCAAAGTCAGAAGTTGATTTTTGAAAGGAAGACAAGTAAATGCGATTGTTGTCAGATGTTGGGATATACAACTGAAGAATGTAAGAGGAAGAATGAATAGGTCAAAGGCACTGTGGTGAAAAAGTATGTGCCTGTGGAAAAGAAGGTGGAGCAGCCTGAATACACTATATTACAGGACAGTGATCCGAGCAAGTCTTCAACAAGGGGAAGAAATGTAGAAGCTGAAACAGAACATGCACAAAATGAATGGCCTGATATAGCTGAGTCTTCAAGGGGTGGCAGATTGGCCTCAGTGAGTAAAAAAGGTAACATCCCTCCTCTTAAACCCCCTGATGGATTATAATATTCTTGTTTGGAATGTTGGGGGTGTAAATAGCCTAGAAAAATAGAAAATGGTTTAAAAAAAAGTGTTTTGTACATAATGTTTGTTTTTTTATGTCTATTAGAAACAAAGCTGAAAAAAGAAAATGAGGAAAAGTTATGGAGAAACATATGTGTAGGATGAGAGTTCTCTTCCAACAATGATTGTGATGACAGGGGGAGAATTTTGATAGGTTGGAGGAAAGATATGTATGATGTTAATGTGGTTTCTAAAGGGACTCAGTGGTTGCAAATTAACTGTATACTGAAAGGTTTAACTGTGAACACATGTGTTACATTTGTGTATGGTGAAAATACTGGAAATGAGAGGTTACCTCTGTGGAAGGCACTAAGAGAGATGGTGGTAGATTGAGCTTGGATGGTCATTGGGGATTTTAATTCCCCATTGTATCTGGAAGACAAGGAGGGTGGAAATTCTGTAGCTGAAGCTAAAATAGATGAATCCAGAAATATTGTAGATGTGCTACAACTGATGGAAATGAAAACATATGGGGCATAGTTTACATGGTGTAGTGGGAGATCTGGGGATCAGAGGGTAATCTCTAGAATTGACAGAAGCTTGGTCAATCAGAGATGGACAGATACTCAAGCAGAATCCAGGTGATGGTGTAGTAGAGTTGAAACCTCATTGGGCTAATGCTCTCATCTCCTAAACAAGAGCCCAATACTCAAGAAACCTACTGGTGGGTATAATAATGAGTCATTCACTAGAGGACAAAGAGAGCCTAGTCACAGACTTAGGAGATTAGGGTTTAAGAATAGTATAAATAGAGAGATATGTCTTCTATTTTTGACAACATAATCATTGCCTACTTTTACTCTCTACAAGATTGCTGACTAGACTATCGGAGAATTCCCCCCTGGAGTTCCTGGGGTATGTTTCTTTCTTGTAGATCACAGGCAACACTGAATGAGGTTCAGGTTGGGTTGTGAACAACGGTCACCATACACATCAAGTGGCACACCCCGTGGGACCGAGTTTCGACCATATCTGAATCCTATAGCGTATGTCTTTATTGATGACTTCAACTCGTCGGAGTGAAAGATTGGAGGGCAAAGGGGCTGGTGTGGGCGTTGAGGTTGGATCTTTGTATAGATCGAGGGTAGGGGAAAAAATGGCCCCTCCCATAATAGACCAAGATACATCCACATTGCCAGTCAAAGCTTTAGCGGGACCTAGCCCAACGACCCTTGTGATCGAAGGGTCACAGGCCGAGACCCTACCCGAAGCTCCAGCAAGAGCGATGTTTGCTATTATACCTACAATAGGAGTTTGTGTGCCAATGCCATTGTCCAGGACGTGAGGTGTAGACGGACATCTCACAAAGTGTTCCGGTGCCTACGAAAGAAAACTCCAGGAAAATTGCGTGGTCGCCGAGAATTGAGTTTCTCCACAAAACTTTGATCACATCACACAGATGCTGGTAGCTATAAGATATCAGGTCATCCCCCCCATCGATGCCCCATTCAACGACTATGATACCTCCTATAACTCATCCCTCTTTGATAATCTTGGAAGCCCAGATCAGATCACTACCCCTAGCCAGCCGAGCGTGTGGGTTTCTGTACATGGGATTTGCGAGAGAGGCTGCACAACCAAGATCCCAACCTTCCTTCTCATAGAACATGCAGGTAAGCTACCCCATGCCGGTGTCGGGTTATCCCCCTAAGGTTTTGACCAGGGTCAGGGAGCCATACCTTGGATGAGGATCCCAGACCTTATGGGAAGCCCAGAGCCCATACCCTTCGTCAACCCAGTGGATCCTCGAAGACCCTACCCAAGGGACCTTCGAGAACCACCTCAGAATGGAGGAGACCAGTATGGTGGGGCTGAAATAGCCCTATGCAGGGAATTGGATAGATTGATAGGCCCGATGGGGTAAACAGCAGGATCCCCATTTGGACTAGTGGTGATGAATGTTTGTTGGCTCCAGGATATGAAGCCACCGAAGGTACTTTCTACTTACTCGGGGGACTCAGATCCATGAGAGTTTATCCAAACTTTCCTTGGTTTGATGAATTTTCAGGACTTCGATGAGAAACTGACGTGCAAGCTGGTGGGCAGTTACCTTTGAGGAAAGGCCCATGAGTGGTTCAACAAGTTGTCTAGGAGTTTATTGCATTCAAATTGAGACTTTAGTGGGGCTCTTCATAGTCAGTATTGCCAGAAACAGAAATTCACCAAGACCTTGACAAAGCTGTATCAAATGAAACAGAAGCCGAGGGAATCTACTGCCACCTTCTACCACTGCTACATCGATGTCAGTCTTGGGGTAGTCAAAGGTACAGAGAATGAAATTATCTAGGGATATTTGTTGAGAATGGAGGACTTGGAATTGTACAGAAAATTAACGGCGAACACCATGAAAACACTTTAACAGCTCTAGGAAAAGGTGGAACAACATTCGAAGGTAGAAGGAGAAATTCGAAGGAAAAAGAAGGGCCAAGTGGCTGAGCTGTCCAAATCTAATGACCCTTGAGGTAAGAGACCAAGTGAAAGGCCAAATTTTGAGAAGTACACCCCCATGCGCCGATCCCCGGCTGAAATATGGAGCATCCACAAAGGAATTTTCAAACCACCACCCCCTTGAGTGACAGTCAACGAGCCTTCGCAAGCAGGAGGGCCACTAATAAATTTTGCAATCACCACAAGGACTATAGACACACCGCAAATGAATGTGCCAACCTTCGAGCAGAAATTGACCGATGTGAGAGGGAAGGCCTCTTAAAGGAGCCATTTCGCCAACCCTGTCGAGATGAGAATTCGAGGCATATGAATGATAGAGGGAACAAGTGGCCACCTAAGAAAAACTTCAATGCCGGAAATAGTGGAGATCGAGGCCCCTAGGGGCAGCGATATGAGGGCCGTGACGAGCCCTAGCAAAACTCCCCAATGGAGAACAGGAATGAAGGGAATCTTTCCATTAACAGGGTGGTCAATGTTATTAGTGGAGTTGTAGGTGAAAGGTCTTTGAATGCAGCTTTAAAAGCACAGTCACGGTGGGTCCCAACAGGATAATTGATGAGGAAAAAGGCTTCGATCAGATGAAACGATCATGTTCTCAGAAGCATATGTAGTTCTATACCAAACCCCCTATAGTGATCCCATGGTCATTACGACAATGATTGTAACTGTACTGGTGAAGAGGGTGTTCATCGATAATGGAAGTGGCGTGGAAATTATGTTTGTAATCTATTTCGATCAACTTGGGATTGGGAGATCAAACCTTTAAAAAAATCACTTCACCCTTATCAGGGTTCACAGGAAGGGCGGTATACCTCATCGGGGAGATAACCCTACCGGTGAAGGTGGCAGATGGAAACAAGGGAGTTACAATGCAGTGTAGCTTTGCAGTTATCGATGCTGTCTCTCCATACAATGTGATCTTAGGGAGACCTTGGATGTGCCAAGCTCGAGCAGCGTGGTCGCCATACCATTTGATGATGAAGTTTCCAACAAAGAATAGAGTAGTGTCCATCTGGGGGGATCAATCCACTGCTCAAAGTTGTAACTATGAAGCAATAATGGGGGCAGGAAAAGCAAGGAGTTTTTCTTCATTACACGATAAAGCTGGACCAGCCAACACACAACCACTCTCTATTTGAGACGTGGGATCCGTGGTGGTAAGAAGTATGATGCCCGACAAGGTAAGAAAGGAACTAAAGGCTCTGTTGGATCACTACTATAATGTGTTTTCTTGGGATGTTTCATAATTGACGAGGGTACCTACGAAACTAGCAGTCCACAGGTTGAACGTTGATCCTTCGATAAAGCCTGTTAAGCAGAAACAAAGAATGTTTTCCCATGAGAGGGCGGATGCGATCAAATCTGAGGTAGGAAAACTTTTTGCAGTAGACGTTATCGAAGAAGTGTTGTATCCTCAATGGTTGGCTAACCTCATCCTGGTCCCATAGCCAGATGAGACATGACGCATGTGTATAGATTTCACGAATCTGAACAAGTGTTGCTCAAAAGATAGTTACCCCTCGCCTTCGATGAATGAGCTGGTGGAAGCAATAACAGATTACCATATCCTTGCCTTTTTTTTATGAGCAAAAAGGTTATCACCAAATACTCATGGCAGAAGAGGACAAAGAGAAGACTTCATTCATCACGGTGGGCACCTTCTGCTATAAGAAAATGGCGTTTGGGTTAAAGAAGGCTGGGGTAACTTACCAACGGTTGGTGGATAAAATTTTCAGAATGCAGGTTGGTAAAAGTTTGGCAATCTATGTCGATGATATGGTGGTGAAAAGTGTGACCTACGATCAGGTTTTGCAAGACCTGGGTGAACTGTTCGAAGGTTTACAAAAGTCAAATTTGAAGTTGAACCCTTTGAAGTGCGTAATAGGAGTCGGTGCTGGTAAGTTTCTAGGATTCATGGTCTCAGAAAGGGGTATCGATGTTAACCCAAAGAAGGTAGAAGCCTTGATGAATATGAGGAGCCCTCGCAAAGTAAAAGAAGTTCAAAGATTAATATGGTTTTTGGCAGCGTTGAGCAGATTCTTATCGAAAGGACAGAGAAGCATCTCCTTTTCTTTGATGTACTTTGTAAAGATAAAAATTGTGAATGGACTGAAGCATGTGAGAAAGTCTTCGTGGCCTTAAAGGAGCATATAAAAATTTTGCTTATGTTGATGAAGCCGAAAAAGGGGGAGGTCTTGTACCTTTACATCTCAACCTCAACCCTAGCCATTAGTGTTGTACTCGTGAAGGAGAAAGAAAGACAGCAACACCCTATATATATATATATTGTTAGTAGAGCTCTGCAAGGCCCGGAAATGAGATACACCACCATGGAAAGACTGATCTTAGCCTTAGTTCATGCCGCTCAAAAATTGAGGCCCTACTTCTAGGGTCATCCTATATTTGTGCTCACTAATTGTCCAATCAGGAAAGTACTTCGAAAGCCCGAGGCCTCAAGGAGAATGATGAAATGGGTCGTAGAGTTTGGAGAACATGATATACACTACCATCCCAGGACTGTGATCAAAGGCCAAGTCTTGGCGGATTTCATCGTGGAGACCACTGAGCCTATCGAAGATATCCGCAAGATTGATGAACATGGAGTATGGAAGTTGTTCGTAGATTGATCTTCTTATGCAAGTGGAAGTGGAGCAGGTGTGTTGCTCACTAGTCCCGATGGTACTGATTATCATTACGCCTTGCATTTCAAGTTCAAATTCACAAACAATGAAGCAGAATATGAAGCCTTGATCACAGGACTTTGATTAGACAAGGAACTGAAAGTAGAAGAGGTGGAAATGGGGAGTATGAAGTTTGAGAAGCAAGCTTGCAACGCTACTTGGAGGTAGTCAAATATTTGTTAAAAGGTTTTCGATCGTATACTCTTTCTTATGTACCTAGGGAGAAAAATCATAAGGCCGATGCCTTGAGTAAGTTAGTTTCATCTGATTTGGGTGAATTGTCGCGGAAGCAATTAAAATTTCAAACCCTTTATCAACGAAGTTTCGAGGAGATCATTGTGATGGATTTTTTGAAGGGGATACATGGATGGCCCCAATTGTTCGATACCTCCAAGATGGAATGCTTCCAGAAGATTCCATCAAAGCATGCAAAATTTGACTCAAGGCACCCAAGTATGTTATACAGGAGGGAACCTTGTATCGAAGGGGGTACCTGCAACCTTTGCTTCGATGTGTCACCCCCACCGATGCACAATACTTAATGTAGGAAGTCCACGAAGGAGTTTGTGATAGCCATCAAGGAGCACAATCCGTAGCAAAAAGGATGCTTCAGGCAGGGTATTATTGGCCAACCATGTTCGAAGATACCAACAAAGATATCCAACCCTGTCACCAATGCCAAAAACATGCATCTATGACCCATGTCCCTAAAGCGTAAATGACCAACATATTCAACTCATGGCCATGTGATAAGGGTGGCATAGACCTAGTGGGGCCCTTCCCAGAAGCACCAGGGAGATTCAAGTATCTGATAGTGGTAGACGACTATTTCACTAAGTGGGTTGAAGCAGAACCGCTAGCAAACATTATGGGAAAATCTGTCATCTCGTTCAGTTGGAGGAATATTGTTTGTTGCTTTTGCATACCAAAAGCGTTTATCATGGACAATGGAACCCAGTTCGCGAATGACCCTTCCAAAAACTGGTGTGAGGAGTTCAAGATCGAGCTGAGGGTCACATCGGTATACCATCCACAGGCTAATGGTCAAGTTTAAGTCACGAACCGAACCCTTGTCAATGGAATACGGAAAAGACTGGAGGGAGCAAAAAGGAACTGGGTCAACGACCTACCCAGCGTACCGTGGTCTTATCGAACGGTGGAATCTTCGACCATAGGAGATACGTTAGATAGACTAGTATATGGCTAGGAGGATGTGACACCTTCGGAAGTTGGCATGCCTATCCCGAGAATGATGGTAGCCAGTGATGTCAGCAATGACAAAAAATGTTTCCTTAACTTGGATCCAATAGAAGAAAGACGTGCCATAGCATCCATCCATGAAGCCAAAGTCAAGGAAAAAGTGAAATGGTATCATGATCGAATGGTGAAAGGAGCGCAATTTTTTGTGGGGGACCTCGTCATGAGGGACAATGAGAAGAGGAAGCAGGAACCAGAAGGGAAGCTGGGCCCTAATTAGGAAGGACCTTACAGAGTGCTCGAGCCTCACCCATGAGGGAGTTATACCTTGGGGTTGATGAATGGCGACCGCATCCCCAAGCGGTGGAACATAGTTAACCTTCGACAGTATCGCAAGTTGTAGGAAAATAGGGACTTGAGGCACAAAATTTTTGCTTGTTTTTACTATGTATCTATCACCAGATTTGTATGCTTCATGCAGCAACTGAGTGACTTAATGGAAGTTTTAATTTCTCCCTAAGTTAAAGTGCACATTTATTATTCTCAAGTGATCGAAGATACCCTGTTGGGAAATCCAACCAATTCTCGCCCTCGCGCGACAGAAATTTGTTCTCGCCCTTGAGTGATAGAAATTTACTCTCACCCTTGCGTGATAGAAATCAATCCTCGCCCTTGAGCGATAGAAATTTATTCTCGCCCTTGAGCGATAGAAATTTATTCTCTCCCTCGCGCGATAAAAATCAATCCTCGCCCTTGAGCGATAGGAATTTATTCTCGCCCTCACACGATAGAAATCAATTTTCACCCTTGTGCGATAGAATTCAATTCTCTCTCTCGAGCGATAGAATTGAATACCCTTCCTCGAGCAATAAATTATCGACACTAAAAAATTGATGGTTGACAATAAATATTAAAATAATTCTCAAGCGCTTACTCGCTAGTATATTAAACCCCAACTTAGTGGTAAATAAACTTTTCCCCAATGATCGGAGGTGTGCTCAAAACATAAAGGAATGTATACGCATTTTATAAATAAAATTGCATATGAACGAATGGTTGGTGCAAGTGAAAATTTTACTAAGGTATGACATACAAAATAAGCTTTAAAGTATAACATACAACACAAGCGATTATTCAGACCACTGAATATTCCCAGGCTTCACCCCAGTGGCGATTGTAAATAGGCGATCAATCTCACTCTCCAAGGCCTCGGGGATGGGATTGACACGGCACCTTCGACGAGGTATCAAATTCTCTGATGGTGATGGTTCTCCCTTCTCATCATCTTCGACGATTATCGGCACCCCTTCTTCGACATCATAAACGCTAGCGAAAACTTCTTCCACAGGTTCGACTGATAACACTCGATGAGAAGGTCTGATAAGAGGTATGGTGCCCTAAAGATGGGATATGCTTGGGGATGTTTGCTTTGACATAGTATTTCCCTTTGTTTATTTTATTTTCTTCGAAGTCCTATCAGAATGTTTATCCTTCGGAGGAATCCCGGATGAGGGACCCTTACTCAAAGAACCTTCCCCTTGAGGGTGGATATGGTTCTCTAATCGAAGACGTTCTTTCCACTCGCATATGGCGTCAAATGCTGCCAATAGTCTGGATCTCTATCTAGATCCTGTCAATGAAAAACCATCTCAATATTGTACAAAAACCGAAACATATCACCAACAGGACCCATGTCGAGGACCCCATATGGTAACCCATGCGCTCGAAGACTATCAGAGTAAAGTTGTATTGTAGCAGAATAAGCTAACACTTGATTTGAGAGCTGGAAATTCTGATTTACAAGTTTTCTACAAAATTGTTGGTTACCCTCGATGACCCCTTGTAACCTGGAAACCTCTTTTACAAGGAAACTTTTATGTTTATCCATCTCGCTAACTTGTGTTTCGGGCTCTTATACCTTATCCTGATAGTGTCTACTATCACCCCACTGACTTAAACTTTGATACAACCTGTCATCAGTAAGATACTTATGTAAGCTATAATCTCCCCCATCATCTCTCGTAAAGTAGACTGATGACTAAGCTCGTCAGCAGTACACGCTTCGCCTATTATAGTGAGGGCAACAGTAGACTGACTAGTCACAGGCTTACCATTCGATTGGTTAAGAAGTTATATTATCAAAGGATGGCTGCCATTTTGCCACAATGATAGCTCCTTATTAGCCTTGGATAAATCCTCGCTCAACTACGTCAACTTCGTAAGAGACTTTGAGAACTCTACCTTAACCATAGCTAGCTCTCGAGTCAGCTTTTCCAATTCATCGCATATTGGAGCTTTATACTTTAAAAAATTGGGGGGGGGTTGAATTATCCCAAAATGATTGCATCCTTCGATTAATAAATTTTCAAAACATTACAAGGAATGCCCTAACAGATAAGGAGGAAGTGGGGGATTATGTTTCATACATTTCTAGCATGATGCCCTACGCAACACTCATCCTCGTCCTGTCCAGCCTTGCCTTGATCAGTGTCGGCTCCTCCTTGGTTATCCTTTGAGGTTTGCTCACTAGACTTGGAGCCCTCCCCAGGAACGGCCAATGCCTGGAGGTGCAAAGATGACAGAATTATTTTTCCTTTCTTGATAATATCAAGCAGTCGAAGCTTTAGACCACTAGGACTGGACAACTGGCCCCACCCCACCTTCATATTTTCCTTTGTATCAGGGTCAGTGTGGCCTTAAGTGTTTTGGCCTGCTCGGGGGTAAGACACTCGACCACTCAGTAGTAAATGTTGGTCTGTCCCTATGCTTTTGCAATATCGGGAAGGTGAACGAAAACATCCTTTATATTCTTAGACCTCATCATCTTGTCAGTGATGGTTGTCAGTAGAGCATGTTAAGCTTCAGGAGAACACTTCTGTGCAAGGTGTTTCTCTTTCTCCTTCGACTTCAAATTCCCCTTCAAATATTATATTTTCTTCTACAACTTGGCGCACTCCTCTTGCCGAATAGCCTCAGCGACTGCCTTGATTGCTCCTTGCAGGAGGTAAATGACCTGGGGAGCGAAGACGCTGGTCGAATGCAGGGTCGATCGAACAGCTGCCACAATCTAAACCAAAGAGGATGAAGGAATCAGAAAGAAGATCCTTATCACAAGAAGTCTTGTGAGAGGGCCTAGTGCCTTCAAATGTCAGCCTCTTTGGTGGTTGCTCTTGAATAGGAGACCTCTCCTAAAGACCTGTCGGGGTGAAGGACATGGTAGGCTGCCTAGTCGATACCCTTGTTTGGAAGTTACCCTCCTCCTCAAGGGCATCAATGAAGTCTTTCGCCTTATTCATAGCACAAAAGAAACATAAGGGTTACGAACAATAACAAATGAAGAAAATAAATTTCTAAAGGTAGAGGTCCAAAGACTTTCAGAAGAGTTCGAAGAAGCTATTTCCTCAATGATCACCCCTCGTAGCGGATTTAAGGATCGAAGGGGCCTTGGGCAAGGAATTCTACAATCCTCCTCTTTCTTTTATTAGCATTTGCAGAATTTTTCCCCTTAAACACTCGATGACTAGCCGAAGCATAGATACTTTCATAAACCCCCTCTGGTCAAATGGCTTCGGGCCCTTAACAGTATCAGGACGGAAAATATTTGTGTCTAAGGGTCCGGGTGTACGAAGACGTTCTATATCATCATGAACACCTCTAGGAATTGAATATTTTTTACCACAACCTCAGGATTCCATCTAGGAGTTCGGTAAACTCCTGAGCAATTGAAGGACAACACTTTATTTTGCCAACCCGAACTATTAGTAGGGGAATTATGAACTTCCGGCCAGAAGGTTTATTATTCAAAGTGAAAGTTCTAGTTATGTCTTGACAACTAATCAAGAGATATATAGCCCTAGAAAGTTCATAATGAGGCTCTACGTTCACGTCTATACATCAGGCTAAGAAAGGCATTATTATTATTATCACAATCCGATGGAGTTGGGACAGGCTTACATCAACCCCTTCCATTAGGCTCGATAGCAAGGTGGGAAAGGAAAACAAAGTCCTCACCTAATATGCCTAATGTAGGTCATTGCCCTTCCTAAGGGTAGGGAATCTCGATCACTTATATCTAAAGGCCGCAGATCAGCGTCAGGAGGAATGCGTTAATAAAAGGGAATCTCATCAATAACTTTTTGAATATCTTCGGGAAAGGTATATCCCACTGAACCATCACCATTCGACGATGATTTGGAATTCAAATGCTTAAATTTCCTTTTCGAGGGTTCGTATACGATCTCTCGTGCGGTTTTCTCACCTCTGGAATTTCCTATGTATTCGTCTACCCCTTCCCTCGCGAACCCATGAGATTTTCTTATTCTAACCCTCTTGAAGTTAACCTCTTTGACAGAAGGGGACACTTTACGAAGCTCGCAGCCTTCGTACGCTCAAAATCAACCAAAACTTCTACAAAAAGAAGAGGCTCTTCATCCGAAAACCCCACTTGCAATAAACTTACCCTCTCATTACTTATCTCGGGATGTATGGAAGAGAAGGGAGAAGGAAAACATTGACATGGTTGGAATCCATAAGATCTTACTTGTTAAACGCAAAGGAAGAAGAAAGCTAGAGCTCAGGAAGGCTGAAGAATGTGACATGGTAAAAGCGATCGAAGGAAAGAAACCTGCAAACAAGATAGAAAATGTGAAGAATGAAGGAATGAAATTGTTTTTGCGGGATATATATAGAGGGAAGAGAGAAACCTGGGGAGCAATCATTGCCTTAAAAGCCGGGAGGCATGAAAAGGCATAAAAGGCTAAAAAGTTGTCAGCAAGCTCCGTCGTTTAACGCATCGTTTCATGCATTTCTTCTCAATTATTCCAAAGATCTATGTCTAGAAAAATTCAAGTGATCTTTCGAATGCCCAACGGTTGAAATACCTTTGAGGATCCTTTCACCTCATAATCATCTAAGATTAGCAGAGAGATTAAAATAGTTTAAATGAAACCCAAAAGTTGAACCCCAGACAAGGAATAACTGGGAATTTTGATGATAATAGATCTAAGGCTACCCTCGGCTCAACACAAATAGCCTTTGAACACAATGCCTCATAAATTATGTCCATTGATTTAGAATACCAATTAACAAACAAATCTCGATAACATACAACGAACCTTTGATGAGAGAAACCTCGAAGACCAGAGGATCACTTAAATTTCTCTGGGGGCTATGATGGTATAGTAGAACTGAAACCTAATTGGGCTAATGATCTCATCTCTAAAATAGGAGCCCAATACTCAAGACACCTATTGGTGGGCCTAATAATGGGTCATTCACTAGAGGACAAGGAGAGCCTAGTCACAGACCTATGAAATTAGGGTTTAGGAATAGTATAAATAGAGAGGTATGTCTTCTATTTTTGACAACATAATATTTTCCTACTTTTACCCTCTACAAGATTGTTGACTAGACCCCGGAGTTCTCGGGGTCTGTTTCTTTCTTGTAGATCACAAGCAACAATGGATCAGGTTCGGGTTGTGAACGAAGGTCACAATACGCATCACTGGGTGCTTGGTGCAAGCTGAATCTATCTCAGACCATAAGCCATTATTGGTGCAGGTTAGCTCTTTGACTCAAAGAGTTCAAAAAAGCCTTTCAAATTTTAAAATATGTGGACTGTTTCAGATGAGTTCTTCGATATGGTTAATAATAGGTTGCAAGCAAACCCTGTGAGCAATTTACATCAGTTGTTTGCTAATCTGGGGAAATTGCAGCATCCTTTGAAATCCCTAAATAGGAGATACTTCAGTGATATTAAACTAAGATCAGATGAAGTGACTGAAAAACTGAGCAGAATTCAGGAGGAGATGGGGGAAAAACCTTGGGTTCAAGCACTGCAACTGGAAGAGAAGGAGCTAAGATTAGAAGTGTCGGTTTATGAAGCAGATGGGCAGTTCCTCTTGCAAAAAACAAAGTGTGACTGGCTTAGAGGGGGAGATAGACCATCTAGGTTCTTTTACGGTTTTATGAAAGCTAAGCAGTATAAATAACACATTCTTTGTTTACTAGAAGAAGGTAAGCTTGTGGTAGGTAAGGAGGAAGTTGAAAGTTCTTTGCTGGGACATTTCCAAAAAATACTAGGCAAATCCACCCCTATGGAGCTAAAAGTTGATGAGGCAGTAATTGCTAAGGGAATTGTATTGAGTGTTTCTCAACAGTTGGAACTGATTAAATCTGTAACTGAGAAGGAGGTGTACTCAGCTCTACAAGGAATCCAGTCTAACAAGAGCCCTAGATATGATGGCTATACCAGCAATTTTTTCAAAGCTGCTTGGAAGAGGATAGGAGAAGATGTTACTGCAGCAGTGCAAGGCTTTTTCAGAAATGAGCCAATTCCAGGTGAGCTGAACAGGACCATTGTAAATTTGTTACCAAAGAAGGAGAACCATCAAACAACTTCTGATTACAGGCCTATCTCATGTTGCTCAACAATATATAAAATCATCACAAAGGTACTTATAGCCAGACTCAGACTTGTAATGCCTTTTTTATATTTTTGATAATCAAAGAGCTTTTGTGAATGGAAGGTCAATTTCTCTTAACATTTTGATTGCTCAGGAATTGATGCATACATATAATTGGAAAGACACCAGAGCCTCTAGTTGTATGTTGAAATTAGATTTACAGAAGCTTTTGACAGTCTGGATTGGCAGTTTTTATATGATCTTATGTACAGTTTAAAGTTTCTTGGGGGTTTCATATACTAGATTAAAAAAGGTGTTTGGAAAGCTCAACATTTAGCATTGCTCTAAATTGTGGGAATACAAAACCTTTTAAAGCAAGAAGGGGGGGGGGGGGAGTGCTGGTGAAACAAGGTGATCCAAGGTCTCCATTACTGTTTGTGCTATCCATGGAGTATTTTTCTAGGCTGTTAGCATTATACTTCGATATGAAGCTAATATATTATCATATAAAATGCAAAGGCTCTAAAGTGCAGTGTCTCTTGTTTGCCGATGATCTAATGATATTTAGCAAAGCAAATTTGAAGTCTATGATGGGAGTTTAGGAGGTAATATTTGTGTTTTACAAAACAGCAGGTCTGTCCATTAATCCAGAAAAGTCCCAAGCTTTCTTCTTCAAATTAAATGCAGTGGAAGCACAAAGTTTATTGGATGTTTTAAGAATTCAGTATGGGTATTTGCCTGCCACATATTTGGGATTGCCATTGTAAGGTATAAAATGGAATATGGAAAGCTGTCAGAAGTTATTAGACAAGCTGAATGCTAGACTGAAACCTTGGAGTAGCAGAAATATTTCTCATGCAGCAAAAGTTCAACTGATAACTATGTACTCTTAAGTATATCTGCTTACTGGATGAGTATGTTCCAGCTTCCAATGTATGTCCACAACTCCATTGAGAGTATTTACAGAAATTTCCTCTGGGGACACTCAGGAAACACTAGGCAATTGGTGCCTATCTCTTGGGATATCCTATGCAGGAACAAGAAGAATGGTGGAGCAGGTCTCAAGGGTACCCTACTCTGGAATAGGGCACTTTTGTGTAAATTGTTATGGGAAATACAGGCTAAAAAAGACAATCTCTAGGTGAAATAGGTGCAGGGATTCTATATGAAAAGAAGGACTCTTAATGGGTGCAAAGCAAAAATAGATAACAGTTTTGCCTAGAAAAACCTACTGGACTTAAACAGCATGGAGGGAGGACACTTAAGAAACTTTGTCTTCAAAGAAAAGCTCAGGAATTCTGTAGCTTATTTGCATCTGCAGGGAGAACTAAAGGAGTTTGTTATCACAAAAGCAATCTGGAACAAGAACTTACTACCAAAGCCTTCTTTTTTTGCATGGATGACGGCATTGGGCAGACTATCTACCCAGGACAGATTAAGAAACTTTGGCATATAGGTAGGTACTCCTTATTGCCTTCTGTGTGATGAACATCAAGATGAAAGCCCGAGCACTTATTTGTGAAGTGCAGCTACATGAAGCAGATTTTTCAAGAACTTGATATTGCCATTTTTCGTGATCTGAGAAACATTCGTAGATACTGCTACTACGGCTGCAACATGAAGGATAAAAAAAAGGAGGTTCGGCTTGATTATTTTTGTTCTTTACAATCTGTGGTTGGAGCGGAATAGAAGATGTTTTGGAGGGAAAAAAGTTAGGATGGAGAGAATGAGCTTTAAATAAAATTGACTCTTTGTTTAAATATTGACTGGCCTTAGTATTTGGGCTGAATGTAATAGGAGGAGGATTGTACAAATGGGTCTTTATTTTGCAGAAATGAAGTGCAGTTCTATTAAAAAAAGGGTAAATGTATTAAACTAATAGCTAGATTAACACAGTGTGAAACATGATTTAAAATAAGTGATCATATACATTAATATTATATTTTATTTAGAAAATAGAATTTTTTTAATCCTATGTTTTGATCGAAAGTACAGAAATGACCTTGTGAAATCTGAAAGTGTAAAAATAATCCTCGATTTTGTTGACCAATATGTCAAAAGTCAAATTGGCCGGAAATCGTCAAAATAACCACCTTACCCTTCTAGTAAAAAAATTTTAAACCAATATTTTAAAATAAAAAATACAGTTTTTTCCTTTATGTTTTCCTTTCTTCCTTCTTCCTTCCTCCACCGATGAGCCCGTTCTTCATCCTTTCTTCCTCCACTTTCTTCCCCTTTTTCTTCATCCTTATTTTCCCTTTCTTCCCCCTTTCTACCTCCTTATTTCAACTTTCTTCCTCCCCTTTCTTCCCCCTAGAATTGGTCAACAACGGTGGTGTTTAGGGTCAGGGGTGGTGTTTGGAGGGTTTAGAGAACTAGGGCGGCGGGTCTGGGGTGGGTTTCATAGGGGTTACGGGGCTAGCGACGGGTGTGAAGGCGACGGGTGTGGATGCGGTGCCGGTGGTAAAACGGGTCCGGCCGGAGAGGCTTGTTGCATAGGTGGTGGCACGGGGTCTGGGCTCAAGTCTGAGCGGGGTCAATGATGGCAGAGTTGGTGGCACGACAGCGGAGTGCTGGTGGCATGATTGAAAATGAAGAAAAAGAATCCTAGGGGTATTTTTGTATTTTCATTGATGGCCAATGCCTGAATTCGTTCGGCCAATGCCGGAATAGTGCAATTTGGGTATAATTGCACTATTTTAAAAAATACATAGGGTTAGTTTTGCACTTTCAAATTTTACAGAGCTACATTTGGACTTTTGAAATTTAATAGGGCCATTTTTGCACCAATCTCTTTTATTTGTAAACATAAATTAAAATAAAATTTTATTTACTATTTGTTGTTAAAAAATAAAATATTTTTGTATTTATATAAAAATACATATGTTTTTGTATAGATAAAAATAAATCTGTATATAAATAGTATTAATTATAAACAGTATAATAAATAAAAATATGATAAATATACTCATTGATGACAAAGTTTCGTATAAGATCGTCTCATGGTGAGATCATAGATTTAATTGCAAATGAGGTTTCTAACTGAAGCTTTAAAAGTCCAGGGGCTGTATGTAAAATTTCATTAATTTACATTTATGTTCAAGTATAAATATCAATATTTCCTCATTCTTCTCTCATATTTTTCTGAAACTTTCTCTCTCATCTCTTTTCCTCTCTCGAACTACCTCCTTATTATCTCTCATCTCCATTTCTCTTCCTCCTTCTCCTCTCTATTTCTCTTCTATCTTCTTTCAATTCGAGCTCATTTTCTTCCAATTAACCGCACATCCTCTCCATTTTTCTTCCTCCTTTCCTGCGCGCAATTTTTGGAGTTTTTTGGCAAACTTTCCGGTGGCCGAACACAATACGAGCTTCATTTTATGTTTATCTTCGAAGGTAATGTTTTTGCTCAGAGTTTTTATGAATATATTGCTGTTTTTTCGATTTTTGTTTGCTTTTTTTTGTTCATGTGATTTTCTAGGATTTATGTTGTTCACTGTATTAATATTTGGGGACTACTCTATTTTTTGTGTTTTGTGAGTTGTTCTTACGAATTTGTGCTAATATTTGTGTTTTTGCTGCTGTTTGTTAGATGTCTAAGGAGATTTTCATCACTGATGCTGCAATCGAGAAGGAAGAAGGATTTGTAAGTTTTCTTAATTTTTGGATGTGATGTTTTATATACAGTTAATGATGTTTCTCACTTTCAGTGTGATGTTTTAGGTTTTAGGCTTTAAGTACTCTTATCAGTGTTGTTGTGATGCCTTAATTTCAGCGCTTGATACTTGTGGTGTTTTCATGCTTAACTGTGCAATTGATGTTCAATTTTGATTGTGCGTGATATCTTAGGGTTTTGTTATAATTTGTGCTAATCTTGTTGTTGTTGTTGATGTTCCTTAGATGTCTAAGAATGCTTGTTCACTATTGCTGCAATTGAGAAGGAAAGAGGATCCGTATTTTGGTATTTTACAGATGTGATGTTTTAAATACTGGTATTGATGTTTCGGGTTTTTAATGTGATGTTTCATGTTTAGGGTTCAAGTACTGTTATATGTGCTAGTGTGATGATTTAATTTCAGTATTTGATGCTTGTAGTATTTTAAGTGTGCAATTGATGTTCAGTTTTGTTGTTTTGATTGCGTGTGTGATATCTTAGGATTTTGTTTCGATTTGTGGTAATATTTGGGTTGCTGCTGTTGTTTGTTAGATGTCTGATACGATATCAAAAATGTCATTTATTATAGTTTTCTTTTTTAGTATTTTTAGGATGATAACACTTTACTCTTTATGCCACTGGGTTTTTTAATGAGGTGGCGTGATCATTTCTTTTATTCATTTTAAAATAAGGCTCATTAACTCAGCCATGTTGGCGCTGAAAAAGTTAATTTCGGTCATGCATTTATTTAGGGTTTAAAATATTCAGTTCTGATTTGATTAGAATTAGATTTGGTAAGATTAGATAAGGTAATATTCATTCAAGATTTACCTTGAAGAATATAGTCATTTATTTTAGGTATTCTAGTTAAATATGGTTTTAGCTTATTAAAGGTGTCATAAGTCATTCCAGATTCTATTTGTACTGCCCTATAAAGATGGGAGGCCATCCATTAAATTAGACCTTTTTTTATCAATAAAATATACAAACCTTTGAGTTCATACTCTATTGCTTGCGAGCTATTTTCATTGTTGCTTTACCCCGAGGGCTAGTTAAGTACCAGTAAACCTTGTGGTCTGATACTGCGGGTTAGTTAGAGGGCAAGTCAAAATTGAGAGCATCCCGAGGGCTAGTGATCTTGAATTTTGTGCGATCTACTGAGAGTTTGCAGATCCCTTCATTTGATCAAAGATTTTAATTTCGCAATCTAGATTTTTTGCAAGGAAATTCATATCAATGTCTTAGAAGATTTGCATCACTGCTGCTGCAATCGAGAAGGAAGAAGGACTTGTATGTTTTCTTAATTTTGAGCAGTGATGTTTCAGGTACAGTTAACGATGTTTCTCATTTTCAGTGTGACGTTTCATGTTTTAGGCTTTAAATAATGTTATCAGTGTTGGTGTGATGTTTTAATTTCAGTGTTTGATGCTTGTGGTGTTTTCATGCTTAAGTGTGCAATTGATGTTCATTTTTTATTGTGTGTGATATCTTAGGATTTTGTTACGATTTGTGCAAATTTTTGTGTTGGTGGTGGTGTTTCTTAGATGTATAAGAATGCTTTCCAACTGTTGCTGCAATCGAGAAGGGAGTAGGATCTGTAATTTTTGTTATTTTTCATGCGATGTTTTACATACTGTTGTTGATATTTCTAGTTTTCTGTGTGATGTTTCAACCTTTAGGTTTTAAGTACTTTTATCTGTGTTGGTGTGATGTTTTAATTTCAGTATTTGATGCTCATGGTGTTTTCATATTTAAGTATGGAATTGATGTTCAGTTTTGTTCTTTTGATATTTTAGTGTGTACTGATTAATGTTTTGAAATTTTGATATTGATGTTTTAAATACTGTATTTGATGTTTCACAATGTAGTTTCCAGTCGTGTTATGTGTGCTATTGTGATGTTTTAATTCCAAACATTGAAGTTTTTCTTACTGTATGTGTTGTTTTATGTTTTTTTCACATTAACACTTTCCAAGGTAGATTTTTACGACGCCATTGATGAGATAATAAAAACATGTTGTGAGGAATCATGCTCCTGAAGATGTTCCCTTGAACAGAGGACCGGAGCCGACCTTTGATTTTGGCGTTAGTGGAGTAGAAGAGTCATCCTCTTCAAAACCAGCAAGAGAGGAGGCAAGTTCGTGGATAAGCGTGCAACAAAGGGAAATAAGTTTGGGGGGAATAGAATTTGATTGCTTGGGATGTATTATTTGAATGATGTTTTAAAAGTAATAGTTTATTTGTTAGAGCTGAGGCACTAGATTGTTTGAATGATACTTTAGATTTATTTGAATTTCATCTGTTTTTATGTTAGCGAGTTTTTAGGGCATTTGAACTTTTTTTTTGTAATGAATGATGTTTAACAAGTTATTTCAATGCAATAACAGTGGAATGTATAAGTGCAGTGGAGCATATGAATAACTTGTTTAAATCAACATTTTCATCAGTACTTTTATAAAACATCAAATCAAAAATTTGAATCATCACAACATAATTGTGTAACATCTCAGTATGACAGTAAATAATAATCAAGTCCCGACAAGCTAATTTAAGATGAACTAAGCATTATGTGCATTTTAGTTTTGTACTGGATGTTATTTTATTATGTTTTGAATTTTTAGCTTATCTATTTGATGTTTAACTATTTTTGTTTGATGTGTATTTTAATTTATACCTAACATTAAACTATTCTAATTTATTTGATGTTTTAACTATAATGTAGTGTATTTTTAGTCTTTTATTTGATGTTTAAATATTTTTTATTTTTATGTGATATTTATTTATTTAATTTATTTTTCCTTAGAATTAAGTTTTAACCTTGATATATTAATAATTTAAGTACAAAGACTTGGTTAAGACCATCTCATCCAAGGTTATGGTTCTAAGAAAATTAAATAGTTTTAGCGATCTAAAGACAATACATATAAGATATATATTTTAGGAATTATTTAGTTTTGTTTTTCATTTCCTTTCGCTCAGATTCCCAAATTTCAAAACCACCAAAACCCTCTCTCAAAACGCATCTATAAAATCCAATTCCAACCGTCCGAAATCAGTTTATATTTGCGACTCCGACTCGTAGCTTCAGAGCATCACATTGACTATTCTGGTTTCATAGAGGTAAGATTTTCTGGATTTGGTGGATTTTATTATTTATATTTGGGGTTTTGTGCTTTCTTACAGTTTCCGACGGTTTTCTTGTTAAATCTGGCGTTTATCTCTGTAAATCTGATTGGGCATATGTTATATTGGTTGTATATTGTGTGTTTTATTTCTGTTTCGCTATTTTGAGATATGACGAAATTGAACGGATCGAAGGAATCTTTAGTTGATAAGGGTGACTCTATTGTAGATGAAGGTGTTCATACTTCATCAGATGTTGAATCGAAAGGTTTTCTTCTGATTTTTTTGTTATTTTTTGTATTATTTAGGGATTTGTGTTGTTTTCTTATGATTTTTTGTTTTATTGTGGAACGATCTGGTGTGTTCTTCGTTCTTAGCAATGTTACTCTATTTTTTGTTTGATGTTGCTATGTTTGATAATTTATTTGATGTTGTTCTCGACAAATATGACTGGTTATTGAAACTTCTCAATAGGATTTTCACAAACTATTGCCGGCATATTGGTAGGCTATTTTAATCTCTATCTTGGCATGAAACGCATTCTCTGTGTTGTCATTCATGCAGCATATATTGGGTGATCTATAAATAAATGTTCCTTTGTTTGTGTGCAGTGATTGGAATCCGCATGCCAACTTGCAAGCAATGGCAAGAGCTCATCAGCCTAGGCAAACAAACAAGGTTATATGTTACGGAATTAGTATTGGATTTGGAATTGAATTTGTATTCTTACCTTAATTGTAGATGTAATTGTATTATGTTACCTTTTCCTAACTTGTATAGGATCATGTACTACTATATAATGTATCATGAATTTATGAATACAACACACAATTATTACCATTATTTTCTACATGGTATGTTATTTAGTTCATACTCTTGTTCAATTCATGAAGTCTCCTTGTTATTTTCTACATGGTATGTTATTCAGTTCATACTCTTGTGCAATTCATGAAGTCTCCTTGTGTTCCTCACTGGCAAGCTGCGGTTCGTGTGTTGCACTACTTGAAGAGTCATCCTGGTCAAGGTTTATTTCTTTCTTCCCGTAGCACTCTACAATTGATTGCTTATTGTGATTCGGATTGGGCCGCCTGTCTAATTACTAGGCGTTCCTTGTCTGGTTATTTTGTTATGATTGGTGATTCTCCGGTTTCCTAGAAGACTAAGAAGCAACCTACTGTTTCTCGGTCTTCTGCTGAAGCAGAGTATCGTGCTATGGCAGTTACCTGATGTGAGTTATTATGGCTTCGGTCTTTACTGAAGGACTTAGGGGTTCTGCACTCTTTTCCTATGAAATTGTTTTGTGACAGTCAATCTGCTCTCCACATAGCGGCCAACCCGGTTTTTCATGAACGTACTAAGCACATTGAAGTTGATTGTCATTTTATCCGAGATCTTGTACAATCTGGCGCTATTGTTACTCAACATATCTGTACGATTGACCAACTCGCGGATTTGTTCACTAAAGCCCTCGGACGTAACTCGTTCCATTCCTTACTTGGCAAGTTGGGCATTTCCGATCCTCATGCTCCAACTTGAGGAGGAGTGTTACGGAATTAGTATTGGATTTGGGATTGGATTTGGAATTGGATTTGTATTCTTACCTTAATTGTAGATGTAATTGTATTCTGTTACCTTTTCCTAACTTGTATAGGTATCCTGTACTACTATATAATGTATCATGAATTCATGAATACAACACACAATTATTACCATTTTTTTCTACATTATACAAACTTATATGAGAGTCATTTGCTTGCATTTGCTTGCTTTGCATGTTGTATTGTTTCAATACATTTGTTAATGGTGTAGGTGATGATCTTTCGACTTATAAATCGAGGTACCGTTGAAGAAAGGATGATGTAAATGACCTACAAGAAAATCGAGGAACATTTGGTTATTGGGAGGTTGAAGGCATAAACAGATTATATTTCAGTTTGATTTTTTTCTCAGTTTGAAATTTTGCCTGATCATTATTTGTTATTTGTTACAGAAAGGATGATGTATTCGTTATTAGCACCGAATAAATAGTCAACATGGTTGTGTGTAAAATCTTGTATGTGTAGGTTTTGAGCCAATGCCATACTGTTCTATGGCCAATGAATCATCCACTTCCACGCCTATACAAAGTTTTTTTTTCCTGATAATCAATGCAAAGATTTTTAAAAGCCTATTGTTAGACTAAATCGGACTCCTGATTATATTATAATTTATTCTGATTAGAGTTATTTCCTTATTATATCTCTATTGTACTCTCTATATATTCAGATATCAATAATACAAATAATTACGGCAAATCATTCTATCATGGTATCAGAGCAAGGTTCTGATCCTAAACCCTAAATTTTAATTTATTGTTCAGCACCTCCCCCCGGCGTCCTCTCGGCGAAACTTCTTCAGCGGCAAAGTTTCAAAAACTTCTTTGGCATTCTCTTCGATTTTCCGGCGAGTTCTTCCAGCGCCGAAGTATTCATCAGCTACCCAGCTCCGTCTCCAACCGATCATCCGACGCTGCCGTCCTATTCTCCGTCTCCGTCCGACCTCAAGAAGGTCGCCGTCCGTCTGAAGATCCTCCGCCGTGTGGATTCGCTGCTCTACCGCTTTAGTTCGTCGTGTGGATCTACCCGCCGCTCCAATCCACTGCTTCATCGCCTCGACGTCCGACGCAGATCCAGAGCGCCTGATTTTCCAGCTCCAACGCGAGATTCACGCGCCATCTTTAGTGCGTGAAAGCCACGCTCCAGCTCAGCCAAAGAAGAAGCCTCCAGCGCGTGAAGTCACGCGCCAGCGCGTGAAGAAACCTCTCGTGCATCAAGTGAATTTCTCGCGCTTCAATTTCCCGCGATACGAACCTGTTTCTCGCGATATGAACCCATTTCTCGCGATATGAACCCGTTTCTCACGATATGAACCCGTTTCTCGCGAGTTGAACCCATTTCTCGCGAATTGCTCAACTTCTCGTCAGCACCCAGTCAATTTCTGTGCAATTCTTAGGCTTTTGCTATGGTTTATTTGGGTTCTACATCTCGGGAAGATTGCTCCAATAATTGGGTTGTGGACATTTCAGGCCAGTTCGAATGGTCCCAACCGTCATTCTTCGTCAAATCAGTGGATCGTTGATTCAGGTGCTACATCTCATATCACTGCTCACACCAGTCATCTTGATCAGGTACATTGTTATCGTGGTTCTAATTCTATTCTTGTTGGAAATGGTGAATCATTATCTATTTCTCACATCGGCCAATGTCATTTATCTGGTTTCTCTGTTAATGATGTCCTTGTGGTCCCTAAGATTACTAGAAGTTTACTTTCCATTAGTAAGCTTACCCGTGATCTACCTGTCCGTGTTATATTTGATGCCGATGCATTTTCCATTGAGCACAAGCTCACAGGGGCGATAATTGGTAAAGGCCGTCATAGGTCTGGTCTTTATTTTCTTGAGACTGGTGATTCCATTTTTTTAGGCAAACTACGCTCTACAAAGCTTCATGCTTCTTTTGAGCAATGGCACTTTCGCCTCAGTCATGTGTCTCATGATACTGTTCAGTTATTGAATTGACGGGCCTTATTTCTATCACTTCTGCTATGCCTGCACCTGTCAGTTGCTCTCCTTGTCAGATGGCCAAGAGTAACCGTTTTCCCTTTTCCACTAGTGACAAGCGCGCTACTGATTTATTGGATAAAGTACATTGTGATTTGTGGGGACCAGCTCCTGTTTTATCTATCGACGGTTTCTCTAATTATGCCGTTTTCATTGATAATTTTTCACGATTCGCATGGTTTCTTCCGATGCGGTGTAAGTCAGATTTCTATGACACTTTTATCCAGTTTCAGAAATTCGTTGAGAATCAGTTTTCTGCTAGGGTTAAAATTTTTCAGACCGATGGTGGCACCGAGTTTACTAATCACCAACTTCAGGCTCATCTCATATCATGTGGCATTCATCATCAGATGTCCTCGCCCTATACACCTGCTCAGAATGGTCGGGCTGAGCGGAAGCATCGCCACATCACAGAGACTGGTCTTGCCATGCTTTTTCACTCTTCTGTGCCGCACTGTTATTGGGTGGAAGCTTTCTCCTCTGCGGTTTACATTATTAACCGTCTGCCTAGTTCAGTTCTATGTGGCAAATCACCTTTTGAAGTTGTTTTTGGTCATGTACCTGACTATACCCTCTTTCACCTGTTTGGTTGCCATGCATTTCCATGTCTGCGTGCCACTGCTACTGATAAGTTTGCACCCTCGATCCATTCCCTGTGTTTTTATTGGCTACAGCCCTCGTCACAAGGGCTTCTAGTGTCTCGACCAGACTTCTTGGTGCATATATATATCTCGCCACGTTCGTTTTGATGAAACTTTCTTCCCTTATGTCTCATCTTCCATGGACAGTCGTTCGATTTTAGATCTGGAGATTTCATCATTTTTTATGGAACTGTTACTTCATCGATTGGGGTCACCACACCTTTGTCTGTGCCTGTTCCAGCTGCCCCTCCTTAACCACCATCTTCCATCTGGACGGTTGACCTGGACCCGGCTCCTCGGCCAACGCCCACCATACCTCAGCCGCTGGCCATCACTCCTCAGCCACTGGCCACCACGCCTCAGCCTTTATTGACTATTATTTCTTCGGTGACTTCCGACGGTCACTCTCCGGTCAGTGCATCTCGATCTTCCTCGGTGTCATCAGCTGGTTCGACTTCTCTATCTTCGCTGCCTCCGCTTCCTACTCATCGGATGGCCACTCGGTCTTCTATTGGTTCCATTCAGCGCCGGGATTATTCGGATATTATTGCTCATGGTCTCACTGCCGCACTCCTCTCTCAGACATAGCCCACTGATTATCGCTCTGCCCTTCAGGATCCAGCCTGGGTTTCAGCCATGGATGATGAGATGGCCGCTCTTCGTGGTCATCACACTTGGGATTTGATGCCTAGACCTTCGAATGTTAACATTGTTGGCTCCAAATGGGTCTATAGGCTCAAGTATCTACCAGATGGCACTCTTGAGCGTCACAAAGCTAGACTTGTGGTGCAGGATTTCTCACAGATTCTGGGTTTTAATTTTGACCACACTTTCAGTCCTGTGGTCAAGGCCTCCACTGTTAGGACGGTTCTCGCCATAGCCACCATGCGTTCCTGGCCACTTCATCAGTTGGATATCAAGAACGCTTTCCTTAATGGTGTTCTTGATGTTCCAGTCTACATGAAGCAGCCCGTTGGTTATCAGGATTCTGTCCATCCAGACTATGTTTGTCGTTTGCGAAAGGCCATTTATGGTCTTAAGCAGGCTCCCAGGTCTTGGTTCCAGCGTTTCAGCAGTTATCTGATACAACTTGGTTTTCGGTGCAGCTTAGCTGATACTTCTTTGTTTGTCCTTTCGAGAGGGTCGTCGTTACTGTACCTACTTGTGTATGTGGACGATATCATTCTTACAGGCAATGACTTGACTCTTCTTCGCCAGTTCATTGATCGGACACACAGAGAGTTTGCGATCAAGGATCTCTATGCTCTTCATTACTTTCTTGGTCTTGAAGTTTCGCCTACCTCCTCAGGATTACTGCTTGGCCAAACAAAGTATGCTCGGGATATTTTGAATCGGGCCGGTATGTCTGATGCGGCACCTGTTTCTACTCCATTTGTTGCTGGTTTTCAGCTTCACAGCTCTACCAGTCCTCCATTTTGGGATCCTACACTTTATCGTTCTCTTATTGGTGCTCTCCAGTATCTCACCATCACTCGCCCGGATTTGGCATTCTCAGTCAACACAGTGAGTCAGTATCTTCAGGATCCCAGAGATGACCATTTTGCTGCCATGACTTGAATTTTGCGGTATGTTCGTGGCACTCTTCATTTTGGTCTCCGATTTTGTTCTGCTAGTACTCCTGATGTGCTAGGATACTCTGATGCTGATTGGGCTCGCTGTCTGGAGACTCGTCGGTCCACTTATGGTTATGCGGTTTTTCTTGGTGGGAATCTGGTTTCTTGGAGTGTTAAGAAACAACCCACTGTTTCTCACTCTAGCACTGAGTCTGAATACCGTGCTCTCACTAACATTGCCTCAGAAGTGGTTTGGCTCACTCATTTGCTTCGTGATCTTCGGGTTCCACTTTCTGGTTCTCCACTGTTGTTCTGTGACAATAGTAGTGCTATCTTCTTGGCTCAGAATCCAGTGGCGTACAAGCGGGCGAAGCACATCGACATCGACTACCATTTTGTTCGTGAGTTGGTGACATCCGGAAAGCTGCGCATTGCTCGTGTTCCGACTTCTCTTCAGATTGCAGACATTTTCACCAAGGGGCTCTCCCGTCTGCTGTTCGAGTTCTTCAGGTCCAAGCTGTGCGTCGGCGAGCATCCGACGCTTCGCTTGAGGGGGGTGTTAGACTAAATCAGACTCCTGATTAGATTATGATTTATTCTGATTAGAGTTCTTTCCTTATTATATCTCTATTGTACTCTCTATATATTCAGATATCAATAATACAATTAATTACGGCAAATCATTCTATCACCTATAACTAACCATTCCCATCATCTGAGCCTAACCCCATTTTGCAATTTTTATTAGAATGGACTCCTCTAATATGATTTCTTTCCTTTCTACCCTCAACCATCTGGCCCTGAATCCCACCAATGGTACCAAAGAGGACCTAAATGTACTTCAGAATAAAATAAGCCTACTTTTGAAGCAATATGTTGGTATACAGAACTTGGGCCAGGCTGAGGATATGAGATCTTCAAGTCTCAAATGGCCTTCTTTTCTTAACAAAGTTGGTGGATGAACCTTCCAGTATCCTTGTCAAAGGATTGAGGATAAAGGTGATGTTATTGCTGAGAGATTGTGCAACTTGCAATCAAATGAAGGTGTTACTAAACAAATCCAGATTCGGTCAGATGACTTTGAAGATTCACAAGAGTTTTGGAATGACAAATTATGTGCTATGGTTGGTTAATGTGTCAACAATTTGAGGAGAAGGACACAAAACTAACTTATCCCGACTTTTAACTTGTTTACCGAAAGTGAATTAGATGGCCTCAAAGGAGCGTCCACAGCTGTGCAACCCCCCCCCCCCCAAATAAAGAGTTCAAGATGTTTGCAAGAACTTGTAATTCAAAAATAGATTGACTTTGTGGTGTGATTTGAATATTTGGTTTTGTTGTATTTGAACAATAAATGATTTAGTTTTTGTATAATTCTGAATGTTTAATTTGCTAGGTTGTTGAATTCGTTCTGTCGTAACTGGATTAAAACTTGTAATTTATATGATGATTTTAGTATAAACTCAATTCGGAAGTTTATCTCTTTAGTTCCATTATTTTCATCTTTAGTTTGTTGTTAAAGTTTAACAATTGTCTAGCAATGGTTTTTTTTGTGTTTAAATTTTGCTTTGCCAAATCTATTATTTTTATAATTGTTACTTCATGTATCATTCTTTTTATAGTTATGTGTTCTTTAAGTATATTGTTCGGTTATTTCGATGTTTTGTTTGATTATTTAATTATTTAGTTAAAACATTTGAAGGCTTCTAGTTATGTGTTGTTGGTTACTTTTCGATCCTCATATTTAAATTTACTTATTCTAACATTAGTTTATGTATATTTTCATTTAATTTATTCATTTGAGTCATTAGTTTCATTGTTTGGTTTATATAAGTTTGAATATGATTTTATTTAATTAATTCTGCATTCGTTAGTTCAGGTGTTTAAAGCATTTGAAGCACAATTTAAATGATTAGTATCAGAATTTAAGTTAAAGGTACAAAATAATAATATAAATACAATGTCAAATTAAATCTCATAGGTCAATCCTTTTTTTCTTTAGTGTCTTTGTACCAAAATCATTTGTCTCTGGTTTCTTTCTTTACTTCCATCCTTCAATTCTCTTTTTTTTTTCCTTTTTGTCTTTGTGGGAGATGGATCTTATACTGTTGGCGGTTTCGTGATGGAAGATTCTACTTCACTGCTTGAATTTTCATGTTCCTTTGTAGTTTTTGAGACAAGAATTTCATAGGTCGCTCAAATTGGTGTCAAAATCTGGTCCTGCAAACATGTATCAATTCTATAACTCATTACATCAACTATTTTTTTGATTAGTTCATGTATTTTACAATTTAGTTCGGCCTTCATAAAAAGCTATTTAGTCATTGATAAATATGTACATAGAGTTACAATACCAAAATATTGTGAAAAAATATCTAACTAATCAAATTTCAGACCTTCAGCATCACAATACATCATGTATTTATTGAGTTAAATAGTGTATTTAACATATTACTTCTTAGGCTACGGTAAATTTTAAAACTTAAAAATATTCTTAACAAAATGCATGTAATTGAATTCTAGATATTGATGAATCATCTTACAAAGTTTGATCATGTTATTTCATGTGTTAATGCAGTTACATCACTTATTTAATACGTTACTTTATATATTTTAGAAAATTTAAAAACGCGTAAATTTTCTCAATAAAATGCATAAAGCTATTTTTATTATAGCAGTTTTTATACACTTTACTTCTTCACTTAATGTGTTTATGAGGTAAGGTCTTGTATATAATATAAGCATCAGACATTTAAGAAAATTTTACTATACCAAAATATTTTGAAAAAATTCAACTAATCAAATTCCAGACATTAAGCATCACAATACATCATGTATTTATTGAGTTACATCGTTTATTAACATATTCCTTCTTGGGTTACAGAAAATTTAAAACATTAAAATATTCTTAACAAAATGCATGCGATTGAATTTTAGATATGAACGAATAATATAACAAAGTTCAATCATTTTACTTAACGTGTTAATGCATATACATCATTTATTTAATATATTACTTTATACGTTTCAGAAAATTTTAAAACACCTAAATTTTCCCAACAAAATGCATATAGTCAAATTCCAGACCTTGGCGAAATATCCACCATAATAATAGTGGATCACTATATCTCGCCCTGTATTTTACTATCCTCGCCCTAATACGTATACAGTATATATTTTTAATTTAATTTAAATAACTAAATTAAATTATATTTTAGTTTTAAAAATTTAATTTTTAAAAAAAAAAAATCTGGGGAAAAAAAAAATTGCGCCGCCACCGGACCGCCGGTCGCCGCCGCCGGACCGCCGGGCGCCGCCGCCGGACCCGGTTCGCCACCTCCTGGGCGCGAGGCGCCACCGGTCGGCTCGCCACGGCTTGGGCGCGAGCCGTGGCGGAGAGTCACCGGCGGTCCGGTCGCCGCGGCATGGCCGCGTGCCGCCGGCCATCCGGTCGCCACCGCGGGACGGCGAGCCGCCGCCGGTCGGCTCGCCACGGACAGGCCGCGTGCCGCCGGCGGACCGCTCGCCACGGTCCGGGCGCGAGCCGGACCGGCGCCGGTCGCCTGCGCCAGCGCGCGAGCCACCGCTCGCCGTTCGTTGGCCGCGAGCCGGACGCGGTCCGCTCGCCAGGCCGTGGGTGCGAGCCGGACGCGGCTCGGCTCGCCGTGGCTTGGGCGCGAGCCGAGCCAGGCTATTTTTTTTTTTTTTTTTTTTCAAAAATCTGACTTCTATAAATGTGCTCGGATTCCATTCTTCCAATGGCACTTGAATTGTTTTGCAGTCCTAGTTTGGTGAAAAAAAACTCCAAAAATGGTGTTGCAAATTCCATGTCTTCGGAGGTAATTTTACTAATTAGTTTTCTGTCCGTAAGTAGTTGTTGAATTTAATAATTTTTGCTGTAGAAATTTGTGCTCGTCTTTGTGTTTTAATTTGTTAACAGTTACGTAGAAATTATTGCACATTTATCTCCTTTGAATTTAGCTCCTATCAGTTGCAGTAACGTTAATTTTGTTGTTAATTTAGCTACATAATGTTGTTTTGAATTTATCTACAGTAATTCATGGCCTATTAATTATTGTAATGTTAATTTTGTTGTTCCGTTAAAATTCTTAAGCATTGCTGTAGAAATTTATGCCCGTCTTTGTGTTTTAATTTGTTAACTGTTACGTAGAAATTATTGCACATTTATCTCCTACGAGTTTATCTCTCATTAATTGCAGTACCGTTAATTTTGTTCTTAATTGAGCTACGTAATGGAGTTTTGAATTTATGTACAGTAATTTATGTCCTATTAATTATTGTAGCGTTGCTTTTGTTATTCTGTTAAAATTGTTAATTATTGCCGTAGAAATTTGTGCTACTCTTTGTGTTTTAATTTGTTAACTGTTATGTAGAAATTATTGCGCATTTATCTCCTATGAATTTATCTCCTACTAGTTGCAGTAACGTTAATTTTGTTGTTAATTTAGCTGCGTAATGCTGTTTTGAATTTATCTACAATAATTTATGCCCTATTAATTATTGTAACGTTAATTTTGGTTGTTCCGTTGTAATTCTGATTGGATGGAAAATACTATGTTAATTTAACTACGTAATGCTGTTTTGAATTTGTGTACAATAATTTATGTCCGATTAATTACTGTAGCGTTGATTTTGTTGTCCTACTAATTACCTGATGTTTATTGCTGTTTCAGGATGACAGTCAGTCATGTGAAGCTGCTGCAGGGCGGAATGGATACTCTCCATTTGCCACCTCAGCTGTGTTCCCAGATGTTGACGAGGCTTATTCGTACCTGCAGCGGATTGCTCTGCAGGTGGGATTTGAACTTGTGACGGGGTCCTACAAGCAGAACAGGAATGGTCCGCTGAGGTTATATTGCATTTGCAATCGGGGCCGGAAGGATAAGGATGTAGATACGAGCGAATCTGATGTAGTCCGACGGAGTAGCAGCTCGACCAGCAGTTGTGGCTGCCCGTTCGCGATTGTCTTGAAGCAGAGCATCACGGGGAATGGTTGGAATGTAGTGCCGTGCAAGGATCCTAGACGAGGGATGCACAACCACCCTTTCTCAGTGTACCCCGAGGGTCATAGACAGAGCAGCAAGCTCCATGCGGACGCAAAGCAAATGATCAGAGACTTGACAGATTCAGAAACAGCTCCAAGGCATATCAATGCCAGCCTCAGTAATTCGTTTCCGGACCTGCATCAGAACATTAGGCAGGTGTACAATGAGAGGTCGGCATATGCAACAGAAAGGCGAGGCGGGCGCAACACGGCGGAGAATTGTTTGCATCTGGCCACCGAGAAAGGGTATGTCACTAGTCACCGCTCAGCAGGTGATGGCACTCTGACTCATTTATTCATGGCCAATCCCGATGCTGTTGTGGCATTTCGCACGTTTCCGTGGGTTGTGGCCATCGACTCAACATACAAGACCAATCGGTATGGCATGCCATTCATTGAGATGGTTGGGATGTCCCCTTGCAACACAAACTTCTTGATCGCCTACGCAATTGTTGTTGACGAAACGGCAGACACCTATGAGTGGGTGCTGAACGCTCTGAAGAACTTGCTTGTGGATGGACCGTTCCCTGAGGTTGTGGTCACCGATCGGGAGATGGGACTGATTAGGCCACTTCGGACTGTGTTTCCAGAATCGAAACATCTGCTCTGCACCTGGCATATCAACAAGGATGTAGAGGCACGTGTCACCGTGCTGACGGGGAGTAAGAGGAACGGGTCAGGGTTCAAGAACGGTGCATGGTTCCGGATTTGCAATGCGTCCACCGTTACAGAGTACGAAACCGCCGTGGTTGATATGAGGGCTGCATGGGCTTGGAGCCCATCTGTTATTAGCTACGCTGAGACGACGTGGCTCACACCCCATAAGGAGAAATTTGTGAGGGCATGGACGAACAGATTTCTGCATTTCGGGAACACAACTACGTGCAGGGTCGAGAGTGCACACTCGTCACTGAAAGGGTGGTTACACACGTCGACTGGTTCACTGGACACGGTATGGAGGCGTGTCGACCTGCAGATAGCCCAGCAGATTACTATGATCAAGACCGGCCTCGAGAAGTCAAGAACGCGTATCGGAAGATTGCACCGTATGGCCGTTTTCAGCAACTTGATCAACAATGTGTCCAAATTCTGCCTGGATAAATTGAGGGTCGAGTACCGCAGGATTGATGCACTGGGAGCACAGGTATATGCTTACTGTGGCTGTGTGCTGCGCTCGACATACGGAATACCGTGTGCATGCGTCATGGCCGCGGCAGTTGCTGAAGGAATCCCCTTGTACTTGGACGACATTCATCCGCTGTTTAAGAACCTGGCATTGGGTGATCACTCGCAGAGCACGGAGAACAGCTCGAGGGCCGAACAGGATCAGTCGCGGTTCGACACTCTGTTGGAGGAGTTGGCACGCAGCGACCCTTCGGTCCGACGACGAGTTGCATCCTACGTAGATGCGCAGTTGCATCCGGAGGAGAGCGGCATTGGCGAGCCGGACATCTGTACCAGTGCACGTGGGAGACCAAGCGAGCAGGTCCCCCGATCAAGATCAACCCGACGTTCACCGAGCTACCACGAGCACGTGAACAGGCGATACGGGAGTAGTTCAAGGTCCCCGGGGCGTGCTTCAGGGAGCGGTCGCCGCCACGGTAAGTACAACATGTTTATCTTATTGTTTATCTAAATGTATATCGCCGCCTGCACAAGATATTTATGTTAATGTGTTGTCCTGCAGCGACATTCCCGTTCCTCGAAAGTGTCCCCCACATTGTCAGGCGTTACATCCAAGGCTGGAACGATGTCGTGAGTGATGGTAACTGTGGCTTCAGATGCGTTGCTGATGCGTTCCACGTAGACGGTGAAGGTGAATGGTCCACAGCGCGTCGGGCAGTATTTAACGAGATATCAACTCATTGGCCTGACTACGTTCCCATTTACGGTTCGCAAAATGACGTTGAACTCGCCAGAGCCCGTATACACCACACCAGCGGTCCATGTGGTCCAGAGCATTGGTTCACGGTCATTGCGGACATGTTTCCCGTCGCCACCTACTACAACACGGTCGTGGTTTTATATTACATTTTAGAGAACGGGTCGGCGGACCATTGCTGTACAGTCCTTCCACTGAGGGCAGGTGGGGGCGAGGCTGGAACAAGTAGGGAGCTGCACATTGTATACGTTCGCAGTGCAAGCCATTTCGTCCGGGTAAACATGAAGGAAAACTGTCCCATGCCCCCCGTGGTTAATCTGTGGACCACGCTAAGGAAGCCTGATGTCGTAGGTTGGGAGTTACCCTTTCGTAGGAGGCTAAGCGCTTGGAGGAGAGCATACTCCCAGAGTAATTAACTGTTGTTATTAACTCGGCATGTACGCAACCGTTACAGTTATTGCCTACGCGTCGCGTAATTAATTTTGAGAGCGTTGTCGATGCAAAAATGAATGACGCATAAATGTGATATGCAAAAACATAGCTGATTACATAAATGAGCAGAATATGGCACAACTGTGAGCTCACACATAAACAAACATTCGACTAAGGAATGGGTCCATAACCGAGCCTCCGATACTCATCGCGAAGACCGAGCAGAGTCGTCATCAACTCCCTCACGCTGGGGTCGCCGAGTCCATCAACGGTCGCCGAGCCAAACGGATCCAGTGCGCTCATCACGTCACTCAGCATCTGTTACACAGGAAACGGAGTTTACAATAACGAGACAGTAAAATGTAATATAATTACTCGAAGCAAACAGTTAGTGAAAACTTACCGAGACCTGATGCTGTGTCCTGTCCGGGCCACTCGCGGCAGCATGTTCAGGATTTGCGATCACTGGGTGCGAATGAGTCTCGTACCAGTCCTCGTAATCCATGGTACACTCTGATTGGGGCGTGGCTACCGGGAACGCCGCAAGCCGTTCCTTGTGCCAAGTGTGTGCCATCTCCCATAGGGTCAACTGCAGCCTCCCTGGGTAGGTCACTGAATAGCCGGCTGGATCAGCCGGGCGGAAACAAGGCTCCGGCGCAATAGCAAGACCCCGCGGTATACCCTGTAGGAGACCGAACTGCCGCACAACGCGATCTGGCATGTACGCCTCCATTGCGTCGAGGTATCGGATCATGCCGCGGTAGTGAGTCCTCCCCCCCGCAGCCCTAACCACGTCCACTCCATATGGCAACCAATCCACCTGCAAAAAGTTTCACAGACATGTTACGTTTCTATGGAATCCGATCTATCTACTACTGTCAGAATAAGAGTAAAAGCATGGAATTCATACCTGGTCGGGCTGTAAGGCATCCAACTGTCGCCTGATGGCACCGAGCCTCCCCGTACCCCTCCCCGATCTAACCCCTGTGTGCCACCGACTGGCGCGACCCGGAAGAGCTGGCAACGTACTCGGTCCCGGCCGAAACATCGGAAAGTACTCGTATATCCATGCTTGGAGCAGCGTGCAACATCCGCATAGGCCGCGCGCCTTGGACCGGGACGCAATTCCCAACTGCAGATACAAACTGGCCAACGTCGCCGAGCCCCACGACAACTGCGACAACTGCGAATCAAGCAGGGGTAGAAGGTTGGCTCTAACCTTATTCCCAGTTTTATCCACAAAAAGCGTGGATGAAAACAGGGTCAGCATGTAGCACATGAATTGGAAGTTCTGGCTCTGCCCCCCCGCTACACACCTCGCCATCAAAGATTGGGCATCTATGTTACCCCCGTTCCAGTCTTCCGCGAGAAAGGACTCCACGTCTTTCCCAAACAGTTCGGCGCACGCTTCCTCAATAGTCTCCGCCGAAATGGTACTCGCAACAGCGCCACCATCGATGGGAATGCCAAGAATCATCTCAACGTCATGCATCAAGATGGTCATCTCCCCAAACGGCATGTGAAACGTGTTCGTGTCCGGCTGCCACCTCTCGACAAAAGCGGATATCAGTGCCATGTCAAGGAACTGGAACATAATCGCAGGCAGGTGGCCCAACCCGGTCGCATGTATCCGGGCCTGTGCAACATCGCTCAGTTCGGGGAGCGTGTCGACTAGCTGCTTGCATAGCGGCGACCGAGCATGGCATCTCAACACACCTCGCTCTATACCATTCCAAACGTCAAGCGCGACGTGTCCTCCGAAGCTTGGTATGACGAGGTCATCCTGCGGGCCACCAGCCACTGGTCCCCGCACTAGCCACGTCTCATCGGCGGCGGGTCGCTTCCTCCTATTCCTCCGTGCCATTCCGGTGCTAGGCTCACCGGCATTGCACGATCCACCAGAAGACTGTGCGAATTGACCAGCTCTGTTCCTCACGGTGTGCCTGGCTCCAGCTTCAGCATAACGTTCGATCCCGGCATCCAATGGAACACTCGAACCAGGTTGGCCCACCGGGGGGACATCTGCGGGCAGGTCATAATTCATCTGCCAATCACTTTCATGACGAATACCACCGGGCGGGAGGATGTTAATCTCCGGACCGTCCCATGTCGGCATGGGATCGAATGCACGAACGCTCGGTGGAGAAGGCTGCTCCGCTCCTACATCAAACTCCCGCGGGCGAGGCGACGGTTCATCCTCGACCACGCGGCCTCTAGCCTGTCTCGCCGAGGCACTAACACATCTTCGTCGTATGGAACGACCATGACCGTCACGTTGACCACCAGTGCTCATCTACGACACAAGATATGTAATTAGTATAACAACAAGTGAATCAAACTGATATGATAAGATAAATTAACATACATTTCAACAACGTGTGAACTGATTTTCCGAACAGTGCATCAACGAACTGGAACATTTTTTCTAGTTACAAATTGGAGATTACATAACTAAATAGTCTTATTTTCTTACCACTATTATTAACATTCAAGGAAACAATAGTTAAAACATATCGTAACAGTTTACTACACAATTGTTTACATCGGATTACTAAAGTTTGTTTACATTGAACTATATTCTATTATGTCACATAACTAAATAATTTCCAAAAAACACAATTCCTAATCAATAATTTCTGAATAATTTCTATTACGTCACATAACTAAATAATTACTAAATTACCCAATTTCTAAAAAATACAATTTCTAAAACAATATGTCCAAATTTAAACTAAGTAATTTCTACGAAACACAATTTCTTCGTTTTAATTCCAATTACGTCACATACCTAAATAATTTCTAAATTGGCCAATTTCTACAAAATACAATTTCTAAACCATTATGTCCGCATTGAAACTAAGTAATTTCTACAAAACACAATTTCTTCGTTTCAATTCCAATTACGTCACATAACTAAATAATTTCTAAATAACCCAATATCTAAAAAATACAATTTCTGAAATATTATGTCCGAATTTAAACTAAGTAATTTCTACAAAACACAATTTCTTCGTTTTAATTCCGATTATGTCACATAACTAAATAATTTCTAAATAACCCAATATCTAAAAAATACAATTTCTGAAATATTATGTCCGAATTTAAACTAAGTAATTTCTACAAAACACAATTTCTTCGTTTTAATTCCGATTATGTCACATAACTAAATAATTTCTAAATAACCCAATATCTAAAAAATACAATTTCTAAATAAATTCTATTAGGTCACATAACTAAATAATTTCTAAATAACCCAATTTCTAAAAAAAACAATTCCTAAAATATTATGTCCAAATTTAAACTAAGTAATTTACACAGAACACAATTTCTTCGGTTTAATTCCAACTATGTCACATACCTAAATAATTTAGAACATCACAAATTCTAAACAAATAATTCCTAAGTAATTTCTATTATGTCACATAACTACATAATTTCTAAAAAATCAAACTTCTAAAAAATACAATTTCTAAAATATTATGGCCAAATTTAAACTAAATAATTACTAAAAAACACAATAAGCTTCCAATTATGTCATCATGTCCAATTATGTCATTAATTCCGACAAGCTCAACAAAATTCTAACAATTCCGACAAGTTCAACAAAATTCGAATAGATCGGGCAACGATTCCCACGAAAAGAAAAAAAAAATTTCTCAAAAACTTACATTTTCCGGCGAGATTCCGGCGGGATTCCGGCGAAATTCCGGCGAGATTCCGGCGGCGGCGGGCGGCGGCGCCGGGCAGGGGCTGGAGGCGGAAATGGAAGGGAAGGGGGAGAGGGAAGAGGGAGAGGGAAGGGGGAGAGGGAAGTGGGAGAGGGAAGGAATGGGAGAGGGAAGGAGGGGGGTAAGGGTTATTTATAGAATTTTTGGTGGGTTTTGTAATATTTTTTATTTCTTTTTTCTATTTTCTTAAAATTAAAAATTATTTTATTTTAATTCAAAATACGTGTATTTATACGTATTAGGGCGAGAATAGTAAAATACAGGGCGAGATATAGTAATACCCTAATAATATCACGTCATTTCATGTATTCATGCAGTTACATCTGATGTTCATCATATTACTTTATACATTTCAGCAAATTAAAAAACACCTAAATTTCCTCAACAAATTGCATATAGCCAAATTTCAAACCTTGAGAAATTATTCAAAAGAATAATATCACATTGCTTCATGTGTTCGTGCAGTTACATCTAGTGATCATCATATTACTTCATACATTTAAGCAAATTGAAAAACACCTAAATTTCCTCAAAAATTGCATATAACCAAATTTCAAACCTTGAGGAATTATCCATCTCAATAATATCACATTACTTCATGTGCTCATGGAGTTCCATCTAGTGATTATCATAATACTTCATTCGTCTCACCAAATTAAAAAAAAATACCTAAATTTCCTCAAAGAATTGAATATAGCTATATTTCAGACCTTGAGGGATTATCTAGAAGAATAATATCATATTACTTCATGTGTTCACGCAGTTACATCCAGTGGTCATTATATTACTTCATATGTTTCGGAAAATTAAAAAAATACCTAAATTTCCTCAAAAAATTGCATATAGCCAAATTTCATACCTTAAGCAATTATCCAACATAATAATATCATGTTACTTTATGTGTTCATGCAGTTACATTCAGTGTTCATCATATTACTTCATACGTTTCAGTAAATTTAAAAACACTTAAATTTTTTCAAAATTTCATATAGCTAAATTTAAGACCTTGAGGAATTATCCAGAAGAATAATATCGCTTTACTTCATGTGTTCACGCAGTTATATCCAGTATTCATCATATTACTTCATACGTTTCAGTAAAATTGGAAACACCTAAATTTCCTTTTTTTTAAAATCATATAGCCAAATTTCTGACTTTGAGGAATTATCCAGAAGAATAATATTACGTTACTTTATGTGTTCATGCAGTTACATCTAGTGTTCATCATATTACTTCATACGTTTCAGCAAATTTAAAAAGACCTAAATTTCCTCAAAAATTTTCATGTAGCCAAATTTCAGATTTTGAGGAATTATCTAGAAGGATAATATCACGTTACTTCATGTGTTCATGTAGTTACATCCATTGTTCATCAAATTACTCCATACGTATTAAAAAAATTAAAATACACTTCCATTTTCTTCACATCATGCATATATCTTAATTCCAGATCTGGAAAAAAATTCCACAATATAAAAACATCACTTCATGTATTGATGCAATTTATTCATGCATTTAACTGTATATACGAAATCAAAACCAAACATGGATGTAAACTTGTTGAATTTCAGCTTGAACATATTCATTGCCTTCTTCCTCATGCAAAAAAATTGCATTGCCTTGAATTGCTTCGTTTTCCATAGTTTATAACATCAACACCTTAGATCGTAGATTTTGACCGTTAAAAATAAGATTTTAAACCGTAAAACTAAGATCATAGATCGTAGATTTCATATAATTGAGATTTCAACCATGAAACTAAGATTTTCAAACGTAAATTTCATATTACCTTGATTATTTCACCTTTGGAGATCTTAGAAGTTTTGAAATATGTTGTTCTTCAATCTTTCCGTCGGCAAATTCAATCGCAAAATCTGATTTCATCAGGTTTGCAAAATTTGCATATTTTGATCTCGGAGCTTGATCGCAAAACTGAACCGGAGAATTGCAGAGCTTTGATCAGCGATTTCAGAGCTTGAATCCGATGTATAGTAGCATGAATTCGGGATGAGTTTGAAAAGGAATGAAATTCTTTCATTTTTGGGAGTTAAGGGATCTAACATTTATTTGGGAGGAGAGAGAAAATTGGGTTGGCCCATTTTTGTTATAATCCAGTTTTTAACTCAGTTTTCAGCTCTATTTTCTAGTATTTGCAATTTGGTCCCTTTTTTAGCTCCCTTGCAATTTATTGTAGATTGGTCACTGGTCTCACCATTTGCTATGGTGAGATGGTCTCACAGGAGTTTTTCTCTAATTTAAGAGGATGAATTATAATTTGAATGTGAAATTTCAAAAGTTAGGCCCAACTAAAGACAGCCTAAATAATCAGGCCCAAATGATGTTTTAAAATTTTAATAGGATGAATTATAATTTCAAGGTGAAGTTTTAAAAGTTATGCACAACTAAAAACAAAGCCTAAATAATCAGGCCCAAAAAATTAAAATGGATCCACTCTTCTAACCCGATTCAGAACTCTACCTTACACATTGTTGTTGCCAGAAAAATGAATCGGCCAGATTTTCACTCGAAACATGCTACCCAATTGTCGTCGAAATATTCAACGAATCCGATCAACTATTGATGTAATACTCAATCAACCATCGTAAATCTGTTCCGAATGATGAGCTCCACCGCCGATTGATTTTTCAACGATGATAACTTGATTGAGTTTTCAGAGGACAAACCAGACATTTTCAACGACAACGCTGACGCTAATATATAGTTTTAAATCGTACCAAATCTAGAAAATCGATGGCAACTCTCGTCGAAATAAAAAATTATAATAAACCGAAGATGTATTTCACGTCGTCGGCGAGGATCTGGGAGCAAAGCATACAATAGATTTGGGGGTTAGGGTTCGGCGTCGGTGAAAGGAGAGAGCGGAGAACGGCGGATGCGAGAGCAGACACGATGGTGATGGCGGAGCAGACGAGGCGGTGATGGCAGAGCAGACACAGCGGCAATGGCAGAGCAGACGCAACGGCGATGGTGGAGCAAAGAAGGTGATGAGCCCATCATGTGGCTTTTTTTGGTTTATTTGTTATTTAGTCCCTTGTTTCTTGCGCTTTACGTTTATAACCCCAAATCCAAAGTTTTCCATATTCTGCCCCCGAATTTAGTTTTCCCGTCTCTTATTTTTCCTCTAGTCCCTGGTGTTACCATGAGACGGTCTCATAGGAGACGGACTCCTCATTGATATAGTGATTGTTTCATATCCTTTAAAAACAACATATTTCTTAACATTAAGATTTTGTTTGATAACTGAATTTAGCACTTAATCTTTATTAATTATCATAATTGATTAAGTGCATAATAAATTAAATCTATTTGGTAACTGAACTCAGAACTACATCTTAATTGACTAATGTTCGATCAATTAAATATGTTTGATAACTTACAAATATATATATCTTAATTAACGTTAAAATAAAGCAAGTTGATGATTGGATAAGATTTTATCTTGATGACTAAGCTAGAGTTATGTTTAGACTAGTCTACTTGGTACTCTATTTATACTCTTCTTAATCAATCAGAATCATTACGGCAAATCATTTTGTCATGGTATCAGAGCAAGTTCTGATCCTCAACCCAAAACCCTAAAAATTTCCTCAAAATTCAGCTGCCACCCCTCCTTCTCTCTCTCTCTTTCCGGCCATTCAAACCACCAATTTTTGGCCAACTTCCGGTGACTTCCGACAATCTCCGGTGAGCTATTCATCTTCTTTACTGCATCTTCTTCAGCGGGGCTCTTCATCCACGACTCTCCATCTTCGGTGGGGGCTCTAGACCGTCCTCTCTGCCTATTTCAGTGACGTCATTCCTAGCGGTGGTCATCCTTCTCTGCCGGCCAATCTCAGCAGTAAGTTCTCGGCGTTGTTTTTTATTCTTCGGCAGTTCCTAGTTCTGCCGGCATTTTTCTTCTCTATCGCTCTCAAGTTCGTCTCTCTTCGGCGGGTTCCAGAGGCCATCTTCGTTCTCCGGTGAGAATTCCTTCATTCTCCGGCGAGTTTCGACGAAGAAGAAGGTTGCTGCTCTCAGGTCAAATGCGTCCCTTCTCAGCGCATTAGATCCACGCGCGAACCAGGCTTCAGCACCAGCCTTCCGCTCGTCTGTTCCACGTGCAAGTCAGTCATCGGCGCGTCTTCACCACACGTGGTCCAACTTGCATAATTTCTTGTCAACGTGCATACTCAGCATTATTATTCAGAAGTATAGCACAATTTTGTGGTGTATCAAAATTTCAGAACCATGGTTCAAAATGGATCATAGATTTGAGCGCTACAAAGCACATGGCATCATCTCCTACTGATGTTGATTATGTGAGACCTTACCATGGCTCTTCCCACGTCTATGTTGGTAATGGTTCTCAACTCTCTATTACTCATGTTGGTGAATCTCGAATTTCTAAGTCTTTGCCCATTTATGATGTGCTTATTGTGCCTAATATTACTAAAAATTTGATTTCTATTAGCAAATTAACTCGAGATTTAAATGTTGTTGTCTGTCTTGATGATCGTTTTTCTTTTATTATTCGGCATAAAATCACTAGGGAAACCTTGGGTCATGGTCATATTGAGGATAGTCTTCATGTCTTAGACTATGGTGCATCTGCTTTAATGTCTACTGTGGAGTCAAATAAGTCGCGTGTGTCCTTTGAAATCTAGCATGCTAGACTTGGTCATGTTCCGCATTCCATTATTTCTAGTTTGCGTGCTTCTGGATCCTTAGCTGTCTCATCGGTTTTGCCTTAATCCACCATTTGTGAAGCGCGTGAAAAAGCTAAAGGGAAACGTTTATCTTTTCATACAAATGATAAACGCGCTGCTAGGGTACTTGATATAGTTCATTGTGACTTATGGGGACCCTCTCCTATTATATCTGCTGATGATTTATCCTACTATGCCATTTTCCTTGATGATCATTCCCGACTCTCGTGGTAACACCCACTTTGTCGTAAATCTGATTTTTGGGATGTCTATCGCCAGTTTGAGGCCTTTATGGAGTACCAGTTTTCTTCCACCATTAAAGTGTTTCAGAGTGATGGGGGGACTGAGTTCGTAAATGGTCGGTTACGCTCTCACTTTTAGACAAAAGACATTTACCATCAGATTTCTTGTATGTATACTCCTGAGCAGAACGGTCGGGCTGAGCGCAAGCACCGCCACATTACAGAGATGGGCTTGTCTATGTTGTACCACACTCATGTTCCTCTCTCCCACTGGCCACACGCCTTTGCTGCAGGCTCTTATACCATAAATCGGTTGCCCATCCGGTTCTTGGCGGGCAATCACCATTTGAGGTTGTTAATGGTCGGGTTCCCATATACACAAACTTTCATGTATTTGGTTGTCATGTGTACCCTTACCTTCACTCATATGCAGCTCACAAACTTGCTCCTCGTAGTTTGCCCTGTATCTTTCTTGGGAACGACTCCCAGTACAAGGGTTATCGATGGTTGGATCCTAATTTTGGAAAGTTATATGTCACCAAACATGCTCGGTTTGATGATACTTTCTTCCCTTATGCCAATGGTTCTACTTTAGTATCTCCGTTCTCTCTGGATATCTCTACTTTTTTGGATCGTACTGATACATTAGCTAATACTCCTACTTCTTCCACGATGGCATCTTCTCCTACTCGGTCTACAACATTGGTTGCCAGCCCTCATGGTTTATCGATGTTGTCATCCTCACCGACTACAATGCCATGTTCTGACCGCTCTGATGATTTGGACCATCTAGTGGTCACTCAGACTCATCCTGCTCTGTCCATCCCGCCATCGACCAGCTCATCTAGTCCACTGACCACCCCATCTGATTCTCCAACCACTACATCGGCCCCTTCGCCGGCCACCTCACCGGCTTCTTCGCTAGTCACCTCACTGGTCCTTTTGCCTGCTGCAACTGCTCCTCCAGTTTCTCCACCTCGGCTTCGCACTCATTGTATGGCTACTCAATCGTCGACTGGAGCTATTCAACGCAGAGATTATTCTGATATCATTGCTCATGGTCTTATTGCTTCCTTACTTGCTCAGTCAGAGCCCACAAATTACCGCACTGCTCTTCAAGATCCGGCTTGGGTTTCTACCATGGATGATGAGATGACAGCTCTTCATGGATAGTACACTTGGGATTTGGTGCTTCACCCATCAGACATCAATGTTGTTAGCTCCAAATGGGTTTACAGACTGAAGTATCGACTAGATGGCACCATTGAGAGTCATAAAGCTAGGCTTGTGGCACGGGGCTTCTCACAAATTCCGGGTTTTGACTTTGACCACACTTTTAGTCTAGTGGTCAAAGCCTCCACTGTTCGGACAGTCCTCGCCATAGCCACCATGCGTTCCTGGCCACTTCATCAGTTGGACGTTAAGAACGCTTTTCTTAATGGTGTACTTGATGCTCCGGTCAATATGAAGCAGCCCATTGGTTATCAGGATTCTGCTCATCCAGACTGTGTTTGTTGCTTGCGGAAGGCCATTTATGGTCTTAAGCAGGCTCCTCGGGATTGGTTCCAGCGCTTCAGCGGTTATCTGACACAGCTTGGTTTTTAGTGCAGCTAAACTGATACTTCTTTATTTGTTCTCTCGAGAGGGTCATCGTTACTGTATCTACTTGTGTATGTTGATGATATCATTCTTACATGCAACGACTCGACTCTTCTTTGTTAGTTCATTGATCAGACACACAGAGAGTTTGCGATCAAGGATCTTGGTGCTCTCCATTACTTTCTTGGTCTAGAAGTTTCACCTACCTCCTCAGGGTTACTTCTTAGCCAAGCAAAGTATGCTTGGGATATTTTGACTCGGCCGGTATGTCTGACGCAGCCCCTGTTTCTACGTCATTTGTCACTGGTTCTCAGCTTCCCAGCTCTACCAGTCCTCCATTCAGAATTCCTACACTTTATCGTTCCCTTGTCAGTGCCCTCCAGTATCTCACCATCACTCGTCCGAATTTGGCTTTCTCGATCAATACGGTGAGCCGAATCTTCAGGATCCTAGAGATAATCATTTTGCTACAGTGACACGGATTTTGCGGTGTGTTCGTGGCACCCTTCATTTTGGTTTTAGTTTTTGTTCTAGTAGTACTCCTAAGGTGTTAGGGTACTCTGATGCTGACTAGACCCGCTTTCTGGAGACTCGATGGTTCACTTATAATTATGCATTTTATCTTGGTGGGAATCTGGTTTCTTGGAGTGCCAAGAAACAACCCACTGTTTCTCGCTCCAGCACTGAGTCTGAATAACGTGCTCTCGCCTGCACTGCTTCAGAGGTGGTTTGGCTCACTTATTTGCTTCGTGATCTTAGGGTTTCACTTTCTGGTGCTCCATTGTTGTTATGCGACAACATCAGTGCTATCTTCTTGGTTCAGAATCCGGTGGAGCACAAGCGGGCGAAGCACATCGACATTGACTATCATTTTTTGTGAGTTGGTGACGTCTGGAAAGCTGTGCGTTGCTCATGTCCCGACTTCTCTTCAGATTGCGGACATCTTCACCAAAGGACTCTCTCATCCACTGTTCGAGTTCTTCAGGTCCAAGTTGTGTGTCGGTGGGCATCCGACGCTTCGCTTGAGGGGGGTGTTAGAATAAAGCAAGTTGATGATTAGATAAGATTTTATTCTTGATGACTAGGCTAGAGTTAGGTTTAGACTATTCTACTTGGTACTCTATTTATGCTTTTCTTAATCAATCAGAATCATTACGGCAAATCATTTTGTCAATTGAATAAATGTTTAGCTAATAATGCCCAATATTGTGGAGTTTATCTGAACTGATTTGATTTTAATTGAACGTAACTACACTAAAAATAAGTGTGTTGAAAAAAATATAACGTGTGACTAAATTAAGTCAAATTTCACCAAATTAAATTTACGTGGAACTGAATTGAACTAATTTGAACTGAACTAAAATGCAGATAAACTTTAGAAAATAAGGCCTCAGTAATTCATTAAGATCGTATGATATCTGAATTTGAAATATTTTAATAGAATAATTGTATGTGAATGAAAGGTATAATTATTTTGTGATACTCTGCCTATTGTTGTGGTTCTGATACGTCTTGTATTCTGTGATAATGTTGTTGTATAATTGTTGGGTATTCCTCCCTAATTCTAGAATTTTCCTTTGGTAAAATTGGAAGAAGATTCTAGTATGATGGGGGATGTATCTAGACCATGAAGCATATTTTAAAAATACCTCCTAGAAGCCTCCAAGCATTAATTGTGGTAGTTGGAGAGATTGAGAAGAGAATTCTAGAGCTTGAGTGCTCATCTATAAATAGGGTGCTCTTGGAGAGGACTTGATCATCCAACCAAAAACCATTTCCTTTCCTTCTAGATATCCTCTAAGAGAGAGTAGTAGGGATAAGTCTTCATCCTCTCTAGTTGATAGATATCCACCATAGTGTGAGAAAACCTTTGTAATCCATCCACATTTTGGGTGAGACATTGTAACCCCACTTTAATCATATAGTGGAAGAGTTGGACTACCTAGTCCCGCGGTTTTTCCCATTTTGGGTTTTCTGCGTAACCAAATTTGGTGTCTTGCTTATTTTTCATTCATCATCCTAATCACACAAAGAGGGAAACTATATTTTTCCCCAACAGTGGTATCAGAGCAAGGTTGATCGGCGTCATATTCTTGTGTGATTTAAGATGGAGGCGGGAGATATGTTCAAACTCACGGTGGAAAATTACGCATATTGGAAGCCCATGATGGAGGACCACTTATATTGCAAAGATTTGTATGAACCAATCACGGAGGAGACCAAGCCGGAGGAAAATGATGACAAAGAGTGGGAGATCCTAAATAGGAAGGCGGTTGCCATGATCCATAAGTACATAGATCGAAGTTTATTTGAGCATGTTTCTACATACACCAATGCCTTTGAGCTATGGACAAAACTTGAGTCTATGATTCAAAAGAAGACACCACGTAATAAAGCCCACCTAGTGAGGCGGTTGGTGAAATTGGATTACAAGGATGGCCAAAATATGATCGAGCACTTGAATAGCTTCAAGGGGCTTGTAAACCAATTGGCAAAGACCGAGATAAAGATCGATGATGAGTTGCAAGCTTTGTTGCTCCTAAGCTCACTACCTGAAAGTTGGGACACTTTGGTGGTCACGCTTAGCAACTCGGCTCCAACAGGAAAGCTTACTATGGATGATGTAGCCGATAGCTTGATAAATGAAGAAGCACTGAGAAGAGAACGTGGCACAACAACCTATGCGGAGGCAAACGTGATCGAGAATCATGGAAGAAATGAGTCGCGTGGAAGATTTAGAAATGGTGGACGTGACAGATCACGAGGCTGGTCAAAGTCTCGTTCCCGAGTTACTTGTTACTATTGTGGCAAAGCAGGTCACAAGAAAGATGAATGTCGCAATCTCAAGAGAGACCAGAAGAATGGTACGGTCAAACCTGATCAAGTCAATCCAAAGAAGAAGGAAGAAGAAAGCACTACGGCAGTGGCATCCGTGGAGCATGGTGATATCTTTGTCATTGACGATTATGTCAATCTCGCCTACGATGAAAATTTATGGATCGGTGATTCCGGTGCTTCCTTCCACGTTACCCCACATGAAGGGCTCTACTCGTCCTACCAGCGTGGAGATTTTGGCATTGTGAAGATGGGAAATCAAGTCACAAGCAAGATTGTCGGCAAAGGCGACATCATCTTGAAGATAAACACGGGATACAAGCTCGAGTTGAAGGATGTGCGACATGTCCCAGAAATGCGGCTCAATCTTGTCTCGGTGGGGAAGATTGACGATGCTGGAATGATAAGCCACTTTGGAGATGGAAAATGGAAGATCACTCAAGGCAATATGGTGACTGGTCGAGGAAAGAATGATGGATCCTTATATGTCATGCAAGGACAAATCTGCAAGGGAGAGGCTAATGTTGCACATGAAACCTCGAACATGGAGTTGTGGCATAAGAGGCTTAGCCACATGAGCGAGAAGGGACTTCAAATCCTCGCACGGAAACATATCCTCCCTGACATAAAAGGTACAACACTTGACCCTTGCACTGATTGTTTAGCCGGCAAACAACATAGAGTTTCTTTCCTCAAGCCTACTTACCCCCATAGAAGAGAGAATATTCTTGACTTAGTGCATACTGATGTTTGCTCAATGACCGAAAGATCCCTTGGAGGTGCACAATATTTTGTAAGTTTTATTGATGACCATTCTCGAAAGGTTTGGGTGTCTTTGTTGAAAACTAAAGACCAGGTACTTGAGGCATTCAGGGAGTTCCATGCAAGGGTGGAACGTGAGATAGGCAGAAATTTGAAGTCTGTCAGAGCTGGCAATGGTGGAGAATATCGCGGCCCATTTGAAGAGTATTGCAAGTTGTACGGGATCCGACTTGAGAAGACACCACCGAAGACACCTCAGTTGAATGGAGTTGCAGAGAGGATGAACCGCACCATTGAAAAGTGAGTTAGATGCATGTTATCTCATGCAAACCTCCCCAAAGGTTTCTGGGGAGAAGCTGTGAAGACTGGTGTTGATATCATCAACTTGACCCCTTCAGTTCCCTTGGATGGAGACATACCGGAGGAAGTTTGGTCAGGGAGAAAGGCTTCATATGACCATGTAAAGGTATTTGTATGTCGAGCATTTGTTCACATTCCCAAGGATGAGCGGGCCAAGCTAGATTCAAAAACAAGAGAGTGTATCTATCTTGGCTCACCCCAGGGATGAGTTCGGTTATCGGCTGTGGGATCCAGCCCAGAAAAGGATCTTCAGATTCCACGATGTCGTGTTCTTTGAGGACCAAACCATTAGTAATTATAAGGAATTGCGAGAAGCTCAAACCAGGCGGACTAGAGAGCCTTTGGAGTCCATGCCATCTCCCGTGGTGTAAGATAACGCAAGAAAAGAATCAGTGGAGGATGTTCACGATGAAGAAGTTGAAAAACGTGATCCCAGAGAAGATATGGAGCAATCTCAAACAAGTGGCGAAGAAATGGAGAAAGCAAATGACCCAGCAGTACCCATGCTTCGGCGTTCAACTAGAGAGAGACAGCCTTCGACCAGATATTCACCAGATGAGTACGTGACACTCACTGATGAGGGGGAGCCTCAACACTATGGTGAAGCTATGGAAAATGATCATAAAGATGATTGGGAAAAGGCTATGCAAGAAGAGATGAAGTCCTTGAACGAGAATCATACATATGATCTCGTAGAGCTACCAAAAGGGAAACGAGCTCTAAAATGCAAATGGGTGTTTAAGCTCAAGACCGAAGAAAACAATCTCAAACCCAGGTATAAGGCTCGAATCATTGTTAAAGGTTGCAACCAGAAGAAAGGTATAGATTTTGATGAGATTTTCTCTCCCGTGGTAAAGATGTCATCAATCCGAGTTGTGTTGGGTCTCGCTGCTAGCTTGGATTTGGAGGATGAGCAACTCAATGTTAAGACAGCTTTCTTACATGGAGACCTTGAGGAGGAGATTTACATGGAGCAACCCGAAGGATTCAAAGAGCCGGGAAAAGAGCATTTAGTGTACCGTCTCAAAATAAGTCTCTATGGTTTGAAGCAAGCACCCCCGTCAATGGTATAAGAAGTTTGAATCCTTCATGAATCATCATGGATTCAAGAAAACACACACCGATCATTGTGTCTTCATGAAGAGGTACGATCGAGATGACTTTCTCATACTCATGTTTTATGTTGATGATATAGTGATTGTCGGGCAGGATAAAAGGAAAATAGCTACTCTTAAGAAAGCATTGAGTAATTCTTTCACGATGAAAGATTTGGGGCCAGCGAAGCAGATTCTTGGGATGCGGATCACGCGGGATCGATCTGAAAAGCTACTTTGGCTATCTCAAGAGAGATATATTGAGAAGATTCTTGAGAGATTTAATATGCATCAAGCCAAACCTGTTAGCGTACCACTTGCCGGACATTTCAAGTTCGATAAGAAGAAAAATCCAAGAAGGGATGAAGAAATGAGAGGTGTTCCATATTCTTCACCTGTTGGTAGCCTCATGTACACCATAATATGTACCCGGCCGGATATTGCGCATGCAGTTGGAGTTGTGAGCAGACACTTGTCAAATCCTGGGAAGGAGCATTGGGCTGCTGTGAAATGGATACTTCGATATCTCAGAGGAACAACCAAAAGGTGTTTGCGCTTTGAAACAACCAAAAGGTGTTTGCGCTTTGAAACAACCAAACCTGTGTTGGAGGGATACACAGATGCTGATATGGCCGGAGACTTGGAATCTCAAAAATCAACGTCGGGATATCTGACTACTTTTGCAGGGGGAGCTGTATCTTGGCAGTCAAAACTTTAAAAATGTGTTGCCCTTTCTACGACGGAGGCAGAGTATATTGCTGCCACCGAGGCTTGTAAGGAGATGCTGTGGATGAAGAATTTTCTACTTGAATTGGGGCTAAAGCAAGAGAAGTGCGTCCTCTATTGTGACAATCAGAGTGCCATCCACTTAGCCAAGAATTCAGCCTACCACTCCCGAACGAAACATATTGATGTTCGCTATCATTGGATTCGAGACGTATTGGAAAAAAAGCGACTACAACTTGAAAAAGTTCACACCAATGATAATTGGTCCGATATGATGACTAAAGCACTACCAAGTAAGAAATTCGATGATTGCTGCAAAGGCGCTGGTGTGGAGATCCCTTCCAATTAGGTCGGAAGGGGGAGATTTGTTGGGTATTCCTCCCTAATTCTAGAATTTTCCTTTGGTAAAATTGGAAGAAGATTCTAGTATGATGGGGAATGTATCTAGACCATGAAGCATATTCTAGAAATACCTCCTAGAAGCCTCCAAGCATTAATTGTGGTAGTTGGAGAGATGGAGATGAGAATTCTAGAGCTTGAGTGCTCATCTATAAATAGGGTGCTCTTAGAGAGGACTTGATCATCCAACCAAAAACCATTTCCTTTCCTTCTAGATATCCTCCAACAGAGAGTAGTAGGGAGAAGTCTTCATCCTCTCTAGTTGATAGATATCCACCATAGTGTGAGAAAACCTTTGTAATTCATCCACATTTATCCACCATAGTGTGAGAAAACCTTTGTAATTCATCCACATTTTGGGTGAGACATTGTAACCCCACTTTAATCATATAGTGGAAGAGTTGGACTACCTAGTCCCGCGATTTTTCCCATTTTGGATTTTCCGCGTAACCAAATTTGGTGTCTTGCTTATTTTTCATTCATCATCCTAATCACACAAAGAGGGAAACTATATTTTTTCCCCAACAGGCATGTACTGTGAAACTTATGAACTTGATTGTGTAATTTGGATTGTACTTGTTAAATTCTGAACTGGACTATATAATTGATCTAGAGTTGTTAAATTCTGAACTTGACTGTATAATTGGACTAGACTGTTTAATTTGTGAAGCATCCATGCGGTTAAGATTAAAATCTCAATTGATCTTGGCCGGGCTTTTTAATTTAATCTCATCTATTGAAAACGGAACAATGTGACAGTGTTGCTTTTTATATTTGATGATGATGGTGTGAATCATGATTTCGAAAGGCAGCCATGCGGTTTGCTATTAAAACCGGACTGATCTGGGTGGGCTTTCGTGTGATTGAAACCCGCTTCTGAAACTTGTTGTGTAAATGTGTCCTAGTTTAGAAGCTAGCTATATGTGATGACAATTTGTTAATCATGGGATTGGGAATGTTGCAGCCATGTTTTCATTTGAAAACATTTAGATGACACCTTGAGGATTGGTTGTGGCCCTTGTGAATATGTTTTGGTGTGTCAAACTAACTTCTTTGTATTTTTGTTGTTACATGTGTTGGACATGAATATGAATATATTAGAAATGGAAAAATCTTTTCAAACTACATTTAGCTGATTTCTAGCATCACAGGTTGTAGAGATTGGGAAAATGTTGCCCAACGTTTTTGGCTCCTCTCTTTCAAAAGCATCCACAATTGCATGTAGTAGCTCATTTAATGTAGAACTAGGATTTTGATGCTGCAAACTTTGGATAGATGCAATAAACCCAGGTCCAATATGTTTAAATCAAGTGATTTAGCTGATTGACACACCATTTAAATATTGAACCCGTATGACATAGTTGATGCTTCATACTCATGGTCATTTTCTAATATGTGTGAGCTTGCATTATCTTGCTGAATGTTATGTTTTTACTTGCCCAAGTTGGCCACTTTGCTTTAATAGCTTAGATTAACTCATAGATTAATTTCTTCCTAACCACATCCCTATTTATGGATGATTTCCATAAGCATGTGGAAAGACAGGGTTGAATTAGAATTATACAAAGGTAAAATAATTTAGTTGTAATATTAAAATTTTATTATGCAACGTGAGATAGTTATAAGTTAATGACCCGATTAATGCAATCTGAAAATTTTATCTTGATTTCTTTTAATTTGCAAATTAAATCTTGGTCTTTACATACTTATGTTGAGACGGTTTTTCAAGTGATGGACTCTTTATGGATAACGGCAAATAAAAAATTAATATTTAAAAATTATTTGTTACGACGAATTCAATAATATTGCATACTATAATATTGTTACTCACATATATATTTAAATATGCGGTCAACTTTTAATAGAAAATAATAGTGTGCAATTTGATCCGAGATGGGGAGTAAACTATTCTCATTGCCAATTAGTGGTACGAGAATATTATTCTATAATTTGCCAGAAAAACTGAAAAGATTATTTACACCAAAAAAGTTTGGATGTTAGGGAAAGGAGTATATTAATGTGATGAACTAATGAAATTTTAACATAGCAAGTAATTGAATAAAAAGAATTTAAAATTAACTTTTGACCCACTTACTTGACACATGCTAACATACTTCATTCCCTAAAAAAAAAACTGTTATTTACAGTAATAGATAATGAAAACTGAAAAGATTATTTACACTAAAAGGAAGAGGACAAAACGGCTATATTTCCGTGAAATTAGCAAATCTTTCACCATATGCAGACTTACTGCAGGCGTTGTGATCTTTGACTAAAATTTTCAACTAGAGCCAGCCGCCAAAGCTCCATTTCCTTCCAATTTTTTTAGGGTTTCGGTTTCCATTCTCCGATCTCTATCAATCTCCCTTCGAAATTCGAAACTCCATTTCCTTCCAACTCTTTAGGGTTTCAGTTTCAATTCTCCGATCTCTTACAATCCCCCCTTCGAAATTCTCTGGTTTCAATCTGCACTCCAATGACGAAGAAGAACAAAGAAGTAAATTAGGGTTTTAATTCTAGTGATGAAGAAGAACACAGAGAAGAAAGCAAGATCTGGAGCGTTGTTCAGGGAAAGGGTGGCCACCAACAAAAAGAAAGTGTGGGAACTATCGACTCTTTGTGGTGTATGGGCAGTTATGGTCACCGTCGGCCCAGACGGCAAGATCTATAAAGGTTCCTCACTTGGAACCAGATTCGTATCCCAGTTCTGAATCCAAAACCTACCACAATAGAAGTTACTTTGCACAACCGCCTTTAATTGAGCGGCTATTCAGTGAACCACCTTTGATTCATATAAATGGAAGGCAATTCTTTCATAACTACCTTCCAACGAACTTGAACTGTCTTTGATTTTTGAAGGCGTTCAGAATAGCTGGGTTTCGATCTCGGAGCCCTCCTCAGAAGGCCGTTCATGGGAAATTTAACAGAATTGTCTCTGAACTCGTCTTTAATAGGTCATTCTCCACTAGTGCCCAAATTTCATTGATGTTATCAAAGACAATGCCGGTGACCAAAACTCCACCCATTGAAGACGGCGACGATGACGAAACCCCATCAATCGAAGACGAAGCCGGTGATGAAACCCAACGATTAAAGACGGCAATGGCGTAGAAAAGCAGCAATTGAAGTCTCCACCTAAAGAAACTAACGTTGGCAAAGCAAACCATTGAAGATGGCAATGAAGTGATGGCCAGAAAATGGAAGCAGTGCGGAGGATCTCGCCGGAGAAGGTGAATGGTCGAGAAAGTTGAGGGTTTCTGATTATTTTTTTTTGTTAAATTGCATATGGATGTTAGAATAAAGAAAGTAGATAATTAGATAATATTTTATTCCATGTTGATGACTAGTACTAGAGTTATATTTAAACTAGTCTTCTTTGTACTTTATATATATTCTTCATCATTAATCAGAATCATTATGGAAAATTACTTTATCATGGTATCAGAGCAAACCTGGTTCTAAAATCCTCTCCTTTTTTCGGCTGGCCGCCTCTCTCCCTCCCTTGCTACCGTCGGCGGCGACTTCTCCCCCTTCCTCCTTGCAAATTTTTTTATTTTTTTCTCCTCTCATCATGTCTGACGAGAAATTATCTTATAATACCTTGCTCCACATGATGGCTATCAAATTGTCATCATCCAATTATCTGTTGTGGAAGCGTCAAGCTAGTTATGTTCTCAGACCCCAGAAGTTGTATGGTTTTCTTAATGGCTCCAGACCCTGTCCGTCTGTTCCTCCTCTCCCTCTTACCGACGCCTCTTCCATCTCCTACGCTCTGGCCATCGGCTCCACTCCCAGTCGGGGCACGACCACCATGCCCGATCTCATGGAGGCTTACTTGAAGGCCCAGGCTGATTATGATCTCTAGGTTGATGAAGATCAACGTGTGTGCAGTCTTCTTTTTTCTTCTCTCAAGCCAGAGGCCTTCGCGGTTCTACCTGAATGTGCCACTTCCAAGGAAATTTGGGACAATCTTCAGTCCATTTATCACGACAGCAGTGCATCATCCATCTTTCGTCTTCGTGCTGCTGCCCACGGTATACGTAAGACTGGTACAGTTCATAAACTCCATCTCAAATTTATAGAAATTTTTGAGCAGTTGTCTATGATGGGTTCTCCTGTATCGAATGATGATCAACTTATTTGGTTTTTTACTGTCGTTGGAACTGAGTTTAAGGATTTTTCTGCACCTTTAATTAATTCCTCGCCTACTCCGTTGTATGCTGATATTTTATCTCGTGCCAAAAACCATGAAGCTTTTCTGAAATATTTACATGACCATTTAGCCCCAGCCACTGGGCCTGCCGCTTTCACAACATGCATTTTTCCCTTGGTCGGCCGCGCCTGGAATCACGCACCGACGAGGGGCGGCAGCGCGTATGGCTCACGCGCCGCCAGGGGTGGTCGTTTTAGTGGACGGTGAGGCGGCAGGTCCATCGGTAAGTTCTCGACAGGAGCTGGTAGTGGTCGGACGTAGTGTACTTGGTGTGGTCATCCCAGTCACTATGCTGCAACTTGTTACAAGATGCTTGCTCAGACTGGTTCTCAGGGTCAAACTAGTCGTACAGACTCCACTCATCTGGCTGAGCGTTTTCAGTCATCGCTGCAGTTAGAGCCTACTGCACAATCCTCTGATTGGTATGTTGACTCCAGTGCCACCAGTCATATGGCATCCTCCGCCTCTAGCTTAGAGTCTATCTCTCCATATTCTGGTAATTCTCATGTTTCTGTTGGTAATGGAGCTTTATTCGAATCTCTTATGTTGGTGATGTTAAACTTTATGATGATTTATGCCTGTATGATGTTCTGGTTGTTCCTGATATTACTAAGAATATGTTGTCTATTAGTAAACTGACCAGAGATTTAAACACTTTTTTCACTTTTGATGATCGGAACTTTGTCATTCAGAACAAAGTTTCCAAGGCGGTCGTGGGCAGGGCCACAGTGATGGTGGTCTCTATGTTTTGGATAAAGGTGATTCCGTATTTTTCTCACATTTATAGCAGAATAAAGGACGGGCATCTTATGAGTTGTGGCATGCTCGCTTGGGTCATGCATCGGCGTCAGTTATCACTAGTTTGCAGAAGTTTGGTTTAGTTTCTTTGTCTTCTTTATTGCCTAAACCTGTTGCCTGCGTCCCCTGTGTTATGGCGAAAGGTCAACGATTGGCGTTTGTTGAGAACCATAAGCGTGCTACGCATGTACTGGATTTGATTCATTGTGACTTGTGGGGACCTTCCCCTGTTTTATCGACACGTGGTTTTTCATACTATGCTTTATTTTTGGATGACTATTCTCGTTTCACCTGGCTTTATCCACTTTGTCGCAAGTCGGATTTTTTTATGCTTACTTACAATTTGAGGCTTTTGTGGAGAATCAGTTCTCATCCAAAATTAAGGTATTTCAGAGTGATGGTAGTACTGAATTCCTGAACAATCGCCTACGGGGTCATTTCGCCACTAAGGGCATTCACCATCAGATATTGTGTCCTTACACTCCGGAACAGAATGGTTGTGCGGAGTGCAAACATCGGCATGTTTCCGAGATGGGTCTTACTATGCTCTTTCATTCGTATCTACCCATTTCTTACTGGGATGATGCATTTTCTGCAGTTGCATACATAATCAATCGATTGCCTACTCCGGTTTTGCATGGTTCTTCTCCTTATGGTCTTCTATATGGTCGTGCCCCTTGCTACTCAAATTTTCATCCTTTCGGGTGCCGGGTTTTTCCATTTGTTCGACCATATGCTGATCACAAGTTATCTCCCCGCAGCATTCCATGTGTTTTCCTTGTCTACAGTTCCCAGTACAAAGGTTTTCGGTGTCTAGATGCTTCTACAGGCAGAGTCTACATCACTCGTCATGCTCGTTTTGATGAGACATATTTTCCTTTTGCTCCTTCTCCTTCTCTGGGATCTTCAGCATCTGCCCTTGATGTCTCTGCTTTTCTTGATCCTGATGGCGACTCTGTGATCTCTGTGCCAAATTCGTCTTTGTCTCACGCACCGCCATGCGCCATGTGCCCACCGGATCTAGAACCAGTTTTTCCATCGCCAGTTCCATCTTCTCCACCGCCGGTCCCGGTGCCGCAGCCAGCCTCGGTTGCGCCTTCTCCGGCCTTGTCCGTGGCTCACCGCTCTGACGGCTCTTCCGAGTCTTCTCCGGCATCGTCCGCCAGTCTCACCGCATCCGCCTCGCATTCATCGGATGACCACTCAGTCCGCCACTAGTGCCATTCAGCGACGTGATTATTCGGACATTATTGCACATGGCCTTACTGCTACACTGTTTTCTCAGACGAAGCCCACAGATTATTGCTCAGCACTTCGGGATCCATCCTGGGTTTCAGCTATGGACAATGAGATGACTGCTCTTCGTGGTCAGCACACTTGGGACTTGGTGCCTCTACCTTCGGATGCCAACAACGTTGGCTCCAAATGGGTCTATCGGCTCAAGTATCGTCTGGATGGTACTATTGATCGTCACAAAGCCAGACTTGTGGCGCAAGATTTTTCGCAGATTCTGGGTTTTGACTTTGACCATACTTTCAGTCCTGTGGTCAAAGCCTCCACTGTTCGGACAGTTCTTGCAATTGCCACCATGCGTTCTTGGCCACTTCATCAGCTGGATGTCAAGAACGTCTTCCTTAATGGTGTTTTGGATACTCCGGTCTATATGAAGCAGCCAGTTGGTTATCAGGATTCCTCTCATCCGGACAATGTTTGTCGTCTGCAGAAGGCTATTTATGGCCTTAAGCAGGCTCATTGAGCTTGGTTTCAGCGGTTTAGCAGCTATCTTACACAGCTTGGTTTTCGGTGCAGCTTGGCTGACACTTCTTTATTTGTTCTGGCGCGGGGGTCCTCATTGTTGTACCTCCTTGTGTATGTGGACGGCATTATTCTTACAGGGAATGACTCAACTCTTCTTCTTCAGTCAATTGCTCGGACGCACAAGGAGTTTACGATCAAGGATCATGGTGCTCTTAATTACTTTCTTGGTCTTGAAGCTTCTCCTACTTCCTCAGGGTTGCTTCTCAGCCAAGCGAAGTATGCTCGGGACATTCTGACTCGGGCTGGTATGTCCGATGTTGCGCCAGTTTCTACGCTGTTTGTTGCTGGTTCTCAGCTGCACAGTTCCATTAGTCCGCCGTTCAGGGATCCTACTCTTTATCGCTCTCTTGTTGGGGCGCTTCAGTATATCACCATTACTCGTCCGGATTTGGCCTTCTCGGTCAACACGGTGAGTCGGTACCTTCAGGATCCTAGAGATGATCATTTTGCTGCAATTACATGGATTTTGCGTTATGTTCGTGGTACTCTTAATTTTTGTTTGGTTTTTCATTCTGCTAGCACTCCGGATGTGTTAGGCTATTCTGATGCTGACTGGGCCCGCTGTATGGGGACTCATCGTTTCACTTATAGATATACTGTCTATCTGGGTGGGAATCTTGTTTCTTAGAGTGCCAAGAAACAACCCATTGTTTCTAGTTCCAGTACGGAGCCTGAGTATCGTGCTCTTGCCAACACTGCTTCGGAGGTTGTTTAGCTCACTCATTTGCTTCGTGATCTTTGGGTTCTGCTTTCTGGTTTGCCGTTGTTGTTATGCGACAACAATAGTGCTATATTCTTGGCTTAGAATCCGGTGGCGCACAAGTGGGCAAAGCATATCGATATTGATTATCATTTTGTTCGTGAGCTGGTGACTTCTAGCAAGCTGCGCGTTGCTCATGTTCCTACTTCTCTTCAGATTGCTGACATCTTCACCAAGGGACTCTCTCGTCCGTTCGAGTTCTTCAGATCCAAGCTTTACGTCGGCGAGCATCTGACGCTTCGCTTGAGGGGGTGTTAGAATAAAGAAAGTAGATGATTAGATAATATTTTATTCCATGTTGATGACTAGTACTTAAGTTATATTTAGACTAATCTTCTTTGTACTCTATATATATTCTTTATCATTAATCAGAATCATTATGGAAAATTACTTTATCAATGGATCCCTAAATTTTAAGGATTTCTTTTTAAAAAGACCTCGAAAAATAAATAGTTACATTTCAAACCCCAAAAACATGCTTTCATTTTATGTTTTCAATATTTATTATTAGATCCTCGTCTCATCATGGGACGGTATCACAGGAGACAGACTCCTAGACATAACTTATACTAAAAAAGAAACCACTTGGTCAAGTACCACCCCCACACTTAGCCAAGTCAACTTTGCAAAATGTTACATATATACTTGGTCAAATTTTGGTGTCACTTATTATGTATGTCAATTTAATGATAAAAATGCATATATTTTCCTATTTACTTTAATTTGATTAATGAATTTCTTCTACATATATTAATTCAAGAGTTGCTCTTATAAAGCTCAACTAATACAATTATTTTATTATATTAATTAATATAATAAATATTAATAGTCACCAAAAATATTTAGTTAACAAATAAGTATTTATTCGAATAACATGAAGAGTCTGTCTCTTAAAAGACGATCTTTCCATAAGTCATGGAAAGACCAATGTTTAAACTGTAAATTGGAAGAAATGATAATAAAATTTTCAAATTGCATTAATCGGGTCATAAACTTTGTAACTACTAAATATTGTTAAATAATTTTTTGATATTACAATTAAAACCTTTTACTTTTTATTATTATAATTAAACTCCATTTTCCCATAAGCGTATGGAAAGTCGGTATTTCCCAAAACTTTGCCTAACATGAATGTGTAGTATAATTTAAATAGTTTATAAAATTATAATTTAATTTTCTTTAAAAACATTTTCTTACATTCTTTTTGAAAATATTTATACTTTTACATTTTCATCAGTATATTATTTATTGTTAATAGTATTTTTATATAAAATTTATTTTCCATCTTTACAAAGATATATATATTATTTTCATCTATACTTACTACAAAAATAGCAACCACTTGCTTAAGTGGCACTCCGCCACTTAGCCACATCACCCACGCAATTTTGACACCTGGCAATACCAAACATTGTCACATCACTTGCATTAAAAAAAATACTTTAACTTACATTAATATTGGCGGAATTCAAAAGTTGGAATAAAAAAATACTTTAACTCACATCAATTTTGGAGGAATTCAAAAGTTGTAATCAAAAGAAATTATATTGTCTGTATCAATTAACTCATATTTATGTAGATTGAAACGATTGAACTGCAATAAAAGAAAATTTACACTTATGTCCAACAATTAAACAATATTCCTTCCTTCATTGTAGTGTCTGATGTATATCTCTTTACACATACAAAAATGAATCAATTAAATCATATCAATTTCTTCAACATCCGACCATATCAATTCCTTAATCGTAGTGTCTAATGCTGCTAATATCATTCAACTTCTTGGCTATATAGTCACATAAAGAAAAATACAATTATTTTCATTCAAATTGTAATTAACAATATTTGCACTATTTCCTTTAAAAATATAACTTTACATTACATATTTATTAATTATTTTTTGAAAATATTTATACTTTTATATTTTTATCAATATAATATTTATTGTTAATAGTACTTTTATATACAAATTATTTTCCATCTTTACAAAGATATATATACATATAATATTCATCTATACTCAACCACTTGCTTAAATGGCACCCCCTTCACAAAATTTTGACACCTAGTTATACCAAACTTGCCACATCGCCTGCTTAAAAAAATACTTTAACTCATATTAATTTTGGTAGAATTCAAAAGATGAAATCAAAGAAATATTATAATTCACATTAATTTTGGCGGAATTCAAAAGTTGTAATCAAAGGAAATTATATGCCCTGTTTCAATTAACTCAGATTTATGTAGCCTGGATCAATTAAACTGCAATCAAAGGAAATTTACACGTATGTGTAACAATTAAAAATATTAATTCCTTAATTGTAGTGTCTGATGTATATCTATTTACACGTTAAAAATGAATCAATTAAATCATATAAATTCCTTCAGACCATATCAATTCCTTAATTGTAGCGTCTAATGCTGCTAATATCATTCAACTTCTTGGCTATATAGTCATTATTATTGCCACAATAACTGATTTTTAACACTAAATAGTTTCTTTTTAACACTGAATGCTAACAACTATTTATCATTTTTCAATGAATTGTTCAAAAAAAATATTTCAACGATTTGTTCATTTATTTTACTTATACGTTGTAATACTTATATTATACACTAAACCTTTTACAATAAATTAACGTAATTTTAAAATTATATTTAGCATTTTTTATATGTAATGGTATGCCTTTATTTATAACTAAGAGAATTTATGTGATACACATTGAGTTTTCTTTATTTATTTTATTAATAGGGTTTTAGAAGATAACACTATACTCTTTTTTTCACTGGATTTTTTTAATGAGCTAGTGTGATCATTTATTTTATTTTAGGATAAGGCTCATTAATTCAGCCATGTTGGCCTTGAAAGAATTAATGTTTCAGTCATGCATTTATTTTAGGATTTAGAATATTCATTTCTAATTTGGTTAGAATTAGATTTGGTAAGATTAGATAAGGCAATATTCATTCAAGATTTATCTGAAAGAATATAGTCATTTATTTTAGTTATTCTAGTTAGATATGGTTTTAACTTCTTAAACATGCATAAGTTATTCCAGTTTCTATTTGTACTAGACGAGTCATTCATGATTTTATTACAACACTTTTATCAATCAAAATACAACCTTTTGAGTTCATACTCTTTGCTTGCGAAATATTCCATTGTTGCTTAACCCCGATAGCTAGTTAAGTATCAATAAACCTTGTAATCTGCTCTTGAGGGTTCGTAAGAGAGCAAGTCAAGATTAGGCGTACCCCGAGGGCCAGACACCTGAATTTCGTGTTGCATATCCCTTCACTAGATCAAAGATATTAATTCCGCAATCGTGAGTTTTCGCAAGGAGATTCATATTAGTTGGTATCATAGCAAAACAAAAGATCCTTGGACGAGTTCAACAGTATGAATTTCAAGTTTTGTTTGAATTTATTTTTGAAAAAAATAAAAAAAAATCATCGGAATACTTTCGCAGCCAAATAACTCGCCACAGCCACCGTTTAACTCCGGCGACTCCATCTGTCTTCTTCGATCAACATCTCCTCCAGCTCCGTCTTTGACCGACCATCTGAAGCCACCGCTCCACTCTCCGCCAGCGTCTCCGATCGATCGCTGCCATCCACTACTGCCGCCTCCGCTTAGCATCTCTGACGAACCCGCCACTGTCTCCAACCAACTGCCTTCAGCCACCAAGTCTGCTCATCAACCTCCACATATCTGACCTACCGCCGTTCTTTTCACCGTCCGCACAGCTCCAGTCAGACGACCATCGAGATCTGCAAATTTGCTCCGTCCAGCTCTGCAAATTGACAGCGCGTGATTCCACGCGCCAGGGAAGCCAGATTTACGAGCTCGCAGTTGAAGATACGTGCGGTACACATATGTCAAACCAGGATCAACTTTTCATCTCACAATTTGTTCCGTTGTCTCGTGAGTTGGTCAATTTATCGCGATATTTTCATTTTTCCGTGAGTTAATTGATTTTCTCGCCAGCTTGTATCTTTTCGTAAGTTGAAGCAGTTTCAGCATCCCAGCCAGCACACAATCACTGCATAGTCAGCGTCCAGTCACCGTTTATTAGAATAATTTTACAGGGATGGCGTGGGATGTTTATCTCCATTTATTTTTTAAAAATTGCTCACTTTTCGAGCACGAAACTTTTCGACCTCGGAGGGAATGATACGAATTGGGTTTTCTTTATTTATTTTATTAATTAGATTTTTTTAGAAAATAACACTATACTCTTTTTCCCACTGATTATTTAATGAGGTAGTGTGATCATTTATTTTATTTTAAGATAAGGCTCATGAATTCAGCCATGTTGGCCTTGAAAGAATTAATGTTTCGATCATGCATTTATTTTAGGGTTTAGAATATTCAGTTCTAATTTGATTAGAATTAGATTTGGTTAGATTAGATAAGAAAATATTTATTTCAAAAAAATATAGTCCTTTATTTTAGGTAAACTAGTTAGATATGATTTTATCTTCTTAAAGCTGCATAAGTTATTCCAGTTTCTATTTGTACTAGCCGAATTATGCCCTATAAATAGGGGAGGTCATTCATGATTTTATTACAACACTTTTATCAATCAAAATACAACCTATTGAGTTCATACTCTTTGCTTGCGAGTTATTTCATTATTTTTTAATCCCGAGTGCTAGTTAAGTATCAATAAACCTTGTAATCTGATTATGAGGGTTAGTTAGAGAGCAAGTCAAGATTAGGCGCACCCCGAGGGTTAGACACCTGAATTTCGTGCGAGATAGTGAGGGTTTGCAGATCCCTTCACTAGATCAAAGATATTAATTCCATAATCGTGAGTAAATAGGGGAGGTCATTCATGATTTTTATTACAACACTTTTATCAATCAAAATACAACTGTTTGAGTTCATCTCTTTGCTTGCAAGCTATTCCATTGTTGCTTAATCTCAAGGGATAGTTAAGTATCAATAAACCTTGTAATCTGATCATGAGGGCTAGTTAGAGAGCAAGTCGAGATTAGGCGTACCCAGAGGGCTAGACACCTGAATTTTGTGCGAGATAATGAGAGTTTGCAGATTCCTTCACTAGATCAAGGATATTAATTCCGCAATCGTGAGTCTTCGCAAGAAGATTCATATCATTATGCTATTTACTTTTACAATACACTAATAACTTTAATTTAATAATTATTGATTCATTATCAACATACTAGATGATACTCATGTCAATGCACGGATTTATGAACCTATAATATAACATAATTTTTATTTTAATTAACAATAAAACTTTATTATATTTATATGAGAAATATGCACGATGCAATATATAAAATATATTTATATATTTATTAATATATATATATATATATTTCATTTAAAAAAGAAATGGATTCGATATTGGTTGATATATAATAATTAATTATTAGTATTTAAGCGAAAATAATGTATATGTTTACGCAAGAAAGTATTAACAATTGTATAAAAATACTTTATGCTAAAAAAATATAATAATAAGAATAGGAAAAATATGTTTAATAATGAATCAATAATAGATTTAATTAAAGTTATAAAACTATGTACCCTTTAAAAAATACAGTTGTTAATTACAATTTTTATATCGAAGCATAAATAGTTAGAAATGAGAGTCTTTATCTGGTACTGAAACCATTACACTGTAACCAAAGTTGTCCAATAAACGATATTTTTTACTAATTTTGAAATTTGTTAATATATCATTCTGATTTCTTTTTTTTTAATGGCACATATGGAACCATAAATCTCTATAGACGTATAGAGTTGAAAAGATGCCAATATACATGAAATATATTTAAAAAGAAAAAGGAAAAGATATGCATTAATTGAGCCAGGTTGAAATTATCAACAAACGAATGTTGCATTGAATTAAATTACAAATGAGGCTTATTAAATAAGGGAATATTATTTTTGAATTTTTTTACCTTTTAAGCTGATGTGGCAAGTATTGGAGATGTCACTTGTCAAAATGGTTGCTCTTTTAATTATAAGTATAGATATTTCATATTCAATAAAAAATTAACATTATTCTATATAAAGTTCATATATATTATTTTTTAATAAATGTAAAATATTTAATTATTAAATATCAACAATGATTGTGTTAATTTTTTAAAATAAAAAAAATATGGATTATAATATTAATAAATATATAATTTATTCTAAAAACTCCACAGTATACCATTCATATTAATATCATAATATTTTATTAATTATTAAAATTATAAATTATGTTCTATAAATCATTTTCGTTAATAAATCCATGCATCGGCATAGGTATTATCTAGTTGAGAAAACATGTCAAGTGAATGATACGTACTCTGTATTAAATTTTAATGGTGACGACATTCATTTTATACCTGAAAACTACAAATTTAAATTTTTAAAATTAATTTACTTATATTTTGTTGATAGAGTGTAAAAATAACATTTTTATTAAGACCTAAAATTAAATCCATTGCTCAATTATTTTTTACCTTCCATTCTCTCATTATTTGTATAGTGGTCAAAATGAGATTTTTTTATGTGGTACATTTTATCTTTTATTTTAAATGAGGCAAGATTTAAATTAGCAGCGCAAAGCATTTTACTTTACCATCAGTTTAACTTTATCATTTTCTGTGTGAAAAAAATGTGTAAATAATAAGAGCATTCCCAACAATACAAGTGTCTTACTTATTTTTGAGTTTCACATAAAATAAATTTAATTAGAACAAAGTAAATAAAGTTGAACGACAATATTTTATAAATTCTCATCGAGGCAAATACTAATTACCTCAATTTAAATGTAAAAAAAATTGGCAAAGTCTTGAGAAAGACGGTCTTTCCATAGGCTTATGGAAAGACGGGGTTTAATTCGAATAATAAAAGGTAAAAGGTCTTACTTGCAACATTAAAAATTTAGTATGCAACATGTAGTAGCTATAAAATTTATAACCCGGTTCATGCAACCCAAAAATTTTATCTTAATTTTATCTAATTTACACTTTAAACCTTGGTCTTTCCATGACTTTTGGAAAGACCGTCTTTCAAAAGACGCACCCAAAAAAATTTACTTGACGAAATTATTTTTAAAAATTGCCTTTAATTTTTGCATTGAAAATGTACTTATGTTAAATAAATGAAGTATTTTATAACTGATGATTTATCAGTATTATTTTTATTACCAAATTATATTTGCATGAAAATATTTTAGTAACACCAATATCGAAACTACATGTGATAATGTTAATGTTTTATAACTGATGATTTATCAGTACTATTTTTATTACCAAATTATATTTGCATGAAAATATTTTAGTAACACCAATATCGAAACTACATGTGATAATGTTAATGTACACCAATAATGGACAGATTTATGGCGAAAAAGCAAAAAAGGAACTAAAGCAGAAGATGACTGCACTCCGCCAACGGTAAACTTTGACCGGTCAATTGACTCAAAGGCTCTCCTTACTTTAGTGTTCAGAAAACATGTTCATGACATCGGAATGCGAAGACTACAAAATTTATGAAGAAATCACCAATGCCAACATGGGGGAGCTATACGTGGTTGTACTCTTTTTCTCTTACCGTGGTTTTTATCCCACTGAATTTTTCCAAGTAAGGTTTTTAATGAGTCAGCATGAACACGTAATTATTGAAATGAGCATTCCAGGAAGAGTGTTAGGAATAATGAAATGTTCATTAGTAATAAGCTAGATTTGTGATAATTAATTATATCACTATTTATTTACCAAAGGGGAATATTATGTCATTACCATCAAATTCTACTATAAATACCCCTTAGAGAATGAAGAAAAATGCACCTCTCATTCGCTCATTTCTCACTTCTTCTCATCTTATCCTCTTCTCCATCTCCATCTTATCTTCTTCTTCATTCTCTCCTTCTTACTTCCCACATCAAACTCTTTGCTATTTTCTCAATAAATTAGTGCAAAGTTAGTAAAAATTACAACAAAAAGGTCATAGTTGCAATATTTAAAAATTATTATACAACATGTAGTAGTTACAAAGTTTATAACCCGATCATACAACCTGAATTTTCTATCTTCATTTATTTTAATTTACACTTGAAACCTTGGTCTTTCCATATCTTATGGAAAGATCGTCTTCCAAGAGACTATAATGATTGATGATTTATCAACATTTTTATTACCAAATTATATTTGCATGAAAATATTTTAGTAAGACCAATATCGAGAAATTACATGTGACGCCTCTTGAAAGACGGTCTTTCCATAAGATATGGAAAGCCCAAGGTTTAAAGTGCAAATTGGAAGAATGAAGATAAAATGTCTGGGTTGTATAATTTGGGTTATAAATTTTATAACTACTACATGTTGCATAATTAATATTTAATATTGCAATTAAGATCTTTTATCTTTTAATATTTTAATTAAACCCATCTTTTTATAATTATAAGAAAAGAGTCCATCTCTTGAAAGACGGTCTTTCCATAAGTCATGGAAATACTAAGGTTTAAAGTGCAAATAAGGAGAAAATGAAGATAAAATTTATGGATGGCATGAATCGGGTTATGAATTTTATAACTACTACACGTTGCATAATAAATTTTTAATATTGCAACTATGACCTTATACATTTTATTATTCTAATTAAATCTCATCGTCTTATGAACCTATGAAAATACCATATTTTTTAAGACTTTGCCTATAAAAAAATATTTTCCGAGTGCTTTGTCAAATGCTAATCTACACCAATAATGGACAGATTTATGGCGAAAAAGCAAAAAAAAAGAATTAAAGCAGAAGGTGACTGCACTCCGCCAACGGTAAACTTTGACCAGCCAATTGACTCAACATCTAACCTTAAATCCTGCCCCTCTTCCCATCCACTCCATCACAACTAAACCCTTCCCATACAAACAGTGGCAAAACCGTAATGAACCCCTCAAACCACGCCCGAATCTCCCCCAACAATTGTACGGTTACAGCATTTCCAATGCATAAAGAGTTTTTCTTATTTAACGGGTACAAATGGTAGAATCTGATTATAACATCGATTCACCTTCAGTCTGACGTAATATTAAATGTTTCGACTGTGGGTCTCGTTTGAAATCATTCTCCAATCCAAACATCAAATGAATAATTATTATGTGACGTGAATATACTACAAACTCCCAATTATTATGTGATGTGTATATATATAATATTGAAATTGTATTTTAATATTATATTTGATCTCAACAAATATTATATTCATACAATTAATTATATTTTGGATGCATCTAATTATTTTACAAGAGTAATGATAGAGAATAAATAATTATATTGGTTCAATAAAATAGTTTTTATGAACTCGAGTATAACATTAATCGACACTAACTTATTTTTAGTTCATGTTTAAAATAAAACTGATTCTATTCTAGAAATTAATTTGTTATTCTCATTAAATTAACTAATTATTAAATAGACAATGAGTTAAGAAACTTTCTAATTTATGTCTCAATTTTACTTGTATGGAGAAAGAGTAAAAAACAAAAATTAATTGAAATTAATTTTTATTTTTGCCAATCTATAATATATGCATCATTATTATTTATATATTATTAAATATAAATGAATATATTTAGCACTTAACATGTGGATTTTTCATTATTATTAAAATACACCATTCAATTATTTTATAACCTATAAATTCATAGTTACTTTTTAGAATTTGAAAAAAAAATTTGAATTCTAATGTTAATAGACTAATACTTATAATTTTTTGAGTATAAATTTATATATATATATATATATATATATATATAAATGTAAGATAATATATATATATATATATATATATATATATATATAAAAGTGGTAATATATAAGTGGTAATATATATATATATATATATATATATATATATATATATATATATATAAATGCATAATTTCAAAAGGTAAATAATATTTGATAAATTCAATCTCACATGTGTATATCTTTTTGTGGTTTAGTCTATATATTTATGATTTATAGATGATTAATTTTACTTTTTGGAAGTTATTTGTACTGTAAAAGTAGATTTACAATTTTTTAATGAGTTTTATCATGTTGAATCATTTGTTTAAAAATAATGTGGTTATGGAATTTTTGGTTGTTGTGTGTATATATATTTGCAATTTATTTTAATGGAACGTGCAATAATTTTTTTGGCAAGAGAAGTTTACCATATTGACTCTCAGACATGCTCTTATATAGCCAGAACCACCCGCTGACACTCTCATCGTGTACTTCCCCAGTTCTTTTCTCTTTTACAGCGACTGAAAGCGAAGCCCCATTTCCTTCCAACTTTTTTAGGGTTTCGGTTTCAATTCTTCGATCTCTATCAATCCCCCCTCGAAACTCTCGGGTTTCAATCTGCACTCCAATGGCGAAGAAGAACAAAGAAGTAAATTCTTCTAGGGTTTCAATTCCAGTGATGAAAAAGAACACAGAGAAGAAATCAAGATCTGGAGCGGTGTTCAGGGAAAGGGTGGAAACCATCAAAAAGAAAGTGTGGGAATTATCGACTCTTTGTGGTGTACGGGCAGTTGCCGTCATCGTCGGTCCTGACGGCAAGATCCAATCTTTTCCGGGGGATGGGCAGGAGTTTCTTGATGTCTATAACCGATACCAACAGTTTGAAACTTCGAAGAAGAGCCAGGAAAAGGTTGGTTTGCACACAACTCTTCCCCTTTCCGTTGAATCTGAAGTTAGGGTTTCGGATTTTGGGATGGAATGGGAATTGCCCAGTTCCTCTCCTGTCATTGAGCAAGAATTGGATGTTACTGATTTTGCTGCTGAAGAGCAAGTGGATTTGGATTGTGGTGAAGGTTCTGGGGAAGAAATTGATGAAGAAGAAATTCTTGGGTTTCTTAATTTGGACTCAGTTGAGGCTCCTCAGTTGGAGGAATGGTTGTAGTCTAGTCAATTTTTAGAATTGGCTGTTGATACAGTAGGATTTAGTCTAGTTAATTTTGAGAATTTTCTGTTGATATAGTAGGATTTAGTCAATTTTGAGGAATGACTATTAATGTAGTTGGATTTAGTCAATTCTTTTGGGCACACCTTAATTTTGTAATATTCATTTGTTTGGAATATATAAATACACAAAAGTTCTTCTTTTGTTATTTTTCTGTATTACTACTCTTCCTTTGTTATATTCCTGTGTTAGTATTTGTTTACAGTTGATGATCATTTTCAAGCTTTTTTATGGCTGGGGTTTAGGATAACTAGGAGAGATGGTTACTGCTTATCTTGTCTATCTGGCCCTATCATCTTTGCTTTTAGATGGCTTTATATGATTTACTGAGTAGAGTAACTCTTCTGATAGATTCTGATGCCAGTTTTTCCCGGACAAATGCGGTATATTCACAAAAATATATACCTTTGGATCCTTCTTCCAGATGTGGCCTTCAGTTCAGGCAAGTCACTTGTTCTCTCTATGGTTCAAAATTGTTGTCTAGTTGCTCATGTAATATTTTTGATGCAGACCATCAACATTGTGAATCCAAAGTTGGCCGTTGTGTGAAGCCATCGGTACAAGAGATCCTTTGAACTTGGGTGGTTATGTGGTGTAGAACTTCCACTGAAAAACTTGGATCTACAGCGTCGCGCTTCAGCCTTGCAATTGCCCGATGTGCTCGAGCAAGATCACTAGTTTGGCACCTGAAGTGTCCTGTTTCCAGCAGCAACAGGCTGATGTTACCAAAGTTTTGAAAAAAGTCAAGAAGTGTAACCGTCTTTTTGTTGGAGGAATCTATGGTTTCTTTCCGGTGAGTGTGTGTTCTATAGACTCACTATTGTTCGTAGTTCTATTACTCTGTATATGAAGTTCGTTATATGATACGATTGAAACAATACCCTTTCATATCTGTAAAAGGGCATAGCTAGTGTTTTACAATGTTGTATATTTCATTTCATTTTATGGTCTGTGTAATCTTTTATTTGAACGGATTCCTCTTTTGCAGAAGGTGGTCGAGTCGCCCTCCGTAAGTCCTGTACTTACGGAGGGCATGTCAGGATATGGTGAATCCTGATAGACCGGGGGCTCACCTCAACAAAATTCGGATCATTGCAGTTAAGTTTATCTGGACCTTTTTCAAGTAGTCGATTGTAGAGACTTGGATCATATGACAGCTATTATGATTGTTGAATGTTAGTTGCAATTCGCTAGTTACAGCCATGTAGATTCATTGTGGGTTCTGGGAGTCATTATAGCTTGATTGTTACTCACCCACAATACTAATGACACTGATGGAAGAAATAGAATTTGAAAAATCTAATTTCATAAAATTATGTTTGGAGTTGATTATTTGCCCCCTTCTTTTTCCATGAGAACGTGTCGGAGTTGAGCTGCTGGATGCTGGTTATGAAAACCAAGGGAACTCCTACATTCGATGTGTGTTTATAACGGCATACTGACATAAAATTTTGCATTTATCCTTCCTAGATAGCTTTCATTTGATGTCTGCAGTACTGTCCTAATTTCTAGCAGTGAGCCGTGCATCTAACTTTACTTTTTCCTTGCCAGATGGTTATTGGTCTCCTGCACCCCATCAGCCTATTCGATTTTCTTCACATAGGTAAGGAAATGCTGTGGTTTTGACAGTGAATACGGTGTACTGGGTGTTCTTGTATTGCAATGGATCACTTAAATGAAAATTTTGTGTTTTACTGGACCCAAACTGTTCTGTGTAGCACAAGCATACAATAGCAAGTCACGAAGTGACTGGCAGATCTAGATGTGCATATGTTGCATGGTGATGTGAGCAAACTAACTTTGTATATTTGGCTTTTCGCTTGCATATCTGCCAAGAGGCTGATGAGTTTCAAGTATTGAAAAACATGTGATGGCCTTCTTTGATCTTATGCTACTTTCTGCAGGTCGACAAAATGTAATTGATGTTTTTGACTACGCTGCTATGGCACTCTCTTTCATCTTATATTTGGTTGGGCGTAGACGCCTCCAATGTTTTAGGTAGATGGCTGCCATCCAACTTTGAGGTGATTGTGGCTGTGCAGCTGTTGCTATTGCGTGAAGATATGTGTGTGTATTTCTATGATATGAGTAGGTGCTTATATTAGATATTCTGCTCGTAGCTTGGCCTTATACTCAGTCTGATGAACTGAAATCGAGTACTGGTAATTATCAGATTCCTCAAACATGTTGCTGGATGTCTTTTCTCAGACTCTTGTTGATGCGAGTTATTCAAGTTGAGCTTGGCTAGTTTTCGCGGCCCACGTTTTGTGAGTAAACTGCACAGGCTGCAGGATGCATCGACCACAGAGGTTTCTTCATCTTCTTGGCTCAAATACAAGGGATTCCTTTCTTGCGGCTGGGAATTTACTTTTGTCAGGGGAGGAATATGTGTTGCTTTCCTTTGTATTATGCCTTGGGTAGAATCATAGGTGGAGAATGTAGTTTACAAGTGACCCAAGTGGAATTTGAAATCTAACAATCCTCTAGCAATATTAACAAGATATCTAATAACATTGTAACATCGCCCTCAAAGATATTAGTTCGCTTCTCATGACTATCATGAACACTTAACAAAGATGAACGTGCCACACATTAATATCACTATGTCAAACAAGATCTTATACAACTGTAGTCCAAGCACAGTCTATTTAGTTCAAATTGCACACACTTTTAAGTGATGTATCCATTTAAATGAACCCCTAAAAGAAAATGAAAAACATCATCGACAAAACTAATATATGGAGACATGTCCCACATCTTTCCATATGACATCTTTCCATATGACGAGAACATTGGAAAAGCAGATTCAGCAGAGAAGTAAGAATAGTACAGTGAATAAATTTCAGCATCCATTAACCCTGGGTGTTTCATTTAGAATACAATTCTTGGCAATGGCAAACTTGTATATCTACAGCTCGATCCACCAATGCATGATTTACAGTCAAGAAGCACAAGCAAACACACCCAACACATACTTGCACCATTGTCCTGCTATCTAGATTATGAGACTAGTATTACAATCAAGCCTTAGTTACTTCAATAAACAGGCTCCCCCAGGAAGACCGGTGCCCTAATTTACATCTTTCGAGCACATTCCGGCATCCCACACAATGCACCTTTATTACTACTAGAAATGTCAGATTATCTAACATGAAACTTGATTTCTACTTACATATGTACAACACAATGTTTTTGCCTATTCACAGATTATCGACCAAATGAGCGTACCATGGTCCATGGACATCGGCCGATATGGTAGCGACCAGTACCAGTACAGATGCAGCACTCACCAATTCATCGGTGAGACTGGCTGCCCCAACCTGCCTCAATGCCATCTCTGCTAGCTCTCTTCCCCGTCCACCTGATCCACCGAGGACAGCTCCTCTAGCAGCTAAATAGATTGCGTGGGATATACGAATAAAAATGGTATCCCCGGCTTGCAGGCTTTTGGCTAACATCCGAGCCATGATATCCTTAAGTGATTCATGCTTCGACTTATCAATGAAGTTATCAACACTGTTCACAGCTTGGCTCAGTAGCTCGGTAATATTAGAGATGCCAGCATCTTCAACCGTATCAAGCAGATCAGAAAGTTGCTTCAAACAACTCGACACTATTTTCTCCATATCTACATGGTTTATTACTATCTTCTCACTAAGAAGAGTCTGTCGGAAGACCAGGACACTGCAAGTTTAACCAAAATTATCAACTTCAAACTATTCGAATCGCAGATGATAATACAGATGAGGATGATGGTGGGGGTGAGATGGGGCAAGGCACTATGGAAAATTTTACCTTGTGGCAATCACAGTAATCTTCTGAATGCATGCCTGTACTGCCCTCAACCGTAGGAAGTTAAGCTTCATGGTTTCTGGTAAGCTCTCTCTGGTAACACCAGAAATCTCACTCACCAACTTTAGCAACCCAAGCCTCACCATCAAATCCACGTTATCTCCATTGCATTCTGGATATCGGAACTCTGGACAAAGAGGATAAGAGAACCAAAATAAGCATCGCATTCACAAATTCAGAGCATGTAAACAGTAGATGACAACGAAGATATACCAACCTGCAGAACTTGTGGCATTTGAGGAAGCTGAAGATTCTGGATTCCTGCTCTGGCTGACTGAAAAGCGTCCCCCGGTTTTAAGTGTGGTCGGAGCTAGTGACCTTTCTGGCATGGTTCCAGAGCTTCTAGTCAACATGGACAAAGTATTATTGTGGTCTGCCCACTCCTGATCCCTGCAAGCTTTTGCACACAAAAGCCACTGCCTAGTCAAGGGCAGGGCAGTAATAGAATTGTCGGGAGCCCCATAATGCTTGGTGAAGGATTTCCTCAGAAAAGCCAAGCCGCCAGCACCCTTAAGTAGTGGTTGAAGAAGTCGTATGCGTGCTCGGCTCACCTCTTGCTTGAGTATCTGTAAAAAAAATTGTTGTTTAAAAATGGGACGTTGTACTGTATAAACTTAAAATGCCCCTTTTAAAAATTGCAATAGTTGGCTATGTAAACTAACCTGTATCTCTTCCAAGACGAAGCGCAAACCCTTGACTAAAGCAAGGGTACGTGATTGAAAAGGTAAGTCACTTTTGCAGCACATATCAGCCAGCTCTTCCAAAATTTTCTGATGAGTAGCCTTCAGTTCATCAATGCTAGCTGGAGCAGACAGCTGCTGCACTTTGCCAAGTGCAAAGCCGAGAATCATCCCGAGATAATTCATGTCCACATTACCCGAACTCAGTACCTATGAGTCCAATAGAGAATATTAAACACATAATGGCGATGAAAATGGAAACCTGAACAAAGAATGCAGCTGAGATGAACAGTAACCTGGGAAAGGATGTCAACATCAATGGCTTCAAAGATCTCTTGTTTCCAGCTCCCAGGGGCCATTGCAGCAATTTCATCTCTGGCTTCCCTCATCAGATCAAGGATACGGCCGAAATTTGGTTCATTCTGTTCAATTGATTCAATAATTCCATCCCAGAAAGCTTTCCTCACCGTCTCTTTTACTTTTTCCTGAAAAGAGAAGTATTCAGTCAAAATCAGTACTGTATATGTAAAGTAGCTATATGCTAACTATTATTTGACTACAACTATATGCTACCATGAAATTGTTATAATATCAGATTTATACGATTTATCAAAACAGCCCACTCAATGTGTTTAACACGAGAAAATAAAAGACAGCAGTAAATATGCATGAAACTTTGGATGCAATATGAAGATTCAATGAAAGGCAGAGATTGTTCTAACCTCTGCACTCCTCTGGACTTGATTTTCATCAAGCACAAGTTGCTCTCCGTGGAGACTTTCATTAACAATCAGCTCGTTTTCAAAGTCCTTCAACACTCCAGCAGAGTTAGAATCAGGCCCAACACCATTGGTATTATCTTCATCTCTAAACAACCTTCTTGCGACATGATTTGTCCGCTGGGCATTCTCATTCAAAGCATTGCTTTTTGCAGCGGAATCAAGAGTAGAATGGGCAGTAGGGATACTGGCAGAGATAGGAGAAGTAATCTGAGCAACTGGTGAACCCACAGGACTCCCATTCTCCAGTGCCTGGAAATACTTTGTTCTTGTATCAGAGAGTGCAGCCTCCATGCGTGCAATACCAGCATCTCCACCCAGGTGATGTACCTTCTCCCTCAAAATCGTCTGATCTACAGCGACCTGCATTGTGTGAGAAAATAAAAACAAATGAAATTTACCAGTCTTGGAAACATAAAAAATTTATCGGAAAAGGAAAGGGATAACTGACCTGTCTCTGAATAGCCTTCATGTCATGGGTAAGAAGAGAACTGCTATCACCTTCAGGTGTCATCTTGCACTTCTGAATCATGGAAAGTTCAAGATGGCAAGCAGCTCTCACCAAATCCCCCTCCAGAGACTGTGCATCTTTAGCCTTCCACAGAACAAAGTTATTCAAGTACGAACACCATGCTGAGTCAAAAACTGCAAGCTGGGATCTGAACTTAGCCAAGACAGGACCAGATTCAGTGTTAGAAGCCTGAACAGGTCCATCTAACACAGTCCTTGTTAACAACTCAAATTCCCGCACAAATGTCTCAGCAGACTGCGCCAGAGAAGTCTCACGCTCTCCCCGATCACTGAAAACTGAAGTAGGATGCCCTATTATCATGTAGGCACAAAGCACAACCCTGACTTGATATCTAGATAATTTGACAGGAGCCTTAGAGGAATGTTTCATAGAGCCAGGCTTCCTAGCCTCTCGGTTACCAGGAGATCTCCTAGGTGTGGCCCTCCTTTTTGGGGATACTACTCGCTTTAGAAGATGATCAATGTCATCCCAACTGGAAGAGGTGGGAGTACGAGCAGAGGCCCTTGCTAATACATACCGACACTCGAGGCGGTCAAGCAATGCTTTAGTTGTCTGAAGAGTAGAGCCCGATTCAATCATCAGGGCAAGCTGCTCAAAGGGCTTTGACATTGCAAAATTCTGATTTATATTTAGAGCATGGTACGATTTCGCAAGCTGTAGGGTTGTTTTCCGCATCTGACAGAACTGCCTCCAGCACCTTCAGAGAGCAATCTCATTCAGTATCACAAAACATTCTATTAAATGTCTGAAAACACATCTATAAGCAGACGAAACGTTGACAAAAAAACTGAGAACATATTAGAGCAAGTGCATACCTTGCCAATTTAGTAGAGAGTACATCTGCCTCATCCTGGAATTTGATCCAATTGCCACTAACAGGACTCTGACCTTTTCCCCTCTGCATCAAGTATTCAGCTCTCTGTCTCTTCGCCTGTTAACAAAAACATATCAGCAAAAATGATTGATATATATGTGTGAGTACTAATTTTTAGAGTTAATAAGCAGGAGGTCACGCTAATACCCTCTGGAGCCGATCTTCCAGCTTGTTTTGCCTGTCTTGCCTTTCAATCTCACGCTGGTGGGAAATGTGTTTGGCCACCTTTCGCGCTTGGAGCACTATTGCACACGCTCTTTTTTTCTCTGCTTCAAGCAAACCTAGTCGTTTTTTCTCAGCAGCAGCCCGCTTTTGATGGATAGCAGCACGTACTCGCTCCTTATACTTGCTCTCTCGAGCCGTCCTTCGTAGTAAAGATTGAGATGTCCTCTCATTCATTGATGCCCTCCTCTGTTTGTTTGCCTTCAGGATGAGCAATCTATTAGCTTCTGCCTTCCGAACCCGCAATTCAACCTTGGTGCTCAACTCAGCCCTTTCCCTCCAAAATCGCATTTCCGCACCAGTTTTAGCTGCTTGCCGCAGTTCATCCAACTTGGCAAGACGCATCTGAGCCTTTGCTAAAATGGCCAGCCTATAAATCCAAACCATAGAATTAATCAGGATAACACAACTCATTAATTGAATCCAGAATTTTAAACACCCTTGTCCTTTTGGTGTTACAGTTGACGTTTTACTCCTACGTGAATCTTTACACATTGTATTAGTAACTTATTTAACTCATATGGGTGTACTAACGATAGAAGCTTGCTTGGCATTAATGAATGAAACGAAAAACTGCAAAGCATAGGACAGCATTTCAATAACAACAAAAAATTGAATAAAGACAAGGTAGGAAAGACAGGGAAACAAGCCAGTATAAGTTGATTGCAAGAAACAACATCGGTGGGGCAAACAAGTTCTAAATTCACTACAAGAGACCTAAGGAACAGTTCAAGTAAAACACTTTTAAAAAAACCCACTTTTAACAGTATGATAGCACCCATTGATAAAGTATGGCCTAGAAGAAACCCCTAATATTAGTGGCGCAGTATCCTCTCAGAGGGTTCAAGACAACCATAATGACTTTCACATGCCTAAGTGCTGACCTTTGATTTTCATGAACCAAAAAAACATCATTTTTTATTATTTCAGCTAAACCAAAAGAAAAAAAGGAGTGACATGCATGTAACATAGGATTCCACAAAACCAGCAAAGTCAAGCAAGGAGAACAGACAAAAAAACAACCTCTTTTCCTCAGCAGCTTGAAGCTTAGCCTCAAGGCGCTGTCCCCGGTCCTCCTCACTCGAGGAGGACTGTGAGGGGCTTCTGGGCTTCGGCCTAGCCTTGCTTGACAAGTGCTCATAAAACTTCTGCAATTCAAAAGCAAAAAACAAAAAATTCAGACCTCCTGAATAGAATCAAACATCGAGTTGCATCTTCACACCAAAAAACCATGAAGAAAGGCACACACGATCCATAAGACAGATTAAGCAAAAAATGAATTTTAGAGCAGAAAAAGTGAAACGGTAAAAGAAAATACACAGTGATAATCCATGCCATAAGAACAAAAACAAAGAAAGGCACCAACTTCCTACCTAACTCAGAAATAACCTCTTTCCTTCAACACAAAGTCATGGAAATTCAAACTAAACAAAGGCAGTCAACAAAATTAGAGGAGACTTAAACTCCAATTAATTAATTAATCCACAATAAAGGCGTGAAAGTGATCGGACCTGTCGACGAATATTAGCGTGTAGAAGCTTCGCTTCAATCTCCTCCACAGTAGCCGGCGGCGAGGACTTCGGTTCCGACAGCCGCCGGAGAAGCCTCTCCGGCGGCGAGCACGACACCATCGCAACTCCATCACTCGCCGGAATCTCCAGCGCTATTCCCGGAGGACTTCCCCTCTCCGGCACCAACATCATAACAAGCAATCACAGCAACGACAACACGATCCTTTGTTCAGTGTATTGTATCAAACACGGGTGAATATGTACGTATATATTTACAGGGAGATTGGAAGAAGGGAATTTTGTAGAAGAAAGGTTGCGGCGATTGAAGAGAGAGTTTTGAGCGGAGTGAAATGATGAAACAGGTTTTGATTTGCTTTTATGCGTATTTACTAATTTACTTATCCGAAAAGGTTCGGCCACCTCATCCAAGTCGTATTTGGTATCTGGTATTTGGTTTGGTATTTGGTTTGGTATCTGCATGTATTCAAAACCCAACGGTACTCTACTGCTCCCCTTGCTTCTTGTTTGGTTCTTGTACTACTTCCGTCACACCGAATCTGCACACTTTTTTGTCAGCTTTCTTAGTATGTGTTTGACCATGAATTTCAACTAGTATATAAAAATTAATATGATCAGGTGAGATATTGTTGGATTCCCGGCATTATGTATTTTCTAAATATCAAGTTTTAACACACCGTTAATTTACGTAACTAAAGTTATCGTTGGTCAAATATGATCTGAGAAAGTTGACTAAAAAGTGTGCACATTCGGGTGGGACAGAGGGAGTACAATTTTTTGCGCTAAAATAGAATAATATTGAATTTAATTCTTTATATTGGTATTTGATAGGAGCAAAGACCGTCTTTCCATAAGCTTATGGGGATGTACAAATCTTTCCATTTTCTAAGTCGATCCAATCCATTCGTTCGTAGAGCAATACTTAAAAAATAGTATCCAGAATGACTGGAAAAGTAGAAACCAGACCAGATACCGACAGCTCGGGAGCGGATTACCCACCGGCAGGAGGACAGCTTTTTTTATTGAATGCGTTCATTTATTTTGACTACTTTAATCATATTTTAAAATTCAAAGAAATGCTCTTTTTTTCTTGTCAACGGATTTCATTTAATTAGAATAATAAAAGGTAAAAGGTATAAGTTACAATGTTAAAATTTTATTATGCAGCGTGTAGTAGTTATAAAGTTTATAACCCGATTCATGCAACCCAAAAATTTTATCTTCATTTCCTCTAATTTACACTTCAAATCTTGGTCTTTCCATAACCTATGGAAACACCATTTTTCAAGAGACGGACTCTTTGGTAAGAAGGGAACAAATTATGTAACTTTTTTTTATAAACCATCTAACTACCTCTGTCCAAATAAAAATGACACATTTTAACTTTTAGAAGTCATCTGAATTAATTTTTAATTATTAATATCTTTATTTATATATGTAAAAAAAATTGACATAATAATTTAAAAATATATGTTATGATAAATCCATCCACATATAACATGATAATAGTTTTTCATGTATAATAATAAAATTTAATGATTAATGTTGCTCACTTTGACTCCTAAAAATTAAAGTGTGTCATTTTTATTGGAACCGATGGAACATTATTTTAAGGATGATTTGTAAACATTTTAGAAAATACAAACACATAATATATACAAGCAGATCAAGAAGAAAACATTAACGCAGATAAATCAATCAAATTATTATCTAAAATATAACGATCTAATTTATCAGATTGAAAAGTAAAATTAATGCACAAATAATAGAAATATCAATTAAAATAAATTATTATACTTTTTTAAAAAAATATTTCCAGAACCAGCATGAACCATTCATCCGCGAAGGAAATCGTCGAGAACTACGTGAGCCCAATGTTGGTCCACTTCATCAGTGGTGGATATTAGAGCACACCAGTTCAGAGTTCTAAATTGTGCACAATTATCTTAATTCTTTTTGGTAAAATCGAGATAAGTGGCATTTGACTCATACGGACTGTAAATTCTATTAAACATTCAAAAATATATCATAAAATTTAGTTTTTGGAAGCAGGATCATAAAATCAGATAATTTAATTATCTTTTGTTTTTATTTAGAGTGTAAACAAGATTATGAAAATTATGCCTATGACCTTGAACAATAGTTGGTACATATTGTAATAGAACCACGTCATTTAACACGTGTCTCAATCCAACTACAAAGGAGGGGACCGAACATTTCTTTAATACAATTAATTATCAAATAAGCTTTGAAAAAGGAAGTGGAGTTTGAGGCATTATCAAGACTCCCTCTATTTCGTTAATAGTGGCAGTATAGATTTATGAGGTTGAATTTAAATAAATAAAATAAATGAATAAAATTAAATGGAGAAAAAAATGAATAGATATAATTAAAAGAAAATTATTTAAAATATATAAAATATGTACCAATATAAAAGAAATAATAAAAAAGAAACGTATGTCAACAAAATGAGTAATAGAGTTGTCAGAAAATGAATAATCGTGGACCCACGTTTGGCATACAAAAGCAAAACGCAATTCGGAATATGAATGCGAAAGCGGCATCCGTGGCTTCTTTATAAATGCACATGCCCGTATATGCATTTCTTGTTCATTCCTACATGTGGATCGCTATACCTCGCCCTGTATTTTACTATACTCGCCCTAATATGCATATAGTATTTTTTTGTTTTCTATTTTCAATAACTGAATTAAAATTAATTTAGATAATTGTAGTTAGTTAATATTAATTGAGATAAAATTAATTAAACCGGCCGCCGCCGCCGGACCCGGTTCGACACGGCCTGGGCGCGAGGCAGCCGTGGTCCGCTCGCCACCGCCCGGCCGCGAGCCGGCGCCGGTCCGGTCGCCGCGGCCTGGCCGCGAGCCGTTGCCGGTTCGGTCGCCACCGGCGGACCGCGAGCCGCCGCCGGTCCGGTCGCCACCGACAGGCCGCGCACAGCCGCCGGCAGACCGCGAGCCGCCGCCGGGCCGCTCGCCGGGGTCCGGGCGCGAGCCGGACCGGCGCCGGTCGCCGTGGTCTGGGCGCGAGCCACGACTCGCCGTGCGGTGGGCGCGAGGAGGGCGCGGTCCGGTCGCCAGGCCACGGGCGCGAGCCGGACGCGCCTCGGCTCGCCGTGGCCTGGGCGCGAGCCGTGCCAGGCTGCATCCCAAAATTGAACTGCTATAAATGAGCTCGAATTCTACTGATTTTGAGGGCGCTCGATTTTTTTTGCTATCCAAAACGAGCAAAAATTACTCCAAAAAGGGTGTTAGAAATTCCATGTCTTCGGAGGTAATTTTACTAATTAGTTTTCTGTCCATAAGTAGTTGTTAAATTTAATAATTTTTGGCGTAGAAATTTATGAAATAATTAATAAAAAACTTAGTATTTTAATTTATGAAATGTAACGTAAAAATTATTGTAACGTTAATTTGAATTATTGTAACGTTAATTTTGTTGTTTTGTTGATTTTGTTGTTTTGTAATTTTGTTAATTACTGTAACGTTAATTTTGTTGTTCTGTTAATTTTGTTGTTTTGTTAATTATTGTAACGTTAATTTTGACGTTTTGTTAATTTTGTTATTTTGTTAATTAGTGTAACGTTAATTTACTTTTTTTTACGCTATTTTGTTAGTTTAATTTGTTGAAATGTAATTACTTTGTTTCATTTTGCGTTATTCAAATGCAAGTGTTAAAAGTTACTCTGAAATGACCCGGTTGCATTTTGTATTCCAAAAGTTCACTAGTAAACAGTAAATTCGTTACGTTAATTAATTTTAAACCTTAATATTAATTCAAGCCACAACGTTATTTCATTTTTTCCCATTACATGTATGTTTTAGCTGTTAATGAGAAATGGCGGAGTTAATTTGTGTACGGGAATTTTATAACTGTAATGGCATTTCATGTACTATAATTTTATCTTCATGTTCTCTTCTTTAAGTATATGTTTTAACGTTTCGACTGTAATTTTATCTGTATTCGTTCATATGTAAACGTTAATTGACGACATCATTATCGTTGGTATAGCAGTTGAGTGTAACTAATTACTTGATGTTTATTGCTGTTTAAGGATGACAATCAGTCATGTGAAGCTGCTGCAGGGCGGAATGGATACTCTCCATTTGCCACCTCAGCTGTGTTCCCAGATGTTGCCGAGGCTTATTCCTACCTGCAACGGATTGCTCTGCAGGTGGGATTTGAACTTGTCACGGGGTCCTACAAACATAATAGGAATGGTCCCCTGAGGTTATATTGCATTTGCAATCGGGGCCGAAAGGATAAGGATGTAGATACGAGCGAATCTGATGTAGTCCGACGGAGTAGCAGCTCGACCAGAAGTTGTGACTGCCCATTCGCGATTGTCTTGAAACAGAGCATCACGGGGGATGGTTGGAATGTAGTGCCGTGCAAGGATCCTAGGCGAGGGATGCACAACCACTCTTTCTCAGTGTACCCCGAGGGTCATAGACAGAGCAGCAAGCTCCATGCGGACGCGAAGCAAATGATCAGAGATTTGACAGATTCAGAAACAGCCCCAAGGCATATCAATGCCAGCCTCAGTAATTCGTTTCCGGACCTGCATCAGAACATTAGGCAGGTGTACAATGAGAGATCGGCATATGTAACAGAAAGGCGAGGCGGGCGCAACACAGCGGAGAATTGTTTGCATCTGGCCACCGCGAAAGGGTATGTCACTAGTCACCGCTCAGCAGGTGATGGTACTTTGACTCATTTATTCATGGCCAATCCCGATGCTGTTGTGGCATTTCGCACGTTTCCGTGGGTCGTGGCCATCGACTCAACGTACAAGACCAATCGCTACGGCATGCCATTCATTGAGATGGTTGGGATGTCCCCTTGCAACACAAACTTCCTGATTGCCTACGCAATTGTCGTTGACGAAACGGCAGATACCTATGAGTGGGTGCTGAACGCGCTGAAGAGCTTGCTTGTGGATGGTCCGTTCCCTGAGGTTGTGGTCACCGATCGGGAGATGGGACTGATTAGGCCACTTCGGACTGTGTTTCCAGAATCGAATCATCTGCTCTGCACCTGGCATATTAACAAGGATGTGGAGGCACGTGTTACTGTGCTGACAGGGAATAAGAGGAACGGGGCAGCGTTCAAGAATGGTGCATGGTTCCGGGTTTGCAATGCGTCCACCGTTCCAGAGTACGAAACCGCCTTGGTAGATATGAGGACTGGATGGTCTTGGAGCGAGGCTGTTATTAGTTACGCTGAGACGACGTGGCTCACCCCCCATAAGGAGAAATTTGTGAGGGCATGGACGAACAGATTTCTGCATTTCGGGAACACAACTACATGCAGGGTCGAAAGTGCACACTCGTCATTGAAAGGGTGGTTACAAACGTCGACTGGTTCGCTGGACACGGTATGGAGGCGTGTCGACCTGCAGATAGCCCAGCAGATTGCTATGATCAAGACCGGCCTGGAGAAATCAAGAACTGTCGTTGGAAGATTGCACCGTAGGGCCCTTTTCTGCAACTTGATCAACAATGTGTCGAAATACTGTCTGGATAAATTGACGGTCGAGTCCGGGAGGATTGATGCACTCGGAGCACAGGTATATGCTTACTGTGGCTGTGTGCTGCGCTCGACACACGGAATACCGTGTGCATGCGTCATGGCAGGGGCAGTTGCTGAAGGAATCCCCTTGTACTTGGACGACATTCATCCGCTGTTTAAGAGCCTGGCATTGGGTGATCACGTGGGGAGCACGGAAGACATTGCGAGGGCCGAACAAGATCAGTCGCGGTTCAACACTCTGTTGGAGGAGCTGGCATGCAGCGACCCTTCGGTCCGCCGACGAGTTTCATCCTACATAGATGCGCAGTTGCGGCCGGAGGAGAGTGGCATTGGCGAGCCGGACAATTGTACCAGTGCACGTGGCAGACCAAGCGAGCAGGTCCCCCGATCAAGATCAACCCGACGTTCACCGAGCTACCACGAGCACGTGAACAGGCGATACGGGCGTAGTTCAAGATCCCCGGGGCGTGCTTCAGGGAGCGGTCGCCGGCACGGTAAGTACAAGCACCATTCTTCCCAATGAAGTCCGTCTGAACAAGATATTAATCTTAATGTTTTCTCCTGCGGCGACATTCCCGTTCCTCGAAAGTGTCCCCCACATTGTCGGGCGTTACATCGAAGGCTGGAACGATGTCGAGAGTGATGGAAACTGTGGCTTCAGATGCGTTGCTGATGCGTTCCACGTAGACGGTGAAGGTGAATGGTCTACAGCGCGTCGGGCAGTATTTAACGAGATATCAGCTCATTGGCCTGACTATGTTCCCATATACGGTTCGCAAAATGACGTTGAACTCGCCAGAGCCCGTATACACCACACTAGCGGTCCATGTGGTCCAGAGCATTGGTTTACGGTCATTGCAGACATGTTTCCTGTCGCCACCTACTACAACACGGTTGTAGTTTTATATTACATTTTAGAGAATGGGTCGGCGGACCATTGCTGCACAGTCCTACCACTGAGGGCGGGTGGGGGCGAGGATGGAACAAGTAGGGAGCTACACATTGTATACGTTCGCAGTGCAAGCCATTTTGTCCGGGTACACGTGAAGGAAAACTGTCCCATGCCCCCCGTGGCTAATATGTGGACCACATTGAGGAAGCCTGATGTCGTAGGTTGGGAGTTACCCTTTCGTAGGAGGATAAGGGCTTGGAGAAGAGCATACTCTGAGAGTAATTAACTGTTGCAACCCAGCGAAACATTTCGGCATGTACGCAACCGTTACAGTTATTATCGAAGCGTCGAGTAATTATTTTGAAAGCGTTACTGTTGCAAAAATCGATGACAAATAAATTTGGTATGCACAAATAGTTACCGATTACATAAATGAGCAGAATATGGCAAAACTGTGGGGTCACACATAAGCAAACAGTCGTCTAAGGAATGGGTCCATAACCGAGCCTGCGATACTCATCGCGATGACTGACAAAAGTCGTCATCAACTCCCTCACGCTGGGGTCGGCGGCGAGTCCATCAACGGTCGCCGAGTCAAACGGATCCAGGGCGCTCATCATGTCACTCAGCATCTGTTGCACAGGAAACAAATTTTACAATAACGAGACAGTACAATGTAATATAATTACTCGAAGCAAACAGTTCGGGAAAACTTACCGATAACTGATGATGTGTCCTGTCCGGTCCACTCGCGGCAGCATGTTCAGGATTTGCGATCAATGGGTGCGAATGAGTCGCGTACCAGTCCTCGTAATCCATGGTACACTCCGATTGGCTCGTGGCTATCGGGAACGCCGCAAGCTGACCGTTGTGCCAACTGTGTGCCATCTCCCATAGGGTCAACTGCAGCCTCCCTGGGTAGGTCACTGAATAGCCGGCTGGATCAGCCGGGCGGGAACAAGGCTCGGGCGCAATTGCAAGACCCCGCGGTATACCCTGTAGGAGACCGAACTGCCGCACAACGCGATCTGGCATGTACGCCTCCATTGCGTCGAGGTGTCGAATCACGCCGCGGTAGTGAGTCCTCCCCCCCGCAGCCCTAACCACGTCCACTCCATATGGCAACCAATCCACCTGCAAAAAGTTTCACAGACATGTTACGTTTCTATGGAATCCGATCTATCTACTACTGTCAGAATAAGAGTAAAAGCATGGAATTCATACCTGGTCGGGCTGTAAGGCATCCAACTGTCGCCTGATGGCACCGAGCCTCCCCGTACCCCTCCCCGTTTTATCCCCTGTGTGCCACCGACTGGCGCGGCCCGGAAGAGCTGGCAATGTACTCGGTCTTGGCCGAAACATCGGAAAGTACTCGTATATCCACGCTTGAAGCAGCGTGCAACATCCGCACAGGCCGCGCGCCTTGGACCGGGACGCAATTCCCAACTGCAGATACAAACTGGCCAACGTCGCCGAGCCCCACGACAACTGCGAATCAAGCAGGGGTAGAAGGTTGGCTCTAACCTTATTCCCAGTTTTATCCACAAAAAGCGTGGATGAAAACAGGGTCAGCATGTAGCACATAAATTGGAAGTTCTCGCTCTGCCCCGCCGCTACACACCTCGCCATCAACGATTGGGCATCTATGTTACCCCCGTTCCAGTCTTCCGCGAGAAAGGACTCCACGTCTTTCCCAAACAGTTCAGCGCACGCTTCCTCAATAGTTTCCGCCGAAATGGTACTCGCAACAGCGCCACCATCGATGGGAATGCCAAGAATCATCTCAACGTCGTGCATCAGGATGGTCATCTCCCCAAAAGGCATGTGAAACGTGTTCGTGTCCGGCTGCCACCTCTCGACAAAAGCGGATATCAGTGCCATGTCAAGGAACTGGAACATAATCGCAGGCAGGTGGGCCAACCCGGTCGCATGTATCCGGGCCTGTGCAACATCGCTCAGTTCGGGGAGCGTGGCGACTAGCTGCTTGCATAGCGGCGACCGAGCATGGCATCTCAGCACACCTCGCTCTATACCATTCCAAACGTCAACAGCGACGTGTCCTCCGAAGCTTGGTATGACGAGGTCATCCTGCGGGCCACCAGCCACCGGTCCCCGCACTAGCCACGTCTCATCGGCGGTGGGTCGCTTCCTGCTATTCCTCGGTGCCCTTCCGGTGCTAGTCTCACCGGCATTGCACGATCCACCAGAAGACTGTGCGAATTAACCAGCTCTATTCCTCACGGTGTGCCTGGCTCCAGCTGCAGCATAACGTTCGATCCCGGCATCCAATGGCACACTCGCGCCAGGTTGGCCCATCGGGGGGACATCTGCCGGCAGGTCATAATTCATCTGCCAAACACTATCACGACGGATTCCACCAGACGCGAGAATGTTAATCTCCGGACCGTCCTATGTTGGCATGGGATCGAATGCACGAACACTCGGTGGAGAAGGCTGCTCCGCTCCTACATCACACTCCCGCGGGCGAGGCGACGGTTCATCCTCGACCACGCGGCCTCTAGCCTGTCTCGCCGAGGCACTAACACCTCTTCGTCGTATGGAACGACCATGACCGTCAGGTTGACCAGCAGTGCTCATCTACGACACAAGATATGTAATTAGTATAACAACAAGTGAATCAAACTGATATGATAAGATAAATTAACATACATTTCAACAACGTGTGAACTAATATTTTCGAACAGTGCATCAACGAACTGGAACATTTTTTTTAGTTACAAATTGGAGATTACATAACTAAATAATCTTATTTTTTTACCACATCGCACTATTATTAACATTCAAGGAAACAATAGTTAAAACATATCGTAACAGTTTACTACACAATTGTTTACATCGGATTACTAAAGTTTATTTACATAGAACTATATTCTATTATGTCACATAACTAAATAATTTCCAAAAAACACAATTCCTAAACAATAATTTCTGAATAATTTCTATTACGTCACATAACTAAATAATTTCTAAATTACCCAATTTCTAAAAAATACAATTTCTAAAACATTATGTCCAAATTTAAACTAAGTAATTTCTACAAAACACAATTTCTTCGTTTTAATTCCAATTATGTCACATAACTAAATAATTTCTAAATAACCCAATATCTAAAAAATACAATTTCTAAAATATTATGTCCGAATTTAAACTAAGTAATTTCTACAAAACACAATTTCTTCGTTTTAATTCCAATTATGTTACATAACTAAATAATTTCTAAATAACCCAATATCTAAAAAATACAATTTCTAAAATATTATGTCCGAATTTAAACTAAGTAATTTCTACAAAACACAATTTCTTCGTTTTAATTCCAATTATGTCACATAACTAAATAATTTCCAGAACAACACAAATTCTAAAAAATAATTTCTAAATAATTTCTATTATGTCACATAACTAAATAATTTCTAAATAACCCAATTTCTAAAAAATACAATTTCTAAAATATTATGTCCAAATTTAAACTAAGTAATTTCTACAAAACACAATTTCTTCGTTTTAATTCCAATTATGTCACATACCTAAATAATTTCCAGAACAACACAAATTCTAAAAAATAATTCCTAAGTAATTTCTATTATGTCACATAACTAAATAATTTCTAAAAAACACTATTTCTAAAAAATAGAATTTCTAAAATATTATGTCCAAATTTAAACTAAATAATTACAAAAAAACACAATTTCTTCCAATTACGTCATTATGTCCAAATTTAAACTAAATAATTTCTACAAAACACAATTTCTTCGTTTTAATTCCACATATGTCACATAGCTAAATAATTTCCAAAAAAACACAATTTCTAAAAAATAATTTCTAAATAATTTCTATTATGTCACATAACTAAATAAAAATTCCTAATAATTCCGACAAGTTCAACAAAATTCGAATAGATCGGGCAACGATTCGCACGAAAAGTTAAAAAATTCCTCAAAAACTTACGTTTTCCGACGGGTTTCCGGCGGCGGCGGGTTCCGGCGGCGGCGGGTTCCGGCGGCCGGAAATGGAGAGAGGCAAGGGGGAGAGGGAAGGAGAGAGGGAAATGGAGAGAGGGAAGGGGGGGAAAAAATGGAGAGGGGGAGGGGGTATTTATAGGGTTTTTTAAATTTTTTTTCTTTTTTTTTTCTTTTTTTTCTTTTTTTTAAATTCAAAATTCTTTTTTTTAATTCAAAATACGTGTATTTATACGTATTAGGGCGAAGATAGTAAAATACAGGGCGGGATATAGCAACACCCTTCCTACAGCCATCATTACATTTCGTCAACCTCTCCTTTCCTTGCGGAGGTTTTTCTTAAAATTTATTCTGATTCCATTTTAATAATTAATTTTAAAAATATTTTATTTTTAATATCTTTCAGCTATTAATTATCATCGTTATAACACGTTCTGTGTTTTACTCACTTACGTCATGTATTTTGTACAATTTAAATACTTATGTATTTTATATTAATTTAAACAAAATTGATTAGTTATAAATAATTAATGGTAAATTAATGGTAATTAATTATATTAACATAAGTCTTACATTAGCTATCAATGATAATTAATTGCTGGTCAATGGCGGCAGGCAGTGGTCAGCGCCGTCGATGGTAGGGGTGTTCATGATCCGGTCCGAACCGGTAAAATGTAAGGACCGGACCGAAATTGTATAAATGAAATTCCGGTCTGGTCCTCGGTCCTTGTTTTTTTTAGATTCCGAGTTCCGGTCTGGTCCGCTCCAAAATTGGATTTTTTTTTATCCGGACCAGATGGATCGGTATTTTACTTCTATATATATTTTTAAAATGATAATGAAGTTTAACATACGAGTTTAGATTTATTCGTGACAACTAGTATTCTTCTATTATTTTGAGGTGAATTTTTCTAGTAACTTCTTTTTTACTATGTTTTGAAGGGAAAAAAATATTGATTTTGCATTTTTATAGCAAAATGTAAAGTAAAAAAAAATAAAGTATACTAGAATCCGGTCCAACCGGCCTGGATCGGTCTAAGATCGGAATTATTCCAGTCCGGTCCCGGTCTAAAATACCCACTAACCGGTCCGATTTTCGATTCAAGATTTTTGGTGATTCCGGTTCTGGTCCGGTCCGGTCTTGGACCGATGAACACCCCTAGCCGGTGGTGGTCAACAGCGGCGAGCAGCGGTCAGCGCTGCTGTTAGTGATCAACGACAGTCAACGGTCAGTGGTCAGGTGGTGGTCAACGATGGCGGTGGTGGTCACCAGTGATTTCGAAATCCGGCGTGAAATCTGGTGATTTTGTCTTCTCCGACAACATGCGATCGCTGCAACACTTTCCTTCTCTTCTTCTCCGGTCTCCCCTTCTTCTCCGGCCCGTTCTCCTCTTCTTCTCCCGCATGCTCTCCTCTTCTTCTCCCGCATGCTCTCCTCTTCTTCTCCGGTTCAGGCTCTCCTTCCCTTCCTCGACCCCCGCTCTCCTCTCCTTCTCCGGCTCCGACTATCCTTCCCTTCTCCGGCCTCCGGTCTCCTTCCCTTCCCCGGCCCTCGCTCTCCTCTCCTTCTCTGGCTCCGACTCTCCATTTCTTCTCCCGGCCCGTTCTCTTTGGGAAGATCTGAACCGGGTCTCCTTGAATGGTTCTCCTTCCCAATCCAAACCGGGTCTCCTTGACCGGGTCTCCTTCCCAATCCCTTCCCGGTTCTCCTTTCCATATATTGCCTTCGGTTCTCCTTTCTTTCCTAGCCTTCTTCTCCTTTCCCTCTCATTTTCAGTTCTCATTTCCCTTCTCCCAGCTTTTGTCTCCTTGCCCAGCCCGGTTCTCCTTTGCTTAACTACCATCTTACCACATTTAATGTCATTTACCCCATTAAATTTTTAAAAGTGAACAAAATTTCTATAAAATAGGCTGTAAAAATGCTCATTGGATAGATTATATCAGACTTTTTACTCTAAATTTGGGTGTTGGAAGCTCCATGTCTTTAGAGGTATTTTTTAAATTCAAGTGTTGGTTTTTATAATAATTAATAGTTAAAGTTATGATTCATTAGTTGTTTAAGTAGAAACTTATATTCTATCTCATAATTAATAGTTGTGATATTTTATTTTAATTTCATATATAGTTGTTTAACATTTTATTGTCTATGCATGTCTCCTTATATTCCCTCTAATTTTGTTCTAGATTTCATCATTTGCAGTTGAAAATATGTTGATTTAATGTTAATTTAATGTTATTTAATATGTTTTTTTATCTTAGTTACATGAATAATTTGTTAGTTCATTTGATAGTAATACGTTAGTTGATTAATATGGTACTACTAATTTGTTAATTAATATGATACTACTAATACGTTGGTTCATTTGATAGATGGTTTATCTTAGTTATAATTTGGTTCTACTAATATGTTAGTTCATTTGATAGATGATTTATCTTAGTTAGATGATTTATCTTAGTTATAATTTGATTCTACTAATACGGTAGTTCATTTGGTTCTGCTAATACGTTATAATTTGGTACTACTAATGATTCTATATGTTAGTTCATTACATATGGTTCTACCAATGATGATATAACAAAATTTAGTGTGGTTTTCCTAATTTTTTAAAAAGTTGGTACAGTTAAAATAATATTTGTATAACTAAGTCATAAGAATGTGTAGATGTCTTGTATTTTTTGATGTGGCTATAGATTTCATGACTAGTAGTGAGAATTATTATACTTTAAATATGTGTAGGTATCTTTTATGCACTTATAAAAAAGATTAAGTGTTATATTTTATTAGTTATTAGAATGATTTATGGAATCATTGTGTTTGGTATTATATTTTAATGAAACTAATTACTTAATATATATTGTTGTTTAAGGATGGCAATGAGTCATATGGAGCGATTCCAGGGGGGAATAGTTACTCAGCATTCGCAACCACAAATGTGTTTCCAAGTCATATCGATGCTTATTCCTACCTGCAATTGACTGCTCGTCGTGTAGGATTTGAACTTGTCATGGGGTCGTACAAGAAAAATAAGAATGGTACCCTTAGGACATATTGTATTTGCAATCAGGGTTGAAATGATAAGGTTGTCGATATGAGCGATTTAGATGTTATCCGAAGAAGTAACACATCGACAGGAAGTTGTGATTGCTCTTGCATAATTGCCATGAGAGAGAGTAGCACAGGGGAGGGTTGGAATGTAGTACCATGCAAGGATTCTCGACGTGGGATGCACAACCGCCAATTTTCAGTGTACGCTGAGGGGCATAGGCAGAGTAGCAGGCTCTGTGCAGAGGCAAAACAAATGATTAGAGATTTGACGAATGCTTAGACAGCTCCCAGACATATCACTGTGAGCCTCTATCGTTCATTTCCAGACCTGCATCAAACCATTAGGCAGGTGTACAATGAGTGATTGACCTACGGAAGAGAAAGGCGAGGCGGGCGCAACACAGCTGACAATTGTTTGCATCTTGCCATCTCTAACGGGTATGTTACTAGTCACCGCTTAGCACTCGATGGTACTTTGACCAATTTATTCCTGGCTCATCCCGAAGCTGTTGTGGAATTTTGGACTTATCCATGGATTGTGGCCATTGATTCAACATACAAGACGAATCGATAGGGCATGCCATTCATTGAGATGGTTGGTATTTCTCCTTGTAACACAAATTTTCTAATCGCATATGCCACTGTCTTCGAAAAAATGACAGATACTTATGAGTGGGTTCTTCACGCACTTAGAAGCTTGCTTGTTGATGGACCGTTCCCTGAGGTTGTGGTCACCAATCGTGAGATGGGTTTGATTAGGTTGATTCGAGTAGTGTTTCCGGACTCGAAGCATTTGCTTTGCACTTGGCATATTAACAAGGATGTGGAGGCATGTGTTACCGTGTTAAGAAACGGCAGATACTTATGAGTGGGTTCTTCACGCACTAGAAGCTTGCTTGTCAATGGACCGTTCCCTAAGGTTGTGGTCACCAATCGTGAGATGGGTTTGATTAGGTTGATTCGGGTAGTGTTTCCGGACTCGAAGCATTTGCTTTGTACTTGGCATATTAACAAGGATGTTGAGGCATGTGTTACCGTGTTAAGAAATGGCAGATACTTATGAGTGGGTTCTTCACGCACTAGAAGCTTGCTTGTCAATGGACCGTTCCCTGAGGTTGTGGTCACCAATCGTGAGATGGGTTTGATTAGGTTGATTCGGGTAGTGTTTCCGGACTCGAAGCATTTGCTTTGTACTTGGCATATTAACAAAGATGTGGAGGCACGTGTTACCGTGTTAACAAGGAATAAGAGAAATGGGGCATCCTTCAAGAATAGTGCATGGTCACGGGTTTGCAATGCCTCCACCGTTATTGCCTACGATGAGTCATTGGTAGATCTGAGCGCTGGTTGGTCTTGGAGCGAAGCTGTTATTAGTTATGTTGAGATCAGATGAGTCAACCCCCATAAGGAGAAATTTGTTCGGGCATGGACGGATAGATTTCTTCATTTTGGGAACACAACTACATGTGGGGTTGAAAGTGCACACTCTTCATTGAAAGGGTGGTTACAAACATCAACTGGTTCCCTGGATATGATATGGAGGCGTGTCGACCTGCAGATACCCAGGAAAATTACTATGATCAAGGACAACCTCGAGAAATCAAGAACACTCATTGGTAGATTGCACTGTAGAGTCCTTTTCAACAACTTATTCAATAATGTGTCAAAACATTGTCAGGATAAATTGACTTTTGAGCACAGGAGGATGGAAACACTTGGGGCACATGTTTATGCATATTGTGGTTGTGTACTGCGTTCAACGCACGGAATACCATGTGCTTGCGTCATGTGGATGGCAATTGAACAAGGAATCCACTTGTATTTGGACGACATTCATCCATTGTTTAAGACACTGGTATTGGGTGATGACTTGCAGAACAGGAAAAATATTTCTAGGGGTGATCAGGACCAAGCATTGTTCAACAGCCAATTAGAGGAGCTGCCCTGTAACGACCCATCAGCTCTCCGTCGGGTTTCAAGCTACATAGACGAGCACTTGCATCCAGAGGATAACGGCATTGGCCAGATAATCAGGCCAAGAGCCAGACAATGTTACTAGTGCACGTGGAAGACCAAGCGAGCATGTCCCCCGGTTAAGATCAACTAAGCGATCACCGAGCTACCACGAGCATGTGAACAGGTGGCACATGCCATCTCAAAGCGGGCGTAGTTCAAGGTCTCCGAGGCACGGTACATTAGGGAGAGGTAGTTGATACGGTAAGTCTACCGATTATTCTCAAGTCTTGAATTGCAATGAATAGTAAGACCACTTCGTGAGACTAAAAATAATCTAAATGTTTCTCATGAAACAACATTCCCCTACCTTGAAAGTGTCCCCCACATTATCAGGCATTACATCGAGGGCTGGAACGATGTTTTGAGTGATGGAAACTGTGGCTTGAGATGCATTGCTGGTGCCTTCCATGTAGATGGTGATGGTGAATGGTATGGAGCGTGTCATGCATTATTTAATGATTTATCAACTCATTGGCCTGATTATGTTCCCATATACGGTTCGAAGGAGAACGTTGAATTGTCCAGAACCAGTATACACCACACCAAAGGTCCATGTGGACGTGAACATTGGTTTGCGGTCATTGCGGATTTGTTTCATGTCGCCACCTACTACACGGTTGTAGTTTTATATACATTCTAGAGAATGGGTCGGCAGGCTATTATTGTACAGTCCTGCTATTGAGAGCAGGCAGGAGCGAGGATGGAACAAGGAGGGAGTTACACATTGTATATGTTCGCAGTGCAAGCCAATTTGTAAGGATACATGTGAAGGAAAACTGCCCCATGCCCCCTGTGGTTAACCTGTGGACCACATGGAGGAAGTCAGATGTTGTTGGGTGGGAGTTACTCTTTCGTAGGAGGATGATGGCTTAGAACAAAGCATACATGCAGCCATAATTAATAGTTATGTGGGACCATTATTCTTGCAAACTGTGTTCGATACTTTTTAATACCAAAGAATGTAGTGAATTGCACTGCATCGTACAAGGGTTATGGCATTGAACACAACAAAAAAGTTTGGCGAAAATGAACACAAATTAGAAAAGAGTTTGGGTTACATAATAGAACAAAAATAAGCAAGAAGTTCAAAGTACATAAGTGAACAAAAATAAGCAAAGAATTCGAGGTACATTACTGAACAAATTTAAAGCAAACAGTATGCTCATACAGAAATAAACCAGTCTTCTAGGGAATGGGTTCATAATCGTGGCGTCTGTGATACTCCTCGCGACGACTGATCCAGGTAGCCAACAACTCCTTCATACGTGGATCGATTATTTCATGCATGTTTGTAGAGTCAAACAGATCCAAGTCGCTCTTCATATCATTCAGCAACTGATATACATGAAACACATATTGTCATAATGAATCAGTTAGATTTAATATAATTAATTAAAGCAAACAGTTAGAGAAAAATTACCAGTAAATCAAGATTGGTTGTATCTGGTCTGCATCTAGTACAATCATGTACAGGATTTGCGGTGAATGGGTGAGAATGAGTCGTGAACCAATCCTCATAATCCAATAGGATACTCCGCTAGCTATGCCATGTCCCATAAAGTCAACTGCATCATCCATGAGTAGGTCACTAAATAGCCAGAAGGATCAGCGGGATTGGCACAGGGTTCTGGCACAATCCTAATGTTGCACGGTATACCATGTACGACACCAAGCTGGCGCACCACACGGTCTGGCATGTACGTCTCCATTACTTCAAGGTATCGAATCACGCTGCAGTGATGAGTCTTCCTATTTGCATCCCTGACCACGTCAGGTCCATATGGCAACCAATCTATCTGTAGTTGTTTCCAAAAATTGTAACAGTCATATGGCATCCAATCTACCTACAATTCTCACAATAAATTTAAAACATGATAATCTTACCTAGTGAGCCTGTAAAGCATCCAGTTGACGCCTGATGGTCACCAGATGCTGAGTATCCTTCCCCATTTTCTCCCCTGAATGCCACCGGTTGGCGCGTCCCAGAAAAGCTTACAATGTACTCAGTCTCGGACGAAACATGGGAAAGTACTCGTAGATCTATGCTTGCACTAGCGTGCAACATTCACGTAGGCCACAGACCTTAGCCCCGGAGGCAATTCCCAATTGTAAATACAAATTGGCCAGGGCCGCCGAGCCTCGGGACAATTGCAAATCAGCTACAGGGAGCAGGTTGGCTCTGACCTTAGTCCTGGTCTTATCAACAAAGATAGTTGATGAAAAAGGTCAACATGTAGCACATGTATTGGAAGTTATTTCTCTGACCCACCCCTACACACCTCACCATCAATGCTTGGCTATCAATATTACCCCCGTTCCAGTCTTCCCTGAGGAAGGACTCCACGTCTTTCCTAAACAGTTCAGCACTTGCTTCCTGAATGGCCTCCACCAAAATGGTACTAGCAACAGAGTCACCAACAAAAGGAATTCTGAGAATCATCTTAACATCATGCAATATGACGATCATCTCCCCGAAAGGCATGTGAAATGAGTTCATGTCCGGCTGCCATCTCTTGACAAAAGCAAATATCAACGCCATAGTAAGGTACTTAAACATAATCGCGGGAAGGTGCGACAACCCGGTCGCACGTATCCTGGCATGAACAACATCACTGCTATCCGGGAATGTGGTGATTAGCTTATTGCAAAGAATTGCACGAGTGTTGCATTCCAGCACACCTCGCTCTATACCATTCCAAACATCAATTGCGACATGGTCTCCAAAGCTGGGTATAATAAGGTCATCTTGTGGGCCACCACCCATCAGTCCGCGCTCAAGCCATATTTCATCAGTTACATGCTTTCTCTTGTTCCTAACACCCCTTTTAGTCCCAGCCCCACCAACATTGCATGATCCACCTGAAGATTGGGCCAATCGACCAGCTCTATTCATGTACGTATGTCTACCTCCTCCACTAATAGGTGCTGCAATTCCAACCTCCACCTGCAAAGTCGTTGCAGGTTGGCCACTGGGGGGTACAATGCATGTACCCTGCCTGCCCTCGGCATCGAGTGGTGGCTCTATACCATAACCATCTAGTGGGCTAGATACGAGTGCTTGATCCCCAAGTTGTAATTCGAACATTGATTGCCAGTTTCCTTCATGGATTGAATGCACTCTACCGTCAGTAAGAATGTTGAGTTCTGGACCATCCCAGGTTGGCATGGGATAAAAAACATCATTGGGCCTTGGAGAAGCCTGCTCAACAAGTACCTCGTGGTCTAGCACAGTTTCCTGCAACTGTTCCTGGACAATGGCGCGACCTCTCGCCTGTCTGGCCAACCCACTAATCCCCCTTTGTCGTTTACAGCGACCTTCATCAATGGGTCCGCCGTAAGTGCTCATATGTAATACAAGAAATATAATCATTATCTTAATAATTCAACTACTCATGTAACTTTTCATCTTATATATTATATAAAATACTTATTTACTAATGCATCGAAAAATGTAAATATAACATAAAAGATTAACAAAACATACAATTTCCTATGCAAAGAACTATTTATTTTTATTATTTACAAATTATATAATAATTTACTTTAATAAAATAATTATTTAATCATATCATCATAATTTACTTCACAGTTATTTTATATTTTTTAAATAAGGTTCTCAAAATTTAATTTTTAAATAATATTATATTATATTATATTATATTTTTATATTATATTATATATTATATAACATATATTATATAAAATATTGTTGCAGGAAACAACATTTTAAAATTATTCTATTCATTTCAAAGTTTTTTTTTCAATTTTTAATATTTAATTTTTAAGTTATTTACCATAAAAGAATATTAATTTTTAATTAAAATCTTTAAATATTAATTTTTAATTAAAATCTTAAATCCTTCTTCTTTTCCTGTCTTCTCCGCCGCCATACCCTACCGCCGCCGTGCTCCTTCTCCACCGCCGTACCCTACAGCCACCGTGGTCCTTCTCCGCCGCCGTCCCTCCTCTCCCACCCGATGCCACCGCCATCTCCTCCTCTCCCGCCCGATGCTACCACCATCTTCCTCCTCTCCCGCCCGATGCTACCATCATCTTCCTCCTCTCTCGACTGACGCCACTACTATCTCCCTCCTCTCCCGCCCGATGCCACCACTGTCTCCCTCCCCTCCCATCCAATGCCACCACGGTCTCCCTGCCCTTCCTCACTTTCACCATTCGCCTGATGCCATCACCGTACTCCTCCTCTCCAGCCTCTCCCGATTCTAACAATTCTAACAATTCTAATAGATTCAAAGATCACCGGAAAACTCAAACCAATTCCAGATTCAGACACATATCCGGCCAGAAATATAGACTAAGGCGAGATTCATTAAAAAATGGAAAACTTACTTTTCCGGTGAGATTCAGGCAATGTATGGTGGTCGGCGGTGGTCAGTGGAGTTGGTCAATGACGGTCAGCAGTCGATGGCCGGCGGCAGGCGGTGGTCACCAGTGGGCGGCAAATTCAGGAGGAGAACGGCCAAAAATGGTGAAAGTGAGGGAGAGAGTTGAAATTTTATCCAAATTTTACCCTAATTTTGTTACCAACAAATTTTAACCCACATATTTTAAAATATAAATTTTCACACAATAAAAATACAAAATTAAAAATATTAATACATGTATGTGTACGTATTAGGGCGTAACTAGTAAAATACATGTCGTGATATAGCAACACCCATAATTTATGATTGTGAAAAGTTAATATTATAAAAATATAAATTATAACGAATCGAACAAGGTATCGAACAATAGTATTTACAATTAAACATCAATTCAATTTTGTGGTCAAAGTTAAGAAGTTTTGACTAAATGAATAATTAAATTGCAGGTTGAATTGGGATGGAAGGAGTACCACATCAGAACACGGATGTTTATTTTGTCCAGGCAGAGCTAAAATTTTAATTTGATAGGTCATAGTTTAATTTGGTGTCTCTATCTCTAAACATAGTGGAATTTTGAGAAATTTTAGAATTTAGGGGAATAATGTGGATCTAAAACTAAAAAAAATAGGAAACTAATAAAAAAATCATATATTGGTTAAACAATGTTTTAAAAAAATATCGTCTTTTCATAGGCATATATAAAGAAGGGGTTAAGTTAGAATTATAAAAAGGTAAAAGGTTTTCGTTGCAATATTATAAAGTTATAAGTTAAGTGCTCATATAACCCTATATTTTGGTTGAAAGTGCCAATACGACCATGTAAAGTTTGAAAGTGTGATTATAACCCTATTATGTGCTTGAAAGTTCTAATCTAACCCTCATAACCTAAATTTTGCTGGAAATTAATAAAATGACCATTATACCCCTGATTTAAAAATATAAAAACAAAAAAAATGAAATGATAGTTTCACCCTTTACATTAATTTAGAAAGCATCTCCATCTTGATCCTTAAATCAGTCTGTCAGAGACCAAATGATGGACTTTTTGCTCCATTACCAAATGATGAACCCCGCCATCCAAAATCAAGTGCCACCTATTACATACCAGAACTCCGCATTCCTCCACTAACACCGCCCTAAAATATGCCATCAGTTCCATCGCAACCGTATAGCCGACAGAAGCGATGGTTTCCAGCGACTGTGTCACGCCTGGCAGAGAAATCCTCTGAGGAGGCATCGGGCGGCGTCGATCTTCAGCGGGGTGGGTGGTCTAGGGTTTTGCCATGGTGGAGTGGTCTATGAGGGCGCAGGGGCAGCGGGGTGAGGCAGAGTAGACAATATCTCATCTGCGGCGTATGACCAGATCTGGCTCTGGGCGGTGGTGGCGGTACGGGCTTGGATGGGTGACTGTGGGTGGGTCAAGCCACCAGTGGTGCTCGGGTTTAGGATGCCATGGGCGATGGCAGGCAGAGCTGCGGTGGTGTAGAAATCAATGGTATTGGTGGAGGTGGACGAGGAACCAAATGATGTTTCAGGGTGAGGTGAAGTCGGACTAAACAGATGCAGTCTAGCAGGCGGACCAAACGACGAGTTCTTGATTTTACTATGGTGAAAATTTGAATGTTGGCTGCGGGTAGGGTGGTTCTGGAAAATGGACAACAAGATGGAGGACGCATTAGGGAAATGCGTCCTCTGGCTCATGAATTAATTATTTTTTTTGGGCTAAAATAGTAGAGGACGCATTTTAAAAATGCGTCCTCAGGCTCCTGAATAAATTTTTTTTTTGTCTAAAAAAGTAGAGGACGCATTATAAAAATGCATCCTCAGGCTCTTGAATAAAAATATTTTGGTCTGAAATAGTAGAGGACGCATTTTAAAAATGCGTCCTCATGGAATTTTATTTTTTTTTCCCGCTAATTTAAGAGTAATTTTTTTAGCATAAAAGTAATAGAGGACGCATTTTAAAAATGCGGCCTCATGTTGATGTAATATTTTTTTTGCTGAAAATACTTAAGTCAGCTTTTGCGCTCATGTGACGCATTTTTTTCCTAATGACATATACACCGTCAAAAATATCGTAAAACTGCAATACACAAATACATAACTTTTAATTCATATTATGTTCCTTTTCATTATATCCTCAAGTATGTACATGTACTACACTCGGCCACTTTAACAACACTATATACATAAATATATACATATTTATATAAATATAAATATATAAATATAAAAAAAATATAAATATATATATATAAATATATAAATATAAATATAAATATAAATATATACATAAATATAAATCAATATATATATATGAAAAAAAATATATATATATATATATATAAATATATACATATAAATATAAATATATATATATATATAAATATATATATATATATATAAATATATATATATAAATATAAATAAATAAATAAATATATATAAATATATATATATACATATAAATATAAATATATACATATAAATATAAATAAATAAATAAATAAATATATAAATATAAATATAAATATATATACACATATATAAATATATACATATACATATATATACACACATAAATATATAAATATAAATATAAATATATAGATATATATATATATATATATATATATATATAAATATATACATACATAAATATAAATATATACATATATAAAAATATAAATAAATAAATAAATAAAAATAAATATATACATACATATATATATAAATAAATATATATATAAATAAATATATACATATATATAAATATAAATATATATATAAATATATATATAAAAATATATATATAAATAAATATATATATAAATAAATAAATATATATATATATAAAAATATATACATATATATAAATATAAATAAATATAAATATAAATATATACATATATAAATATAAATCTAAATCTAAATCTAAATAAAGATATATATATATATAAATATAAATATAAATAAATACATACATATATATATATATAAATATATACATATTTATATAAATATATATATATATATAGATATATACATATATATATATAATATAAATATATACATATATATATATAAATATATACATAAATATATATATATATATATACATAAATATATATATATATATATATATATATATATATATAAAAGAAGGAAGAGAAGAGGTTGAAAAATATGAGGGGAGCTGGGAGAGGGAATCGGAGGACGCATATTGTAAATGCGTCCTCTCCCTGCTGCTGCCACACCGCCTGCCACCCTGCCACCTGCACCGCCTACCACCCTGCCTGCCAACTTTGATCGGAAGGAGAGGACGCATCAACAAAATGCGTCCTCTCGCCACTTCAGCGTGGCCTTATTCACTAAAAATAAAAATAGCGTAGAATTATTCACGAAAAATAAAAAAAATAGGTAGAGAGGACGCATTTTCTACCTGCGTCCTCCCTATTCTCTTCCGTTTGTGGCTACTGTAGCCACAAACATAGAATTTTCTCCCAAACGATGGACTTTCTAAAATCGATCTGTGAGGTGAAGGAGTAGCGACGGCAGCAGAGCTGAGGTGGATGAGCAGCGGTCGGTGGTGGCAGAGGTAACTTTCCCGAATCAGTCTTGCTCATCCACCTACTTCTACTTTGTTCTACTTCTAGAAAGTTACCTCCACCGGGTGCTGATTCGGGAAAGTTACCTCCACCAGGTGCTGATTCGGGAAAGTTACCTCCACCAAGTGCTGATTCGGGAAAGTTACCTCCGCTCAGCGGTCTTGCTCATCCATTTTCTGTTTCTACTTTTACTTTGTTTCAGGGTTTAGTAAAAATGAAACTATTCACATATTCCAAATCTGTGTTGCAATCGGAAAATTTTGCTAGTTTTTTGAGGAATTCCGAACATGCTGCGACAAATTTGTAGTGAAATCGGGCTAGGAATCGTTTGTGGTGAAACTTGAATCTGGGAATCTATTCGTTCTTTAATTTTTGTGCTTAATTTTTGTCATTTATGGGAAATGCAGAGGTTGAAGTTTGACTCGATAAGGTTAGATGCGCTGAGTGTTACCTGTGTGTCCATCGTGAAACTCCCGACAGGCAAAAATCCAGCTTCCAGTAATGGTGGGCGGCGGAGCGTCAATGGAGGTGGTGTAGCGATGGAGGTGGTGGCGGAGCAGCGGAAAATGTGGTTATGGAGATGATGAAGAAGAAGAATTTAGGGGTATTTTTGTCATTATATTATTAGGTTTGTAATTAGGGATATTTTAGTCATTTTAGGTTTGGTCAATGCCAGAAAACACTCAGTCAATACCAAAATAGTGCCAAAAAGTTATATCGGCACTTTTGTTGTAAAATATAGGGTTATAATCGCACTTTCTGGCTTCACATGGTTATATTAGCACTTTCTGAAAATAATAGGGTCATATCTGTATTTTACCTTAAATTTATTATGCAATGTGTATTAGTTATAAGTTTATGATACAATTTAATACAACCCAAAAATTTTATCTTGATTTCTCTCATTCACAGTTTAAACATTAATCTTTCCATAACTTATGAAAAGATCATCTTTCAAGAGACGGTGTTAAATTTCAAGGTATCTTGGGCTTCCATCTCAAAACCAATTGGTACTTAGTGGAGGTGAACCAAGACCTTATATGTAAGTCATTTAGTCTTTAAGAAATTGATGTGGGATATATCTTTCAACACACCTCTCACGTGCCAACGTGGAAACACTCCACGTCCCATGTCAAGCCAAATTAATATGGATTTACACATCGGCCCAATAAACCCAACGTGGGCTTTGATATCATGTTAAATTTCAAGATGCTTTGGGCTTTCATATTAAAACCAATTGGTACTAAGTAGAGGTGACCCAAAACCTTATATGTAAGTCATTTAGTATTTAAAAAACCGTTGTGGGATATATCTTTCAACATGCCTCGCACGTGCCAATGTGGAAACACTCCACGACCCATATCGGGCCAAATTAAAGGGGATCCACTTGTTTTTTTATATTTTAATTCATGTTAAGGAAATAGAAACACTTTCCTTGTAGGAAATGTTATAAGTGGCAGTTACCTTATAGAATTAGTTTCCTTACATAATTAGTTATAGATGGTAATTTCCTTATTGTTAAGGAAATAGAAACCCTTTCTTGTAGGAAATGTTATAAATGGTAGTTACCTTATAGAATTAGTTATTAATGCTAATTTCCTTACAGATTTAGAATCATATTTCTATTAGACTTTGGTTTATTGTAGCTTATATATTGTAATCATCATCATTGATGATATGTATCATTGATGTTATATGTCATTGATGTGATATCAATGCACCATAATCATAGGCGGAACATTTGGGGGATTAGGGTGTGTCTGGTCCCTGCCAATTATTTTTTGCTATAGATATTTTATATTTATATAGTGTTTTCTTTATTTGTTAAGGTCAGAAAAATTGTTAAGGAAATATAAACCATTTCCCTGTAGGAAAGGTTATAAATGGTCGTTACCATATATAATTAGTTATAGATGGTAATTTCTTTATAAACTTAGAATCTTATTTCTGTTAGACTTTGGTTTGTTGTAGCCTATATATTGTAACCCTTATCATTGATGAGATGTGTCATTGATGTGATATTAATGCACCATAATAAATTCTTTTATATTTAATCATGGTATCAGAGCCTAAAACCCTGAAACCCTAAAGAAAACTCCGCTGCAGTTTTCAGGGCTTCCACCGCATCCGACGTTCATCCGTTGCACACACATGCCGCCACCACCGTTGTTCGTTGCACGTTGACCATTACAGATATCCAACCGCCACCACCGTTGTTCACCAGCTCCCGTTGTCACCAATCTGTCTGTAATTTTACTGAACCTTTACATGTCGTCGCTTGCTCCACTCGTCGTCGTGTCTTGACCTGGTTAGCTACCAATCTGATTCGATCTGCTGCTTCTACTGCTAATCTGATCTACTACAATGTCTACCTCTGAATCTGAGTCCTTAAGACGGATTTGACGTACTTCTCGTTGCTACCCGCCGCTATCTGTTGTCGTAGCCACTACGGATTTACGTCGTCGCCACCTGACTTTTATTGCCATTTTGTTGTTGCCATCATTTGCTGATTGTGTGCTATCTGGTGTCGTAGCCTGTCGATCAGTCCCTTCAACGTAACTGCCGAATGATTTCTACCGATCTCCAACACATAAAATTCTGAATCTGATGTCGTTGCTATTGTCGTTAATGAAGTTGAATACTATTCTATCGCTACTACTACCTCTAATAAAGCTAAATTTTGCTCTACTGCCAATATTGTTACTGTTGTTACCGCTACTTCTATCGCTACTGAAGTTGAATCATGTTCTATGGTGATTTGTTTTTTTATTATTATTTATTTATGATTAGCAATTTCATAATCTTCTTCACAAGTTGGGCATTATGGTTCATCATGCTCCAACTTGAGGGAGGGTGTTAAGGAAATATAAACCCTTTCCTTGTAGGAAATGTTATATATGGTAGTAACCTTATAGAATTAGTTATAGATGGTAATTTCCTTAGAGACTTAGAATCATACTCCCTCTGTTTCTCTAATAGTGGCACATCATTTTTTGTGTTAGATTTTAGGAGATGCTAAATGAGTGGATGAAATTTAATTGAAATAAGAAAAAAGTAAAATAGTGGATGTAATAACCTTAACCTTGCCATAAATAGAAAGTGCCAATATAAAAGAAATATCTCAAATTAGAAAGTGTGCTACTGTTAAAGAAACGGAGGGAGTATTTCTGTTAGACTTTGGTTTGTTGTAGCCTATATATCGTAATCATCACCATTGATGAGATGTGTCATTGATGTGATATAAATGCACCATAATAAAGTCTTTTATATTTTATCAGACGTACTCTATTAATTAACAACAAAAATATATGTTTTTTAGAAAAAAAAAGATACTGCCTATGTCCTAGGGGAATCTGCAGAGAGAGAAAATCTCTCTGCAAATTTTCCCCTGGTGAAAAGTCCAATATACCTTTGCCCAATCATCTTCCTCCAAGAATCCTCCACAGTTTGTGCCTCTCTCCACCGACCGCGACTCCCCCCTCCTGCCTCTCACATCCACCTCCCACCTCGGCGTGCCGCTGGCCTCTCGCCACCTACATCTCCTCCGCCACCTGCTTCTCACCACCACCACTCATCTCCTCTGCCACCTGCTTCTTGCCACCACCACTCATCTCCCCCTTCTCCATCTCCACAACTATCTTCCTTCTTTATCTCCTCCACCACCACCCATCTCCCGATCTCCACCACCACACTTCTCCTCTATCTCCTAATCTCCATCACCACCACCATTCTCCTTCTCCATCTCCTGACTCCATTTCCGCCAACCCACCTCCATTTCTCACCAACCCTCCTCCATTTCTCACCAACCCTCCTCCATTTCTCACTAGCTCGCTGACTCGTCGACCTGTCGACCCACCTCTATTTCTCATGGACCCACCTCCATTTCTCATTAGCTCACTGACTCGTTGACCTGTCACCCACCTCTATTTCTCATGGACCCGCCTTTTCCTTCAATCGCCACCTTCTCCAATCACCGATGGCATTATGGACAAGGAGGTTGAAACAATGCTTTGTCATTGAGAGTGGAGCGGCGGCATACGACAGATGAAGAAATATTAAGAAGTTTAACGAATGAAATGGTGAAGAAATGGATGAAGAAACAATGAAAAAGTGAAGTAATTAGGTCTGTGGGATGAAACAATGAAGAAATTTGAGGAAAAGAAAGAAAGAAATGATGGGCTGGGTTGGTTGGTGGGTGTGGTTTGGGTGTAAATTTTTAATTCTCTAAGGACAAACAAGTCTTTTGAAATGTTAAATTTTACTAAAAGAGGAAAGTATGCAGATTCTCCTTGGACGAATGGAGGGGGATAATTGCAATATGCTGGATCCGCCCCCAATTTTGTCCCAACTAAATTAATCAACAAATTCATTTCATCCATTCATTTAAGTTATATATAAAAATTTAGTTTTAATTTCTTTTTTTTTGTAACAATGAAACTGAAACGGAGTACTAATACAATACAAAGATTTGGGTGAGACCGTCTCACTCAAACTTATGGCAAGACCAGGGGTCTTTGAGAAACTTTAATAGTTTTAGGGACTTAAAGACAGTAGTATATAAGATATATATTTTAGGTATTAATTATATTTCTTTTCATTCTTTCTCTCCAGTTTTTTCAATTCTCTGAAATCGTCAAAAAACCTCTCAATCAGCATCTATAATTTTCGATTCAAAGCCGTCCGAATTCTGTATAAATTCGCGATTCTGTAGCCTGCATTGAATCGTATTTGATAATCCGGCGTCATGGAGGTATGATTTGCTTAATTTGTTGGTTTTGTGGTTTATTTTCGGGGTTTTATGCTCTACCGTAGTTTTTGGCAGTTTTCTTTGTAATTTCGATTGTTTTCTTTGTAAATCTGGTCGTGCATGTTATATATAGGCCGTTTAGTGTGCATTTTTTAGTTTTGTTTCGTTATTGTGCAGATATTTTGTTATTGTGACGAGATTGAAGGGATTAAAGGAAGCTAGAGTGGATAAGGATGGCTCTATTGTGGATGAAGGTGTTCATACTTCATCGGCTGTTGATTTGAAAGGTTTTCATCTGATTTTTTGTTTGTTTAGGTATTATTTAGGGTTTTGTGTTGTTGCTCTGTTTTATCGATGAATTATTTGATGTTTTCTTCGTTCTTAGCGGTGTTGCTCTGTTTTTTGTTTTTTGTTTTTTGTCCAAGCCTCAGAGTGAAGAAATGGGCGTTGTTGCCAGGAGAAGTCTTGGAAGGTAAGGGATTTTGCCATTTTGTATATACTTTTACAGTTGGTATTGTTTGTAATTTAGGGATTGTGATTTTTTGTTCTTTGATGTTCAGGCCTGAATTGAAGTATTTTGACCCTTTCTTGATGCTGGATGAATTTTCAGGTCTAGTTCCTATGTCATTTTGTTGATGCTTCATTGATTGGGCCATTTTCAGCATTCTTGATTTTCTAATGATTCTGCATCTGTTTCAACAGATTTTTTTGTTTACATTGTTGATGCCCTGGATTTAAATATATTGTGTTTGTTGTTTCAGTTACGCCCCTTACTGGATTTCCACACCGCCCACATTGAGGTTCGTTTTGGTTTCCACAGTTTGATTCAAACGATTCACAGGAAAAAAATTCCACTTATTTGATAAATCATCTGTTTTGTTTGTGGTGTTGTGCAGGTTTGTGACTGTTACATATATGTTGCAGGTAATTTATTATTAGCCTTGATTTCTGAATGTAAATTTACTGGCAGAGAATTGTCATTGATAAAACTTATGTGTGTTCTTGGTTCGGGGATCCTTGGCTAAAGGCGAAGATCCGCTCGCCCTCAGCTGCCCATACCAACCGACACCCCTGCCAACGTATGAGAGGTAAATCACGGTAGCCCATAACCAGGACCAATGGGCTTTTGGTATGGACTCGGTGCGCACAAGGAAGCCTTGCAAAGCAAGAACTCCCCCACACTGCCGCTGCCGAGTATTGAACCTGGGATCATTGGCTTACCCACCCATCTCCCAACCACTGGGGTACACCCGTGGGTGTGGTTCGGGGATCCTTAGTTCAGGTTTTGTTGGGTTTTCTCGTATCAATTGTTTTATGTTTTGTAGTGTATCCGGTTTAAATGTTAGGCATTTGGATCTATTTACCTTCGTTGTTTCAAATATTTCTTCATGTCTTTGTGTAATTACTTTAGTTAAATTAATATGTGAAAACTACGTGCGTTTTGAAGGTGTATCTGATTCAGTTGAATTAAATGGTTGAATTTGAGTTAAGTAATCTGCTTATGTGCTTAGTTTAGTTATTTTTTTTGGTTAGTTAATCTGAATCTTTTTAAAGAAATTTGTTGCTGAATATGTATGTATATAGTCATCTTTGTCTATTTACTTTTGGTGTTTCACTTATTTATTCACGTGTTTATGTGATAACTTTTTAATGTAGATGATCGATGCTACCCGTTTGAGGAAATCCAGTCGCGTGCAATCTAAATTGACTACTAAAGATGGTATGTACATTGTTTGTGTGTAAGTTTTGTATTTTAATATTTATGCTTTTCTGATAATTGATTGTATAATTTTCAGGTTATAAAGCTCATCTTTAAGGAAAAAAGAATCTAATAGAACCTACTACAACGGGTATTTAAATACGATGAAATTTTATATTATTTTTGTTGGTTATTACTTGATTTTTGTATGTATTCTGATAATTTCCTTTTTTTTATAATCGATATTGTTAAAAGGTTGCGTAAGAGTGGTGGTAAATCTTGTGTGGATAAGCCAGGTAGAGTTGCTGGAAATTCTAAGAATGGTTGAAATATTAATTTTATTATGCTTTCTTTTGGTATTTAATATGTTTGTCTAGGTGTTTCAGATTTTACTTTCAACATTAAATATGTTGATATTTTTTTCCTCTGTAGGCTTATGATGGGGCTCTCATAATTATCAAGTGTAACATTGAAGTTGTTATTGCTGATATGTATGAGAAGATTGAGAAGGTTAAGGGTGATGTTACTGTTGAGGGATCGCGCAACTTGCAACCAAGTGATGGTGTTAATGGACAAATTCACATTCAGCCGGATGACTTTGAAGATTCACAAGAACTGTGGAAAGACAAATTATGTGTTATGGTTGATAAATGTGTCAACAATTGGAGGAGAAGGACACGGAACCAACATATCCTGACTTTTAACTTGTTTACTGAAGGTGAATCTGATGGTCTGGAAAGAGCGTCCACGACTGTGCAACCCCCAAACAAGGAGTTCAAGATGTTTGCAATAACTTTTAATACAAAATTATATTGAGTTTGTGGTGTGATTTGAACATTTGGTTTTGTTGTATTTGAATAATGAATGATTTAGTTTTTGTATGATTCTGAATGTTTAATCTGCTGGGTTATTGAATTTATTTTGTCGCAACTTGATTAAAACTTGTAATTTTTAATGACGATTATAGTATTAACTCAGTTTTGAAGTTTATCTCTTTAGTTCCATCGTTTTTATCATTGATTTGTTATTAAAGTTTAACAGTTTGTCTAGCAATAATTTTTTGGGTGTTCAAATTATGCTTTGCTAAATTTACTTTTTTTCTTCTGATTGTTACTTTATGTATCATTATTTTTATATCCATGTGTTTGTTAGGTATATAGTTCGGTTATTTAGATGTTTTGTTTGATTATTTAGTTATTTTGTTCAAACATTACAATACTTCTATTCATGTGTGTTGTGGTTTACTTTTTGATTATCATATTTTAATTTACTTATTCTAACATTAGTTCATGTATATTTTTATTCAGTTTATTCATTTGATTCATTAGTTTCAAATACTTGTTTCTTGGTTTATATTAGTAAGAATATAATTTTATTTAATTAATCTTCATTCGTTAGTTCATGTGTTTAAAGCATTTGAAAAGCAATTTAAATGATTAGTCTCGGAATTTAAGTTAAAGGTACAAAATAATAATATAAATACAATGTCAAATTTAACCTCATAGGTCTAGACTTGTTGCTTTTAGTGTCTTTGTACCAAACTCTCTTTTCTTTGGTTTCTTTCTTTGCTTTCATCATTCAATTCTCTTGCTTCTTCATTTTGTCTTTGTGGAAAATAAATCTTGGATTATTGGCGGTTTAGTGATGAAATATTCCACTACACTACTTGAATTTTCATGCTCCTTTGTAGTTTTTGAGATAAGAATTTTGGAAGGTCGCTCAAATTGGTGTCAAAATCTGGTCCAACAAATATGTATCATTTCAGTAACTCATTGCACCAACTAATTTTTTTGATTAGTTCATGTATTTTACAATTTAGTTCGGCCTTCGTAAATAGTTATTTAATCATTGATAAATATGTACATAGAGGTACAATACAAAATATTTTGAAAAAAATCCAACTAATCAAATTCCAGACTTTCAGCATCACAATACACCATGTATTTATTGAGTTAAAGCGTGTATTTAACGTATTCCTTCTTTGCCTACATTAAATTTCAAAATATAAAAATAGACTAAATTATTATTTTTTTGGTCCCTGACATAGCATCTTATGTTTTGTCTGGTCCCCAAGGAAAATACCGCGTTTGTTCAGCAATTAACATATTGAAATTAATTTGTTTGGTCGACAGAGATGACTTTCAAGTAAAGTCAATGGTAAAATGGGTCAACACCTGGAAAATGATGATTATACCCCCTAGTTTTAAAAAATGATGCCCGGCTGCTCACGTGCTCATCTTCAATCAGCGCAACAAAATTTTCCCAAATTGAGCACGTGAATTTCACGTGCTCATCTTCCACCTCCAATCCGTCGGTCATCTTCCTCCATCAATCTGCTTGTCATTTTCCTCCTCCAATCTGTCGGTTATTTTCCTCATCTCCAATCCGCCTGTGAACGTCGTCGGTCATCTTCCTCATCTCCGTCAATCCCTAATCCACCACCTCTGTTGAATTTTGTGTAATCGACATGCAAACCCTAACTCCATCATATACTCGACCTCTGTCTCCACCTCTGGCACGAGATCATCGATCGTGGCTCTCCTTTTCCACGGAGACGAGGCCCTCTATTCGAGTTCGAAGAAGAAGAAGGCGATGCTGGACAATTAGTGGTTGTCGGTGCTGGGAAAATGGTGGAACATGAGGGCCGAGAGTGAAACGATGGGCAAACGGTGGTGCTAGGCAAACACTAGGCAAAGGTCAGCGGCAGCAGCGGTGGTCGGCGGACTAACTTTACCGGCGTAATAGGGTTGGAAAAGGGTTTAAAGAAAAATTTAAATGAAAATTAAAAGGAAAAGAAATTTAAATGTTTTTAATTGGTAAAATTATGAAAATACCCTATGACTATATCGGAAAACAATTCCGGTTTACCTGAAAACCACCTTTGTGACAAAGAAAATCATTTTGTATTTGTTAGTTGCTGAACAAACGAGGTATTGGCCTTGGGGACCAAAGGATGGTATTGCATTATATTTAGGAGACCAAAAAAAACAAATTAGTCCATAAAAATATTCGTAACAAAATGCATGTAATTGAATTCTATATATTCATGAATCATCTTACAAAATTCAATCATGTTATTGCATGTGTTAATACAGTAATATTATTTATTTAATATGTTATTTTATACGTTCTAGAAAATTTTAAAACACGTAATAAAATGCATAAAGTCATTTTATATAACTGGGTTAGTTATCCATTCAGGGTAGAACACCTCCTCGATGGCATCTACCTTCAACAACTTCTCCACCTTTTCTTTAATTGCTTCTGCCCTTTCGGGAGAAAACACCATTCTCTTCTTCTTCACTGGCTTTATCGAGGGATCAATATTCAACCTGTGCAGTGTAAGATTCAAAGGTACTCTAGTTAAGTCAAAGGTATCCCACGAGAACACGTCCCCATATTCTCCCAATAGGTCTTTCAATATTTCCTTAATGTCTTCGAGAATTAGCTTCCCCACAGCTACTGATCTCATGTCTCGAACATGCATCTGTATTGTATCGTCTAATTCCACATCTATATGCACTGTTGCTACATCTTTTTTACTTCTCGTTTCTCGTACTGCAGTAAGGTTACATTTTCGAGCCACAATCTGGTCTCCTCGATTGGATGCCATCCCTTTTTTTCGATCGGGAACTTCATTATAAGGTGATAGGGTGACCAGACTGCTCGAGCCTAGCACATCCATGACCTTCATAAAATCACATTGTAGGGAGAAGGGGCATCAACGACAGCGGAGTTACACCTAATAGTCACCCCTTTGTCACCATCCGCTACGCTAATGGGCATGGTTATCTCTCCAAGGGGGAATATCGGGTTTCCCGTAAATCTGGTTAGAGGTGAGGCAGACTTTTTCAAGTTGTCGCGCCCTATATCCAGCTGATCATCACTTCTACCCCACTTGTATTATCCATAAATACTCTTCTTATCAAAGACGTTCCAATAATGGCCAAAATTACAATAGGATCCGCATAAGGTGTTTGGTCTGGCACTGCATCCGCTTTCGAGAAAGTGACTGTCTCGTCCGGTCGAAACCTTTTGTGGCTGGGTTCTTCCGTAGGGACCTTTTAAGCCTCTGCTTTTATCACAACATTTGAAGATCTCTCTCGCACCATGCCTTTGATGATATAAATCACTCTTCGAACGAGTGGGTTTTCTCTATTTTGGTTATCATGATTGCGCCCTGTTGCTCCTGGGGTCTATCCTGCCTTCCTTCTTGCTCTCTATCTCGAACCGCCTACTCTCAAGGCTTTCTATCTCCACTACCCCTATTGTTTTAATTGTTCCTTTCTATAAGGTTGCTATTGGTTCATTCGAGGCCTTGAAGGTGCAGTCTGGTTCCTGAGTCCTTGCCCTCAAAATCGTCCTTCCCACTCACACCTCTCGATCTACATCCTCAACTGCATGCAGTCATTTGTGTCATGGTCGTAATCCCTGTGATGATCGCAATACCAGTTTGTTGCTCTCCAAGCCACCACTGAGTTATGTGAATTTTGCAAAGGTGGGGGTGATCGGAACAACCCTTTATGTATACTTAAGATCTGTGCAAGAGTTCTCCCTCCGAGTATTAGTGGCAATGGAGTGTATCTCTCGAATGGTGTTCTTATGGGCTCGACTGGCCTTTTCCTTATAATTTCTATATTTCTTCACGCTTTCTCTATAAGGCTATCTCTTTTCTTCCTGGTTGTTTCCTCTACCCTGGAGTATTGCTCTACAACCTCCTGAAGTTTTTGCAAAGTCTTAGGGGTATTAGTACTCAACTTCTTGTATAATTCTAGGTCCTGCATCCCCAGCAGGTACCCCTGGATCACTTCGTTCTCCGTTGTCTCTATCACTCCCAAGTTCTCGTCCACATATCGATAATAGAAAGCCTCACTGCTCTCCCTTGTCCTTTGTTTCGCCTGATAGAACTCTAATAGAGTTATTGTGAACTTCTTCTTCTGCACATACTGGCTCAACAATGCCCCACTGAAGTCTTTGTACGATCAGAGCGAGCCTCTTGGCAACTTATTGAACCACTTTTGTGCCTTTCCTTGCAGGTAACTTCTTACCAGCTTACACATCAATTTCTCATCGAAATCCCTCAAACTCATCAAAACCAGGAACGTCTGGATGAATTCTCAAGGATTCATCTCACCATTGTACGTGGGAAGTCCTTCCAGAGGTTTTACTTCTATTGGCTATCGAACCCCCATAATCACCGAGCTGAAAGGGGACCGCCCAAGGACCCGATCGACCTATCCAACTCCCTTTTTAAGGATTGCTTGCATCCGAGGGAGGATCATGTTGCCCCTCTGTTAGGTTCAGCCCCCTGTCTTGACCTCCCAATTGTGGTAGATAAGGAGGTTGAGCTGCTCCGTACCCAGGGTTTGTCCAAGACTGTCCTAAACTCAGGCATGCTGGTGGTTGTGGTAGCTAGCCATAGGGATTGTAAGGCCCCTAACTAATCATCATTCCTTGAATTCCCATACTTCCATGTCCTTGAATGGCAGAAGAAGCCATCATCCCATATGTTGTCCCTGCCCCAGGCAGGTCGAGGGCAGGAACGGATGGGGCTAGTGAAGGTAACGAATATACTGGTCCTTGTGAGTAACCAGGAATGGAAGGTTGAGGCCTAGCTTGCAATGACTCTCAAGCATATGCGTGATAGGGGTAGGTTATCGCAGGCTAAGAAGCTCATCCCATAGTTATTCCTACAGGTGAGGGTGACAGTACCCCAAGCGTGGCTCTGTCATCCCTCGAAGGAGGGGTAACTCGATAGCCTGACGCGGCCAGGCCCAGAGCCGCCCGCTCTACATCTTGGTTTGGGGATGCTCTCCCCGCGTTCTGATTTCCTTGCATGTGCTGGCCATAGGCTCCCATATAAAAACCTTCCGAAACATCCGTAAACCTTCCGTCCCTCGGGTCAGCTACCCCCTCAAGCAAGGGATCGGGGTTTCTCTGTTCCTGCTCTCTAATTATTTCCAATCGCCTCGAGGACCCCAACGCATCCTCTTAGATTGGTTCCAATTGCCTCGAGGACCCCGACACATCCTCCTGAGCTGGTGCCATAGTACTTACGATGAATGCTACTGAAGTTTGCCCCCCCTTCGTGGTCTACCATCGGAACGGGCTCTGCAGGCGACTCGGTTTCTGACATTTAAGGGTTAGCCATGCTAGTATCCTTGACATGGGCTTCATTACTTGCTCCTGAATCCTTTGTTCTCTACAAAGACCCAGCCCATGTACCTATCAACCTTAACATTTCACTCCTTCGAATAATCGTGGAAATAAACCCTCAAAACCCTTGATATGGCTTAGTCGTCCCCACAGACAGCGCCACTTGATGCATCTCGAACGACCGACCAATTCTTGGGCTTGAGCTCCTCTCGAACCAACATGCAATTAAACTGCCCTGGGGGTTCCAGGGGTCAGCTCTCTGATGCCTAAGTTAGTCCAAGAGTCAAAAGCAATTAAGACAGAATGAAATATGAATAAATGCGTACCTTGTATTTATACCATGTGCCATAAATAACGGTTTACTTAATTATTGCACTTAATTCCTCACAAATATGACAATTATTTTAGAGTATTAAATAATACCCTAATTAGGCCACTCCATTTATGGCTCAATACCCTTCTTGGACCCAACTTCTATCATGCAGCTTGGCCCCATCAGCCTTTGCTATGGTAAGACGGTCTCATTGGAGTTTTTCTCCTAATACAATACTAACACGTTATTTTCTTATATTAAATACTAGAATAATAAAAGAGGAGGCTAATATGCTAGGGCAGGTAAGCTCTAATGATAGTAATGGAAATTTGACTCTAAGCCGCAAATACCATATTGACATCAGTTTTTTTCCCTTCTTGCCTCCAGAAAAACTTTAATTTCGTGTTTAAATAACATTATTTTCTCAAGTCACTTTCCCACATCAGCTATGTTTTTATTTCATATGGTCCTATTTTGTCTTAAATTCTTGTGGAGTTAGTTGAGCAGACATACTAGTCTAGAAGGTATATTTGCCAATTTGGGAAGTTAAGTTCGTGGTTCACATTTTGAACAGTAGGCGCAACATGCCAACAGATTGTGGGGTTCGTGTTTTTCTTCAATATATATTTGAAAAGGATAAATGATTTCAATGAAGTGGACGATGTTCATCTGTAAGTATGAGTGAGTGAAATTTTAGGAAAGTGAGCTCCAAATATTTGGTGGCAAATAAGGAGAAAAGGAGAAGACAGATAATGAAATGAGCGGTCAAACATTAAAGAACTTATCAATTGATAAAATGATTGATTTATTCGATAGTGATGGTATGTAACGGATGAGGATGAAGGCACACGCAAGAAAACGTTGAGGAGCATTTCTTTGGAGTGAGCAGTTGAGAAATATAGAAAAAAAATGTTTTTATAACTCTATCTATTTGATATAAGTGTTAATATAACTTTTCAGTATTTAAAAGTGTAGATATAATCATATCTAATTAGTGAAAGTGCCAATATAACCCTTTTCGACAACTTTTAGCCAGAATTTAATAAAATTACATGTTTGCCCTTCTGGAAAAAAATTAAATACAAAAAAATAGGAAATAACGTTGTTACCCTTAGACCGCCGCTGGAATAAGCATGGTTATATCAGCACATTATGAAATCTTATTGGGTTATATCAGCACATTCCTAATATTTATAGGGTTATATCAGCACATATTATAAATATTAAGTGTGTGGTACTCGACTGGCCTTAACGGGCGATCACATAATCATATACATCATAAAAATATCATATACAACATAAAATTTGACATCATAACACTATGAGTAATATTAAACACCATTATCACATATCATAGCATCATTTCAAAACTTATCTACATTAAAAATACTAGGTCGAAAAACACAGCAAAATAACAATCACACACAACACCAAAAGTTATCGAATCATCAATCCAGACTAAACACAACAAAATAAATAAAATATCACTAAAACCCTATATTCTACATTATGTGCTGATATGACCCTATATTTTTTACTAATGTGCTGATATAACCCTATAAATTTTAGGAATGTACTGATTTAACCCTACCCATTTTCATAATGTGCTGATATAACCCTACCTAATCGGGCGACGGTCCAACGAACTATGAGGGTAAAATTGTCCACATAATTTCAGAGTTAGCCCAAAGGGTATTTTGGTCAATTTACATAGAGTCAACGCCAGAAAACTGAGGTCAATGTCGAAAATGAGGTCCGAGGGTTATATTGGCACTTTCATTAACTATATAGGGTATATTTGCACTAAAAATTATCATAGGGTTATATTGGTACTTATTTAAGTAGATAGGGTTATATTGTCACTTACTCAAGTAAATTGAATTACATTGGCAATTATCCCAAAAAATATATAGCTCTTCAATAATAGAGAATTTCTTATGTAGCCGCCAAGACTGTTTGAAGTTAGTAATAGAGAAAAATAATAACTTTTGAACACTTTAGTTCTCTGAAAAATGTATTCTATAATTAGGAAGTGAAATTTGAAGAGTTAAGTGTCCATATCATACTATGTTTTAGTTGAAGTGTTAATATGATTCTGTAAAATTTGAAAGTTTGATTATAATTCTATTATTTATTTAAAAATGTCAGTCTAACCCTGAGAGCATGAAATTGATCAATTTTTATGAATTGACTATTATATCTTTGATTAAAAAAAAATTAAAATTCAAAAAATAGAAAAGACTATATTACCCTTGTCCAAACCTTTTTATTTTCTCCCAAACCATTTCCAAGAACTCTCTCTTTCCTTTGACCCATCTCTTGAAATCCCGGCTCCGGAAGAGATATGCGATCCCTCTCTCCTCTGGCTGGCCGGAGACCGGGAGCTTCCAGTGGCCGTCCGGCGTTCTCCACGCCGCCATCGGGTCCCGGAATGCGGTCTTGCTGATGCTCGGGTCGGATACCATCAGCGGGTTTGTCGTCGGGTTTGACCCATTCCCGGATATGCGGGAACGGATAGATTGGCAGGTACGACGCAGTTTTGGACTTGGGAAACTTGCCCACCGGCTTCTGGGGTCCCATCCTCTCCCCCCGGCTTTGGTTAATGGTAGAACATACCAAGTTAATGTTGGAATAATGGAAAAATGTTATATCAGCATATATGATGCAAAAGTTAGGATTATAATCGTACTTTTAGATTATACATGGTTATTTTAAAAAATTATAGGGTTATACTTATATTTTACCCAAATTTCAAACATTAACTTGCACGAAGAGTTCATCTTCTACGAAACCATTTTATGATAAGACGGGAAGCAAATGGCCAGTAATAGAAGTATAATATAGAAGTTTTTTAAAATTTAGGGTAAATACATAATTATTTTTCGTTTAGGCTCATTTTTAAAAAGAATGCTCAAATTTACGGACCAAGGTGTAAATATCCAAAACCATGACAATTTGCTCTGATTTCCTTATTTATCGTTGTTCGCAATTGCCATCGTCAGTCTTGTACTTCGCGTCTTCAGAGATTTCAAAAATTGTCGTCAGAGAAGATAAAGAGGGTGTCGAGTTCTTTTTCGGCTTCACTGGTGATGATAGGTAAATCTGCAGCTGGGCCAAGAGGATCTTAGGTCGAGAGCACTTATGGCCCACGTCAGCATGATAAATCTCCTTAATAGAGAAGTGTACATTAAGGCGTATAATTCGGATATACGTTATTCCCTGATACAGTATAAATAAACAGGTACGTACTTACTATGGGGGACTTTGGGAACACCTACTAAAAACACAAGCTGGCTTAAACATGGAGAGTTTACCCCCGAGACCACCTGAGTCTTTTTTCTTGCAGGCTATCACCGAGGGGCTCAACGTTGCGACTCGACCGATTTTCGGATGCATCAATTGACACGCCCAGTGGGACCGATTTAGTCACGTATGAGTTGCTTGGTTTATGTCCACTTCCAAGAATACTAGGAGGTGTGAGAGGTTAAATTTGAAAGGAACTGGTGCTACCGAAGAAGTACAATCTCCTTATCAAGGAAGAAGGAAGATGGTTAACCCTCCAGTATCCCAAGAAGGGGAGTGAGAAGCGGTACAAATCTTAGCTGGAGAGCTGGGAGGAGGGCAAGGCTCCAATGGACAAATTCCAGTGATACCCGAGGACCCTCGAGATGTAGCTGGGCCCTCGGGGCCCACTATGAGTAATGCAGGTCAAGGAACAGGGCTTGCAAATCCTACGCCAGATGTATACATTGGGGAATACGATGAAAGAGATGGTAATTTCACGGAGGTTTTCGGTGAACCACATATGGAAGCTTATGAACAAGCCTTGCGAGCAAATCGAGCAATAGGTGTGAATACCTCGCAATCTGACTTTGCCAGGGCAGTTCATATGTTGACAGAGGTCGGATATCAGGTCACGCCTGCCTCGGCTCTAATAGTCACTTTGACGGTCATGGAAGCCCTGGCAAGCAACGCTACTCAACCCATGGTAGTGTTTCATTACCTTGGGCATCCTCGAGAGTGGTACCAGGCACGACCTCAACCTTCTTTCCCTGAACCTCTGGGGTTGGCACATCCCGGACCCCCTGCAGTTCCAATAACCTTGATGGGAGGATATCCCAGAGCAGATCAGCTTCCATTCCCTGAACCCCTAGGATTAACGCATTTCGGACCCCTTGCAATTCCGACAACCTTGATGGGAGGATATCCCAGAGCTGAGATGGGATATGGGTCTTACGGATATGGAAGCATAGGGATGTCGAACCAGTCAGCAGATTGTGGTTTGTACGACCCTTATGGGTTATATAATGGAAGTTCAGGGATCATGACGCCCTGGGCAAATCCTGGGCAGATAGTTCAACCCCATAGGCATCAGATGGCTTATAGCGACTCCCATAGGGGATTGCCGATCCATGGAGAGCAAAGAGAGATACTGGATATGCCCTTAAAAGAGAGTTAGATAGGTTGATTGGGCCACTTGGTCAGGTGGCAGGATCCCTATTTTCACCGCTGATAACCTCAGAGCAATAGCCCGCAGATACCAGGAGGGGCTCCCGACGTATAATGGAGAGTTTGATCCCTGGGAGTTCATCCATACATTCCTTAGTCTCATGAACTCAAGGGATTTCGACGAAAAGATGACTTGCAAACGGGTGGGGAGTTATCTCCGGGGAAAGGCTCAAGAGTGGTGCAACAACTTGCCAAATAGGTCTTTGCATTCATACAGAGATTCTAGCACAGCATTGTTGAGTCAATATGCCAAAAAGAAGAAGTTACCAAAACCCTGCTGGAGTTATACCAGACGGTACAAAACCCTGTGGAGTTAGCAGGAGCCTTCTACCATTGCTATGTAGATGAAAGCTTAGGGGTGGTGGAGACCACAGAAAATGAAGTGATACAAGGATACTTCCTCGGGATGAAAGGCATAGAGCTATACAAGAAATTAAGTAACAATGTTCCTCAAACCCTACAGAAGCTTCAGAAGATAGTCGAACAGCACTCGAAAGTTGAAGAAGCCACCAGGAGAAAGAAAGAGAGCATGATTGATAGGCCAGGAAGAAGTAATGATTATCGAGGGAAGAAGGCAGCGAAGGCGCCCCGGCCTAACTTCGAGAGGTATACTCCCGATAGTAGGCCTCCGACACAGATCCTGAGTATTCATAGAGGGGTATTCAAACAGCCGCAACCTTTGTCAAACGCGCCAGCTGCAGTAGCATGAAGAAGGGCTACGAACTTATTCTACAACTTTCACAAGGATTATGGTCACGATACAAATGATTGCATCCATTTGAAAATGGAGATAGAAAGGAATGAAAGAGAGGGGCGGCTTCAGGACCCCAGACCTGGACGAGGAAGTCAAGGGAAACCTCCTCGGCCCTAGAGGGGACCGTTCACCATACATGAGATATCCTCAGAATAACGGGCGTAGAGGAGATAAAAGACATAAATGATAGGAGTGTCGAGGTAGAGATCAAGCGAGAAGGGATGAGAGTCCGCGAGAGTAACCCGTTGTAAACCAGGACAACGGGAATGGGGAAAATCCTCCTATTCGGAGAGTGATCAACATGATAAGTGGAATAACAGGAGAGAGGTCTTCAAACTTAGTCATGAAGGCTGATTCTCGAAGTGCTCTAGTAGAAGAGCCGAATCATAAGAGATTCTGGCCAAACTAGACAATCACACTTTTAGAAGCGGATGTTGTCCCAAACCAAACCCCGCATGTAGATCCGATGGTGGTAACAACGGTAATTGGAACGACCTTAGTGAAAAAGGTCTTTATTAATGAAGGAAGTGGTGTTGAGATAATGTTCACTGAATGTTTCGATCAGTTAGATATTGGAAGGATAATTTGAAGAAATCAGCTACCCCCCTCTCAGGATTTATAGGAAATCTGATATGTCCCATAAGGAGAAGTCACCTTGGGGGTAATGATCAAGTGCATTGGTTGATGCTTATTCTCCGTACAACGTGATTTTGGGAAGGCCTTGGATGTACCAGGCTCGAGCAGTGTGGTCCACGTACCATCTAATGATGAAATTTCCAACAAGTAGAGGGATAGCTTCCATCTGATAGGCTCAGGTTATGGCCAGGAGTTGTAACCTCACATCGCTAAGAGAAGCCAGAAGGGCGAGAGATGTAACTTCGATTTATGGGGAGTTGGCCTTTCTAAAACTGAACAAATGATAATCATGGATAAAAGGGATAGTGGCTGTGGGGAAACTTATCCCTGGGGATGTGAAGGAAAAGCTCAGCAAGTTAATAGATGAATACGGAGATGTGTTTTCATGGGATACCTCAAATCTTACAGGTCCCTGGGAATTAGCAGTCTATAGATTAAACATTGATTCAAAATTCAGGCCCATCAAGCAAAAAAGGAGAGTATTCGCGCCAGAAAGGGCAGAAGCCATCAAGGTCGAGGTAGACAAATTGTTGAAGACTGATGTAACCGAGGAAGTATTCTATCTGGAATGGCTAGCTAACCCAGTTATAGTCCCAAAGCAAAATGTTACTTGGCGGATGTGTATAGATTTTACGGATTTGAACAAATGCTGCCTAAAGGATAGTTACCCCTTACCCCCCATCGATAAGTTGGTGGAGGCAATTACAGGGTATCAAATATTGACTTTCTTCGATGTCCACAAGGGTTATCATCAGATATTGATGGCTGGGGAGGACAAAGAAAAGAATTTGTTTATCATAGATGCGGGCACGTACTGTTACAAGAAGATGTCTTTTAGCTTGAAAAATGCAGGAGCAACATACTAGAGGCTAGTTGAAAAGTTGTTCAGAAAGCATATTGGTAGGAACATGGAGATATATGTGAACGATATTGTGGTAAAGAGCAGGAGTTATGAGGAATTCTTAATGGGTCTGAAGGAGCTTTTCGAGATACTCAGGAATGCAAGTCTAAAGTTGAACCCTGCTAAATGTGTTATAGGAGTGGGAGCGGGAAAATTCCTAGGGTTCATGGTATCGGAGAGGGGAATCGACGTTAATCCAGAGAAGGTCGGGGCCCTGATAAAGATGAAGGGCTCCCAGAACATGAAAGACGTACAGAAGATCACTGGATGCCTGGCGGCTTTGAGCAGATTTTTGTCAAAGGGGGATGAGAAATAGTTGCCTTTCTTCGACTTGCTCCGAAAAGCAAAGAAGTGTGAATGGACCTATAGGTGTGAACAAGTTTTTCAACAACTCAATGATCATCTTCGAAGGTTGCCGACGCTCATGAAACCCAAGAAAGAGGAGGTCATGTTTCTGTACATTTTCGCTTCGCCCTTAGCCATCAGTGCAGTACTTTTGAAAGAAAAAGGTAAAGTGCAGCACCCTATATACTTTGTAAGCCGATCCCTACAGGGACAAGAGATAAGATATAAAGCTCTCAAGAAACTCATATTAGCTCTGGTACATGCCGCTCGAAGACCACAACCTTATTTTCAAGGGCACACTATCATCTTACTCACTAATTATCCCCTCAGGAAAGTCCTCTTGAAACTCAAAGCTTTGGGGAGGATGATGCAGTGGGCAGTAGAATTGGGAGAACATTATATACAATTTCAGCCTAGGTTAGCGAATAAAGGTCAAGCCTTAGCTGCCTTTATAGTCAAAACTGCTGAGACTATTGAGCCTATTGAGATGGAGAAGGATAAGGGATCTCGAAGAAGGTATGGAGCCTATACGTTGATGGTTCCTTGCATTCAGGAGGAAGCATAGCAGGAGTCCTACTCACTATCCCTGGGGGAAAAGACTACCCGTACGCGTTGCACTTTGCCTTCAAGGCAACAAATAATGAGGCTGAATATGAATCCCCGATCACTGGTTTGTGGTTAGCTGTGAAACTGAATGTGGAGAATTTGGAGATCTGTAGTGATTCCCAGATAGCGGTGTAGTAGGTAAAGGGGGAATATGAAGCCAGAGAGCACAACTTCTAAAAGTATCTAGATTTTGTGAAGCCTCTACTCAGGAAGTTTAAAGCTATACCTTAGAGCAAATACCAAGAGAACACAATCATAAAGCTGATGCCTTCAGCAAGTTAGCTTCATCGAATTTAGGAGTGGAGTCTCAAGGGAAATTGTTCATTGAGACCCTTAATAATCAAAGTTTTCAGGAGCATAGGGTAATGGTCATGGAGGAAGAAATTTTCTGGATGACACCCATTACAAGTATCTTCGAGACGGATCACTTCCAAAAGATTCTGTTGAAATCAGAAAAGTCAGGCTGATGGCGCCAAAATATGTGGTGCAAGAGGGAATTCTGTATAAAATAGGGCATTTACAACCGCTTCTCAGATGTGTGAGTCCCCTCAGAGATGATTATTTGATGAGGGAGGCCTACGAGGGTGAATGTGGAAATCATCAATGAGCTAGATCAATATCAAAGAAGCTTATCCGAGCTGGTTATTATTGGCCCATGATGTTCGAAGATGCAAACCAGTATATACGAACTTGCCACCAATGCCAAAAACATGCGCCATTGAAACACATTATCCATGAGAAGATGATGAGTATTCTTGGTTTGTGGCCATTTGATAAATGGGGTATCGACCTAGTTGGGTCATTTCCTGAAGCCCCGAGAAAGTTCAAATATTTGATCGTGGCAGTGGATTATTTCACGAAATGGATGGAAGTCGAACAATAGACCAATGTCGCAGGTAAGTAAGATAGTTATTGTCTTATGCTGGAAAAACATTATGTGCAGGTTTGGGATCCCAAGGGCGATCATAACAAACAATGGAAAGCATTTCGCCAATGATCCCTTTAAGAGGTGGTGCGAGGAATATAAGATCCAGCAAAAGTTGAAGGCTTTTTATCACCTACAGGAAAATGACCAAGTAGAAGTTACCAACCGCACCCTTGTTAATGGAATCCGGGCTAGGCTCGAGGGAGCAGCCAGAAATTGGATAAGGGAATTGCCCAGCATCTTATGGGCATATAGAACTCCAGAATCTTCGGTCACAGGGGAAACAACTTATAGCCTAGTTTATGGTTCAGAGGTGGTGATCCCAGTTGAAATAGGGCTTCCAAGCCTGAGGATGATGGCTATGGCCTGGGAAGATGTTAACAGTGAAGATCAGCGTCTGGACCTTGATATGGTCGATGGAGCGCGAGAGTTAGCTTCAATACATGAGGCTAAAGTGAAAGAAAAGGTGAAACTTTACTACGATTGAAGGGTTAAGAAAGTGCAGTTTGCACCCGGCAATCTAGTTTCGAGAAAGAATGAGAAAAGCATATAGGAGCCGAAGAGGAAGCTTGCGACTAGGTTGGAAGGACCGTATCGAGTGATAGAGGCGTACCCCGAAGGAAGTTACACCCTCGAGACCATGGGGGGAACTCAGATCCCAAGGAGATGGAACATCACTAATCTCCGGAGATATCACCATGTATGATGGAGACAAATATCATCGATAAATCATGTGCTAAGCGCTAAGAACGAGCTTAAATGCTCATGCAAATAATTCTAGCTAAGACTAAAGGCTCGAGCTCAAACGCTCCTGCAAAGAATTCCATCTAAGACTGAAGGCTCGAGCTCAAACGCTCATGCAAAGCATTCCAGCTAAGGCTGTAGAATAGAGCCACGAGCTCCTAAATTGTATTCCAGCTAAGTCTGTAGTATAGAGCCACGAGCTCCTAAATTGTATTCCTTCTAAGGCTATAGAATAGAGCCACGAGCTCATAAGTTGTATGCCAGCTTAGCTTGAAGACCAGAGCCATGGGCTCTTAAGGTCAAAGAAAGGGGGAGGAGTGTGAAAGTAATATCGTCGATACCCCTGTTGATTATAGATGTCGCTCGATGATCTAGTGGAATTTGTTTTGTAGGATGTAGGTGGGAAACACCAAACCTGGGTAAAATTGTTGTTGTTCTTTACTCTCTAGTTGATTATAAATGCATGCAATTAGCTTGTCGAAAGTTTGGCATATCACGATCTAAGATATTAAGGCCCACAAGGCCACGATCATAAAGGAAAATATTGAAAGAAAATATACACAAAGGAAAAATACTAGTGAAGTACTAGCGGTACATAGAACACAGTTACAACAGTTTCTTTAATTCCTTTTCTATTCTTGCTACTTTCTCTTGTATCCTCGTAATTTCTTCCGCATTGATACCAGTGGCACGTTCAAAGTCTTTTCATTGTTCCTCTTTGGGATAGTCATCAGCATTTATCACTGAAGTGGATTGAGGACCACGGAGGTGGGTCCGCTTCCTCACAGACCTCCCAAAGGGGTGCTTCGAAGAACTACCACCCCTGGCTACTTCCTCTGCTTCTAACCTCGAGGACCTTTTATTCTTAGGGGGGGGGGTGAATGGGTAACTTCTTTATCCATTCGAGGATAGCATTGTAAGCTTCTTTTTGCTTAAAAGTCTCGCGTGCCTTCACTTTATTTTTTATAAGCTAGTGATAGGAAGCCTGCAGAAGAAATTTGGGTAAAAACCCGTCTGAGATAATTTTAGGATTAGCCACACCATGAAATAAGCTATGATCGTGAAGGCTCTGATAGCAGAGAGGAGCTTTCTTCTGCAACTTGACGTTCTCCCTCTGCAGTGTATGGTTCATCACCGATAGAAGCACCGGACCTTGAGAGCACCTCTTTTATCCTCAAGATCTCATTATGTTTTACCTCATATCGTTGTGCAATATCAACCAACTGAGCCATAATCCCATAAGCCTGACCCCGAGTGGCTATAAGATGACTCTCGATTGTATGCATCCTTTCAACATCTGAAAAACACCTTTTTTGGGAACCAAATTTGTGGATTATGCGGTGACCATCATCTTCACAGTCGGCCTTTGGGGGGTCAGTATCGTTGACAACCTTGAGAGGGATGGAACCCCTGCATTTTTTACCGTTGTGGTCCTTCAAGTGCGCTACAAAAATTGGGTGCTTTCCACTTTCCCAAGTTTTCGTGTCCGCTTTAGCAAGATCAAGCTCCTTTTGGAAGGATTTCGCAGCTGAATTCAAACTGGAGATGTTGTCTTGATGGCCAACTATAAAAGGGGTGGGTATTATTACGCCACTCTAGTTCTTTAGAGCTTTTCTCCAAGGTCATCACAACATGAGCTAAGTCCCTCCTAGTGGTTTCGAGCTCGGCTTTGACCTTAAGGAAATCTTTGCAGGTGGATTGAAGTTCCCGTTGCAATGTGTTGAACTACGAGAATGAAAATTTTGGAAAAAACACATCAATAAGGGAAATAAAATGTTCATATAAAAGATCAATATCAATTACATGGGGGCCCAAAGGAGCAAAATTATACATTGGTCCCTACTACATTATCCCACACTTGGTTTTCTTAAGTCGATGTGGCCTCCGCCTCTGCATCCTTATCTTCTTCATCCAGATCAGGCAAGGTGCGAATATCATCTAGTGTGATGTATTTCCTTAGACCCCTCATAAGGCTCATCATGGATAAGCTCATTCGACCCCCGTTCATCTAGTGTGATGTATCTCCTACTGTTGATTTATCGTCTCAAGCCCCTCAGACTTAGCCTCTTCCTTCAATGCTTTGACATCGTCCCTCGGATAAGGATGATCTCATCTTAGAAGGATCACTTCATCCACCAAGATGGATCTTCTAACGCCCTGGGAAAAACTTAGAAGGTCCGCAAAGAGGTCGAACAGTTCCGGACTCTGAAGGACTTTATCTTTTAATGCCTCCAACATGGCTATTTGAGCCTCCCGGTCTCGGGCTTGTTTGCCATCCTCTACAGTCGAATTCTTTTCAAATGTTAGGCACTCTTGAGTGCTCTGAGGTTCAACAATTTTTTGTTGGGAAGCCTTGAGTTCCAGCTGTAACGAGGTTATCTCCCTATACTTCTCCTCATAGGTGGGGGATAATTCAGAACCTAAGCTCCGAATGAAGGTGGACAGGGAAGAGGTCAGGATAGCGGTAATGGTGGACCTCACACCATCCAACTCCTTGACAACCTAGAAATTGGCGGCAGGGATGAGTAGACAAACAACACGCATAATCATTCTTAAATTAAATTTGATAAAATAACTGACCTCCGAGTTTTTTTTACAAAAGGATCAAGTGCAGTGGTTTCTAAGGTTGAGAGGCTCGAGGAAGATGCCAAACCATGGTCGGCGGCGGCGAGCTCTTTATTAGAGGCCTTAGGAGCAGACCTCTTGTGAGAAATGTTTTAACGACCCTCCCTAATGGAAAGATCATCCTCGGGCATCTGTTTCAACGATGTGTCTACGGGAGCAACTGTCTGAAGGCAGGTAGCGGGGGTAACCTTCACCTTTGAGGAGATGGTGTTGGCTTCTTTCTTGGTCATAGCACCCGCTAGGCTCTGGCCCAGTGAAGAAAGAAAGATATTAGGCAAGATACAACAAAAAATATATGTATATATATGGCAATGAACAAAAAACTAATCACAAAATACATGAATGACACCTTCAAAATCAGGATAGAAAAGGAAATCCTTGAGTGGGGGCTCTCGGATTACTAAGTCCTGAGAAGGTCGTGGTTTATACCCTTTAACTAGTTTCCTTCTCTTCGGACCTAATGGAGGATCATCGGAAGGAACCAAGTGAGGTTGTCTCAGCAATTTTATTTTCTTAACTGGTTCGTAGACAAACTTTTTGTAAACCTTGGGGGGCCAGGCTTGACCCCAGACTAAGTTATTGGAATTGGTATAAGAGGCATAGGAAAGGGGTGAGGATAGCAAACAATCTCGAGCACTCTCGAGGCGAGGTGGGCAAACAAACTTGTCAGGGAGTTGGACTTGACTTTAACATTAGGATTCCATCGAGGAACCGTATATCTAAGGCAATTAAACGTGAGAGCCCTCTTGGCATCCTTCCACTTTCCTACATTCCCAGGGAGGGTAAAAACCTTGTGTCTCCTTTGGCGGGGAGAAAAAGTAAAGATCTTCTCGGAGGAGTTACCGCCGAAGGCCACGGTAAAAATGGAGTGGAACAACTTATACTCGGGATCGATGTCTAGGTTGTAACACTAATAGAGAAATAGCATGAGATTAATTATGGTGTTAGGATAGACTTGCGAATGACTTACTTGAAAATTTCTGAGCACTCTCGAGAATATTGGAGGAAAAGGAAAGCACAACCCTGATCGGATCTGCTTTAAAAAATGACCGACCTCCCCTCAGGGGGATCTTCGTAAGACTCCGCTGCCCCTAACTACTCTAATTCCACGTCAGCTGGAATCCTCTGCCCTGTGGGTAGTGATCGTAAAACTCACGATATAGTCCAAAACTTATCTGGGGCTGGGACCCGTACGTTTCTTTTGCCACAGGGGTATCTGGGGCCATGCCTCAACGGTGGATGAGGCTTTAGAGTGGAGCAGCCCGATATCTTCCTCTAACATCCTCGAGGGGCCTCTCTCCTTAGGAGAAGGGGAACCAAACTCAATGTCTCAAATACGCGAAAACCTCTGAATATACCCTTTCTCTCGGCCAGGAGGCCAAACTTGGGGAAAACCTTTCTCAGGGAAATTCGAAAGTGGTATGTAGCTCGAATTGCCAATCTTATCATTGCTAGGGTTGGAAACCTGGAGAGAATGCCCCAGATTGCTAAGTGTAGCTTCAGAATCTCCCCTTCGAGGCGATTTCCCCTCAAATTTCTCAAACTCAATTCTGTCAGAATGCCCCCTCTCAACGTATTTCTTGCTAGAATCAGCCATGAGCGCAAAGGAAAAAAGGAAAAGAAGTGAAGGAAGATGAAGGTTATGATGACTTACTGATGAAAGTAGAAGGAGGGAAAATGTAAGCAAGGAACGGAGGAAGAGGAGAGTACTGAGAACCCTTAAAGTCACTTGCAGTTAAAGTGAAGAGAACGAGGAGAGAATGGGAAGTTAAGAAGCCCAAAAAAGGCAACTAGTGTAATGATTAACTTAGGAGAAGTGAAAATTTGAAAAGGCGTGAAAAGTTGGCGTGTATTTTCATAAACTGTTCCCTGACATGCGCTTCCCTGTACAACCAACATACGCGCGTGCGCCCCCTTGAATTATGCTTAAAGAAAAATAATAATAAATTATAGTCATAAAGAAAATTAGATGGCTCCTCAAGGTTAGGGATCCATTCTTCCAGAAAAACAGAAGTGGGAATCCTCGACACCCTTGCTTAGAACACGTAAACTCAGGGGCTTAGCAACGAAGGATGGACTCGAGACTCCTTGAAGATCTAAACCCCGAGGCTACCATCAAATTTTCTGGGGGATCTTGATGATAGGAAAACCTGCAGTTGGGCCAAGAGGATCTTGGGCCGAGAGCACCTTGGGACGAGAGCAATTCTGCCCCACGTCAGCACGATAAATCTCCTTATTAGAGAAGCGTACATCAAGGCTTATAGTCTGGATATACGTTATTCCTTGATACAGTATAAATAAACAAGTACGTATATACTACCGGGAACTTTGGGAACACCTACTAAAAACACTTACTGACTTAAGCATCAGAGAGTTTACCCATGGGACCTTCCGAAGCTTTTTGCTTGCAGGTTATCACCGAGGAACTCGACATTGCGACTCAATTGGTTTCCAGACGCATTAACTGGTTAGTAGAAGTCAGCTGTTTTGTCAATCTGCGGAAAATGCAAAAGATGAGCGGTAGCCAGGTTTTGATTCGTCATCAATGGGTTTGCCAATATTTAGATAATGAATGGTTTCGATTTCAATGAAGAAAATGGGTTCGCTATCAATGACCATGGTCATAGTGAATGGTTTCATTAGAAAATAAGCTAAAATATTAAATTATCAAACAAAACACTATATATAATATAAAATAGTTAAACGTCAAATGCAACACTAACATACGTATCAAATTATAATTGATAAAAATTAAATAAATAAAAAATCAAATTAAAGTAGTTAAAAAATTAAATAAAAACACAAATGACTTTTGAAACATCAAATTGTATACCAAAATGGAAACCAATATAAAATAAATAAATATCAGTATTAACATTAAAAAATCCAGTTCATACTATTGAAAGTTTAAGGCAAACATTAAATATAAATATAATAAATCTAAGATAAATAAATATTGATTTTAATGTTAAAATGACATGCCAAAAATCTAATGCATCAACCAATATGAAAGTATAAGTTAAAATTTTGAAAATTAAAAGATGGTAAAATATCACAAAATAATGTCAAAATGTATGAATGTCAAAATTTTAACATATAAACATAAAACTTTACATTAAAATACCAAATAACAACTTTAAAACACTTGAATTTAGTTTAAATGTTATAATAAAAAAAACACCACACTGAAAAGGTTCACTTACAACATCAAATATTGAAAATGGAACATCACACTTAGTACTAAGAATGTACACAGATAAAACTTTTTATCCGCAAATTTCTCAACCCTGATAGCTGACTTACAAGGTTCTTATAACTCGGAATCACTAATTTTACAATTATTTGTACTCAATGGCCAAAAAACTAATATCTACACCTATATCCCTTCTTATACCCCCCATTAATATCTCCAAATTTTTTTACTCCATCTGTTTTCTTAAGTTTGACACACACTTACCATATTTGTTTGTTCTTCTAAGTTTGTCATCTTTCCTTTTATGGCAAAAAAATATCATTCTCAACTATTCATTAAACTTTTTACTCTCCTCACTCAACTTCCACCACACATTTCAACTTATAAAAAAATAACACCTAAACCTATAGTGCCAAACATAGTGAAATGGAGGGAGTACTCAATAAACCTGAATCAAATTTAAAATGAAGGTGCCACACATGGCCTAATATAAGAGTAACTCCCTCAAATCTAGTTTATACTGCATATTTTCCATATTTTCCATATTTTCCTTATTGATATAAGCTACTAATCAATTTTAAGTTGTAATTTAACTGTTCATTTAATAAAAAATTATTAACTTTGACCAAAAAATTGAAATAATGTATGAATATGAATGTCATTGAGTGATACATTCTTAGATTCGCAATATCAAAACATCAACTTTGTACCGATTTTAATTGTACTTTATAAATGATATTGTGGATCATATATTTTTGCAGTCAGCTAGTGAAAATTTAAGTGTACAACTTTTAATGGGAGCATCTCTTTAAGATACATTTATGTAAGTGAAAATTATTGTTTCAAATTCATTCCCTCCTCAATCTATTTACATTATTTTTAATCAATTATTTCTTAGACTCATTTCCTATAATTTATTTTCAACATCTATACACTTCTTATTTTGAAGATAACTTGTTCATGTTTGTGAAGACTCATTTCCTATATATTAGTATTGGGCATTGGTAACGTGTTTATTGTTGTCATATAAATATATATATTATTACTCCGTCCCAGTCGAATGTGCACATTTTTTTGTCAACTTTCTCAGGTTATGTTTGACCAACGATAACTTTAGTTACGTATATTAACGGTGTGTTAAAATTTGATATTTAGAAAATACAGCATGCAGAGAATCCAACAATATCTCACATGATGATATTGGTATCTATATACTAGTTGAAATTTATGGTCAAACATGTCTTAAGAAAGTTGACCAAAAAGTGTGCAGATTCGACTGAGACGGAGTAGTACAAGTCGCTGCTTCTGCATATCAACTTGGGATTTCATTTCAACTCAAATGCCTCAAACTCTGAAACTGTTCATTCCTCTACGCAAATAATAGTCTGGAGTAGGAATAAAGAAAGTAGACTTTATATCTATCATCACTCCAACTTGTACTTTTATTCTTTTCTTCTAAATATTATAGAAAATATGAATTTAGTGAAGGCTTAGCCTTTAGGAATAAATTATAATTCTTTAAATATATTATTATAATATGTCATTTAAAATTATATTTTATAATTTAAACATCAGCTCTTTATCTCCCTTTCAACGTCGACTTTATGACATTAAATATGCATAAACTATTAATATATTTAAGAGTCCGTCTCTTGAAAGACGATCTTTCCATATATTATGAAAAGATCAAGATTTAAAGGTAAATTAAAAGAAATTAAGATAAAATTTATACATAACTATTCACAACTTATGAAGATGTCGAGTCGAACTCTTTAGTTCTTTGGTGAATAATAATGAGTTCCACATAAATCAGGCCCGACAAACAGTTAGTTCGACCCAAACATATTTGGCACCAAGCCCAACTCTCAGGGGTGCACGAAGCAAGTGAAGAGGCGCACACACCAGATTCCCCCCAGTCCGGGTCGTTGAATTCCACGCTGTACACAACAACCTCGGAATCGAAAAATCGTCCAGGTTCATTTCCACCAAAGTATCTAACCCTCATCTTCGTCTTCTCCACGAATTTTTCCATATTCAATTTCAATTTCTCCGAAATTCAATCTTCCTCAATTTTCAAGTATATATCAATTGCTACCTAGGGTTTATTTTCCCGGGAATTATTTAATGGCCGCGCCGCCGTCGTCCTCATCATCGTCAATCTTCCGATCCTGCTCCTGCCGCTGTCTCCGCTGTTGCGCTTGCCGTTGTCTCTGTTGTTGCTGTAGGTCTTGAAAAAATCCGATTTTTTTCGCTTTCCGCATCGTTGTTTGTTTCACTGAGTTGATTGAATTATGCGTTTATCCGAGTCGGATCCGAGCTGGATTGGATTACTCACCAAAGCCACGCCGACTGGTAGCAGCCGCCGCGTGACGCTGAGTGTTAGCGAATCGTCGCCGGCGGCACCTCTCTCCAGCAGCAACCGTTCGCCGTCGCCGTCGCCTGCGGCCGCGGGGAGTGGTGGTACCCGCCGCGCGCAGATCATTGACGATTCTATATCGTTCCAGATCGATTCGAACTACCGTGACCCTGCGCATCCCGTGCCGGCGATGCCTCTCCAGCTGATGGAGCAGCAGTCAGAGAACCACGGGGAGGACGAGAGCGGGGATGTGGGGAAGGAGAGTGAGGATGAGGAGAGAGTGGAGGAGTTTCGGATTCTAGGGCACTCTATGTGTTTCAAGCGGAAGCGTGACTGTGATTCGGTCTCATCATCACCGTGTGGGGCGAGGAATGTTAGGGGTTCGAAGGAGCTTGAGTCTCGTCGGAATTCTGTGAGGTCGTGGGGGAATCAGTCGTTGAGATCTGCCGACCCTGATGTTTTCCAGATTATGGAGAAGGAGAAGCACAGGCAGTATAAGGGGATTGAACTGATTGCTTCAGAGAATTACGTGTGCAAAGCGGTGATGGAAGCTTTGGGGAGTCATTTGACGAACAAGTACTCTGAGGGTATGCCCGGGGTGAGGTACTACGGTGGGAATGAGTATATTGATGAGATTGAAACTCTTTGCTGCGAGAGAGCTTTAGCTGCATTTGGACTTTATCCGGAAAACTGGGGTGTTAATGTGCAGCCTTATTCGTGTACTTCTGCAAACTTTGCTGTTTACACAGGTTTGCTGTTACCCGGTGATAGGATCATGGGGTTGGACACACCCTCTGGTGGGAATACTAGCCATGGGTCTTATTTGCCTAATGGGAGAAAGGTTTCAGGGGCTTCGATATTTTTTGAGACTTTGGCTTATAAAGTGAATCCTCAAACTGGCTTGATTGATTTTGAGAAGCTTGAAGAAAGGGCGATTGATTTTCGTCCTAAGATACTCATATGCGGTGGGAGCTCTTACCCTAGAGAGTGGGATTATGCAAGGTTTCGACAGATTGCTGATAGATGTGGAGCTTTCTTGATGTGTGATATGGCTCAGATTAGCGGTCTTGTTGCCGCGAAGGTAAAACTTGAATCCACTTTTCCACTCCGCATATGATGTGTTTATATTCCACTATCTTAACTGCATGTCTCTTTATCTAATATTGTGGTCCATAGTGCCCTGTGCATGTTATTGCCTCGAGTTTTTTCCCCAAATAAGAGTGACCTTATTGTATATCATGAGTTTTTTCCCACTATAATATTAATAAAATGCTGTCACGTGGGTAATATGTTATGATATAGTTTAAACTTGGTGGATATGATCTTGAAAAATACTCAAGCTATTAGTTGATCAATTATCTGTGTTGTTTACAGAGATTTTGAAAGCATTACGTTTTATACCATTTGTTCACCCGTAGTTCACGGTAACATCTACTACCAATCTGAATTTAAAAAGTGCAGTGACTTGTCATCTGTATTATTATATTTCAACCAGTAAAATGGCTAAGGGGGGATACTTTTTGTGTCTGGGGAGGTTGTTAAGTGGATCAGGTGTCTTAGATTCACTACCACTGCATTCTTCAAATTCATGTTTAGCGTCTTGTGCTAAAGAAAGTATGTCTAGACTTCTATTGACTCGAATGTTCATCTTTCAGAAGGATATAAATTAATGGTGTAGCTAGTGGGATTTCATCCTGTTACTGGATGCAAGTTTTTCTGTTCGTATTAAGTTGATTAACTTAGTAGTACTATTGGCTCCATTTGTCAATTATTGCTGCAGTATATATGTGGGAAAAGATTTTATGCATTATGGATTCTCTCCCCTGATCCTTTAATATTGTGGATGATTATTTTTTACAGGAATGTGTAAGCCCCTTTGATTACTGTGACATTGTCACATCAACTACACACAAAAGTCTTAGGGGCCCTAGAGGAGGCATCATATTTTATAGGAAAGGTTCAAAACCAATGAAAAGAGGCATGCTTTTGAATCAAGGCAATGAAAGTGACAGATATGATTTTGAAGGGAGGATAAATGCTGCTGTATTCCCTGCATTGCAAGGTGGACCGCACAACAACCACATTGCTGCCCTTGCCATAGCATTGAAGCAAGTGGCAACTCCAGAGTACAAGGCATATATGCAACAGGTGAAGAAAAATGCTAAGGCTCTGGCGGCTGCTCTGATTGATAGAAAATGTAGACTGGTGACTGGAGGAACTGACAACCACTGTTTACTCTGGGATTTAAGGCCTCTTGGATTAACAGGTAAATTTTTTCATGTAAAATCGTTTTCCCCCCTTTTTATTAGTTCTTTTAGTAATAATATGATTTAACAAGTTCGGTCATTCTATTTTTGGTGTTTGTGTTTGTCATGTATGTACTTGTTAATAAAGGTCTACGTTAGCCTCTAGGTTTATCATTTCTGATGACCTCCAAACAAGTTATGTTTTATGTGATTATGCTGTGTAAATTTCCTCTAGAATGTTGCAAAAATATTTATCTGATTTTGTTTTGAAGCATTGGTCTGGTGCCACACACAGCTACTGTCTTTTCAAGCGAGGGGTTACTACTTGTTAGAATCCAGCACACACATATGTAGCACGTTATATTAGGATCCTCTCATGTATTTTGTATAATTCTTCATAGAGGCTAGAGACTGGTTTTTTGGCTGTTCAATGTTGCTGGCCTTTCTGAAAATGTCTCATAAATTTAATATCCTCTTGTTGAAATTAATGGTAGAATTTCTCATTCTGATTTGGCTTGAGATTCATTCTGTTTCGAATTCATTAAATGTCTTTGCTGTTGTAATTGTTCCTCAGTATGGATGTTATGATAGCAAGTGTACATTTTAAAAGTGATTTCCATTTTCTTGTGTTCCTCTTCTGTAGGTAAGCTATTTGAGAGGGTCTGTGAGCTGTGCCACATGACTTTGAACAAAATCTTAATATGTGATGATAACGGACACATCACACCTGGAGGTGTCAGGATCGGTAAGTAACAAGAATCACGTTGAGCACCTTATGAGATGACAATTTTAGTGGCTAGTGAACCTGAATGTACCACCCCTGATTGTCTGTAACGTAGGTACTCCTGCTATGACTTCAAGAGGCTGCTTGGAGGCTGATTTTGAGACGATCGCCGACTTCCTTATGAAAGCTGCACAAATCGCTATTTCTGTAATACAGCGAGAACATGCAAAGCCGGGTTCGGAGAACAACAAAGATCTCATTGATCTCCGGACTCGTGTGGAGAACGGTATAGAAAACAACAAAGATCTTGTTGAGCTCAGAACTCGGGTTGAACACTTTGCTTCACTGTTTGCTATGCCAGGTTTTGAGATCTGAATTATCTTGTGCATCTGTGTATATTTAAGGTCTCTACTCCAACAGGCATCATTTCTTGATCATTTTTGGAAAAATTGTCAGCCCTCTCTTATATTATTATCATATTCTTTCCTACACAATACTAGGGTGAAGTGTACTTAGGATGTGCAGAACTGATCCCCGCAAGTGAGTGGCGGAATTGCAGAGGAGAAGTTTTACAAATTTAGTAGGAATTGTGGTTTAAATTATGAAACTTTAATATGATCATCCTGCGAGGTTATGATATTACAAACAGAGATCTTAAAATCCAAAAATTCTACACACTCTGTGTAGAGGCTTCAATGAATTATTATTTGTTAATTCTATGCTCTTTTATAATTATTACTATTCATCCTCCATTCTGCTAAAAATAGTGTTTATTTTCTGATTAATCTTAGTACTTCTGGATAAATCCCTTCAAATTCTTGATGAGTTTTCCTTTTCTTTACACGCATCAAAAGATAGTACACTAATGTTTTGTCCAGACTTGTGAGGGTAATAATGGTTGGACATTTTCTGTTTATTAACCTTTTATTTTGACAACGTTTATTAACCTTTTTATCTTTAAGCTATTATTCATATTTTTTACGAATCCATTTTTTGAAAGACAGTGTTTCTATAAACCATAGAAAGATCAAATTCTTCTGATTAATCTTAATTTTTCTTGATAAATCCCTTCAATTTTGCGACACTTTTCTTTACCCGGATCAAAAGATAGTACACTAATATTATGTCCAGAATTGTGAGGGTAATAATGGTTGGACATTTTCTGTTTATTAAACTTTAATTTTGACAACGTTTATTAACCTTTTTATCTTTAAGCTATTATTCATATTTTTTACGAGCCCGTCTTTTGAAAGACAGTCTTTCAATAAGCCATATAAAGATCAAATTCTTCTGATTAATCTTAATACTTCTGGATAATTCCCTTCAAAATCAAAAGATAGTACACTAATGTTATGTCCAATTTTTTTAGGGTAATAATGGTTGGACATTTTCTGTTTATTAACCTTTTATTTTGACAACGTTTATTAACCTTTTTATTTTTAAGCTATTATTCATATTTTTATGAGTTCATTTTTTGAAAGACGGTATTTATAAAAGTGATCAAATTCTTCTGATTAATCTTAATACTTCTTGATAAATCCCCTCAAAATCAAAAGATAGAACACTAATGTAATGTCCAGAATTGTGGGGGCAATAATGGTTGGACATTTTCTGTTTATTAACCTTTTTTTTTTTAATCTTTGAGCTATTATTTATTTTCTACGAGTCCGTCATTTGAAAGACGGTCTTTCTATAAGGCATAGAAAAATCAAATTCTTCTGATCAATCTTAATACTTCTTAATAAATCCCTTCAAATTCTCGATGAGTTTTCTCGTTTTGCGACACTTTTCTTTACCCAGATCAAAAGATAATAAGCTAATGTTATGTCCAGAATTGTAAGGGTAAAAATGGTTGGACATTTTTTGTTTATTAACCTTTTATTTTGACAACGTTTATAAGCCTTTTTATCTTTAAGCTATTATTCATATTTTTTACGAGTCCATCTTTTGAAAGACGATATTTCTATAAGCCATAGAAAGATCAAATTCTTCTGATTAATCTTAATATTTCTTGATAAACCCTTCAAATTCTTGATGAGTTTTCTCATTTTGTAACACTTTTCTTTACCCGGATCAAAAAGATAGTACACTAATGTTATATCCAGAATTGTGAGGGTAATAATGGTTGGACATTTTCTGTTTATTAAACTTTTATTTGACAACGTTTATTAACCATTTTATCTTTAAGCTATTATTCATATTTTTTACGAGTTCATTTTTTGAAAGACGGTCTTTCTATAAGCCATAGAAAGATCAAATTCTTCTGATTAATCTTAATACTTCTTGATAAATCCCTTCAAATTCTTGATGAGTTTTCTCGTTTTGCGACACTTTTTTTTACCCAGATCAAAAGATAGTACGCTAATGTTATGTCCAGAATTGTGAGGGTAATAATGGTTGGACATTTTCATTTTATTAACCTTTTATTTTGACAACATTTATTAACCTTTTTATCTTTAAGCTATTATTCATATTTTTTACAAGTCCGTCTTTTGAAAGACGGTGTTTCTATAAACCATAGAAAGATCAATTTTTTCTGATTAATCTTTATACTTCTTGATAAATCCCTTCAAAATCAAAAGATAGTGCACTAATGTTATGTCCAGAATTGTGAGGGCAATAATGGTGGGACATTTTCTGTTTGTTAACCTTTTATTTTGATAATGTTATCAACCTTTTTATCTTTATGCTATTATTCATATTTTTTACGAGTCCGTATTTTGAAAGGCGGTCTTTCTATAAGCCATAGAAAGACCAAAATTTAAACTGCAAATTAGAAGAAATTAAGATAAAATTTTTGGGTTGCATTAATCGGGTCATAAATTTTATAATTACTGCACGTTATATAATAAAATTTTAATATTCTAACTAAATTCTTTTACCTTTTTTATTATTCTAGTTAGACCATTTTTACTATATTCTAACTGCATTCCCTTTTGCACTGAGCCCGTCTTCTCACTGTAGCCGCTTCCGTTCGCCACCTCTCCACGACGCCGATCACGGTGGAGACCAGTGGGCCATTCACCGAACACTAGATCGACCTGTCGTTACGCCCAGTCGAGACCTCGGTGGAAGAGCTGATGACGTTCTTCCAGATTGACCCACCGCCACGCTCCATCGTGACCTCGGCTCCGCCGCCACCATCTTCTAGCCCCTCCAGCCAGATCCGCCACCTCCGGCCATTCCCACCACCACCATCCCTCTTCCACCCCTGCCACCAAAACCCTAGCGCCACCCGCCGCGAACCCTAGCACCACCACCTCTCCACCAAAACCCTAGCGCCACCACCACCTTTCACCCTTCATCCACAGGTTGCCTCCGCCAAAGTTTCTAGCCTTCAACTGAAGACAAATTGGAGAAGGAGAAAATACGGCGCCAGAGGAAAAAGAAAGAAGCGGAGAAGGAGAAAGAAAGAGAATGGCGAAGAAGGAGAGAGAAAGAAAGAAAGAAAATGGCGGAGAAGGAGAAAGAAAGAGAACGATGCAGAAGATAGTAGAAGAAAGAAATAAATAAATGAAGGAGAAAGAAATGAAGAATGACTCTAAGGGTTTTGGAGGCTAAAAAAGTAATTTCCTTCTTTCTTTCTTTTTTAAAATTCCCAGAGGTCAAAATTGTCTTTCCAATATAATCTGACCTTAAATTGCTGGAATGGGTAAAATTGCACTTACATAAATTATATAGGGTTATATTTACACTTTTAATTATCAAAATATTATATTGGCACTTATGTAAAGTACGTAGAGTTATAAAAATATTTTTTTTCCAAAAATAAAATATCTTTTTGAAGATTGACCGATGTTCTTTTGTAGTACTCCTTTCTACTATTTACAAAAACATGTAACTTTGAATGGAAACTATTTACACAAATCGCTTTTAACTAGAAAGTGGAATTCTTTGGAAGTGATTATATAAAAAGTGAAACAATTTACATAATCTTTGGTGCTGCTTACAGACTTCGAACAGTCCTTTTTATGCTCTATGGAGACAAAGCCCAACAACAATCTCGTTGTGCTTTAATAATTTTAAGACAGGACGAATAAAAGAGAAGGAAATGGGTAAAATTTGAACGGCAACCTTTTATTTTGCTAACCGAAAGGTAAAAAGAATCACGTGGAAGACAATTTTTTCTTGCATCCTCTCCAAAGGACAGCAAAACACAAATTAACCTGAAATCAACCATCACTCATATTATCACAATCAATTATTTTGTAACTTTGTTCCTTCACCAGAATAAGACCTGATTTTAAGGGATATTATTTCTTCACGGACGAAAAAGTATTAGTAATTAAAAAACAACTAATATTGTTAACTAATATAAATATTTCTTGTAATTGTTGTATATGTATTTTGTACACTACTATATAATGTACCATGATGTCATGAATAAATACAAATCATTATCCTTATTTTCAACATGGTATCAGAGCCTAAGAACCTAAATTTTTCATCTTAAATTTCTCGTAAACACTACCGCCATCATCCGTTCGTGACGCGCCGCCAATACGAGTTGCTTTTCTCTTAAAAAAATCATCTTTCCCGCAGCCGCCGAGCCTCAGTCGCCTCTGTCTCCAGCGAGCCTCTGTCTCCGGCAAGCTGAATCTGTCTCCGCCGAGCCTCAATCTAACGCTGCCCACCGTCGATCTCTGCTAGACCGACGAGCTCGCAATCAACCGTCATCCATCAATTTCCGTCGAGTCATTTACCGTTTACCGTTTCGCTCCAGCAACTCGGTCCAGACCGGCGCCGTTGCCATTTCGCTCAAAAAGGAAGGCGCACGTGAGATTCACGCGCGCGACCATCAAAGGCGTGAAGTCACGCGCGGTTGAGCCACACACGCCCTCCCTTCCAGCAGCACGTGTTTCCTTGGTTGTTTCTGCATTTGCTTCGTTGCTATATTTACTTGGTTGCTGTATCTACTTGGAAACAATTTATTTTATTTTTTTATCAAACAAATTAAATTGTGCTATGGCTATTTTTTCCGGTGTAGTGACGTCGCCGCAATGGTTTGCGGCGGTCGCCTCCTGGAGGCCCTACTCAATCTGATTTTGGTCCTGCTCTGTCTGACGACCAATGGAGTACGACTATACATTTATTTAATCAGTTTGATTTGTTATCAGACCATGGGTCAGGTAAGTATACTTTACCCTGGATTCTTGATTCTGGAGCCTTCTATCACATGACTGGTGAAAAGAATTCTCTTACTGACATTACTACTGCTACCAATTCTGTATATGTTATACTTCCTGATGAATCTGTGTCATCTGCACACAATATGGTTGTATTTGTTTTGGTGATGTCACTCTTACTCATGTGCTATACATACCTACTTTGCGATGCAATTTATTATCATGCTCTAGATTGTTATCTGCCTTGAAATGTCTAGCATTGTTTACTGAAAATTATTGCATTTTACAGAAAATCAGTACGAGGACTGCGATTGGCGTGGGTGAACAGCAAGGGGGGTTTATTTGCTTCGTCTGTTGGATACTCGCATTCGTTCTCATATCCTGCAGCCTATTCCGGCAGTTGCTTCAGTTCTTCATCTGATTTATTGCATCAATGTTTTGGTCATCCATTATCTTCGGTGTTGTCTTTTATTCCTACTCTTGATTTTAGCACAAATACTACTACTGTACCTTGCTCTGTATGTTATAAAGCAAAACAAACTAAACATAGTTTTCCATTAAGTTCTACAAATGCTACTGCCTTATTTGAATTAATACATTGTGATGTTTGGGGTCCTTATAGAACACCATCTTCTAGTGGTGCTTTTTTTATAATAGTTGATGATTATTCCCGAGCTGTTTGGGTTTATTTATTAGTGGCTAAGTCAGAGGTAGCTTCTAAATTTTTGGAATTTTGTGCTTTGGTCAAAAATCAATGGGGCCGAACTATACTGCGTGTCCGGGCTGACAACAGGACTAATTTTTTGCCTTTGAGATCTCATTTTGCTGCATCTAAGATAATTTTTTGAGACATATATGGTTGATACACCACATCAGAATGGTTGAGCTGAACGTAAGCATCACCATTTACTCAACGTGGCACGTGCCTTACGGTTTCAAACCAGTCTTCCAATTGAGTTTTGGGGAGAATATGTTCTTACTGCTGCTTATCTGATTAATCGGGCACTGAGAAAACATCTCAATGGTCGTACTCCCTTTATGATGCTATATGGACAAGCTCCAAATTACCCTATGCCACCGGCCGTCGCCACTCTTGTCCCGCCGGCCGTCGTCCTACCATTACCGCTGGATGCCGCTACACCTATAGAGCCAACCGCTTCTCTGGTTTAGGCGACCGACCCAAATCATCGGCAACCCTTGTTGGTCCGGCCTGATGATGCACAGCTCGAGAGGCCACCGCCTCATGCGCTTCACATACCACCGGTGAATGGCAATCACGCACCGCCAGCTCCGGTGACTCCTTTTGCTCCACCGTCTAATGTGGTGTCTCCGGCCCCGACTAATTCCGCTCGCCGTCTACTTCTGTCAGCTCCGCCGCCTGTTTTTCCTGTTGTTCCGATGTCTCCTCCCACTGCTGTATTGCCTCCTATCATACAAAGTGTTCGCGCTCGCCGACCTCCTCCCTATTTGGAGGATTATGACTGTGATGATTATGTTTGTTCTCTTAATACTGAAGACCCCCTACTGCTACATTCACTCATGCACCATCACTATCCTCAGGTGTTCTCTATCCTCTTACTGATTATGTAAATAGTGATAATTTTTCTAGTATGCATTCTAGAATTTTGGGTGTAGTAACTTCTAGTGTAGATCCCAACACTCATTCTGTGGCATCACAACATGCTCATTGGCGAGATGCTATGACTGAAGAGCTTACTGCGCTTGAGCGCAATCAGACTTGGACTTTGGTCCCTCTGCCTCTGGATAAGAAGGCGATTGGTTGCAAATAGGTTCACTGGATGAAGTTTAAGTCAGATTGTACTATTGAACGTCATAAGGCACGCCTAGTGGTTCTCGGGAATCACCAGGTTGAAGGGATTGATTACACTGAGATATTTGCTTTGGTTGCAAAGTTGAGTTCTATTCGCCTATTCTTATCTGTTGCGGTCATTCATGGTTGGGAAATGCATCAGATGGATGTCTATAATGCTTTCCTGCATGGTGATTTACATGAAGAGGTTTTCATGCAACCCCCACCAGGCTATGCCACGTCCCATGGTCAGGTATGTCGCCTTCAGAAATCTCTTTACGGTCTTCGCTAGGCTCCTAGAAATTGGTTTGCCAAATTGGCTCAGGGTTTACGAGCATTGGTTTTGTTCAGAGTAAGGCAGATTACTCTTTGTTTGTCTTTTCCCGTGGATCGGTTTCTTTGCATGTTATGGTTTATGTGGATGATTTGGTTATTGCTGGTAGTTCTTCTGCGCTCATCTCTGAGTTCAAGAAATACTTGAGTTCTTGTTTCCATATGAAAGATCTTGGTTTACTTAAGTATTTCTTGGGTATAGAGATTGCTAGAAGACCAGATGGGATTTTTCTCTCTCGAAGGAAATATGCCATGAACATTTTATTTGATACAGATTTTGCTGCCTCTAAACCGACTCACTTTCCGATGGAGCAGCAACACGATCTGGCGCGTGTTGATGGCCTGCTTTACCATGATCCTGAGAAGTACAGGCAACTGGTTGGGTGCCTGATATACCTTACCATCACACGTTAGAGCTTATTTATTCGGTTCACACACTTGCTCAATTCAATAAGTCTCCTTGTGTTCCTCACTGGCAAGTTGCAGCTCGTGTGTTACACTACTTGAAGAGTCATTCTTGTCAAGGTTTATTTCTCTCTTCCCGTAGTGCTCTACCATTGACTGCTTATTGTGATTCTGATTGGGCTGCTTGCCCTATTACCCGACGTTCTCTTTCCAGTTACTTTGTGATGATTGGTGATACCCCAATTTTTTGGAAGACCAAGAAGTAACCTACAGTTTCTTGGTCTTCTGCTGAAGCAAAGTATCGTGCTATGATTCTTACCTGTTGTGAGTTATTATGGCTTAGGTCTTTACTAAAAGACTTAGTGGTTGCGCATACTGCTCCTATGCATTTGTTTTGTGACAGTCAATCTGATCTTCACATTGCAGCAAATCCAGTGTTTCATGAACATACGAAGCATTTTAAAGTTGATTTTCATTTTGTCCAGGATCTTGTGCAGTATGGTACTATAGTTAATCATCATATCCGCACTACAGATCAACCTGCGGACTTGTTTACCAAAGCTCTCGGACGTAACCAGTTTCATTCTTTACTTGGAAAGTTGGGTATTTCTTATTCCCATGGCCCAACTTGAGGGAGGGTGTTAAGGAATATAAATATTATTTGTAATTGTAATTAGATTCTATTTTCTTTTCCTAGCTTGTATATGTATTTTGTACACTACTATATAATGTACCATGAGGTCATTAATAAACACAGATTATTATCCTTATTTTCTAAAAATATATTAATTTTTTTTGACCAAAATAAATTTTTACAAGGTTATATTGGAATTTTTGATCAAAATATAGGATTAAAAATGCTCCTTTCTCTATTGAATAATAACATAGTGGTAACCTTGAGTTTTCAAAATACTCATATAATATTTGACTGACATTGACTTGAATAACTAAACCCCTCTAACCCTCTCTCAGTGTTGACTTGAAAATTACCGACGTAAAGGCAATATAAATGACATAAATACCCTTTTTAGTACTTTTTCCGATTTCTCGAAAAAAAAATCCATATATTTTTTGACCAACTTTTAAGTTTTTTGAAAGTGCAATAATTGTTGATCGGCGTAAAAGTTATTACTTAGTTACTTAACTGCTTTAATTGATTTTCGAAAAAAAATCAAATAACAAAAATAGCCTTGCTTGTTTGGAAACCCTAACTCATTAATTTTAGCATCTACTAACACCGCCACAACACCGCATCACCCACTTTAACTCACCAATGCAACCCAATTCACCTGCACCCTTGTAGCACCTCATTGAACCACAAGCACTCTTAATTTCATCACCGCCACACCCCGCTTCGGGCCCAACCACACCCCTTTCCCAAAGCCCCCCTTCCTCTTTACCCGCCATTGCCAAGTCCCTTCCCTTCAGTGTCTCCACAAAATATTTCAAGCAGTTCCAAACAAACAGTGCAGGTAAAAAATCGTGCACCACCACTCAAAATCTGTCTACTTTGCCTCCCCCCGACACACACAAACACACACACGAGAGTCACCCCAAATCACCATTATTTTGGGATTCATGCCTCCTGATTTTAACCACCACCATCATTGCATAAATGATACTTTACTCTATTTCCCCGTTGTGAGAGGAATCGAGAAATTCTCTTATCTAGAAAGTCCTAGTGATCAATAAATTAGATCGAATTTGCAGTCGATTCCGTCAACTATGAAACCATTCCTGACAGGAGTCGACGATATAACGACTACATTGATTTCTCAAAGGAAGATGACGTGGATAACTGAGATTCTAATGTCTTATAGTTAATGTGATTGCCCACGTTCCACCAGTTAAACACGTGCCTACCTCTTCTAAATTCATATCTCATGCTTGCTAAGCTATCCATCTTTGTTTTTTTAATTGACAGACAATTTGAACTCAATTGTATGAAATCGGAAATCGGTGAGTGTTCCATAAAAGATATGTGGAGGATAAATGATGATTTTTATTTATTTTTTAACTGATTAAATTTTATGGCTTTCAAGACATTTTATCATTGAATGGTTTTAAATGCATGATCATGCCAATTTGAGGGTATTTCAGCATTTTCAAAAGCTCAAGGCTATATCGTCACATATGAATTAACTGAGCATGACATGGGCATTTTTTTACTAAGTTAAATTCAAAGAGTTTGTGGTCATTTCACTATTAATCAGCATTGACCAGCATTTACTACAAGGTCAAAATACTTAAATTCATTTATATATTTTAGAAACACTCAGAGTCATATTTCCACATAATAAGAAATTAAAGATTACATGAGTATTTTTTATTTATTAAAAGATATATTTTACCATGTTGTCGAGTGTATCTAGAGGTGTCAATTCTGGTTATCGTGTCGGGTTGGAACAATTTGGATTGAAACGTGTCCATTTTTTTCTCGTGTTGGGTCGTGTCGGATTGGATTACTGTCATGTAAATTTTATGCTCAGGTTAGGTCGGAATATTTTTGGGTTGGATCGGGTCGGGTTATTTTTGGGTCAAGTTATTGTAGTGTCGTTTTTGGTACTAGAGTTTTCTTTGGGTCAGATCATGTCAGATATATTTTTTATAATGTTTCATATTGGACCCGGGTATATTTTGGGTTGGTTCATTTTGAATTAGGTTATTATGCTACCCGATTAAATTCGGGCTGGTTTAGGTTATGTTCAATAATATTATTGTTCCAATTGAAATATTGTTAGGTTTTGTTCATTGTAACAAGTAACCTTTAGTTATAATTTGTTAAATACTTTTTTATGTGCATTCACAAATTGATTTTTGAAATCAATATTTAGTCCACTCTCTATTTTTGCTAAGAAAAAATCTTGGGAAAAACCGTCTTTCCATAGGTTTATGGAAAGACGAGGTTTAATTAGAATATTAAAAGGTAAAAGGTGTTAATTGCAATATTAAAAATTTATTATGCAACATGTAGTAGTTATAAAGTTTATAACCCGATTCATGCAACTAAAAAATTATATTTTCATTTCTTCTAATTTGCACTTTTCCATGACTTATGGAAATGACAAAGTCTTGTATAAGACCGTCTCACGGTGAGACTAGAGATTAAATTGCAAAGATTTCAATGGAATTTCATATTGATGTTTTAAAAGTTCAGGGATTTAATGTGTAATTGTGACAATTTGCAATTTAGTCCAGTTCTATTAGTTTTTTGCCCCTGAATTTAGTTTGATCTTTTCTTATTTTGCCTCTAGTCCTTGGTCTCACAATGAGACGGTCTCACAAGAGACGGTATCTATGGAAAGACCGTCATTCAAGAAATTGACTCAATTACTAATTCAAAATCACAATTCTAATTAGACATCTCTCTTTGTTTTATTATTATTCATTAGATTTATAAGCTTAGCCGTGCATGTGCATTTTTAACTTAGCCCTATGTATTCAAATTTGTTATGAGTTGACTTGACGTAATCATATATGTAGACTCTTAATAATTAAAAATTCTACTCTATTCTAATAAGTATGTCTAAAGAATTAATTAGTTTGAACCATAACAAAGTTGACATGGTTTCATATAAAATGCTTATTGCCCTTTGATAACTAAAACAGTTTTTGGTGGATTATGTGTAGGGTTATATAACTGATTTTTCGGGTTGATCTAGGGTTTAGGTTCAGGTCGGGGTCGGGGTCTGGTCCGGATTATCCAATCATATTTGGATTTCGGGTTGAATTCGATTGTGTTGAGTTTGAGTTCGGGTGGGTATTTCTCGGATTATAATTGAATTTTGGGTTGATTACGGTCATGTCGAATTTAGGCTTGAGTCTATATTTCTTACATCAGATCGGGTTTTGGATTGAATTCGACCACGTCGGTCCAGGTTAAGTTCTCGATTCAGGTAAGAGATTGACAATTCTAATAGGTGTACTTCCTCCGTCCCAGATTAAACTGCAAACTTTACTATTTGACACTATTGACTGTCAAACTTTGATCGCATATTTAGATATGCATATAAGCAATGATATTATCGTATATGATATTGCTGGATTCGACGAGTAGTTTATGAAAAGCAACTTTTTGTTCACTGATATTATACGTATTTAAATATATTAACGGTTAAATATATTTCTTAATAACCGTGGAAAGATTGTGTACAATTTAATCCGGTACGGATGGGGGAGCATCTAATTTGTTGAAGAGGTTGGTAAAGCAGAAGCGGGGCCGGGAGTGTGCGTAGCGTAGGGTACAACTATGGGAGGTGGAAGAAGTGGAATTAGAATGGAGTAAAAATGATTAGATGCTGCCCAACCAAATCATATTTGCACACTGTTGAAAGCAACGCGTCGTGTTGGAGTTGCATGCTAAGCTTGTTTTGTTTTCCGGCAGCCAACAAAATCACATGATGTTTTTCACAGCTAGACGGAGGTTCTCACTAGACACTTTCATTTCCCATCATCCTCTTCCGGTACGTTTACCTATAACAATAAACAAGGCGACTTTCGCTTCCTTTTCATCATCACCTCCACCACCACCATTTTCACTTCCCTTTTGCTTGAGTCCATCAAACCATTTTTTCTCCTGTCCCTTAAAGCAAATTCTTAAGAATCAAGTGATAAAATAGCTCTAACTTTACGTTGAAAGTGTCAATATAATCCTGCAAAATGAGAAAGTGTCAATATAATCCTGCAAAATGAGAAAGTGTCAAAGTAACACTAACTTTATGACATGTGTACCAATCTAACCCCGAGCGCAGTTGACTTCAATTGTCAACGGGAGGTTTGGCCGAAATATAAGGAAATTACAACTTTGCCCTTCGGATAAATGGAAATTCAGCTTATGGAGGGCAGGGGTACTTTTGTCATTTCAGATCCAATCAACACCCTGATCGATGAGACAACGGCATATTAGTGACAAAAGGTTATAAATGCACATTCCATCCTAAAGTTAGGGTTATTCGGACACTTTCTCGTTTTGGAGGGTTGTATTGGCACTTTCAACGAAAAGTTAGAATTACATTGGCACGATCTTATAAACAACAGTCAAACACGCTTTATAAGTGCAAGGTACGGGAGATCGATGGACGACAAAAGCGATATTGGTGGAGAATTTGACCATGGTAAAATGGCCGAATCCGGAGTGGTTACGTCCATCCGCTCGTATCATTGCTCACTAGGTGAAAGGGTTAAAACTTGGCGTAGGGGTTGAATGATCATTGATCATAGAAAGATGAAAACCTTTGATTACATTTGAACATGTTGTGAATGGAAGGAATCTCATAATCCCTCTTTACAAAAACGTATCGTCCTTAGACCACTTTTTCCATTATTGTTTCCCAAGTGGAATGATTAGTCATTTACTATCACAATCAAGAGAATCTCCCGTAGAACCAAAACTTCTTTCTTCTTTTTTTCAGGACAAGAAATGATAGCGGCACTCGATTGAGTTCCAACAAAGTACTAATGCCCTTTTCTTTTCTCCACCTGCCATTTGAGGAATCCATGAATGCTGTACTTCCATCTTCAAATTAAAGCCTTCCTTAATTACACCTTTACCCTACCCATCGTTCATTTATCGCCTGATTCCCCACCGCCACAACACCAATTACTAATCCCGTTTGTTCTTCTGCTATTTTCGGTGCCTGGTACATGTCTGGTCTCTTGTGGCCAAAGCCCAACCAAAACATGGTTGGAGTATGGTGGATCGCTCAAGTTTGCCTACATATTGAATCACATGCGAAAACGTTCGTGGCAAACGAACCCTCAACTCATCATCTAGTTGTTCAGTCAAATGACTAATTTACCCTTCCTAATAAGTGATTGGTGATGAGAGTTATGTATGATGGTGTTTTTGGGTGAGGATGATGGTCCGGCGATACTAAATTTAATTTCGTTTTAGTTGAATCTAGAATTAAAAGAGACATTTAAAGTTAAACTTATGACTTTGGATGAAAAACCAGACTATGCTCTCTCTCTCTTTTCTTAAGTCCGACATATTTACCATTTTTTAAATTTTGTCGCATTTCCTTTCATGACAAGAAGTAAATCATTCTCAACTATTCATTAAACTTTTCGCTCTTTTCATTCAATTTCCTCCACGTGTTTCAACATAAAAAAAAAAAAAACAAAACCGATGGTGCCAAACACAGTGGAACGGATGAAGCAGTGAAAACCTTTTTTTATATCAGTCAAGAATTTAAATGGATGTTAAAACTCGGAGCTTAGACAAGAAGCTCAGAATTCAAACAACCCATTTACAGTACATGGGGTTTATAACCTTGAATGGGAGCTGGGGGTGTTAAGGCAACTATTTGACCTGTCAAATCTGTGAACTTTAAGCTGTTTGTTTCTTTTGATGGCCCTGGTAAATAAAGATGGTCAACTAGGTAGGGATTAAAGTGGTGGAAGGAAATGGGGGCGTGGCCGGCTAATAAAATCTTGTGGGGTGTAACGTAAACAGACAACAGTAGATGCTTCCAAGCCTAATCGAGTGGCGCACAGCGGACAGTTAAGCTCATCAGTCTTTCATTTAATCACCATACTCCCTTGCTAAAACAGGCCAGTTTCTGCACCACACATTGCTCAATATGGCAGCCTCCATTCACAACTAACAACTGCCCATAATAATGAAATTGGTTTCGCAATCGCTTCAACTAAACGTTCTCAACTAAACGTTCTCACTGTCTTGCCCTTATGCACGGACATTTATACACGTGAATATGACAGGAGAAGTGGGGGATTGAAATGAGTTGGTCAAACTTTAGCCACAAGTTTGAATTCAACTAAGGAAATAGTCAAAATAAGAATCTTTGTTTGATACAAACGAAAATAGAAAGCTGAAACATTTAACTGACGATGAGAGTGAGGGCAATCATAAGAATGAAGTAAGAAATTATAATACCAGTAAAAAAAAGGTGACTTAATTTAAGACATTTCAATAAGGAAAGTGTAAAACTTGTATATTGTGATGTTATTCCTTTTTCATTCATTTGGGCTGCTGCACATGGTTCTTGATTTATGATTGCTCTGCTTTTATGAATCCCATTTTTTCCCTTCAAAGAAAGGAGAAAGAAAGGTGTTAATCTTGTTCTGTTTTTGGATTTGGGGAAATAATCTTGCTTGCTAGCTCAAAAGTTGTGCGTGAATTGGACCATTTACTGTGTTTGTTATGGGGGAAAGAAAAGGAGTTGGCACAAATGTACCATAAAGATTAACCAGAGTCCAGACCGGGAGGATCCCTTTTGGCCCTTTTGTAAAATTTGAAAATTACTTTTGTAATTTCGCTCTTTCTTTTCTATTTAACTTGAAAGACTTACTTCCTCTCAGAATGTACCATTTATTAAACAAGAGAATAGACAAGTAAAGTCTGTGTTTAAAAAAAATTATTTGTTAAAACACTTATTGTTATGAGTAGGAGATTTAATCGATTCCCCTAACCATTTCAAAATGAAGAACTTGAGTACTGAATGCGATGAGAGTGGCCAAGTAAAATTGTTGGACCTAACTAATACTAAGACAAAAGATGAGTAATAGAGTGTATGATTGCATTTCCACTTGTGATTCTCCACCCCTGCGATGCTAAATCAAAGTGGCCGGACAACCATCTACTACCTAGTCCTAAATCGAAAGTGTTTTGAATCCCCTGAGCCGCTCTCACAACGTTTGAAATCATTTAAATTCGTAGCTCTTGAGAGGTGTGAATGTGGATGGAAGGTAAGTTAATGAGATCCCCTTGAATTGACATTTTTGACTTTCGATCGAGTTGAGCCTATGCGGGGGATTGACAAGTAGTTGCTGATGCGAATTGACAAGTAAAGTCTGTGTGGAAAGAAATCTCAAATCATCCAAATCATTTGAACTAAAATTTTCATCTAAATCAAATACACCTCTTTCAGTATGATAAATCAAACATACGTCTTCTTTTCAATTTAACTTGAAAGTCTTAATTCCTCTCGCAATGTATCATTTATCATACAAGCGAATAAACACGCATAGTCCGTGTGAAAGGAAACTTCAAATCATTTAGCGTATATGAAATAAAATTTTCATCTAAATTAAATATGTTTCTTTCTTCAATTTTTCTACTCGATTTTCAGTATGATTAATTATTTTCACTAGTTGAAAAATTCAAATAGAATTTTTTTTTGATAAAAATAGAATTATTATTCAAGTTAAACCAACATAATTATTGAAAATCATTAGTTCTAGCAAGTTGATTTATTATGGTGAATTTAGGTAGAATGAAATTATTTTAAAAGCAGGAGAAACAAACGGAAAGGCATAACCAAAATGGAAGAATAAAGTTTGCAACTTTGAGGTTGATTCTTCTCACATTATCCCCTATCCCTCCTTCCTATTGTTTATTTTATTCAACTCTTGACTTCGGGTAAAGATAAATTTAAAAATACACACAAAAAACATTTTTTATGTGCTCGAAGAATCTGTCCTTTATCAGACAAACAAGAACCTCATTCTCCTCCCTTGGATTTTGCTAAAACCACGCCCACATTGTTAACCACTACACTAAACTCGCGTGATACGATAAATACAGATAATTGAAATTCAACTCATAATTCTTCGTCGATTCTACCACTAGACTAAATATTGCAAGAATTAAAATAAACATTGATTGTGATTAAATACAAAATGAGAAAGGGGGGACCATTTCTCTAACACCTACTCCTGTTCTTTTTTTCGGATAAAACTTGAAAATTCTACCTGTGAGTGCACATATCCGAAACCTTCTTCCTACCTTCAACAATCTCGTCAAAGAAGTCGTCAATCTGCGCAATCAAACTCTCGGCCCCTGTTTTCAGCACCTCGAAGCAGTTCTTGACGCTGTCCACTTTCTCCTGGACACCAACCTCGGACTGATCGAACGCCGCCTTTTTCTCCAGCCCCTGTTTCAGCTCATCCATGGCGGCCCTCGCTCTCTGGAACTCGTACAGCAGAATCCTCGGCTGCCCCTCCAGGTGGCTCATCTCCGCCACGACCCTCTGGTGGAGCCGCGCCGTGGACACCATGAAGTTCGAGCCGAAAACCGTGCTCCCCTGCCAATCCCCCTGGCGCCACAGGCTGGCCTCCGGGAAGTAGAAAACCAGGCCGCTGAAGAGGATCAGAAGCAGCAGCGATGACACGTTGCGCATGGCGTAGAGAACTCCCCGGAATCCGGTGAACCCGTTGAACTTGGATTCGATCAGTACGTTTTCGTTGAATCGGAGGGATAGCCTCTGCGTTCTCGTCTCCATGAGGCTCCGGTTTTCCTCCTCCAGCGCCACTATCTCCCGCTGGCATCCGGTGATCGCCCGGAACACCTGTTTAAGAGCATCACCAGTGCTTTACTCAACCGTTCGGCTGCAACTTACAGTGTATCTAATTGAATCCTCACCTGGCGGGAAAACTGGGCGTTTAAAATGGGCTGGCCGTGGAGGGAGGACGCGATGTTGGCGCCATTGGAGTAGTAGTTCTCCATGTTGCAGACGCCGGATTTGAGGACGTGGCAGGCTTCCCAGAGGCGGGAGCTCTCGTCCATGTACTCGTCGAGCCATTTTTCGCCGGCCGGGAGATGAAGCTTCTGGATCAAGAAAGTGAGCTGCGAGTGGAAGGACTGCAGAAGCGAGAGCGCGTGCTGCAGGAACTGGACCGACATGAAGCAGTTGCTGTCCTGGGAGAGGAAGAAATGGTCCAGGTTGTCGAGGCCCCTGGTGAGGAAGCTGTAGAAGCCATTGACGGAGTTTGTGGGCGAGGAGTGACTCATCATGGGGTGGTGTCTGTGTGTGGGGTGAAAAGTTGATGGAGATTGACAGGTATTTATACTGGGGGGAGGAGGAGGAGGAGGAGGAGGAGGAGGAGGAGGACGAGGAGGAGGGAAAGGGATTGTTGAGAGTGTTTTGTAGGGAGTTTGGAGCTCAGATTTCCATATGCTCAAAAGGATTTGGTATTGGGAGCAATGATGTTGGTTTCCCTCGGAGTGGAGGAGATGATTGAGAATCTGCCAATACACCATTATTTAATGCCACTGGACAAGTATTGCAAAAAAGGATTGACACCATTCCGTTTGGATCCACGGGTTAAAATATGTGGAGAGAATAAGCGTGTATCCTTCTTTGGCATAAAAGGAAATGTGATAGCATTGGGAAAATAGATTGAAATAAAATAATGTGATAGTTTTAAAAGAACGGAGGAAACATCCGAACAAAGGAGATTTACAAGTATGCACTAGCTAGCTCAATAGCAACTTGAAATGCATGGAGAGCGGAGGAAGGATTTTTTTTAATTCAAGTTAAAATGTGTGCGAGAGAATAATCGAACGGATGAAAACAATCTGTTTCCAACATAAAAGCAAGTGTAATTGCGTTAAGAAAACATAATTTATGACAATTTTAGAACAACAGAGAAAGTATTAGAATGCAACAGCTAGCTCAATAGCAACTTTTAGGTTGAAATTTTCCTTTTTTTTTCTTCAGGGAAATGATACATGGGATTGGGCTTGAATCATATTCTTTTCTGCCAATGTGTAGCAATGTTTAGTGGCAGGAAAGAGGCATTCCAAAAGTGACAAAAAAAGGGTCATGCAAGAATGCAACCTCAACATGAACTTTTAGGTAAGGAATTTTCCTTTCTTTTTTCTTCAAGAAAGGTTAAATGGGCTTGATTTCAAATCCCATTTGTGGGCAAATAGAAAAACAGGATCATTCCTTTTTTCTGCCAATGTTGCATTATTTAGTGGCAAAAAAGAGCAATATTGTAAAAGCAATACAAGAAAAGGTTTGCAAGAATGCAAGCTCAAAGTGAACTTTTTTGTAATTTGCCTTCTTTTTCTTGAAGAAGGGTTTAATGGGTTCTCCAATTTAAATCCCATTTCAAGACAAAATGAAAAACAAGAATCATTTCAATATCAACTTTTAGGTAAACTTTTTTCTGTTCTTTTGGTTTTTCTTGATTGAAGAAGGGCTATATGGGCTTGAATTAAATAGAATAGAATCCAATTTCAAGACAAAAGAACAAGAATCATTCTTGTTCACTTGGGCATGGTGTATTGTGACACTCATCATTATAATTCTCTCAATATTTGCATAGGAAAATGGAAATTAGGGGGTAAGAACTAGAAAATGTTGCATCTTTTGGAGCTCTATATTCAATGAAGGCATAGATTTTGTTGTTTCTTGGGCTGTAAAAGTTTGACTACTTTGACCGGTGGGATTTTTCTCTTCTTTTCTATCGTCTTCTCATTCTTCAATTTTGATATGGCCGTGTCCTTTAGAATTGAGTGCTTCTTCTTCTTGGTGTCCTTATTTTATTGACCAACTTTTGTGAAAAATGACATGGTTTTTGCTTTACTTAATTAAGGGAAAAAGAACGATGATGAGGTTCCATGAATACAGTATATGTATGCAGCAAATGCCTCCCTTTTCTGTGTCCCCAGCATTCCATTTCAGGCACTTATATCAACTCTTTTTGTGTTTTTCATGGAAACGAATATATTTTGCGTCTTCACAAGCTTCCCCCCTCTTTCTTTTCACTTGGGTCCCCCCTTCCTCAACTCTACACTCGCTGCTTTCCATTCTCCTAAAACTGATATCTCAGTACTCTTTATATTCCAACATAAATATCATACTTTCTTAAAATGGATGTCCCTTATTACATTGCAATTGGTCAAAACTTACCAATTTCAGCCCATTTGACTACTTGTCAAAAGACGAAAATGCCCCTAAAACTTACCACAATTACATGTGTTAAACATGATTAATTAGGCCAGTTGGCCCACTCTGGGACGTGTTTTGCATTATTATGGAGGCATGCGTACTGATTTCAAATTTGGTCTAGCCGCTCCCCATCTGATATCTATCTGTTCCATGGTGTTTATCTCTCGTTTTTATGTTGCTTCCAATGCTTCTTTGTGATTAGATGTTTGGGTTGTTTTTATCACAACTTTTGGGTTTCCAAACTAGGGTTTCTGTAGGTTGTTTGGGGGATTTCAAAATTAACACAATTTATGCTATGTTAATGTTTATCACAACATTTTGAGACCCAGTTTGTGTTATATTCCCTGATTTGGTGGGTTTTGAACTCACTTTGTTGGTTCTTGAGTTGTGGGTTCTAGATTCGTTGTGTTTTTTTGTGTTTAATCTGTTGAAAAATTCTTGGATCTTGAGTTCTGACCTAGAAAACCGGTTGCATGCGAAGATTTGTTCCATTTTTCAAATTTTAGACAAAAAATCCGTGGTTTTTTTGTGATTCTTGGTGGATTTGTTGAAGTTTTTTTGGCCGATCTGTGACTGAAATGCCCTTCTTCGTGGTGTTCTTGCTTCCTGGGGTTTTTTTCTCCTAAATTAGTTTATTTTCTAAGTTTTTAAAACCATAAATGCATGTTTATATTGTGTTAAATTCTCGATTTGTTGAAGCTTGTTGCCGGATCTGTGACTGATATGCCCTGTTTGTGGTCTTTTTGATGTATTAAGTTTTTTCATCATAGACTTGACTTGATTAGGGTTTCCCGTGATAATTTTTTTGTTTTAAAAACACATTTGATGTGAAAACTGCTCGCATGTTATGTTCTTTTTTGTTGTTCCTGTTCTAACCTTTTAAATTCTGATCTTGGCCTCGATTAGGGGTTCCGTTCAACTGTCTATGCTCATGTTGTGTTTTCCGTGACTTATAAGCCATTTATTCTTGTTCTTGATTTTCTGATCATTTAGCTGTGTCTGATTTGCCCCTACTGTTATTTTTGTTTTCTCCCTTGTGCATGTTTGCATCTGCAACCCTAGCCCCACCCCTTGTCATAGTGTACCGATTTTTCCCCTGTGATTGTTTACATCTAAAACTCTAGCCCCACCCATTGTGTGAACTCTTACCTGGTGGATCATGGTGATAGGTTCATGGCTGGGCATGGTAAGTCTGCCCCCTTGCCAACCCTTTAGTGAATCCGAGTATGACTCTCAGTTTGAGTCGAGTTTTGATCCCACATTATTTATTGGGCTTGATGATATTGAATCACAACCCAAGCTCAATAATGTTATCCCACCCCTGTACCCTGTCCTTGATACTGATTCAATTAAATCTTGGGATACCCCTGTGGCCACACATTTTAGCCATGTACCTGAAGTTGTCCTCTACCACTCAGATTCAGATCAAACACAGCCCCCTGATTCACATGAGTCACAACCCCAATTCTGATGAAATCCAACCCCCTGATTAAGATGAATCTGATTCTTAATCTTGGTGTGATCCACATCCTTCAGTTTACTTCAAGGGTAATGAATTCCCTAAGTATGGTGAGCCCGATTTCTGGGAAATCAAGGCTTGTCTATCTCCCGATAACTGGAGTGGATATGTGCGTCATAGAGATTCTGATACTGGAAAATAGTTTCATTACTCACAGGTTTGTATTTCATGCCTCCTTTCAATTCTGTTGTTGTAATTGAAAATTAGTGAGTACTTACTAACAATTTACCCTTTTATTGCAGGTTTGTTTACACAGTGGCACTGTTGTTGCTTTTTACAGCAACTACTTGGTTCTGTGTTTGTCTGTGATAGCACGTGGACTACTTGTCTATGATAGCCTGTGTGCTACTTTTTTATGTTCGGTATTTGAATATGTGTGTTGTTTATGTTCAAATGTTCAAATGTGCAACTACTCAGATATTAGACTCAGATTTAGTTAAAACCTGAGTGGCTGTTCCCCATTTTAAAAATCTGAATCTGATGCAGAACTTGAGTCAGGCAAGGCATGTTTCACATCAGGGGCAATAATGGTGCAGTAAAAGTGATGCATGTGTATGTGTGTGTGGTTCATATATGCAGCCATGCAGTGTCGTTAATCAAACTGCCTGATCTTGGCTGGGCATATATTAACTGCATTTTATATGAGATATCATAGCTTGTGAAATTGTTTGTGATGTCATGTTTATGTGATGGTTGAACCCATGATCAATGATGTAGCTGTGACGAATGATTAAAACATGTAGCCATGCCTATCAGTTATGAAACTGATTTGATCTTGCGGGGCATGATGTGATTAAACCCAACTCTGAAATTATTTGCTACTTGACCCTGTATTAGTTGTTGGCCACCTATGACGATATTGTTTGTTCACACTTAGGCAGCAACCGTGTTTGTTAAAAACACTTGGATGGAAGTCTTGTAGTGTTTGTTGCCTCGTTATTACTATGCATGCCATGTCATCCATTACATTTTGGGTTTATGTTTGTTTGCCTCAGTTCTAAAACCTAAAATTTAAAAACTTAGTTTTCAAATTTCCTGCATACAAAAGGGAGTTTAGCCTTCCCAGCTTTTACAAGGTTTCCCCATAAACATACCTTTACCAAAACTAACTGGTATGCTTACCGTAAACCTGAATCTAGAAGCACAACCTTACAAAAGTAAATATCCCTTGCATATCTAAACTAGCTCCATATTGATCAGCATGTCTTGAATATGCCTTGTTCTCCCAATGGCCACCATGTGTTCCAAACAACCCCTTACCAGTTCAGGGTTCATAATTAAATTGTGAGGCAGGGTACCAAGCCTTCTTAGCCTGTCTTTTCCAATGTGTGGCAGTTTAAACTCATTCACACCTACGCATTTCATGATTTCCACCATGACACATTGTAGACTTAGGAAAATCTTGTCAATAAGTCTAGGATAATATCATACACAACCTGTAGTAACTCATCTAGGTTTTGACTAGAGTTTTGCTGATGTAAACTTCAAATTAAGGTAAAAAACCCCAAATCCAAAATGTTTAGATCAGATGATTTTGATGGTTGGCACACTAACTGTATATTAAACCCATCTGACGTGGTTGCAGTTAGAAATTCAGGGTCATTTGTAAATATATGGGTAGGGGCATTATCTTGCTGTATGAAAATGTTTTTGCTTGCCCAAATTGACCATTTTTCTTTGATTGTTGGTATGAGCTCATGAATCAGCTTGTGTCTTATGATATCTCTAGTTATGGATGATATGCCAGTGAGCACCATAGTTCCCCTAGGTCTATTTACAGTGGTGTACTTGGCTGCTACATAGTCCACATATGGAAACACCTATATTTTCCCATCAAACATTATCTTACCTTCTAAGTCAAGTAATGATCTACACATAGCACATAAAAACATGAGTTTTTGGAATGTAATATGCTTGCTTTGAGTGATTCTATAGGGTTCAGGATCATTGAGACCTAGAATATACCTTGTTGTTGCCTCTGTCAAGTAGAACACTTTCCATCGACGTGTATGCCATTTTCCATGGGCTTGAACTGCATGTTGCACTCCACTTTACTTAGGCACCATTCTAGCCTTGATTCTTTGCATGCCAATGTTAGTTGTGGCTGTACTGCATTAGTGTGGCTTCTGATCTCCTTGCTTGCTATAGCCTTTTGTATGGTGCTTTTTCCAACATGCATTTGTGCTACTGTGCTCCGGCAGGTTCGCAGGTACCTTAGTGGCACTGCCATTAAGGCCTCCAGGTCGATTGGTTTCTTGATTCTGCCACACCACCCATGTCTTTTTGAACGAGCATTCAAAGCTTCTCCATTTTGAAGCTGCTGCTTCACCCGCACCCAGATTGTAGAGATGGTCTACATTGAACATGACCATCTCTGTGGTGCCTCGACTCTCTGCTGCTGCTCAATCTGCCCATTCTTGATGTGTTGAAGTAGAAAATGGGATATATCTTGCCTCTGGTTATCTGTTAGGTTTGCCCCAACCATCATAGCGTTGATCGATGATGAAGAAAAACTAAATGAGGGAATATCATTTTTGTATCTGGCCAGTTGAAATTTTTTTGAGAGCTTTTGTTTGAATTTTTGTTTGATTTGGTTGGGTGCTGTAATAAATGCTCCTATTTATAGATGTAAGGGTGAATTTTTGAACTTCATGAACAGTAGCTCGAAATTGTACAATTGGCTCCAAAAGTAAAATTTTGGAGCAAAAAATTAGCAAAAGGGAGGGAATATTTACTGTTCCCATTAGGGATTATCATAAATTTAATCCATTTTGTACAATAAATTTTCTGTCCCATTTAGAGGACAATTTTCAGCTTTTCAGATTGAAAAGTTGCCTCTTTTTCACCGTTCCTTTTTGCAGCCATTTTCCTCTCTGTTGCAATTTATTTTGGGACAGAGGGAGTATTTGAATTAGGGAAAGCTCGGGAAAAATGTCCTATCCGTAAGTTCATGGAAATACCACTTTACTTTTTACCTTAAAAATGATTTTAAATAAATAAATATATATCATATTCGGCATACGATTTCACTGACCCCTAAACTATTGCAATCATTCACGTCTTGTCCTCTATTTTATTTTGGGCAAAATACTGATATGGCCCTATGTTTTGGAGGTTTGTGCTAATATGACCTTGTTGAAATGTGCTATTGTAGTCCTGTGTTTTGCATCAGAAATGCCGATATAACCTTTTGGCACTATTCTGGGGTTGACTTAGTAATTTATGGCATTGACCTAAATTTAAAAGACTAAACTACCCTTAGTATTAAAATTACAAAGAGATAGACTAAAATACCCTAGGGTTGTTCTTCCTTTTCACCACCACCACCACCACGACGCCACCGCTCCACCACCATCGCCACCACTATCGCTCCACCACCACCGCCACCACTCCACCACCACCAACGTCGCTCCTCCACCACCACCACTACCGCCACCGCCACCGACACTCCACCACCACCACCACCGCCAGAAACACAAAAAATCTGAAATCATCGATCATTAACATCGCCCACCGATCAACAAAGAATCACAAATCAAAAATCAAACAAACTCAGAAAATCGGACAAAGAAACACAAATTGAAAAACTCATAAACACAAATTGAAAAACCAAGGGCACATCGGACGAAGACTCCATCATCGCTCCACCACTACCACCACCACCGCCACCGCCACCGCTCCACCACCACCACTACCAATCGACGGAAACCCTAGCCCACAGCTCTTCCCCAACCACCGATTAAACCCTAGCCCCACCGGGCAACGAGCCCATCCCGCCGCTGCACATCACTCGTCCTCACCGGGCAATAAGCATCGGCGCTCAGCCCAACCCACACCCCATCGCAAAACTATCCGAGCCAGACCCAAATCCCGCGAAAGGAATCGAGGACGGAGAAGAAAAGAGAATGGAATCGGGGAAGGAGAAGGAGAAGGAGAAGAAAATGGAAACAGGGAAGGAGAAGAAAATCGAGGAAGGAGAAGAAAATAGAGGAAGGGGAAGGAGAGGAGAAGAAAATGGAATCGGGGAAGGAGAAGGAGAAAAAAGAAGAAAATTGAGGGCATAATTGTCCTTTTACATTTTATATATTTATTTTTTAAAACATGGGTATAATAGTCTCAGGCCTCCAGGGTTATATTAGCACATTCTAGCAAAACACATGGTTACAATAACACGTTTAAACTTCACAGGGTCATATTCGCACAAACCCTCAAAACATATGGTTATATGAGTACTTTACTCTTTTATTTTTGAATACTCTTGAACCCTATACTAACAAAGTGTTGAGTCATGCCACTTATGTCTAGTCTAACCGTTAAATTCAACTTTCGTTGATATTTTGAGGGTAAAAATATCTTTTCTTATTCAACCCCATAATTCTCTGCAATTCAGGAAATGCCTTCCTACCCATAAGTTTATGGACAGTCCACAGTGATTTTTACCTTAAATATTGTAATTTTTTTAATAAAATTTAAATATTGTATTTTAATAGTTAAAACAAGTAATAATATGTATTTGAATGTAAACATATAAAAATATATAATATGATAAAAATCTTAAAATTTTCTAAATTTACTATGTAATTTAATAAATGCAGTATATAATGTAAAAAATAAGCGCATATCCATATAATTTAAGTACTTGTACAAATAGAGCGTAAAATTAAATTTGATGAGGCTAGTGAACGATAATATACGTGGAGTACATACATTTTCTAAATTATATAGGAGCAAGTGTTTCATTAAAACTGTTTACTTTTACACGATGTAGGGAAAGAAATATAAAGATGAATTGTTTCTTCTGGATTCCTCCATTTCTTCCTACCAACGGTCTGTAACCTCCATTTCTATCCGTTAACTGCCGGAATTGGCTTCTCTGATTCCTCGGCATCGGGCCTCATCATCGGCCATCGCCGTGAATGATGGCCGATAACGTAATCAACCAGCCACCTCCTCCCAAAACCTTCGCCGCCGCTCTTCAAACCAAAGCTCCCCCTCTTTCCAAGAATCTCCCAAGTAATCCCGAACTGGTTCCTAAATCTACCCATCTCGGTGATCCGGCCTGTCTCTACTCGGATGAACAAATCGCTACACTGTCGGCCCATTACTCCAACGCCTTGGTCGGTAAGTTCACAAAAGGTAGGCTGTCAATGGAGCAGATGGAGACAGCTCTCAAAACAATCGGTTTTGAAGGTAAGTACCAATTAGGTTCATTAGATTATAAGCATGTCTTACTCCGTTTTGAGCACGTTAACGATTATCAGAGGTGTTGGATGAAGGGTATCTGGAACTTTAACGGTGTTTTGCTTAAGATGCTTAAGTGGACTCCAGAATTCTCAACCCATAAGGAATCCCCATTGTTCCTATTTGGTGTACTATTAGAGAGGTTCCTTTGTACTATTATAACTCTGCTTCCATTGAGTCAATTGGTAATAGCATAGGGAATATCATAAAAAAATGACCTAGCTACTGATATGCTCACTAGACCCTCGGCCATCAAATTCTGTGTGGAAGTTGATTTACAGAAACCACTGAGCCCTCATATTAGGCTAGGTTCTGTTTCAAACAACACTAAGTACAAGATTGAGTATGAGGATATCCCTCTCTACTGTAACCACTGTGCTAAACTTGGCCATTCCCTGAGCTAATGTAGAGTTATTTCACAAACCACCAAGGATAGACCTGAGGAAGTTAGCTTAAATCCGATCCAACCTCCTCCTCAGTGGCAGGCAACAGGTAAAAAGTTCACCACCCCTCCTCTGATCAATGATTTAACTAATGATCTCCCAGCCACTGATGATGATATGGCTGCCATAAACCTGGAAAATAATCCTCCGAATGTGATCCTTAGTACTCCTGCTAGGAGTAATCCACTGCAGTCAGGCACTCCTCTGCAATCAGGAACTCAAACTCTAGTGATCCCTGAGCATTCAATTACTAGATTAATTAAGGAGACTGAAAATGCTAAACCTGCCCGGATACCTTATGCCAAAGATGATCTCCATGTTGGTTCACTGCTGGTGCCACTGAGAAGTACTACTAACAACCCTACACTTTCCTTATCTGGAAAGATGTCAAACAGATTTTCTGTTTTACAGGATGAAGGCTGTTCCTCCCAGTATCATGAAGACAAGAATGAGGGAACACCTGAGGACCTGCAACTGGCTCTGGATCTGGATTCCTCTGGTCAGCAACAATTACAAGTGGCTTCCACATCAGAGTTCCTAGGTAAGTATGTACAACAAGGTAAGGCAAAAAACAAGAAGGTCACCTATTTGAGTCAGCTCAACAAAATGCTTTTAAGATTAGCTACTAAAGGTAATAATTCTAATGAAATATGATAATGAAGACCAATATTAATTTTCTGATCTGGAATCTTCGAGGCATGGAAACTTCAATGATTAGACTTCTTAGTCTGATCAAACTAAAGAAAATTCAGTTGTTATGTATAATCGAGCCTATGCATGATAATTCTAAAGCCCAGTACTACATGAATTCACTTAATTTCTCTAATAATCTGGTACTTCCTAATGGGAAGATTTGGCTCTTCTACTCAAATCCTGTATCTGTGATACTGCTTTCCTATCATGAACAATTTATCCATGTGAATATTTCCCACCTCACCATTAATCTTTGTATGGAGGCTGTTTTGTTTATGCTTTAAGAAGTAGGGATGGTAGACAAGACCTTTGGAGAGATTTAAAGCTGTTATCTAAGGGGGACACTATTTTTATAGGTGACTTTAATACTATATCTTCTGTGGCTGAATATAGAGGTCCCTCTAACCCTGGCCTTGGTAGTATCAGAGATTTTAATACATGGATTAACTCTAATGGAATTCAAGAGATAAACACAGTAGGTAACTTGTTTACTTGGTGTAACTCTAGGCTTAGAAATCCTACATCTAAGAGATTAGATAGGGGACTTTGCACTTTATCATGGTATACTAAATTCCCTTCATCAACAATCCAGATCCTTAATAGAAATACATCAGATCACTCCCCACTACTCCTCCAGCTAAACAATTTGGTTCTCTCATTTCCAAAGCCATTCAGATTTATTAATGCTTGGTTCCAGAGGTTAGAATTTTTAGCATTAGTTCAGGAAAATTGGGAAAGGCCAATTAAGGAGACAGGTATGGTCAGGTTTTATCTGAAATTAATCAGGCTTAAAAAGATGCTAAAAGTATGGAACAAGGAATGTTTTGGGAACATAGACTCAAATGTCACTCTAGCTGAGGAGGCTCTAAGGGTACAGGAACTGTCCTATGACCTGAACCCAACACTGTCTGAGAGAGTCAGTCTTAACCAGAAAAAAGCTATGCTACTAAAGACTTTGAAAGAGAAAGAGAAATTCTGGAAACAAAAAGCTAGGCTTAAATGGCATAAAATGGGGGATAATAATACTCAATTTTACCATAAGGTGATACAGGAAAAGCAATGTAAATTACAGATCAGTAAAATCAAGAATCATGAGGGTCAATGGCTAAACACACAATCAGAAATTCAAAAAGAAGCTGTTCTCCATTTTACTGATTTGCTAAATGAACCTAACCAGAATACCTCAGATACCTATTGCTCTCATTTCCTGTCCCAAATCCCCACAATTATGACTGATAGGGATAATCAATTTTTAGGAGCCTTAGTTACTGATACTGAACTTCATGCAATGGTAAATAGCTTAGACAGTAATAGCAGTCCAGGGCCAGATGGGTTCACACCAAAATTTTACAAAAAATGCTGGTCTGTTATTAAGCAAGATCTGACTGATGCTGTCAATAATTTCATTTCTGGTTCTCAAATCCCTAAGGGTATATCCTGTACTTGGATAGTCCTCATCCCAAAAAAAGCCACACCATGCTCTTTTGGGGATTTCAGACCAATAAGTTTATCAAATGTCATAAACAAAATCTGTTCTAAGGTCTTGATGGAAAGACTAAAGCCTCACATGGAGGCTTTAATCTCTCCTAACCAATCCTCTTTCTTGAAGAAACGAAATATTTCTGATAATATTTTGTATCTTCAGGAAATGATCAGGTTTCTGGATAAGAAAAACAGAATTTCAAACTGTATAGTGAAACTGGACCTCATGAAAGCATTTGATAGAGTGAATTGGCATTTCCTTAGTCAGATTTTAATTAAATTTGGTTTCAGTGGGAAATTTTTAAATGCAATTATGAATAATTTATCTCAAGCATATTTCTCTGTCTTGGTAAATGGGAATCCATCAGGTTTTTTCAAAGCTACTAGAGGTATTAAACAAGGTGATCCCCTTTCTCCTTTTCTTTTCAATATTTTCTCTGAAGCATTCTCTAGAAGTTTATCATTCATTTTCTCAAACAATAGGATTACTAGTTTCCAAGTTCCTGCTTCTATTTCTGCTGTTTCACACTTAATGTATGCAGATGACACTATCATATTTTTGCAAGCATCTAAATCTAACATGGTTAGGATCAAAGTTTTTTTAGACATCTTTGAAATCACTTCGAGACAGAAATTTAACTTTGATAAGTCAGAATTTTATCTTAGCAAGAGAGCTTCAGTTTTAAGATTCAACCAAGTAAGAGCCATACTGAAAATGAAAAAAGGCACCTTCCCATTTACTTACCTAGGCTGTCCCATTTTCAAGGGTAAAACCCTAAAGAGATATTTCCAACCATTGATGGCTAATCTTGACACTAAACTTCAGAGTTGGAAAAATAAGTGGCTCAGTGCGGGGGGAAAAATGATCTTAATCAAACATTGCTTATATTCTTTACCTCAGCACCTGTGGGCAGTCACTAATCCCCCAAAGTCAATCATTAGAACCTTTGAGAAAAGACTAGCCAGGTTTTTCTGGGGTGAATCTGAGGGAAAAAGCAATAAAATTTGGAGGAAATGGTCTACAATTTCAGTTCCCACTGATATGAATGGTCTTGGTTTTAGGTCTATGAATGCTATTCTTGATACCTGCTCTGCTAAGCTTTGGTGGAAAAGTCAGCTAGGAACAACTTTGTGGGCAAAATTGCTTTGGGCTTTGCCTATGTCCTATAGAAAATCAGTAACGTGGAAAAGAATCTTAGCTGTAAACTCTTTTGCTGAAAGGAATACCAAAATTATTCATGGTAAGGGAATTTGTAGTTTCTGGCTGGCTAATTGGTGCCCATCTGGCCCCCTCATTAACATTATCCCTCAGAGCATTGTTTCTGGATTGCCATACCTGTCTGTTGCTGACTTCATTAATGATAAACTTACTGTTCTATCTCAAATTAACTCTCTCCTAGAACATGATACTCTGACCTTTCTTCAGGATGCACAACTAATGGAGGATAGAGATGACAGACTAATTTGGATGCCTGAACCCTCTGGTAATTTTACATCTAAATCTACATACAGAGCACTAACTCTGCCAACAGGTAACTCACTTACCCCTAAGTTCATCTGGAATAATGCAATTCAGAAGAAGGTATCAATTTTCACTTGGAAGCTGTTACAATCCTTTCTTCCCTTTGATGAGATTCTTATTAAATGTGGTTTCAGTTTGGCATCTAAATGTCCTGCTTGCTGTAACTCTGACTCTATTCAGCACTTTTTTATATCATGTCACATTGCTAGATCTGTTTGGAGTAACATTGCATCAATAGTTGGCTTTCACATCACTCAGGAGCACTCCCTCTCAGAGAGGTTTTTTCTTTTCTGGGATTGTCATGACCTACTGGGCTGGAAGCAGTTCATATGTAAAATTTTGCCGTCCATAACATGCTGGTCTCTGTGGAAAGCTAGGAATAGGTTTATTTTTTATTCTAAACCCTTCTCCACACTGGCTATTACCAAGGAAGTACAGGAGCTTATAAAACTGACTCTCTTCTCCTCACCTAGAACATTTTTCTCTCATTCTGTAATGGATTCTCCTCTAAGCCTATGGACACCTTTTACTCGACCACCTCCTAAGCCTAATATTTCCATTGTTAGGTGGGAGAAGCCTCCTGTAGGAACAATTAAAATTAATACAGATGCATCATGGTATCCAGATAAGGCCTCAGTTGGTTTAATTGCTAGAGATAGTCTAGGGGATCCATTACTTGTTTTATCTGCTGATATTACTGCTGCTTCACCTCTTGAAGCAGAAATTAAGGAACTTCTACTGGCCTGCAGTAAGTTCCATGATCAGGACCATAATTATGTCTTTGAAACTGATTGTAAGCTGGCTGTTCAGATGATAAATGATCCATATGTGGCAAATTGGAAGCTCTTTGATCTGACCTATAGAGTTAAAATATTACTTGGATCATCCCATTTACAATATGTGGTTAGAGAATGCAATGCAGTGGCACATACTATCGCAAAATCACATTATAGCTCGGTCCTGAGTCTAAATCTGCAGAACATTACTCCGCACATTAAGGGGCTGATCTTATTGGATAAAGTTCAGACTCCACATATTAGAGTACATCTTTTACCTTCGAATTGATACTGCTATTTTTTTGCAGGATAAAGATGGACTACAGATTGCAACTCAATAATACTTTGAGTGTCTCGAGATGGTTACTTCCTCTCTGATGTAGCACTCCTGCTGCTGCGCTCAGTTATAAATCCTCAGACCATTTCCCTTGATGTTCTATCATTATGGATCATTACTAGATACTTCCTGCCTCTGCAAGTTTGTTGCAGGAATACTATAGACTATTTGGTTTTGGAGTTGCCTGGCCACAAGGGAGAACTAACACGAGGGGTGGAGGTTCTCGCTTGTGGATCGCAACTCCATTACAGATCAAGTCACTGTTGTATAGCTGTCTATATCTAGATTAGATAGTTTTAGTACTTTTGGAGGCAACTGGGTTGCCTCACCTACAGTTGTATTACTGAAACTCAACTCTGGTTTGTTCAAATTTTATTTGGTTGACTGGGTCTGGGGAACCTAATATATATCCCCCACCTACGGGTGTTTTCATTAAAAAAAAGTGTTTAACAAATTAATACAGATAGATAATGTAGTAGTATAGAGTTTTTTGCTTTGTAAGTAGACCCAATTCTTCGTTCTCTTTTGAGGTATCAAAAAATGGAGCATATTTTGAAGCGACAGCGCCATCCATCATGAGTGTTATAATTGAATTGGTGGTATTTTTAAGTGCATTAGGTAGAATAAATAAAGCATAGCCAAAAGAACCATTTTTGCTATATTTAAGCACTGAAAATTAGTGTTTTCCTTGAGTAGAATATGCACATAATTCCTGAGATACTTTTATGTCTTTTATGATCTTGCCAACCCTTTTCTTTTTACCTACACTTCTTGTCCATCCACCAATGATGAGCAATGAGAGCAAACTAAGGGACTTTTCTCCCAAATTGTAATGGAAAAATTGACATTTATGAGTGGGGGTATGAACTTTAGCGATTGGGGCAGCCCATTGATCCACACTTGTAGGTGCATTTTGATGGTAATTTATGTTGGTGGAAACATTGATAACACATTCACAGAGGCCATCTTTCATGCATGCTTCACAAAAAAAAATCCCCTCCCATTAAGAATAGTCGCGATTGTAATACTGTTCAATCCAACCCTCCAAGTGAAACAAACGAGCATAAGGCGAATAACGAAATATAATGAAATATATATATAAGGAGAAATATTATATTATACATTAGACATTTCAAACGGAAAGAAGGGAGCTGTTAGTTTAAATAGCGCTAATGAATGGTATCAATAGGGAAGATGGGATGGGACACCATTAATTAAAGAGCTTAGTGATGGAATTGGAGGGATTGTTGTCAATCAAATCCCAGGCAAGGGGATTTTGCATGGGAAGAACAAAGGGGCAATCAAGATTTGCCAGCCAAAGTGGTTAATGTGATAGGCAGCACCACAGGGAAAGAATCAGCATGCACTACATCAAGAAGTACTACATACACATGAGTATTTGAAAATGTACAAGGACTTGAGTGAGATAATCTCATTCAACTTTATGATGAGGTAGAGAATCTAAATATAATTATTTAAAGATGGGAGGTGAAATGAGGTACTTCAAGTCGTTTTTACTTAAGTTATGGTGAAGCGGTCTCGCATGAGTTTTTCTCTTAAAGAAGTTTTAACTCAGCGTATGAGTTTATCGCTTGAAGGAGTATGTTGTATTATTTTTTTAGTTTTATAACAATAATCCTTGGTTCTTGGATGATATCACATTCTAGATGATCGTTGGTGGATGTTGGATGTATATTTCAATTGTTTGATTTGTGACCCTTCGGTGTTTTTATTTTCACAACGAATAGTACCAGAATCCATCTCTCTAATCGTGGCATGAAATGTGCACGATTCTCATACTATCAAGAATGACACCACTATAGTCTAGATTTGGTTAATATGATTATATGAGGACTTCATTTTTTGACCTCAAAAACATGTCTCCACATCACATCATGCTATGGTAGCAAGCCAAGAGGATTTTTAGGTAGTATTTGCATAAAAAGGTGAAGAAAAGAAAAGGCAGCTTAGCCCTTTTCTTGTGAGAAGCTATATTACCTTGCCTTATGATCAAGATTTGTGTACATATTGTTTTTTTACAAGTTCTATTAGGAATCACATGTTATGCTGCACCAAATAGGCCTCTTCTGTTATAAAGATCTTGTCATTATCTCTTATCACTTCAATGCAATCAATTTCAGTTCCTTCTTCATTTACCAGCATTGCATTTGTTGCATCAAATCCAAACTTTTGACCTTCAAGAAATATAAAGATTCAACAAGAAGTTAAAATTGACCTCCATACCACCAATTTCTCCCCCAAAAAAACAGTCAAACAAGATTTATTACCTGCCATGTTTTTGAGCTCTGAGAGAGTGTTTGGCAGCCTGATTAACCTCCCGGGCTCGCTACAACGCGACTCCCGCCTGACCTGAGGATGGCCCCGGTACATGCTCGCGCGAACGCTCATCACTCCCGAAGAACACAACCCTTCGAAACCTCTTCTCCTGTCATACTCCTGCCTCTCTTCATTCCACCTAAGACCTTGTCGATGATCAAGTAGAGTATCAGGCACTGTTATCCGATGCCCTAACTCCCTTTTCTCCAGCAGTTGGTTTAAACTAGCATTTGCGAGCAAACGCTTGGTAGCATCATCTACATGAGCCCCATTCATCAACAGAAGCTTGATCACATCCACATGGTTCTCTCCCATGGCAATTTGAAAGGCAGTCATCCCATGTCGATCTTTCGAGTCCACATGCAGTCCATGCTTCAGAAGCTCCTTCATGATCCCCTCATCACCTTTTCTTGCTGCATTGCATAGCAGGTCACCAGCAACATAGGGATCAGAAATGGACGCCCAATGGTACAGAATCCTGAAAATGGACTGGTGCCTTGCTGCTACAGCTTCCCAAATTGCACTGCTCCCTTCCGCATCTGCAATTATGACACGAAACATGCGATGTTTATAGTGCGAGTGCTAATTCCTCGACGTGTTTTTTCTTCAAACAGTGTTACACAGAGCGTTACAGAGAAATTTAGGTAGTACCTTGAAGGTAGATATTGCAAGCATGCTTGAGGAGCACCATTACACACTCCTCATGCCCTCTTGCTGCTGCTATGTGCTGAATGAATCACATTAGACTAAGATTAGCCGCTATATCGACAGATCATTGCAAAAGCGTGGTTTGGAAAAAAACAAGAAAACACATACCAATGGTGTTCTGCCTTTTGAATCTCCAACATCAGGGTCTAAACCTGCTTTCAGAAGCTCATCAAGAAAAGCAGCATTGCCTGTACCGGCTACTGTCAACAGATTGATGGACAGATTTGCGTCGCCATCTAGTTCCTCCATGCCTTCCAGGAACAAATCTCCGAGATGCAAGTCTTTCTGATCCTTATGATGCTGCAAAACAACCCTTTTTTAAAACCAATCCAATGGACCTACATCAGATATTGATCATACGCGAGTTCAAACGCGATAAATGGTCATCTTTCATACCCTCAGAAAGTTCTTGATCATTGAGATATTGTCCTTCCTTTCAGTCTTCATGGCTTGAATGAGCTCACTGGTTTTCACCCTCAGCAGCTGCGAAAGCATCTTGGTTCGATACGTGAAGCTTTGAGGCCTGCAGCAGAATGCACCAACCTCGCCAAACATATCACCCGATTTCAGGCTCCAAATCACCCTCTCCTTTTCCATCTCACATGCGATGATCTCCACTTCTCCTGATACAATGATGTAAACATCGTCGGGAGCTTCATTGTGCAGTATGACATCTTCTCTCGGGGGGAAATACTCGGCCTTCATATCCGCCACCTGATCAGACAAAGCAAATGCTCAGTCCGCTGCTTCACCCGGCCTAAATTAAACATGTGGCAATGATTAACTTAGTTACCAACAGCAAGAGAGTTTCCCGCGAAACATCCTGAAAAAGGTAGACTTTCTCAACTGTTGGCAAAAACAAATGCTGCCGAATACTCTTGCAAATGCTCCTAGGAAGCTGCTCAATGAGTTCTTGCTGATTTAATGATTCAGCTTTGAACCTCAAACACATGTAAGCCAGAATCTGCTCTTTCAACCTAGGAGGCAGGCGGTTTCTGTTCACAAAATCCGACGCAGCCTCAATGCCATTCCTCTGCAAAACACGAGACAACGCGACATATCAGCTGAACCATCAACCACGCATGATCAGACAAAAACAGAATCAGGAGCAGATCAACAATTCAACATACAAACTCCATGGTGCGACGGGTGCCCTCAACCACGAGGTTAGTCATGTTCCCGATGATGTAAGCAGTTAGTCCGAGGTTGAAGAGCATGAAGACTATGATGAACAGCATCTCCACTTCGTTAACTGCATGCATATCGCCATATCCCACAGTGCTCATTGTGGTGATAGACCAGTATATCGCGGTGATGTACCTAAAACACAGGCTTGTTTCCCTGAAATTGGGAACCGCGTTCGCGATCCAAGTCTTGCCCTGATGAGGGTAGAGATCAGCAAGCAGATAAGACAGGCATCCAGCACAATGCACCGTAAACAATGTCACCTGCAAAAACATGATCAAAAGTTAGAAAAATGCTGATTTTTACACAACATCTTGTTTTTGTGTGAAATGAACAACAAATTGGACTTAACTGATAACAGCCAAGCACATCTGACCCAAAAATATCTGAATCTAATGTCCTTTTCTAGCCTGCAACACAAACCCGGAATTTTCCTTAGAATTCGATACGCATTAGTCTTCTGTAACACTCGGTGTAACACCTTCGTTAAAAAAAATGACACGTGTACTATGAATATTGACGCAAAGTGTTACAGAAGATCCCGTGATGTTAAATAAAATGAGAGAGTGATGGACACGGACCTTTTGAAGAAGTGTTTGACGCGCCTCATTCGCCACAGCCTCAGCATTCCTAAGACGGAGTAGGTGACGCCGGAGTGGAGTTTTCCGGTGAAGAGGAATCCCAATGTCTCGAATGGGATTGTAGAGGCCACATCCATTAGGAACCATGATGAAAGATATCTGCATGTTTATTCCATTTTCTGTGGCTTAATTTCTTTGTTCATTTACTGCATCCAGAATTACAGAGAGGGGTGAAATGTGACAACTACAACAGCCTAACTAAATTGTTACCTATAGAAATGAACCGAATTAATTTAGATGGTGGAAGTTGAGAATCCAAGGAAATGCCTTCCCAGTCTTCACTATGTTTGTACATTGGAAAAATTTGACGATGTTCTGTTTTTGATTAACAGATCGTTTCCCTCGTACACAGTAAAGCAGTATGTACATTATGACCGAATAAAATTCAATTTCAGCTGAAAATTTAACACCAATAGATTATGTTTTGACCCGCCCGGTCCGCTCCGCCTCAAGATTTCCATGTTGGAATGGGTCGGACCAATTTTGCTCAGGTGATTTCGGGTTGGGTCGAGTTGGATTGACGTTTTGGGTTTGATCCAATCGGAAGACTAGACCCTATCGAAAACCAGCCAGATATAAAAGTTTCAGTAGTAATTGTGGTATAAATTTGCTTGGATTATACACTTTAAATCGGCTTAGATTTCATTATTAGCCTATACTTTTTCTACATGATTTCTACTTCCGTTCAATTCAATTCTATATATACTGGAGCATAAGTTAATTTTAATTTTTAATTCAGTTCCTATCCGCCTTCTGCTTTCACTATAGAATATCAGCAATTTCTGATATTTTTGAGCTAAGTAGTGAATATATATGGATGCCGACTGGAATATTGATTTTGAATGGCCTGAAAATTTTGATGGGTTTGCGTCATGCCAAAAACGTGTCCGTAACAAATGCAGTGGGCCGCCCAAGTTGGTCTACGAGTCACCATTGTGAAAGGTCCGTCTCAATAGTTTGGACTCACGTATCCAATTCCTTGCGTTTAAGGTAATGCATTTGGACTCACTCACCAAATTTATGTGCTCTTATCCATTCACCCCAACCCATCCCTTTTATTAAGACAACCGACTTGCTAATTTGATAATGATTTTTTGATATATGAAACGTATATACCTCAAAAATTGATAATGACTTCAGTAAGATCGACTGTGACCCAAGTTTATTTGCTTTTCAAGCCAATTCATTTCAGATAAACTCTACCAGAGATAACAAGGCCTAATACCAAGTAACATTCTTACTTCCTTTATTCAGCTTATATTGATGTAGTACTTATTAAAATAAATCATTTCTTTTCCTTTGTAACATTGTGGCAAACTTTTAGGAAAAATCATCTTTTGTTGTGTATATGAAAAGATGTGGTTGAATTAAAATTATAAAAAGGTAAAAGGTTTTAGTTGCAATATTAAAATTTCATTATGCAACGTGCAATAGTTATAAGTTTATGACCCGATTAATGCAACGCTTTCCTTGCAATGTGCAACCCAAAATTTTTATCTTGTCCCTTCTATCTTACTGTTTAAATCTCGATCTTTCCATAACTTATGGAAAAACTATATTTCAAGAGACAAACTCTTCTGCCTTTATCAAATCAAGCAAATTTTATTTTAAACATTATCAACTCAATATTACGCCGCCTTTATGAGCGTCGCCGCCGTCTGCTCTGTTCCGCCGCTGGCCGATCGCCACCGCCATCGTCTGGCCGTGGTAATTCGTGCGCTGCCTCTCCTGATCTGATTGGTCCGTGCGTTAAGCCACACACATGTCGATGCTAAAGCTCACTCGCTGCCGCGTTCTCGTGACGTGCCGCCGCCGGTTGCTGCACCTGTTGCTGATCCATACCTGATTTTGCACTATATCTGCCTCCGAAAGTAATCCCGAAGAACATGCCCGTACTAATGTTGGTTTTGAGGCTACTACGGTTCAGAACATGAATGGCTATGAGGTAATTGCGATTTTACTGAAACAGTTGCAGTTTCAATCTGGCCCTAACATACCTATACATGTTGGTCGTTTGTCGACTGACCCCTACGTCATTGGCTCTTCTGACGGACCTGGTTTGATTATTGCACCCACTATCCCGAAGGGTCAAGAGAATTACCTTGAATGATCTCCTATAAATACTGTTCTACCAGCTGCTACTGTTACGGTTGTTGCAGCTAGTTCTACCCCTACTGAGAATTTTTAATTTTTTTTTTGTTTTAATGATTAGCAATTTCATAATCTTCTTTGCAAGTTGGACATTCTTGTCATCGTGCTCCAACTTGAGGGAGGATGTTAAGGAAATAGAAACCCTTTCTTTGTACAAGGAAAGGTTACATATGGTAGTTACCTTATAGAATTAGTTTCCTTATAGAATTATCTATAGATGGTAATTCCTTATGGACTTAGAATCCAATTCCTATTAGACTTTGGTTTGTTGTAGCCCTATATATTGTAATCTTTATGATCGATGAGGTGTGTCATTGATTAATATCAATGCACCATAATAAAGCCATTTATATTTTTTCAAATGCAGATAAGTTTTGGAAGCTATAGCAATTCATATAATACAGAAAATCAAAAGTGAAATAGGTTTAGAACATGTTAATAGTTTGTGTTTAAATCGAACTTTGTTGCTATAAATTTGAGAAAGGGACGTTAAAGAAAATGAGAGGAGTTAATGAGGTTTTGAAACCTGGATTGGCATAAATGCATGTATCTCAACCGAATAGGGGTCGATTTGATTTTGAAATAAATTTGGGGGATCCACCAAAATTAATTTATTAACGTACAAACAAGTGCACCCGATCATTATATATTGCTCCCGGATTATCAAACTGATAAATATATTTATTCGACTTATTTTGTAAATATAGGGAAATTAAATTCTAGTTTTTCTCTAATAACATACTCTACTTAAGAAACAAACTATTCTAACACTAAAAAATTCAATGTTGATAAGGTTATGTGCATTTCAATTAAACTGCATTTAATTATTTTCAATTATATTAAACTCAGTTGACTTCAATCCAATTAACTTCTACTTAATTTACTTAATAGTTTAATATAATTTCCACTATGCTTATTTTTAAATAATAGAACGTGTAGCAGTTTAAATAAAAACTTAAATAAGTGAGTTATATTATGCTCTATTTAATTTTCTTAGATTATTACTTTCAATTTTTTCTGCACATAAATGCGGTGAGTAGAATAAATAGGGAAACATCGAATTGAAAATTTTAAAAGTAAAATTAACAGATAAAATCAAGAATTTAATGCCAAATATTAAATTGTCAATTGAGAAAATAATAAAAATAATAATTAGTATGAAGCAATCAGCTGCGATTACTATATCCATTCACGCTGGCGTTTCATACCTAACTAATTTCTTGCACCAACTTTGGAAACAGTTACATATGTTTGTCGTCGATAATTGAGGGAAACAAGTCCACGACGAAACCTTCCTGTCTAAACTAGTCCACCACAAACTGACCCAAATCAAATAATATGTCCTTTTCATAAACTTCTGTAATTTTCTTCTTCGTCTTTCATATCAATGAAATCGGGCAAACGAATTATACTTTTATTCCGCTCCTTTTGCTAGGCTCACTAGTATACTTACACGTACTGCTTCAGATCTCATAAAAATCAATCTACTATTCTCCCTTCAGATTTCTAAATTCAGTTTCTTGGCATGGAAAAAGAAAAGCTAAAATTTATACTTTTAGTCCATTGAAAAGGTGTTCAGTTTGTAACATGAACACAAAAAAATCGAATATTCACCTCCACTGTTTGTTTTAAAATAAGCACGGCACTTACAAAGCATACCATTAATTTTAGTAGAAGCGAGGCTCTAATCATAGGAGCGAGGCAGAATTGAAAGGGTTGAACTGACCTTTTACCAATTTTGGCCCTGTCAAGAACAAGAAGCTGAGTAATGGGATCAATATAGGCAACGAAAAACGTCAACACAATATCAGCTGCGAAGAACAAATCCACAACGTTATCCGTGATGTAGAACCCCTTGTCCGGATGAAAATTCAAGAATGCGATCTCAAAGGGACACGCCCATGCCGAATACGCCACCAAAAGCACCATCAGCGTCTCCCAACACCTGCAAAAACCCGACTGTTAGAGTCCCACATTGGCGGTCACATCCGCTTAGTGCCAGCTGGTTCTATGATAACGAACCTGTATCGCGAGTCCATGGGGCATATGACCCTCCCTCTGAACTGAGTGATCTGAGCTTGGCTGTTGGATGCGGAGGAACCCAATGGAGGGAGTATGATCTTGGACAAGTTCCTCAAGTTAAGATCCTCCGAGGATCCGGGACTTCCCGTTTGGTCGAGTTTTTCGCCCTTGGAGGGGCTCTCACGGGGCTTTCTGGTGCTACCAAAGCCAGAGCACTTCATAATCTCCATGGCTCCAAGAAAAGAGAGGTGAAACGGGAACTATGAAGCTGTTTTCAAGAACTCATGGACTGAGGCGTGAATTGTGTGGTGTTTTGGAGCCATTGTGTGATTTGAGATGAAGAAATTGAGCGTTGGAGGGGCCTATATGCGTTGGTTTTTACCTTAATCTGTTGATAAATGATTGCACATGCGAGTTTTGAGCGTGGATGATTTAGTGAGTATATATGCAAGAGGGCCAAGAAGAGGTGATGTTACAGTAGGGGGTAATTTTGCAATTTAAGCAGACGGAAGATGTTCATTTAGTGGCTGCATGGACCCTAATAGTGGTGGTTGTAGATATGCATATGCTTTGCATTAGGCCTTTTTTCAAAGGGGCACTTAAATTTGGATCATATGCTCTATTTTTTGTGTCTCTTGAGATTAATCCCACTTCTAGAATCCTTCACTCCTTCCACTATTTTGTACGAGTATGGTTGTAAAAATGAGAGTGAATACGTGAAAAAAAAAATAAAAGTGAGAATAACGTGTGTGGTGGTAGGGCCGACCCTAAGATTTTAAGGGTCCGGAGTAAATGATGTAAAAGAGGTTCCACATATAAATTTAGAAAAATGGAAAATTCGCAGTTCAGAAGAAATTTATACTGTATACTAAAACAACAACCACTTGCTTAAGTGGCACCCCAACATTTAGCCACATCACCTTTCCCGGAATTTTTAAATCTGGCACTACCAAACATTACCACATCAACTTCTATAAAAAAATACTTTAGCTTAAACAATTTCCGTAATGAATTGGTGGAATTCTAACATATCAATATTTAATGAAGTACCTGGAAAACTTAAAAGTGTATCAATTAAACCGTATCCATTCTTTAATTGTAGTGTCTAATGTGTATCTCTTTACACTTAAAAATGTATCAATTAAACCGTATATGTTCCTTAATTAAAGTGTGTGATGTACTTATATCTTTGTATCAATTAAACCGTACCCAATCCTTATAGAAAGGGCGGACAATTAATTGTTTGACTTGAATTAGAAATGAATTCCGTGAATGCTTTTGTTCTTGAAATGTTCATTTCATTTCAGTTACTAATGACGAAGAAGAACAGTAGTTTAGAACACCGTTTACTCTATTTTAACTTTTTATACTAACTCCGTTTCATTGGATGTGACACACTAGCCTTAAGTGGTTGGATTTAGGTGAATGAAATGAGTGGATGAAACTAAATTTATAAAGAAAAAAAAGTAGAATGGGTGGATGAAAATGAAGGAATCTTACCAAAAAAGGAAAGTGTGTCACATCCAATGAAACACATGGAGCATTTTTTTTAAAACTTTATTCTTTTCTCCATAAGTTGTCTTCCTAAACTTTTTCATTTTATAATCTACATTATAAAATAACTTTCAATAAATTTACTATAAAAATATTATAAAATAATTATCATCTTGAATGACAATGTAAAGAAAAACATTCAAATTATTATTATTGTCCCAATTACTTTTTCACATTGAATGCTAATAACTATTTATCTTTTTTCAAGGAATCATTCAAACAAATATTTTTAACACTTTATCCATTTATTTTACTTATAATTTGTATTACTTCTAAACTTTTACAGTTAATTTACATATTTTTAAAATTATATTTAGTATTTCTTTTATATGTTATATGTTATCTTATACATCTATTTATAACTAAGAGTATTTTACTACTTACTTCTAAAATACCCATAATTTAATGAATCCGTCTCTTGAAAGACAGTCTTTCCTTCCATAAGTCATGGAAAAACCAAGGTTTAAAGTGAAAATTGGAAGAATTGAAGATAAAATGTTCAGGTTGCATGAATTGGGTTATAAACTTTATAGCTACTACACATTGCATAATAAATTTTTAATATTTCAACTAGACCTTTTACCTTTTTTATTCTAATTAATCCTCGGATTTTCATAAGTCCATGAAAATATGGTCTTTCCTAAGACTTTGCCTAATTTAATAGCTTTAATTTCATAATTATTGATTCATTATCAACATATATTTCATATTTTTATAACAATATTTTTTTTATAATGTAATGTATTTTTATACAACATTTAATATTTTTCTATAATATATATATTATTTTTGTTGAATATAAAAAAATAATTATTATGTATAAACAAGATTAACTTAATTTTTTAATAAAATAAATATATCATAATAATAATAAATACTAAATATATTTATTCTAAACATTACATCGTTTACAATTCTGAATCTAATTTTAGAGTTGTACACAATGTAATTATGACACAACGTAATTTCTTGAAAACTCACATCACATCATCTATACTATATATTAAGGCTCTGGTCTCTGAAACTCATCTGCATTTCAGTTCAGTTCAGTTCAGTTCATTTAAATTTAACTTTGGTGGAAATTAGCTTAATTTAATTATATGTTACTATTTTTCAACTCACTTATTTTCAGTTAAGTTCAGTTCAAATCAGATCAATTCAAATGAGCTCCAAAGAACAGGCCTAAAAGAGCAACCATTTGCTTAAGTAGCACCCAACACTTAGCCACACCACCCTTCATAGAATTTGACATCTGCCATTATCTAACATTGTCACATCAGCAACTATCAAAAAAATACTTTAGCTAATACATTTTCCATAATGAATTGGCGGACTTCCAACGTATCAGTATTCAATGAAGTACTTGGAAAACTTAAAAGCATATCAATTAAACTGTATCCATTTTTTAATTGTAGTGTATGGTGTATATCTCTTTACACTTAAAAGTGTATGAATTAAACCGTATCAATTCCTTAATTAAAGTGTCTGATGTACACTCAATATCAATTAAACCATATTCATTCCTTATTGAAAGGTCGGACAATTGATTGTTGGAATTGAATCATAAATGAATTTTGTCAATGTCTTTACTCTTGAAATGTTTATTTCATTTCAGTTACTAATGATGAAGAAGAACGGTAGTTTAGAACACTGTTTATTCTATTTTAACTTTTCCTATTTTAATTTTTTTATTCTTTTCTCTATAAGTTGTCTTCCTAAACTTTTTCATTTTATAATCTACATTATAAATAAACTTTCAATAAATTTACTAAAAAAATATTATAAAATAATTATCATCTTGAATGACAATGTAAAGAAAAAATTTTAATTATTATTATTGTCATAATTTCTTTTTAACACTGAATGCTAATAACTATTTATCTCTTTTCAATGAATCGTTCAAAAATTTTAAAACAATTTATCCATTTATTTTACTTATAAGTTGTATCACTTATATACCTTTACAGTTAATTAACATATTTTTAAAATTAGATTTAGTATATCTTTTATATGTTATATGTTATCTTATACCTCTATTTATAACTAAGAGTATTTTTGCTATGAGTGAATCTCCTGACAGGCGGCATGTCCATAAGCTTATGGACAAACCACTTATTTCTTACCTTATACACTGCATTTGTTAAATTACATACTCCCTCCATCCCAAATTAAATGGTATGAGAGAGAATTTTGGCTGCAAATTTGTACAGTAAAATTTATTCAGCTTTTCAATACAAAAAGCTGAATTTTTTACTTTGATGTGAGAGATGATTTACTGTTCAAAACTTGTTAAAATGTTACTGATCCCTGACGGGAACAGTAACCATTCCCTCCTTTTTCTAATTTTTGGCTCCAAAATTTCAATTCTGGAGCCAAATGAAGCCACTGTTCACAAGGTTGAAAATTTCACCCTAACTTCTATAAGTAGGGGCATTTATTACAGCTCCCAATCCAATCCAATAAAAAAAACTCTCAGAAATATTTTGGCCAGTTCTTCAGGAACTGGCCAGATACAAAAAACAAATCTCCCTCATTCAGTTTGAATTCATCATCGAGCACAGCTATGATGGTTGGGGCAACATGATATAGCCCATTTTCTGCTTCAAAACATAAAAAGTGGGCAGATTCAGCGGCAACAGAGACTGGAGGCAGCAGAGAGATGGTCATGTTCAGTTTGGACCATCTCTACTATATGGGCACGTGTGAAGCAGCAACTTCAAAATGGAGAAGCTGTGAATGCCCATTCAAAAGGCATGGGCGTTGTGGCAGAACCAAGAAACCAATCGATGTGGAGGCCTTAATGGCAGTGCCACTTAGGTACCGGCAAACCTGCCGGAGCACAGCAGCACAGTTGCAGGTTGGAAAAGGCACAATACATAGAGCTATAGCAAGCAAGGAGATCAGAGGCCACACTAATGCAGGGCATCCACAACTAAGTTTGGCATGCAAAGAATCAAGGCTATAATGGTACCTAAGTAAACTGGAGTGTAGCATGCAGTTCCAGCCCATGGAAAATGTGATACACATCGATGAAAAGTGGTTCTACTTGACAGAGCCAAGAACAAGGTATATTCTAGGTCCCAATGAACCTGAACCATACAGAATCACACAAAGCAAGCATTACATTCCAAAGCTCATGTTTTTATGTGTTGTGTGTAGACCTTTACTTAACTTAGAGGGTAATGTAATGTTTGATGGGAAAATAGGGGTGTTTCCATACGTGGATTATGTACCAGCCAAGTATACCACTGTAAATAGACCTAGAGGAACCATGATTCTCACACCCATATCATCCATAACTAGAGACATCATAAGACAGAAGCTGATTCATGAGCTGATACCAGCAATCAAGCATAAATGGCCAGGTTGGGCAAGCAAAAACATTTTCATACAACAAGATAATGCCCCTTGTCACATATTTGCAAATGACCCTGAATTTCTAGCTGCAGCCACCTCAGATGGTTTCAATATACAGTTAGTGTGCCAAGCATCAAAATCACCCGACCTAAACATTCTGGATTTGGGGTTTTTTTGCCTCAATTCAAAGTTTACAGTAGCAAAACCCTAGTCAAAACCTAGATGAGTTACTACAGGCTGTGTATGATGTATTTCAGAGATATAATCCAATAATTATTGACAAGATTTTCCCGAGTCTACAATGTGTCATGGTGGAAATCATGAAATGCAGAGGTGGGAAGGAGTTTAAACTGCCACATATGGGAAAAGACAGGCTCAGAAGGCTTGGGATGTTGCCCCATAATTTAATTGTTGACCCAGAGCTAGTAAGGGGTTGTTTGGAACACATGGTGACTATTGGAAGAACAAGGCACATTCAAGACCTGTTGATGAGTATGGAGATGGTTTAGATGTGCATGGGATCTGTACTTTTGTAGGGTTGTGCTTCTAGATTCAGGTCTAGGGTAAACTTACCGGTTAGTTTTGGTAAAGGTAAGTTTATAGGGCAACCTTGTAAAAGCCGGGAGGGCTAAACTCCATTCAGTATGCATGCAATTTGAAAAATATGTGTTTTATAAATTTATGTTTTAGAACTGAGGCAAACAAACATTAACTAGAGTGTAATGGATGGCTAGACACACACAGCCATTTCGTGGCAAAAAACACTACAAGGCTGCCATCCATGTGTTTTTAACAAACATGGTTGCTGCCTAAGTGTGAACAAACAATATCATCATAGGTGGCTATCAACTAATACAGGGTGGATTGGGAAAATAATTTCAGAGCTGGGTTTAATCACATCATGCCCTGCCAAGATCAAATTAGTTTCGAGGCTGATAGGCATGGCTGCATGTTTTAATCATTCATCACAGCTACATCATTAATCAAGGGTTCAACCAGCACATAAACATGCTATCACAAACAATTCAAGAAGCTATGATATCTCATATAAAATGCAGTTACCATATGCCCAGCCAAGGTCAATGAGTTTTGGAAACATCATTGCATGGATGCATATGAGAACCACAAACACATACACATGCATAACTTTCACTGCTTAATTATTGACTCTGATATGAAACATACCCTGCCTGACTCAGGTTCTACATCGGATTCAGATGAAAAATGGGTAATAGCCATCCGGGTTTCAACTGAATCCGAGTCAAAATATGAGTGGTTGCACATTTGATAAAAAACAACACACAGACTCAATTACCCAGCATTAAAAAGTTGCGCACAGGCTATCACAGACAAGTAGCACACAAGATATCACAGACAAACACAACACCAAGTAGTTGCACTACCAAGCAAACCTGCATTTAAAGGTAACATGTTAGTACATTGTCAATAATATTAAATTCCAAAGTAAGTGCAGGAATGAAAGCGTACATTTATTACAAACCTGTGAGTAATAAATCTATTTTCCAGCATCAGAATCACTATGACGAACATATCCAGTCCAGTTACCAGGATATAGACAGGCCCCAGTTTCCCAGAAACCAGGCTCACCATACTTAGGGAATTCATTACCCTTGAAGTACACTGATGGATGTGGATCACACCAGGATTCAGAATCAGATTTATCAGAATCGGGGGGCTGTGTTTCATCAGAATCAGGGGGCTGTGTTTCATCAGAATCAGGGGGCTGTGTTTCATCAGAATCATGGGGATGTGTTTCATCAGAATCAGGGGATTGTGATGCATGTGGATGAAGGGGATGTGTTTGATCCGAATCAGGATTTGAATCTAAGTGATACAGGATTTCCTCAGGCACAAGACTAAAATGTGTTGCCACAGGGGTATCCCAAGATTCAAACGAATCAGTATCTAGGGCAGGATACTGGGGTTGGGTGACTTTACTTCCCTTCGTTTGTGACTCAATGTCATCAAGGCCAGTAAATAAAGTAGGATCAATACTCGCATGAAACTGAGAGTCATACTTGGAATCACTCAAGGATTGATAAGGGGCAGACTTTCCCTGTCGAGCCATGACCCTGTCACCGTGATCCATCAGGTAAGGGTCGACACAATGGGTGGGGAATGGTTTTCAGAAACAAAGAATGACATGCAAAAAAAGTATTTGCCTATGACTAGGAATGAGACTAGGGTTTCAAATGCAAACTAGCACCAGGATGAAACAATACAGTATCAGTAAGGTTAAAGTTGTACACGGCTGAACTCTCGGAAAACAATACAATATTAGTAAGTTTAAATTGAATGAGAGTGATGGCCAAGGACAAAATTAAGAAACCAATAGAGCTTTAGAACTTATTCATAATTTAACATTGAAAATTATCAGAAAAACACATATACATCACATGCAAGCACCTTCAATATCACATCTTTTTAGACACCACAGGAAAACAAATTCACACCCTACCGAAGTCAGATCTATGACTTTAAGAATCCATAGAGGAAGAATAGTAAGAACAGGGGCACTTGAGTCACAGATCTGGCAACGAAGTTCAACAAAGCCGCCAATAATCACAAATTAAGCATGCATTTCTTGACAAAGAACACAAAATGTAACGAATCAGGAATAACACCACATACTAGGGCATATATGTGTCAAATCTGCCAAAGGGCTTCAACATATCCAACAAAAAGCACAAGGAATTTAGGTTTCTCAAGTCAAACAATTCAAAACAACATAAATTCTTCACATGCAGCCAGTTTTATACATCAAAATTGTAGATCCGTGTACATTTCAACGGTTTGAACACACAACCCATTGAGAATCCAGAACCAAAAAGTTAAGAAGCAATCAAATTAGTTCAAAATCCACTAAATGAAAAGCTCAAACACAGACCAGAACAAGAAAATGATGTGATAGAAACCAACGGAACAGAAATCATGTTCATTTTCGAAACCGCCAACAAAATTTTGAGAAAACCCTAGATTGGAAACCCAAAAGGTTGTGATAAAAAACAAAAACCGTCCATCGATTAACAAAGGAGGATCAACAGAAACACAATTTCTTCAACAGATATCGGATAGGGATGGGCTAGGGGTTTCAGGCTTTGAGGGAGTAGAGAGTGTCGTTGTGATTTTGTAGACAGAAAATAAGGAAATGAGCTGTGAATGGAGTGTTCAGCAGTAATGGAGAAGAGAGAAAGGGAGCGTTGGGAGAGCAATAATGGAGATTGGGAAGAGTAAAAGTTACGCATGTGATAAGTCTTACTCATTTTCAAATGGGTCAGCACACTTCTCTAGGATGCAGCACGCGTCTCGGAGAATGCTTAACAAATGGATTAAACAGGTTTAATCCCTGTAATTTTGCAAGGGTCCAAAGGCATTTCTATCTTTTCACATATGGTCAAATGGGATGAATTGGATAAGTTCTGACCATTGCAATTTAATTGGGGACAGCCAAAAATGGAAAGTTTGGGACAGAGGGAGTACATAATTTAGAACTGTTGAAAATATTTTTCTATATCATATATTTTTATATTTTCACCTTCAAATACATATTATTACTTTTTTAACTTATAAAATGCAATATTTAAATTTTATAAAAAAAATTACAACATTTAAGGTAAAAGCCCTTGTGGATTGTCCAAAATTTAATTGGAAGACCGACTTCCATGAGACTTTCTCTTTTGTTATTTACTTTTAAAATACCCATAATTTAATCACAAAGTCTTACTTTAGGCAGCCTAAACTTTAGGCAGAGGTTTATTGTGCAATTATAACATAGTTTCATTTGAGATGGGTTTTTTTTTAAAAAAAATATACTGATAAATCTAGAGACATATCATATAATTATAAAAATACTATATGTATCACCGAAATATCCAGATTTGTTTAATTTTTTCCTTTTCGTCATTCTGCAATTGATCGGAAACCCCACAATTATCGGTGACCACCGCTGGCAGCTGGAGTCTGGCCGAAAACTGCCAAATTTCTGCCGCCTTCACCTCTTTTCTGTCCACCGCCGATGTTCTCTGTCCCTTGTATCGATTCCACCGGTGCGATCTCCCTTTTCGGCAAGCTATATCATAATCCCCTAGATCAATGCTCGATTCGTCGAAATTATCATCGCGATAATCCTAGCGACGTCAGATCTGTATTTTCAACAATTATCGTCCAGACCTCTATAATTCCTCTGCAATTTTCACCTCTAATGTGACGGTGAAGCTCTGTCATTCACTCCACTGCTACGGTGACGTTTCGGAGGCACTACGATGGCGACACCTTCCACTGCGATGGCGAAGACGACAACGATCTCATGCAAGTGCTTTAATCGACAACGACGAGGAAGTTGAGTCGATGACTACGGTGACACGAGCGTTGCAATCGATGATGGTGAGGAAGCTGAGTAACCGACGCTAGGATTCTTGCTGAAGAAGATGAGCACGTGAGATTCACACGCTCAATTTGGGGACGATGCCGGTAGCGCGTGTTGTTCACGTGACGTTGACGGCGGGGCAGCGGGGGCAATGACAATGTTGACGATGGCGACAGACAGACTCAGGTTCTGCTTCCGAGAGAGGTGAGTTTTCATTCTTGTTTTATGTATTTTAAATTCAAACTGAGGTTTATTACTAATTGACTGAGATAATATTCATCAAAAGTTGATTGGCCTAGTGGTTAGGATCCTGGACGTTGTTGTTGAAGGTCTTGTGTGACCTTTATTTTGAACTTTTTTATGTTTTCAAATTCAAGCTGAGGTTTATTAGTTTTTGACTGAAGTATTATTGAACAATAGTTGATTGGCCTAGTGGTTAGGATTCTGGACATTGAGGTTGGGAGTCTCGGGTTCGAGTCTCTATATAACCTTTATTTTGAAGAATTTATATTCTTAATGTATATGCTGAGGTTTAATGTTATCTGACTGAGTAATATTCAATAAGAATCTATGGTCTAGTGGTTATTGCTCTATATTTTGGGGTTGGTGACCCAAGTTCAAATCCCAATATAACCTTTTTATTTGAAGAATTTTTATTCTAGAGGTACAGTAGCTTTTTGTTGATGTTTTTAGATTTTTTTTCCTCTTATGTTGATATTTTTCATTATTCGGGTGAGATTTAATTGATATGATTTGAGGTTCTGTAGTTTTTTTTGGGTGATTTGGATTGATATTTTTAGTTTTTTTTAAAAAAAATTCTCATGTTGATGTTTTTCATTTTTCGGCTGAGGTTTTGGTAATAAGAGCTGGTGTTTGTAGTGTCTTTTTTCTTATGTTGATGTTTTCCATTTTCCGGATGAGGTTCAGGTGTTAGGAGTTGATGTTTGTAGTTTTATTTAATAAAAAAATCGTTGATGTTTTCTGATTTTCAGAGTGAATCATTTATACTCTTGAGGTACCGTACCTTTTTTGTTGATGTTTTTAGTTTTTTTCTCTCATGTTGATGTTTTCATTTTCTATATATGTTTTAGGTGATAGAGGTTGATGTTTGTAGCTTTTTTAATGATATGGTTGATTTTTTGTAGTGTTTTTTTTCCTTATGTTGACGTTTTTCATTTTTTGTTAGTGCTTCAAATGTAGGTTGTGGGTGCGTATTTTATAACTTGTGTGTGTTATGAAAACAAATTAGTGTTTAGAGTATACCTTGTAAGTGCTTCAATTGTTGTTTGTAGGTGATTCAATTGTTGTTTGTTAGGAGTTAATGTTTGTAGCTTTTTTGATGATATGGTTGATTTTTTGTAGTGTTTTTTTCCTTACATTGACATTTTTCATTTTTGGTAGTGCTTCAAATGTAGGTTGTAGGTGCTTGTTTTATAACTTGTAAGTGCTTCAATCGTTGCTTGTAAGTGCTTCAATCGTTGCTTGTTAGGAGTTGATGTTTGTAGTTTTTTTTATGACATGGTTGATTTTTTGTAGTGTTTCCCCCTTACATTGATGTTTTTCATTTTTTGTTAGTGCTTCAAATGTAGCTTGTAGGTGCTTATTTTATAACGTGTAAGTGCTTCAATCATTGCTTGTTAGGAGTTGATGTTTTGTAAATTTTTTTATGACATGGTTGATTTTTTTTGGTGTTTTTTTCCTTATGTTGGCAATTTTCATTTTTTGTTGTTAGTGCTTCAAATGTAGGTTGTAGGTGTTTATTTTATAATTTGTAAGTGTTACAATCGTTGCTTATTAGGAGTTGATTTTTGTAGCTTGTTTCATGATATGGTTGGTTTTTTGTAGAGCTTTTTCCCTTATGTTGACGTTTTTCATTTTTTGTCAGTGTTTCAAATGTAGGAGGTGCTTTATTTTATAACTTGTAAGTGCTTCAATCATTGCTTGTTAGGAGTTGATGTTTGTAGTGTATTTTTTTTAAATGATCATTTACCTTTGTTGAGGTTTTTATTATTTTTAGTTTATTTTTTGTTAGTTGTAGTCGACATTTTTTTCCTTCAATTTTTTGTTGATTTTTATTTGAAATTTTTTAATATATATTTTTTGCCATTTTATTTTATTTTTTAATATATTTTTGCTGCAGGTTTTAGTTGATGTTTTATGATTGTTTATGAAGTTCTGCTGTTTTATGCTGATATTTCTCAGTTTTTGCTGATTTTTTTTGCATTTAAAAATATTTTTTGATTTTTTTTTGCAAATTGCAGGTTACGGGAAAATGATGAGAAACAATTTAACAAAAAGACCCCTGGAAAGTTATTTGCGACATGTCCCTGTAATATAGTTAGAGATTGGCCCATGTAAAATTATTATAGATAGGTCCCTGGAGGTAGATTATTGTTAGAATTGTAGGAAGACCTCTGCTTAAAGTTTAGGCTGCCTCATGGGAGACCATCCCTAATTTAATAACTTTAATTTAATAATTATTGATTCAATATCAACATAAATTTCATACTTTTATCTTTATATTTTTTATAACCTAAAGTATTTTTATACAACATTTAGTATTTTTCTATAATATATATATATATATATATACACATTATTTTTGTTTAAATGTAAGAAAATAATTATTATGTATCAAGAAAGATTGACTTAATTTTTTAATAAAATAAATTTATTATAATAAGAGTCCATCCCTTGAAAAATGGTATTTTAATAAGCAATGGAAAGACCAAAGTTTAAAGTACAAATTAGAATATATTAAGATAAAATTTTCTGGTTGTATGAATTGGGTTATAAACTTAATAACTACTACACGTTACATAAAAAAATTTTAACATTGCAACTAAGACATTTTACCTTTTATAATTCTAATTAAATCTCATCTTTCCATAAGCTTATGGAAAGACGGTCTTTCCCAAGACTTTGCCTATAGTAAATGTATAAATTTATTTCAAATATTACATCATGTACAATTATCATCTAAATATAAAAAAAACTTATTAGTTATTAAAATTAAAATAATGTCATATTAATTATTTTCGTTCATAAATTCATGCATCAGCACGGGTATTATCTAGTTTTTTTTAAACCAGAACAGAGCAGCACTGCTCTGCAAATGTGAAAATGTACATACTTTGGTCATTTCCTTTCTTTAAAATTCTGAAATATCCATTTTGGGAACCAAAGTCTTGGTCTTTCTTAATATGTACATGAGTTTTTTTTAGAAAAATGGGGCTCCAAAAATACAGTAAATTTTGGGCCTGAAGTAAAAGTTTCATATGGCTCAAGTAATGGGTCGGGTCTGCATGGTGCGGGGAGGGGATTATATGATTTCAAGTTTTTCTTAAAGTGTTGATAACTTAAAGTTATTTTGACTATGCAGTCAGTGTGAATCAATATCGGCCAGTGGCGAGATGATAAAAAAAACTCTGGAATCTAGTAACAAAAAGGAAAATGTGTTTATGTTACTCTAAATTTCTTCATATGTGACCATATAGCCTTTGAGTTTTTTGAAAGTGTTGAAGCACCATTAAGTTGGCATGAACTCGCAATCAACACTTGCTAAAATCATCCAATATTAAAAAATTTTGGGAAAAATTGCCATTTCTCTTTTGTATATATTCGTCGGAGTACTCACCAATCACCATTTTCATACAGTTCAACTAGGGTTGTCCATTAATTATAATTAATTGAGAGAGATATCTCAGCAACCCATGATAGGAGTAGGCATTGGTTTGACCAGTACAATGCAAACAATCACATTAACCATGAGGCATCAGAATCCCCAACTTCTTCCTCCGAAAACTCAACGTCGTTGTTGCATTTCCGGTTGTTGTCTTTGGAGGATATTTCCAGAAGATTCAACTTCATAGTTGAAGGAATCGACACTGAATTTGATCTATTTTGCCAATCGCTAAGTATTTTGTACGAGAGAACTTCTCGATTCCTCTCACCACATGAGAATCGAGCAAAGTATCAATGCATATAAATCAATAGGTGTGATCCAAAATAATGGTAATTTGGAGTGGTTTTGGTGTGAGGGAGGGAAGGCAAAGAAAAAGAATACCCCAAGCGGTAGTGCACGATTGTGTGCTTGTGATGTTTGTTGGGAGCTATTTGAAACCGAAGGCACATAGGGTAAGTGGATCAGCGGTGTCGGTGGCGCCGCGAGAGGAAGGGACCGGTGGAGGGGTACGAAAGGAAAGGGTCTGCTACGACACTGAAATTAATGGTGATGGTGGTGCGATGGGGTGCTACTGAATTGGGTGATGTTGGTCGTGGATGAAATCCATGGGTTAGGGTTACTTAACAAACAAGCCTATTTTTGGCATTGGATATAGGCTGAATAACTATGAGAGTGATTAAATTATAACTTTTTTATGCTGGTGAAGAGTTATAAAAGCATTTTCAAGAAACTTATATGTTGGTTTAAAGGCTATATGGACACTTTAAAAAAATTAGAGGTCTTATGTTTCATTTTAAAAAAAAAGTTAGTCAGACTACCCTAAAAACTAGTGATCTTATTCCAGCGTCCAAAAATACTTGGTTATACTACCAATTATATTGTCTCTGCTATAAATTTTCAAAATTAAGACTAGTAAATGGAAAAAGAAATTAAGTTATTATAATCAATGTCGACCAAGAATTATATGAATATTTTACACTTTCGGAGATCTCCCTCTCTATCACGGGCGGAGCCACATGGGGGCTAAAGGGGGATCTAGTCCCCATCAAAATGAAAATTACGGGAAAATTTAGGGATCAAACTCTTTTTTATTTTTATTCCCTCTAATATAGAAAAATATTAGAAATTTTTTTAGCCTCCGCCACAAATATATCATGGCTCCGCCCCTGCTCTTTATAATGAAGTTATAGAGAAACTAAAACAAATTAACAATTTATTCAATCCCTTACATTAAAATCATAATTGTAGTCATACGAATAAATCAATGATTTTCCGCCATATTAGTGTGTGAAATTGTGCTCCTCATCGGATGCATGCCCAAAACAAAGGTTCCATATTCCACACCAAGGCGGGGAATCTTTTGTTTTCAAAGGTAAAGGGTTTCTTTCCCACCCTTAATTAAGTCATAAGTGAATGGAATAATAACCAACCTGGTTATTTTAATTTTAGCGCGCGGTAATATAAAATGAGAAAAACTCCGGTGAGACCATCTCACCATAGCAAATTGTGAGATTAGGTACCAAACTGCAATAATAGGAAGGAAGCTAAAAATTGGGATCAGACTGCAAAATAAGAAAATAGGCTAAAAAATAGGTTATAACAAAAATAGGTCAAACTCAAATTTCTCTCTTCCCAAAATAAGTGTCAGATTCTCTTTCCTTCCAAAAATCAAAGAATTTCTTCATTCAATCCAAATAGCTCTCAAACTCAATCTGAATCAAGCTGCTAAGTAGCGAAATCAACCGCTGCAATCTTCGATCAAATCTCTGCAAATCTCTTGTTGAAGCTCTCAATTTAGCACCGAAATCAGATCTGCAATTTTGCGAAATCAGATCTGCAAGCTCGCAATTATGTTGGATTTGCTTCGAATTTGCACCGGAATCGGATTCAGGGATGAAATTGCGATGAAAACATCAAAGAAACTTCTACACCTGCGAAGGTGAGATCTGCGATCTAAGATCTTACTTTTACAGTTTAAAATCTTAGTTTTAACGATTGAAATTTACGATTTAAGGTGTTGTTATAAACTATGGAAGACGAAGCAATTCAAGGCAACGAAATTGTTTTGTATGAAGGAGAAATCAACGATTTTGCTCAATCTAAAAATTCAACAAGTTTACATCCAGGTTTAGTATTGATTTTATATATACAGTAAAACGCATGAAGTACTTGCATGAACACGTGAAGTAAAGTTTGTATATTGTGAATTTTTTTTGCTAGATATGAAATTTAGTTATATGCATGTTGTGAAGAAAATGTTGGTGTTCTTAAATTTTCTGAAACATATTAGGTTATATGATGAAAACTGGATGTAACTGCATGATCACATGAAGTAACGTGATGATATTCTGATACATAATCCCCCAAAGTCTGAAATTAGGTTTTGTACACTTTGTTGGGATATTGTAGCTATTTAATAATTTTCTGAAACATATGAGGTAATATGATGAACCCTGGATCTGACTGCATGAACATATGGGGTAACATGATGATATTCTGATGGATAATTCCCCAGTGTCTGAAATTAGATTCTATGCAATTTGTTGGGATAGTGTAGGTGTTTCATAATTTTCTGAAACATCTGAGGTAATATGATGAACACTGGATCTAACTGCATGAACACATGTGGTAACATGATGATATTCTGATGGACAGTTCCCCAAGGTCTGAAATTTGGTTATATCAATTTCTTTATAAAATGTATGTGTTTTTAAATTTTCTGAAACATATTAGGTAATATGATGAACACTTGATGTAATTGCATGAACACATGAAGTAAAACAATTGAACTTTGAAAGATGATTCGTCAAGAATTTAATTACATGCATTTTGTTAAGAATATTTTTATGTTCTAAAATTTACTTTATCACAAAAGGTTATATGTTAAATACATGGTGTAACTCAAAAAAAATATAATTTATTGTGCATAATGTCTTAAATTCAATTAGTAGGATTTGTTATCAAAATATTTTGATATTGTACCTCTATGTACAAATTTATCAGTGACTAAATAAATATTAATGAAGGCCGAACTAAACATACATGAACAAACCAATATAACAATTTATGTAATTATTTACTGAAAGGATACAATTTTGCAGGACCAGATTCTGTCACCAATTTAAGCGACCTATCAAAAGTGGATGTCACATATTGCTTCAAAGGTTTAAGAGCAAAAACACTATCAGAGTTTCATGATTTATACAGAAAATAGTCAAATGCATTGGGATTTGGGGGTGCTATGTTCAACACTAAGAGGTAAAAAAGATGGAACCATCCTAGAGAACTATTTTGTCTGTTCAAATTAGGAAAACACAAAACTGAAGAATGAAACACCCGACACACCTTCCAACAACAATATCATTGAAGAGGGCTCTGAAAAGAAAAGAAGAAAAACAAGGAAAAATGTGGTTACGAGAACATGATGCAAAGCTGGAATTCGGGTTAAATTTATCGATGGAGTGTAACACTCCAAACCCAACGTACAATGTCGGATCGGGTTTGGTCGTGCTACCAAAAATGATAACAGTAACAAGCAGATAGATTATATGCGGGAGCAATTTAGAAAATTCAAAAACCTAAATTACTATTACAGTGAAAGTGTTAATGTTAAATGAAAGTTTCACCTAACTATTACAGATTCAAAATTCGTATTAAAGTTCATCCAGGGTCTCTCTCAAAATAAGTAAAGACATCAAAGGGCATTTCTCTTACAGTTCCTCTTCACCTAAAAAATGGTTGTTTAACAAGGGTAAGCTCCTTGCTTAGTGAGGTTCCATTTCCAGTATTTACCCAGTTGAATTTTAGTAATTACAGAATATCAAATAACAATTAGCCACATATGTCCTAGCACATAGTAAAATGATACGGGTGGTTAGTGCCAAGTTGCTGCCAAGTGCCTATGTGGCAACTCTGACTAACATACAAGGCGCAACCTTTCAGTAGAGCCCAAAGGCTATCAGTTCAGAATTTAGTCTCGACAACCACACCCAAACAGATGTTCAATTACGAGCTCGTATCAGTACAGTACAGTGGGTAATGCTAGCATACCAGAAACTCCACAAGTAGCCGGTCTAATCAGATGGCCCGGTCAATACCGTTCCCCGCCGACTTCGACCGAACTACAATCGCGTCGGGGCCCCCAAAATCACCGACAGGTAATCATGTAGCAGATATTTCAAGTTTGACATGGCAAGATAAAGTACAAGTCAGTCATCCACATAACATATCAGAGCAGTATATGATTCAAGTTTGACACGACAAGATAAAGTATAAGCCAGTCATTCATAGAAAAATATCAGAGTAGTTTATAACTCAGTTTCACGATAATTGAACACAGTAAAATACACTCAATTTAACAGTCAGTATATATTATCAATTTAAGTTTAACAAGCATGTCCCTTTATAATGAAGTTCGAGTACAGGTTCGAGTATGTATTTCAAGTACAGGGGTTCGAGTAGTTGGATTCGAGTACAAGGGGTTCGATTAGTTGGGTTCGAGTAAAGAACTCGAGTGGAGAAAGTTCAAGTGGAACGGGTATCGAGTGGTACTGGTTTGAGAGGTATGGGGTACCAGTTCAAGCGGTGAGGTTTGAGTGGTAAGTATTACCTGTTCGAGTGGTGAGGTTCGAGTGGTAAGTGGTTCGAGAGGTGACGTTCCAGTGGTACTGGTTCTAGGGGTAAGGTTCGAGTGGTAAGTGGTTCGAGAGGTGCGGTTCCAGGTGTACTGGTTCGAGGGGTAAGGTTCGAGTGGTGAAGTCTTTCATTGGGTTCGAGGGGTAAGGTTCGAGGGGTAGGATTTGATGAAGCTAGATTATTAACAACAGTTTCATCCTCATAAAAAACTACAAAATGCAAACAGATAATGTAAATCACAAAACTAAAGCAATAAACAACAAAAGTAAAGAGAAATCAGGATATATTAAATCATTAAGCATTAATCTAACCTGATTCTGTAAGATTTATTGAACCTAGATTATTACAAACACCAGTTTCAACCTCAACAACAACTACAACATACAAACAAAAATTTAAATCACAAAACTAAATCAACAAACAGTAAAAGTTATACAAAAAAAAAGAAATCAAAATATAGTAAATTTACCAGTGTTATGTTGACCCCCAGTCGCATCACATTTATCTACAATAACAAAACAAAATGCATAAATAGCAAAGGTAACACCATAAAGAGTAAAAGTTTAAAAAATAGAACATATTAAGTTTACCAGTTTTATTTTGACTCCAAGACAAATCACATCCATCTACAATAACAAAACAATATACTTAAATACCATATGTAAAGAACTAAAATTGCAAAGTAAAATAAACAGAGACCAGGATGTATTAAATTTACCAAGCTTATCATTAACCTCAGCCATATCACATACAACTACAAATAAAAAACAAAATATTTAAATACCAAAAGAAAATCACTAAATAGTAAAAGTATAACAAAAAATTAAAATTCCAACCAGTAACAGATGATCCAGCAACTCTATCTGGCTTATCCACACTAGATTTACTACCACTTTTGCACAATATCTTCACAATATTAGCCATAAAAAAAGAAAAGAAATTATCAGCAATAGATAAAGCAATCAATTAAAAACCAACAAAATTTGGAATAAAATTCAATCATGTTTAAATACCCGTGGTAGTAGTTTTCTGCTAATTTTTTCCTTTTATTCACAGGAAGTTTAGAACCTGAAAATTACACAATCAATTAAAAGAAAAACATAAAGAATAAAATACAAAATTTACAAACTAACAATATACATACCATCTTTAACTGGTAATCTGGACTGCAATCTAATTGATTTCCTCAAGCTAATTCCATCATCTATATTAAAAAGTAATCACATAAACACTCAAATTTAAAACTGAAACACCTAAAGTAAACAAACCAATATAAACAGCCTAACTAAAAGACAGTGCAAATAGAAAACATGCAAACTAAACTGATCATAAACTAAACCACAACATATCCACAACAAAATCTGAATTAAATACATAAACAACCTAACTAAATAAACAAACAGCCTAACTAAACACACGCACAACCTAACTGAGAGACAATGCAAACTAAACTAAACCTAAACTAAACCACAACAAAGTCTAAACTAAACACGTGAACATGAAAACTAAACACATAAACATCCTAACTTAAAGACAATTTAAACAGAAAACATACAAAGTAAACAAAGCCTAAACTAAACCACAACAGTGGCACAACAAAGCCTGAACCAAAGGCATGAACAACCTAACTAAACACATGAACAACCTAACTAATTTGTTATACACCGTTTCGTACATAAACCACAACATAAAAACATCAAGATCTAAAATTCAGCAAAACAGAGCAACACAACACAAAAAACAGAGCATCTTCAATGGGAATTGAATGTTAGTCTAGCGGTTGAAGTCTAGTGCTACTACCATGAGGTCATGGGTTCAATTCCCACCAAGGGTAAGGGGAGGGGAGAGATTTTATTGGGGGCTCATTTGAGTTATTACCCAATTTTTTTTTTAAAAAAACAGAGCATCTTCAATAAGAACGAACAACACAACAAATCAACAAACAATAAAACAGAAAAATCAAAGCAACTGAACAAAAAACCCTAACAATACAAAAAGCAGAAAAAAACCTTTAGATTCAACCGCAAATGTGGCAGGAACAACGCATCAACCTCCAAGTCATCTTTACTAGCAATTTCTTCGTTTGATTTCATCATATCTACAAAATACCAAAACAAAAATCATAAACACACAATATAAGGCCGAAAAACACATGTGAAGCCGGATTTACAGAGATAAAAGCCTGAATGTAGAAAGTATCAGAAAAGTAGAAGAAAAAAAAACCCCCAAATATGAAACACAAAATCCAGCGAAATCAGAAATTCTTACCTCTATAGAGCCGGATTGAAGGGCGCAATGTAATGCCGCTGAGAAATTGCGAATCTGTAAGGATTTCTGACAGTTGAATCACGAATTTATGGCGAGCAATTTTGAGAGGATTGAGAGAGGATTTACGGTGAGCGTGAGAGAGAGCGGTTAATTGGAGAATAGAGAGACGCGGTAGAATTATTAAACTTGTTAGGATAAATCATATTATTCACATTCCTCTCTCCTTCTCCGTTTTTACTCCCAAGAAAAAAAACCTTTCTTCTTCTCCTGCACTTCCCGGCGGGGTGGCCACCGGCGATCTCCGCCGCGTCGGTCACCCCCGCCACCCCTACCAGTAGTATAGCCTAGACCTCCTTCCTCCTTCCCCTCGCCAGAAGCCGCTACAATCCGCACATCTACGGCGAAACCCAGCAACCCGCATCAATGTCCGGAGTTTGTCGCCGGTGGGTACAGATCGGCGCCGATCTGTGACGTCACCCCACCGGTCGACGCTGCTCGGCCGGAACGATGGTATGCCGGAGCTGGACAACTCGTCGGACCAGCTAGGAGGAGATACGCTGGATTTTGGCCGCAAGGTGGAGAGGAGCTTAAGCCGCTCTGGTCACGCGCCGCCCCTCCGCCTCTGGCCGGTCAGATGCCCAACGCGCCGACCACGCGCGGCTCTGCCCGGCCATGTCTGCCTCTCTCACGCGCCACCGCGTCTGCGCGTGTGGCCCACGCGCCACCGCGCCTGGCTGGGCTGTCAGTGCGCCGCCGCGCCGGTTTGGGTAGATGCAGCCACACCTCCGGGGTGCCACCACTGTAATGGTTTCTATTCTTTTTCAATTATTTTTGTGCCTTTTTAGAATATTAGTGCTATGTTTTTCTATTTTAGTTTAAGGTATTCTGTTTTTAGAGTATGGGGTACGTGCTATAACGTTAGGTTTTTGATATAGTACTGGATTCGTCTGTTGTCCGCCACCATACTTTTTCCGATCCGAGATTGGAAAAACTATGCTGGCTTTCGATCTGATTCAATAGATAGACAGGAGAAATCCAAGTCAATGGAAGTATTGACTCTCCCATTGGCGACTCTGTCTGAATTAGATTTGTAGTCCGTACAGGTTGAGGTGTTTTTTGACACCACTGCTTGATGCGGGTGGGCAGCTCACCGGCGTTCTGATAGTGTGTTTACGATCTGGGAAAGTCTCTTACTGTCATAGGGAGCCACACAGTGTCTAATCTGGCAGAGCGAGGACGATTAGCTTTTAGCGAGGAATGAGACTTTTCTAGGTAGTGATCATACTGTTGGGGACGTCAGTTTCAGTATTGTAGCTAGTATGCGGTCGAATTCTGCTGGCTACGACCAGGATATTTATCCCTGTTTTCAGGTTTTAGGTTTGCTTTTTGCCTCCCTGCGTGGAGATTTCTCATATTGCCTCCCTGCGTGGAGTTTTAGTCATAGAGATAGTATAGTCAGTCATATCCTTAGATCTCTGTCACAAATTGCCTCCTTTATGGAGTTTATCTTAGGTTCGGGGAGCCTTATATACCCCCCCACTACGGTGGTTTTCTAGTTAAAAAAAATGATTAGATTATGATTAGAACTCTAATCATAATAAATCATAATCTAATCAATAATCTGATTTATCCTAACAAAGCTACATATATATATATATATATTATAGTATTGCTCCAAGTCATCTTTACTAGCAATTTCTTTGTTTAATTTCACCATATCTACAAAATACCGAAACAAAAATCTTAAACACACAATATAAGGCCCAAAAACACATGCACAGCCGGATTTACATAGATAAAAGCCTGAATGTAGAAAGCATAAGAAAAGTAGAAGAAAACAAAAAACCCCAAATGTGAAACACAAAGTCCAGCGAAATCAGAAATTCTTACCTCTATAGAGCCGGGTTGAAGGGCGCGCAAATCACGAATTTGTAAGGATTTCTGATAGTTGAATCACGAATTTATGGCGAGCAGTTTTGAGAGGATTGAGAGAGGGTTTATGGCGAGCGTTTGAGAGAGAGAGAGAGCGGTTAATTGGAGAATAGAGAAGCGCGGTAGAATTATGAAACTTGTTAGGATAAATCATATTACTGATTAGATTATGATTTATTACGATTAGAACTCTAATCATAGTAAATCATAATCTAATCAGTAATTTGATTTATCCTAACAAAACTAAAAATGAAAGAATAACCTATATATATTATAGTTTTTCTTCAAGGCCTCTAAAAATATTTAATTTATGATGAGACCCCTGGCCTCACCATAAGTTTGAGTGAGACAGTCTCACTCAAATCTTTGCAATAAAAAAATATAGAATGAACGTGCACAATGTGCATTTCATAAATCAATATATATTTGGTCCTGCTTTTTGGTCTTTCCAGGATCCTGGTTCTGCACACAAGTTTTTACTCGTTCTTTAATCTTATTCTATTAGTCAAAGAGTGCGTCTCTTGAAAGACGGTCTTTCCATAAGTCATGGAAAGACCAAGGTTTAAAGTGTAAATTTTATAACTACTACATGTTGCATACGAAATATTTAATGTTACAACTAAAACCTTTTACTTTTTATTATTCGAATTAAACCCCGTCTTTCCATAAGCCTATGGAAAGACCGTCTTTCCCAAGACTTTGCCTTAGTCAAATTAGTCAAAAGTGTTTTATTTCGTCCATTTTAAAAAATAACAACCATCAAATATTATCATCTATTTATTCTCATTTTTTATTTTTCATTCAACTCTTCACACATTTATCCTTAGGCAGTCTTTTATGTATTTCGTTTGATAACGAAATCAAGAAGGGGAAAATTTAGGGTAAATACACTTTTAACTTTAACTTTTGATTGAAAATGTCAATATAATTATGCAAAATGAGAAATTAACAATTTAACCCTAACTTTGAATGACTTGTGCAGCTATAACCTTTTGTGTCATTTTTGGTGTTGGCCTGGAAAATCCGGCGTTGACCATCATGGAGATGACCAAAATACCCCTCAACCAGGGGCGGAACCAGAAATTTTTTTCAGGGGAGGCTGAAAAATTTTTGGGGGCGGAACGTTAGTGAAACGACGTCGTTTCGTTTGGCCTTATTTTTTTAATACCTAAGTAGTAAATATCAAATACGAAAAATATGTAAATTGATTTATTTTTCATCGATTCAAATTCAATTTAATAAAATATCCCTAATTGATAATTAACAAATGAAAATAAAAAGTTTATAAAATCATATTCATCTAAATTCAATTTAACAAATATCCCTAATTGATAATTCCATAAACCGATTATGACAAATTGACAATTTCATTGTCACATACAATTATACAAAATAAATCAAATAATTATAATTTCAACTAAATTCCAACTAAATATGCAATTCAACTAAATCAATTTATACAATTCAACTAAACTTCAACAATCATATATAATACAACCATATAAATTCAATTCAACATCCAATCTAAAAATCATGTTCACATTATACACATATTTAAGTTTTGAAGAAATAAATTAAAAAGACAATAAATTATAAACCCTAAAATTAATAAATATTAGCATAAAGAGAAGAGAAGACTTACCGTGGTTTCAGGTTTGGAGAGGCGGCGGGACGACGCAGGCAAGCAGCCGGCGGTGGCGGACGGCGGTGGTGGACGGTGGGGGCGCGGCGGACGGCGGTGGTGGACGGCAGGGGCGCGGCGGCGGCGACGGGCTGAGAGCGAGTGAGGCAGAGGAGGAAGGAGGAGTGCTGTGCTGGTGCTGCCTTGCTGTCCTTCTCGTCTCCAGCATTTAAAGGATGAATTAATTGACTATTGGATTGGGCTCAGTTTTTGGCCCAATCCATTTCTGATTTCTTTTTTTTTCGTATTACTTAGTGAAACGACGTCGTTTTAGTACATATCACTTTAAAAAAAAAAGGCCGCAGCGCGGCCTTCTTCTCCGGCGAGCAGGGCTTGGCCCTTGCTGCCGCCGCGCCGGAGACACGCTCAGCCGCGCCGAAGACGCGCTCCCGCCTCCTCCAAGCTCCGGCCGGCGACCGAGGTAGGGCTGGAGCCCTACCTCGCGTATCAATAGATCCGCCACTGCCCTCAACAGTATTCTAAGACAATTTAGATGATTTTATCCTACTCACCATTAGACGTATAGGGTTATATCAGCACTCAATTTTAATTTTTAGGGTTATATCAAAACATAATTATTATTTGTAGGGTTATATCAACATTTTTTAATAAAATATATAGGGTTGGATCGATAATTTTTAATTATTTTTGGTTTCAAGCTTGGTTCTCTCCTCCGCCTCTTTCTCAAATCTCTCCTCCGGCTTTCTCTTAAGTCCGCCGCTGCTAAGGCGAGAGCTCGCCGCTGCTAAGGCGAGAGCTCGCCGCTGCTAAGGCGAGAGCTCGCCGCTGCTAAGGCGAGAGCTCACCGCTGCTGCGACGCTTCATCCTCGAGCGAGGGCTAGCCGCTACTGCGACGCCTTAGCCTCAAGCGAACGGACAAATCGGCGGGCCTCCGGCGAAAGCTCTAATCGGCAGGCCTCCGGCGAAAGCTCTAATCGGCGGGCCTCCGGCGTTACGATTGCGACGCCTCGCCGCTACTTGATTCGGCGCGGGAGAAGGTGAGGGGTGGTGGGGAGAGGTTGAAAAAGGTGGTGAGGCAGACGAAGGAGACAATGGGTGGTGCTAAGATGTACAGATTTGGAAGGAAGAAGATGGGGGCAAAATTGACTTTTCACATCTCAGAAATTCAAGCAAAAGTTCTCTCTCTGCTGGTTTTGCTGGGAGTGCATTATTTTGCAGATATAAAATTTTAATGCATCAATAATGAAAGATATTGGTGAGGGGTCCTCGACAAAAGATTTGTGACAATCTCTTATCTCTTGAATGGAATCCATTTATGCTCCTCTTTCATCCACCATCATCACCTGTGTCTTTGTGGCATCAAATCCAAACTTTTCAAATGTCTCAGAGATCACAAAAACGACGACGTTGACCTCCAAGTATCAAAACCATTCCTCCTAAAAGCCCTTGCGTCACCTCTACAACAACCACACACACCTCAAATAAAGTATTACTCCGTCCCAGCCGAATGCGCACACTTTTTTGTCAACTTTCTCAGGTCATGTTTGACCAATGATAACTTTAGTTACGTATATTAACGGTGTATTAAAATTTGATATTTAGAAAATACAGCATGCAGAGAATCCAGCAATATCTCACATGATGATATTAGTATCTATATACTAGTTGAAATTTATGATCAAACGTGTCTTGAGAAAGTTGACCAAAAAGTGTGCAGATTCGACTGGGACGGAGGGAGTAGAAGTTTGTCGACATAAGTGTCGTGTTGCACCTTAATTCTGCATTACAACATCTTCACCTCAAACTCCAATCGGATATTGGATACTAACACCCTTAGAGTGTGTTTGATGTAGTTCATAACGGTTTTGGTTATAAATTGAACATCCTTTTATGTTTGGTAAATTGCATATTGGACACTAACACCCTTAGAGAGTGTTTGATATAGTTCATAACTGTTTTGCTTATAAACTGAACATCCTTTTGTATTTGGTAAATTGCTAATAAAGTGTCAGCGAAAGAAGTAAAAGTTTTTTTTGAAAAAAAACTGAGATTCCATCTACTTTGGAAATAAGTTAAAATAAGACAATATTACTTATAAGCATAACAAATGCATCTTGACATATATCTTTTTAGTGGAACAAAAATTGTGCGACATGTCAAGCTAATATAATTCAATAATAAAATTAGAGCTATAATAAAGAGGAACATTTTGTTAACTAGTTAAAAGCACATCAAGAATAATGTCTTGTTTAGTTAATTTCATCATACTTCAATACTTATAAACTCAATTCTATATTAATCAATTCAGCCCAACATTAATAAACCCAAGTCATCACTAATAAATTCATGTCACTACCAATAAACTCAACGCAACACTAGATAACTATATTTAACTTACATATACGCCGTTTAACTAGTGAAAACTAGAAAAACAACAAAATTAACCAGACAGCAAAAAGACAACCTATGTGAACCATTGGGGAAGGAGGTGGAAAAGGCTTATAAATTCTATAGCTCGGCCCTTTCTGCAACTAATTTGTCATGTTTCCGGCAGTGTAAGCCAATATGTACAAAGTGCACATTTTCAAAGCCCCAGAGTTCACAGCTATTGAAGATGAGATAGATAAGATGATGTCGCTGATAAATTTGCTACAAGAATTGACCATTATCAAATTAGGGACACAGTTTTAGACATGCTAAACCAGCAGGAGCTTTATGGCACTAAAAAACACAATTACTTAATGCTTTCTGATGAGCACCATCCATTTATACCATTTCCAAATAAGATTTTCAGCAGACATCATCAGATGATTATTTTGCCAACAAACACACAAGGCAGATCATTAAATACCCATGATGCACAGTAAACTCTTCTGGGGCCAATAGAATGTTAAATGCAAAAGATTTGAGCATGAAATTAACACACAAATCAAAATCAAAATATTAATACAGACCTTTTTCAAGTGGCATTTTAAAATTATCAGCAGATAAGCCAGAGAGGGAAGTTTCATATCTGTTGGATGGCTAACTGAATAACCTTGTTAATGAATTCTTGATTGCTTTCATCATCCAGGTACAGATGAGCACACTTGATCCGAACCTCCCTTATAACTGCACAGCAATTTAAACGTAGTAAGCTAACATAAACACTGAAAAGAATATCCTCCAGAAGCAGTAGATATTCTTTTCCACCGGTTGGAAAATTCTTAAACGAAACAGAGAATTGACAAACCTATGAGCAGATGCGGCTATTTCAAAAACCTTCATGATTGGTAAATGAACATCCTTACTAGAACTGAAGTAGGGAACTCTCCTCCACTCTTTTACATTACTTTCTCCCTTTAATTTTCTTTTCATTCCATCTCATGTTTCTCCATCACACATTTAATTTCTTTCTTAAAGCGCGCAAACTACACATGTGAACTTTAATTAGGGATGGAGGTAGTAATATTATAATAGGATCCTTGACAATTTAAAATGACCCAAAACTTACTTTCAGGAGGATGCAGGAAGCCAGTGTCATTCATCCAAGATCCCTTTTCAAGCATTAGTGCAGACAAAGACAGATTTTGGTTTGGCCTTTCCACTAGTGATAATCTGCAGTACAAAATCAATAAGTAAATGGCTATTTCATAGGAGTTCATCTGTTACACATGCACCTCAAACCCCATTAATCAAATTAATGAAATTAAAAATTTTGATACCTGTGGATTACAGCGATTAATACCACTCTCCTTTAATAATTTGTCCAAAATATCCGTATGAGAATCTATGAGGCCATAATAAACTAGTTCCTGTATCCTTGGAAGCTCATTATTCATAGAATTGGAAAGAGTATCCTGAAGGTAAATGATGAAGAAATATTACAAAATGAAATTCCTCAAGCTATGGAGGATGGGATGTAAAGGATGGTAAAGAGAAAACTCTACAACTAATATTCTTCAGAAAAAGAGAGAGAATGTAATACAGAGGCACACTCTACCTCACTGGCTTCGTAGACAAGCCCATTCATTAAGAGGCAACATTGTAACTTTGCCAACACCAGCTTAGAAACAAACATGGAACTTTCTTGCGAGAGTTCCTCAAAAGCTTTCTCTGTTTGCTGTTTTAGTCAAGTATTTTGCAGTTGAATTTTTGCTGAAGGTATGCAGAGAAGGTAGTTTATTATGGAGTACAAAACATTAGCAACTCACAGTAGTGTTTCCGTTAAAGCTCCTTCAACACGATGCATTTTCAGGAGTTTCTTCACCATCAGACTAGGCAGAGTTTGTTTATCTGCATGTTCCATGTCATTCACAGTAATTTCGTTTCTTAAATGAATGAATTAGTGACCGTTGATGCCTAAATGAACATAGCATGAGCTGAAGTAACAGACATGTTAACTTCGATTGTGCCAACCTGTGCACTTGCTAACTATTCTCAATCAAAAAAGAAGACCAGAAATATCAGAACTGTTAAAGTATACTTCCTGGCAACATCTAAATGATATAATGTCTTAAACTTTAAGAAACAAAGATATTGAAATATCAGAACTGTTAAAGTATACTTCCTGACAACATCTAAATGATATAATGTCTTAAACTTCAAGAAACAAAGATATTTTACAGCGAAGACCAGAACTATAATAAGGCAAGCTTTGATACAATGAGTCAAGCCAAAAAATCAAGTTTCCCAAACTCTTTACAATAACAAGGACAGTCCTGGAATAAGGCACAGACAACTCTTTACAATTGCACAAGAACCTCCATGGACCATTAGTATAATTTCACCAGACAATTCTAAAGTACTCAGCGGTCAAGACAATTTTAATATGTTTGGACCAAACACACAACTTCTTAAAAATTCACTGGTATGACAGCAAACAATTAGTAAGTGTGAAAAGGCAATCATGAACACATGCAAGACCCCATTTATTTTTATTTAGAATAGACAAATTCCTTGAGAAAATTTCCTGAGTACAGCTTGAAAAAATCCTGCAGAGAATAAGATCATCATACATTGCTCAAAAACTGAAAAGCCATCATAGCCCTATGATTTTCCTTCACATCGAGAAAAGGTGAATGACCTGCAAAATAGCAACATCAACAAATTTCTTAGTGAATACAATGTCAATGCGTTATAGAGCATCAAACAAAAAAGGAAAGAAAAAAACTAGCTATTAGACATGAAACATGCACAAAAATATCAGGCCATTTCTAGGTTGCAATCTCAGAGGAAATATTACTAATATAACTGTGTGACAAATCATGAACCTTTATTTGGTCCAATAAAAAATATACAAATCACTTGACTTAATCAGGCCCGACAAGAAACTTGAGAGAGAATTTTAATTTTCAAATGTTTCCCAAGTGACAAGAATTATAAAGCTTCGCCATCCAGGTAAAATCTAACTCAATAAGTGTACTTTTGCATGATTCCTTACACAGCATATAATCCAAAATGAACCTTAAATGATAAATTAACGAATTATCGAGCATTTTGGAGAATTCCAGAGCATGGACAGTAAGGTTTTGTAAAACCATAATGTAGTACTGATGGTACAACAGTTTGAACATTATTGCAGCATTTGTTCACCAGGTATCATGTTATACAATTTTGATTTTGCTTCTTTTTCTCTACATGTAAAAGCCCAAGTTGCTCAAGATCATTCGTAGTCAATCAAGTTTGCTCGAGATTATTGAAAAAGAACAGATATCAAAAATAGCTAACTATTGAGGCAAAATTAATTGATGAATCCTTGCAAAGTTGAAGCCATTACCAAGCTGGAAATATCTTCAGATCGATGGCTGTCCTTCGCATGACCAAATTGCAAGTCCTCACCATAAGCTTCAATTCTCTGGATCGCGCTTGTGGAATACAATATGACGCCAAAACTTATAGGCAGGTTATTCTCAAATAACGAGATAACCGTGTCGATAGTCTGCATCAAAAATATTACATGAGCAACTAGACAACAATTTTGAACCATGAGAGAACAAGTGACTTGCCTGAGCTGAAGGCCACATCTGGAAGCAGGATCCAAACCTATACAGCATGGTATATATTTTTGCGAATATACCGCATTTGTCCCGGAAAAACTGACATCAGAATCTATCAGAAAATGTTTCTCTACTCTGTAAATCATATATAGCCACCTGAAAGCAAAGATGAAAGGGACAGATAGACAAGAAAAGCAGTAACCATCTTTACCTAGTTATCCTAAACCCCAGCCATAAAAAAGCTTGAAAATGATCATCAACTGTAAACAAATACTAACACAGGAATATAACAAAGGAAGAGTAGTAATACAGAAAAATAACAAAAGAAGAACTTTTGTGTATTTATATATTCCAAACAAATGAATATTACAAAATTAAGGTGTGCCCAAAAGAATTGACTAAATCCAACTACATTAATAGTCATTCCTCAAAATTGACTAAATCCTACTATATCAACAGAAAATCCTCAAAATTAACTAGACTAAATCCTACTGTATCAACAGCCAATTCTAAAAATTGACTAGATTACAACCATTCCTCCAACTGAGGAGCCTCAACTGAGTCCAAATTAAGAAACCCAAGAATTTCTTCTTCATCAATTTCTTCCCCAGAAACTTCACCACAATCCAAATCCACTTGCTCTTCAGCAGCAAAATCAGCAACATCCAATTCTTGCTCAATGACAGGAGAGGAACTGGGCAATTCCCATTCGATCCCAAAATCCGAAACCCTAACTTCAGATTCAACGGAAAGGGGAAGAGTTGTGTGCAAACCAACCTTTTCCTGGCTCTTCTTCGAAGTTTCAAACTGTTGGTATCGGTTATAGACATCAAGAAACTCCTGCCCATCCCCCGGAAAAGATTGGATCTTGCCGTCAGGACCGACGATGACGGCAACTGCCCGTACACCACAAAGAGTCGATAATTCCCACACTTTCCTTTTGATGGTTTCCACCCTTTCCCTGAACACCGCTCCAGATCTTGATTTCTTCTCTGTGTTCTTCTTCATCACTGGAATTGAAACCCTAGAAGAATTTACTTCTTTGTTCTTCTTCGCCATTGGAGTGCAGATTGAAACCCGAGAGTTTCGAAGGGGGGATTGATAGAGATCGGAGAAATGAAACCGAAACCCTAAAAAAGTTGGAAGGAAATGGGGCTTCGCTTTCAGTCGCTGTAAAAGAGAAAAGAACTGGGGAAGTACACGATGAGTGTCAGCGGGTGGTTCTGGCTATATAACCGTAAAATTGTTGGGGTGGTTCGGTTTAATCGGCTCGGTTTATTTGGTTTTTTTTCAAAAAATGCCAAACCCGAAACCGACCCAAAAAACCGAATAAACCAAATAATCCGAACCGAATTTGAAATTCGGATTCGGTTGGAATTCGGTTTAAAACCGAATAAACCAAAGTAATTTCAATTTTTATTAAATTGAATTCAATTAAACAAAATTTAATCTTCAATCAAATTTTTTACCCACAATAATTATAAACCAAACCAAAAATTTCAAAAATATATCAAAATTTTAAAATAATTTCAACTCAATAATTCATAGCCAAATAATTTATCACTTAAGGCCCAAATACCAATTGCAATTAAAAGCTGATGCTTCATTGCTTTGGCTTTGCTGTGGAAAAGAGGAGGAATGAGTGTACTCCCTCTGTCCCAGCCAAATCTGCACACTTACTATTTGGAGGTCAAAGTTGTTAAAATTTGACCACATATTTGAGTAGATATATGAAAAATAATATTATCGTATGATATATTGTTAGATTCGTCATAACATGTAGTTTCTAAATATCAATTTTATATGTGTCGTTATTGTCCGTAGTTACGTATATTTACAGTCAAACATATTTTTTGGAGACCGTGAAAAAGATTCTGTGCAAATTCCCCTGGGACGGAGGGAGTAGTATTTATAATGCAAGATAGGCTTAGGTTTCCTTCCTTTTGCCGATGTGGGACAAATGTGTAGTGCAATTGCCTTCAGGAATCACTCCTTCAGCCATTGCGGCATTGCCTTCATGTGGGACTAAATAATTGCTTCACTCCTTCAAGACTAAATGTATAGTAATTAATCCTTCATGCTTCACTCCTTCACGCTTCAATTATTTTTTTTGAATTTATTATGAGTCTATCTCTTGAAAGACGGTCTTTTCATAAGTCATGGAAATATTATGGTTTAAAATACAAATTAGAAGAAATGAAGATTATTTTTTTGGGTTGAATGAATCGGGTTATAAACTTTATAACTACTACACGTTGCATAATAAAATTTTAATATTACAACTAATACATTTTACTTTGTATTATTATAATTAAACACTGTCTTTCCATAAGCCTATGGATAATGGAAAGACTGTATTTTCTAAGATTTTGCCATTTATTATTACATTATTTAATTTGAGGAGTATTTTGTGACTGAAGATTATTTAATACTGTTTGATCTCAAATCCTTTTTATTATTATTACCCTGTTAATATGACTTATGTTTTTACCATTTCCATACATGATGAATGTGTTTGTAATATATTTTATGATTTCTTTCTCTTCTATTTATATAAGTAATTTAAATACATTTAGAGGGTGAAACAAAATTTCCACTATTAAATTAACACAATGTCTTGTTTTAGACTGACAAATCATTATACGAGGTTATTTTATAACTGATACAACTAATAAGTTGATTTAATATTTGTTTTTATTTATTGCAACAAATTTCTCATAACTTTTAAAATGTACAGTAATGTATAAATAATTATAATTTGACCATAATAGTTATTGAAACGAGATTTTTCATGATTAGTCTAACACACAATGGTCTAATAGGAGACGTTCTCCTAAATTAACTATGATATTTATATATTACCGTCTTCATCTCTTCACCAAATAATCTCACCGCCTTCATCTCTTTACCAAGTAATCTCACCGTCTTCATCTCTTCACCAAGTAATCTCTTCTGAGTCCATTGTAGTTTGTTAATTTTTTTAAGCAGAGGAAAATGTCCATTGTTTGAGGAATGCTTTAGTCTAGTGAAAGTTTACTGTTGAAGAATCAATTATTCATGCACCTTATCACTGTGATTACTAGGAGCACTGTAGTTTAGATATGTATATTTATTGATTATAGTTAATGATTTTCATTTACGTTCATGCCAATAAGAATTTATAAGAATATATATATATATATACTTGTTTTTAAAATTTATAAGAAATTTAAGCGAACTAATTTATTAAACTTGTTTATAATGAATATGGATTATAAAACACTTGAATATCAGTCTTTTGTGTATTTGATCCATTTAATGTTAAGATGTTTGGGGTAATTTTTTAAAATTTATAGATTAGTCCTCCCACTTGTATTTACTTATAAATTTAGTTTTGTAGTTTTAAAATTTATTTATTATTATATATATTTAATTAATTAAATTAATTACAATTCGATTTTCGGGTCGGTTTTTGGTTTGAGTTCCAATATCCAAAACCAAACCAAAAACCGTATTTGAAATTCGGTTATCCAATTCAGTTATCCAAAAACCGAATTTTAAAATTCGATTCGGATTATTCGGATTCGGATAATTCGGTTTTCGATTCGGTTTTCGATTTTTTTGCCCACCCCTAAAGGGGTTCATTACGGTTTTGCCACTGTTTGTGTGGGAAGGGTTTAGTAGTGATGGAGTGGATGGGAAGAGGGGCAGGATTTAAGGTTAGATGTTGAGTCAATTGGCCGGTCAAAGTTTACCGTTGGCGGAGTGCAGTCATCTTCTGCTTTAATTCTTTTTTTTTGCTTTTTCGCCATAAATCTGTCCGTTATTGGTGTAGATTAGCATTTGACAAAGTCTTCGGAAAATCATTTTTTTTATAGGCAAAGTCTTGAAAAATACGGTATTTTTATAGGTTTATAAGAAAATGATATTTAATTAGAATAATAAAATGTATAAGGTCATAAGTGCAATATTAAAAATTTATTATGCAACGTGTAGTAGTTATAAAATCCATAACCCGATTCATACAACCCATAAATTTTATCTTCGTCTCTCCTTATTAGCACTTTAAACCTTAGTATTTTCATGACTTATGGAAAGACTGTCTTTCAAGAGATGGACTCTTTTCTTATAATTATAAAAAGATGGGTTTAATTAAAATATTAAAAGATCTTAATTGCAATGTTAAATATTAATTATGCAACATGTAGTAGTTATAAAATTTATAACCCAAATTATACAACCCGGACATTTTATCTTCATTCTTCCAATTTATATTTTAAACTTTGGTCTTTCCATATCTTATGGAAAAACCGTCTTTCAAAAGGCGGACTCACATTATCACATGTAATTTCTCGATATTGGTCTTACTAAAATATTTTCATGCAAATATATTTTGGTAATAAAAATGCTGATAAATCATCAATCATTATAGTCTCTTGGAAGACGATCTTTCCATAAGATATGGAAAGCCCAAGGTTTCAAGTGTAAATTAAAATAAATGAAGATAAAAAATTCAGGTTGTATGATCGGGTTATAAACTTTATAACTACTACATGTTGTATAATAATTTTTAAATATTGCAACTATGACCTTTTTGTTGTAATTTTTACTAACTTTGCACTAATTTATTGAGAAAATAGCAAATAATTTGATGTGGGAAGTAAGAAGGAGAGAATGAAGAAGAAGATAAGATGGAGATGGAGAAGAGGATAAGATGAGAAGAAGTGAGAAATGAGAGAATGAGAGGTGCATTTTTCTTCATCCTCTAAGGGGTATTTATAGTAGAATTTGATGGTAATGACATAGTATTCCCCTTTGGTAAATAAATAGTGATATAATTAATTATCACAAATCTAGTTTATTACTAATGAGCATTTCATTATTCCTAACACTCTCCCTGGAATGCTCATTTCAATAATTACATGTTCATGCTGACTCATTAAAAACCTTACTTGGAAAAATTCAGTGGGATAAAAACCACGGTAAGGGAAAAAGAGTACAACCACGTATAGCTCCCCCCATGTTGGCATTGGTGATTTCTTCATAAATTTTGTAGTCTTCGCATTCCGATGTCATGAACATGTTTTCTGAACACTAAAGTGAGGAGAGCCTTTGTGAGCATATCTGCTGAGTTTTCACAGGAACGGATATATTGGATGTTGATAATATTACTCTTTTCCAAGAGTAAATGAAAAGAACTTCGGAGGAATGTGCTTTGTCCTGTCGCTTTTGATGTATCATTCATTCATTTGATTAACACACGCGGCATTATCTTCATAACGTGTGATGGGATTATCATTTGATAGGAGACCACTTGCGGTTCTGATATGTTGCGTCATGGATCTCAACCACACACACTCTCGACTTGCTTCGTGCAATGCAATAATCGCAGCATGATTTGATGATGTTGTGGTGAGTATTTGTTTCTGTGAAAACCAAGGAATCGCAGTCCTCTGCAAGTAAACTCATCCCAGTTTGAGATTTCCCTTTGTGTGGATCTGACTGGTAACCTGCATCTGCATAGCCAACCAAAACTGGTTTCGTAGTATAAGAATAAAATAATCCCAAATCAATTGTCCCTTGAAGGTAATGAAACACACGTTTGATTATGTTCCAGTGTCTTTTGGTAGGAAATTAACAGCAAAAGCTATATCAGGTCGAGTACAATTAGCGAGATTCATAAGTGCACCAATTGCACTGAAATATGGTACTTCTGGACCAAGAACCTGTTCAGATTTCTCACATGGACGAACTATCTATGTTGGTGATTTGAATATCATTGGGACCAATGAAGAGGTTCTGGAAGTAATCTCTTACTTAAAGAAGGAGTTCGAAATGAAAAACCTTGAAACAAAATATTGTTTTGGTTTGCAGATTGAGCACTTGCTAAGTGGAATACTTGTGCATCAATCAAATTACACGAAAAAGGTATTAAAGATATTGAATATGGATAAATAAAATCCATCGATTACCCTAATGGTCGTAAGATCTCTTAATTTGAAAAATGACAGAGGGTAGTTGACATACCCCTTTTGTAACAGATATTCGCTTAGTCGGTTGTACCACATGCGTCCATATTACTTTAACCCATATAAAGATCTATGTAATTTGATTGAATATCTTTCTCTGGGTTTTGAACTTAATGCTTCATGCATTTTGAATCCTTCAGGGATCCTCATGTAAATTTCAGCATCAAGTGATTCGTATAAGTATGCGGTAACAACATATATAAGGTGCATAGTAAGTTTCTCATGAACTGCTAAACTGATAAGGAATCTGAATGTAATTCCATCCATGACTATGGAATATGTTTCCTCAAAATCAATTTCGGACCTTTGAGAAAAACCTCGTGCAACGAGTCTAGGCTTGTATCTCACAATCTTGTTTTTCTCATTTCTTTTTCGCACAAATACCCATTTGTATCCAACGGGTCTCACATTTTCAGGGGAGATTACTATAGGCCCAAAAACTTTGCTTCGGTTAAGCGAGTCTAACGCAGCTTCAATGGCCCTTTTCCATCCAGTCCAATCATGTCTATTTTTACACACAGTAACAGAGCGTGGTTTGGGATCTCCATTATTTTTGTCTATAATATCGCATGCCAAATTTTAAGAGAATGCATCATCGATTTCCTCATTTTGGTTCCACCTTATACCTGTATTGTCATAATTAATCAAAATTTCTTGATTTTCCTCATTTCGTATTTCTACAGGAATACGTTCCTCCATTTTGGGGTCATCTTGTTTCTGTGATCCTTTTCTTTTTCGAGGATTTTTATCTTTGGAATCGAGTGGTCTTCCACGCTTTAGGCGTGTCGTGATTTCATGAGTGACTTTATTTTTAATTTGCCCTTTCGGGATTTCAATTTGAGCAGGAGTATTCTCAGTTGGGATGTGAGATTTTGTCACTCTCTTCGTGTCTATAAATGCATCAGGAAGTTGATTTGCTATTTCTTGCATATGCAACATCCTTTGGACTTTTCCATCACACTCTTTTGTATAAGGATCAAGATGCAGTAATGTTGGTACATACCAGGTAATATTCCTTTCCAACAGTTTTCTTTCTCCCCCTAGTGTTGGAAAATTTTCTTCATCAAATGACAATCAACAAAATGAGTTGTACAACTATTCCCAGTTAGGGGTTCGAGGTATCTAACAATAGATGGACTTTCAAAGCCTACATAAATGGCAAGACTTCTCTGTGGTCCCATCTTTGTTCTTTGCAGTGGTGCAATAGGCACATAAACAGCGCAACCAAAAATCCTTAGATGCGATATATTTGGTTCTTGGCCTGATGCAAGTTGTAGTGGGGAGTATTTATTATATGCACTTGGCCTAATGCGAATCAATGCTGCAGCATGTAATATTGCATAACCCCATACTGAAGTAGGGAGCATTGTTCTCATTATTAATGGTCTAGCAATGAGTTGGAGATGTTTGATCAGTGATTCAGCCAGACCATTTTGTGTGTGCACATGAGCAACAAGATGTTCAACAACAATCCCAATTGACATACAATAATCATCGAAAGTCTAGGATGTGAATTCACCGGCATTATCAAATTTGATTTTCTTGATCGTATGATCAGGAAATTGTGCTCATAATTTGATTATCTCAGCGAGTAATTTAGCAAATGCCATATTTTGAGTTGATAACAGACTTACTTGGGACTATTTGCTAGAAGCATCTATCAATACCATGAAGTAACAAAATGGTTCACATGGTGGATGGATAGGTCCACATATATCACCTTGAATACGTTCAAGAAACGCTGGTGATTCTGTTTCAACCTTTCCTGGTTAAGGCCTTATGATTAGCTTTCCGAAGGAACAAGCCTTACATTGAAATGATTTTCCATGAGGGATCTTATAGTTCTTCAATGGATGCTTATGTGAGCTTTCAATAATTCTTCGCATCATAGTTAAACTAGAATGGCCCAGCCGATCATGCCATATGGTAAATATTGGAGGTTTGATCACTACCGTATTTGATTCTACTGCATTTATATGCATGTGATGCAATCCAGTATGGAGCATTAGTAGTTTCTCAAGTATGCATTTCCTTCCAGATTTATACACAATGAGAAGCATGTATTTCATGGTACCTTCAGTTGTAGACTGAGTATCAAATCCATGAGAATATATATCATTGAAACTCAATAAGTTCCTTTTGGAATTTGACGAAAATAAGGCATTATTTATTGTAAACATTGTGCCATTTGGTAATGTAAATTTTGCCTCACCAACTCCTTCAATTAGATCTACATGACCCGATATTGTATTCACAATAGTCTACATTGGTTTTACCTTTGCGGAAAAAAAATTATCCTTTAATATAGTGTGCGTTGTTCCACAATCGAGTATGCAAATTTCTTCATTTTTTATCCTTTGGTTGGCTTCACGATTAGCTTTATCCATTTCACCTCTTTAATTAAAAACAAAACAAATTTGATAAGAAAGATAATAAATTTGAAAGTAGCAGACTTTAAATAAAACCATTTATATATATAAGAGATACAAACAGACATCGGACCATCTAGCTTCATTCCCAATAATAGTTATACAACCGTCCTTCTTTTAGTTTCCACCACTTGGTTGCTCAGTGAAATCACCAACTATTTCCATGAAATCATCATTGAAATCAGAAGCTTCGAGATGAGTGGATTCATTGAAGTTTGCCTCCTTCCCATTTCCTTTTATGGACTCTTGGTAGAGTTCACATAAGTGCTTCGGGACTCTGCAGACTCTTGACCGATGTCCTTTGCCATCACATCTGAAACAAGAGGTTCCAGATCCCTTTGATGAACTGGTTTCTTTTCCCCTTTTATGGGTACTTTCATGGTTCCTCTCATATTGATGCTTTTTGTGGTAGTAGTTACCGGACTTATATGACAAATTGTAACCATCTCGACTGCGTCCGTAACCACAACCACGACCTCCTCCACGACCTCGGCCTCTCTCTCGACCCTGAAAATAATTTTTGCATTCAGGTTTGTCGGAGTTAATAGTGTTTGCTTTAGGAAATGCTCTTAAGCCAGTCGGGCGAGATTGATGATTCTTCATCAGCAACTCATTATTATTTTCCGCAATGAGCAGACAAGCAATTAGTCCAAAATATCTTTTAAAACCCCACACACAATATTTTTGTTGCAAGGTCACATTTGATGCGTGGAAAGTAGAAAAAGTCTTTTCCAGCATTTCATTGTCAGTTATTGTAACCCCAAGGTATGTCAAGTGGGTTACTATTGTGTACATTGCAGAATTATAGTCGCAGACTTTCTTATAGTCTTGGAACCATAGATTGTTCCAGTTATCGCGGCATATGGGGAGCATTACATCTCTTGTGTGATCATATCTTTCTTTCAATTTTTTCCACAGCTCAAGTGGATCTTTCATAGTGAGACATTCATTTTTTGAGACTCCCATCAAGGTGTCGACGAAGGAATATCAAAGATCTTTCCTTGTCTATCCTTGATGAGTCATTCCCCTCTTGGATTTTCTCAAGGAGGTTCATTGATTCCAAGTGCATCTCAATGTCTATCATCCACGGCATATAGTCGTTTCCACTGATGTCGAGTGGACTGAATTCAAGCTTCACAAGGTTTGACATGATGATAACTAACAGGGAAAGTAAAATAATTCAAAATACAGAAGTCTATAATGATTGCGAAAAATAAAGAGTAATACATGATTCTGATCATCAATGAAGAAAAAAGAAAATCTCCCGGTGAAACTTCTATGGTGAGAATGGTAACATGTAATAGTAAAATAATTACAGTAACAAAGATAAATATTAGTCTAGACATTTTATCGGTAAAATTTAGCAAAAATATGAGGTAGAAGAGAGGATGTGGTTTTGCATCATTTGATGTTTTGTATTTATAGTGTAAAATATAGTTGTTTATAGCCATTATACTACCGCTAAAAATATAGCCATTTATAACCGTTATATTAATTAATCATAGTTAAAATGTTAAGAGTAGATTAGCAATCATAGTTAAAATGGCGCCGTTGCCGGGGAACGGCAGTTAATTTCTATTTATTTTGCTACTAATTTTTTGTTTTTTAGTTATTGGTATATGACCAGGTCCCAGGAGCAGGAATTGATATTTGATTCTGAAGTTGAAAAGACAGCTAGGAAGAATTACAAACTCGCCAGGGAGAGGAAGCTGAAAGCTGCCGCAGACCCTCTGTTTGGCCAAACAGAGGCTGTTTCCGAGACAGAATTCGAATAAGAGATTAAATCCGTTCCTGATACTGTAATGGGGGACAGAGGAGAGGTAGATCCCAATGCTGACAATCCGTACATGTGGGAATTAACGGGGCATAGTGAAAAAGACCCTCCCACTCCAATTTCTTTGCCAAATGCTGCGACCCCTGTGGAGATAAAGCTTGCACTGCTGAATGTTCTTCCAAAGTTCTATGGGAAGAGTAACGAAGACCCTTACAATTTCTTGAACGAGTTCATCAAGATTTGTAAGGTTCAGAAAAGACCAGTTAGTGTCACAGAAGATCAGTTCAAGTTGGTGGCTTTTCCGTTCAGCATGTCAGGGGCAGCGAACCAGTGGTTTTCAAGCTTGGCTCCTAACTCCGTCACTTCCTGGAATGCGCTCAAGAAGCTGTTTTTGGACTATTTCTTTCCAGCCACTAAGACGGATGCCCTGAGGAAAGAAATTTCGAGCATCAAGCAGGAGTATGATGAGCCACTGAGTACATTTTGGCTAAGGTTCAGACGATTGGTAGATCGTTGCCCTAACCATAGATACACGGAGGGGAAACTGCTACAGTATTTCTATCAAGGATCCACAGCTGCAAACAAGGATTTGCTGAATACCGCAAGCAATGGTGGGTTTTCGGAAATCAGAGTCAATGAAGTAAAGGAGATAGTGAAGAAGTTGATCAATTCCAAGAAGGAGTATGACACTGATGAGATCCGAATCCTGAAAAAGGTGGCACAAACAGAGCCCTCGAGCCAAGATGATTTTAGGGAGAGGATGGAAAGGGTACTATCCAAGGTGGTGGATAAGGTTACAGTCGCTAGCACCACAGCCGGTCCTCAAGAGAAACCTTGTGACGTTTGTGGCACCTTCGGCCACGTCACCCTGCAATGTCATTTCGCGATGGATGAGCAAACTGTCCAGGCCAATGCAATGGGGAATTGGAATGAAAGGCAGCCAAAGAGGGACCCGTACTCATCTACCTATAATCCGGGATGGAGAGATCATCCCAACTTTCGATGGCGAGATCCGGGAAATCCAGTACAACAACCATATGTTCCACCCCATCGAGCTCCTCCCCCTCCATATGCTCAGAATCCACAACCTCCTCAAGGGAAGTCTATGGATGAAAAGCTAGACATAATGATGAGCATGCTTCAAAACCAGATCCAAAGTTCGAAAAAGACTGAGGCTACCTTGGAGGAGCACACACGTCAGATTTCACAGCTGTCAAACTCGATGAATGAGCTCCGAATGAAGCAACCTGGATTACCATCTCAAGTGCAACTCAACCCCAGAGAGATGGCCAATCAGATCACGTTAAGAAGTGGAAAGGAGCTTGAGCCACTACCTCCGAAGACCGCAGCAAAAGGAGCTAAGGAGCAGTCGGAGCAGTCTGCAGGAGGCCTCGATTTGGCCAAACAGAGGCCCCCGACAGAAACAGAAAGTGAGGTACAAGGGCATTTTGACCAAACCAAGGAGTCAAATCCAAGGTTGGGCCAGAATGATCCTCCAGTTAAAATTCTTCCCCCTTTTCCTCGTAGTTTAGCTAGAAAGAAAGATGATTCTGTTGATTTCCTATCTATCTTTGGAAAAATGGAGATTAACCTACCTTTCTTGCAGGCTATAAGGCTTCCACCTGTGAGCAAGTTTTTGAAAGATTTTATTGCAGGGAAACCTAAAGACTCAAGCAAGGTCATAATGGGTGAGTCGGTTTCAGCTGTAATTCAAAGAGATTTGCCTCAGAAGTGCAAGGACCCTGGTATGTTCTCTTTGCCATGTTTTATTGGAGATGTTAAGATTGATTCTGCCATGTGTGACTTAGGAGCATCTATCAATGTGATGCCACTATCTGTTTATAATTCTTTGAAAGGGGCAGAAATGGTACATACTAGAGTAATAATTCAATTGGCAGATAAATCTTGTGTATGTCCTGAAGGGTTGTTAGAAAATGTGCTTGTGCGAGTCAATAACTTTGTGTACCCCGCAGATTTTTATGTGGTCAAAATGAATCATACCAATGATAAGGGAACACAGGGGGTATTGTTAGGTCGTCCATTCTTGAAAACTGCAAACACCATTATTAATGTTGGGAATGGAACTATTTCTCTTGATTATTTTGGTGATAAGTACACACTCAATATTGATAAACCCATGCAGACGACTGTAGATGCTGAGAATGTAAATGCAATTTATCATACTGACCCATTTGTCCAAGATTCTCTTGAGACTAAAGTTTTGCAGGACAAGTTGGGAATTCAAATGCCTACAAGTCCAGAAGAGGAAAATGTTCAAGTTTCAAGTGATTATCAAGAAGATGTTGATACTCTTCCAGTGAGTATGGAGTCGCTCAAGTGTGAGGAAGAAACAAAGTTCCAACTCCAAGAATTGAGAGATATAAGATTGAATGGGTTTGATCAAGCTATGCGGTACAAGGAGCGCAATAAGTTGTGGCATGACAGAGATTTGAAGCCTAAGAAATTTGTGGTTGGGCAGATAGTTCTTTTATCTGAGTCAAAATTTCGACATATGTCATGGAAATTCAAGTCTAAATGGACTAGACCATTCGAAGTGGCTTATGTTTGGCTAGATGGGATGGTAGAGATTATAAGCATGGACGCAAAAAGGGCATTCCTCATCGATGGTCATAGCCTCAAGACATTTTATGATGCTTCTCAGGTGGCAATAGTGGAAGAAATTCCATTATGCCCACCACACTCTGATTGACCGTATCGGAAAGTCTAGCTAAAGACTGTAAACAAAGGCGCTACTGGGAGGCAACCCAGAGTTCTTTTCTTTTTATTTTGTTTTCTTACAATTTTTCACATATAAAAAAAAGATACAAAAAAAAGCATGAATTCTTGCCTTTTCATACTTGTGTTTTTATAATTTTTCATAAAAAAAAGAAAAAAAAAACGAAAAAAAAATGAAAATAAATTAAAAATCTAGTTTAATTCTTTTTTTTTATGATGCAGGGATGCAATATGGCGAGACAAGAGTATCTGGGCAATTCTGCAAATAATTCAAGGCCTGGAGTGGTTTATGGAAATTGTGGGTTCCAATTAGGAAAAGGAAGAAATTACAGGGACTATGTTGCAAGAGAAGGTATTAAATCCTTTTCCTCAAATTGCATTCTGCAGATCCATCTTCTCCTTCAAAACGAAAAAAAATTCAGAGCCGAAACTCCATTAAACTCCATCAATTTCCGAGCTGCTCCGCCGTGCGCCGGTGATTCCCCTCCAGTAGCGCCGGCGAGTCCCGAGCTCTCTCCGCCGCCTCCCTCCGGCAAGTCCCTGCTGCTCCGCCTCTTGTCGCTGTGCCGCCGAACTGTTCCGCCGCTGCACCGCCGCGAGTCTCCACCGCCAGCCGGGCAACCATCTGTCCTCGGAGATGGCGCCGAAGGGGAGCCGAAACACCACCGCGGCGTCGATTTCGAAGCCGCCGCTCCCACGCGCCGCCCACGCGCCGCCACGCGCTTCCAATCCGCTGCCAACCACCACCTTAAGCCTACCGTTGAATCTGCTCCGGCCTGCCAGCAATCTTCCGTCCCATCACCGCCCTCCCCCGACCATGAGGTGCCGAAATTCTTCACGAAGAAAACTATGAGAAAATCCATCAAACCGCCGCCACCGACTTCAGCATTGGCATTGTCCCAACAGCAAAAATTCACACCTTCAATCCTCATTGAAGCACCGCTGGAGCAACCCTCTTCACCGCCATCTTCTCCGGTGACCGAGGAACTGCCACCACCTCCCGTGCCCAAGCCGACGAAGCCGCCGAAACGCAAGTCCAAGACACCCCCAGCTCCAAAGCGCCGACGTGATCCAGTAATTGATCATTCCAGTGATGACATTGCCGACGCCCAGACGACTGCGAAACGTACTAGGAGACGGGCGACACAGGCTCCCACCGTTTCAACCGACGAGGAGGAGCCAAATGCCGCTGAATTCCATGGTTTGCCTCCGGAGATTTTTGTCGATTCCAGGGAGGACCTCCTCCAATTTGATGACCCGAAGCTGCAGGCCAGAGCTTTGAAAAAGGGTAAGAAACAGTGTTTGTCAGGTTTGCGACTAAGTATCTCTTCTTTTAGAACTTTGGACATTTATGATCAGTTTCTGCAATACTTTGCGAATATTGGTTGGTCTTTGCTATTTGACTTGCATTCTGTGACCATGTATACGCCCCTATGTGAAGAGTTTGTGGTTAGTTTTTGCTTAAAGAAACCTGTTTCCCTGATTGATGCTTGCATATCCTTTCGGTTGGGTTTGCACCATGTTTCTATGAGTTTGAATGAGTGGAATGTGGCTTTGGGCTTGGTGTCTGTTGATGATTTATCTTCGGAAGGTTATGGTTATGCTTTTGTGGGTACCTATAAAGATTTTCCCAATTTTAGTCCCACTGATGCTTGGAAAGAATTGGCTCCTGCTTGCCCTGATTTGTATGATGCTAATTGCTCTAATGTGCATTGGATTGCCGATCCTGTATTGAGAGTGTGTTGCCATTTTCTGTTGCGAAATGTTTTTGGGCGCTTCACCACATTTACGAGAGTCAGTCAGAATGTATTATTTGTGTTGTGGTGTATGCATCATGGGGAGAAATTGAATCTGGGATTTTGCTTAGCTGATTCTTTGAATGAAATTGCAATTCAGTCTACTCGTCATATGACCCTATGCAATTTGGTTGGTGTTTTACTTGACAAAGGTATGCAATTGCGTGTTCCCCCTTCCCTTCCCAAAGTGCCTGAGCCAACCCTTTGTGATTTGGACTATTTGCGGACCAGCAACTTGATTTATTTGGATAACAATGTACCTCGGTTTTCTGCGCCGGGCATTCCTTGCCCAAGCACCACTTCTTCTCATGCAGCCCGCAGTGCTTTTTCGGTACAAGATGAGGTGTTGTCCATCCGTGCAGAGGTGCAATCCTTGCAACAAAAGCTGGATCTTCAGGCTACCCAGATTGAGCGTTTATTGTCATTTTTGGAAGTTCCCCCCATGAACAGCCCCCCCGCATGAGTTCCCCTATCCCTTCTCTTTTATGGCTCTTCTTTTCTTTTCTTTTCTTTTCCTGTCATGTATATTGTCTCTAGGAATCTTCTCGCTTTTCATCCGAGCTTGCTTGAGGGCAAGCAAGGCTTAAGTGTGAGGAGGTTTAGGTGTCGTTTTTACATTTTAGTGTCTTGTTTGTGTGACGTTTTATATGTTTTGTTTGCTGTTTTTTGTGTGTTTTTGTGAATAAATAATTCTGAAAAAGAAAAAAAATGTTTTTATTTTATTTTATCAAGTCGGTCAAATTTTCAGCATGACAGTGAGTAATGAATTGGCTTAAAAATGGATTAACCTTGCTGGTAAAAGAATCATATTAGCAAACTTTTGTTGGTTGATATCTCCCTTGAAATGCTTAGCGATAAACCTTTGAAATTAACCTGAACTTGGATAAATGATACATGGGATGACGAACAAGACTTGCATGAAAAAGCCTAGAATAAAGTGAGATTTGAGCCTAGAGTAGAGCACTCTCTACATCAAGCTTTTTTCTGAGAGTTGTGGTAGCTAAGGTTGATGCATAATGAGTAAAAAAAAAGGCAAATTAGGATTAACCACACATCGTATATAGCCTACCTTTTATATCCTCTAGTAAACCCTTTTGAGCCTTGACCTTTTCTTCGTGTAACCCACTATAAAAGCCTAGCCTTTTCTCTTTATACTATTCTTGCCCCATGCATGTATGTTCTTGAACTGAAAATTTCTGCTCTTGCTTGATATTGCATATTCATGATTCGAGTGCCCTGTTTCACTGAAAAAATATTCTTATGGCACTGTAGAGATAAATGAGCATGTAATTTGGAAAAACAATTCTGGTCTGGACAGAAAAAAAGAAAGGGAAAAAGGGTGCTGTTTTGCCCAGAAAAAAAAAGAAAAAAAAGGAAGAAAAAAAAGAGAAAAAGAAAAAAATATTCCAGACCCGAATTAGTCTTTTAATCAGTCCAGAAATTTGGTTTTGATGATGTTTATTTGCTGGAATTTTCTACTGATTTGTTCTTGAGCATATGTGCATGTTTGTATGAACCTTAGAGCCCCTAGGATCTCACCAACATTACAACCCCTAGCCCCGTTACAACCTTTAAAAGACCTTTTTGGCTTGTTATGTATTGGCTAAGGCTACCGCATGATTATAATTGAGTGACTGTCTTTACTTATTGTGTGATTGAGTGAAAAACGTGAGGAATTCATGCTTGTCTCCTTTTGATCAGTTGATAGCCGGGTAAAGAGCAATGTAGAGGGGATTGAATTGAGTACTAAAGGGGGATGAGACCACCACTTGTTTGTAAACTGAAACTTGAACTTGGAAGGGGGATGTTTGTTGATGAACCATGAAATGAAAACTTAATGCTGAATTGTTTGACCAAAGTCCGGGTAATAGAGTCTTAGGTGTGTCATGTATATAGTTGGTCTGTTATTTTTTATTTTTCTATTTTCTGTTGAGTCAGAGTCAGTTTGGGGATGGAATTTTGAATGAACAACCTGCTTGAAATTGCTCATCTCATACTTGAGGGCAAGTATGACTCAAGTGTGAGGATTTGATGTGTGATATTTAGTTGTTAATTCTTGAAGGAATTTAGTGTTCTTTTATGTGATTTCTGGTACTTAATTGATTTATTTTGTTGATAGATCACTATTTTTGGAGCAAAGCTGTAGCAGAGCAGAGTAGCCGTGTTTTGGAGCACTATGGTGCTGTTCCAGGTGATCCTTAGTCGGAATCCTTCATGTGGCAGAATTGTGCTTCGTTTAACGATCACTAAGTTGCTCCGTGAAGTCGACCCGGTTAAGGTGAAGCTGATGAAAGGGGGATTGTTATACTCTTTTTTTCCCGAAAGGGTTTTTAATGAGGTAACGATCCCGATCCCTCGTTAGGGAGTTTACGAAGTTGCAATCCAGAAGAAAAAAAAGGCCAAAAATTCAGCACTGTGATTGGGTCGAAGAGAAGCCATGAAGCCCAAGACTTGGATTAATTATTTATTCCAAGTTAGAATTTAATTGTAATTAAGCTGAAATTAAGTGGAAGAATATTTCTTTTGGATAAGGATTTTAAATTTCCAAAATTAGTTAGGATTTGGGTTTTATTTTTGGTATAAATAATCGTGTGTTATTCACGATTACGGAAGGAGGAGTTCGGACTTGGTTTGTTTTTGTTTTGGACGGAAAGGAGAGGGAGGATTATTCATATGATTTTGTTTTCCTGGGCGAGAGAAAACAAAAAGCAGAAAACATTTTTATTCACATTGTTTTTCTTGGTGAGAAAAACGAATGCAGCATTATTCATTGGTAATTTTTCATTGGTAATTATTCTTTCTTATTATTATTTTTTCTTATTATTATTTTTTCGATTGTTAACATGTTTAATTTTGAATTGCTTGTTATATTTAATTTAATCATGAGTAGCTAGATTCTTAATCGGCTAGGTTAATTCGATGGTTCATGAATTTTGAGGCTTCGGGTTTTCAGAGATTTAATCCTATGAGTTTTTAATTGTTTATGCATAAAATCTATGCTTGCTTGTTGAGTTTGATCACCTCAATCTTGTTAGGCTATGGCTAATTAAGTAGCATCTCCTGTGAAAAACAGATAACAATTATGACTGTAATAACAGGATGATAACAATTAATTGGATGAATTGCATGCAAATACGTGCTTGTTGTCTAAATTGGGTTCCCTAGTTCTTAAGATCGTTAAGATATAACTAGTTTAGCAAATACTTGCTAGGAATATCTTAATTAGGAAGATCACGGGTTTAGCAAATACTTGCTCGCGATTGGAAATTTAAGGGGAATTTAGGGGAAATAGCAAATACTGTTCCTGCTTATAACCAATTAATTCATGGGGGTTAAATGACTTTTGAGTAGTCGATGATCAAGGAATGAACCAAAGATTAACCTATGCCGATCCTTTGTTATCCATATATTTGTTCGTAATTTATCTCTGCCTTTTTCTGCATTATTTTGGCCCTATTTTTAGCTTAGTAATTCATTAGTTTATTAAACAAGTTTCAAATCATAGGCGTGGTTGCTAAACCAAACTTTGTTGGTAGTTTGAAATTGATAGAAATTATACCGTTCTCTGTGAATACGACCTGCTTCTACTATACTAATTTGTGTGCTAGTTTGCAGTTTATTTGGCGAGTAAAACGACGCTCACCAAACGTCATCAGATAAATAGACAAATATATTAGAGACATAATTAATCATAGAAATATTAAAATAAAGAAGTTAAAGATTAGTTAGATGTAGATCACACCATTTTACTATAAGGTGACAGATCCTCCTGTGTATAGAAATATAGTGTTATGCATTTAGAAAGTTAATAAATCACATCACATTACCATATGGCGGCAAAGCCTCCTGTGTATTGTAATATGATGTTATGTAGTTAGAAAATAAATAAATCACATCACATTACCATAAGGCAGCAAAGCCTCATGTGTATAGTAATATGATGTTATGTAGTTAGAAAATAAATAAATCAGATCACATTATCATAAGGCGGCAAAGCCTCCTGTGTACAGAAATATGGTGTTATGTAGTTAGAAAGTTAGTAGTGTTATGTAGTTAGAAAGTTAATGATGTTATGAAGTTAGAAAGTTAATTATTATTATTAGACATTCTAGTATGTTGAGATTTATTTGAAAATTGAGTCAATCAAAATGGTCCTGATTAAGAGTGTCCTGGATGAGGAAAAAACTTTAGGTCATAGTTGTTGGACACTATGTGCAGTTGATATGTGCAGTCAAATATAATAAAGTTTTAACACATGAGGTTCTAGACATCTACAAATTAATATAAAAGTTTGGACTAATATCCTTACTACCAACTACTTTGATTCATTAATACAAAATTCTTGCAACTTTTAGAAAAAGACTTACTCAATGAAGATGGAGAGTGATCGTGATGATAACGTATTGTAATTTTTACTAACTTTGCACTAATTTATTGAGAAATTAGCAAAGGGTTTGATGTGGGAAGTAAGAAGGAGACAGTGGAGAAAAAGATACGATGGAGATGGAGATGGAGAAGAGGATAAGATGAGAAGAAGTAAGAAATGAGATAATGAAAGTTGCATTTTTCTTCATCCTCTAAGGGGGTGTTTATAGTAGAATTTGGGGATATAATTAATTACCACAAATCTAGCTTATTACTAATGAGCATTTCATTATTCATAACACTTTTTCCATTCTATTATAATGGAAAAGTCTTGGGAGGTCTTTCCATAAATCAAGGAAAGACTAAGGTTTAAAGTGCAAATTAAAAGAAATGAAGATAAAAATTTTGGGTTGCATGAATCAAGTTATAAACTTTATAACTACTACACGTTGTATAATAATTTTTTAATATTGCAACTAAGACTTTTAGCCTTTCTATTATTCCAATAAAATCCCGTCTTTTCATAAGCCCATGGAAATACGGTCTTTCCCTAGACTTTGCCTAAGTAAAATAATTTGTAGCCGCTAATTTAAATCTTGCCTCATTTAAAATAAATAGTCTGTCTCTTGAAATACGGTTTTTCCATAAGACATGGAGATACCAAGGTTTAAAGTGCAAATTAGAAGAAATGAAGATAAAACTTTCGGGTTGCATAAATCAGATCATAAACTTTATAACTACTACACATTGCATAATAAAGTTTTAATATTGCAGTTAAGACCTTTTACATTTTATTTAATTAAAGCTCATCTTTCTATAAGCCTATGGAAAGGCGTTTTTCTCAAGACTTTGCTTAAAATAAAAGGTAAAAGGTACCATACAAAAAAAAACTCATTTTGATCACTATACAAATAATGAGAGGATGGAAGGTACAAAAAAAATTGAGCACTAGATTTAATTTTAGGTCTTAATAAAAATGTTATTTTTAGACTTTATCATGAAAATATCAGTAAATTAATTTTAAAAATTAAAATGTATAGTTTCTAGGTCTAAAATGAATGTTGTCACCATGAAAATCTATAAACTTCCTGCAGTTCTTTAATAGTGGCACATTTTCTAATTTGAGATGTTTCTTTTATGTTGACATTTTCTATTTATGACAAGTTTAAGGTTATTATATCCACTCATTTTACTTTTTCATCTTTCAATTCAATTTCATCCACTCATTTAGCAACTCTTAAATTCTAACACAAAAATAATGTGTCACTATTAGAGAAACAGAGGGAGTATGTATCATTCACATGACATGTTTTCTGAATATGTCCAGGTTTCCGTCTCATGTGATACGGTACCGTGGTTAGACGAGGACAAATATTGAAACCATAAAGTGAAAGCATATTTTTGGGGTTTAAAATGTAAATATTTATTTTTGGGGGTCTTTTTAAAAATTTCCCTGAAAATTAACCAAAACATAGCTGTAATTGGCATGCTCTGGAGTTCTGGGATGCCAAGAAGGTTGGGAGAGCTCCAGAAACTGGTGGATGATGCGGGGCTCGTATTTTTCCATGCCCATGGATTTCAGGAGTGATGTCACTGTCTTGGCATCCCGGAACCCTAGCCCCACCACCCGGGCCTCCAGTCAGTCTGCCGCTCCAGCTAAATCGGGCTAAATCCCGGAACCCTAGCTCCGTTGCCTCCAGTTCGCTGCTCTTCTTCTCCCCCGCTACCCATCTCAACCCCAGCCTACTGCTCCTCTTTTTCCTCGCCACCCATCGCAACCCTAGCTGCATCACCTCCAGTCTACCGCTCCTCTTCTCCCACGCCACCCATCTTGTTGGGTATTCCTCCCTGATTCTAGAATTTTCCTTTGGTAAAATTGGAAGAAGATTCTAGTATGATGGGGGATGTATCTAGACCATGAAGCATATTCTAGAAATACCTCCTAGAAGCCTCCAAGCATTAATTGTGGTAGTTGGAGAGATGGGGAAGAGAATTCTAGAGCTTGAGTGCTCATCTATAAATAGGGTGCTCTTGGAGAGGGCTTGATCATCCAACCAAAAACCATTTCCTTTCCTTCTAGATATCCTCCAAGAGAGAGTAGTAGGGAGAAGTCTTCATCTTCTCTAGTTGATAGATATCCACGATAGTGTGAGAAAACCTTTGTAATCCATCCAAATTTTGGGTGAGACATTGTAACCCCACTTTAATCATATAGTGGAAGAGTTGGACTACCTAGTCCCGCGGTTTTTCCCGTTTTGGGTTTTCCGCGTAACCAAATTTGGTGTCTTGCTTATTTTTCATTCATCATCCTAATCACACAAAGAGGGAAACTACATTTTTCCCCAACAGTGGTATCAGAGCAAGGTTGATCGGCGTCATATTCTTGTGTGATTCAAGATGGAGGCGGGAGATATGTTCAAACTCACGGCGGAAAATTACGTATATTGGAAGCCCATGATGGAGGACCACTTATATTGCAAAGATTTGTATGAACCAATCACGGAGGAGACCAAGCCGGAGGAAAAGGATGACAAAGAATGGGAGATCCTAAATAGGAAGGCGGTCACCATGATCCGTAAGTACATAGATCGAAGTTTATTTGAGCATGTTTCTACATACACCAATGCCTTTGAGCTATGGACAAAACTTGAGTCTATGATTCAAAAGAAGACACCACGTAATAAAGCCCACCTAGTGAGGCGGTTGGTGAAATTGGAGTACAAGGATGGCCAAAATATGATCGAGCACTTGAATAGCTTCAAGGGGCTTGTAAACCAATTGGTAAAGACCGAGATGAAGATCGATGATGAGTTGCAAGCTTTGTTGCTCCTAAGCTCACTACCTGAAAGTTGGGACACTTTGGTGGTCACGCTTAGCAACTCGGCTCCAACAGGAAAGCTTACTATGGATGATGTAGCCGATAGCTTGATAAATGAAGAAGCACGGAGAAGAGAACGTGGCACAACAACCTATGCGGGGGCAAACGTGATCGAGAATCATGGAAGAAATGAGTCGCGTGGAAGATTTAGAAATGGTGGAAGTGACAGATCACGAGGCCGGTCAAAGTCTCGTTCCCGAGTTACTTGCTACTATTGTGGCAAAGCAGGTCACAAGAAAGATGAATGTCGTAATCTCAAGAGAGACCAGAAGAATGGCACGGTCAAACCTGATCAAGTCAATCCAAATAAGAAGGAAGAAGAAAGCACTACGGCGGTGGCATCCGTGGAGCATGGTGATATCTTTGTCATTGACGATTATGTCAATCTCGCCTACGATGAAAATTTATGGATCGGTGATTCCGATGCTTCCTTCCACATTACCCCACATGAAGGGCTCTACTCGTCCTACCAGCGTGGAGATTTCGGCATTGTGAAGATGGGAAATCAAGTCACAAGCAAGATTTTCGGCAAAGGCGACATCATCTTGAAGACAAACACGGGATACAAGCTCGAGTTGAAGGATGTGCGACATATCCCAGAAATGTGGCTCAACCTTGTCTCGGCGGGGAAGCTTGACGATGCTGGAATGATAAGCCACTTTGGAGATGGAAAATGGAAGATCACTCAAGGCAATATGGTGATTGGTCGAGGAAAGAAGGATGGATCCTTATATGTCATGCAAGGACAAATCTGCAAGGGAGAGGCTAATGTTGCACATGAAACCTCGAACATGGAGTTGTGGCATAAGAGGCTTGGCCACATGAGCGAGAAGGGACTTCAAATCCTCACACGGAAACATATACTCCCTGACATAAAAGGTACAACACTTAACCCTTGCACTGATTGTTTAGCCGGCAAACAACATAGAGTTTCTTTCCTCAAGCCTGCTTACCCCCGTAGGAGAGAGAATATTCTTGACTTAGTGCATACTAATGTTTGCTCAATGACCGAAAGATCCCTTAGAGGTGCACAATATTTTGTAAGTTTTATTGATGACCATTCTCGAAAGGTTTGGGTGTCTTTGTTGAAAACTAAATACCATGTACTTGAGGCGTTCAGGGAGTTCCATGCAAGGGTAGAACGTGAGACAGGCAGAAATTTGAAGTCTGTCAGAGCTGATAATGGTGGAGAATATCGCGGCCCATTTGAAGAGTATTGCAAGTTGTACGGGATCCGGCTTGAGAAGACACCACCGAAGACACCTCAGTTGAATGGAGTTGCAGAGAGGATGAACTGCACCATTGAAGAGCGAGTTAGATGCATGTTATCTCATGCAAACCTCCCTAAAGGTTTCTGGGAAGAAGCTGTGAAGACTGGTGTTGATATCATCAACTTGACCCCTTCAGTTCCCTTGGATGGAGACATACCGGAGGAAGTTTGGTCAGGGAGAAAGGCTTCATATGACCATCTAAAGGTATTTGGATGTTGAGCATTTGTTCACATTCCCAAGGATGAGCGGGCCAAGCTAGATTAAAAAACAAGAGAGTGTATCTATCTTGGCTCACCCAAGGATGAGTTCGGTTATTGGCTATGGGATCCAGCCCAGAAAAGGATCGTGAGAAGCCGCAATGTCGTGTTCTTTGAGGACCAAACCATTAGTAATTACAAGGAATCGCGAGAAGCTCAAACCATGCGAACCAGAGAGCCTTTGGAGTCCATGCCATCTCCCGTGGTGAAAGATAACGCAAGAAGAGAATCAGTGGAGGATGTTCACGATGAAGAAGTTGAAAACCGTGATCCCAGAGAAGATACGGAGCAATCTCAAACAAGTGGCGAAGAAATGGAGGAAGCAAATGACCCAGCAGTACCCATGCTTCGGCGTTCAACTAGAGAGAGACAGCCTTCGACCAGATATTCACCAGATGAGTACGTGACACTCACTGATGAGGGGGAGCCTCAACACTATGGTGAAGCTATGGAAAATGATCATAAAGATGATTGCGAAAAGGCTATGCAAGAAGAGATGAAGTCCTTGAACGAGAATCATACATATGATCTCGTAGAGCTACCAAAAGGGAAACGAGCTCTAAAATGCAAATGGGTGTTTAAGCTCAAGACCGAAGAAAACAATCTCAAACCCAGGTATAAGGCTCGAATCGTTGTTAAAGGTTGCAACCAGAAGAAAGGTATAGATTATGATGAGATTTTCTCTCCCGTGGTAAAGATGTCATCAATCCGAGTTGTGTTGGGTCTCGCTGCTAGCTTGGATTTGGAGGTTGAACAACTCGATGTTAAGACAGCTTTCTTACATGAAGACCTTGAGGAGGAGATTTACATGGAGCAACCCGAAGGATTCAAAGAGCCGGGAAAAGAGCATTTAGTGTGCCGTCTCAAAAGAAATCTCTATGGTTTGAAGCAAGCACCCTGTCAATGGTATAAGAAGTTTGAATCCTTCATGAATCATCATGGATTCAAGAAGACACACACCGATCATTGTGTCTTCATGAAGAGGTACGATCAAGATGACTTTCTCATACTCATGCTTCATGTTGATGATATGCTGATTGTCGGGCAGGATAAAAGGAAAATAGCTGCTCTTAAGAAAGCATTGAGTAATTCTTTCGCGATGAAAGATTTGAGGCCAGCGAAGCAGATTCTTTGGATGCGGATCACGCGGGATCGATCTAAAAAGCTACTTTGGCTATCTCAAGAGAGATATATTGAGAAGATTCTTGAGAGATTTAATATGCATCAAGCCAAACCTATTAGCGTACCACTTGCCGGACATTTCAAGTTCGATAAGAAGAAAAATCCAAGAAGGGATGAAGAAATGAGAGGTGTTCCATATTCTTCAGCTGTTGGTAGCCTCATATACGCCATGATATGTACCCGGTCGGATATTGCGCATGCAGTTGGAGTTGTGAGCAGGCACTTGTCAAATCCTGGGAAGGAGCATTAGGCTGTTGTGCAATGGATACTTCGATATCTCAGAGGAACAACCAAAGGTGTTTGCGCTTTGAAACAACCAAACCTGTGTTGGAGGGATACACAGATGCTGATATGGCCGGAGACTTGGAATCTCGAAAATCAACGTCGGGATATCTGACTACTTTTGCAGGGGGAGCTGTATCTTGGCAGTCAAAACTTCAAAAATGTGTTGCCCTTTCTACGACGGAGGCAGAGTATATTGCAGCCACCGAGGCTTGTAAGGAGATGTTGTGGATGCAAATTTTTCTACTTGAATTGGGGCTAAAGCAAGAGAAGTATGTCCTCTATTGTGACAATCAGAGTGCCATCCACTTAGCCAAGAATTCAGCCTACCACTCCCGAACGAAACATATTGATATTCGCTATCATTGGATTCGAGACATATTGGAAGAAAAGCGACTACAACTTGAAAAAGTTCACACCAATGATAATTGGTCCGATATGATGACTAAAGCACTACCAAGTAAGAAATTCGATGATTGCTGCAAAGGCGCTGGTGTGGAGATCCCTTCCAATTAGGTCGGAAGGGGGAGATTTGTTGGGTATTTCTCTCTAATTCTAGAATTTTCCTTTGGTAAAATTGGAAGAAGATTCTAGTATAATGGGGAATGTATCTAGACCATGAAGCATATTCTAGAATTACCTCCTAGAACCCTCCAAGCATTAATTGTGGTAGTTGGAGAGATAGAGAAGAGAATTCTAGAGCTTGAGTGCTCATCTATAAATAGGGTGCTCTTGGAGAGGACTTGATCATCCAACCAAAAACCATTTCCTTTCCTTCTAGATATCCTCCAAGAGAGAGTAGTAGGGAGAAGTCTTCATCCTCTCTAGTTGATAGATATCCACCATAGTGTGAGAAAACCTTTGTAATCCATCCACATTTTGGGTGAGACATTGTAACCCCACTTTAATCATATAGTGGAAGAGTTGGACTACCTAGTCCCGCGGTTTTTCCCATTTTGGATTTTCCGCATAACCAAATTTGGTGTCTTGCTTATTTTTCATTCATCATCCTAATCACACAAAGAGGGAAACTACATTTTCCCCCAACACATCTCAACCCCAGCCCGCCGCTCCCCCGCCACTTATCTCAGCGCCAGCCCGCCGCTCCTCCTCTCCCCCGCCACCCAGTGCAACCCCAGCCTGCACTCTCCCCTGCTAACCTTCACAACCCATAGCTGCGCCGCCTCCAGTCCGCCGCTCCTCCCCTCCCACGCCACCCATCTCAACCATCAAAGGCGAAGTTCAATAACACCGAATTCTAGTCTAAAAGAGGAAGAAAAGCAAAGCTCACCCTGCCGGAGTGCTGGAGAAGAGGAAGAACATGGTATGAGCAATCGCCGGCGAAAAAAATCAGTGACGATGGAAGAACAAGAAAGGGTTTTCGAAAGAAAAGAGAATGAAAGCAATGAAAAATGGGGAGAAGAAAGGAGAAAGGTTAATAAGAGAGGAAGCTATTTTGGTCTCTTTTTTTTTATTTTTTTAATCAGGGGTGTAATAGTTATTCTATCAATTTTCAGTCAACTTGGCTGTTGATAATTTGGTTAATGATTTTTAAGGTTATTTTTTGCACTTTCAGATTTTACAAGGTCATTTATACACTTTCGCCCAAAACACAAGGTTAAGAACGCATTTTGCTCTAAATAAGCATCAAATTATACTCCATCAAAATAAGCATCAAATTAAAATGCTTAAACATCAAATAAAAATACAAAAAATAAACATTAGAATGCTTAAACATCAAATAAAAACACTAAAATTACATATCAAAATTTTGAATAGTTAAACATCAACTAAAAATAATTAAACTTCAAATGAAAAAATTAAAAAGACAAGTCAAAATAATCAAACATCAAATAAAAACACTAAAAATGCAATCAAAATTTAAAATAGTTAAATATCATGTAAAAATAATCAAATTCGAATGAAAATACTTTAAAATGGTAAATTTTTGGGAAAGACTGTCTGTCCATAGGGTTTTGGAAAGATGAGGTTTAACTATAATAATAAAAAAAGTAAAATATTTTTGTTGCAATATTAAAATTTTATTATACAACTTATAGTAGTTATAAAGTTTATGACCTTATTAATGAAGCCCAAATATTTTATCTTCATTTCTTCTAATTTGCAGTTTAAACCTCGATCTTTCCATAACTTATGGAAATATTGTCTTTCAAGAGGCGGACTCTTTAAAAATACATGTCAAAATAGTTAAACATCAAATAAAAATACATATCAAAATTGAAATAGTTAAACATCAAATAAAAATATTTAAATATACTTAAAAATAAAAATTATAATGATATAATAAAAATATATTGAATTAAAATAGCTAAATATCAAGTAAAAGTACACACAATATTTTAAATATCAGAATATGCACCAAAATGTGATACTTATATCAGGGAAAAAAACTTCAATATTAAATTTTAAAAACTAGTTCACATAATTGAAACATCAAGGCATACAGTGAATAAAAATACACATGAATTTTAAAACATCAAAGTGTCACTAGTGGAGAAATTCTCATTAAAAACAACGTTAGAAGGCGGTTTCGTGTATTTTTTTTGTAGAACCGCCTTCTATTGAGGATCAGGTGAGGTTATGATATCGGAACTAACTTCGGGCCTTTGATTGACATCAACAGAAGACAGTTCTATTGAAGAACCGTCTTTAATTGGGTGTCTTTGTTGGGCCCTATAAAAAGAGAAACCTTAATAAGCCCACGCTTAGAATATTTTCTAACTCCCTCACTTTAACTCACACCTCTCTCCCTCCCATCTCATTAGCCTCTCTCATTAGCCTATCTGATCAAGCTCTACCACTACGAACTCCTCTCCGCTGGAGCTACTACCGGAGCCCGTATTGTCGCGCCACCACTGTCGAGAAGCGTCTCCAGATGTGAGCCTCGCCACCAACGCAGGGGGCGTCACCACCGCCGGCCTGCGTTTCCACCGCTAGGCTGCGCTACCACCGCTGGGCAACATCCCCAGATCTGGGCCGCGCCACCACTGCAGGGCTATGTCCCCTCCGCCAGGCCTCACCACCATCATCGGACCTCACCAATGAAGCTCTCTTCCGCCCCTCTGTTAGGGTTAATTCCACAGATTTAGATTTTAGATCTGTTAGGAATAATTATATATGTTCATGTGCAAGTTTTAAAGCCATAGTCAAATCTATTCTTAATCTTAGGCAAGTGATGTTATTGTTTTTTATATCCAGCAAGTGATATGTTGTTCTCAATGTTTAGTGTTTGTTGTTTCTTTTCCGTCAGAGAAGTTCAAGCTGCCGGAAATCCAACAGCTTTTTTTTAAGAAGGTCAGATTTAGGTTCCGACATCGGAACTCCATCGGATCCAATGAAAGCCGGTTCCAGCCCCTCATTAGAAGGCGGTTATGAACTGCCTTCTGTTGTTACGTTACAATGCGGTTCCAGGAACTGCCTTATATCCTCATTAGTGGACATGTCCATAGAAGTCATCCCTAAAGTGACTTATATTGATCAAAGGAACCGCATTTAACACAGGCATCTCCACTAGTGTGGCACCAAAATGTGACACTAACATCAGATTAAAATAAAACACTGATACAAAAATATAAAAAAAAGTCACATTATTTAAACATCAAGATTACATTAAATGAAATTCTAATATTCAAAAATAAGAAACATCAATATTAATTTGTAAAATGACATGCTGAAAAGTTAACACATTAATAAAAAAGAATATATAAATTAAAGAGCAAAGTGTTTATAATCTCTAGTTCTTTGATAAATGCAAATATAACCCACAGTTTTTCAAAAGTGCAAATATAACCCTCACTTGGTCTGAATTTTGAGTCAACACCGGCAAAAATTGAAAAAACTAAAATACCCCTCATAATAAATCTAATAAAAAATAAAATCCAATCTTTTTCACCTTCTTCTCTGATCCACCTTTGTTCTCTGCTCATCCCCTCTCCCCCGTTGCGCTACCACCACCAAAACCCAACCAACATAAGTTCTCCACTGGTCCTTCCCCCTCGCGCTGCCACCCTACCACCACCCAAAACCCAGCCCACCTTGAGGCGGTAAGGTGGCGACGCCGGGGGCGGGGGGGGGGGGGGGGTGGGTGGGAGGAGAACTGGTGGGTAATTCGGTAAATTAGGGTAATTTATTAAAAGGAGAAATTAAACAAGGGTAATTTGGTCATGTTATATTAAGGCAATGCCGGAATATGTAGGTCAGTACCGATTTTCGACATTAGGATTATGAGTTCTTGAGTCAATGCCGGCAAAGGGTTATCTTTGCACTTATCAAAGAACTGAGGGTTAAAATTAAGATACTAATATATCCCAAAAATAGTTTCAAAATAAGAAAATTGTGAAAATTTTAACATACATAAACACAAGTTTTATATTAAAAGATCAAAATTTAACTTTAAACACATGATTTTAGTAGAAAAAAGGCTAACGATATAACATCACAATGTTTGACCGTGCGAGTTTTTTTGGCCCAAATTCTTGACCCACGAGATTCTTATGGTCCGAAATTATTAATTCCCTAATTATTTATATCCAGTACCCAAAAAGTGATATTTACACCTAGATCCCTCCTTATTCTCCAAACTTTCTCTAACTAAACCTCACTATATTGCATATTAATCCTTAATTTTGCTATTAGACACTCTTATATAAAACTTCGTCTATGTCTGGAACCATTTTCATCAACTAACTATTTTAAAATAAAATTTCCAAACTTCAAGTCCGTAAATTGACAAAAACAAATTGTAAAGGTAAGAAAATGCTCCTAACAAAACTAAGAGAATATCACATAAGAGACATATGAGGTGATTTAATTGTATGCCGATAGCATTCACATTGAGATTAAAGTTCCTCTAAAATATAATCGTATTAATTAATGGTGACAACATTCACATTGAGACATTCCTATTGAAAACTACTATTCGAACTTCTGTTAAACAGTAACCTCTTGAAACCCTATCCTCGAACCTCTACCTCTCGAACCACTGAAAATTTCACCCCTCGAACCCACTGAAAGGCTTCACCCCTCGAACCTTACCCCTCGAACCAGTACCATTGGAACCTTAACTCTCGAACCACTTACCCCTCGAACCTCACCACTCAAACTGGTACCACGTACCCCTCAAACCAGTACCACCCGATACCCGTTCCACTTGAACCTTCTCTACTCGGATGCACTACTCGAACCCTTTGTGCTCGAACCCCACTACCCGAACCCCTTGTACTCGAACCCTTGTACTCGAACCCCTGTACTCGAACCCCTGTACTCAAAACACATACTCGAACATGTACTTGAACTCCATTATAAAGGGACATGCCTGTAAAAAAAAGTGATAATATATACTGACTGTTAAACTGAGTGTGTATATTACTGTGTTCAATTTTCGTGAAACTAAGTTATGAACTGCTCCGATATTTTTCTGTGAATGACCGGCTTGTACTTTATCTTTCCGTGTCAAACTTGAATCATATACTGCTCTGATATGTTATGTGGATGACCGGCTTGTACTTTATCTTGCCGTGTTAAACTTGAAATATCTGCTACCTAATTACCTGTATGTGATTCCGGGGTCCCCGACGCGATTGTAGTTCGGTCGAAGTCGGCGGGGAACGGTTTTAATCGGACCGTTTGATTAGACCGGCTACTCGTGGAGTTTCTAGTATGCTAGCATTACCCACTGTACTGTACTGATACGAGCTCGTAATTGAACATCTGATTGGGCGTGGTTGTCGAGACTGAATTCTGAACGAATTACTTTCGGGCACTACTGAAGTTGTGCCTTGTATGTTAGTCAGAGTTGCCACATAGGCACTTGGCACCAACTTGGCACTAACCACCTGTATCATTTTACAATGTGCTAGGACATATGTGGCTATTTGTTATTTGTTATTCTGTGATCACTAAAACTCAATTGGATAAATACTGGCAATGAAACCTCACTAAGCAAGGAGCTTACCTAGTTAAACAACTTTTTTTCAGGTGAAGAGGAACGGTAAGAGAAAAGCCCTTGATGTCTTTACTTATTTTAAGAGAGATCCTGGATGAACTTTAATATGAATTTTGAATCTGTAATAGTTAGGTGAAACTTTCATTTAACACTTATATTAATGCTTTCACTATAATAGTAATTTAGGTTTTGAATTTATCTAAATTGCTTTCGCATAAAATTTATCTGATTGTTCGGTAGCACGACCAAACCCGACCCGACACTGTACGTTGGGTTTGGGGTGTTACACTCGAACCCTCTCTACTCGAACCCTCTCCATCCGAAACCTCTTTACTCGAACCCTGTTAGCTCGATTCCTCATCACTCTAACCCTCACCACGGGAACCAATACCATTTGAACCAATACCACTCGAAACCTCTCCAATCGAATCCTCTCTGTTCGGACCCTCACCACTCGAACGAGTACCACTCGAACCCTCTCCATTCGAACTTCTCAACTAGGATCCTCTTCACTCGAACCAGTACTACTCGATCCCAGTATCACTCGAACCTCTCCACTTGAACTCTCAACTCGAACCCTCACCACTCGAACCAGTACCACTCGTACCAGTGCCACTCGAACCAGTACCACTTGTCAGTAATCAAACGCTTTAAACCAAAAGAGACAATGAATTATTATAAGTTAAATGTCATGTCCTGTTTGAACCAAAATATGTATTAGTTACGAGAAGTATTTCCATACACTTGAATTTTGTTATAATTGCAGTGCATGGCTTGGTGTTCTTACGAGAAATTTTTTGTTGCTTATTTTGTCTTTGTTAGGTATGTATTTGATATATGGGTTGTGTTGTTATCCTTATAAGTAAGAGCAGTGGATTTGGATAAGATTGATAACCTCTATTTGTGGTCTCTATTCCCGTTAATCAGAAGAGTTTTTGAATATGAACCATTGATGTCATAACCTTAAACAATATATATATATATATATATATATATATATATATATATATATATTACCATTTGGCATTTGTTCCATTTCCATCTTATATAGCATTGATTGTTGAACAAGAAGGTCACAAGATCAGAGGAATGGAGAAGTAAGAATCTAGTTAATACAAGGAGCTGTTGTTGATGACATTGAAAGGAAGAAGCCCACGAATATGGCTTTTGACAACTTAGCTCTACAAAGCTGCAGATAACAATTTTGAAACATATTCATTTGATTTAATGCATTTCATAAACCATTACTAAATGAACTATCAGTGAAGACAACTTTTCAAAATAATGCAAGTAAATGCCACTGCAGCGACTCCACACAAAAACACAAGTACACCAATTTAAAGCATCCCTCCAGCAACAGCAATAGGACCCACAACCTTCAGCTGCATATAAAAGTTAGGAAACAAATTTTGACACAGAGAATAATAAAGATGAATGCGGTTCAGATTGATTTAAAAGGCAACACTTGGAAACATGAAAAGAAACAAGGGAGAAAAAGAAGTAAGAGAGGTGCACCTTCGCGAAAGAAAATTAAAGACCTAAAGCAAACAGAAGAAAGACAACACCAAACTGAGCAACAGTCTCAACCTGCAACAGGGAAGGACTGGTAAGAGGTAATTTCAGTGTACCAAGAAGTTGTAAAAAGTTATCAACCCTTTTACATTTTAATAGGGTGTTGCTATATCACGCCCTGTATTTTACTATCCACGTCCTAATACGTATAAATACATGTATTTGTATTTAAAAATTTAAAAATTTAATTAGGAGAAAGTATTATATAAGTGGTATTTCTTCCTTCCCATTTGGCAATTTCTTCCTTATTCCTTCTCTCCATTTCTTCCACCAAGCTGCTCCCGGACGACGACGCCGCCGCCGCTGGAAAACGTAAGTTTTAGAGGGAAAATTTATACGCCGCCGCCGTGCGAATTGTATGGTTGTTGCCCATCTATTCGAATTTTGTTGAACTTGTTGGAATTGTTAGAATTAGGGTTTGTTAGAAATTTATTAAATCTGGAGTGGATGTTGGGTTGGTGGTGCGAATTGGCCGGAGGTGGTGTTGGGCTGGAGGTGGTGAACCGGGCTGGGCCGAGGCGAGCGGCGGAGAGGAGCTTCGCGCGGCGGCGCACCGGGCGTGGCGAGGCGTCCGGCCTTGGGCGGCGCGCGTCGGGCCGAGGAGATGAAGAGTGGTGACGCCGGCGGCGGAGGGATGGCGGCGTCGCAGAGGAAGAGAAGGAGAGGTAGAGGGGAAGGAGAAGGAGAAGGGGAAGGAGAAGGGGAAGGAGAAGGAGAAGGAGCTGGCGGGCGGAGGTGGTGGCGGTCGTCCGGTGGCGGAGGAGGCCGGCGGCGGAGGAGGATTCCGGCGGCGGAGGAGGACGCTGGCGGCGGAGGGTGGAGGGATGAGGAAGACGAGGGGTTTGGTTGCAAATATAAGAAAATAGGAGGGTTTAATTTTAAATTAATTTCTTTCATCATACAATGGCAAATTAAAAAGTAAAATAATTTGGAAAAATCTGATATTGTTTACAATCTGAAATAATTTTGGAATCAAAATGAAGAAATTGTTATTTTTAGAAATTGTTTAGTTTAAATTTGGAAATGATAACTATTTTAGTAATTTGGAAAGTATATGTAACATAATAGAATATAGTCTTATGTAAATTAACATTATGAAAATCTAGTTTATTAATCTGATGAAAACAATTGTGTAGTAAATGATTATGAAATGTTTTAACAATTGTTTCTTTGAATGTTAATATTAGTGTGATGTGGAAAAAAATTCAGATTGTTATACAATGATTTAGTAATGTAATTTATAATTTGCAATTAATAAAAATTGGTAGTTCGTTGTATGGGATTGCAGAAGAATTAAATGTGCTGTTTAGAGTGGGGTTTTTTATGTTATATTCACTTTTTTCAATGCATTATAGAATATGTAGTTTCCATAAGTTGTTTGAAATTATGCACTGTTTCGTTATATCAGTTTACACGTTGTTGAAATGTATGTTAATTTATTTTATCATATCAGTTTAAATAAATTGTTGTTATACTAATTACATATCTTGTGTTGTAGATGAGCACTGCTGGTCAACCCGACGACCATGGTCGTTCTATACGACGAAGAGGAATTAGTGCTTCGGCCAGACAGGCGAGAGGCCGTGTGGTCCAGGAGGAACAGTCGCAAGAGCGTAATGTAGGAGCTGAGCAGCCTTCTCCACGACGCGATTATGCATTCGATCCCATGCCAACATGGGACGGTCCAGAGCTTAACATTATCGCGTCCGGTGGAATGCGTGCAATCCGTGATGATAGTGATTGGCAGTCGATGTATGACTTGCCGGTAGAATGCAGCCCACTCGGGGCCGATGGTGGGCAGGGACAGAATACATGCAATGTCCCCCCGTCTGGCCAACCTGGGACGAGTGTGCAATTGGATGCTGGAATCGAACGGTATGCTAGTGGAGGAGCCAGACACACCGTTAGGAATAGAGCTGGCCGATTCGCGCAATCTTCTGGTGGATCGTGTAATGCCGGTGAGACTGGCACTGGAAGGGCACCGAGGAACAGGAGAAAGCGACAAGCCGATGAGACGTGGCTTGTGCGGGGACCGATGGGTGGTGGCCCGCAAGATGACCTCGTGATACCAAGCTTTGGAGGACACGTCGCAGTCGACGTTTGGAATGGTATAGAGCGAGGTGTGCTGAGATGCCATGCTCGTTCGACGCTATGCAAGCAGCTAGTCACTACGCTCCCTGACCGGAGTGATGTTGTACAGGCCCGGATACGTGCCACCGGGTTGGCCCACCTTCCTGCGATTATGTTCCAGTTCCTTGACATGGCATTGATATCCGCTTTTGTCGAGAGGTGGCAGCCGGACACGAACACATTTCACATGCCTTTCGGGGAGATGACCATCCTGATGCACGACGTAGAGATGATTCTTGGCATTCCTATCGTTGGTGGCGTTGTTGCGAGTACCATTTTGGTGGAGACTATTCAGGAAGCAGGCGCTGAACTATTTGGGAAAGACGTGGAGTCCTTTGTCGCGGAAGACTGGAATGGGGGTAACATAGATGGCCAATCATTGATGGCGAGGTGTGTAGCGGCTGGTCAGAGCGATAACTTCCAATTTATGTGCTACATGCTGACCCTGTTTTCATCAACGCTTTTTGTGGATAAAACTGGGAATAAGGTTAGAGCCAACCTTCTACCTCTACTTGATTCGCAGTTGTCCTGGGGCTCGGCGACATTGGCCAGTTTGTATCTACAGTTGGGAATTGCGTCCTGGGCTAAGGCCCGCGGCCTATGCGGCTGTTGCACGCTGCTGCAAGCATGGATATACGAGTACTTTCCGATGTTTCGGCCGAGACTGAGTACACTGCCAGCTCTTCCGGGACGCGCCAACCAGTGGCACACAGGGGATAAAATGGGGAGGGATACTCGGAGGCTGGCTACCATCAGGCGTCAATTGGATGCCTTACAACCTGACCAGGTATGAATTCCATGCTTTTACTCTTATTCTAATAGTAGTAGGTAGATCAGATTCCGTATGAACGTTACATTTCTGTGAAACACGCGCAGGTGGATTGGTTGCCATATGGACTGGACGTAGTTAGGGCTGCGAGGGGGAGGACTCACTACCGCGGCGTGATTCGATACCTTGAAGCAATGGAGGCGTACATGCCAGATCGTGTTGTGCGCCAGTTCGGTCTCGTACAGGGTATACCGCAGAGTCTTAGGATTGTGCCTGAGCCTTGTTCCCGGCCCGCTGATCCAGCTAGCTATTCAGTGACCTACTCAGGGATGATGCAGTTGACCCTATGGCATATGGCACACGCTTGGCACGACGGTCATCTTGCTGAGTTCCCGATTGCCACAAGTCCGTCAGAGTGTACCTTGGATTACGAGGAGTGGTACGCGAGTCATTCACACCCATTGATCGCAAATCCTGAACATGCTACCACGAGTAGACCGGATAGGACACATCTTTTGTCACTGGTAAGTTTTCCGCCACTATTTGCTGTGAGTAATTATATTAAATTGGATTGTTCTGTTATGGTAAAATGTGTTTCATGTGCATCAGATGCTGAGTGACATGATGAGCGACTTGGATCCGTTTGACTCGACAACCGTTGATGGACTCGTCGACCCATGCATGAAGGAGTTGTTGACTACTTGGATCAGTCGTCGCGATGAGTATCGCAGGCTCATGGGTGATGAACCCATTCCCTAGGCGACTGTTTGCTTATGTATGAACTCATTGTTTGCCTTCGGTTTGCTCATTTATGTAATCGCAACTATTTTTGCATATTAAAGTTATAAAACTTTTGTTTTTGTAACCGGAACGCTTTGATAATAATTGTAACTTATAAAATTATGGCCGAAATGTTTCATTGGGTACAACAATTAATTACGAGGCGTGTATGCTTTGGTCCAAGCAATCATCCTCCTACGAAAGGGTAACTCCCAACCAACGACATCAGACTTCCTCAATGTGGTCCACAGATTAACCACGGGGGGCATGGGGCAGTTTTCCTTCACGTGTATCCGGACGAAATGGCTTGCACTGCGTACGTATACAATGTGTAGCTCCCTCCTTGTTCCATCCTCGCCGCCACCTGCCCTCAATGGAATGACTGTACAGCAATAGTCTGCCCACCCATTCTCTAGAATGTAATATAAAACTACAGCCGTGTTGTAGTAGGTGGCGACAGGAAACATGTCTGCAATGACCGTAAACCAATGCTCTTGACCACATGGACCTTTGGTGTGGTGTATACGGGCTCTAGCTAATTCAACGTTGTCTTTCGAACCGTATATGGGAACATAGTTAGGCCAATGAGTTGATATCTCGTTAAATACTGCCCGACGCGCTCCAGACCATTCACCTTCACCGTCTACATGGAACACATCAGCAACGCATCTGAAGCCACAGTTTCCATCACTCACGACATCGTTCCAGCCTTCGATGTAACGCCTGACAATGTGAGGGACACTTTCGAGGAACGGGAATGTCGCTGGAGGAGAAAACATTAAGATTAATTTCATTGTAATGCGGCGTTCATTAGGAAGAATGGTGTTTGTACTTACCGTGCCGGCTACCTCTCCCTGATGTGGTGCACCCCGGGGACCTTGAACTACGACCGTATCGCCTGTTCACGTGCTCATGGTAGCTCGGTGAACGTCGGGTTGATCTTGATCGGGGGACCTGCTCGTTTGGTCTCCCACGTGCACTTGTACAATTGTCCGGCTCGCCAATGCCGCTGTCCGCTGGACGCAACTGCTCATCTATGTAGCTTGAAACTCGTCGGAGAACCGAAGGGTCGCTGCGTGCCAGCTCCTCCAACTGAGTGTTGAACAGTGACTGATCCTGTTCAGCCCTCGAAATATTTTCCATGCTCCGCACGTGATCACCTAATGCCAGGCTCTTAAACAGTGGATGAATGTCGTCCAAGTACAAGGGGATTCCTTGTGCAACTGCCCTCGACATGGCGCATGCACATGGTATTCCGTGTGTCGAACGCAGTACACAACCACAGTATGCATATACCTGTGCTCCGAGTGCATCAATCCTCCCGTACTCGACCGTCAATTTATCCAGACAATATTTGGACACATTGTTGATCAAGTTGTTGAAAAGGACTCTACGGTGCAATCTACCAGTGCACGTTCTTGATTTCTCTAGGTTGGCCTTGATCATAGTAATTTGCCCGGCTATCTGCAGGTCGACACGCCTCCATATCGTATCCAGTGAACCAGTTGACGTTTGTAACCACCCTTTCAATGACGAGTGTGCACTTTCGACCCTGCATGTAGTTGTGTTCCCAAAATGCAGAAATCTGTTCGTCCATGCCCTCACAAATTTCTCCTTATGGGGGTTGAGCCACGTAGTCTCAGCGTAACTAATAACAGCTTCGCTCCAAGACCATCCAGCCCTCATATCTACCAAGGCGGATTCGTACGCTGAAACGGTGGACGCATTGCAAACCCGGAACCATGCACCATTCTTGAAGGCTGCCCCGTTCCTCTTATTCCCTGTTAGCACCGTAGCACGTGCCTCCACATCCTTGTTAATATGGCAGGTGCAAAGCAAATGATTCGATTCTGGAAACACAATCCGGAGTGGCCTAATCAGTCCCATCTCTCGATCGGTGACCACAACCTCAGGGAACGGTCCATCGACAAGCAAGTTCTTGAGTGCGTTAAGAACCCACTCATAGGTATCTGCCGTTTCTTCAACGACAATTGCGTAGGCAATCAGGAAATTTGTGTTGCAAGGCGACATCCCAACCATCTCAATGAATGGCATGCCGTAGCGATTAGTCTTGTACGTTGAATCGATGGCCACAACCCACGGAAACGTGCGAAATGCCACAACAGCATCGGGATGAGCCATGAATAAATGAGTCAAAGTACCATCAAGTGCTGAGCGGTGACTAGTGATATACCCGTTCGAGGTGGCAAGATGCAAACAATTCTCCGCTGTGTTGCGTCCGCCTCGCTTTTCTGTTACATTTGCCAATCTCTCATTGTACACCTGCCTAATGGTCTGATGCAGGTCTGGAAACGATTGACTAAGGCTGGCATTGATATGCCTGGGGGCTGTTTCTAAATCTGTCAAATCTCTAATCATTTGTTTCGCGTCCGCATGGAGCATGCAGCTCTGTCTATGACCCTCAGCGTACAATGAGAATGGGCGGTTATGCATCCCTCGGCTAGAATCCTTGCACGGTACTACATTCCAACCCTCCCCCGTGCTACTCTCTTTCATGACAATCGTGAATGGGCAGTCACAACTTCTAGTCGAAGTGTTACTCCGTCGGACTATATCAGAATCGCTCACATCGATAACCTTATCTTTTCGGCCCCGATTGCAAATGCAATATATCCTCAGGGGACCATTCTTATTTTTTTTGTAGGACCCCATGACAAGTTCAAATCCTACTTGAAGAGCAATCCGTTACAGGTAGGAATAAGCCTCGCCGTGACTTGGAAACACATTTGAGGTTGCAAATGGAAAGTATCCATTCCCCCCAGCAACAGCTTCACATGACTGATTGTCATCCTTAAACAGCAATAAACATCAAGTAATTATTTTCACTCAACTACTATACCAACAACAATGATGTCGTCAATTAACATTTAAATAAATTAATTGTTAAAAAAAATTATCATAAAATAAAGTACAAATTATATTATAGGAAATAAATTTAGGCTTACAATTATAACGTTACATAAATAACTTTTACAAACTAAAAAGTGCATTGCTTGATTTTTAATTATCGTTAAACACATATATTTAAATATGAACAAATAAAGATAAAATTACGGTTAAAACGTTAAAACATATATTTAAATATAAAAACATAAAGATAAAATTAAATTAGATGAAATAACATTACAGTTATAAAATTCCCATACATAAATTAACTCCCTAAACTAAAATTACATTCATCCATTTCAAATTGTCCATTTAAACAAAATACTCCCTCCGTTTTTTTTTCATTGGCACACTTACTAAAAGTGGTATTTTTTTTTAATTGGCACTTGCTATTTTGGGCAAGTTTAAGGTTTTTACATCCACTCATTTTACTTTCTCTTCTTTCAATTCAATTTCATCCACTCATTTAGCATCTCCTCAATTCTAACACCAAAAGAGAGGTGCCAATGAAAAAAAATGGAGGGAGTAATACAAATGTAATGTTTAATAACTATTACTTATGGACTTAATGGTGCACTGCTCCATTTCTTATTAACAACTAAAACATACATGTAATTGTAAAAAAAATGTGATACTTATATTTGATGAAATAAAATTATGGCCAGAATTAATATTACATTCTTACATTTTACATGAAGGTTTAAAATTAACGTAACGAATTTAATGTTTAACAGTGAACTTTTGGAATTAAAAATGCAACCGGGCGAAATTCAACCCTAAAAAAACGTAAATTTAGAGTAGATAAATGTGCAATAATTTTTACGTTACAATTAATAAATTAAAATACTAAGATGAGCATAAATTTTTACTGCAAAAAATAATAAATAATAAATTTAACTATTACTTATGGACAGAAAACTAATTAGTAAAATTACCTCCAAAGACATGCTGTAAAAATTTGTAGATTTTTAAGATTCTAAAGATTTTTATAGAACAATTTATAGAAGAAAGTTACACTTTTTCGGGTGTGATAGAGTAAATGACATTAAATGTGGGTAGTTGGTTTTGGGGAGAGGCGCCCGGTTCTCCATTGGGCCGTGGAGAACGGAAGCCCGTCCGGTTCGCGCCCGGTCCGTGGCGAAAGGAACGGCGCCCGGTCGCGCCCAGGCCGTGGCGAACAGGACTGCCTCCGGCTCGTGCCCGATCCGTCGCGAACGGAAGGCGTCCGGTTCGCGCCCGGTTCGTGGCGAACGGACCGGCGCTTGGTCGCGCCCGGTCCGTGGCGAACCGGACAGCCTCCGGCTCGCGCCCGGTCCGTGGCGAACGGACCGGCGCCCGGTCGCGCCCGGTCAGTGGCGAACGGACCGGCGCCCGGTCGCACCCGGTCAGTGGCGAACGGACCGGTGCCGGTCACGCCCGGTCCGTGGCGAACGGACCGGCGCCCGGTCACGCCCGGTCCGTGGCGAACGGACCGACGCCCTGTCGCGCCCAGGCCGTGGTGAACGGGACAGCCTCCGGCGGCGCTCGGCGGCGGATTGACTCTGTGGCGGCGGCCGGCGGCGGCACACGTCAACGAGATGTTTTTTAAGTTAACATTAAATTACAATATTTAACATTTAACATTTTTTACTTCTTACATTTAAATATATATTGTATATACACAGTATAAATACATAGCGTGGATAATAAAATACAGGGCGTGATATAGCAATCCACTTTTAATATGAGTAGCAACTTTAATGTATGGACCACAAACTAGCCATTAGTGAAAAACTAAAAGATTTTTTTTTTTCTGTTCAGAGTATATGGATTGTTTAACAGTACTGTCAAACTTGGATCACATGTCAGGGATATCTAAATGCCATGACATTCACCAATAAGTACAACCTCATAACGTATCAGCCACATCGAAAACCAATCCTTGCCTCTGGGAAGACACAAAACATATTTTAAACCCAACAGTACCTATCAATGATTAACAAAGAATAGAAAAGCATCATCCTAATCTAGTCCTGGTTTAAGAATGCACCATTGACCTGGGCCATTTCACCGATAAATTTCAGACCCTCTGACCCAATAACTGAACAAGCAAGAGGATGACCAAGAAAAACCTACAACAATAAACAAGAAGAGGTGATAATTTCAGCTTTATAAAAACATCACCAAACCAAATGACCAAGTCAGTAAGGGGAAAAAGTTGTACGAGAGTAGCATATCGGTTGTCCCTAAACCCTCTGTATCAGCAAAGGGATTGGTACACATTAGCATTGCAGCAGCATTTGTTACAAATTAACTCATCATCCCCGCATCCATCCAGAAGGGATATGAGGGCAGGAAGGAAACATTCATTCCAGTAACTGGAAGTACCACCCTATGCACAGAAGTATAAGAGCTTAGTTCTAACCTGTTTTGTGCGTGTGAACCAACTCGACAACGGCGACCCTGACTTCAAGCTCTTCAAAGGTCAGCCTTACCTGCAGTATGAGCCGCATCAGTGATAAAATCCAAAATTGTCTCATGCCATCCGTGAGCTAATGAAGCAAACCAAAAAGATAAAGGTATTGAAAATAAAGCACCATAAGCAGTTTACATCATTATCAATAAAAACCCATCATGTAGATTCCATAGCAACCAAAGCTTTTGCAAATATTAACAACTTGGGAGCACAAACCCCAGTCAGCTACACATCTCAACGTCACTAAGCTATATGTACATGAACTTTTGCCATCTCACAAGCACGTCTGACTTGTATGCAAAACTACAGTGATAATAACATACTGCAAGTCTTTTACTGGCTTAAAATTCAATATTATCTATAAAACTCAAGGTTGAGCAAAATTACACTCAAAATTAATGTGAACTCCCTTGCTCGTTCAGCTTGCACTTCCCAATCAGTACTCAACAAAACCAGTAACATGTAGCCAACAAGCCCTGCGCCCTAAGTCCTTTGAAGTCAAGCCTCATGTAGAAACTTATCCAAATAGCCTAAGGTATCCCATGAGATAGAAGCATACAAACTTTATATTTTCTCTCAATTTTCCCCTAACAGTGCCTTTCATTATCCCACATACAGTAGTCTGAGCGCAGTTCCCCAACTTACCTATATTCCGCTGTAAAACCGAGCTAGCTTTACTGTTTCTTTCCATGCTTACTGGTCCATTTTATCCTATCCTTCACATTGTGAATGAAAGGTTGGTAGAGTTTTCCCTTGCGTTTATGTTGCTTATACCCGATAGCTTTTCAGACTAAGATGATTGTTGCAAACTCTGCCTTTCCATTCCTTAATTTTTATGCATGAGACTATTTTTTCACAGGTCCCAAAGTTTACCTGTGAACTATGTACTATCTTGTAGGGAAGCTGTGAAGGTCGCAAGCAATCTCTCCGACTCCAAGTCTTCAAAAAGTAGTCAATTGGCAGTGGCCTTCACGATTTCCTCGGAGCAATTCAAAATTTAAAGACGAGAGGATTACAGGAGTAACTTCATTCTCAATGAACCATAAAGAGAAGGCGATCAAAAAAAGAAGAAACACTAAAAACACATCTTCAGGCAAGATTCATCTGAGCAATGCATAACATGGGAAACAAAACTACCGACTTTGAACTTTATAATGCATGAAAAGTCATACATATAAATGTCAACATATGTTGAGAAACGAACTTCAAAATTTCCCAATTTACAGATCATAAACCCTCAAACAAAAAAAGAACAAAGAAAACCATGAAACTTTGCATCAACTTCCAAGCATTAAAGGGAAAGACTCAGGAAAGACGACTTGTCTATAAGCTTATGGACAGATCATGGATCTGATTGCAATTAATACAAATTTATCCAAATTCGTGGGCCAAACCCATTATTTCATATATGAATTTGGAAGCATCGACATTAACTCCCCCTTCACCATCTTCCTTCCCCCTTCTCGATGTCATCTCTTTCTTCTCCTGAACGCCACCTCCTTCCTCCTCCTCCCCAGCGCCAGCACCTTCCTCCTTGGTGACATCGTCTTTTCTCTCTGTCAATCTCTCTGTTCTCTTTCTGATAATTTCTCCACCTTCTTTGTGTTTCTTCGTCTCTTCTCTGTGATTCTCCGTCTGCTTGTTTCTCAGATTCTTCTCCGCAACGCCGTACTTCTCCCACTGCTTAACCTCGCTGTTAAGGATGAAACGTAAACATGATTAGGTCCATAATTATGATTTTTTAAAATTTTATTTAATTGAGTTTAACAGATTTGATTTTTGGGGATTTATGTGGAGTTTGTTTGTCTGTCGTTTTCTTTCTTTCACCCTCGGATTCAGCCACCAATTATGGACCTATGTGGAGATTTTCTTTCTTGATTTTTGGGACTGTGGAGTTTTGGCTTTGGTTCAGTAAAGCCACCAATTTGATTTTTGGCTTTGGTTCAGTAAAGCCACAAACAAAGTTTTTTTGGCTTTGGTCCATTAACCTAATTGGTGGCTTTGAATACAGTAACCTAATCGGATTCATCAATAACCTAATTCGTTTTGAAGGCTTCAACGCACAGATTGAAACTGCAATCTAAATTATAAAAAATCTGATTGTTCGTCATGAATTACGAGAGGCATTCGTTTACTTATATGTTGCAGATGTTATCATCCAACGTGTACCTATTAGTTGTACTGTGAATGCCCTTTTTTTCTTCTTCTTTTTTATTGATTGTTCATTTTGAATTCAAAACTGTATCTGTTTACTTATATGTTGCATCTGTTAGTATTTAATATGTACTTGTTAGTTGTACTGTCTATGACCTTTTATTTTCATTTGTTGTTAGTTGTATATTTTGAATAATGAGTTGTATTTGTTACTTATATATTGCACCTATCAGTACCTCGTGTGTACTTGTTAGTTATGTCTGTATGAATTTTTTTTATAAAAAAAATTGTTGGTTGTTCATTTTGAATTAGGAACTGCATCTGTTTACTTATATATTGCATCTATTAAAATCCAGTATGTACTTGTTAAATTTATTGTGTTTGACTTTTATTTTTATCGTTGATTATTGTTCATTTTTTAATTAGAAATTGTACTTGTGTGGTTATATGTTGCAAGTGTTAATATCCAATGTGTATGACCTTTTGCATCAGCTGGATCCAAACTTTTTGGTTTTAACTTTTAAAGAATTAGACAACATTGAACATTGGACTCCACAAGACATTCCGACATGGGGAGAATTCATATGAAGATGACACTGAACTTGAACATTCAAAGACGATCACCTTTTGAAGATTAATAATTGATTTACTGTATTAGAGATTGTTAGTTAATCTAGATAGGAATACTGTTGTAATTGTAAGTTCCGTAATGGAAGATTTCTGTCACGAGCACTTTATCTTCTATTTTGCTTTGATGTTGGGAGCCTCTCCCGTCTTTGAAATTGACAAAATTTTCATGTTATGTTCATATGAACTAAGCAATACTTTTTACATGTGTTACTTTCACGCCGACAATACTTTCTGTGAACTATCTTTGATTTAAATCCGGGAAATCTGCTCAAGTTTTTAAAAACAAGCACATGTTTTAATGTAATCAGTGTATATTGTAAGGTATTAAATGCAGTACATGTGAAAATTTAAAAAACTACAAAATTATGTGACCTCTGTTGCGTATACTATAAAAGAGTACTAGTGGGCTAACATATGCATATTTTAACAAAACATAAAGGATTCATAATGTAACTTATGCACTGACTCATGTCAAAGTTTTGGTATTCATAAAAAAGGAATTGACATTTTTAAACCAGGTGCGTGTTTTGTTTAAACAGTACATGTTTTAAAGCAATCAATGCACAATTAATATGACAATTTTAAATTGTTAAATTTTAACTTAACTTATACACAATCATCTAGAACAGTTTCATAATTCATATTCAGTACTTTTAAAATAAGTGCATGTTTTAATACAAACGATATAATTTATAAGGTAACAGGTGCATATTATATACGAAACTTTTCTGCAGCATTTATTTTATTTTTTAAATATTTGCCACATATTTTCTACATGTTCATAGAAATAAAATTCATACATTCATCTATATCAATTCTACTAAGAACCATGTATGAAAATGTGACCGCACCATTCATGGCTTCCTTCAGCAGCAGAGGTCCAAATGTCATCCCACCCGACATTCTCAAATGGATCCGGATGCAAATAATCATGGACAGCGCAAATGCCTCCATTTTTGTTCTGTGTTTGTTTCTCCGTTTTCCTATATTCTGTTGCGCCTTTGATAAGGAAAGTTTAGCAATTGATGAATCTGCACTTGTTGCTTTGAAATCTAGCATTACATGGGGTTCTAGTTCGAGTCATTTGTTGTCGAACTGGACCGATGGGACCTCAGTTTGCAGCTGGATCGGAGTTGGATGCTTGTCTCTCTACAACAGAGTCACGAGCTCGGATATCCCTTGTCTACGCCTTAAAAGGTGCCATCCATCCACGGATTGAGAACCTATCTTTTCTCACTTTGATCAACATTAGAAGCAACCATTTCCATAGTCGTTTGCCACATGAGATCGCAAAACTCAGAAGACTCGATTACATTGATTTCGGTTCCAACAACATTAGTGGAGAGATTCCTGATGGGTTTGGTTCCCTGCCCGATCTTCAGTACTTATATTTGGGAAACACCAATTTTTCAGGCAGTCTTCCTGGCTCCTTGTTCAATGAAACCAAATTGGAGGTCTTAGACTTATCTTCAAATCATTTGAATGGTTACATACATGAAGAAGTTGGTAATCTTGACAATCTTCGTACTTTATATATGCCATTTTGGCATTCTTCGATCGAAGCAACTCTGCCAATATCCATTCTCAACCTGAAAGGGAAAATTGTATACACTCAATCAAATGATAGCCCAGTTCTTAGAATCAGAAAAACTAGCAACTACATGCTTGTTTACAGTATGGAAGAAGCCATCGGCGACGCCACAAATGCTACTATATCGGAGATAAAGAAGTTTTCCGACGTTGTGGTCGTGGTTAAGCATAGTATCTTACCAGTTGATCATGATTTTGTAACTAGAACAACAGAATAGCCGCAATCAAATGTTTTGTACGAATTAAAGAATTAAAAAATTAAATCAGACCCACTCATTTTGTGCTTACCAGTTAACTGCAAACTGACACCTGCGGGTGTACCCTAGTGGTTGGGAGTTGGGTGACCTTTCACGAGGTCAGTGGTTCGACGCTCGGCAGCCACCGTGTGGGAATGTCCTGAGTTAACTTGGTCTTTGGGCCAAGGGCTGCTTGGGCTTCCTGGTGGGCATCGAGTATGACTGCCCCCAATGGTCCTGGTGCTGGGCTACCATGACTTACCTCTCACATGATGACTGTGGTGTCGGCTGGTGTGGACCGCTGAGGGCGAGCGGTGACCGCCAGTTAACTACAAACACCATAAAAATGCAATCTTTCGACAAGAAAAATCAAGCACACCACATACAAGCACAAATCCGGGCACCGAAAACAGCCACCGTACAAAATTAAAAACGTGCAAAAAGCTATAACCTTGATCATACCAAGCGGTGAAGAGAATTAACGGCGTCTCATCACCGACCAAGCACTCAAACACGCACCGACAGCTCTGGGTCGCCTCAGGCTCTGCCGACGGTTCCCAACCTCCACCACCGCCTGAATCTCCAGCATTAATCTCCAGTCGAGCTCACCGCCAGGCGACAAGTGAACCACTAGCGTCACTCCCAGGTCAATTTTGGGGAAGAAAGGCATGGGTTGGATATTTTTAATTTAACCCACGAATTTTGTTTAATTTGTCTTAATTGCAACAGGTCGTCTGTCACGAGTCCCACCCCGCATTAAATACTCAACCTCGAGATTCAGTGGCTTACCTAGAAATTGATAGGTCGTGTTTTGGTGAAAAGGGGTGAAACGACAATTAGATGGAATCAAAGAAATTAAACGGAAGAGGAAAGATTGAAAGCGACCGGCGCCCCATATAGTTGGAATTCCTAAATCCTTCTGCTACTTGCGTAGAAGGTGAGATACCTTGAGAAGAGGTTGAAGAAAATTGAGGGAAGAATTGGACCGCAGTTGAAAGATGGTTGAATACCTTGTAATTGTTCGACACCGGCTGCAGAGGGTTTGCCTTTGAAGAGGGAACGGAGTGAAGCAAAATGGAGGAGGACTTCTGAACTGAAAGATGACAGGCCACTGTGTACTCAAATAATGAACTTGCGCTTTAAGATAGTATGGATATTTAAAAACATTCTCTTAGTTTCAATTGACGCTCTTATTTTCTTATTTGGATTTATAGTGAATGAATTAAGTGGATGACATTAAACTTACAAAAAATAAAAGTGAATGAAATTAAAGGTCAAAAATTTAAAAATGTGTCAATATAAAATAAACAATTTTAAAAAGTATGTCAATATTAGTGGAACAAAAGAAGTGAATCTTAGCCGGGCAAATATACGTACCTTACTTTAGCACTTTTTTTTCTTCGCATTAAAGTTGAGAGAAAATTGTATAAGCAGTGTCAAGAGGTAAAGTCTTGGGAAAGATTGTTTTTCCATGTGCTTATGGAAGGGCGGAGTTTAATTAAAATAATAAAAGGTAAAATGTGTTAGTTGCAATATTAAAAATCTAATATGTGACGTGTAATAGTTATAAGGGATAAGTGTCAATATAACCCTATCTACTTGAGTAAGTGCCAATATAACCCTATGATAATTTTTAGTGCAAAAATAACCCTAACTAGTTAATGAAAGTGCCAATAACCCTCAGATCCCATTTCTGGCATTGACCTCAATTTTTCAGCGTTGACTCTATGTAATTGACCAAAATACCTTTTGGGCTAACTCTGAAATTATGTGGACAATTTTACCCTCATGGTTTGTCGGACCATCGTCGGACTTCCGCTGGACCACCGTCGGACCGCCGTCGTAACAGGTAGGGTTATATCAGCACATTATGAAATCTTATTGGGTTATATCAACACATTCCTAATGTTTATAGGGTTATATCAGCACATTTCTAATGTTTGTAGGATTATATCAGCACATTCTTAAAACTTATAGGTTATATCAGCACATATTATAAATATTAAGTGTGTGGTACTCTGTTGGCCTTAACGGGCGACCACATCATCATATACACCATTATAACATCATAACTGTTGTGCGGAATGGAGAAAGAACAGAAAAATATGAAGATGAAGATGCTGCTTTGATTTTGCTAATGTCTTTACCGCTTTCGTATGAGAATTTTGTTCAGTCATTTATTATTGGTAAAGATTCTATGTCTCTGGAGGAAGTTAGATCCTCTCTCCATAGTAGAGAGTTGCGACATAAGGCAAACAGTACAGGTACAGAAAGTCAGGCCTCTGGCTTGTTTGCTAGTGGCGGAAACACAAAGGGCAAGGGAACCGGCAGTAAGAAGAAGGGCAAGTAGTCATCTTCAAAGGGTCCTAAGGCCAATGATGTTTGTAACTACTGTAAGGAGAAGGGGCAATGGAAAAAGGAGTGTCCGAAGAAGGCTAGTAAATCTGGGAGTACATCTGGTATTGCTGTTGTGGCTGAAGGGGATTTCAGTTCTGAAGATGATTTTGCTCTAGCTGCTACTGGGCAAAATAATCATCCTACTGCGTGGTTTCTTGATTCTGGGGCATCTTACCATATATGCCCAAGGAGAGATTATTTCTCAACTTATGAGCAAGCTGAGGGCATCATTACTACAGTAAATGGTGTTGTGTGCAAGGCAGTTGGGATTGGTTCAATCAAGATCAGGATGCATGATGGTAGTTTTTGTACTTTGAACGATGTCAGGCATGTTCCATCGATGACAACGAATCTGATTTCTCTTCCTACGTTGGATAGAAAGGGTTTCGTCTACTCAGGGAGTGATGGAGTTCTGTGTGTCTTCAAAGGTTCTAGGCTGGCTCTGAAAGGTGTTCTGCATGGTACTTTGTATTTTCTACAAGGTTCCACGGTTATGGATTATGTTAATGTTGCATCTTCGGAGGTTCACCAGGATGATATAACTAAGTTATGGCATATGAGGCTTGGTCACATGGGTGAAAGAGGGATGCAGATTCTGTCGAAGAATGATCTTCTTGGTGGCCACAAGGTCAAGAGCTTGGACTTCTATGAGCATTGTGTTTTTGGGAAGCATCACCGCAGCAAGTTTCCTAAGGCTTGGTCACAATATCTTATACAGCATAAAATTTGACATTATGACACCATCATTAATATTAAACATCATTATCACATATCATAGTCTCATTTCAAAATTTATCAACATTAAAATCCCTAGGTCAAAGAACACGGCAAAATAACTATCACACACAACACCAAAGGTTATCTAATCATCAATCCGGACTAAACACAATAATAAACAAAATATCATTAAAACCCCTATATTCTATAGTATGTGCTGCTATAACCATGCATTTTTTTACTAATGTGCTGATATAACTCTATAAATTTCATGAATGTGTTGATTTAACCCTACCAGTTTTCATAATGTGTTGATATAATCCTACCTAATCCGGCGGCAGAGTATTGATGAGTCTAAGGGTAATAACGTTATTTCTTTTTTTTGTATTTTATTTTTTTCTTCAGACGGGCAACCATGTAATTTTATAAAATTTTGGCTAAAAGTTACCGGGGAGGGTTATATTGGCACTTTCACTAACTAGATATGATTATATTGGCACTTTCAATTATTGAAAGTTATATTGGCACTTATGTCAACTAGGTAGGGTTGTAAAAACACTTTTTCTAGTTATAAAGTTTATAACTCAATTCATGCAACCCAAAAATTTTATCATAATTTCTTCTAATTTGCACTTTAAACTCGGACCGTCTTTCATGACGGACTCATGTCAAAAAATAAGTTTAATATAAAATTAATAAATTCTCAATTTAGTGAAATTACACTAAAATATACTCCTAGTTATTTGGTATTTGGAAAAAAATATTTCAAGAGAAATTACTAGTTATTTAGAAAGATGCAACTACAAAAGAACATTGAAAGAAATAAACTTTTAAAAATATAAAGATATCATGGAGAGAGTAAAGGTGATAGAAATGACGGACGATGGTAAAATAAATTTTTGTGATTGTCAAAATGTGGCGTAAATAAAGCTCAATCTGATTACAGATCCGGATTAAGTTTCTTTGTATATTTACATCATCATTTCTTTTTTTTATTGTCTTAATTTATGTCTTTACTGCTCGCCTCTTAATTTCTGAATAATTTTTTAAATTAGCATTTCCCCTTTATTGTAAATACTAGAATCCACTAAATTTACCTTTCATCATTCCAACACAATTTCCACCACTTATGTTACTTTTTATAACAACTTGTGTCATCTCCTTGGTACCAATAAAAGAAGACAAGAGGGAATATAAAAGATTTGTGATAATCTCTCTATCACTTCAATGGAGTCAATTTGTACTCCCCTTTGCATATGTGGCATCAAATCCTAACTTTTCACCTGTCACAAAGATAGCAAAAAAGATAAATGATGAACTCCAAATATCTCAAATTGCAGAAACTTACCAACGGAGCTTTTCCTCTGACATCAGGCTCCAGCCCTGCCTTGAGAAGCTCACTCAGAAGAGCTGCATCATGGTCGCTGGCAACTTTCAGCAAGTTGACCACGTCGCCATTTTCTTTTACAACCTCCACACGCACATTCCCCGAGAGCCAGTCTTTCAGACTCTCTTGGTGCTGCAACCGTTGCATCATCATTTCACTTCATTCATGTCTCGAACCAAATGGTTTGCACTGAGAGGGGAGGTTCTTACCTGCATGAAGTTATCCACAAATGCAGCAGTGTCCTCTCTGCTGGCCTTCATTGCTTCGAGAAGCACGGTCGTTTTAAGCTTCAGAAGTTGGGAAAGTGTCTTGGTTCTATACGTGAAGCACCGAGTCCATTCACAGAATACAGCGCCTTCACCGAAAATGTCCCCGGGTTTCAGAATCCCCGTAGATTCTTCTCTTCCCATTTTGCAGGTGATGATCTCGACTTCTCCAAACACGATGATGTAGACGCTATCAGGTACTTCACTCTGCATGATGACATCTTCTCTCGGGGGGCAGTATTCGGCCTCCATGCTCGCAACCTGAGCAACAGGATTCAATCAAACGGCGCTCTTTAACTGTGAACCTAAATATCTGAACTCTTTGATTGGACTTACCAAGAGCATAAGAGTTCCCTGCGACACACCTTTGAAAAGGTAAACTTGCTCAGCCACTGGAAGAAACAAATGCTGGCTGATGTTCGTACAGATACTTTTCGGGAGCTGTTCAATTAGTTCTTTCTGGTTCATCTTCTCAGCCTTAAACCTCAAACATATGTAGGCCAGTATCTGCTCCTCTAACCTGGGGTCCAAGCGATTTCGCCTTGCGAAATGTGATGCAGCTTCAATGCTATTTCTCTAAAAATTGGCCACGGAACAACATAGTTGGTTGCACTTCATAGAACACACGATTTAAAACTCTGGGAAAGAGGTGGAAAGGCATACAAATTCCATAGTCCGGCGCCCCCCTTCTGCAACCAAATTTGTCATGTTGCCGACAATGTATGCCAGCAAGCCGATATTGAAGAGCATATACAGAGCAGTGAAAATCATCTCTTCCGTGTTCACTGCATGCAGGTCGCCGTAACCCACAGTGCTCAAGGTGGTTACGGACCAATACATGGCGGCAAAATATCTGAACCAGAGGCTTCTTTTCCTGAAATCTGGAGTTGGAACTTCAATCCAATTTATCCCTTTGTTTGGATGGAGATCAGCTAGCATATAGAAGAAGCATCCAGCACAATGTGCAACAAACAGTGTCACCTAAAATCAAAAGGAAATTGCATTTATAACTTGCCATGAGATAAGGTGCCTTCCTCTCGACGAAAACAAAAACGGAGGCTCACTGAAAAGAGCCAAGCACATCTGACCCAAAAGTAGTTGAACCTGATGTCCTTTTCAAGCCTGCAGTAAAAGAAAGGTCAGAAACACTTTCTTTCATCCATAAGCTCTTCACTACAGATGTGTAAAGTACCAAGAACAATTTCGTATAGGATAAGATGAGGTCGAATGTGAAAACTTTTGCAACAACTTCTTCAAACCTCAAAAAAAAGAGATTGGAGAGCAGTAGTTTCATAGAACTTGTGAACAATTCCGTAGCATCCCAAGTTGATCCTCTATATCGACTTTCTAGATTTGCAATCAGCAGATTCAATTCATCGTTCGATGGTTGCAATATTAAGTGTCTTATCCATTCATTTATAGCTGTAACTCTTTCAAGTGACAGTGTTCATGCTTAATGAACTGCAACTAAAAGTTGCTTTCGCTTTGCAACTTTAAGAGGATAAAGATATGAACTTATTCTCACCATCACTATGTAATAGAGTATTTAAATCAAAAGCTTGACCTGGTAAAGAATTGCTTGAACCGTCTAGCACGCCAGAGTCTGAGTAATCCCAGCACTGAGAAAGCGGCACGAGCTGGATGCGTAGTCCTGAAAGACAAACCCAGAGCTTCGAATGGAATCGTCGAAGCCACATCCATTAGAAACCATGTGGAGATATACCTACAAACACCCTCAATAGTTTGGTCAAAGAAGAAAACGCATCATACTAAGTAGACTAAATGTTAACATATTGATGAAAGTAGGTCAACCTTTTTGCAATCTCAGACTTGTCAAGAACCAGTCTTTGAGTGGTGGGATCAACATAGGCTACAAAAAATGTCAGGACAATATCAATGGTGAAGAAGATATCAACAACGTTATCTGCAATGTCCAAGAACTTATATGGACGAGAGATGAGGAATGCAATCTCAAAGGGGCATATCCATGCTGAGTATGCTACCAAGATCATCATTAGTGCTTCCCAGCACCTGCAATATTTATTGGGTCGCCATAATATTAGTAATCCTCCGCGGTCCAATTTCTTCCCATGAGATATCATGTTATGAAGTATAAAGTCAAGCTAAGAACTTAAGATGCAATGTTTAACTGAATTCGGAGAAATTTCTACTCTACTTGTTTAAGATCAAGTGGTTTAGACTTTTTGGGCATCATCCAAGAATACTACTCTGTCTCAGAAAAAGATCCATACTATTCTTTTACCTCACATACCAACTTTCCACGACAAATAAGTAGAAGAAAAGAAAACAGAACAAATATTCAGGTGGTGTACATCGCAGCTCATAAAAAGTTGCACCGTGTAGAAAGTAGACTCTGATTAAAGTTTGAAAGGAGTCATTTTTAGTTGCACTTTAACGTAACTCTGCATGCTAGCTACTGCATGCAAACTATAGAGATAAATGATAACCTGTATCTTGAATCCATGGGAGAGATGATCCTATTACTCCCGTCGAGCTGATCAGTCGGGTTCTGGTGAGTGTAACTCGAAGCACCTAAAGGTGGAAGAACAAGACAGGATGCATTCCAATCCTTGAAAGACGTACTTCTGCCCCTCATTCTCTCCTCCTTCCCCTTGTCCGGAAATTCATTGAATCTCCTGCCATTTCCATCCATATTCATGCCCATTTCAAGCGCGCAAAAAAGGAACTGTAAGATGACACCTCTTTTCTTGTATATATGCAACTTTGTCTGCATGTACGAACAAAGAAGGAAAAAGACCTTGGTTAGCTCACCATATATTTGTTTCCACAAGTAATAATACAGCTGTACTAGTACATAGCCTTGCCGAAATGACTTGCCGTTGCATGCTGCCAATCCACATGGAAGAGCTTCTTATTCTTGGAGGGAGGTATGGACTTCCTTTCCTCCTAACTGGTGCTGTCCTTTTCTCTTTCTTTTTTTCCTTGAGTACAAGATTCTTTTGGATCTTGCCCGTCGATTTCTATGTACCTACCGTACATTCTAAGGCTTAGATTGTGTCCTACCCTATTTCTATTACTCAGAAGGTAAAATATTCTTACTCTTTCGGGCAGTAAGCAGATACCGATGAACCTTTATCTTGTCAGTATCATTGGCTCTCTTAGAGCTGCTGGTGCAGGAGGTTGATATTTCGAAATTCCTTCAAGCAATAAAAGCAGGGTACAAGTAACGGTAATACGAGAAAAATATCAATCTATCATAGCATGGAATCCCACGCAGCATACCGTGAGACGCCAAAATTCTTTCCTTTTCTTTTCGGGAAAAAAAAAGGAGAGCAAGGAGCAAAAATATTTCTCATTGGTAGTTTCCAGCAGTCTAAAACAAAATAAATAGGGTCAAAATTGTTTAGTTATACATAATCAACGTCATTACAAATTGTTCCAAACTGCAGAATGATGCCACTTGGCTTCTCTGACTATAATTCTCGAAAGCTAGACGCTACTACTTCCTAAGCTCAAGTTCATTACAACAAAAACCAAGTTCAAGTGCTCCCTCAGAAAGGGAGCCATTGAAGTAGAGTAGAGTGGTTGTGCCTACTGTTAAGTCCATGCAACACCGGAATTTCTGGTTGCTTTGCTGCTCCTCAAAACTCTGAATGGAGTTGCAATGTTAAACTGGTTAATCATAATTCTGATTTTGATTCCTGGTCTTCTGAACCAATTGTTGAACTTTTTGGTTCTGGTGGTGGCGCAGCTTGATCTTGAGGACTGATGGGTTCACCTAAGATTTTTGAAGTGTATTGTCTTGCTTCCATATCAAGATCTGGCCACTCGGCAACAATTCTTTTTGCGCCCTATGTTTCACGAGAGACCAGATCAGATCAAATGTTCAGACAAGGCGAACAATATAACTTATAAAGGGAACAACTAATATTCACCTGAAGCTTTGGTTCTTTAGTCTGTGGATTGTTGCAGAGATCTATCGTTTTTGCCTTTGCTTTAGTTGCATTACCACACCACGACTCGCACCAAAGCCATTCCTGTGGCAGTGAAAAAATGGGCACCGAATGCTGAGCATAGTTTGGAAGGTCCTGAGGGATAATGGGAAAATTGTTGGGTTAAGCAACATATGGGGGGAACACGGATAAAGCTGATTGCAAATATCTATACTTGCCTGATCGAGGTTGGAAAGACTGTTTGGATCCTTGCTAAGAGTTTCATAGAACACTCTTAACTGATCTCCAGCAGCAGTTTCTCGGAACTTTGCAAGATCAACAACGTAGAGAGCACTACAAGAGGAACAAACATATCAATTGCAGCATTATTTTAAAGATATCTTACATCTATAGCACGAAACGGAAGTGCCCTCGTTACCTAATATGATATGGTCTTCCTCGTAAATGTTCTTTCCAAAAACCCTGTTAAAAAAATTCAGAAAGCAGAGAATGATCTCGTTAGGAGTGGACATCAGCATGAGAAAAAGTAACATTTAAGGATCGGGGTATTAACAGTGAGAAAGGTATTCATTCACCTGTTTCCAGAAACGAAAGCCATCCATATCTTTGTTGTTATCGCAAAAAGGCGTGTAAGCAAGTGGTCGTCCTTTCAAATCCATATCATAGAGTTCTCCCATGTCAGTCCTGACAATCTGGTCTGCATCTACAAATATGACCTGCAGGTCGAATATGAAAATGGTTTTCAGCCTTTAGAGACAGAAGCAAGTCATTAATCTGTAAACGGCAAATTTTAACTCGAGCAGAAGGATGGATTATTATTCAAGCAGCGCATTCTAATTATACATCACGCAAGTATTAACTTGCCTTTTCTAGAGCAAGAGGGAAAATGACATCAAGGAATAGGATCTTGTAAGCCCATATGATTCTCTGCTTCTCTTTCTGTTTGTGTAGCCATGTTGGCCATTTGTAAGTAATCAGTTCGTATTCAAAACCATAATCTCGTGCCATGTGTGGGATTACATCCTGCAAATCAAGGCAAAAGGAACGGCATAAACAATTTGACCACGGATAGTAGACAGCTCAAATGTGCAAATTGAACCTTGAAAAGAGATGTTCAAAGGGAGGAAGGAAGAAAGTTGACACAGAACCTTGAATTGTGGAGAAAGGTAGTTCTTTATAAACCAAAACTTAACAGGTCTGTTAGTATTCTTCAGGACACTGAGGATCATGATTTTCAGAAAGCGCTCATATCTGTAGAAGCCAAATTAAAGGGTTTAACGAGCAATGAAATTCCACCCAACCAGCAAGCATGGTATTAGTTGATACAAAAAGAGAGAAGATGCATAATAACATTTGTGGAGGTAAACTACTACATTAATAGCCAATTGAGGTCCTTTTAGAAAACAATAAGTAAAACTTTAAGAATGAAGCAAATGTGTCCTCGAAAAGTTCATATAAAATGAATCTATACACACAAACAGATTCGAATGCAGTCACTGAAACAAAGGAGTATAAAAGCTGCAGCAGATGGAACGTACAAGTGTCCTGAAGCAACAGAAAATATGTTGATTGTTTTCCCATGGCGACCAGTGCTCCCACCGTCCTAAAGAAAGGCACAGAACATCAATTACCCCTACGTAAGTAAAAAGAAGAGTAAACACATACTAAAAAGTAACAAGGTACATATAAGTACATTGCCCCAGCACCTATTTCCCAATCAGTATTTAATATTGGTTGCTAGATGAATAATAAATATGCATACCCCTGAAGTGCGATCAATCTTCTTAGAATGGTCACTCCCAGAAATCAATCCAGAAGCCCATTTGAGTATCTTTGAGTTCCAACTTTTCTGATCTTCCTGCAAGGTTAAGAAATGGAGATAATCTAAGTGACAAGTCCAGCCAGTCTAAATACTCCATCGGTACCAATGAAAACTGAGACAAACAAACAGATACAGGGTTACAAAATAAGCTCCCCACCTTTTCTTTCCGTGTTGAGTGACTGCCATCTTCAGAAGAAATTAATAGCTTCTCATTTTCCTTTCCCTTTTTCTTGACCACTTCCAGGTACACTGGTTTACCACGCAAATCATTTATCGTGATTCTCCTTGACAAAGATCCACTCCCATCGCTATCTTCTTTCATGTTATAGAGCTCCGAGCTTCTACCTGGAGCAAGTTGCAGGTACCAAACTCCAGGAGAGACTTTCATTTGCCAATAACCAAGGTTGGCCATAACCAGTGTATCAACCAAGTGAGGAGAAGTTTTTGTTCCAAGAATTAGTTGAAGGCCTCGTGGAGGTTCGTGATCTTTCTCTGAGCAGTGACCTGGATACAAAATGATTACATATAGCATTAGGATCTATTTAATAGACGAACTGCTACACGTCAATTTCAGATGTGGATGAATTTTCACCTGTAAGAATGAGAGCCTCGAGTTCAAACACAGCTTGCAGTGTTCTTTCATCACCTAGGTTCTCAAGTAGTATGTTGTCCAGGTCATGGCTAAAAATTCCAAAAAATAATCATTACTAACAATACTCTGTATTTGCACTAATGTTCATATCATATTGTACAGTAACTGCAAATCAGCATTCAGAAATCTGAATATTGCATCAGAAAATAGCAGAAGCAAACATACACAGCAATAACAGGCTCAACAAGCCAACGCTCCGGAACATCAAGATTCATTGTAAGTGTTTTAGACAGGGGCATATTTGCAAAAAAAGCTTTAGGGCCATATACTGCATCATCTGTACTGCTAAAGTCATCCTGCGCAACCATTAAACAAAAGATATCTAGTGAAAGAAGTCTTTGAGAGGTTTCTTTCCAAACAAAATAGAGTAAGATTGCTAAAGGATACCAGTGTCGGCACAACATATCTGTAGTAATTCTTCAAGGGGAGATCAACAAGTGAACTCTACAATGATAAAATCACAATGTTAATAACTTCCAATCTCAAGCTTGTTCATCACTTAATTTTACTTTTTCAGATATCAGTGCAGGCCTTTCCTCAGTAAAACATATACGTGAAAATGACAAAAGTAAGAGGAGTTTCAGAACAAAACAAACTGAAGCAATAGTGAGGAGACTAAAAGCTAACAGTCCATCCAAAAAGAAGAAGGCCATAAATTCTCTGTTGATAACTTATACAAAATCACTTTTACAGGCTATAGTTGGGGAATATTATTATAGAAATTCAGTACCTTTGGATATCAAAATGTTATTATTCAGGAAGCCCCAACTCAGCCATCACAATTACCACCACCATGTACCCTCTTACCCCAATTTTTTATTCAGGATGAATGTAATTTAATCACCAAAGCCTACCAAACAGATTAAAGATGACTTTGGTAAGATAGAGCAAAATGTAAGTTGATATTCCACTCATATATTCACCATTCCACTTGCCAGATTTCTCAATAAATAATGAATCCTCTCAACTGAAGTATCTGAAGTAACAACTTTGTAGTATATTACTGGAAGATTTATGTTTTTGACTACCGCTCTCTTCTAACTGGTTGGTCTCCTTTGATCATTATTGACCATCAACAACTTTTCCTAGTATTTAACATTGCACCAATAAACAACCGAGCTCCATACATGTCAAGTCATTCTTCACCTTTTTATGATTGTAACAAATATTAGGTCGCCAGAGAAATTGAAAGAACCCCTCTTGCTGTTCTGTTTCCGCTCAATAATTGAGTATTAATGAGACTCATTTCTTCTCACAATACTAACTAGTTTGGAGAATTTCACCATTACATCCACTAACTTTAAATAGCCACACTGAAAAGTAACATACCATTGGATTAAGGACCAGTCTCATGCTTGGCTGAATGTATTTGGACAAGAAGCGGAGAAGAGATGATAACTTTTGACCAGAAGAACTCAAAGGATCAATTACGGCATCAATGTGAATGCTAGAGTTTTCATTATCCAGAATCACAGCACTGTGGATCACCAAAAAAAAAATTCAAATATAAGTATTTCCTTCTATGAAAGTATATTCCATGGAAAGGGAAACTATAGCATAGGTGCACAAAAAATTGGAACTATTCGTATAAATATAAAAATAGTAACTGACTTAATAAAATGTGGTTAGTTTGTTCCAGTGTTTCAAAAGTAATATACTACCTATTTATTTGAGGCAAAAATGAAAGGTTAAGAATGAGACAATAATGCAAGGTTAAGAATCAGTCTTTCAAAAGTAAATTACTACCTACCTCGGCTAAACTAGTACTCCCTGCATTCCACATGAAGACTCTTGTAAATGTGCCTATTTTATTTATAGAAACACAACTCCTTATGTGGAATGGAGGGAGCATTTATTTGGTAATAGCTTGGTTTTCACATGGTATAGATAAATATCATTAAGAGTCGCACCATATTGCAAGCTTGTTCACCAATCTTCACTAACTTCGAAAACTAATAATAGAACTGTGAGCATGAATAAAGACAAATAAGATGTAATAATTAAAGTTTTCTAGTAAAGCTGCCAGTCAGACTTACTGGAAATTCTCTCTGTGGATTTTGAGATAATAGGTAATCTAACAAAATTATACACAGCAACTTAGAGACATATGTACATGGGTCATGGGTGGAAGGGAACCAATCAATGACATGGAAAAAAATATAAGAATGGCTGGAACCTGTATGTTGAACTCAAAATTTCAAAGCGAGCTGCTTCAGAATTCCGCTCCCTCACAGCTATTGAAGATGAGATAGATAAGATGATGTCGCTGATAAATTTGCTACAATAATAAACCATAATAGCAATAATCAAAATTACAACTTTGAGAAATACAGAGAATTGGGTAGTGAAAAAAAAAAACTTAGTTCATATGACTTTTCAAAGAAAGGCCATTGAGAAAGAATGTACCAAACTGAGATAACCATGTATACATTAACAGTCAATTAACAAGTATAATACTCGGTTGCTCAGAAACAAGTATAATACTTAAAGTAAATACAACAAGAAAAGTCAAGTCTTTATCCCACTAAGTAGGGTCTGCTGTATGGATCACAACACCCGATCATGTTCTATCAAGACATATTGTTTCAAGGTTAAAAGTTACCACAATATCGGATTTAGCAGCAATAACAATTTCATTACATATTAGAAGCCAAAAAGGACCAAAGTCTCAAACCTTGTCAACAAGTCAGGATCTATGTCCTCCCACGTTACTTCTTCAATAATTTCAGCAATTTCCTTAATGCGTTGCTTAAACTCCAGGGATTCTAGAAGAAGAAAATCATGGCTAATAAAAACATCATCACCTCTAACTGGGACAACCTACAGAACAGATAAAGAAGATTACAGACAGATAATATTAGCAAGTGGCTTTCTTGATAAGTGTAAAAGAAGAGAAGGCTACATCTTTCAACCCATATGAAAATCAAGAAGATAAAAAGCAGAAACAGACCATGCAGATGCAAGTTAATCTTAATCAGTACAGAATACTAAGCCACAATTATCATAAATTTATTAATGAAATTCAGTTGCAGAATAGTTAGTAAAAAGTCCTCACATAGGGGAAAAACATTAGTTTGGATTAACTTTTGAAGGCTTTAAAATCTTTATCTGAGTGTCAGTATCAACAAACTTCCAATTTTATACTGCTGAATATCAACTCAACAAATTAAACACAAATATCTTATTAAATGATTTGCAACTTTCTTGAAAAGGTCAAACAAGACTCACCCTCCCACTTGTAATGACGGCATTGGTCCCATCTTCAAGCCCAAGTTGCCTGAACAGAAACTGTGTTACCTGCATAAAGAGAGAGTGAATGAAGAGAGACACAGAATCCATGGAATGACACGATTACAAAGAAATCTATACTGAAGGAGTATTCATTCCAAATGTTAGAAAGATAATTGATGGGAAAATTTTGGGTTTTGTAATTTGCAAATGTGGTCTGACAAACATTACAACCACCACATAAACTTAATAGAACTCGGCAGTTCAACATACGCAGTTCTATCAAGCAGCAGCATGAAAAAGATACAGTTTTAGACATGAGCATTATCCATTTATACCATGGAAATAAACATTTCAAAATAAGATTTTCAGCAGACATCATAAAAAAATCTACAGAATATTACTTCCGTCTAAAACTACAGATGGGAAATAACAACGGCAGATGATTATTTTGCCAACAAATACAAAGCAGATCATTAAATACACATGATGAACAGTAAACTCTACCGAGGCTAATATTATGTTATATACAAAAAATTTGAGCATGAAATTAAAACACGAATCAAAATCAAAATATTAAACAGACCTTTTCCAAGTGGGTTTTAAAATTGTCAGCAGATAAGCCAGAGAGGGAAGTTTCATATCTGTTGGATGGCAAATGATTGGCTGCAGCTAACTGAATAATCTTGTCAATGAATACTTGATTGCTTTCATTATCCAGGTACGATAAGCCAATGTACTGATTTTCGTACAATGAGCACACTTGATCCAAAAAAAGTAGAACACCTTTCTTATAACTGCACTACAATATAAATGTAAGCTAACATAAACAATAGAAAAGAATATCCTCCAAGTAGTAGATATTCATTTCCACCAGTTGGAAAATTTTTAAACGAAACAGAGAATTGACAAACCTATGAGCAGATGCGGCTATTTCAAAAACCTTCATGAAAATATAACTTGGTAAATGAACATCCTTACTAGAAGTAAAGGCCACGCCCAACCGAGCAATTTTTGAACCTCCCATCTACATCAAAATACAAAAGCTTTATTTCAGGAATGGATGAAAGGACCCTACTCGGGAAACTGTTAAGAGCCAAAATTTCCAGGTTCAAGTACCAGATAATGGAGTCCTTCCCGAATCAGCTTAACACCTTTCTTTGATGTAACATCAATAACTAAGAGTTGGGTCACGGGCTTTATATCATCCACGCCTAGAAGACAGAATTATAAGGAATAGAAGGAAAAAAAGTGAAATACGATAGAACTTTATAGTCAATGAATCCATCCTTCCCTAATCAACATTCGCACTTTCTTATTTTTCTTAAGCCAATTTAAGGTTCACACTCTCTTTATGGCAATGTTTCCATTCTCTCCATTCTCCTCCACTCTTTTAAATTACTTTTTCGCTTTAATTTTCTTTCCATTCCATCTCAAGTTTCTCCATCACACATTTCATTTCTTTCTTAGAAACGCGCAAACTAAACATGTGAACTTTAATTGGGGATGGAGGTAGTAATATATGCCCTAATATTATTATAGGATCTTTGACAATTTAAAAAATGACCCAAAACTTACTTTCAGGAGAATGCAGGTAGCCAATGTCATTCATCCAAGATCCCTTTTCAAGCATTAGTGCAGACAAAGACACAAATTTTGGTTTGGCCTTTCCACTAGTGATAATCTGCAGTGTATAATCAATAAGTAAATGGCTATTTCATAGGAGTTCATCTGTTACACTTGTACCTCAAACCCCATTAATCAAATTAACGAAATTTTAAAAGTCGATACCTGTGGATTATAGCGATTAATACCATTCTCCTTTAACAATTTGTCCAAAATATCCGTATGAGAATCTATGAGGCCATAATAAACTTGTTCCTGTATCCTTGGAAGCTCATCATTCATAGAATTGGAAAGAGCATCCTGAAGGTAAATGATAAAGAAATATTACAAAATGAAATTCTCAGTTCCTCAAGCTATGAAGGATGGGATGGAAAAATGGTAAAGAGAGAATCCCACAACTAATATTCTTCAGAAAAAGAGAGAAAAATGTAATACAGAGGCACACACTACCTCACTGGCTTCATAGACAAGCCCATTCATTAAGAGGCAACATTGTAACTTTGCCAACCCCAGCTTAGAAACAAACATGGAACTTTCTTGAGAGAGTTCCTCAAAAGCTTTCTCTGTTTGCAATTTTAGTAAAGTATTCTGCGGTTGAGTTTTTGCTGAAGGCCTGCAGACAAAGTAGTTTATTATGGAGCACAAAACATAAGGAAGAAATGCCGCCCCAACAATTCAGGAACAATCAATATTGGTGAAAGAAACATAAAACAATAGAGAGCAAATTTGCATGCTGCTATCACAATTTTCTGCACAACTCACAGTAGTGTTTCCACGAAAGCTCCTTCAACATGATGCATTTCAGGAGTTTCTTCGCCATCAGACTCTAGGCGGAGTTTGTTTATCTGCATGTTCCATGTCATTCACAGTAATTACGTTTCTTAAATGAATGGTAGTGACCGTTGATGCCTAAATGAACATAGCATGAGCTGAAGTAACAGACATATTAAATTAAGGGTAAGTCTCAGGAAAGGCGGCCTTTCCATAGCATGAGCTGATGGACAGTCCACAGGGACTTTTACCAAAAATTAAAACATTGTATTTTATAAGTAAAAACAAGAAATAATATGTATTTGAAGGTGAAAATATAAAAATATATGATACAAACAAATATTTTCAAAATTTCTAAATTTTGTATGTAATTTAACAAATGCAGTATATAAGGTAAGAAATTAGTGGCATGTCCATAAGCTTATGGACAAGCCGCTTGTCAGGAGACTCACTCTTAAATTAAACTGTGCAAACCTGTGCACTTGCTAACTATTCTCAATAAAAAAGAGACCAGAAATATCAGAAGTATACTTCCTGACAACATCTAAATGACATAATGTCTTAAGCTTTAAGAAACAAAGATATTTTACAGTGATGACCAGAACTATAATACGGCAAGCTTTGATATAATGAGCCAAGCAAAATAATCAAGTTTCTCAAACTCTTTTAAAAAATAAGAACAGTCCTGGAATAAGGCATAGACAACTCTTGACAATTGCACAAGAACCTCCATGGACCATTAGTATAATTTCACCAGACAATTCTAAAGTACTCAGCGGCCAAGACAATTCTAAATGTGTTTGGACCAAACACACAACTTCTTAAAAATTTACCGGTATAACAGCAAACAATAAGTAAATGTGAAAATGCAACCATGAACACATGCAAGACCCCATTTATTTTTCCCTTTTCAAGAGAGTACAGTACAACTTGAAAAAATCCTGCTGAGAATAAGATCATCATACATTGCTCAAAAACTGAAAAGCCATCAGAGCCCCATGATTTTCCTTCACATAGAGAAAAAGGCGAATGACCTGCAAAATAGCCACATCAACAAATTTCTTAGTAAATATGCATTATAGAGTATCAAACAAAAAAGGAAAGAAAAAAACCGCTAATATCAGGCCATTTCAAGGTTGCAATCTCAGAGTAAATATTACGAATATAACTGTGTGACAAATCATAAACCTTTATTTGGTCCAATTGAAAATTATAAATCACTTGACTTAATCAGGTCCAACATGAAACTTGAGAGAAAATTTTAATTTTCAAATGTTTCCCAAGTGACAAGAATTATAAAGCTTCGTCATCCAAGTAAAATCTAACTCAATAAGTGTACTTTTGCATGATTCCTTACACAATATATAATCCAAAATGAACTTGAAATTTGTGCTGCAACTTTAAATGATAAATTAATGAATTATAGAGCATTTTGGAGAATTCCAGAGCATGGACAGTAAGGTATTGTAAAACCATAATGTAGTACTGATGGTAAAACAGTTTGAACATTATTGCAGCATTAGTACACCAGGTATCATGTTACACAATTTTGATTTTGGTTCTTTTCCACTACATGTAAAAGCCTAAATCGCTCAAGATCATTCGTAGCCAATCAAGTTTGCTCGAGATTATTGAAGAAAAAAAAGATATCAAAAATAGCTGAATATTGAGGCAAAATTAATTGATGAATCCTTGCAAAGTTGAAACCATTACCAAACTGGATATATCCCCAGATCGATGGCTGTCGCCCGCATGACCAAATTGCAAGTCATCACCATAAGCTTCAATTCTCTGGATCGCGCTTGTGGAATACAGTATGACACCAAATCTTATAGGCAGGTTATTCTCAAATAATGAGATAATCGTGTCGATAGTCTGCATAAAAAATATTACATGAGCAACTAGACAACAATTTTGAACCATAAAGAGACAAAGTGACTTGCCTGAAGGCCACAAGTGGAAGCAGGATCCAAAACATATACAGCATGGTATATATTTTTGCGAATATACCGCATTTGCCCAGGAAAAACTGGCATCAGAATCTATCACAAAAAGTACCTCAACTCAGTAAATTATATAAAGCCATCTAAACGCAAAGATGATAGGGCCAGATAGACAAGAAAACCAGTAACCTCATTTAAATTGCTCCTCCAGCGCTTATACATGGCATCAACCTCCAAATTGTTGATATAATGAACATGTGCAGAACGAAAGTCTACACGGATCATGTTTGATTCAGAGGGTGGTAGAATTGATAGAAATTTCCTAACAGTAGTCGATGGAACCTGAGCAAATAAATAGGCTGTTAGCATGATATCTGAAAAAGAAAAAGTCCAAACCGTATCTGTAGGCAAACAGCAAGGAAAGCAAAAAGGAAGTTAATGGGGATTTTTTATAGGGCTCCATTTATAACACCACTTAATGCTTAATTTTATTTAAATCTGTCTGAAAACAAAATGAAAGGCTTTTATTATTCTTTAAACACAGAGATTCTGGCAATACTCTCTTACACACCCACAACCAGGTTGGAAATTAATTTTACGAAATTATTATGATAAAATAGCCACTTAAGATGGTAAGGTAATCTAGATAAAGAATTTTTTTACTCGGCGCAACTTTTAACTAACAAAACCCACCTTAGGTTGTACTTTGCACTTTTAAAAATATAAGTTTGTGGGGGAGACAAATTAATAGTTGATCAAATGACTAAGATCAAGTCGCAATTTAAACTTTGTACATTGGAACAAAATACTATCAAGGCTAGGGCAGATAAAATAGTTAAGCAAACACAGACTCCACTTCTAAGTCAGAAATAAAATCAGTTACTGAGCTTGAGAAAGATCTGGCTTCCTTACCTTCAATTGTAAATATTGATCAGCCAGTGACAACTCCTGATGGACCAGGTCAATCAACCTAATGACAAGTAATATCAATAATAAAATATAAACTTACTGAAAAGTGAAGCTGCAAAAATTATAATGGTATTTACAAGAAAACGCCATGAAAAGCTCCTCCACCATTTAATTTGGGAGGGATGTTCAAGAAACCCAAAGTAGGACACTTTGTCTATTATTTTACAAAGAGAAAAATTAGAGAGCTAGACGCTAATCCAGATGTATAACCAGAGCCAAGAGTTTGTTTAATTTAATGTTTATATTGAGCTCAACTCATCATCTCAGAAAGTCATTTTAGCCTTCCAGAATTCCGTGTTATATCAATAATAAAATATTAACTTACTGAAAAGTGAAGCTGCAAGAATTAAGATTGTATTTTCAAGAAAGCACCATGAAAAGTTCATCCACCATTTAATTCGGGAGGGATGTTGAAGAAACCCGAAGTAGGACACCCTGTCTATTATTTTACATAAAGAAAAATTAGAGAGCTACACGCTAACCCAGATGTATAACCAGAGCCAAGAGTTTGCTTAATTTAATGTTTATATTGAGCTCAACTGATCATCTCAAAAAGTCATTTTGGCCTTCCAGAATAGGTTTTCCTTGTTAAAGGAGCAAAATAATACACCTCATGGAACAACTGTCATCCTGATTTCATGATAAACAACAAACCTACAGCGAACTTAGCTTTTGCCATAATGCACACGTTATTCTAACATTAACTTCCTAAGCACTCACCATTGAAGAATTGCATGCTTCTTTAAGAAATGTATTAAGAGAAAATTAGGCATTACGCATCAAAAGAAGAAAATTTGTGCAAAACAACTAATTCAGAAAGAAGCATTACATATGAAGATCAATATCTTCAACATTGAGTAAGGCACCATTGAGAGCCAATAAAGACTTGCCAGGAGGGATCATTCTTTGATTTGAAATAATTTCATCTTTAATGGAATCATTGAGCTGCAAAGCATTAAAGTACACAAGGAGTAATCAGTTTTGCACACAATCCATGCAAATGGGGTGGTAGTATCTTTCATGTATCTTTCCTGAACCAAAGGAGTATTCTCATATAAAATTCACCTTCATGCGTGACAAAGAAGAAACAACACTGGGAAAGTTTTGATTGATCTCTTGCATCGACTGCAAAGGATCAGAGGCATGAATTATCCTCTGTGCAGTTTGATGGCCCAAGTCTGAACGAGGATTAAAATAATATTAACAAGTAGTTCTGCAACCTCGTGCTTCAAAAGCAATCAAGATTCACATGTAAGTATATGTGTACCTTTTAACTCCCAAATATCCAGAGAATCAGATACCGTTGATGATAAGAGAGAATCTCTGAAAGCCATAATTTCAGATGTTAATTCCGGCTTCCGTTCCTACACCAGGATAGACATAAATAAATAAGTATTTGACCTTCAAAAGGATATCCAATACTCAAGAACAATCCCATTAATAAACAACATAAAATCAGAAAACAGTGCCTGCTGAAGTGAAGCAATAAAAGCTACATAGAAGTTCACTAGGATTTTCACACGACATCAGTTCACAAGCTACAGCCTAATAACAGGTGGTTCTTCAACCTCATCTACATCGTCAGGAATAGCATCATCTTCCATGAGCTTACATGAGCTTCCAAGACTTCCAGCTTTCTACTAATCCTCTTTAAGCAGCACAGTGACAAGAACAAAGAGTTCTAAAGGTTAAATAAATTACAAGAGGCATATTATTATTAACTACGGCTTTTCCCAAGAACACCCCAATTTGCGAAGATATCCAAAATAGGACAGGCTTTTCCCAAGAGTACCCCAATTTGCGAAGATATCCAAAACAGGACCAACACAAAGGGCAACTAAAGTTATAACAGTAATACCAGTCCTCCATTGGCGTCAAAATATGCAATATAAGTTATGACCTAAGCCTCCAATCTACAAATGAAAATTACAAGGGCCACAGAAAGAAGAAAAAAAAAGCATCCTAAAGTGAAACCATAAGAGTGTTGTGTAATTTCAAATGGATCATGAAATTTTGGTAAACTGAACCTTGGATGGAACGAATTACATTAGATTAAAGTTGGTTATAGTGACACTGACCATTTTATTCATAACTCTGCCGTCTAACATGTGCATATATTCACAGTAAAGAGTAATTCTAATAGGTGTTCATATACTTCCTTGTAAGAGTCGCAGGGTTTTTTCATGTATCAGTCAACATCGTAACAGTAAAATAGATGGGAATCTTAAGTCCCTCTCTAAGGTTCAAATTGCTGATGAAATAAACAAAAGAGGTTCCAAGATACAACCCAATTTACTAAAACATTATTTTATAAGCTAGCCTATCCCATTATGAAACTTGTTCATTTAATCATTGTGACATGTTCCTTTTCCAAACTCATCCCACTACTTCTGAAAAATAAATGGTACAAAAGAGCAGCTACTGCCAGTAAGAATGAGATCTGGCAACAGTCCAAAATGAATTCTAAGGATTAGAGACAACTGACCAAAATCCTGGAGAAGATGAATCCTCTAACATCTTGGCTGAGGTCCTCAGTGTGAGGATCCTCAAGAGTAACACCTACAAAGATAAGTACACAGTCTTAAGTGAACACTCACATTCAGCATGGGAGCAATTCTATTCTGAATAAACGGGAAGACACTTAAACAAAAGGCTATGAGACATGTAATGCGCACAAAGATTAAGGACAGTGATATAGCATGGCAGAAAATAGATTCAACTACATCCATCTTGGGCCATTGCTAGTTAAGGTCAGACTTTAGTTCTCAGTTGATAATTTAGCCTTTCAGCAAATCCATCCAGGCAGGCAGTATGAGAGTTATACTGGACCCTCAAAAAAAAATCTAAAATTGAATCTACTCCCACCGTCCCATTACTTTTGGCCACTCTACTTTTTCAAAGTCAAATTAATTAAACTTTGACCATTGATATAGGTTTATATATATATATATGTATGTATGTATATACATATATATGTATACATATATATATATATACATGTATACATATATATACATGTATACATGTATATATATGTATACATGTATATATATGTATACATGTATATACATGTATACATATATATATATATGTATATATATATATATAATATAACTATCATATGAGATATTGTTAGATTCATCTTAACGTCTATTTTCTAAATATCAATTTTTTATGCAAAATTGTTATATGTAGCTAGAGATATTGACGGTCAAACATGATCATTGAAGACCGTGAAAAAGTTAAGTGACCAAAATTAATGGGACGGAGGGAGTAATAGCGAGTGATTCAATAATTTTGGACTGCAGTCACTTTTTTTAAAAGATTTTGTTTCTTTCTTTTCTCTAGAGTACCAACGATTGGAGGGGCAGTGAAATGCAATTTGGATCTAATAACATATCTAACCGTAGCTTCGCCTTTTACAAATAATAAAATTTAATATACTTAAGTACCTAAGCAAATACAAGAGGACATAAAAAGAAAGGAAGAAGGAAGAGCATGAAAGGGAGTAATGTGAATATGTACCTCATACATAGATAACATTAAAGCCAAGATAAACTAACACTATTACTGAGTTTATTAAACAGACCTTTTCTTACTACACTGTCATCCATAGCCTTGTACTCCATGTTTTTCAGTGCAAGTTCTACACCATAACCACCCAAGTTCAAAGGATCCCTTGTACCGATGGCTCCACAGCGGCCAACTTTGGATTCACAGCCCGGAAGTAATAAAGGTCTTACAACATAAGTGACTTTACCCTGAACCAATAATGACAAACAACAGTAAAACAGTGAAAGGGTGAAAGGGTGCATGAAACTACATGTGCTTCATAGGCACAGTATGCATAACATTTACAAATATCAACCAGTATACTAGAAGTAAACATTTTTAAAGCCCTCTCCACCCAGAGTGCATTTACTAGGGACTGGCATCATATACATTGGTTTTATTTCTACCTAAAAACCTATCACTGATGACTTCAAAACAAACTACGACCGCTTGCTGCTTGAAATTTATATGTAACTGAACAGCAAAAACAATAAAAAAAAAAAAAGCAGCAGGGGAAAAGACCAGAATAAGATATGACAAGAGCAATGTCTTGATATTATAAAACACCTGTTTGGCTGAATCTACTAAGATAGTGTGAAATTCTCTAAAGCATTCCATTCCAGGAGATCCATACAAAATTGCAGCAGGGTTTCCAATACTTGAATCAGGATGAACGTGATCGAATTCGAAGAGCTCAGGTTGCTGAAATTTGTCACAGTCTCTGCGGAATGGGGTAAAAAAGAGAGCGGTTAGTCTTATCTGTATTAACAATCCTAAACATAATTGTGTGTGATACCAGTATCCAAGCAATAAGTTTTCCAACTGAATAATATGAGTTATTTGGAAAGACTCACACTCTGTTAGGGCTTTCCAGCCATTGTTGCAACTCATTAGCATCCAAATACATTGCTGCCCCAGTATCAACCCAACAACATTTCCCATGAGGAAGCTGGGAATTTTCTTTTTGGCTTTTTCCATGATTATTCGGCTCAAACTCACCCTCGCTGACTAAGCTTGGGCTATACTCATCACCCAATGGAAAAGAGGAAAGAGAATCCTCTGCCAACTGTTGATAAAGCACCAACCTTGGAGATGCGGATCTAAGAGTAAGAGAAAACTCAAAGACTGATGCCAAAGGCTCAGTTAGCAATGATTTCCCACAATTTACAATTGTTTTCAAGCAATCTTTTGCCGTCTGAGAACCAGGTTCTTCACTTGATTTTGAAAGCCAGAGTTCAGTAAACTCCCAATATAGGTCTTTCCACTGATTAGATAGTAACTCCCTGCAAAACACAATTGTCGTGAGATAAACACAAGTAGCCTTGAGCATTGAATCCCGGAGTAATCATGAACCACCTCACTGAGAGTTGGAAACACTAAATTGCAGTAGTTAAATATATAGATCAATCAAATAAATTCTACTACAACTATTTGATAATTGAAAATACAATGATCAACAATCAATCAGATGAAGCCAAATTACTAAGATATGCAACAGGCTAACAAAGAAATCACAATCTAGATGAAATGTTTCACCAAATATGAACTTCCTTGAAGAATGTCTATGCTCCGCCAAGCAAAATTTCAAATAGGACCACATACGAAGCACACTACTCTTGCCAAAAAAAAATATATGCCTGATCATCATTTATAGAGAGCAATTGCCGCATTTGATCAAACAGAAACAACCACCAAGTTTTATTTCACTGCATTGCGTCAGCTAAAGGTAATGGATCATTTCTCATCATCGTGGTGTTCAGTCGAGACACGTCCAGATTCTAGGGGAATCTAAATGCCTCATTCAAGTATGTATCCAGGCCATATTAGACATATTTATCTCATATCTTCATCTATCGGAGCTACTCCCACTTTGTCTCTAATATTTGCAACACATAAATTTAACAAACAAAGAAAAACAAAATGATCAAGTTGACCACTCCTAGTACTTCAGAACCAAGACTCAAACATGTCACGAACTATCTTACTAGTCTGCTTAGCAAGACGTCAAACAGACAAACTTAATGCTCATTTTGTCATAATTCCTCCAAATCAAAATACTGATAATTCAGCTCCCAATACTGAAATGTCACTGATACATCATAATTTGCATGAAACATTAATAACATATCGATTGATCACAGATATATAACACGAGAATCATACCCTGCTTCGAGAAGTAGTGAAGTGCCAGGCCACTTAGCCCTAAGCGCCACTTGAACATTCTTCGGGCCGCGAGTTTGTGCATAGCTCGAACTCAAAGAAAGGCCGATTAGCAGAGCAATAAGGAGTGATGAGCAAAACCCAGATCTAAAATGGCGCTCCATTTCCCGCACTATTTGGTTAAAACTCGCCCTTAATTTCCAGGTAGTCAGATTACCGCCATGGGAAAAAACAAAGAGAAAATCAATCAGAAGTTAATTAATCTTTCAGGGAAATATTCCCTCTTTATCTGAAAGGGTTCTTTGATTGATTGAGAGTTGAATTTGCAGTCCAAGAACTTGGGGGCGGGATTTCAAAGTCTTCGTCTTCGGGTATGCACTTCACTCGGAGCAGTGATGCGTTTCTATGACTGTCGCGAGGAATCGGCTCAGGATCTTCGGTTACACTTTTGTGTATTACTGTGTGTTACATCAGTTAGATTCTGCCACGTGTCCCTCCTAAATTAGCTAAAATTAGATAAAAATTATTAACCTAATTTTAGCTAATTTAGGAGAGACACATGGCAGAATCCTATTGATGTAACGCACAGTGATACACAAAAGTGTAACAGAAGATCTTGAGCCCGAGGAATCGGAGATTGTGAAAGCCAGTGAAAACCTGACTCGTGTCCCAAATTAAGGGCAAATGAGACTTTATGCAATGCACGTTTGGTGTTTTGGTCATTTAACATCTCTAGTCCTTCATGTGTATCACACTATGACGTGGCCAAGTCCTATTGGTTGGTATTGAAGATGACATGTCATGTCACATATTCTAGCAATGCAAGAGCATTGCCAATGTTTAAAAAATAAAGAGAAAAGTGCATATATATAACCCTATATAATTGATAAAAGTGTAGGGTTATACACTGCGATAATGAAAGTGCAGATATAACCCTGCGATAATTGAAAGTGCAAATATAACTCTGGTCAGTTAATGCCGAAATAATGGCTTTAGGGTTATATTTGCACATGTGTATAGTAGTTAGGGTTATATTTGCACATGTGTATAGTAGTTAGGGTTATATTTGGACATATGTATAGTAGTTATGGTTATATTTGCACATATGTATAATAGTTAGGGTTATATTTGCACTAAAAAATAACTCAGGATTATATTTGCACTTTCTCCAACATATAGGGTTATATTTGCATATTACCCAAAAATAAAATAGCAAAGTGCGTTTTTAACACTTTATTTTGGGTAAAAGTGTATAAATGACCTTGTAAAATTAGAAGGTGTAAAATTAACCTTGCAATTCGTTGACCGGTGTCAACTGCAAAAGTGACCAGAAATTGTTGAAATGACTATTTTACCCTTCTGTTAAAAAAATTAAAGATTCAAAAAATGGTGAAAGACAATAATGCCCCTGCATTTTAATAAAACCCTTATTTCTTTTTTTTCCATTTTCTCCATTTTCACCCTTTCTTACCATCACCATTGTGTCCCTTTCTTCATTGTCGTCCATTTCCACCACCATCACTGTGTCCCTTTCTTTCCTCCACAACCACCGTGTCAAATTCGTCTTCGTCCCTTTCATCTCCGTCCCTTTCTTTATCCCTTTCTTCTCGATTAATACACCCAAATCCGCCGGCGACAGAGGTTCTTCAAGTTCGAGGAAGAGGCAGATGTAGGGTTAGCCAGTGGCGATAAATTTGGATGAAGGCGGGGCTAGGGCGCAGTGGGGAGAGCGGACAGAGGCGAGGGAGAGATGGATCTAGGGTTTTAGCCAGCACGACGACAAGGAAAGGGTGGTGCGATGGCAAATCTGGTGGCGAAGTTGAACTCCATTAACGGAGGATGCGCCGGTGAAGGGCCCTAAACTCGCAGGTGAAGTACGAGGGACGGCCTCGATTGGTCTGCTGCTTGCTGGAGATGTGTGTTCTGGAGATGAGTTACAGTTTGAGCGGAGGCCCGGTGGTGGAGAGCAGAGGTGCATTTGATTAGGGGTTTTATTAAGAATTATGGGTAGAATCGTCATCAAAAGATCTACTTCAGCCCAGGCGTATTTCTGTCTTTTTATTATTGGCCAATGCCTGACTTACTTCGGTCAATGCCGGAAATCTGTCAATGGGTAAAACTGCACATTTTGACTAAAAGACAGGGTTACTTCTGCACTTTCAGATTTTACAAGGTCATTCATGCACTTTCTCAGTTTAATAGGGTCATTTTTGTACTTTTCCCAAAATAAAAACAGTTTTGATACGTATTCACTTTTAACCAAAATTACAAATTTGGTTCCTCTCTTTGCAAATTGTTCCTATTATGTTCTCACGTTAATGCGAAATGTTCTTAATTGATTCCCACATTTTATTAGCCAATTAAGTTAGTCAACATTGATTTAACATTTTTAGTGATTATAGTGTCACCACTGATAAGCATGAAACATGAAAAACAAAGACGACAAAAGAGATGGTGGAGATGGTTGGATTTGTGGTGCTTGAAACATGGCGGGGGAGGCATTGGAGGACAAAACAGGAAGAAGAAAGACTTTAAAATATCAATTTAAATATCAAAAGTTTTAAAATTATTATTTTTAAATCTCGCTAATTGTTGGCTATGTCGTTAATTTCATTAAAACATGTTATGTTCGATAAAAAAATCAATTAAGAACATATCGTAATAATATGGGAACGTTTTTAATAACATGGTGCAAAAACATGAACTAAACATGTAATTTCACCTACAAGTAGGCACCTAAATTGTCAATTTCTCAAAACAAAAAAAATGATACTCACACTACTCACGTATAATCGGGTGAGCCGTCCGCTTAGACTTCACACTAACATGGTGTACAATGTAGAAAAGACTTCAAGATCATAATTAATTTAGGGGAGAATTGAAGTTGCACCTGATCGATCGAGCACAATGTCCTAATTGCCTAAGTGACTCAATGGAAGATGTAACATTGGATGATGAGGTCCACTTGTACGGTGATTTCGTTTGACAAACTCGATCTAAACCCACCAAATGAATCTATCAGCTCTATGTGCGTCCTGGCTCAAAACAGACACAACTACAAACATTAAAATGAGCATTTCTCTTTTATATGTACGGAGGTCTTTAACATGAACCAATTTGAACATTGGAGATAAATTGGTTTAGCGGGGTTTTACTGTTTATAGCGGGTCGAGTAGCCTGAAATCGCCCAAACCATTAGTAGTTTCCAAATCGACTATTTAACCTCAGGGAGAATCACCAAAAGCAAACTATTTAAATTAGCTTTTAACTTGTATTTCTCCTACACCAAACATTTTGGAGAGCAGATCGAAACCCAACAGGGTTTTACTAGATAAAAGGTTACCGAAAGATCTAACTAGGCAAAGGCTTCTTGATCTAATGTTTCATACAAATGACTCTCTTTATTGAAAACAGTTTATGTATTCTTTAAACAGAAAAAAAATTAAACTAAAATTGAATATAAAAATTATGAAATTGAAACTGGAACGAAGGAATCAAAAGAAACGTAATTGATTTTGAAAAAAATTAAACAAATGAGCAATTATAATGAAGGGTAAAGTGCATAAATAACCCTATTAAATTTTGAAAGTGCAGATATAACACTGTAAAGTTTGAATGTAAGAAACTAACCTTAATTTTTTATAAAATTGTGCAATTATACCCATTTTGTTCAATTCCGACATTGACTCAATGAAGTCAGTTGTTGACCAAACCTAAAAGAGACATAAATATCCTTAGGTTTAAAACTGAAAATAAAATGACCATTATACCCTAGACTTCTTCTTCTTCATCATCATCATCAAACACACCCATTGGTTACCGCCTGTCGCTCCTCTGTCTCTTCCTCACCCAGCCCGCAAAAAGACCCACCCATGAAGCATTCACGCATGACCATCGCCGGAGTTCTACGCCACCACCCGCTTAGCACCACCGTCGATGTACTGTGCACCCACCACAGTCGTCGTTGTTCTGCGCACCCACCACTGCCACCGGAGTTCTGCGCACTCACCATCGCCGCTCCCTGCACTGATATGTCCATTTTATGTGTATAATTTAGTATTTTGTGGGGTCAATTTTGTGCTATTTTATTATCAAGAGCTTGTATTTTACCTTGAAATTCTCTCAGGAGAGGTAAGAGCAACTTTACGCTCTTTACCTCTTCTAAGGGGATTTTGCATGAAAAAAGAAGAAGATGAAGGCTTGAAGGCCGGATGCCATTAAAAGATCACTTTTCGAAAACTTTGAAGACTTGCTTCGAAGACACAAAGACTTGAAGATCGGAGGCCGTCGAAGACCATTTTTGAAGACTTTTAAGACTTTCTTCAAAGAGTTGAAGACTTGGAAAATGAGAGGAATCATTGTGAACATAATTGTTCACCACAAGAAGAAGAAAAGAAAGTTAAGTTCTGGCGCCCGTCGAGAGTCACGATGAACCCGTCGCGAGTCGCAACCAATGGGTGGCTAGAACCTAACCTTATCATTTTTGTACTATAAATAGCACTCTCTTTCCTCTCATTCACAACTTCTTCTTCCTGCATTTTTGGTACTGTTCTTAACCCTATTTTCTTCCATTTTCATCTTTGAATTCTCTTGTACTATACTTGGTTGTTTAGCATTAATTAGTATGAACTCTTGTAGCTAAATCTAGTTCTTGGGAGCAATTGATTGAAGCTTCTAAACTTATGTAGTAAGATTCTATGTTTGCTCATTTATGAACACTTATTGGAGAGCATTTATTATGCCATTAATGTTGTGTTTTACCTCATTTATACCATAAGTTATTTGAGTATATGAAATGTTTGTAAGATTGAAATGTTAGAGTGTTAGGAAAGTTGCAAATTTCTTAACTCATTTGATATGAAATTCATAAGCATGGATTTAGAACTTCTTATGTATAATGTATGGTAATTATTGCTAGATGAGTATGCTGATATGGATTGTTTTCATATTTGTCATATAAATGCAAAGAAAGGTTGAACCTTGAATGTTGTTTGTTCTAAGTTTAACCTAATAAATGCTTTGTTTGGTTAAATGACTATGTCTTTGGTAGAAGACTTGTTGTTATCAAACCTATGGTCCTTTGGGTGAAATGTCATTGATGAAATACCCTTATGATGTTGTTTGTCTTTGGTGATCATCAATGGGGTTTGCAAATGGTCGTTGTTTGTCTTTGCAAACTACTCTTAAGGAGGAATGAATGCCGATCTTTGATTGAGAAGTGATTATATTCCCCCATAGACAATAAATGTAATTGAACGAGTGAATGGATCAATGTACTATAGGAAGTTTGGAAGTGGAAGTCGATTGCCCCCAAGGCTCCGTTAATTATCATTTACATCGTATCTTTAGTTGTATTGCATGATTAGCATAGTTCTCTTGCTTTGCTAATTATTGTCTTTCAGTTTGATAACTTATGATCACAAACCAACCCACTCCCCCCCGTTTACATGCTTTTATATGTATGTATATATGTATATGTCTAACATGTTTAAACACTTGAAAAGATCCCTCTTCTCGTGGACGACCCCGACTTGCCATTATCTACTTAATTGTAGATATAAAGCATTAAGGCTTAAAAGTATTAACTTTGAGAGGTACAACGACGACCTCCCATGCACCTATCACCACTGCCCATCCTCCTCACCCACCATTGCTGCCCGGAGGTTTACGCCACCACCCGCTCAGCACCGCTGTCAGAGTTCTGCGCACCCAGCCCCCCCCACCGAAAATCCCTGCCCCGCCACCCTACCCCTGCCGCCCACCACCCTATGCCCACCGCCCAAAAACCTAGCCTCGCCAGTCACCACCTCCGTCCAGAAAACCCACCCCCTTAACCTCGCTAGCTGCATCGCCCACCACTTCTTCCAGTTGCGTTGTTTTTTCTAGATCTCGCAACGACAGAGAAGGCAACATTGTTTTCCCAGTTGCATTGGGACTATAGAGAAAGCGATGAAAACATCAACGAATTAGGCGGGGTCAAAGGGATAAACCCGGTCCTAAAAAGGTGCACATGGCAGCGGAGGGACTTCTCGATCTTCTGCGCTTGAGGGCCACAGACGATAAGGATAGGTAGAAAACAGTGAAAAGAGAAGATCTGGAGGAATAGGAGGAAAGTGGTAGAAAAAGAAAATATAAAGGAGGTGGAAAAAGAAAAGAGAAAGAGAGAGGTATTTAAGTCTTTTCCTTTTAAAAAATTTGTTGGGAAAAATACTGATATGACCATATGTTTTGGTGGTTTGTGCTAATATGACCCTGTGAAGTTGGAAAGTGCTATTGTAGCCTGTGTTTTGCATCAAAAGTGCCGAAAAAACCTTTTGGCACTATTCTAGTGTTGACTTTGTAACTTCCAGCATTGACCAAGTACAAAAGACTATAATACCCTTAGTCTTCAAATTACTAATCTAATGACTAAAATACCCTAGGCTTCTTCCTCTTCACCACCACTATCACCACCGCCGCCATTATCACTGCCGCCGCCCACTACCATCACTCTCCCCAGCCACCGCCACCACTCGTCCCAACTACTACCACCACCACCCGCCTCAGCACTCGTCCCAACCATCACCATCACCGGCCAACCCTAGTCCCGCCACCGCTCGTCCCTAGCCCTGCCACCACTCGTCCTAACCACCACCACTGCTCATCCCTAGCCCCGCCACCACTCGTCCCAACCACCGCTCTTTCCTAGCCTCGCCACCACTCGTCCTAACCACCACCACCGCTCAACCCTAACCTAGCCGCGCCACCGCACTTTACCTCTCCCTCTTGCCTAGCCTTGCCACAGCGTTCTACCTCTCCTTAGAACGCCGATTAGAAACCCGATTGGAATGCCACTTCGATTCACCTCCACCACCGCCTTCGACTCACCTCCGTCACCATTTCCGCCTCAATTTGCTCTGCCGCAGCTTTGCACTACCAGGTCCGCTACATATTTGCTCCGTTGGTGGGGCAAAGTAACAGGTTTGGAGGAAAAAAAGGAAAGGAAAATGGGGAAGACGGATAGGAGAAAATCGGGGAAGAAGGAAAGGGAAGGGCAAAAAGGGCATTTTCTATTTATTTATTTTTAAAATCAGGGGTATACTGGTAATTTTACTGAATTCCGTTCAAATTCAGGCCTCCAGGGTTATATTAGTACATTCTAGCAAAACACAGGGGCTACAATGACACTTTCCAACTTCACTGGATCATATTAACACAATTCTCAAAACATAGGGTTATATGAGCACTTATCTCAAAATTGTTTATTCACGAGTATAATGGTCATTTCACTTATTTCCGACCAATTTGATCGTTAGCATTTTGGTCAATGAAGTTCAGGGTTAAATTTACATTTTTAAATTTTATAAGATTATATATACACTTTTGAACAAAATATAAGATTAAAGCGCACTATCTTCTATAATGAATCGAATGTTACCGACAATGAAAACGTTCAAAATGAGAAAGGAAATAAATAAAAAGCGGGTCGAATAATGGATCCGAAATATAAAGTGGAGCAGTTCAAATGTGTTGCTGAATGGGCTGCACGCTATCAGCACACTCACTTTGTCATTCACACGCGCCGCCGCCTCCTCCTCCTCCAAGAATAAAAGAGTCGCCGGTATCAGCCGACCAAAAACATGTCCTCCGCGAATGGCAGCTGCATGAGTACTGGGGTTTCGGCTGCGGTGGAGCAATGTAAAATCGTATATATACCGGAGAAGCCCCCGGTTGATCCCCACCTTCAACCCACTGGTGAGTGCAACCATAAAGCTGAGTATAGGCTCTTGCTGTTGTACTTTTTTGTTTTCTTTTGACCTATTTGAAATTACAGTGAACGTTATTGCTGCTGTGATTGAAGCCCAGCATGCCAATACCCTCGTTAGGTTTGTTACTACACCTTAATCACTGTAATGTTTTCAGAGCTTTACTTAAAAATGACATTTTTATTTCTTTTGTGGTGATAGGAAGCTGAATAATATGGCACCCTTGGAAAATCTTCGACATGTTAAGCGTATATGCAAAAAATGTTGTGATGGGGGTACGGTAATTTTGTTAATTTTAGTACATTGGGTCAATTGTGAGGTTCATATGTTGTTATATAAGTGATTTGCTTGTTCATTAATTATCTATGCATTGGACTCGGACTTATGCTGATCAACATGGTTTTTATTGTTTGTTTTTGGTCGAATGATTAGAGTATTTTGAAGGGAGCGTGCTTTTTATCAGTTGTAAATGATCAAAGGAAGCTAAGTGAAACCTGATATATACATTGTGGAAAAAAGAAGATTAGTGTGCAATGGTTAAATTTTGTTTTGGGGTTGCATGCTGGTGATGCTTTCTGCATTGCTAATAGTTGGTTCTGTTGGACAGGTAAATATGAGCTATCTGTGATCTTATGTTTGGCTCCTGAGGATGAGAGTAGATTGGAGAGTATACCGAAGGATGTGCTCAAGATTATTGAGCAATACCAGTTGAGTACTTTTATTGCCAAAGTGGGTCATCCTTTTACCTTTAAGTATTTTTTTATTCCATTACTTATAAAATTTCTATCTTCACAAACCAGAGAGAAGTCTAGCAGAATTAGAACTGTTTCCATGTCCGGTTAAGCTGTATATGTCATGGTGTTATCCTGTTGAATCATTTCAAACCTGAGGACCTGTACCGTAAATGAATTTTGCACCAACCTTTTGAGATGTTATTTCTTCCAGATACACTCTAGAAATTATTTTTAATGGTGTTTTGAGAGACAATGCTCTCTATCTGGTCATAAAATGATAAAACAAGCCCAGAAATAATAATTATTCTTGGGCCAGGCAATTACCAATTCTAACTCAGTTGCAATCTGCAGAACAACTTTGGAGATCGAACTAGGTGTCTCTCTGGCAATGCTTTTGTTGCAGGGTATCCTTTTATCAGAAATTGATAAAAGCAAACCTTTAATGATTTGCTCTTACTATAATTTTATCAACAAATAGTAATGGATTTGGTTTTAAATAACTTTAGTCCTCTGCCCAATTGGTAGTCATGTATTGGCTGAAGCTTTTGTTGGTACACACCTAGGCTCTAGTTGAATTTACCATCCCAATTAAGAGAATTTACCATCCCAATTAAGAGAAATCTTACCATTTTACTCAAATTCCTCTATCATCTGTATTAAAATTAAATGTGCGGTACTTATAACTGCTCTGTTCTCTTGTCATATATGTGTGGCTTTATAAGACAGTATCATCTTTCCATAAATCTGATATAGTTTTCTGCGGTGGACCCTATTTATTCAGGTTTGTATATATGCTGCCACTACAAAAGAAGAATGGGATGAGCAATGCAAGTTCTGGCCGACGTCTTATCACCCGCCAACATAGTGAGTTATCTTTGGATGTGGATCAGGTTCTCGATTATAGCCGTTTATCTCAAATTCTCCTTTTACATCTTGCAGTAGTATTGCTGGCATAACTGGGTTCAATGAGGAGGAGACGAAGACTGTTTTTGGCTTTATGAAACGTGCAGTTGATTTGGCAAGATTAAGTAATAACCTGGTAAATGCTTTTGGCAGGTTTTCCTTGTGCATATTATGCAATAATTCAATGAATTAGTTCTGGCTTTTGAAAAAAATATCAATGAAGATAAGCTCCCAAATTGTGCATCCATGATGATTTCCCAATGTTTAAATTTGCCACTCTCATCCCTGTAGGTAGTCAATGCTGCTGTCATCGTTGATCCTTCTACTAAACAAGTCATTTCAAGTGCATGTGACCACGACCTTTCCGGGAGTACTGCTGACAGTAACACCAATACGGAAAATAACTGTTCAAAGTATGTCGATATTCCCCTAATTACCCCATTGCATAAGATTTAAAACTTTTCCATCCCATCACCTACCACCTCTTATTCTGATTTTTTATTTTTATAGTTCTGTGCCTTGTTTGCATCCATGGAAGTGGGCTGAGCAACAATTATCCATGACCTCTGAGTCTTGGCATCCTTTGAGGCATGCTGCTATGGTAGCTATTGAGCATTCTGCTTCTCGGGACAGACTTCTTTTTCCTAATAATGGGTACACTGAAGCTGAAATTGCTGTGGAGGAATGTATGATTGTTGCATCCACGGACATGCCAGCCAAACGACAGAAAACCAATCTCACTAATGTAATTTGCCTGGCTCACTCCTGGTTCTTAAATTACATTATAAAGAAAATTTGCAAACTAATGCTAGAAGAGAGTGTATTGCTCATAATTAATGGTGTAAACAGCTATTTTCTTGTGTTGACATTTCAATTTACTTTGTTCCTGTCAATAATGCCACTTGTTGGCCATATACTACTAAGTGTTTGGACATATACTACCAGATTAGTTCCTGTCAATAATGCCACTTGTTGGCCATCAAATCATATATGGGAAAGTGAGAGTAGTTACAGTTGGAATTGAATTGCATTGCCATAACACTTAGAATCTCTTTTTTCAGGCTGAGGATGCTGAGAAGCTTCAGTTGAACCCTAGCAGATCCGATTCAGAGCGACCTTATTTATGTACCGGTTATGACATCTACCTGGTCTGGGAGCCATGTATTATGTACGTTTGGCCACCTTATTATCATTGTCTACCTAGTTTTCATTTATTTTTCTTTTCCCTGCTTATAATAATGGTCTTTTCTTTTCAATTTGTTTTTTGGCTGTCATTAGTTTTATAGTTATGCTCATGTTTTTCTTAGATGTCTTTTTAGCTTTGCTGCATTTAAGTAGTTGGTTCTCTCCCTGACTTCTTTACTATGTTAATGCCTAAAAACTGGGGACAATTTACTGAGAAAAAGATGAAATAGGCAACTATCTGTGGGGGGTTCAGTGGATTTTTCTGTGTTCTCAGCATTGTGAGCTTAGCTTTAAAATGACAATGCGGGGGTATATCTTTGTTAGGTGCGCAATGGCACTCGTGCATCAGAGAATTAGGCGCATATTTTACGCTCTTCCCAACAAAAATGCTGGTGCACTTGGAAGTGTCCACCGACTGCAAGGAGAGAAGAGCCTGAATCACCATTATGCTGTTTTCAGGGTTTTGTTACCCGAAGAACTACTCACCTACCATACTAAGATATCCGGCACCTGTGACTTCTGAGGATCATCAGAAAATTAAAAAATTTGGTAAGTCATCTTATTAGCATTTAAATTTGTTGTAGCTAGTCTTTGTTCACCTTGAGAACTACCACTTTTAGTCTGCAATTAATCTCCATACCTTTCTCAGGGAGATACCAATCCCTTGGACATGTTTGGTTTGGTAGTACGTCCAGCAAGAAGCATCGTCGACATATTTTTGCTTATTTCAACACTACAAACCATTTCCTATGTTGTAACCCTATGTTGCTTTCATAGAATTCATTGAGAATAATACTCGTCCGTAGAGCTGTTTGAAATCCATTTTAATGTTTTACACAACTCAATTGCTCTAAGCACACAAGTATGTTTCTTTTATATATGCTCAACTACTGTACATGGATTCAAAGTTATTGCATATAAATCTCATGGACATTTTCAGTGAGTCCTATATAGCTGTCCTAGTTTAAACTTTTGCAAGAAATAGTCACAATCAACACAAGCTACAAGGTTAACCTAGCAAAGCTCCAAAAATACCTAGTATTTACAAAATGGAAAATGTTTTCTTTATCTAAGCATGTCCCCTGAATTCAGCCTGAGAGCACTAAGTGTCGGCGATATGCTGAAACCATTACCGTTGCCACCATGAAAGGAGGGATGTAGAAGAGGCGCAGGTCTGTCTGGGATTTCCGGGACCTCAATATCTCCTTCAAGCATCTTCATGGCATCCAAAATGGTAGGCCTCAGAGCCACCATCACATGAGCACAGAGTATCCCAACTTTAACAAATCTCTCCATGATCCCCTTAGGATTCGTGTTTTCTGAATCCTCCTCCTTGAGCAATGCAGGATCAAGAATCTCTTCGACCTTCCCAGATTTCATCGTCGACCAAGCCCAATCGGTGATGAGAAAGTCCCGTGGTGAGTAGCCGGAAGTCAGATCGAGGGCTTTTCTCCCGCACATTATCTCCAAAACCACCACCCCAAAGCTGTAGACATCACTCTTCTCAGTCAGCTGCCCGTAGAGGGCATACTCCGGTGCCAAGTATCCATGAGTCCCAGCCACACGCGTCGTGAGGTGAGACTGCCCTTCCCTGCTCTGCTTAGCCAACCCGAAATCTGCAACTCTTGCCCTCATATCAACATCCAACAATATGTTTGTGGCCTTAACATCTCTATGATAGATTGCTGGCTTCACTCCATAGTGCAGATAAGAAAGGCCCTTTGCAACATCCAAGATTATGTTCTTTCTTTGAGGCCAGGTCAAAGAATGCTTCCTACTGCTACTTCCCTCGCCATTTGGGAACAAATGGTGCTCAAGATTCCCATTAGGCATGTAATCATAAACAAGGTACCTGTGGCTCTCTTCCTTCCCATCATTTTCGCGCTCGTCTGTCACGCAACAGCCTCTAAGCGGGACAAGATTCCGATGCTTCAGGTTGCTGATGATCTCAACCTCGTTGCAGAACTCATCCTTCTCTTCAAAATCAGACTCGATCACCCTCTTCACAGCTACAACGCTTCCATCTGCTAGCGTCCCTTTGTAGACAATCCCGAATCCACCCCTCCCGATGAAGTTCTTGGAAGAGAAACCATTTGTAGCCTTCTCAAGCTCCTGAATCTTGAACCAGATGGACACCGTGGTAGGCCTCATTCGCGGCCGAGACTCCATTTCTCCGCCTCCCCAAGCAAAATCCTCACACTCTCTCCTCTTCTGAGCCCTCCAGAAGTACAAAACAAGCAGCACAACAACTACAACCAAAACAGCAGAGAAGCCTCCAACCAACCCAAACACGAGACCCGAACCACGACGCTTCTTGGACCTGACCTGAAGGTTGAAGATGCAAGAAATGGCGGAACTCCCCTGAGGGCCAAACTCATTGACAACACCAGCAGCATAGAGAATGGGGAAGTAAAAACAGGGCACAGAGTGGCTCTGATTGCCATCAATCCCGACCAATTTCGACTGCATCTGAAATCCGGCCGCTAAGCAGGCATCACAGGCAGTGAGATCAGTCAAATCACCCTTGCAAGCAGAGTCCAACACGGTGTTCGGACCAACCGCCTTCACCCAATCTCCAGTTGTCTGAATCGCCGCGCAAACAAACGACGAGATGACGAACTGAAGAGGGTCGAAACAGAGGGATGTGAGTCTGGGTGGAAGTGAGAGAGTTTCGAGCTTCGACTGGAAGTCATTCAGGCAAGCCTCCGAGGTTTCCAAATCCGGCAACTGGAAGAAACTGGTGGCCTTCAGGCGCTCTGCAAACCCGATCCCGTAAAGGGAGATCAGGGTCTGGCAACATTTACTCGGAGAAGTCGAATTATCCATCGAAGTGGGGGTTGGGTCTGCATAGTTCTTGCAGTCACCTGATGACCATGGGATTCTCAGAACATAATTCAAATCCATGGGACATGTTGATGAATGAACTCGTGTTACACACAGAAGGAAGAACAGAATCAGGAACCCAGAATTCATGGTGATTTCTTGGTTGTGCAAGCTGTTGTATGAGGAAATATTGAAGCAGAGGATCAAGAAAACTCAAAAGGAGCAGTATTATGGAGCAGTGATCATGAATGGCGGCTGTAGAGGAGAATCTATGAAATGCAAAAAAAGGCGGCCAAATGATGCGTGGGATAATTAGATTTGGACACAGTACTTGGAAGTTTCATGGATTGTGCCTGTGGTTTTGTTTGACTTTGGAGCTGAGGATAGTTGCAGAAATTAAATGTTTGAATGATGAAAACATGGCGTCAGGATTACAGAAGGGTGCATAATTTCCAAAAAGGACTGTAATGTAGTGTCCATTTTCTTTTGTGCAAGGGACCCATACATTGGAGAAAGTGTAGATATAACTTGAATTGTTTTTTAGAATAAATATAATTCTAATTATTATATATATGTGAAAATATAACCTCAAGCCCATTATTTCGATATTGACGGATCATTTTCGATTATTGTATGACAGGAAACGATCAAAATGTCCTTTCAACTTAATAATAAAATTGAAAAGATAAAATTGCCTTTGCTTCCATCACAGGCACTATTCCACCACCCGTCACCATCGCACCGCCGTCGCCTGTCACGCCACCTCCCTCATCGCTCCACAACCATGGAAATTCGAAAACAATCTTGGATTCATCCCGACTAATTGCTTCAATTTCCGGCGTCAATAGGGAAGCACGCCAGAAATTGAAAACCAGAATCATCCATAGCCCTCCAATATCCCTTCACCGTAGCCCGATTCAGCCTCTGCCCATTTGCGGTCCTTCGGGCAGAAGAATAACCACTCATTATCATACAACTCCACCACAAACATATCTTCAATGGAAACAAACAATTTTTTTTTTTACAATTTTCCAATTCCTACAATGCCTAAACATATATGTTTGCTACCAAATCTCATCGTTGCTAGAAATAATCCATTCTTTATCTTTTTCCTTGATGGAGCAACGCTCACCAAGGCAAGTCAAGGTCTGGTGGAGCTCGAGCTCCTCTGATGAGTTCTTTCCATTCCGGATCAATTCCGCCGGAAACAATCGAGTATAAAGAGTGTTTCCTCCTGTTGTAGCAAGATTTGAGCTTCCTTGCTGTTGAAGAAGATGGTACAGAAACACTTCCATTTTTGCTCTAAAAATGAATGAGTTTTCTCTGACTTGGGAATGGAAGGTGAAGATTTTGTTAAATCAGAATAAAGAAGAAAGGTTGAAGCACAGAGGAAGCATATTTTTTCATTCATCCAAAATCATGCCAAAAAAGTACAAAAAAGGAATAAGCTGTGAAGTTTGTTATAACAGCTAACCAAGAAAACGTTCTCCCTATGGAATGAAGACACGTGTATATGCTAATGCTAAACAATCAGAAGAAAGTAAAACGACATTGAAGAGCTGCGTTTTAGCAACTTGGAAAGCTGGTGCCAAAAGTTTAAAAACAAGAACACCCGCCATGAGCTTTCTGAACTGGTGCAGCAGATTGCTGAGCTGAGGATGAACACTTCTTCAATTTCTTCACCCCCTCCTCAAGATCAGCAGATGGAGAACAAAAGCTGAGCTTGAACAGATTGGATTGGAAAGGAGTAGGAGGCAAAGATTTTGTGAGAACATCAGCAAGTTGCATTCTGGAATTAACAAAAGAGGGAAGTAGAAAACCCTCAAGATAGTAATCCCTGACCAAATGGCAATCAATTTCCAAATGCTTAGTCCTTTCATGAAAGACAGGATTAGCAGTGAGATGCAAAGCTGCTTTGTTCTCACAGAAAAGAGGAATATGATAAAGAACATGCAGATGGAGATCCCTGGCTATATAGCTGATCCATTTAAGCTCACAAGATGTCATAGAAAGCCTTCTATATTCAGCCTCTGCAGAAGATTTGGAGACTGTAGATTGTTTCTTATACTTCCAGGATATTAGAGCTGAACCTAGAAAGACAACATATCCAGTTACTGATCTTCTGGTGACCTTGCAAGTGGCCCAATCAGCATCACAGTAGGCATGAAGCCTAAGATCATTTGTGGAGGCATAGAAAAGGCCATGATCTGGATGATGGTGAAGATACCTGACAATGTTTAAGGCTCCAGTCATGTAATGAAGAGTAGGAGACTGCACAAATTGACTTAACTGATGAACTGCAAAGGCCACATCAGGTCTGGTGTAGTTCAAATACAGTAACCTGCCAATCAACCTTCTGAATACACTGGGATCAGTCATGAGAGGAGAAGTCTCATCGTGCACAAGCCAGGAGGAGGGAAAAGGTGTGGAAGCTGGTTTACAGTGTGTCATTCCACAATCTGACACAATGTCTTGAATATATTTGCTTTGATGTAGATACAGGCCTGAAGATGATCTGAGCAGTTCCAAACCTAGGAAATAATGAGCAGGACCTAGATCTTTAATAGTAAAATTCTGATGCAAAGAGTCTTTAATCATTTAGATTGCGGGAAGTGAGTTCCCCATGATCAGCACATCATCTACATACACAACAAGTGCCAGTGTATATGTGGCAGTATATTTTAAGAAAAGGCAGTGATCATGATGAGACTGATCAAAGCCTAGGCTTAGCAGATGCTGAGTGAATTCCTTGTTCCATTGCCTTGATGCTTATTTGAGGCCATACAAGCTTTTGGTATGTTTTCAAACTATCTGTGTATCAGGAACTGAGTATCCATCTGGCAGCTTCATATATACATCTTCATCAAGATGCCCATGCAGAAATGCATTATTAATATCCAGCTGATGAATGTGCCATCCTGAGGCTGAACTGATAGCTAGCAGCATCCTTATGGTGACTGCCTTGGCAACAGGAGAGAAAACCTCAAAGAAGTCTATCCCTTCAATCTGATTAAACCCCTTTGCTACCAGCCTGGCCTTATATTTGGAGAGTGATCCATCAGCATTATACTTTACCTTGTATACCCACTTTGAGCCTATAGCCTTCTTGCCAGGTGGAAATTTGACCAAGTCCCAAGTATGATTCTGCTCAAGAGCTGCCAACTCCTCTTTCATAGCCTGGATCCAGTCAGGAGAATGCTTTTCTTGAAGATAACTGAAAGGTTCTTGAACCTGTGAAGAACAAGCAAAGTGTGCAGGAATAATGGACTGAGGCTGTGATATAGATTGAAAAACAGAAGACACAAAGTCTTTTGTCCAAACAGGTGCTCTAATCACTCTAGAACTGTGTCTGACAGATGATTCAGGTGGTGGTGAAGGTGTAACAGGAGGTGGTGAGCTGAAAGATGGTAGTGTGACAGAAGATGGATGGTTATCAAGAAATGGAAGTGGAAAAGAAAATTGATCAGTAGAAGAGTAAGGAAAGATGGATTCATGGAAGACTACATCCCTGGAAATCAGAACTCTATGGTTCTGAAGATCAAACATCTTGTAGGCCTGACCTGAAGGATATCCTATGAAAATGCAAGGAAATGCTCTTTCAGAAAATTTATCCTTATGAGGTTGAGTGTTTGTGACATAGCCTAGACAGCCAAAGATTATGAGATTATCAAGATCAGGCAACTTCTGAAACAACATTTCATAGGGTGATTTCCAGGAAAGAATAGGTGTAGGCAGTCTATTGATCAGGAAGGTTGCTGTGAGCAATGCATCTCCCCAGAAAGTGTTAGGAAGATTGGATTGGAACAAAATGGCTCTAGCAACCTGAAGAAAGTGTTTGTGTTTTCTTTCCACAACACCATTTTGTTGAGGAGTGTAAGGACATGATTTTTGGTGTAAAATGCCTAAATCTGGAAACAATTTTGAGCAATCATTATTGACAAACTCAGAACCATTATCTGATCTGACAAATTTCACTGATGCACTGAAATAGTTTTTGACCATAGAGATGAAGGATTTTAACAGTGAGGTAACTTGATCTTTGAATTTTACAAGATAAGTCCATGTGCATCTTGTAAAATCATCAACAATTGTAAGAAAATATTTGCAACTTGTAACTGAATTGACCTTGTATGGTCCCCATAGATCAACATGAATAAAAAAGAAAGGAGACTCAGAAATAGTATTGCTCACTGGAAATGGTAATCTATGCTGTTTAGCCAAAGGAAAGATAGAACAGAAATTGTCATCATCAGAAATGGTTTTAGTTACATCAATGTGTTTCTGAACATCTAAGGAGGGATGCCCCAATCTGAGGTGCCAACGTTTAGGAGAAATAGCTATATGACTATTACAAGCAAAAAGGTGTCTAGGTATGGACTTTGCTGAAGCTGAATGGATCCTTTGCTGTATTATCTCTGATTTGAAAAATTGACTGTCAAGTATGTAAAGACCATTTGTTTCATTGATTGCTGCAAGAACCTTTACAGTCTTGAGGTCCTGTAGCAAACAAAGATTGGATGAAAAACTGAAGTGCAATGGCAAGGTTTTAGCCAGCTTGCTCACAGATAGCAAGTTATACTTGAAATCAGGAACATGTAAACATCCTAGAAGGGTGACTGATGGACTGAGTATGACTGATCCTCGGGCCTTTACAAATTTGGTTGTATGATCTGGCATGTATACTGGTGTAATGTCATGGACTGGAGACATGGAAGAAAAAACTGACATATTACTGCACATATGGCTTGAAGCTCCATTGTCAATTATCCAATTATCATCATTCAAAGTCATAACATTAAGAGAGAAATTAGTGATCACACTACCTGCAAAATCATGGTAGTGTTCATAATTGATTCCTGCATGTGATTCCTGCATTTGCTCTTTTCCTTTCTGTTTTCTGTCAAGCTGAGCATCAACTAGCTTAGCAATAAGAGCATGTAACTTGGCATCTCTATCACTGAGTGGTGTCTCTTCATTTTCACAAACTGCATAAGCATTATGATTTTGAAACTTCTGAGCAGGCTGCATCTGTTGTTTCTGAAAAGGCTGAGGTGCAAATTGTGGTTTCAGTATCTGCTGTCCCCTTGATCTAGATTCTCTGTTGTTGTCCCACCATTCTGGATATCCCTTTATCTTGAAGCAGTTTTCCTTCACATGCCTATCTTCCCACAGTGATCACACTTCAAATCAATTCTTCTTACATTCCTCATTCTCATTCCAATATTATCATACTGCTCAGTTGAATTTTCTCTCATCTGATAAGGAATCTTAGTGTCTTTGTACACTCTCACTGCCATAGCTGCATTGTTTGATGATTCCTGATAGCCACCATGAACCACTTTCTGTCTTTCAATCCTAGATATCATAGAACATGCTTTGAAGGAAACAGATCCATCAACAAAATCTGATGGCTTATGGCATCATATTCTTCATTCAATCCCATCAAGAACTGGCTGAGTTTATCATCCTTTTCCTCAGCAGGTAAATAATCATAATTGACACAGTCTGCTCTACATCTCCTTCTAGGTCTTAAACAAGAAAATTCATCCCAAAGACTTTTCAATTGAGTAAAATAAACTGCAACTGAATCATTACCCTGCTTCAACTCACATATATCTCTTCTCAATTTATGCAACAAAGGACCATTACTTTCACCAAATCTTTCCTTAAGTTCATTCCACAACAGATAAGCATCATCACAGAACATAAAACCTCTTGCTATTTTAGTGCTGATTGAATTCAAAATCCATGAGATTATGGTAGAATTTACCTTATCCCACTGCTCATACATTGGATCTTCTGGTTCTGGTGCTATGATTTCACCCATCAAAAACTTCAGTTTCCATTTGGATCTGATTGCCCTCACCATCGCCTTGCTCCATGTTATGTAATTGAATTCACTCAACGGTTCTGAAACAAGCAAAAGACTGGAGTTATCTGTTCCCTGCAAATGAAAGGGATCATTGGTTTCATTCTTCCTGTGATAGCTTCGGCTTGAACTGGATCTAGATGAATTCCTAGCCGAGTTCACAGATTCATTATCAGATGCCATGAGAAATGGATCTCAAATTGTATCTGGCAATGTGTTGATCAAGATATTATCAATCAATGGATTATTCGCTCTGATACCATGAAGATTTTGTTAAATCAGAATAAAGAAGAAAGGTTGAAGAACAGAGGAAGCATATTTTTTCATTCATCCAAAATCATGCCAAAAAAGTACAAAAAGGAATAAGCTGTGAAGTTTGTTATAACAGCTAACCAAGAAAACGTTCTCCCTATGGAATGAAGACACGTGTATATGCTAATGCTAAACAATCAGAAGAAAGTAAAACGACATTGAAGAGCTGCGTTTTAGCAACTTGGAAAGCTGGCGCCAAAAGTTTAAAAACAAGAACACCCGCCATGAGCTTTCTGAACTGGTGCAGCAGATTGCTGAGCTGAGGATGAACACTTCTTCAGTTTCTTCAGAGGGATTTTCTTCCTGAATTGCTTTCTTCTTGTCTGTTGGAGAGAAGGTAATTTCATCTCCGGTGGAAAAATTCAAGAGAAATTGCAGGCGGGTTGGTATGACATAAGATGGATTTGCAGATGGCGAAGAAAGAAGATATAAATTTTAGGGTTTTAGGGACATAAATGTAATTTCAATTTTTTATATTTTTTACAGGGTAAAATAATATTTTCACTAAATTTCGGCCTCCAACTACCAGAAAAGGTTATATTTACACATAACCTAAATATCAAGCATTATATTTATACTTTCATCTATCACAGAGTTATATTTGCATTTTAATTGTAAACTTCTAGAGTCTAAACTCGTAATTTTAAAATTGAAAAATGTGTTTAGTCTAGTTCTTTTATAATTCGAATATAACTCTAATCTGTTAAAAGTGTGAATATTACCTTGGTTTAATATGGAGTTTTGAATACTCCATCCGTCTCAACTCTATTTGCCCTATTTAATCTTTGAGATGCCCCAACTAAATTTGCACTCTTTACCTTTTTTTTTTTCTTCAATTTGTGGTAAATTTTTATTATTTATATAATGGACTGGCCCAATAATTAATAAATTATATTACAATACTAATTCCTAACCCAACCCAAATTAAACCTTAGCCCCTTCCTAACCCAGCCCAAATCAATTCCTAACCTAAATCAGAAACCCTTACCCCCTTTAACCTCCCGCCTCCGCTCCACCTCCGTCAAAAGCACCAGCGGCGCCACCACCGTCCTCCTCTTTCTCACTCACACCGTCCTCCTCTATTCACGAGCTCCTCTTTCTCTCTCCCACTCCCCTCTCCGGCATCGACACCACCCTTTTCACCACCGTCTGCCCTCCTCTGACGCCGTCTCCGACTTCAACGCTCCGATTTCGATGGATCCATCTGAGCGCTCACTCTATCGTCGTCGAGCGGGGCTCCGCTTGCAGTTGTGGCGGAGAAGAGACGATTGGGATCTCACTCACTCTGTCGTCGCTTTAGAAAGCCAAGCGGGGCTGTGTTGTGAATGGTGGGGCCGCTGGGTTGTGGTGGGGGTGCCGCCGCTCCGTTGGGGTGTTGAGTGGTGGCCTTACCACTGCGTCGGGTGGGCGGCGGCGTCGCTGCGTTGGGGTGGTGGATGGTGACGTCGTTGCGCTACTGGTGGGGTGGATTAAGGCACTAATCAGCCAACACAAGAAAAGAGAAAACATCACTTCATCCTACCCCACACCCAAACTGAATAAACAACTCATTCCTAAAAAAACTACTCCCTCCTTTTTAAAAAAAAGGCGATAACCCTCGTTTTTAAAAAAAGGCGATAACCCTCGCCCTCAGGGCCCCAGCCGCAACCACACCAAACCCATAACTGAGGAGGTAAATCACTGCTCCCAAAGGTTCGACACGCGGTCCTTGAATATACTTGGTGGTCACAAGGAGCACCTTCACTGGAGGATATTCCCACATTGCGCCTGCCGAGATTCGAACCCCTCCTCATGGAGAATGTAACCACAACACCTAACCACTTGGGGTATTTAGTAGTGGGTTGGGACATAGGAAGTAGATATAGTTTTCACTAATTTTATATGAAAAAAAATCAAAATGACCCTCCTATAAAGAAAAAAAAATTATATGTAAATGTCTGTTTTACCATCCCAAAATCCTAAATTTATTCCAAATTTTGCTCTCGTCCCTTTTATATTAAACTCAAATTTGGATAATGTGCGATTACAACATATGATATGAGATAAACGCATTTACACTGAAGCGCTAGCCAAATATTACAATTCTAATGTAAGGCCCACTGGCTAAAAGAGAGATATACGAAGGCACTGATCAATATTACAATACTAAACAACAACCTATGTAGTGATGAGAAGTGCACACGAAAGACAAGTGGTTCTCACTATGTGGTCTTAGTGTAGGCACAATATACTCGACCCGAGACATCTAGAACCAATCATAGTGAAAGCATAAAATGAAACACACGAAAAATCATATATCACACTTGTGATCAACTATCTAAAACAATCAAAGCAAATGAAACTCCCCAACCAAAGATCTGATCTCATCTCCATTTAACTCGTTTCTTATTTGGGGAATCCCCAAATCATTCCTTTCCCCAGTTCGACTCATCTCCCTCAATTCGCTCCACCACCTTCATCTTCTCTATCTCCCCAATTCATTCCACCGCCTTCATCTTCTCCATCTCCCTCCTCCGACGAGTTTCGATGGTGGCGTCACTCTCCTATTCTCGGCTCTGAAATTGTTAGTCGCATTGACACGGCGGAGCGCGGAAGTGGTGAAGGGGGCGGTGGGCTGGGTTTTGGTGGAATCCAATCTTCTTCCTACGGCCCGTTTCAGTTTCGGTGGCAAGAACAAGTTTCAGTGGTGGGTCGAAGAACACCGTAACATGTATTTTCTAAATATAAAATTTTATACATCACTAATGAATGTAATTTAAGTTATTCATGATCAAATATAAAATTAACAAAAAAATGTGCAAATTAATGAGGAATAAAGGAGTATATTTTCAGGATTGGGTTGAGTCTTATAAGAACGTATCCATATGCCCATCCCATTCCTAACATGGTCCACTAAAGAAAAAAAAATCTTCTTAAGATCAAATATTATCTTTAATCGTACATGTGATCTCATTGAGTTGTCATAGATAGATTGTAAAATCAATAAAGGGATAAGTGCCCATATAATACTATTTACTTGAGAAAATATCAATATAATCCTATGATAATTTTTAGTGCAAATATAACCCTAACTAGTTAATGAAAGTGTCAATATAACCCTTAGACCTCATTTTCGGCATTGACCTCAATTTTTTGGCATTGACTCTATGTAAATTGACCAAAATACCCTTTGGGCTAACTCTGAAATTAGATGGACAATTTTACCCTCATAGTTCGCGGATCGCCACAGGAACAAGTAGGGTTATATCAACACATTATGCAATCTTATTGGGTTATATCAGCACATTTCTATTGGTTGTAGGGTTATATCAGCACATCTTTAAAATTTATAGGGTTATATTGACACTTTCGAATATTGAAAGGTTATATTGACACTTATGTCAACTACGTAGGGTTATAAAAGCACTATAAATCATACGTGTATGATCGGGTGAAAGCGCCCTTTTGCTTTACAAATTTATGCTAACCTACTTGATTTAAAGAAGGAGAAAATAAATATGAACTTACTGGAGCAGGATTGACATCTAAAATGATTGCCTAGAAAACAAAGGTTGTTGAGGAATTGTACTAAGCATTAAACAAAGAATTCCGAATATTGGTTCACACTTCGCACTCTAGTGATCTTTTTCTCTTCATTTCTAATGCTTTTCTTGATGCTTGATTTGATCATTTACCATTTTATATCAACCTTTCTAGTGCAAATTGTGGGGCTAAGATTGTATGGGTCGAAATCACCACAAGAAAAGAAAGAAGAAAAAAAGATGTTTTCACTGCAAGGAGCCAAGTTTTCTTTATCCATGCCAGAAAATCTTCTAGAATTTCTTGCCACATGAGTACTACAAAAGAAAGGACTTTGTTTTGTCAAATGAAACCATCATTTTTCTTGTGAGAAAGCAGCAGTTCTGGGATAATCATAGTCCAGTTTGTCAGGTAAGAATGATGAATGGGATTGCTGTGCGCATACTTACAGTTTCAATTCTTGTAGATTTGGCTACTTTGGTGTCATCTTCATGTCCCATGAAGTTTGATTATGTCCTGGATTTATCCTGGGATTCTTCTGCTTGTCGGGTTATCGAAAATCCCGAACCAAATGGCCTCTGCTGCCACACACTCACCAGCCTCATTGGCATTGCCCTTGCTCAAAACCTTAAAGAAACTGACCATTTTAGGCTTCCAAACCTCAACTCTTCGGTTTCTTGTCTGTCTGATTTCCAAGAAAAGCTCAGTTCCCTGTCCTTGCCTTCGAATCTAGCAGCCAGTTGTTTCGAGCCCTTACGCTTTGTCCATGGCACCAATGTGTGTGCCAATATCCATACAAAGCAGGACTGGATGGACTTGATCGGTCCACAAAGCGCCCTGGATTCTGCCTGTTTTCGCGACCTGACTGATCTTGCGTTGTGTGATGCCTGCGTGCAAGCTGGATTCAAGGTGCATTCCATGTTGCTAGCCATTGATCGCGATGTTTCGCACGCTCGAGGATGCTTCTACTACACTGTGTTGTATGCTGCTGGTGTTGTGAATGAATTAGGCCCTGATAGTATGGGATCAATCTCATGTATCTTTAATCTTCCTGTTTCCATGGATTCCAAATCTGAGAACATAGCCAAACTGGCTGTGATATCAGGCACTGCTGGAGCTGGTTCTGCTATATTTCTTGCTTGTATTTTCGCCGTTGTATACCTGGTCTGCAGAAGAATGAGGAGGAGGAAGAAAAGGTTACAGGAAGAAATCCCTTTGGAAGACACTGAAATGGATGATCTGAGTCAAGTATGGCGGCAGAATTGGCGTCCCAATCGCGATTTTCTCTGGTTTAAGATCAAGGATCTTGAGCAAGCAACTGACTTTTTCTCTCCTACCAACTTCATAGGGAGAGGCCAGTCTGGGATCGTGTATAGAGGGACACTGAAGGATGGAACTGAAGTTGCTATCAAGAAAATTGTCGAGTCTGATCTTCAAGGAGACGCGGAGTTCTTGAATGAAGTTGAGATCATCGGAAACCTAAAGCACAGAAACCTTGTCCCCCTAAGAGGATGCTGTGTGTCAAGAAAGAATCAGAACTACTTCTATGAGACGCAGAGGTACCTAGTTTATGATTACATGCCTAATGGAAACCTAAATGAGCACTTGTATTCGCGAAAACCGCTAACTTGGCATCAGAGGAAGAACATAATCTTGGATGTTGCAAAGGCACTAGCTTACCTTCACTATGGAGTAAAGCCAGCCATATATCACAGGGACATCAAGGCCACAAACATACTCCTAGACATGGATATGAGAGCAAGAGTAGCCGATTTCGGGCTAGCCAGACAAAGCAGAGAAACTGGTTCTGATTCTGCTTCTGATTCTCATATCACAAGAAGAGTGGCAGGTACTCATGGATACCTAGCTCCTGAGTACGCACTCTACGGGCAGCTGACAGAAAAAAGCGACGTGTACAGCTTCGGGGTGGTGATCTTGGAGACACTGACAGCAAGAAAAGCTCTTGAACTGCCATCATCATCGTCTGGAGCAGTGGTTTTAGTGACAGATTGGGTTTGGTCCCTAGTGAAAGAAGGGAGAATAGAGGAATGTTTTGATCCTTGGCTGCTTAGAGATGCAGAGTTTGGAAGTAGGGTATTGAAGGGACTAATGGAGAGGTATTTGATGGTTGGAGTTTTATGTGCTCATTTAATGGTGGCTTTAAGGCCTAACATCTTGGATGCCATTAAAATGCTTCAAGGTGACACTGAGGTACCTGCAATGTTAGATAGGCCAATTTATGCTAATCAAAGCCGAACACTGTATTCTTTGTATAGATCTAGCTCACATCAAGAACAAGGTTCATCTGTTTCATAGCTCACCAATTGAAATGATCAGTGTGCATTACAAGTGATTGCATTTTTACCATGTTTTCAGTCAATTTTACATTTGAATGCATTCCCATGTGTACTGCTTTGTAACAAAAGGTGTGACCCTCGCCTTCAGGCCCCCTCACCAAGAAAATTGTGGATAAAAATAGCCATCAATTGACTAAATAAGGTCGGGGGAGTAGTAAGTAGGCTCAGACCAGCTCCTTCTTGATCTTCTCCAGTATTCCGTTGCATCTGGTAACAATAGGAAGCAACCTCTCTTTTCTCAGTCTCACAATTCTTTGCCGGCTCCTCCATACAGGCTTCCCTTTTGATTTGGTCTGATGCAAAACAGGCGTTATACATATGATACTAAACTGTAATTCAAAAACTAACATTCTAACCATTGATTTAATGCATACCAGCTATGGAAGGTGATAGTAAGCCTTACCCAAAATTCATACTCAAATGCTATTAATGTGCAAGTATAGTTTTCATCCAGCACAAAATTAGCACGACTATTTTGTAATGAAGAAAGTAGTACTTAGAATATTATCATACTTTCCCTAATACCACGTTAATACCGATAAACCAAATATATGATAAGCTCAAACTGTAATGTTATCCAAGTATGTTCCCATAAAGCAAATTATTAGCATGCTAATTTGTTATTTGAAATAAAAAAGCAATACCTACACTGTTATACTGCTCAGAGCCAACTAAAATTCCATCCAACACAACTCATTTAAACCGAGAAGCTTACAATCTCACAATTCATATGTTAATTAGTGTTAGGAAAGAGTTTTGAGGTTCTACCTTTCTTTGCCAGGGAGTCCCTTACATCATCACAACTTCTTCATTGCACAGTAGCGTGGAAAGATGTCTCATCCAAGTTTGAATACACGTCCCCATGAAGAAAAAGAGTCTTGTTATGTTGCTGAAAAAGGAAATTGTTGGCGGTGTTTTTCAGACTAGATTCTATCAAGAAACCAAGAGTTTCAGCAGGTTAAAAATCATCCCTGGACTTCTTGATCTGTTTGGAAGAGTAAATCCCATCACCACAAAAACCAACCTCACCATTCCATCACTCCTGCCGAGCTGAATGGTAGAAGATTTGATTCGTTTGGGCAGCAACAAATGAGACCAAGTACTGATCTTCTTCTCAACTAGACCAGAGTCTCAAGTCAAATCCTGCTTGAAACAAAATTATCCAAGAAGAGAGATGTTTAAGTAGAATGACTCACATTAGCTGGAAATATGATGGAAAGTCCTAACATGCACTAAACTCTTTCACTATTTATTTGCGTATTTATACTCCCTATCAGGCACAGGCGAACCTAACACAAAGTCACAAACATACACCACCAAATAATATGCAACTATAAACTCCCTACTCTATCCAAAAACAATCAAACTGGAAGGATCGACATTTTCTCCCAAACATTGACACATGCTGCACACCACACATAAACTATGAGAAAAGATACAAACAAACTTTGACAGTAACATCAGAAGCTTCCTCAAGAGTCAAGCAACAAATTCAACTCTGTATACATTTCGATATGCAAAATAAAATAAACTTTCACAACAAAAATTCAACCGAGCTAATCAACCAATCCATTTCCGCATCTTTTGGTTAAAGCGAAAATCATACATACCCTATTCAATGTTCAATTCTCAGAACAAAAATGAAGCAAAAAAATTGCTGACAGCAAAGGGTGAACCAGGTCATCTTCGAATCTGGCATCTGATTGTATGCTTATGTAAAATAGTATAATGATGCCAAGCAGATCAAAAAGTCTGACAGGATGAGACCCACTGCATCAAAAACAAATTTGGGAGCGAATAGACCCCAAACCATTAAATGCCTTCTTTGTATGGCAACACACAATATTGTGAATATCACGGGTACAGCTGTAGCAAGTCCATACAATAAGTAGACTTGGCTCAACTGTATGGAAAACAAATTCACTCTTTTGTTGGATTGTTTCTTTGCACTTAAAAATGTGACCAACAAAGGAAGTCCAAGTATTGGTAAAATGTGAGAAAAGCCAAAAGTATCAATGGCAAGGAGGATAGCTTGGCGAATGAGGTTGAATTCATCAAACCCTATAAATGCGGCAGCATATCGTAGGCCATCAAAGGCACACCAGTGTCCAGTGCAGAAAAAAAGACATGTGGCAACCAGGATCCACTGAGCAATGGGGAAAGAATAAAATGATGAAGTCTCACTGGAGCGACTATCAGAATCCTGTTTGGATCTCATTGACTGAATAATGCACCATCCAGCGATGACGGAAAATAAAGCAACCAAAGGACCTTGTCTTCCAGAAAGAAGAATAATCGTTGAACTACAAGCGCACAACATGGCTAAGGCTGTAATCGTTGTACTTTCTTCATGACACACGGTGATCTCTCTAGTAAAAGGATGTCTAATGGCCAAGAATAAAATTTGCAAAACACTAACAGCAAATACAATTCGAGGAATCAGATTTCCTTTAATACCCTCAAGGACCAAAGGAAGATGTAAAAGGGTAGAGTCTGAAGCCCAGAGTAGGGCTATGAGAGCATAGTTGAGCATAGTTCCAGCAACAACATACTTTGAGATCCCCTTAAAAGCAATGCACCGAGTGCACCAATACAACATACAAGCCAGTAGAATGAGACCAAGTAGTGGTACAATCTCAACCACATCCATCAGAATCTGAGAGTCCGTAAAGATTCCGGTCATCCAGGAAGGTTGAAACTTGAGAAACAACGAATTGACAGCCTGTTTTGCTTGCCCAAGTTCAATGCCCACTTTAAGCATAGGAACCAGAAAAACGAATGCAATTCCCTCCCATACCATCTTCTTTTTAGCCACAGCATACCGCAGTTGAAGCATTGCAGTTGTGGCTAAAAGAAAACTAGCTACTTTGCCTTCTTCCAATATGAAACTGTTTGAAAGGAAACTAGATGCTCGTATTAGCACAACAGCACACGCAAAAAGAGAAGCTAAAGAATTCCAAGATTCACCGGAGAAAGAAGCGTGGAGTTCCAATTGCTTCTCCAACCTCATAATGATATAAACATGAATAAACAGAGAAACAACCACCAAGCAGAAACCAACACCCATCATCCGCAAGTTAAATTCAGTCCATTTGGACCGTGCTAACCCTGCAACAGTTTTCAGGAAACTGGAATATGCATCAATTTGCATCTTGAGTGCAGATGATGAGGGAAAGCAACTCTTTGTTTTCCATGATAGGGTTTTCACATTTTCTGACCAATTCTCTTGAGCACGAGCATAGAGATCTGAAATATGTAGTAAATCTTTTCCAGAAAACCCAATTCCTGATGAAGCTGAGTAGGCATCAATATATCGCTTTACCTGCCAAGCATTGATGCATAGAACATTGGCATAATTCACCATCCACTCTTCAGACCCCTCATTTACACCCATGGTTCTTGATTTACTTGTACCAGCAGCTAATCGATATAGCTCTGGATCAACTCGTCCAATGCTTCCAAAAGGAAATGGAAGACCAAGCAAGGCAGACACTGTAGCCACAAAGTCAAGCTGATACATGGAGCCAGTGGAAATCTCTCTATCTTCCATCTCTAACTGGCGAGAAGATGAGGAATTCTTGAAGCTCATGGCAAACATTCCAGTCTCAACCTCTTCAGGAGTTCCTCCACCATGGTCCCCGTTGATTGTTTGCCCGTGGTCCCCCATAACAAGAAGCAAAGTATTTTCATGTAAGCCTCCTGGTGTGCTTAAGCTATCCAGAACTTCCACAACTTTCTCTAACATCCCATTGTACTGATCCAGTTTTTCAATCATAGGGGGGGAATCAACACCAAGTATATGGCCAGCATGATCCACACCAAGAAAATGAGCGATAAGCACATCCCAATCTTCTTTGTACAGTGACGGGAACAAGTTCTCAATACAGCCATTGTCCACAGTATGTAAATCTTTAACATTGAAGGAGGGAAAGGGATACGATGCATTGAAATGAGCAGGAAACAATTGCTCCCATGTATCATCGCCCATCATCACCACCCGCTTTCCATTTCGAGCCAGCTGACGGACCAAGTTATCTTCAACTATTGCTGGTGCACCGAAGCTATTGCCCACATCAATAAAAGTGGGAAGGCCACCAGTAGTCAAACCCTTGAGACGCTGCACACTAGTGGTGGGTGGATCAGCTAATGCTTTGAAAATTTTAGCAGACAATCCAGGAGCACTAGCCAATTTCTGCAGCACCTGCAATCTGTCCATCCATGGCCTTTTCTCTTGAAAAGACAGAGAAACAAGGTTCAATACAATTACAAACAATAAAAAATGAATGAGACAGTATATAATTCGAATGATAGAAACACAATAATCATGGCTTCAATCATATGGGGGCGTACCTTCAAAATGTGAGCTTGGAGCAACAAAATCAAACCTATTCCAATAACAAGAACGAACTCCAATATCAATTCAAACAGAAATAATAATACGAATAGAGGAGATAGACCAAAGTACCTGAGAGCATCAAGAATGATAATGACGATGCGATCAACCGCGGGCTCAGTCCAACATCCCTTTGGCTGAAAGCATGGAGATTGGGAAACATCTGAGCATTGGCTGTAGAGAGAGAGCTCAGTGCGAGTGAGGAGAAAGCCTCGAGTGAAGACGGCAATGGCAATCACGTGAAGCAGCGCTATTCCCAAGAAAACCGCCAAGGCCCATCTGCGCCAGCTCCATTTCTCGCCCATTGATGTAGGGCTACTAGGAACGATTTCAATCGCGGGACCGGAATTTGAATCTGTTTTCTGTTTTCTGAAATTGATCCACCCAGGGCAAATCTTGTGGCAACGATTTGTTGAGGTTTGAATCTGTGACAAGTTTTTCAGTGGACAATGTCACTTTCGTTTTTTGACTAGTATGATTTTTATTAATTTCTTCTTATTAACTCCATCAAATTCCCAAACCTCAGTGTAGCGCTCAGTTAAAAAGTTCAATCAGCACTTAAATACCAACAGGATAAATTAATTTTTTGAAGAATTTCACCCTATTTTATTTGGCAAAGTCTTGGGAAAGACGATCTTTCCATAGGCTTATGGAAAGACGGGGTTTAATTCGAATGATAAAAGATAAAAGGTCTTAGTTGCAACATTAAAAATTTAGTATGCAATATGTAGTAGTTATAAAATTTGTAACCCGGTTCATGCAACCCGAAATTTTTATCTTAATTTCTTCTGATTTACACTTTAAACCTTGGTCTTTCCATGGCTTATGAAAAAACCGTCTTTCAAGAGACACACTCACTTTATTTATTGTGATATAACGATCGGATATTCTAAACGGGGGAAGAAAAAAAAATGAAAGGGAAGTAACGAAGTTGGTTCTTCGTGTACGTATTTATGGTGGCCAAGAATCAATCTATACTCAGTAGTAAACCAACAATCTACACTACACTTGCTAATAACAAATTTATGAGAATCCATCTAAATCAATTAGAACATTGTACAATATTTACTTGACGAGCATGTTCAGCAACATTCCTTTTTAATTTGACACGGTTACACCATTAGATATTATAAAACATTGTACTTAGTGTATTTTCTAACAATGTTACATCATTGAACTTCTTTCATTTTTTTAATCTTGTAAAAAGAGTTCAGTATGTAATGAGTCTGTCTCTTTAAATACATTGAAACACCAAGGTTTAAAGTATAAATTATAAAAAATGAGAAGATAAATTTTTTAGGTTGCATGAATCAGGTTATAACTTTATAACTACTAAATGTTAAATTTTTAATATTTCAATTAAGACCTTTTACCTTTCATTATTCTAATTAAACTTAAATTACATCAATTATAAAATAACTTAAATTAACTGTTAGTCGGTCTAAAATAAAATTTTGTAATTTAACTATATCCAAAGTATTTGAGGAAACACAAAATATGAAGTAGATTCAGAGACAGCGAGAGTCCATATGCTATGAGTGTCCAAAGCTCCAAGCACACGGGTACAAGACTGGGTCAGCGGCGGAGCATATGAAAAAAGGATTGCTTTCACTCTACTTTACACGCACATTTAAAAGGGCTCTTTCCAACATTACCCCTCATTTTTGTACATTTACGCCGTCTATTACGACCTAAAGAAAAAGTAGGTTCTGCCAGACGGCCTGTCCATAAATTAATTGGTAGATCACTTATTTCTTACTCCCTCCGTCTCAGCTCTATCTGCGGAGAGAGAAGCTGGAAGTTTTTTTAAGGATACAATATTTTATTGTGTTGAAGTGGGGTATCCTGAATTTGTTTAGTGTTTCATTTATTTTCGTTTAAATTAAGCCCAAGATTTGGGCATCTAATTTTTTCTGCTGGGCCAGAGCAGCCCAGCGCCCAAACACCACATTTTTGGAGGGAACTCCAAAAATGTCTTGATTTCACCAGGAGTGGTTAAAAAAATTTTGGCTCCAAAATGAAGAGCCAAGAACATGAACAGTGTCGAAAATTTTAAATTACAACAGCAACCCCACTATATTTACATTTACAATGCCCACAATCACCTTTCCAGACAAAACAAACTTTACATCTTCTTCCACATTTCCCTTTCCACAGACATGATATTCCCTCTGTCCTAATCCAACAAAAACTCCTACCAACAGAAAGTATTTTTTGTTCTATACCCTCAGGTCAAATGCAAGCAATCATCGAGCCCTACCAAGCCCTTGCGGACTGATTGCTCTCCTACTGCCAGATCTTCCCTTCATCATCGGGTATTCGAGAAAAGGGATGGGGGAGAAGAATATGACAAACCAGCAGAGGCAACATGTTGCTGAGTTCCTGTTGGACAACAGTAAGAACGGGAAGATACTTCAGGGCAAGAGAATCGAGGCAGCGATGAAGTTCAATTGCAGCCAGAGAACCATCAGTTACATCTGGTCAAGAGTCAAGCTCCAGCTTTCACTGGGTCAACCGCTGGACATGAGACATAGAATGTCCGGTCATCCGGGCTACAACAGGAAGGAAATTGATCTAGAGGCCTTAACATCAATACCTGCAACCAGCCGAAGAACAATCAGAGGGACAAGTGCATGTATGGGGATAGGGAAGAGCACATTACACCGAGCCGTGGCAGCAAAGGTTATCAAAAGCCATACAAACAGTATTAAGCCTGCACTAACATTTCAGCACAAGGTACTCAGGTTGAAATACTGCATATCTAAATTGCATAGCAACCTTCAATTCCAGCAAATGGACAATGTAATTCACATAGATGAGAAATGGTTTTACATGACTAGGCCAACTGTCCGTTACTATTTGGCACCGGGTGAGCCTGAGCCCTTAAGAACCACTCAACACAAATCCCACATTCCAAAACTCATGTTCATGTGTGCTGTTAGTAGGCCAATTTACAGCCCCGATGGTGTGTTACTATTTGATGGGAAGTATGGTGTGTTCCCTTTCATTGAGAGGGTTGCAGCCAGAAGAAACAGCATTAATCGTCCGAGGGGGGCTATGGAAACTAAGGCTGTGGAGAAGATCACTAGACTCGTGACACGTGCAAAGATCATAGATGAAATCATACCAGCAATAAAAGCACGTTGGCCACCATTCATGAGCAAGCACATTTGTATTCAACAAGATAATTGCAAGGCACACATAAAGAATTCAGATCCCGAATTCCGGGCAGTAGCTGACTCCGACGGGTTTCACATAAACCTGGTATGTCAACCAGCTAAATCACCTGATCTTAATGTGCTAGACCTCGGTTTTTTTAACTCGATACAGTCTCTACAACATGAAACCCCAACCACGACACTGGATGGGTTACTGTCGGCAGTGTACAATGCATATGACAGAGAAGATCCAGCAACAATCAATAAAGTTTTCCTCACCCATCAAGCTGCAATGATTGAAATAATCAGAGTGAAGGGATGCAACAATTACAAGTTGCCTCACATGTCAAAGGATGCACTGATAAGGAGAGGAGAACTGCCTAGGATGCTAAGTTGTGATGAGGGAATAATTCGTGAAGGCCTGGAACACCTTATCACAATTCAGGAAACTGAAGGCATGGGGGAGATGATGCAAGCCATGGGATATGAACAGCAGCAGTAAGGGATTTCAGTATGCACATTGGGTTAGACTAGGGTAACATTTTGAAAACCTGAAAACTTGTTTCTTTTGGTGTGAAAATACAAGTTTTTTTGTAACCCAAAAACTTAAGACTTGTTTCTTTTGGTGTGAAAATACAAGTTCTTTTGGTGCAGTAGCAGTTGTTTTAATGCACAGAACTGAAGTTCGCACAACATACGTCACAGCACAGCATAAATCAGCACACAAATCACAGCACAAACCGCAGCACAGAGCGCATCACAAAGCATAACACAGAGCACAGCACAACACAAGGCACCGCACAAAATACAGCAAAAAGCTTGGCGCACAGCGCAACACAGAGCATAACACAGTGCGCTGCACAGAGCACAGAACATAGCAGAGCACATCACACATCACAAAACTCAGTACAGCCCCATACCACAGTAAATCAAACAAGAAGCACAGAACACACAAACATGAACCAGTATACTCCCTTTCTTTGCTGTTTACCAAAATGTGGAAGGGGCTTTCAAGGGGAGATATACATCTTCCTGGAGCAATCATGTGGCTCTGCAAGTCAACAAGGAAAGATCAAATTAGCAATCCAACATGGAAACAAAGAAACATTATAACAAGTTGAAGGGAAAGGACTAAACTTTTTATAATCTACCCTTTCCCTTTTCTGGCCAAGTAGTTCCCTCAGACCCGGAATTAGTATCTCAGCCACCCGAAAAGGTGTATCGATCTGATCCAAACTCAGAGGTTTCATTTCCGGCATCACGTCTGAGGGAGACCTGGACTCGGCCGGCCAGGGAAGCGCTCGAATCGAAGGGACAGAAGAGTAGTGTTCATCATCGTTTCCAGAACCAACATCAGTAATTTTTTCTCGGGCCAGACACCCGCACAGACTGCACCGCTCAGCAGATCTGGAAACAGAGGCCGCAAGGCCGTGTTTTTCTTGGTTGGTGGCGGCGCTACCAACGAACCCACCGGGAGTTATCTCTCCTCGCCGGCGATTGGCCACCGCCACCTCCAAATGTTCCGACGGAATCAAGAAAGAGGCCGCGGACCGGTCGATAGCGGTGGCGCCGCCTACAGAACCGCCGGATCTGCGACTTCGAACACCGCGCCGGCGGTTGGGCAGCGCCTCCTTCATGCGTTCTTCTCCGGCGTCAGGGCCTCCGAAGGCCGGACCATCATCCGCCGGAGAGAAACTTCCAGATCGGGAAGAGGATCCAGAATCAGAGACATAACATGCCGAACAAAACCCATCACAAGTGAACCCACAACCAACGAACTCCCCCCTTTCCATAAACAAGTCAATTTTTGGAGAGCAAGGATAAAGAGAGGGACGATCTGGAATGGGAGAAGCTGTGGAATGGGATAAGCTCAGAGGGTGAGAGGGAAGAGAAAGGGGTGGGTATCAATAATGGAGTCAGAAACAAAGCCGAATGAATAAAGTTGAGCATGCTCGCGACTTTTAACATTTTTGCCGAATCTCGATGCCATTGGGAAGAAAAATCAGAACGCGTGAAAGAGTGTAATGAAGGTGGTTGGGTAGTTGAAGGGATTTTATGATGTGGTGGGAAGGGTTAGGGTTATGTTAAATTAAATGAGAGATTTTGAAGGGTTTTGGGTTAATATGGGCTAATAAGCTTGGGTTACAAAATCAGCATTTGGGCCCAATTGGAGTAAAAAAATATTAAAAGTAGTCCATTTATGGTAATAAATGGAGTAGTGCAAAAACAGCTGGGACGTCCAAAAAAGGAAAGAGTGCAAATAGAGCTGGGACGGAGGGAGTACTTTATATACTGTATTTATTAAATTATATAAAAAATTTTAAAATTTTAAAATTTTTTTTAAATCATGTATTTTTATATTTTTACCTTTAAATACATATTATTACTTATTTTAATTTATAAAATACAATATTTAAATTTTATAAAAAAATTATAATATTTAAAGTAAATATCGTCCATAAACTTATAAAAAAATTGTCACTCGAGAAACCTAACTGTGGTAACCCCAAACATATGGTAACAGCTGCTTACGAAAATGCATAACCTATTATGTTGATCACAAACATCTGTCCTAGACGCAAAACTTTCTCTCTTTTTCATTTTTCCTCTTTCAACTCCACAGAGATATTTCCTTGCCTTATTTTTCTCTCTCGCCTAGCGTCGTATCGTCGTCCTCCTCCTCCTTCGTTTTTCTCCCATCTGAGAAATCCAAACCTCCGATCTGTCAGGGATGGCAGATCATACGGCAAAGACACAGCAACCCAACTTTTACAGCATTCTCGGCATCCACAAATCGGCGTCTCTCGGAGATATTGCTAAGGCTTACAAAAATTTGTTGTGGAAATGGAATCCTGATAGAAATTCAAATAAAGCAGAAGCTGAACACAGAATCGCCAGCATTAACGAAGCCTACAGGGTATGTTCTCAATTTCAACCCTCCCCCTGTTTATATCAATGGTAACTACATTAAACATTCTTTCCCAATAAATGTTTCTGTCGTCGTGAAAATCAGAGTTGGGAACCGGAAAAGGAATCAAAACCGAGAATAAAGGTTAGTTTAGGAATAGCTTAAAAAATCAGAGTTCATGATATTCAACATAATTGTATTGAGATGGGGAATATAATTTGATTTCAGGGTAGTTTTGCCTAGTATATGAGTATAAGTTAACATAATTGTATTGAGATGGGAAATATAATTTGATTTCAGGGTAGTTTTGCCTAGTATATGAGTATAAGTTAATTTCTTGATCATGAATGCAGTCCATGCAAAAGTATGCCATGTCGTTAATTTTTTTGTTTTATGAAACACTCATTAGGTTCTGAGTGCAAGGAAGAGAGAGGAGGCGGATGCATCAAAGCGTGATGACACCAAATCGCCGGAAAATTCAAACCACTACCGGTTTGGAGACTCTGACAATGACGAGCTCGTGATTTCCAGCCCTACGCTCCTTTCGACCACCAGCAATCGCATCACGCCCAACGGGACTCCCCGGACGTTTGGAGATGGTTCAGTCCATAGGAAAACCGCCAGTATACCATCGCCTAGAGAGTTCCACTCGGGCGGGGTGGAGACTCCCACAACCCCCACCTCTGCGGACGAGATGTCATCTGCAGCCTTTTCAAAAATGGCGAGCAGAAGAACACCCACGCCCATTATCTTTTCACAGACTACAGCACGAAGGAAAGCCAAGCCTATTGAAAAGAAGCTGGAATGCACCCTCGAAGAGCTGTGCCATGGAGCTGGTAAGAAAGTCAAGATTACAAGAGACGTCATCTCAAGTGAAGGGTATGTCACTCCTCCTCCTATTCTTTTCCCTTAATTCCTAGGGGCAATTGGCCATTCTAGTCCTTCATAACCTGTTATAAGCTGTACTAAATGGCATCGTTCAGTCAACAGACTTAACAGCTAAATGCAGGTAAAACGACTGGTGCTTATTGCTAAATGGCCTGCTAGTCTAGACTCCTTCTTGCTAGTTAAAAGGACATGTTAGGATGCTATATACCGATCAAAATGACCCACTTAGCTAGCTAACTATCTAAAGAGCTAAACATTGTGTTTATTTTGTTTAACAGTTTAGTCTTGTTAGACCATCTATAGCCTAAACAATCAAATTGAATCAAATATGAGTAGCTAAATTGTTACATCTACGAAATTAAGGGAGTCCAAAGGTAACTAAGTTACTAGACCCCAAACAGAAAGTAGACCGAGCAAGGGTTTTTTTGTCCTGTACTGCCATAATTTTATTACTCTCTGATCGTGGTGATGGATTGTTGGTGATATAGGCTGATAGTTCAAGAAGAGGAGGTACTGAAGATCAAAATAAAGCCAGGATGGAAGAAAGGAACAAAGATCACATTTGAAGGAAAGGGAGACGAGAAACCTGGGCTTCTTCCGGCAGATATAATTTTCATCATTGATGAAAAAAGACATCCTATCTATAAGAGAGAAGGTGATCATTTGGAGCTTGGGGTTGAGATTCCTCTCGTACAAGCTCTCACAGGATGCGACATTTCTGTTCCCTTATTAGGAGGGAAAAAAATGGACGTATCAGTTGATGATATCATCTTCCCAGGATACGAAAAGTGCATTCCTGGGCAAGGAATGCCAATATCAAAAGAAGATGGTAGGAGAGGGGACCTTGTGCTCAAGTTTCTTGTTGAATTCCCAACAGATCTGAGCAAAGAACAACGTACATTTCTTGCTAATGTTCTAGAAGAATGTTTTTGACGTCATCAGAGTTCCTGGTTTTGGTCTTTAGCAGAATCATGTAAAGGGTGTTAGTCTTTAGGCAGGATGCATGTGTATGCAATGGTTTCTAAAAGATGCTTCCCATTACCTATGAAAATATTTCAAAGTGTTTAAACCTGCTGGAGATGAAAATCAGACAGAAGGTGTACAAATACTGAGGTTCTTTTGTGACCAAATGCAATTATAGATTTTTTGTGTTTTGCCTCATCATTTCCATACCTTTGCTATTAGAAAAGACAAATAAGTAAAATAAATATAGTAATTTATAAAATAAATATACCGTTTCAGTACAAATTTGTAAATGCAAGATGTACCTTGTGGGGGAAGAGGCAGAAACCAAAATTTGCTCGACTATCCTATCAAACTGGAGGTCAGTGTTGCTACCTGCCTATAGTATAATTGTTCTCTGGAGGATGATTCCTATATTTGAAGCATCGTGAAAGCACTTAGCCATTCCAGCTGTGACATTTGTTATCTAACACAATTACACAAATAGAAATCAAGATGTTGGATTCTTTAACAGGGGACGCTGTCGAGCAAGAAAAGGAGCTTCCACCAGAGTCCCGACAACACTGCCACCAACAAGCACCTTGTCTCCTGCTGATGCCCCTCTCCTCTTGATATACCCTAATCCAAAAGGCTCAGAAGCCCTTTTACCAGCTGTAACACTTGTTAGTTTGCCAACCTGCATTGATAGAAAAAATAGTCCTTTATTTCTCTAAAAAAAGAAAACTGAAACAAATCAACAGCTCCATGCTGGTTTTAGCAGAATTTGACTCTACAAATTGAAACAATTCTTTCAACAATCAACATTCAAACACACCCACACATTTGTATGATTGTAGTACATAATGCTAAAGATACTGCACCTTTTTCCCATTAAATGTAATGACACTGCCTCCCTCCACAAGTGATGATAGGCGTATACCCCACAGTTTCTGTTTGATGCCATCATATGTTACAAGTCTAGCAATGGTTTCTTGTCCTTTGTAGCACCCTGCAAGTAGGCAACATGAGTACTTCATAAAACCAAGCTCGTGATTTACGACAATAATCCAGAAAGTATTGAACCTTTGTTTAGAGCAACTGCATTCCACAGGCCTGCCTCAAGAACATTAAATTCATCAGTGAGCTCTTTATCAGGAGCTGGTCTTCCTGCTTAGAATGATCAAGTTGAAATTCCAATCACAATGAGGAAAAACAAAAATTTGACAATCATAATAATGTCAGGATATTCATCCAAATTGAGAAATTAACGGAATATCCACAACCTTGAAGAATCCTTAATGTTTCCCAAGCAGTTGGACCCATTGCAACAGCACCCTGGGCTGTAAGAGCTTTCCACACGGTTCCAGCAGCATTTGGTGACATCAACAACGAAAAACCATCCTCAGAGACTAAACTTCCAACAGATACAGTTATAGGCATTCCATTGACCTGCACAGGAACAAAGAACTCATCTTACATTGGAAGAACAATTTTAAGCTTTCCAGCCACCTGACATATACATGAAATAAAGAAACAAATTAGAGAAGTAATGAAGCCAAGGAACCAATGTTCATGCTCTAATAGACCATCCCAAACAAAGGATTAACCACCTCTATTCCGTAAGCCACTAAGACCTGATAAACAGATAGACATAGGCCTATCAAAGTTTTACTGGTTAAAAAAAAAAAATCAAGTTGAGAAATGCATACCTATTTCCTGATATGTAAAAGGTACATTGACACAACACACACAAAAAAAACTTAATTAGCCCCAAATTCATGAAGGCATATTTCATATCTTGTTGGGACATGACTTCATCTATTAACTGGCAGCACATACACAAGATGTCACTATATTACAAAGATGGGCTTGAAAATACATGAAGTTGTTGTATTGAATTACACTGTAATGCTTATGAGAGCCATAAGGTTGTCCAATGAGATCAGCCAGGTTCAATCTCTCCATTATCTGAACACAATTCAAATGAAACATGGTTGGTCTAAATTATGTTGAGTTATTAACTTAACGTAAACTTAATGTTGCATACTTGATTGCTTGCAGGTCCAACCAAAGCAAACATGGATGTTTGGGCAGAAAGGTCTGAAATTTCCACTTTGTCAGATATAAATATGTACCTACGGTTCAAACCCATAGATAAATAGTAAATACCCAGAGAAAAAAATATTGAATGCAGAACCACTATAAATCTGAACAAGCAGAAAACTCTATTAAGGCTTACAATTATTAACTAAGATTCTAGTTTAAAACCAACAGAAATTTTTTATCTGAGTAATTATGTCGCATAAATTGACATACCATCAAAGATATCGTATCAAACAAACTGCACTGGACTTCTTAAACACACAGAATTTCACATTCATGCAATGAAATAAAACAGAAAACCCCCTGCGCACCCACTCCAAAAAAGAAAATCCATCTCCTAGCCTTTTGACCTGTGATTTTCTATAGCTTTTCACCGGTATCTTGAATAATCATACTTGGTATAAGAAATACTTTAATAATATAGACTGCTAACAGAATCAACATACTTCTCAAGCATTTTGGCTATTCTTTCACAGGTCACAGGTGAAACCACCAATGTTATTGCATTTTTCTGCAAAATATAATATCACTGTAAAATAAAAATCAATGCATTGGTATCAGAAATGCATGAGCTAATAAGTCCTCGGTACAATTGAGAGAATACCATGATCCACGCATGGGCGATATCGATGGTCCGAGCTGTTGGTGTTACAAAGACAGTGTCGCATCCCTGAAATTTGCATTGCATAGCATTGCATCATTCTAACAAATTGTAAAGCATGCCAGATTCCCTATAAAGTAATACTCGCATCGCCAACACTAATGGAAAATACCTGGCCTTCAACTAGGCATTCAAAATCCGCAGTACTTTGGTTGTGCAGAAATTGAGCTCGGTCTTCTCCACTAACTTGAAGCAAATCGAGACATCAGTTAAAGTTTCATTTCAGGTTATCGACCAAGGAAGAAGGAAGAGTTTTACCTCTTATACGGCCATAATGAGAAAGATCAACAGCCTAAATTACGAAGTTGATAAAGCTAGTTCAATATTCTGTCAGCAATATTGCCTATCCACTCAAACAATAAGGAAAACAATGAGTAGCTTGAAATCACTCACAACGGCGCCGTTTTCAGCAGCATCGAGAGCAACGTCGTCATCTTCAAAACCTCCCACAGCTCCGTCCACCGCGGCGGTTATCGTTTCCTGCTTAAAGTTACATCAATTGCGAAACCGCAAGGAAAACTCGCACACAGATACAGTCCATCAAAAGGACTTGAAGATGAAGTAGGAGAAATTCATCAGCAAAATCAATTAATACTAGGCAATAATACTACCGCTCACTTACTGCAAAATCGTGATCGATCGGAGGCGGGGAAAGGTCGAACGGCAAAGCGTGACATTTGGAGAGTTTGTTCGTCTTGTTGCTTGTGCTCAGCTTGTAGGGGGCGGACGAAGCTCTAAATACAAATTTCTCTCCGAGCTTAGGCTGCCGGTGCCGGAAGAGCGTCTCCGGGAAAGAAACTGACGAGAGCGAAAGTGGAGAAGGAAAGCAGCCGAATAAAGCAGAAGTTGAAGCGGAGGAGGCGGCAATCGGTGACATTTGCGGTTACTGCCGGGGTAAATTACAGGTTGAGGATCCTGTTTCAGTACTTGGTATGCCTGTGTGGTATTTGACCCTGCTGTTGGCCCAAGGGTATAAGGGTCCTTTTAGTTGGTTAGAAGTCAGTTACAGTGCAGCTATGGCCACAAAGTTCAGCTATGGATTCAATGTTCTTCTCCCCTTCTCTCTGTATCCCTCTCTTCTCCGTCCATCTTCTTCTTTCTTCCTTCTTTCATTTTGTGATGTAAACCCTCACTTTGATCCATTAAATACCATTTCTATCCTCTTTTACTTGTTTGTCCGTGACAATTGGTATGCCATCTTGTAGCTGCCATGCTATTCTTCTCTCCTTTCAATACAATTTCTCTTCTCTCTCCTCTAAATTTCCAGCTAATCTCTCAGACTATAACAGAAACAAAATTCTCATATCATACTCCAAAAATTCAACAAAACTAAAGATAGTAGTCCCATAAAACACATTTAATAAAACTTGTGCCTCTTCAACAGTCCTAGGAAACAACATGATTCCCAGAAACAAAATAAAATCCAACAAAACAAGTACTGAAGAAACAATGACTCAATTTCAGGAGGATGGAGCAATCCATACGCATCCGAGGATGGAGCAATCCATACGCATCTGCGGATCAGAGCGTTAACAACATAAAACAATCCAGTGTTGTCATCTTCAAGATGGTAAAACCTCATATCCCGCATGCGACAATCCATAGCATCAGCAGTGTAGTTGATACGGTTGGGCTTGACAGCATTTTTAGGAAATGCGGGGCAGCAACCGACATGGGTGCATTTCTTCCCAAAAATGCTGCATCCTCGTAATTGGCTTCCTTTCGCATTTCATGACATATAAGTGAAAGATTTCAAACTTTGAAAAACTCTCGTAGAAGCTTCCGTATTAAGGAAGATAAATGTTACTTGTATTTGTAATTAGTTTTATATTACTTATAATTGTAATTAGTTTTATAGGTATTCTACATTAGTATATAACGTACTATAATATCATGAATACAACACACATTATTACCTTTATTTTTTGTATGGTATCAGAGCCTAAAATCCTGAAACCATAAAGAAAATTTTCCACTGCTTTTCCGAGCTCAGCTGCCGCCCGTCAGTCGTACGTTGTCCTCAAGCGCACTATCCCGCCGTTGTTGTCGCTCGTCATTGCTCATCGACCGCCGCACCACCACCTGGTTGCCGCGATCCATCGTTCGTCTTTGATCGGTCCGTAAGTCATTGCTCACACGTCGATTCCACTTCCCACGTGCCACCACCGTTAATTCTATGTGCCACCGCATCCTTCCGATCCGCCGCTGGTTATTGCAACCACCGCAGATCCTACCGATTTGCCACTATGTCTGCCTCTGGAAGTAATCTCGAAGAACATGCTCATATTGATGCTGAATCTGAGGCTTCTAAGCTTCACGACATGAATGGCTATGAGGTAATTGCGACTTTACTGAAACAGTTACAGTTGCAATCTGACCCTAGGATACCTGTACCTGCTGGTCATTTGTCGACTGACCCCTACTTCATTGGCACTTCTGGCGGACCTGGTTTGGTTATTGCACCCACCATCCTGAAGGGTCAAGAGAATTACCTTGAATGGTCTGATGGGATTCGCCGTGTTATGCTTGCTAAGCATAAGATTGGGTTCATTGATGGTCCATTACTAAACCTCAGGATGATCATCCTGATGTTGTTGAGTGGCTTGTTGTTAATGCCACTCTTGTTTGCTGGATCATGCAAACCCTGGATGAGGCAATGCGATTTTCTACTTGTTCTTTTGCCACAGTTAAGGAACCGTGGAATGACTTGAAGGCACGTTTTACCCTTGGTGATGGTATGAAAATTATGTAGATGCGAGAAGATATTCAGAACTGTTGGCAGAATGGTCAGACTATCGCCATTTACTTTGGAAAACTGAAGAAGTTGTTTGGTAACTACAACTCCGTGTGGTCTTATTTAGTTTGCGACTGTGAAGATATGAAACACATGTGCACTTGTAATCTTGATGCACACGCCTCCCTTGAGAGAGAGAAGAATTTGATTTATCAATTCATTTATGGTCTTAATGAAGGCTATCACACCTTGCGATCCAATATCATGAGCCTTGATCCACTGCCACCCGTCAATCGTGTGTATGCTCTTGTGACCCAGGAGGAGAATCACCGAGCTATCATCTAGTCTCGTGAGCCTTCTTCTAACTCCTTGGTATATGCAGCTCGACGCCCACCACCTATGAGTTCTTCGCTAGCTATTCCTACAGCTGATCTTAACGAATCTCGTTTGTACACATTGTCATCGCAAAGGTCACGACAAAGCTTCATGTTTTCAGATCGCCGGCATTTCAGAATGGTTCAAGGAGTTGAGAGAGAAAGCCAACGACGCCAAGAAGACGGTGCCAGCTGCCCAGTAGATCACAGCCTCTGCCCTTGGGGTTCCCGGCACCGCGGCCCCTCCACTACTACCGTTGTTCGCTGCCGTGTTGCCGCCAGGGTTTGCTGCAGCGACTTCCAATGGCGGTGCCCCTACCATTCTGACTTTGGCCATGCTCTGTATGATGACCAATAGAGCACAACCATGTATTTATTCAATAGATTTGACTCTCTTACTGACCATAGGTCAGGTAAGTCTACTATGTCTTGGGATCTTTATTTGGGAGCCTCATATCACATGACTGGTGACAAGAGTTCTCTTACTGATATTAATATTGTTATTGATACTGTGAATGTTGCATGATGGATCTATGTCGTCTACTACACAATATGATTCTATCTGCTTTGGTGATATCACCCTTACTCATGTGATATACATACCTGATCTGTGATGCAACTTATTATCATGCTCTAGCTTGTTATCTGCATTAAAATGTCTAGCTTTGTTTACTGGAAAATATTGCATTTTACAGAAAATCAGTACAAGGACTGTGATTGGCGTGGGTGAACAGCAAGGGGGTTTATTGGCTTCGCCCGCTGGATACTCGTGACCGTCCTCCTATTCTGTTGTCCTTTTCGACAATTACTTTAGTGTCTTCTTCCGATTTATGGCATCAATGTCTTGGGAATTCTTCCTCTATGGTGTTGTCTTCTGTTTCTTCTATTGATTTTAGCACAAATAAGACTTCGGTTCCTTGCTCAATATGTTATAGGGCAAAATTGACTAGACATAGCTTTCCGACTTCTTCAAATACTACTTCATTATTTGAATTAATACATTGTGACGTTTGGGATCCTTATAGAACAACATCTTCTAGTGGTGCATTTTATTTCTAACCATAGTTGATGATTATTCCCGAGCTGTATGGGTTTATCTATTAGTTTCTAAGTCAGAGGTAGCTTCTAGATTTATAGAATTTTGTGCTTTAATCAAGAACCAGTTCGGCCACAGGGTTCCGCGCACTCAGGCTGATAATGGCACTGACTTTCTGCCTTTGAGATCATACTTTGCTGAATCTGGGATAATTTTTGAGACATCTATGGTTGATACTCCATAGCAGAATGGTCGTGTTGAACGGAAGTATTGCCATTTGTTAAATATGGCGCGTGCCTTACACTTTCAAGCCAATTTGCCAATTGATTTTGGGGAGAATGTGTTCTTACTACTGCTTATCTGATTAACCGGACACCGGCAAAACTTCTCAATGGTCGTACTCCATTTGAGATGCTCTTTGGACGAGCTCCAAATTACAAATCCTTGAAGGTATTTGGATGCTTGTGTTTTGCTGCTCATATTCCTAAATACCGAGATAAGTTTGCACCAAGAAGTCGACGATGTTTATTTCTTGGCTACCCTACCGGAAAGAAAGGTTATCGACTTTATGACTTGGAATCACATACTTTCTTCAACAGTCGGGATGCCAATTTTTTTAAAGATTAGTCCCATATGCAGTCACCTCGACACCGGCCTCAGTGAATCCCAACAATGCACCACCTCACCGTTGGCACCACCGTTGCCTCCACCAAAATTTTACCAGCCGGTCGACTCCTGCCTTTACCGTCGATCACCGGTCCACTTGCCTAACCAGACTCACCGTCTGACACCGACCATCGACCCACTTTGTCGGTTTGGACCGACGCAGCACCACTGGAGTTGACGTTGTTGCACACACCACCGGTTCATGTTGACAGTGCGCCTCACACGTCACCGTCTCCTGGCCCATCTTCTGCACCGCTGCCCGACGCATCGTCCCCAGCCCTAGACACTACCGTCCATTGCCGTTTACTGCCAGCTTTGCTGCTTGCATTACCTGTTCCTCCATCGCCGTTTTCCATAGTTGAGCCACCGCTTTTACGAAAAAGTACCTGGCACCGCCGATCTTCTCCTTACATGGAAGAATATGAATGTGATGATGATTATGTCTATGCTATAACTACAGAAGACCCCCCATACTGCTACGTTTATTCCTGTGCCTTCATATCCTCAGGTGTTCTATATCCTCTTACTGATTATGTAACTTGTGATACTTTTTCTAGTACGCAATCTAGATTTTTGGGTGGAGTAACTTCTAGTGCAGATCCCACTACTTATTCTGAGGCCGTCAAAGCATGCTCATTGGTGGGATACTATAACCGAAGAGATTACTGCGCTTGAGCGCAATCAGACTTCGACTTTGGCTTCTCTACCTCTGGACAAGAATGTTATTGGTTGCAAATGGGTATACCGTATGAAGTTCAAATCTGATGGTACCATTAAGCGTCATAAGGCATGCCTAGTGGTTATCGGGAATCCCCTGGTTGAAGGAATCGACCATGCTGAGACATTTGCTCCGGTTGCAAAGATGAGTTTAGTTCGTATATTTTTATCTGTTTCAGTTATTCATGGTTTGGAACTACATCAGATGGATGTGCATAATGCTTTCCTGCATGGTGATCTGCAGGAAGAGGTTTTCATGCGACCTCCACCGGGCTATCATGTGCTACTTGACAAGGTATATCGCCTTTAGGAATCTCTTTATGGTCTTTGATAGGCTCCTCGCAATTGGTTTGTGAAACTTGCTCAGGCTTTACGTGCATTTGACTTTGTACAAAGTAAGGCAGATTATTCTCTATTTTCCTTTTCCCGTGGTTCAATATCTTTGCATGTACTGGTTTATGTGGATGATTTGGTCATTGTTGGTAGTTCTTCGTCGCTTATCTTTGAATTAAAGAAATACTTGAGCTCTTATTTTCACATGAAAGATCTTGGCTTACTTAAATATTTCTTGGGTATAGAGATTTCTAGAAAACCGGATGGGATGTTCCTTTCACAACCGAAATATTCCCTTGACATTTTGTCTTGCACGGGTTCATCTGCTTCTAAACTGACTGATTTTCCAATGGAGCAACAACGTGATCTCGCACGTGTTGAAGGTCTGCTTTACCATGATCTTGAGCAATACCAACGTCTGGTTGGGCATCTAATCTACCTCACCATCACTCGTCTTTATTTAAGTTATTCAGTTCATACACTTGCACAATTTATGAAATCTCAATGTGTTCCTCATTGGCAAGCTATTGTCATCTCGGTCAAGGTTTATTTCTCTCTTCCCATAGTGCATTGCAATTGACTTCTTACTGTGATTCTGATTGTGTCCTATTACCAGGCGTTCTCTTTCCTAATATTTTGTGATGATTGGCGATTCTCCAGTTTCTAAGAAGACTAAGAAGCAACCTACTGTTTCTCGGTCTTTTGCTGAAGCAGAGTATCGCGCTATATTTTTTATATGTTGCTAATTGTTATGGTTTAAGTCTTTACTGAAAGACTTGAGGGTTGCGATTCTACTCATATACGCTTATTTTGTGACAGTCAATCTGCTCTTCATATTGCGGCAAATCCAGTTTTCCATGAAAGTACAAAGCATATTGAAGTTGATTGTCATTTTGTCAGGGATCTTGTGCAATCTGGCACCATTGCTACTCATCATATCCGCGCTACAGATCAACCTGCGGAGTTGTTTACCAAAACTGTCGGACGTAACCAGTTTCATTCCTTACTTGGCAAGTTGGCCATTTCGATCCCCATGCTATAACTTGAAGATGAGTATTAAGAAATGTAAATGTTACTTGTAATTGTAATTAGATTATATTACAATTTCCTACCTTGTATAGGTATTCTGTACTAGTATATAATGTACCATGAGATCATGAATACAACACGCACTATTACCCTTATTTTATGCATTTTGCAATGCGTAACTAAAAGTAACTTGCCATCAGATGATTCCAAAAAATGTTTTACTACACTAAACAATGTAGCAGGGAGAAGTTCAAGAGACATCACGAAGTTGTCCATGGTGAGTTCAAATCTAGAGAGATCCCAACCCCAGATTTCAACTGTTTCAGGAAAAAATATGAAGGAAATAAGGGTAATAATATGTTTTTTATTCATGGCCTCAAGGTCCATTATATAGTAGTACAAAATACCTATACAAGCTAGGAAAAGGAAAATAGAATCTAATTACAATTACAAGTAATATTTATATTCCTTAACACCCTCCCTCAAGTTGGAGCATGGGGATCACAAATGCCCAACTTGCCAAGTAATGAATGAAACTGGTTACGTCTGATAGCTTTGGTAAACAAGTTCGTAGGTTGATCTGTAGTGCGAATATGATGAGTAACTATAGTACCAGACTGCACAAGATCCCCGAACAAAGTGACAATCAACTTCAATATGCTTTGTACATTCATGAAACAGTGGATTTGCTGCAATATGAAGAGCAGATTGACTGTCACAAAACAAACACATAGGAGCAGTATGCGCAACCCCTAAGTCTTTCAGTAAAGACTTAAGCCATAACAACTCACAACAGGTAACAACCATAGCATGATACTCCGCTTTAGCAGAAGGCTGAGAAACTGTAGGTTGCTTCTTGGTTTTCCAAGACACCGGAGAATCACCAATCATCACAAAGTAACCGGAAAGAGAACGCCAGGTAATAGGGCAAGCAGCCCAATCAGAATCATAGTAAGCAGTCAACTGTAACGCACTACGGGAAGAGAGAAATAAACCCTGACCAGGATGGCTCTTCAAGTAGTGTAACACACGAACTGCAGCTTGCCAGTGAGGAACACAAGGGGAATTCATGAATTGAGCAAGTGTGTGAACTGAATAACTAAGCTCCGGACGTGTGATGGTAAGGTATATCAAGCGTCCAACCAGACGCCGGTACTGCTCAGGATTATGGTAAAGCGGGCTATCAACACGCGCCAGATTGTGTTGCTGCTCCATCGAAAAGTCAGTCAGTTTAGAGGCAGACAAACCTATATAAGATAATATGTCCAAGGCATATTTCCTTTGTGAAAGAAACATCCCTTCCGGTCTTCTAGCAATCTATGCCCAAGAAATACTTAAGTAAACCAAGATCTTTCATATGGAAACAAGAACTCAAGTATTTCTTGAACTCATAAATGAGCGCAGAAGAGCTTCCTGCAATGACCAAATCATCCACATAAACCAGAACATGCAAAGCAACTGATCCACGGGAAAAGACAAATAAAGAGTAATCTGCCTTACTCTGAACAAAACCAAATGCTCGTAAAGCCTGAGCCAATTTGGCAAACCAATTTCTAAGAGCCTGGCGAAGACCATAAAGAGATTTTTGAAGGTGACATACCTGACCATGGGGCGCGGCATAACCTGGTGGGGGTCTCATAAAAACCTCTTCATGCAAATCACCATGCAGGAAAGCATTATGGACATCCATCTGATGCAGTTCCCAACCACGAATGACCGCAACAGATAAGAATAGGCGAACAAAACTCATCTTCTCAATCGGAGCAAATCTCTCAGTATAATCAATCCCTTTAACCTGGCGATTCCCGAGAACCACTAGGCGTGCCTTATGACTTTCAATAGTACCATCTGACTTGAACTTCGTCCGGTAAACCCATTTGCAACCAATAGCCTTCTTATCCAGAGGCAGAGGGGCCAAAGTCTAAGTCTGGTTGCGCTTAAGTGCAGTAAGCTCTTCAGTCTTAGCATCTCGCCAATGAGCATGTTGTGATGCCTCAGAATAAGTGGTGGGATCTGCACTGGACGTTACTGCACTCAAAAATCTGGAATGCATACTAGAAAAATTATCACAATTTACATAATCAGTAAGAGGATAGTGAGCACCTGAAGATCGTGACGGTGCATGAGTGAACGTAGCAGTAGAAGAGAGGTCTTCAGTAGTAAGAGCACATGCGTATTCATCACAGTCATAATCTTCCAAATAAGGAGGAGGTCGGCAAGCGCAAACACTCTGTCTGATAGGAGGCAACTCAGCAGCGGAAGGAGACGTCGGAACAACCGACAAAACAGGCGGTGGAGCTGACATAAGCAAATGGCGAGCGGATTTAGGCAGGGCTAGAGACACTGCATCAGGCGACAGAGCAGAAGGAGTCACCGGAGCAGGTGGAGCGTGAGGCGCATGAGCGCCTGTCGCCGGTGGCGTCCCAGGTGGTGCATCGTCAGGCCGGGCTATCAAGGGTTGCCGGTGATTTGAGTCGGTCGCTGAAATCAGAGAAGCGGATGACACTATAGGCGCGGTGGCATCCGGCGGTAAGGGCACAACAACGGCCGGCAGGACAGGAGCAGCGGCAACCAGCGGCAACCAGCGGCAAAGGGTGGGTGGTGGTTGGTGGGATCGGTGGTGCCATGATCTGGGCATGTGACTCCGGCGGTGGTGGAAGGGATTCCGACGGTGAGGTGGTGGTGCTTCCGGGATCTACGGAAGAGGCTGATATGGAGTTACTGCATACGGGAACTGGTCTTCAAAAAAATTGGCATCCAGGCTGTTAAAGATGATGCGGGATTCCAAGTCAAAAAGGCGATAGCCTCTCTTTCCAGCAGGATAACCAAGAAACAAACATCGCCGACTTCTTGGTGCAAACTTGTCGCGGTATCTGGGAACGTGGGCAGCAAAACACAAGCATCCAAATACCTTTAAAGATGAGTAATTTGGAGCTTGTCCATGTAGCATCTCAAAGGGAGTGCGACCATTGAGACGTTTTGTCGGTGTCCGGTTAATCGGATAAGCAGCAGTAAGGACACATTCTCCCCAAAACTCAATTGGAAGACTGACTTGAAACCGTAAGGCACGTGCCACGTTGAGTAAATGGTGATGCTTTCGTTCAACTCTACCATTCTGTTGTGGTGTATCAACCATAGATGTCTAAAAAATGATCCCAGATGCAGCAAAATGAGATCCCAAAGACAAAAATTCAGTCATGTTGTCAGCCCAGACATGCAGTATAGTTCGACCCCATTGATTCTTGACCAGAGCACAAAATTCCAAAAATCTAGAAGCTACTTCTGACTTAGCCACTAATAAATAAACCCAACAGCTCGGGAATAATCAACTATTGTAAAAAAATAAAATACCCCACTAGAAGATGATGTTCCATAAGGACCCCAAACATAACAATGTACTAATTCAAATAATGCAGTAGCGTTTGTAGAACTCAATATAAAACTATGTCTAGTCTATTTTGCTCTATAACATAGAGAGCAGGGTATAGTTGTATTATGTGTGCTAAAATCAAGAGTAGAAATAGAAGACAACACCGTAGATGATGGATAACCAAAATGTTGATGCCATAAATCAGATGAAGAAACCGAAACAACCGTAAATTCCAAGCCTTCTCCAATTAGATGAATAACATGCATAAAATTTGCCAATGTAATAAGTAATATTGGAAAAATTATGAAGTTGTTTAACCTCCGTCCAAGTCTTCTCTCCAGCCCTCCACACTTTCAAACCTCGTGAAACATCCAAAATCACCATCTGAACAAAGTTTGAAGTCTCGAATGGATTGTTTGACAGAACAACTCTTCTTGGTCTGAAATTACCAACACTAGTACTCGAATTATTTTCAAGAAAGAATGAAATTTCTGTAATTAGGGAGTTCAATTTGTGCACCTGAGAGAGGGTTGAACAACAGATTCCACTGAAATGTCTTCAGTAAAGAGCCACCCGAATCTCGCTTATACGCAACTTTTTCCCTGCAACTGTGGGGGAGCGAGAGCCTCATGCAAATATTGTTTTTCGACAGACTGTAAAACTCCCTTTCATCACTATTTGCCTTCTCTGGAAACATTAGCAGAGGAACCCTAGGCCATGGCTGCTTCAACTTGTTCTTACTCGCAATGCCTCACCAAGAGCTACAAACCCCTCTGAACGCCATGAAATCCTCCACTGAAGGCATATGAACTGACAGTGGCGGAACCATGATTTTTTTTCAGGTGGGGCTGGAGGAGGGACGGTGGTGGGGCGGCGTCCGAAGTCTCCGGCCGGTGGCGGGATGGCGGTGGCGGCGCCCGGAGCTGGAGGTTAGAGCAGATCTTTCAACCGCACTTCATGGCTAGGCATTTCCTGCTAGAGTTTCTTCCATTTCTGAAGTATAGTCGGGGCGGCTATCCGCATGTGGCGTCCGCTGCTCCTGCATTTTTGGCGGAGTGAAATGCTTGTTTTTTCACTCCGTCTTTTTGCTTCTGTGTTTTTTACCCAATCCAAAACTTAAATTTTGAATTTCATTTTTTTTCTTCAGTACTAATCGAAATGACATCGTTCGACTTGAACCAAAACGATGTCACTTTGATAAAAATATGGGCAAGAAAAAGGCCTTCAACGGCCTTCTTCTCTGACTCCCAGTGACCGGAAAATAGAAATTAAGCCGGAAAAGCCCAACTCCCAAACTCTTAACGCCGGGAAGCGCAACTGACAACTACTACCATGGCGCCGGAATCTCAGGTAGGGCTGAAGTCCTACCACGCGCCATGGTAGTTCCGCCCCCGCGAAACCGATATCTCCACCAGCGGATCACGATCAAGGGCTGACCAGTCTGGACACTACAACAAAAACTACATTTACACACATTAATAATTGTTAGAATAAAGTATTTATAACAACATTTGAGTTATCCCCACATTAATTCTAAATGTAATTAGTGGAGATGTTGGTATAGGTATAAAGTGTAGTTATAGATAATTATTCATTAAAATAAAAAAAATTAAAATAATTCAATATAATATCATATTTATTACCCACGTGAATGTGTATGAATATATATATATAGTCAACTACATCACCCAAAAATGTGGTTTGCGTACAAATTTTATATGCGGATTATAAATTTTACACACAAATTACACGCTTATGTGATGCAAATACTGTGACGTTAAAATATAATGCTCTTAGAACATCACTCGCCAATGTTGATTATAACTCACTATAACTGCATCAATGTCATTAATTTTTTAAATATAAACTTGAAAGTATAACTCATTTATCACTATATTAATTTGAACATAAATTATGTAATGTTGATATAGAATGACATCATAACACTATTTTAAAGTGTTGGTATATACAACTATACTAATACAAATTTTATTGATAGTATGTGTCGGTATAGTATTTCATAACCACATTATTAAAAAATGTTATAAAATATATGTTGGGATAGAATCATTTTATTGTAGTGAGAAGACCTTCCATGATTGTGTATTTATTATTATTAGGTTAGGAAAAGATTTGAAATGAAGGAATGAAACAGTGAAGAGGGTGCAGGTTCAGAGGACGATAAAGAACACATGTATAGAATCGGATGCTTGCTAGTAGATCAGAGGTGACAATTGGGTGGTGAAAATCGGTTAAACCCAACAAAACAATTTTGGCAGAAAGAAGAAAGCGTACGCAATTTGATTGATCATTTTGTTTAGCAAAAACAAGTAGTACAGAGAATGCGGTCCAGCATTGTTGCTCTGTAGCTGTAGCAATAAGGGAAATAAAACTGAGAGACCAATCAAAGGGCGACACCTGGTCTGCATTTTTTCCCTTCGACGACAATGGTAATAATGAAGGCATGAAGTTTTTATCAGTGAGTTAAATGCGCATTATTTTTTATAAAAATTAGGTAAAAATCAATAATCAACAATGGTATAATATTTGAGAACCACTTTTTTAGCGCCATTTCACTATTTTTAATAAATAATTATTTAAATTTAAATTTATATATTATAAAAAAAATTGTTAAACACTATATCAAATTTCGGATAAATGTCGATCTACCCAAAAAATAGTTCATCCAAATAGTTTATAGGGCAAATGACTTCAGGGGCCCTATAACTATTGCGATTTCACCATTTTGGGCCCTCGGTTTTTTTCCAAATCACTTTCATCACATAACTAAAAAAAATGCTAAACTATAGTCCATCCATCCAGTCAAAGCGTTAACTTTGGTCAAAAGCGTCAATTTTAAGGGTAAATTAGTAATTTCACGTTATTCTTTTCTCATTTCTCTTTTCTGCTTTTCCTTTTTCTTCCTCCTTTTCTCTTTTCCTTCCTTTTTTCCATTTTCTTTATTTCTTTTTCATTTTCTTTCTAATTTTCCTTTTCTCAATCATTTCCCCTTCCTGTGAATTTCTCCTCCATCGCCTACCACCATCTCACCGCCACCTGCACACCCTTCATCCACCACCCCTCCAAGCCCCTTCGTGTTCTCAAATTCTCAACCATAATGCTTCCTCTTCCCAAAAATCTCTGCACTAGTTGTTCTCTCTGTAAAGTCAGAGATTTGCATTGCATATTTAATTAGCAGTTTTTGTGAACATATTTGAAAACGAAAAAATTTCCATGTTGGAACACTCGGAATTAGCATATTCACGCCAAGATGATTTTACGGAAAAAGGGAGATAGAATATTATGGTATTTATGATTTATGGAAATCTGAATATTCTTCTATGAATGAGGCGTGTGAAGCATAGTTGATTTAGGGAAAATCCCTACATATATGGAGTGGTTATTTGAGAATATATGGGATAGATTGTGATAAGGAAACTCCCATTATTTGTGGGATTTGGATATGCTTCAAGAAGCAGATTTGGAATAGGAATATTGTGGAGATAATCATGGAGAATTCCAAACTGCTCATGGATATAAAAGGGGACAAACATGGCTGCGTTCAATACGGACTTAACAGAGCAAAAATCTGCATACAGATTTTTGAGACTTTCAAGAATTGCTAAGAGCCATATTTCTATGTTCCAACATACCATGGATGTTAAGAGTGATATCATAGAAATCTGACTTTCGAGAATTGCTAAGAGCCAGATTTCTATGTTCTAACATACCATGGTATGAACGACTTACTATGAACGACTTACTATGAGTAATATTCGCACCAGTTGCTCTATGAACTTTATGTTATATCAAATGGATGTTAAGAGTGAGTTTTTAAATGGAGTGGTAAATGAAGAGGTTTATGTTGAACAACCTAAAGGTTTTGAGGATCCTCATTATCCACATCATGTGTATCGCCTCAAGAAGGCTCTATACGGTCTAAAGAAAGCACCCAGGGCATGGTATGAATGACTTACTAACTTTCTTCTTCAGAAAGGCTATCATCGAGGGGGAGTAGATTGCACTTTATTTGTGCTTGAAAAGTTATCAAAATTTATGATTGCTCGAATCTATGTTGATGATATAGTGTTTGGTTCGACTTCGTCCTCCATGGTACATGATTTTGTCACCATCATGCAATCCGAATTTGAGATGAGCATGGTAAGAAAACTCACATACTTTCTGGGATTGCAAGTAAAGCAAGGAAGGAATGGTTTGTTCATAAATCAGAATAAGTATGCTCTAAATCTAGTGAAGAGGTTCTGATTGAGCAATGCTCGAGCAGTTCGAACTCCTATGGGTGTTTCTGACAAACTAGTAAATGATGAGAAAGGATCTGTGGTTGATTAGAAATTATACAGAGGCATGATTGGAAGTTTACTGTATTTAACAGCTAGTAGACCAGATATATGTTTCAGTGTTGGGATCTGTGCAAGATTTCAGGCTGATCCAATGGAGTCGCATCTCACTGTATTTAAACGAGTTATTCGATATGTAAGTGGAACTTTTGAATATAATGTCTGGTATTCTAAGAGTCAAGGTTCTGAATTGATTGGGTACAATGACTCTTATTGGGCTGGTAATGTTGATGATCGAAAAAGTACCACAGGTGAATGTTTCTTTATTGGTACAAACTTAGTATCTTGGTATAGTAAGAAACATAATTCTATCTCCTTGTCCGCTGCAGAAGCTGAGTATCTTGTAGCTGGAAGTTGTTGCGCACAATTGTTATGGATGAAACAAATGTTGAAAGACTATGGAATTCATCAAGGCCCCTTGAAGATTTTATGTGACAACACAAGTGCAATTGATATCTCAAAAAATCTAGTCCATCACTCGAGAACCAAACATATTGATATAAGACATCACTTTATTAGAGATATGGTTGAAAGGAAGGAAGTGGAAGTAGTCTATGTTCCAACACACGAGCAATTCACTGATATCTTTACAAAGCCGTTGGATTCCGCCACTTTTGAAAGCCTTCGACAACACTTAGGTGTTTGTCAAATTTGAGGTAACTCTTACCTTAATTTTACTGTAAATGTTCTGTTTATTTTAGTTTAGGAATCGAAAAAGAACAAAAAATTAGAAAGAAGAAAAATGTCCAAAAATAGAATATGGGTTCTATGGTATGTTGGAAGTTATTTTTGATGTGATATCTTGAGTTGACAAGAAGAAAAATGATCATCATTAGACTTCTTGGAAAACCAAAAAGGAGTTTCACGGGAAAAAAGGAGAAGAGTTTGTGTTAGATTCAAAATTGTCCAAAACCTTTCAAGTCCCTCTTTCTCGGTTCACTACCATTCTTCTCGGCTTCCCTCGAAATCAGCTATACACTATCTCCACGATCTTCCCCCACAACAACTCTGTGCTAAGGAATGTCTAACCCCAACTCTCCCACTCGTGAAGAAGAGATTTCAGAAATTTCACAACCCTCAGAAGTCATGGATGAGGAGCAGTTGGCAGTCAATATAGAGTCGACATTGTCATAAGGGAATGGATATTGTGCAGACCTAGTTGGGGCCAAACCGTTTCTTGGAGAAAATCAAGGTCAATGTGAAGGAAATTTTGTTGAAGAAGAACAACAGTCGGATCAAGTTGAGGCCAAAGTACTTCCTGAAGGAAATCTTTATCAAGATAAAGAGCATGTTGTAGAAGAAGAGGCAATAGACGGAGGAAAAGAGCCTGGTGGTTTGGGAATTGATGGCGATAGACAAGAAAAACTCACCGGTGCTAAAAGAAAGGGTTCTTATGGAAAGGTAACTGGTCCTGATTCTCCTCCTTTAAAACTGATGGGTATGGAGTTTAAGAGCGTAGATAAAATTTTTGAATGGCTAGAGGCAAACAGGGTCGCGGTTGATTTAACCAAAATCAAAAGTATAGAGGATGAATACCTGACTGTTCAGGTTAAAGAACTTGTGACTGGTAATATAGGTGATATAAGGAAAATTGAGAATTGGAATGTGAAATTTTGGATTGGTAAGTATGTTGAGTACAGAGAAAAGGATAAATTCAATGTGTATTGCCGCATTCCCTATCCAAGCTATGTGGTTTTAGGGGAGATTAGTGGGGAAGAAGCTGCTGGAAGGGAGGTCGTAAAATATGGAGACAAATTACAGGTTAGCTTCTTTGATTCAAATGCTGCACCGAGGATGGAAGAACTTAGGAAGCCAGTTATAATTGAGTTGTCTGATAGTGATGAGGAAGACAATGTTGTGCATGTTCCAACACAGCAGCTTAAAGATGAAAATCACATGGAGGTGGATTCTGATGCTGACATGGGAGGAGAAGACCAGAATAATAAATCTGGTAATGAATATGATGGAGAGCAATCTGGAGAACCAATGACTGGTCAGAATGACTCGAATCAAGCACTGTCTGATAAAGAGGAAGAAGCTGAAAGTCCTGAGTGTGTTCCAACACAGGATCTTCCTGATTTGAATTATTCAAGTGATGAAGTGCTTGATGAATTTTTATAGATGGAAAAAGGAAAGAGGAAGGTGAATGCTTCAAAGATTTCTCTACCTGCTAAGAAGCTCAAGAGAGATAAGAAATTACCAAAGAAGAAAGTCTTGCCACCTGTTCCTGTAAGTAATGCATTGTCATTTACTTACTTTGATTTAAAAGGTGAAGAAAAGGGAGAAGTCTTTTCTAAAAGAAAATTTATCCCTGATAGACCAGTGGACTTAGTAGCATATAGGGAGAGTGGCTTCTCAGATTTTTTGGAGGTGATAGGAATGACAAAATCAGCCACGGTTCAACTGCAGTATAATAGGTAGGTGGTTATAGAGGTATACTCTAACCTAATGGTTGGAAATCTGGAGATCGACTCCCCTTGGTTTGGAAGGGTTTATGTGAGGGGGAGAATAATTGACTTGTCTGCTGCTAGAATTAACAAAGTATTGGGTCTTCAAACGCCAGAGATTGATGGAGTTTATCCTGATGATTTGGAAGTCTCGGATGATAATATCCTATAGACTATCTCAGGGGATATAAGACAGAGTGGCATGCGACGGGATATTCACAGGCTTCATGCCTAACTTCCAGATTTTTTAGGCTATATCAAATTGCTGTAAATTGCTGGATGCCGTCGTCAAATACTACTGCACTAACCAGGGAGATGGCAAAGCTTCTATTCTATGTTGGAACACAGAAGCCTGTAAACCTTGGATTATTTATTCAGCAAAATCTGGTCAGACAAGCTACTACTCCCAAGGTTAAACATGCCATTATATATCCCTGTCTGATTTCAGCAATAGCTAAAACTGCAAAAGTGAAGGGCAAGGTTGATGATTTGATCATAGATGCAGACTTTCTGAGGACAACTAAGAAAACCTTTGGGATGAGGCATATTCATGATTTACCATGGAAACCAGAAGGTTCTACATTAGTAGCAGCAGGAAATGAGGCCAAGATAGTGACTCTGAATGCGAGATTGGGAGCCATTGCCATTCAAATGGCAGTGCTGGAGGCAGAGAAGACAAGTCTGGAGAAAGAGAAAGCACAGTTGGAAGCTTGAACCTGATCTGGATTTCTGCTCTATGTTCCAACATAGAGGTCAAACTCAAGGGGAGTCTACTGATGCTTGGTTATTGTTGTGTTTTTTTGCTGCCTTTGGCATATGTGTGATCCCAGGGGGAGATTTTGGATATTTTGGATTTGTTAATGTGGATTTCTGTAATCTGAATTCTTATACCTTTTGATGGATTTTTGGATTCCTGGTAGTCATGCTTTGTGGGCATTCTAGTATTCATTTTTTCAGATTCAGTAGTGTATATTGTTCATATGTTTCCACATAGGTGACATTTGGAAGACCTATGTGTGTGACAAGTTTTTTCGTTGTGAGATCCATGACCAAAACATTATGGGTTCACAAAATGCCAAAGGGGGAGATTGTAAAGTCGGAGATTTGCATTGCATATTTAATTGGCAGTTTTTGTGAACATATTTGAAAACGAAAAACTTTCCATGCTCGAAGACTCGGAATTAATTTTTTCACGCCAAGACAATTTTACGGAAAAAGGGTGATAGAATATTATGGTATTTATGATTTATGGAAATCTGAATATTATTCTATGAATGAGGCGCGTGAAGCATAGTTGATTTATGAAAATCCCTACATATATGGAGTGGTTATTTGCGAATATATGGGATAGATTGTGATAAGTAAAATCCTTTATTTGTGGGATTTGGATATGCTTCAAGAAGCAGATTTGGAATAGGAATATTGTGGAGATAATCATGGAGAATTCCAAACTGCTCATGGATATAAAAGGGGACAAACACGGTTGCGTTCGATACGGACTTAACAGAGAAAAAATCTGCATACAGATTTTTGAGACTTTCGAGAATTGCTAAAAGCCAGATTTCTATGATCCAACATACCTGACCTGCTGTTCAAAGTTCAGAATCACATACCTTAATTCCTCAGGAGGAGGAGATCCAGCATCAACGAGTTTTCAGGTCAGATGTAGTCTGATCAAGGCGGATCAGTAGCTAGGGGAGCTAGCGGAATTCACACATCATAGTTAATAAAGATAAGTCTTTTGTAATATTGTATTGTGTCTTTCTAATTAGTGGATTCATTCTGAACAGGGCCAGGCCCCGCAGATGTAGGTGGATTTCACCGAACTACGTAACCAAGTCGTGTTTCGTTTGTGCTTTAAATTATTACGTACTAGGTTAAATAGGTTACATTGGAACATATTAATAAGGAGTAGTCAAAATTTGGTAAAACCAAAATTACACTCTCGATCTATCCTCTCAATTTCTCCATTCGTTTTGCACCACCATGGGAGCAGAGAATCAAGGAAGCTGAAATGTGCATCGAGGATATAGCTCTGCCTGCGTCCATTGGTGCCGGAGCAAGCGCCGATGAAATCTCGACTTCCTTGAACAATTCTCGAGCCTCGGCAGTGATGGTGATCAGGCACGAGGCGATGAAAAGTTCAAAAACTTCATTCTCTGAGAGACCATGGTGGTGCGAAACGAACCAGGCGGTGTTTCTTTTCTTTTATATTTTGCGCCGATGAAATCTCGACTTCCTGGCGGTGTAGATCTCGGCGTTTCTTTTATCCTTTTGGCGGACGGTGGTGGCGGGTGGCCGAATCTGTACTGAGGGGGCTTTATAATGCTATGCCATTGTTAGTCTGCTTCAGTCCGCCAGCTCAATTATTGCAGGAGAGAAGTCTGATGACGAAGAAAACAGATGGAGAAATTGGAGAGACCCATGGCGGCGTAGATCTCAGCGTAGAAGCGAACTAGGTGGTGGAGAAAATGGAGAAAAGAAAAAGGAAATATGAAATTATTAATTTGCTCTCAAAATTGACATTTTTGAGTAAAGTTAACGCTTTGACTAGACGGAAGGACTATAGTTTAGCAAATTTTTTAGTTCGGGGATAAAAGTGATCGAAAAAAAATCGGGGCCCAAAATGGTGAAATCACAATAGTTGGAGGGGCCATGAAATCATTTGCCCTATTTTATATGACTTTTAAATTTTAAATCACTTTGACTAAATTAAAATTTTAAATATGGTAAAGGATTGATGTAACTTATCCAAAATATTATTTGATAATCATCTACACATATATTCAAATTCTAAATCTAAATGAAATATAAATAAATATATCTAAATTCAAATCCAAATTAAATATAAATAAAAATATTTATAAGCCAAAATTTTACCGCTAGAATCTTTTCAGCAATAATTATCTTCATTTAAATTACAATTAACTAAAAGCACAAGAAAAGTAATGCCCAGTGTTAATTATTGATTGGTTAGGGTTTGCACAAGAAAAGAAGTATCAGCTCCTTAAACAAGGAGCAACTCATTATTAAGGAGTGGTCCTTAAAATTCCATAATGGTGCTCCTTAAATAAGGAGTACTCCTTATTAAGAAAAGTGCACTTAAGGAGGTCCCATTGTGGATGCTTTAAGTGCTAAAATAACTATAATTTTAGGTTGAAAGTGCCAATTTAACTCTGCAATCTCAGAAAGTGTCAAAATAACCTTTGACCCCGCTACATTTGTCTGAATTCTGGTGAAAAGAAAAATTTCCCCCTGACTTAGAAAAGTATAAACAATTATAAAAATGAAAACCTCCCCCGTTTCTTTCTTCCTCGCTAGCGTCCCCCTTTTCTTTCTTCCATGCGGTAGAGGGTTTCTTCCCCACCCCCACCCCCCGTTTAATAACTCTAATTCACTGGGTTTCTTCCCCCATTTCATTGAGTTTCCTTCTCCCGACGAACACGGCGGGGCCAATATCTCACTCGCGGTGGAGGGGAAGAAGCGAGCGGGGAACACAACAGGGGTGAACACACAGTCACACACTCGCGCGCAAAACCATATTTGAAAATTGAAGTTTTTAGAGTTGAATTTCATTTCCATGTTTTGATTTTTTTCCCATTGTTTTTAGTTTGATTTGTTGTATCTCATCAGACTTTATTATTCAGTTTGAATACGGCAGTGCCCAGTGGCGGAACCAGGACGTTATGTAAGGGGGGCTGAAACGGGGAGGCAAATTTTTTTTAACGCTTAACACGAAAATATTTTAACTAATAAAGCTTACATAATAAGATGAATACATAATAATTAAATTTTTACAAGTATGACAAATCACTGCATAAAAAACTACTTTCTATTACTTGTGTTGCTAGAAGTAGAACCACTAACAACCAGAGACAATTGTATCCTACAATTTTGCATACGCTTTGCAAAATTGGTTCATTATCAATCCCAACAAAATCAATTGGTTTCAGCCCAATTGGCCTCTTCATTTTTTTTGTCTGAATTAAACAAAACGATGTATTGAGCCAATTGGGTTTCAACCCAATTGGCCTCTTCTTTTTTTTGTTTGAATTAAACAAAATGACGTCGTTTTACTTCATGAGAAAAAAATTTGAGGTCGTCTTCTTCAAGGTGCCGTCGGAATAGGGGCGCTGCAACCTTTCAAGGAGGGGCGAAATCCATAGATTCCGGTGGCGCCTAAGCCTAAATTCTGGGCCACCGGATCCTAGGGGTGGCGCCAGCATCCCCTCGCCCACCCCTGGCGGCGCCGATATCTCACTCGCGACAGAGGGGAAGAAGCGAGCGGGGGTGAGGGAAGAAGCCGACGGCGGAGGCAAACATAGCAGTGCCAATATCTCACATGCGTCTCACCCAGCAATGGAGGGGAAGAAACTTATGTCTGCACCAACGTCTCACTTGGCGGCGGAGGGATTCACGGGACGCAAAATCTGATTCTTTGCGGAAGCTGATTAACATGATGCAAAAACTAGCGACGAAATCTGATTCTTTGCTACTGCTGGCAAAATCTGAGAGGGGTTATGGGTGGTGTTTTTCGGGGAGAGGTTGTGGGTGGGTGGTGCGGATGGTGGCTGGTGTTTGCCAGAGATACTTTTGAAGAAGAAAGGAAGATAGGTTTGAAGGATAAAGATGGTTTTGTCAAGAGGGGTATTTTTGCCATTTCATTTTATGATCATGTCTGAAATTATTTGGTCAATGCCAGAATTAGCGAGTTTGGTTATATCGGCACAAATTTTTCAAAAGTTAGGGTTAGATTGACACATACAATAATTGGTTAGGGTTAAATTGGCGCTTTCTGATATTGCAGGGTTATATTGGCACTTTAAATATAAAGTTGGGGTTATAAATGTATTTATCCCTTTTATCAAAAAATGAAGAGTACTATGAAAAAAATATCCGAATCAAAATCGAAAAAAATTGTGTATGGACTAAGGTTGTGCAAGAACACAGGTTTGAATTGAAAAAATGGTTTGAACTGGATCAAAATGCAAAAGCTAAATTTAGACATGAAATTGTAGTTACAGCCTATTTCTTTTTGGAATATATAAAAATATAACCATATCTACTTAAGCAAATACCAATATAACTATCAGATAATTTTTAGTGCAAAAATAACCCTACCTACTTCACGTAAGAGCTAATATAATCCTACGATATCATTTCTGGCATTGGCCGGCATAGACCACATTAAAATGACTAAAATACCCTTTGGCCTAAAATCTAAAAGTGTGAGGACCATTTTGCCTTTATGCCACCACCACCAGGGCTTTGGACTCGGTTCACCTTTTGCGGGTCGTGCGAACCAATTTCAGAAATGCTTTGTCGGAGCCAATCATTATGAAATCACCCGGCCACCACCCCTATCCCCTCCTACCTCCACCCGGCCACCACAACCACTAGCCAGCCCTCTTCTGCGCCATCGACCACCAGGGCCACAGCTACTCCGAAGGGACATCAAACCAGTCGTCAACCTCGTCACTTCCTTCGATTCTATCCGTGAACAACACGCGCCCCCAAATTGCCCTCATTTTTTAACAGCATGTGCCCCCATCTTCATCATCTCTTAACTCAAGCACCAAAACAGAGGAATTCAAGTTCAACACGACCATTTCCCCCGCCACTCGCCGCCTCAGCTCCGCCGCACCACCACTTCCTGACGTACCCCTACCCACATGAAAATGAGCAACATCTGCTATTTTCTGATCGAGAAGCAGTTAACTCACCTTGCATGACCTCCGTCATTTCTCGAGCGAGTCAAGTCCATCGTGAACGGTGACCAGGAGATCGGTGAAACGACACCGCAACCAGGAGGTGGTGAACGGCGCCCCCTCTGCCTCCTCTAAACAACGTTGTCTTCGCTGCACCGCCGCAAGAGATCGTGCCGCTAATGGAGCCACGACCAGGAGATGGTGAACAGAGGTATCATATTTGGGGTTGGGTTAGAATAAAGAAGAAGAAGAAAATGGTCGCATATTAGAGGGGTTAGGTAGAATGAACAAGAAGAAGCAATTAGGGTAAGGTAGTATTAGGGGTCAAAATAGTAAATTCATATTATTTTAAAAAAAAATCCAAAGGGTTAAAATTGATTTTTCACCCATATAGAGCCTAAATTTTCTGGAATGGGTACATTCGTACTTACACTAACTAGGTAGGGTTATATTTGCACTTTCAATTATCAAAAGGTTATATTGGCACTTATACTAATTATGTAGGGTTATATTGACACTTATACTAACTATGTAGGATTATAAAGGCACTTTTTCAATTTTTTTAGAGTCAATTGTTAAAATAGCCCTAACTTTATGAAGAAAGTGTCAATCTATCTCTACAAAATGAGAAAGCGTCAAAATAACCCTAACTTTTTATGTATTTGTTAATCTAACCTTGGACGCTGTTGACTTCGATTGTCAATTGGAATTTTGGTTGGAAATCATGAAAATAAAAATTTTGCCCCAGTATTAAAAAAAAGGAAAAGATGGAAACTTCTTCACCCCTTTCTCCTGCGCCGCCTGCTTCACATCTGCTTCCTACGACAGCCTTATGTGGATTTTCCCCAAATTTCCCATCCTCACTTCCATCTTTACCGAGCAATTTCTCACCTTTCAGTTAATTTTTTGTAAGGGGAAACTCAAGCTCGAGGATTTTGGGGTCCGTTGACTGGTTCGGGTTGAACAAGAACGGGACCATGGAGGCATCATTGATGAAGAAATGCGATCCTGAATCAGTGGCAATGGAAGGACGAGTTGCAGAGAAAGCAGAAAACCGGAGGGAAGTTCAAAGTTTGGCGCCAACGTTCAAATCTCTTGGTTGAAGTTCAAGAGTGGCAAAACGACATCAACTCACTGCGTTTCATTTCTTTCTGATTTTTTGTTTTGGCCAGCACACGTGTTGTGCTATAACGGGCTCTTTTTTTCTCTTGTTTTCTTGGCTCTGAATTCCAGCTATATAGCTGTGTGTTGGTTCCATTTTCGGATCGGGTGGTACAAAACAAAAACCATGCTGCATCTATGAAGCTTCTTCTTCTTCTACAGATTATCTTCTAGCTATAAATTTGTTATGGTATCAGAGCATAACCAGGAAAATCTGGAAATATTTTTTGTTTAAAACTCTATTGAATTCTGAACTTTTTGAGCTGTGAATCATGGCTTCTGATGGTGAATCAGTAGATTCGGTTCATTATTCATCTAGATCTAATTCATACAGAGGAAGGGCAAGGATTAATGATCCGTTTGACCTGCAAAATGGTGACAACTCAAGTCTGGTATTGGTGGCAGAGCCTCTGAATGAGTTTAACTATATAACCTGGAGCAGATCGATGGTGATAGCATTCAAATCCAGAGGAAAACTGAAGTTCTTGACAGGTGAAATACAACCACCAGATCCGGATGATCCTATGTATGACAGATGGGATAAGGTAAACTCAACCTTAATCTCATGGATTCTGAATTCTATTTCAAAGAAAATTGCAAGAGGTTTCATGTTTTTTGAAGATGCTTATGCTTTATGGAATGAGCTGAAGGAGAGATTTGGGGAGAGTAATGGACCTCTTATTCATAAACTGAAAAAGGATATATGTGAATTGAAGCAACACAATGAATCTATTGCAGTTTACTTTACTGAGTTAAAGAGTCTTTGGGATGAGTATGCTTGCTTAAGGCCTAGGAAGAAATGTAGTGTAGACTGCATTAATTACATTTGTTTAGCTGCAGAAGAGGAGGATGATAAGTTGCATCAATTTCTGATGGGGTTGAATGAAGAATACAGCTCCATTAGTCATCAGATCTTGTTGATGGATCCTCTTCCTAGTATTGGGAAGGCATATTCTATGATAACTAGGATAGAGAAACAAAAGGCTATTCACTGTGGTTATCAAGAAATTCATGGAAATTCTGCTATGGCTGTAAGGATCTATAGAGACAGGAAGGTGCCTTATCAGATTAAGGAATCAAGCTTTGATCAGGTGGAGGAATCAGAAGGTTTCAGGAAGAGAAATGTCAGGAGACCTGACCTGAAATGTGATCATTGTGGAAAGTTAGGCCATGTGAAGGAGAATTGTTTCAAAATCAAAGGATATCCGGATTGGTGGGAAGGCAACAGAGATGTGACAGTTAAACCTCAGTTTGCTCCACAAATTTATCAGAAACCAGCTCAGAAGTTTGCAGCACATGTAGCTTTGGAGGAAGAGGATACACCACTGAGTGATCCTGATGAAAAATTGCATGCACTAGTTGCAAAACTGGTGGAAGCACAACTTGAGAAGAAACAGAAAGGGAAGGAACAAATTTCAGATCAGTATGGAGCAGTGAATTATGCACATTATCATGATTTTGCAGGTAGCTTGGTCACAAACTTCTCCCTTAATGTTTTTACTTTGACTGATGATAAGTGGATTGTTGACAGTGGAGCATCAAGTCATATGTGTGCAAATTTGTCTATGTTACATAATGTTGTAGCTGTGCACAATCCCACACCAGTTTACTTACCTGATCATACAATTAAGCAGGTCACAGCCATAGGATCAGTCAAGTTGAATCCCTCACTTATCCTAAATGATTGCCTACACATTCCTGATTTCAGATATAATCTTCTTTCTGTGAATAAGCTGACTAAGTCCATGCCTGTTATCTTCAAATTTTCTTCTGGCCTTTGTGTGCTGCAGGACCTCAGAACTAACAGAGTTCTTGCAGCAATCAAAGAAGAAAATGGATTGTACATTTTAGACAATCATTCATTTCATCCAGATAACATCAAGCTGAGTCTACATTCAAAGCCATTTCAAAATACTGTGATTGGAGCTGTTGCTAATCAGAGTTCACCATCTCCTCATTCTTGGCATCTTAGATTAGGTCATCCTTCTAATGATGTACTAAAGCACATTTCTAAACTTGCTACATTGTCCAAAACTGATAGCATTTGTACTATTTGTCCTATGGCAAAGCAACACAGATTGCCTTTTCCAATCAACACCAGTTTTACTCAGTCTCCTTTTGTGTTGTTGCATTTGGATTTGTGGGGACCTTATAAGATTAGTTCCATTAATGGTTGTAAGTACTTCTTAACAGTAGTGGATGATTATACTAGATCTACATGGACTTATTTGATAAAATCCAAAGATCAAGTATTTTCAATTCTCAAACTGTTCCTTGCCATGGTTCAAAATCAGTTTCATGCCTCAGTCAAATCAGTAAGAACAGATAATGGGAGTGAGTTTGTTAATCTTGAATGTGAATAATTGTTTGCTGATTCAGGAATACTTCATCAGAGATCATGTCCTTATACTCCACAACAGAATGGTGTAGTGGAGAGAAAACATCAGCATCTGTTGCAAATTGCTAGAGCTATTCTGTTTCAATCAAATTTACCCAAACCTTTCTGGGGAGATGCAATATTGACTGCAACTTTTCTGATCAACAGACTTCCAACTCCTATTCTTTCATGGAAAACTCCCTTTGAACTGTTATTCCATGCGCAACCTGATCTGAACATGATCAGAACTTTTGGTTGTCTAGTTTATGCAACTAATACATCTCCACACAAGGATAAGTTTGCAGAGAGAGCATATCCCTGTGTGTTCATTGGATATCCCACAGGTCAAAAGGCTTATAAGCTATTTGATTTGCAAAATCACAGGTTAATCATATCCAGAGATGTAGTTTTTCATGAATCTGTTTTCCCTTACTCATCACCTCTTCTCTTCACTTTTCCCCTTCCATTCACAGACACATTTCTTACTAATAATCCTGAATCCTCTAGTCCTACATCTTCTTTTCCCATTCCATTTCCACCATCTGATACTGGTGCAAGACACAGCACTAGAGTAATCAGACCACCTGTCTGGACAAAGGATTTTGTTTCTTCATCTATCCAACCTCAGTCAGACATTTTTGCACACATTCTTAGTGCTTCACAGGGACAGGAACCATCCACTTATCAGCAAGCAAAGCATTCTCATGAATGGGTTAAGGCTATGGCTGAGGAGCTCATTGCCCTTGAGCAGAATCACACATGGGATCTAGTGAAACTGCCACCTGGAAAGAAAGCCATTGGTTCAAAATGGATCTATAAACTGAAGTATAATGCAGATGGAAGCTTAGCTAAACACAAAGCTAGGATAGTTGCCAAAGGCTACAATCAGATAGAAGGGATAGATTTCTTTGAAGTTTTTTCTCCTGTGGCTAAGGCAGTTACAATCAGATTGCTTCTGGCTATGGCTTCAGCTTCACACTGGCATATTCATCAGCTTGACATCAACAATGATTTCTTGCATGGGCATTTAGATGAGGAGGTTTACATGAAACTTCCTGATGGCTATTATGTTTCTACACCTCATCTGGTTTGTAAGCTGACTAAAAGTCTATATGGTTTAAAACAGGCCTCCAGGCAGTGGAACAAGGAGTTTACACAACATCTCTTGAGCTTAAATTTTAATCAATCTCACCATGATCACTGTCTCTTCTTAAGGTTCACATCTTCTTCAATCTTGGCACTGGTTGTCTATGTTGATGATGTTCTCATCATGGGAGATTCTCTAGCTGCCATCACTGCTGTCAAGGCATCTTTACATCAAAGGTTCACCATCAAAGACCTTGGACCTGCTCATTATTTTCTTGGTTTGGAGCTGAACAGATCTCCTTCTGGTTTTCATATTCATCAGCATAAGTATATTCAGGATATTGTGTCTGATTGTGGTCTTCTGCACAGCAAACCTACAGCTACTCCATTTCCTTGCTCTTGGCCTGTTCATGATGAGGACTCAGTCCCACTTTCTGATCCCAGCATTTTCCGAAGACTCATTGGCAGATTGTTATATCTCAATTACACAAGGCCAGATATAACATTTGCTGTTCATCAGTTGAGTCAGTTTGTGCAATCTCCTACACAGCATCATCTCAATGGTGCTTTGCACATTGTTAAATATCTTCATCACCACTCAACTCAAGGCCTTTTCTATCCTTCAGTAAATGATCTCCAGCTTCATGCCTATTGTGATGCTGATTGGGCAACTTGCAAGGTTTCCAGAAGGTCAGTTACAGGTTTTGCTGTCTTCTTAGGTTCATCATTGATCTCTTGGAAATCCAAGAAACAGTCCACTGTCTCCAAGTCTTCGGCTGAAGCTGAATATAGGAGTCTTTCCATGACTTCTTGTGAGCTGAAATGGATCAGCTATATTGCTAGAGATCTTCGGATTCAGGTTCAGTTTCCAATTCCTCTTTTCTGTGATAATCAGGCGGCTCTCCATCTCACTGCCAATCCTGTGTTCCACGAGCGCACCAAGCATTTGGATATTGATTGTCATCTCGTCCGTGATTATTATCTTGAAGGTTTTCTCCTACCTTCTTTTGTTTCATCTCGAATGCAACTGGCCGATGTCTTCACCAAGTCTCTACCTGTGGTACCTTTTCTGGCAAACTTGTTCAAGCTCAGCTTTCGTTCTCTCCATTCTGAGCTTGAGGAGGGGGTGATGAAGAAATGCGATCCTGAATCAGTGGCAATGGAAGGACGAGTTGCAGAGAAAGCAGAAAACCGGAGGGAAGTTCAAAGTTTGGCGCCAACGTTCAAATCTCTTGGTTGAAGTTCAAGAGTGGCAAAATGACATCAACTCACTGCGTTTCATTTCTTTCTGATTTTTTGTTTTGGCCAGCACACGTGTCGTGCTATAACGGGCTCTTTTTTTCTCTTGTTTTCTTGGCTCTGAATTCCAGCTATATAGCTGTGTGTTGGTTCCATTTTCGGATCGGGTGGTACAAAACAAAAACCATGCTGCATCTATGAAGCTTCTTCTTCTTCTACAGATTATCTTCTAGCTATAAATTTGTTAATCATCGGTACGCCATACTACGTGGGGCCGGACGGTAAAATTTACAATGAGAAGGTGGACGCCAGAGTGCCAGAGTGATTCGCTGGCGTAGAGTTTGAGACTGTTCTCGGGGGCAATATGAGATTCCCCCGAAATTGTTCAAGAACGTTTTCTCCCTCTCATTTAGTGTATAATAAGAATTCTATTCATATTTGAATGAATTAGAGAGAGTTTGATCCAGTGTCATACATCTTATAAGAATGGGCGGTTGGGTGGCAGTGATAATGAAGGGCGCGGTGTTGGCGATGTCGTTGGGGACGCTAGAGTGAACGGGGCTATGGGTCCCGAACCAGAGGTTGTACGAAGAGTATAGAAGAAATGGAGAGCGCGATGGGTGTCTGGAGGGACTGGGGTGGGTGGCGGAGGTGATTGAGTGGCGGCAAGCGGAAAGAAGAAGGGGAGGAGGGGAGAGCCGGGCTATGGTGGTGACTGGGAGGTGGGTTGCGGCGGAAAGTGGTAGCATTTGGGGGAAAATGGGGAAGAAGAAGGTGGCAGATGAGGAGAATGGGAAAGAAAAATTCAGGATATAGGGCGAGAGAATTTTCGTCCTTTCAGGTTTGGTCAACGCCCAAATTCTACGATCAACGCTGGAATTAGGACAGAAGGTTATAATAGCACAATTCGTTATAAAGTTAAGGTTATTTTGGCATTTTCTCATTTTGCAGGTTATATTGGTACTCTCATTCTAAAGTTAGGGTTATAAGTGTAAGAGTGAGTCTCCTGATAGGCGGTTTATCTATAAGCTTATGGACCGTCCACGTATTTTATTCCTTATACATTGCATTTGTTAAAGTACATACTAAATTTAAAATATTTTTCATATTTTCACATTCAAATACACATTGTTACTTTTTTTGACGTTTTTAAATACAATATTTAAATTTTATAAAAAATTACAACATTTAAGGTAAAAAGTATAGTTGACTGTCCATAAGCTTATTGATAGGTCGCCTTTCTTGAGGCTTTCTCTAAGTGTAAAAGTATTTTGAGTTTTGGTTCGGTCTAAAATTGAAATTTTCACTAGTGGAAAGGTTGTGATTAAAGGCAGTATTCAAAGGTGGTTATAAAATTTTGGGAAGGAACCGCCTTTGAAAGGGGACCTGAAAGAGCTTCCAAAGTTAGAAGTGGTTTCGGGTCCAATTAAAGGCGGTTCTACATTGATCAAAGGTGGTTCTTGAGGAACCACCTTTGATTAACATCAATTAAAGGTGGTTCTACTTGAAGAGTCGCGTTTGATAGAGGTTCTAATACCGGAAGTATTTTCGCGTCCAATTTGTAATAGGTTGCACTTGGGCCATATAAATAGGATTTATCTACTCTTTTTTTTTCAGTAAGTCCCTGCCTCCCTCATCTCTACCTTACGCACTATTGGGAAACCCTTACACAGTCGATCTCCTCATCTCATTTATCTCTACCTTCCCGATCTCCTCCCTGAAAACCCTTACACCGCCGCCTTATCCTCCACCACCACCACCGTCGCCTTATCCTCCACCACCACCATCGCCTTATCCTCCTCCATTCACTCACACACCGCTACGCCTTAACCTTTTCCACCACCGATGCACCGGAGAAGCTTTAATAGGACAACGAGCTTCGATCGGCCATCGGTCAAGATCCGTTACTACCGCTCCAGCGCCACCGTACCAGCGCCACCATGTGTCTCCAACACTACCGCCCCATCTAGCGCCACCGCCCCAGGGCCACGACTCACTTCCATTGCTCGACCACAACTCTATTCCTTGTTCTCCAACCCAGTAACTACACCCGAGCCAGCGGCGGAAGCTTCTATCCTTCAAACATTTGTTCTGTAAATTATTTAGATCTGTTAGAATGATTTGGATCTGTTCAAATTTTTTGTTTATTGAAGATCTGTTAGAATGATTTCGGGTCTGTTTATGTGTTTATAGAAGAAACTTGTTCTATCTATTTGTTTGCTATGTGTTTATGTGTTTATTGAAGAAACTTCGATACGTTTGTTAGCTATTTATTTCTTTGGTTTGACTGAGGTTGTTGGAAACCAATAGGTTTTTGGCAGTTTTTTATGGCTCATGACTCAGGTTCCGAACTCGGAGCTCGAGTTTAGAGCTCGGAACTACTTTTGGTCCAATTAAAAGCGGTTCTCGGAATCGCATTTGATCGGTAACGATCAATGGCAGTACCAGAGTAAACACAAAAAAGTGCATTCTTTGGTCCAATAAAACTGCCTTTAATCAAGGTTTTTCCACTAGTGTTTCTATCCAATTCGGATGGATATATATTTTAATTGGAAATCTAATCTGTAATAGTAGAAACAATTTTTCTGGTTGACATTTAACTTAGATATCCTTGAAATATGTTAGTTATTGTTAGAGACTGGTTAGATTGGATGCTAATTCTATTCATTGTAATCACCGCTGAGCATTTTTTCCAATATCTTTGAATGATTGATTTAAAAAATGAAAAAAATTAAAAACTATATTTCCGCATTAACTGGCCATTTTCGGCCATTGACTGACTAGAAATGACCAAAATGCTCTTTCAGTCTAATATAGAAACTTGAAAAACAAAAATGCCCTCTACCCATCGTTTTTCTGACACCACCGGCTAGGAAATGGTGCTCCAATCTTATTCGGCAGTCTAGTCTTCTGGAAAATGAAAGCTCTACCCGTCTCAAAACCCAATCTCTTTCGACGGCCAGGAAATATGGGAAATGAAACCCTAAGCACCACCACCACCTGCCGCCGCACATTCCAGCCTACCCGCTGCCCGACCATCCCTTAACTGGTGAACACCACCACCACAAAACTAGCCCCCCGACGCGAAACCCAGCCTACTCGCCGCCCACCGCCCATCCCCGCCTACTCGCCGTCCGCCACCCATCATAGCCCACTAGCCGCCCGACCACCCCCTAGCCACTGAACACCACCACCACCAAACCACCCCTTCAACGTGAAACCCTAGCCCACCCGCTGTCCCTGGCAAATCTGTGTTTGGCCATTGCAAAGACGACCGCCGAGGTTAGCTTTTCGAGGTGTAGATCCAACGAGCATGGAGTTCGCTGGGCATCCACCGTGCATCGCTGAGCATGGCCCACAGTCATGCACCGTTCACCACTTCGACGTTCATTGTTCACCATCGTTCACCGTAAGGGTGCAACTAGACAGCGACAGAAGTAAAAGAAGTGGAGGGAAGAAAAGTGGTAAAGAAGAAGAGGGGAGAAAAATGGGTTAAACTTTAGGGTTAGGGGTATAAAAGTCAATTCACTTTTTTTCTAAGGGTAAAATCATCTTCTCAATTAAATTCTGCCTTAAACTGCCAAAATAGGTATATTTGCCCTTATACTTACTATCTAGGGTATCATTTGCACTTTCAATTATCAAAATGCTATATTTGCACTTATATGAATTAGGTATGGTTATATATATGCACTTTTCTCTATCATGTCAATCCCTTTATAACTTGCACATAATCATTTTTATGATCTCTAATATAACATGTTTAAATGTAAATATATATCACTACATGCAATAATAACACATAAAATTTAATGTTTAAAAAATAATTGATATACGTATCCCTAGGGCACAGTAAATGTAGTATTCCCAGTAATTCACACTCTATGCGTACTTGAAAATAAATAAAATCCATCACCCATAATTTTTTCAACTATCCACCATCTATGATACAATAACTTTTGGGGATACGATACAGAAGTTTTCCCTAACGTACGATATAATTTGCCTTTGAAAACTACATATTATGTCGAATCTAACATCATCTCATTCGATAACATCATTAATCTTATATCTATTCAAATAAAAAGTTAAAATTTGACGATTTTGACTTTTAAAAAAATTCTATGCACGTTAGGGAGGGACAGAGGGAGAATTTTATTTATAAACAAATATTTTAAAAATAAAATTTTCTACTATTTGTTGATAAATAAAAAATATTGTTTAAATTTTATGAAAATGATATATGTATTTTTATTGATAAAAATAAATTTTATTACGAAATACTATAAGTTATAAACAATATATTTATAAATTATGAACTATATATTCATAACTAACTAATATATAAAATAAATTATAGCTAATTGATATGTAATAAATTTTAGTAAATTATCTTTTTATTTAATAAGAAAGCAATAAAAAATAGAGAAAGTCTCCTGTTAGACAGACTAACCGTTAGATCATTCATGAATAATCTCGTTTCAATAACCTTTAGGGTCAAATTAGAATGATTTATACATTTTAAAACTTTTCCAAAGTTGCAGGAAGTTAGTTGCAATAAATAATAACAAACGTCATGATTTGTGAACTAGATCATGATTTGTGTGAGATCATATATGGTGAATGGGAAGCAGACTAAAATGGTGATAACAAGGAGAAGAGGTAGGTAGGGAGATCCTATTTCTCCACTAATCTTTGTACTAGTGATGGAGTACATGAGTAGATGTCCGCAAACATTGGGGGAAAACAAGAAGTTTAAATATCACAGTAAATGTGAGAAACTACAGCTTATAAACTAGAGTTTTTTTTGATGATGTACTCCAGGTTACAAAAGGTGAAATAGAGTCAGTACAGGTTCTGATGAGCACTTACAGGAGATTTGCCAACTCCACGGGATTGAGGGTGAAAAATGCTAAATGTAAGGAGTATTTTGGCTCTGTAGAAGATGAACAGAAATAAGAGATATTGAAAATTATTGGGTTTGGAGAATGAAAGTTGTGTTTCAAATACTTGGGGTTCCCTTATCAAGCTAAAAAACCAAATCTGATGGTGTTCTAGCCTCTGATTGCTAGAATGACTGCAAAATTAAAACATTGGAGCTCTAGGACTCTGAGCTATGCTGGAAGGCTACAACTCATAAAGAGTGTCTTATTTGCCATAGCCAATTGTTGGATGTAGAGTTTTCCAATACCTAAATCTGTTTTAAAACATGTAGAGCTTTATGTAGGTCCTTTCTGTGGTGTGGAGATTTATCCAGGAAGTCTCTTATGACTTGGGATAAGGTGTGTACTGAGAAAAAATACAGGGGACTGAATGTGATATCATTGCTTGAATGAAATGATGCATATATGGTGATGACTTGGTGGAATTTGTGAAATAGGCTGATAGATTATGGATCCAATGAATATGGAATTAGAATATTCTTACCGTAACTATAGATGTAACTGTATTCTATTACCTTTTCCTAACTTGTATAGGTATCATGTACAACTATATAATGTATCCTGAATTCATGAACACAGACACGCAATTATTACCCCTATTTTCTACGGAATACATGAACACTATAATGTATTGAGTATGAATGTTCCAGCTGTGCTCTTGGATATTAAAGGGGATCGTCCGCCATAGAGGAAGAGTTAAAGAAATGAGGGAATGGAGAAACCAGCTGGAAAGGAGTAGATTCAGTGTTAAAAGGATGTATGAAGCACTGAGGGGGGAAGATCATGAAGTGCTGTGGAGAAAAATGCTCTATGAGAATGGTGCTAGACCTAGAGCAAAATCTGTGATGTGGATGTGCCTGCACCAGAGATTAGCAACGAAGGATCGATTGAGAAGGTATGGAATGGCAGTGGAAGCAAAATGTGTATTCTGTGATCAGGAGGAAACCTTACAACATTTGTTCTATGACTCTGATAAAACCAAGGGGGTTTGGAGATCAGTTTTGAACTGGATGCAGATGAGTGGAGAACCTGGGCAGTGGGATGTGGAGAAAGTATGGTTGATGGAAAACACAAAAGGCAAAGGCTGGAAAGCTAGAATGTTGAATATTGCTGCAGCAGAGACACTATACCATGTGTGGAAATGGAGAAATAAAGGTTGCTTTGGAGGAATGGAGTATTACAAAAGAAATTTTAGGATGTGTAGTTACAAGATCTTGGTTTAGACCTTTGATAAGGGAAAAAGTGTGCTAGTTTTATGTTTTTGATGGAGTAGCATGTATAGCAGGGCTGTGAAGGTTGGAATTTTGGAGATGAAATACAAGTAACACATTTCCAAAATAAAAACATCAAACCCCTCATCAGTTACCACAATTATAAAATGACCCCGTCTAACGGTTATTTCGTCTAAAATAAGACTTTATGATAAATCCATTCTTATGAAGAAATGGAAAATGAAAATACTTGTATTTTCTTTACTAATTGAATATTTTTAATTAATTAAAACATAATTTTAATTTTAAATTGAATTATATAAATTGAATTATATAAATTGATTTAGGTTTTAAATATAGTACGATTTAAAGAATATTCCTTTTATTTAAATAAATTATATTTTCTTTACTCCCTCTGTTTTCTATGTTTGGTACCATAATTTTAAGTATTTTTTTCAAGAAAACGTGTGGTGATAGTTGAGTGAAACGTGTAAAATATTTAATGAATGGTGTGTAATTATTCCCTTTTTGTCATAAAAGGAAAAATGACAATTGCTAAGGTTTGGGCCAATTCGGCTCAAGACTAAGGCTTTCAGACCAAGCAGGTAAAAAGAGAGGGCAAGTCCAGGTTGCCCAAGAAGGCAACAGACACATGAACATGACGCAGATGGGACGTTGCACGTCCAATCAGTCACAAAGCTCACATATAACAAGGGGAATACTCCCCCCGTCCCAATATTATTGGCCTATTTCATTTTTTAAAATCAAACTTGGTAAACTTTGACCTTAAATATAAATTAATATATGTATAATAAAAATATCATGTGAGATATTTTTAGATTCATCTAAACATCTATTTTCTAAATATCAATTTTATATGCAAAAAAATTATATGTAGCTAGAGATATTAATGGTCAAACACGATCATTGAAGATCGTGAAAAAGTAAATAGGCCAATAATTATGGGACGGAGGGAGTATGTAAGAAACAAGGTAAGATTACAATCACAGTACTATTCACCCTAGATTTGCTCCTACATGACAAACATGGTTGACCAGAGCGTCGGAGCAGGCACAACCCTACGCCTACCTACCTGACCTTAGTCTGTCTGTCTTGTAGGTTCTGGTGCAAGCTGGACCGAAGTGGATCATGAACATAGAGGCTACAAATTCTGGCTTTAACATTGGCACCATCTATGGGGATTGCATTATTTTCATAGCATCCACGCTGCTTAAACGACATAGAGGCACAAACATTTGGAAACTTACTCAACCGGGTGGTCATGGAGGACACACATCAGAAGGAAGACTCTTCCCGATGCTAACGGTGACAGGGGAGAGGCATCAGCTTCACACAGTGTCAGAGCTCGCAAAAAACTCAGATATACTCCAGACAATCATGACATCTCATAAGGAGATGATGAGAAGGCTTACAGAGATAGAAGACTGCAAAAACGACAATGGAACGCAAAGAAGGTGGGATTTACAACCGAGCTATTCCCGGAACATGAGGGTGACAGTGAAGCGCCCAACCAAAGGAGGAAGGGCTCAGAAACAACTCGAAGCTTCACCCCTCCGGAAAGAAGGCACACACTGGAGGGGAGGAAACAACGGCAGAACGGGAGTGGCAGTTAGGTTATGTACCACTGCCGAAGGTGAATGATCATGTCGGGGGTAAATTCCCAGCTAGGGGAACCGAACAGGAAGCAAGGAGAGAGAGCAGGGGCTCACCTTTCACCAGGAGGGTTTAGACGTTCACGACAGACCCGAAGCTAAATACACCGATGAATTTGTGGCAGTACAACGATGAGACCTATCTGGAAGACATCTGCACACATTTTGCACCAATATGGCTACCTTCGCGACACCGCGGGCAATTTGGTGCTAAGTGTTCGCAACCACCCTCACAACAGCAGCCAGGGTATGGTTCAAGAACTTAGAGGATGAAAATATTGACAGTTTCAGTCACTTAGAGCGGAACTGCTTGGCTTGTTTTATGCAGAGGGAGAATTTTTAGAAGACGTGCTCCGAGCTATTGGCTATCAGGCAGAAGCCAACAGAGACGTTATCTTCGTTCTGGGAAAGATTCAATGACAAGGCAAACCAGGTAGAGGAGATGAGTAGTCAGTTCCTCATCGACACGTTCATAAATGGTTTGAGGTATGAACTGTTACTGAGGGAATGCACCCTGGACACCCCAAGGACGATTGATGAGTTGATGAAGAGAGTTGAGAGCTTTAACAAAGTGGACATGGGTGATAAGAGGGGAAAGGAAACACGAGGTGGCCATGGTCATCGGAAAGCTTATACAGAAGGAGATGGAAATGCGAGAGGCTGAGCAGGTCAAGACAAGCAGCCAACAGATACCCAACAGGTTCAACATGTCAGAGAGAGTTTTCACACCGCTCATCAAAACGCCCAGGGAAATATTTTCCCTGTACGCAGGGTAAGGTATACTGTACGCAGGGAAGGCTAGAAAATGTTATACAATTGCTCTTAGTAAACACAAACGAGAGGATGAGAGCGTGAATCAAGAAAGACAAAGCAGCAAGGCCATGCCTACCAGGATTATCATAAGAAAATATAACCCAACAGAGCTTAGCGCAGAGGTGGAAGCACTAAAACTGAATGGCGACCAGTCAGTACAGGTGGGGACATCCCCCCCCCCCCCGCTGAGGTGAAAAGCGAGCTGGTAAAGGTGCTGAGGAAAAGCAGCAAAGCCTTCGCCTGGAAACCTAAAAACATGAGTGGGGTCCCCAAGGATGTCACAAGTTGAAAGTGGATCCATCTCACAAGCCTGTCAAGCAGAAATGGAGGATGCTCTGTAGGGAGAGGAATGAGGTAGTGAATAGGAAGGTAAGCCAGCTAGTTGCAGCGGGGATCCTGTAAGAATCCCCTACCCAACCTGGCGGACAACTCTGTGTTGGTGAAAAAGGTGTATGGCAGCTGGAGGATGTGCGTGGATTACAAAGACCTGAACAAGGCCCTTCCTAAGGATTGCTACCCACTGCCAGTTATTGACCAAAAGGTATATTCTCTTTCTAATTGCTCAATTAAATGTTTCATTAGCGCATATAAGGGGTATCATCATATCTCTATGCTAGAAAGTGATGGAGAAAATACCACCTTTATAACTGAGAAAGAGATTTTTGCTACTGAATGATTCCTTTTGGCCTAAGAAACGTTGAAGCCACGTACCAGAGAGTGGCAGACAAGATTTTTCAAGAACAGGTCGGGAGAAACCTGGAGGTGTGTGTAGATGACATGGTCATAAAGAGCATCCAGTATGAAACCTTTGTGGAAGATGTCAGGGAGATCCTGATGCGATTAAGGAGGCATTGATGAAACTGAACCCATCCAAGTGTCCATTCGGAGTGGAATCAGGGAAATTCCTATGACACATGGTGTCGAACAATGGCTTGAGGGAAAACCCCAAGAAAATAAAGGCAATCCTGGAGATGAAGTCGCCAGGCATAGTTAGGGAAGTTCATAGCTTGAATGGGAAGCTGGAAACCATAAATTTTTTCATGTCTCAGGTAGCAAAAAGAGAACTCCCCTTCTTCAAAAATATGAAAGGGAGTGTGGACAATAAGAGAGAAATACGGTGGGGAGAACTGGAGGAAAAAGCATTCAAGGAGCTGAAAACCTACCTAAAAGATCTTCCGACCCTAACCCTGCAAGGTCCAAAATGAGGATACACAAGTCAGGAGAACATCGCTCCGGATTTGGTCCACGCGAAAAGAAGGCTAAGGCGGTACTTCTAGGCATATCCTGTGATAGTATTAACCAATCAGTTGTTGAAGGAAATACTGATCAAGCCAGAGGATTTTGGGAGATTATGAAGTGGGCAGTGAAGCTAAGAGAGCACGCCATTAAGTATGCCCCAATAAAAGCAATAAAGGGGCAAGTAATGGCAGACTATCTGGAAGAAATGCCCAAGGAGATAAAAAATGAAAGCCATAGAGGAAGCACAGAGCCTCGTCCGGGCCACAAATGCAAGTGGTTTGATAGGGCCAGCTGTCTGGATGTTTTATGTGGATGGATCATCAGGAGTGGAAGGGGTCGGTGCAGGCCTAGTCATATCAGATATGGAGAGCGTAGAAGCAACTTAAATAATGAAGCGGAGCATGAGGTACTAATGGCAGGCATGGAGATAGCCAGGAAGCTAGGGGCAAAGAAATTACAGGCCCACAGGGACTCAATGTTAGTGGCCAACAAGTATAATGGATACTACGCTGCCAATGAGCCAACTATGATGAAATACAGAGATAGGGACAGAAACTTGGCATCCAATTTTGAGGAATTTGACATCACCAGGGTCCCCAGGTCATAGAAAACGAGAGTGGACGCTCTCAGAAAGTTAGCATCTCCGACACACGCATACTTAACAAAGTCCGTGTTGGTGGAGGAACTAGCTTGCAGGTCGACGGATGTGAATCTGGTAGAAATGATGCAGGACACGGGTACTAAATGGAAAACACCAATTCAAAGCTACCTGGAGCACGAAAGGCTGCCAGTGGACGACAATGAAGCAAGAACGGTCAAGAGGAGAGAACTGCAATTCACCCTGAAGAGTGGACTCCTATACAGGGATATACATTGTCGTGGCTCAAATGTGTAGAGCCTAAACTGGTATACACAGTCCTCAGAGAGATACATGAGGGGAGTTATGGTAGCCATCAAGGGCCCACGACAGTTGCATTACGGAGTTGTGAGCAGGTTATTACTAGTCCACTATGAGAACAAATGCAGAAAAAATGATCAAGGAATGCCACAGGTGCCAAGAACATGCGTAAGTACAGAGGCTTCCTACAGAGCAGATGACTAGCATAAAATCAGCCTGGCCTTTCGCCAAATGAGGGATCAACATTGCAGGATTGTTCCCTGAGGCCGAAGGAAGGATGAAATTTCTCGTGGTAGCGATAGATATTACTTCACTAAGTGGGTGGAGGCCGAAGGTACGACAAGCATAAAAGGAAGAAAATTACGAACTTTGCCTAAATGAGCATAGTGTGCAGGTTTGGAATTCCACAAGTGATAGTGAGTGACTACGAAAAGCAATTTGCTAATGAGCCATTCAGTTCATGGTGTGCTAGTTTGAACAAGGCAATAGTTCACATCAGTGGTCCACCCCCAGGCAAATAGGTAGACAGAGGTAACAAATAGGACCATAGTCCAAGGTCTAAAAAAGAGGCTGGGGCAGGTGAAAGGAAAATGGGTGGAGGAGCTGGTAAGTGTGTTGTGGGAATACAAAACCACACTAAGGACAACCACAGGAGAATCCCCCTACAGGTTGTGTTTTGGGATAGAGTCCATCATTCCCCCGAAGATCTCCATTTTTAGCAGGATGGTAGCTGAACCGATGAGTCAGGATGAAAATGAGCAGGCGATTAGAGAAAACTTGGAGAGGCTGGATGAAATCAGGGAGAAGACAACACTGAAGGAGGCTGCATACAAATCCTGGATGAAGCAGCACTACAACAGTAAGGTCAGACCCAGGTTTCTGAAAGTGCAAGACCTTGCGTTAAGGAGAAATGAAGCTAGCAGAGCCCAGGGGTAGAGGAAACTAAACACAAAAAGGGAAGGCCTGCACAAAGTGGTCGAGGTGCTAGGTAAGGGAGCTTACAAGCTAGAGACGTTGGATGGAAGGCCAATCCCCCACACTTGGAATGTTGTCTATTTAAGAAGGTACTACGCCTGAATAACTCTAAGTGTGAATATGTATGCGGCGCCTGCATCCCAACAGTATTGTTTTTGGACAGGCGAGAAGGGATTCATGAGGGAATAAGTCTTTTGTAAGCCCATAAGGGGCATGATCCTAAGGAAATCTTGGTCTGTGTCATGGTCTTTTTGCTATTCTGTGGATTATCAATGCAGGGAGGAAATGGCCAAAATAGCTTGTCAATGAGCCTAAACCAAGCAAAAATTGCAATCCCGGCTTCAACAGCCAGTAAATTGCAAGTTTGGTCGTCCAAAGGAAAAGAAAAGGTACTCCGGCCACAGTTATAGCCGATGAGTATTAAGCCTAGCCTATGAAAAAATTGCAATCCTGGCTCCAACAACCGGCAAATTGCAGGTCTAACCGCCAACGGGTAAAGAAAAAAGTACTCTGGCCACAACCATAGCCGACGAGTATTAAGCCTAGCCCAGGCCAAAATTGCATCCAGACTCCAACAGCCAGCAGATTGCAGGCATGATGCCAATAAGCAAAGAAAAGTTACTCCGGCCTTAACTATAGCCGACGAGTATTATTCCTAGTCCAGGTCAAAATTGCAATCCTGGCTCCAACAGCCAGCAGATTGCAGGCCTGGTTGCCAACATGCAAAGAAAAGGTACTCCTACCACAACCATAACTGACGAGTATTAAGCCGAACCCAAGGCAAAAGTGCAATCCTGACTCCAATAGCCAACATATTGCAGGCATGGCTGCCAATAAGCAAAGAAAGGGTGCTCCAGCTACATCCATAGCCGACGAGTAATAAGCCTGGCCCAGGCCAAAATTGTAATACTGGCTCCAATAGCCAACCGATTGCAGGTCTGGCAGCCAACATGCAAGAAAAAATAATTATGGCAACAACCATATTCTCCGATAAACACGTCCGACCAAAACCAAAGTTGTGATCTCAATCCTAACAACTGGTTAGTTGAAGGACAAAAAATGCCTAGCCTAAACACGCGATTCCAGGCGGACAATCAAAGAAAGAAAATAAAGAAAAAGCGACAATTCAAAAATAGCTTGAAGAGTAGCGTTGCAGACAACACTTCAAAAAGGGGGAAGAGACACCTCCCTACAACAAAGTAAAGGTAACAAACTTAAGTAGAACAATAAACATTGATGATCCTAATAACATATTCAAGGAGGGGGAAGGCACACCCCAAAACAAAGCAAGATGGGGAAAGACAAACCCCAAAACAAAGTAAACATTGTTTCATCCCTCAGCAAGGGAACACACAAAAGAAATAAAAATTCATGGAAATAAGAAATAAATTGTTAGGTCTTCAAGGTATCACAACAGCAACACTGCCTTCCTCGCCATCCTGAGCCTTCTCAACAGCAACTTTGAGCTCTCCATCTTCACCACAGATCTTTCCATTGGAATAATAAGCATCAGACTCCGCTGGTCGGCCATCTGGTTTCCAGTTGTTAAGCTCTTCGATGGTCATGTCAGCACGCAGCTTGGAGAAATACTCAGAAAAGCTATGCTTAAGGAAAGCGACGAAGGTTTCACCCAGCCCAACACGCAGTGCCTCCAGGTCCTTAGTCTTGGAGTTGAGCGTGATAGCCTTCATCAAATCCTTACTCAGCATCTCAGAAGCTTTCTCGCTTTGCACAACATAGGAATAAAGGCTCAGGAAACCATGCGAGAACGCTTAGTCATGAAAAACATGCATCCTGGCAATTTCAACCTCAACCCGGGCCAAGGAAGACTCCATAGAAGCCTACATTCCCTTCTCCAGCGCAAGATCTTGCTCTAACTCAGAGACTTGTTGCGCTTTTCCCTTAAGAGAGTCAAGCTCGCACTTTAACTCACCAACCTCAGCCTGCACAATGTCAAGCTCCTCTTACATGGCTCTAGATGAGCAAAGAACCGGGGATAAAAGGAGAAAAAATGAAATAGTTAAAGATACGAAAAGCAAAAGAAGGAGAATAATGGAAAAAGGAAAGAGTATACCTTAAGAACAACAGACACGAAGCGGTCAACAAGGGAAGTAGCCCTGGTTACATTCAAAGAGCGTTCCCTGAGCCAAGTATTGAAATGATGAATGTGAAGGGCTTGGAATCTCAGAGGACCTTGTATGACCTCACACTTACCGCCTTCAAGCAGGAAGTGAGAGGCTGCAAGGGCTTCAGCTCAGCGATGCTGGGACGAGCATCTTGCCCTTTCCCTGGGCCAAGCGGATAATTCGATCGATCTGTCTCAAAACCCAAGATGATTTCCTTCCCCACAAAGACAAATCTCCGTTTCCAATCAACGCGAGTGGGGAGGTTGGTAAAAAGCTCAACCCCATCCTGCCAAAATTTCAACAATATAGTCTAACTTAATTAGTTTACGACTTTCAACAGCATATCAGTGACTTCTAGAAGTCAAATTATGTTGGACGGGTGGTACTGGTTAGCATGGGGATCAAGTGTTGTGTTAAACTGATTGGATGAGTGGTTTTCCCCCCTTTTTCTCCTTTGACGTTCGAACTATGTTTTTTTAATGTATAAATGGTTAGAATAATAATGATTTTGTTATATTATAAGCATTAAACTAGAATGTATTTTATGTTTGAAGCAGAAGATATTTGTATATTTCGGTCATTTTGAAAAGTTTTTGACTATTTCAATCAATCCACCTCGGTCTGGCCAAAGATGAAAACAGAAACATCTGCTGCAATTGCCTTAATATCTCCATGACTACCATCAACCCTCATTTTATGTAGGCGTACCCAATTTCTCCCTCGTAAATATCAATGCACAAAAAATTTAAACACAATCCAAATACCACACATGCAAAATACAAACAATAAAATGCGAATAATGGAAATAAACATGATATATTGATGAATTATAGTTGCATTCAATCGGTGCATTCCTAACTAGTTTCCATTGAATGCAAAAAACTAACAGCAAATAAACAAATTAGCTAAAAAGCACAACACAACCTCGCAGCTAAACCTTTAAAGCAACACGCAATCGAACTAATTACATCCGGAGGTGCCAATGGATATAGTGCATTATATACAATGTACCCTAACAAAAATATATATTTAATTGAAAACCGCAAAAATAAAAACACACAGACATGCACCAAAGTCAATGGAATAAAATTGCACGATGGAACTCTAACATTTGATATAATCGAGGCAAAATGTAATAAGTAGTGTAAGCCGATCATTCAACGTGTTGCTCTTGCATTCAGACCACATTAGCAATGTGCGTGGAGAAATGAGAATTAATCATTATTACGACGAGTGAGTGAGTGAGAGGAATACCTTGATATCAAGGGAATAGTGACTAGACAAATAATTAAGTTTCACAGATATGAGAGGAGGCACTTTATTAGCGCCATGGCGGCCGGAGAGGTTGAGTTTTGCCCGACGTCAATGATTAGGTAATGTTGGTCTATCTGGAAACAACCATGAGTACATTTGCACTTTCAAAAAAATTTGGGGTTACATTTGCACTTATCAAAGAATTAATGGTATTAAATCACATTTTTAAAAATTGTACCAAGACCAGGTACTATAGTTAAATGGGGCAAATCGTTATTTCATCTGATTTGGCCTTGAATTAATTTTCATGCGAGACAATGTGTATATTTGCACTTTCAAGAAACTGATGAGTATATTTGCATTTATCAAAAAATTGGGGTATTAGAAAATTTATTATATTGGTGATTTGAGTATGTAGGGGTGAGGGGTTAGTAAAGTTCTGATATGTGATACATTGAGGATTAAATATATGGAAAATGCATATAACTAAATTCTAACCCACCCACTAAGCACATATCAAAATTTTACTGGACCATCACTTCAACATATTCAAATTCCCAACACATAAAATTTTCTAGAATAAAGTGATAAAATGACCCAAACTTTAGGTTGAAAGTGTCAATATAACCCTTGACCCCACTGACTTTTTAATCAACCATTTATTGGCCAGATTCTGTTGAAAAACCATTTTACCCTTATCAAAAAAAGAAAAGAAAAAAATCAACTCCACCTTTTTTCTCCATTTCCTTCGCGTTTCCTTTATTTCTCCATTTTCTCCGCTTCTGTTTGCATTTCCTTTCTTTCTTTGTTTCTGGAGCGGGATTTGGAGGAGATCGGCGGGGCTATGGTGGAGGAGATGGGGAGGGATGTCAACGTGAGGAGAAGATTGGGAGGGGTGGTGGTGAGCAGCTAGGGAGGGGTGGGGGTAGGCGGAGGAGATCGGGAGGTGGTGGCAGTGGGAGGGGTGGTGAAATTTCTGGTGGCAACGGCGGTTTCCAGCGGAGTAGCAGTAGTGAAGAGAAGAAGATCAATGGTATTTTAGGTAACAAATTTTAACTTCTTAATAACGGGTTTTTACATCATTTCACTTCTTGTCATTGCCGAAATTTTGTGGGTCGATGCCAGAACCAGGGAGTTTGGCTATATTGGCACAATTTTTTTGAAAGTAGGATTAGATGGGCACGTTCAATAATTAGTTAGTGTTAAATTGTCACTTTCTCAGATTGCAGGGTTATACTGACACTTTTAGCCTAAAGTTATGGTTATAAATGTATTTATCCCAATTTCTAATGGGGTATACAGACACATTTTATACGTATTTTATGTGGAGTTCATATTGTAAGCAATTATTTTTAATTAGTGTACTCCTTCTATTCTAGATCAAATTACATATAAATCATTATCACGTTGTTCAAAAATATGTTTTACTATTAATATGTTTAACTACCTTTAATAACGGAAAATAAAAAGTTGACATTTATAAACTATTTTTATGAAGAATCTATAACTTAAACTAAAAGAACAACTTCTTAGTTATGTGGCATCTCCACATTTAACCACACCACCTTTCACAAAATTTTGACAAGTGGCAGTCATATCAAGTTTAAAAAAATAAATTTAATATGACATTATCTATTTTCAAATTCCAATATCTTTCTTGGAAATTGATGATAATTAATGCAGTAACTCTACTAAAAGAGCAAATTCTTGGTCAAGTGGCTCTCCCACAATTTTTAAAAATAAATATTAAATATTGATAATATATTACTTTACTTTAAATACTGCATCACATGTAATTTACATATATATATATATAACAAATATTGATCACCTATTAGAATTATAAATTATGCTATATTTTTCCATTTTCGTTCATAAATCCGTGAATCGGCATGAGGTCTTCAACTTACATACAATAATATTGTTACTCACATATATTTAAGGGTAATATGCAAATATAACCCTGACTATTAAAAGAAAGTGCAAATATAACCCTCCGACCATGATTCTGGCGTTGACTAACAAATTCCGGCCATTAATCCACTTGAAAATACTAAAATACTCTTCTGCCCCAAGCCATAAATGAGAAGGACAATTCTACCCTCTCCGCCAACCACCACCACCTCCACCTCCACCCCTACCGCCAGGCCACCACCACCACCTGCCAAGCCACCATCACCTTCAAACCCCCGCCACCACCATTCAACCACCACCACCTTCACCACCATAAGACAGCACATGATGAGTATTAACAGGATGGTTTAGAGCAGATGATTTTCTACTTTCTTCCATGGAAGTTGAAGCTTCTTCTAGAATCGGACCACTTTCAACCACCACGAGGGAACTTTCATCACCGTCGCTTGATTTTGAAAGAGCATCGCGCACATCAATTTCCAAGTGGAACCAGCTCAGAAACCCCCAAGAAGGAAAAGTAAGTCCCGAGCTTCCAGAATTTAGGAACCAGCTCAGTAGAACCCTACCCCCGCCACCGCTAAAATTACAGCCCTGCCTAGAAACCCAACCCAGCCTCACCGCTAGCCTCTCTCGCCATCAATCCTCGTCTCAATCAAATTATTCTCTTCTTCAATATCATTGTTGAAGTCTTCCTCCTCCACCACCACCGCCGCCTTCTTCCCGTCGAGTAGAATCCCGAGCATCCGATCTTTGTCCTCGCCATCGCTATCGCCATCTCCATCCCCATCCCATCGCCACCGACGAAGTATCTGAATACGTTTCCGTGTAAACTTTCAACAAAGACATGAACGTGCACCGCCACCAGGTTCGCGATTCTCCCACAAACCTATCACCCCGGAGCAATTCTCATGCTAACCTCGTCATCTTCGGCGCCTCCATCGATAGGTTCATCGGAAATCGGGTGGTCTGGGTCGCGGTGGCAACTGTTTTTCTGAATTACCCCGAGTCGAATAAGGGAGAGAGGATGACGGAAGTAATTTTAGTGTTTTCTGTATTTTTACTTTTTTACAAAGGGGTAAATTTATCTTTTCATCATGATCCGCCCTCAAATTGGCGGCAAATATTGTATTTGCACATAAACTAATCTAGGGTTATATTTGTACTTTCAATTATCGCAGGGTTATATTTGCACTTTTATAAATTATATAGGGTTATAATGCACTTTGATCTATATATAAATATGTGATCTACCAAATAGAGATTAGGGTTCAAAAATTGGGTATGCAAATTTGAGACGAGATGGAAGAGTACCATAAATACAAGAGTTAAGTGCTCATACAACCCTATATTTTGGTGGTTTGTGCTAATATGACCCTGTGAAGCTGGAAAGTACTATTGTAACCCTGTGTTTTGCTTGAATGTGCGAATATAACCCTGGAGGCCTGAATTTGGCCAAAAATACATGAAATGACCATTATACCTTTGTTTTAACAAAATAAAAATTCAGAACAAGTGAAAGGATAATTATACTCTCATTCATTTATTTCTTTTTTCTCATTCTTCCTCATTCTGATTCCTTCTCATTCTTTACGCCCAACTTCCTCATTCTTTCCGCTCCGCCGCCGCCACCACCTCCGCTCCGCCTTGGTTTTGATTCCTTCTCAAACTAACCGTACTCCCCATCGCCACCACCGTCGCCATCCGCACTTCCCAACTCGTTATCGTTTCCTTTTTTCAGGTACACAATCATATCCATTTTCCAATTTTCTTGCTTTTTTGGGTCGGCGCTGTTTGGATTTGTGGTGGGTTTGTTGGTTTGGGATTATTTGAGATGGGTTCTTCTGGGTTTGTTTGATTTGGCCTTGTTCGAATTCTCCACTTTCCGGTGCGGTGGCGGGGATAAGCAAGGGGGAGAGGTGGAGCGTAGTGACGCGGCTAGGTTAGGGTTGAGCGGTGGCAGTGACGAGGCTAGGGTTGAGCAGTGGTGGGGCTAGGGTTGAGCCGTGGCGAGGCTAGGGTTGAGAAGTGGAGGCGGTGGTTGGGACGAGTGGTGGCGGTGGTTGGGATGAGTGGTGGCAGTGGTTGGGACGAATGGTGGAGGTGGTTGGGACGAGTGGTGACGGGGCTAGGGACGAGCGGTGGCGGGACTAGTGTTGAGCGGTGATAGTGGTAGTTGGGACTAGTGTTGGGGCAGGTGGTGGTGGTGGTGGTTGGGACGAGTGGTGGCGGGGCTAGGGTTGAGCGGTGGTGGTGGTGGTTGGGACGAGCGGTGGCGGTGGTGGTTGGGACCAATGGTGGTGGGGTTAGGGACGAGTGGTGGCGGGACTAGGGTTGAGCGAGACTAGGGTTGAGCGGTGGTGATTGTGGTTGGGATGAGTGATGGTGGTGGTTGGGACAAGTGGCGGAGGTGGCGGAGCAGTGGCTGTGTTATGGAAAAGAAGAAGAGCTAGGGGTAATTTTATCTTTACATTTTTAGTTTTAAACTAGGGTTATTTTAGTCTTTTTAATTATGGTCAATGCCAGAAAATGCCAAGTCAATGCTGGAATAGTGCCAAAAAATTATGTCGGCATTCTAACACAAAACACATGGATATAATAATACTTTTCAATTTCAAATTATCATATTAGCACAAAAAACCTCCAAAGCATAGTGTCATTTTGCATTAAATACAACGAGCGCAACTCAACTCAAAAACTCAACCCGATTTTGGGCGGGAAATCCACTCTTCTTCTTCATCACTTCCTCTTGTACTGTGTGAGTGTGACTCTGTGTAGCAGAGCATCAATGTCAAGGTTCGAATACCCTAGGCTCTCGCTGCCCGATATCGTCAGCTCGTGCACGGATTTGCAAATCTGCAACATCTCTCAATCCCACCTCCTCCGCCCCAACTGCGACGTCGTTTCCAACCTATACACCGCTCTCCTCATCCACATCGACCCTCTCCAGTAAGTCCCTCTGTATTTCCCCCCTTTTTGTAGTTGAAACCCTAGCCCTAATCATGTGCTAATTTTGCAGGGAGGACAATGATCAGTTGGATTTTGAGGCCCTGGAGCGGCTCGAGAATCCGGATCTCCACGTGCATTCGGTTCGGGTCCTCAACTTGCTCGATAAGATCCGAGAGCTCGTCGCTGTTCTGGAATGCCCCTTGGAGTTCACTCTCAAGGACTTGATTGCGCCCGACCCCGAACGCACCCAGATATTTCTCAGTGCTTTGCTCAATTTCTGCATTTACAGGTACATAAGCTGTGTTATTACATCATACAGTGCGTATTTGCACGCAAGTCTAAGATTTTTACGAAAACGGGCAATACTATGCTAACTTTGGTGCGAAATGTGGTTGGTTAAGAATGAAATGAAATAGTTTTCGAAATGCTATTCTGCTTTACTGTTAGTTGCTTGTTTCGACCTTTGTCTCTACCGAGCTTAATCATTTGTAGAGAGTCTAAGATACAGCTTTTGCAACCGCATGTGGATGAGTTGAGCCTCCTCGAGGATCAGAAGATAAACTTGGAGGATAAATTGACTAAAGTATGTATTTTGAGTTCTACTGTGTAATGTACTGAGCATGGATTACTATTATTACATCATGTAACCAAATCTTCCTTTTCTTTTGCAGTTAAATGAAGAGATTTCAAATTACAAGGAATTGAGGGAAAGTGAGATGCCGCAAGTTCAAGAGCTTGAGGCTAAAGTCAAAGAACTAAGGCAAACCATTCACAGTCTTAATAATCATCAGATGTCGCTGAAGGTTAATGTGAGAGCTATGAAGGAGAAGGTTAAAGAGATGGATGAGAAGGTTCGTGACTGTCTAATTCACCTACCAATTTACTGGTATGGGTTTTTAGTTGTTTGAAAAGTAAAAGTTACATTTAAGAGCTGAAAAATTATTGGAAAAGACTGTGGGTCAAATTTATGATTTTTTTAAATATAAATAATGTTTGAAACTACCAGTATTATATTTATTCCTAGATAGCATCCTTTATTATCATGGTTGGATTCTTTTTGATGGACGCTGTATGTGTAGTGACTAGTCCCTCCAGATGTGCATTTTGTCCCAAACATCAACCCTGAAGTGCAAAAAGGAGTGATGAATGTTCCTGGCCTAACGTTGTACTTACTAGGGTCATACAGATTCGCTTGTTTATTCTTGGATATGTCTATAATGATACTTTGGCTGAATCAATGTACTCTCTTTTCTTCTTCATCTGTGATGTCTCAGATCCAAAATGCGGAGTTTGCACTGATTCAAAGTGTCCAAGAGAATGGCAGTTTACACTCCAAAATTGTCCAGTCACCAGACAAGCTCCAGGTATCATCTTTAGAATATTATGTATAGTGGTTCTACATTCCTATGTATGGAACATGTAGCTTATTTTTTTAATCCTTGTAGTTATTCAGATACCAAGGGTCTGAGCCTTGTAGTTGCTCCACCTAAAAATAGCACTCTGATCCCATCAATTACATAACAGTTTTGAAGTAATTAATCAACAATGATTGGACCAGCTGTGCTTTATATGATGTCTATATTATTCCAGCAAAGTGTTTCCTCCCTCTAGTCAATGTATTATATGGTGGTAGGTTTGAATGGATATTCCTGTGGTCATGCTTAGTCTGGAAAGATTTTAACTCTTTGGCTGAATGAGAAAAGACGTAACCGCTTTTTTTTTGGTGACGTTCACGATGTATATATTGTTCTTGTCTCAATAGAACTTGTAACTCATAGTAAGTATAGTATTGCAATTATAAAGCAAATGCAGATTTTGTAGTTTATATTTTAGCAGGGTGTTGATGCCCACATTTTTTTCCTATTATTTTACGCTGGGAAGGTTATTTTTGTTTTCTGGTATTGAATTTTTAAAAACTTATCAAGATCAATCATATTGAAACTTTCTTCAACGGATGGAATTTTTCAGAAGAGAATAATAACCTTTATTTTTTAGACTGTTAGCATTTATGCCTATCTGGTACCCTTTCTGCTTTTAGCTACTTCTTGTTGCTTTATAATTTACCAATCCTTTCACCGTGGATATTACAGGGTGCGCTTGACGAGAAAAAATCACTTAAATCTGAAGCGAAGAATGCTGAAAATGTGGCAATGCAATCTTTTCACGATAAAACTGCTGTTCTTGAGATTTATACAAAGGTAGTGGGGATACTACCTACTCACTTTTGTCATGTTGGCGAGGCCTTTCTCTTCTATGTACTTTCCTTGTCATGAAAATAATATTTGGTCATATCCTGTTCAACAATAGGATAAATGATTCTGTCACATGACTTTGTCAACATGAATAGCAATGCATTTTCCTTTTTTGAGACAAAGTAGTTCACTTGTATGATCCAGTTTTGTGCCTTCTGATCTATTGCAGTTTGAGCAAGTATCTTTCTGCTACCATTGTCAACATATCTGTTTGTATGCTCCTCTGGAATTACATATTACCTAAAGAAGGTGGCTGGGCAAAATAGACCGAATAATGGCATTAAATAAACTATCTCACAGTAGTTATTGTAGTGGATCAAATACCTCTAGATGATTGAACAATAGTTTTAGTCATAGCTCGTGAAAATTATTTCAATCACTTCAGCAGCTTGCTCGTGGCTTCATTTCATAGAGCTTACATTGATTGCACTGGAACTTAAAATTTCTATATTGTTTCTTGTCCTCAGGCCTCAACAAAGTTGTCCAAACAATTGGCTCAGATGAAGGCTACACAAGACCAGGTTTCTATTTCTAACTGTCTGACTTCGTTTCCATCAGTATGCTGCTTGTTATGTCTGACACCTTCAAATCTGGGTTTGGAACTTGGGAGTTAGAACCTTAGTTTTCAAGTTACTTTTCAAATTTGCACCTGTTGGATTATGCTGTTACTTTTCAAGTTATTTCCTATTGTGCCCTGAACTCTATACGTTATTCGTTTAAAGCATAGTTTATGATAACTCAGTAATGTTGGTTTCATATTAGCCCGCTCTCTATTAGCACTATTTCCCATGAAGATGTGCCTGCTATGCATACTTTCTCCCTCTGTTTATCGCGCCGCTTCAGGCTTTGGTCCTCAATTTGTCAACAGGTGAACTCAGCTAAAACAATTGAAAAAGATCTTAAGGTTCTCAAATCCAAGATAAGCGATCAAGACTTGTTGAGCAAATCACTTGATGCAAAGTTGGTTGAACTGCAAACAAGAGGTTGCTTGAAGTTTTTTTGCTTACGTTCTTAGTTGTAGTAGTTTACTGAATACAACTAACACACTGAGTGTCTTCTCAGCTGACCAATTGGATGAAGTTAAGAAGCAGTTGGAGAATGAAAGTGTTCAGAAGCATGAACTGGTTAATAAGGAACTAAACAATGTCAAGTCGGAAGTGGAAGCAAAGAGAAGAGATCTCGAAGCAAGACAAAAGCAGGTGGAAGCTGTGGTTATGGAGGTAAAAGTTACGCTTATGCTTGTGGTGATGGTACTTTTATAATGAGTGGTTCTGGTTTTAAGCCTTCTTCTGCATATACCAGGCAGATAGTATAAATACAGATATAAACAAAGTAAAGGAGTCGGGCGCAGCTAAGGTACAGGAAATATGCCGTCTATGTGAAGCTTTAGCGGAGAAGGTACACTCATTCCCAGACCCGTTTACATTCTATCAACTGAAGGCTGGCCATGTTAAGTGGAATGTCACCACACTTTGATCGATTCTATATTTTCCAATTCTGCTACAATATATAATTGACTACTGGAAATAGTTTCGTACTATTTGGAAAGGAATGTCACCAGATTTCCGTTTGCTTCAACATTACTATCATCTGCAACTGAATTAGGCTTCCTGCTAATGCATGCTGGCAATTTGTTTTGCTGCAGTTTCTTGAATATTCAAAAAATATCAATGCCACCTGGGATCAAAATGGCCATGGAAGGAGTTCTAGATGAAAAATGGAGAGTTTTGGGGTGGAGAGGCAGCTCTTCTAGGTTGGATTGGAGTCACGAACACATATTAGGAAGGTTTGTGTGTGCTAACATTTATGTAGTATTACCAGTTTGCTCTGCTAATATCCCCTCAATTCTACACAATTTTCTTATCATGCCTCCTCCGCTTACCTGTATGTATTGAATTGAATTGAGTTGCACTTTTAAGTTGGAAAGAACGAGGAGGCCTGATTCACTCCGAAGATATTATTTTTCGAACTTAGCAATAAACTAGATATTCATCCCAAATTAATTAAACTATAGAGAAATGAGTGATTTCAATAGAATGTTCAAAATAGGTCCACTGAACTCTCAAGGAAGCAGCTTTTTAGTACTGTTACATATACTTCACTAAAAAATCAGCAAGACGCTACTTGAGAGAAGAAGGTACTCCATCCGTTCAAGCAGAATTTGCACATTTTTTTGTCAATTTTCTCAAGACGTGTTTGACTGTATTTTAATTAGTATATAGATCTCAATATTATTATGTGAGATATTGTTAGATTCCTTGCATCACTTATTTTCAAAATATCAAATTTCAGTATACTATTAATATATGTCACTAAAGTTATGTTGCTGGTGGTCAAATATGGTCCGAGGAAGTTGGTAAAAAAAGTGCAGATTGGAATGAGACGAATGGTGTAGCATTTTAAGTGTACATCTATGCATCTTACTAAAAGAAAAAGTCTTGGTCACATGTAACCCCTACATTTAGCCACGCCACGCCATATATCACCCTCAGAATTAGCCACATTAGCTAGATATGTGTTACTCATAAAATGCACCCTATTTAATGCTGTGTTCATTCTCTTATTTACCTTCCTTAATTAATGTACTTTTAAAAGAGGCGTGACTTTTAAAACTCTGATGAAATTATTTTAAGTTCATTAAAATAAGTGATTTTTCATTTTCTTATCACTACGTACATTTTTTATAAATTAAAGTGTTTTAATACGAGAGTTAATTTTTTTCTACATAAAATACATATATGTCTACAAAGATCGGCCATCGATAATATTTTACTCTATATATATATATAAAATTATTGGAACTAAAACATCATATATTATATTATATTTTTAAATTTTAAATTTTTATTTATAAAAACATGCATCGACTTGACTCGGATATTAAAATTGATAAACTCAATTATTTCAAACATTCCACATGAACTAAAGCAAAAAAAATCAAAGGTCAAAAGCACTATCAAAGCTTTTGTGTGCAAAGTGAATAATCGATTAAAGAAAAGAGTGAAGGTTTCAACTTTCAAGAAAGAGAACGATTGATCTGGACAATATTTTCGTTCTTTCCAGTCAAGGAAGACTAGTATCACATGACATAGGCTTATGCTTGTGGCCCATGCCTCCTATTTGTTCAGGGTGGGCGGCGTGAATTCTAATTCGATTCGGGTATTCAATCCCGTCCAATTTATCTTTTTTTTGAGTCGGATAGAACTTAATAAATTGTAATGTTTTTTTTTTTTTTTTTGACAAAGTGAATAAATGGCCATTTCATTCGTTCACAATTCCGTACACTCATTTATATAGTGTTCTTTCTTTAAAAAGATTACATAGTGACTCAAGTACAAAAGCTAGCGTGTAATATAGCTACTTTGTTCTTCTATGATATTACAGCTACTAAGAGGATAACATACACCCGGGTTAGTAGTATATAAGCATCAATACCTCTCTAAATTGACTGCAAAAAATGGAGTTCCTTTTGTAAGAGTTTGACCGGCTTCTGCCCGTGTTGATGCTAAGGGGTCATTCATCCTCTTCGGCTGGTAGGGTTGAGCTCTTGGAGCAGACATCTCTTTCGTGGAGTTCCAGTAACCTTTTCTCCGGGTTGCACAGACCTGAACACTTGGGAATGTCCCACACAGAAACAAATGTGGAGGTACAATCCGTTGCACACAGATCCTTGTTGTCCTCGTGGTTGACGTTCATTGCGAGCATCCAAGAACCAATTGTAACGTCCTCATTGCTAAACATTCGAAAACTGTTGTCTTTTAGCGCAACTAAACTTGCAACGACATCTGCAGATAAAGCATAAAGCGGACCATAAGCATGGAGGAAGTATTCATTTCCTAGAAGATAGCCCAGCGGCTCATACCATTTGAATTTTGGACTGGTAAAAACTGGACCTTTCTTCATGCATCCAAGATAAGTTTGAGAGTGGGTGCGCTCCTTAACCAGGAGAAGAGAGAGCCGATCTGGTCTCAAATATATGTCATCATCCGCTTTAACGTAGAATTCTGCATCATAAAGAGCATAGGCAGCTTTGAAGAAAGCTAATGTTTTGTACGGCAGCTTACTATACTCCTCTTCAATATCCAAAAGCATAAAATCATCATATTCTGCTATCTCCCTTCTAAGGTCTGCCATCTTTGATTTGTCATTTGTTTTACCAATAATGAATCTGAAAACCAAACCAGTAGATTCCTCCAACCGTTCTAGACCTTGATGATCGGAAGGAAACCAAGTCTGGCGCAGGGCACGCCGTCGGCCGACAGATCCGAACCCGGTTTGAATACCCACAAAGGCCGTCGCTTTATGCCTCTTTGGCGCTTCATTGTTACTGCTGGAATCACTGTATCTAGTCGCTCCATCCCAAGCAACTGAAACCGAAATGGGCTTCTCGTACTTGCAAGAGTACCCATATCCCGGTCGGAAAATTGCAAAAAGCCCGAAAATAATGCCGGCGAGCCCGATAACGAAAATGACAACCAGAGCAACTGATCGCCGTGTGTAAGCGGACGCTGAAGATCTCGCCGTGAAGAATTTGGGAGACGACATGGCTAAGGTACCCCCAACAAAAAAGTTCGAAGGGAAAACTGAGAGGAGATTTATCAAGATTGAAACTTTTGAAATGGGTTTGTCGAAAATTTGAGATTTGCAGATGGGTTTCTGTTGCTTTTCTGGGATTCCAACGAAATCTTGATGTTTTGGCTCGTCAAAATTTTGTTCATTTCTTGAGCTTAGGGCGTTTCTGTGGGCATCACAAACCCTTTACACTGAGGATTCAAAAGGGAAGTTTCAAAATACTGAATTCAAGTTTACAGGTTGAAGGGGGGAAAACAGGGTAATTTCAGTATGTACAGCATATCTGGTGTTTTCTTTTTTGGATCAATTTGTAATGTAAATAGAGCTTCCTGGAAGAAGGAGAAATTGCTAAGTTTGTGGCTACCGTTGCCACAAACAGCAAATGCATATGGAGGACGCATTTTCGTAATGCGTCCTCTCATTTTTTATTTTTTTTTGTTAATTTTTTGTCAAAAAAGTCAAGCGGCGAAGGAGGTGATGCCACGTGGCGAGGACGCATTTCCGTAATGCGTCCTCTATTTGTTTTTTCTTTTTTGGAAGGCTGGTCAAACATATCAGGCGCCACGTGGCGAGGACGCATTTTCGTAATGTGTCCTCTGTGGCTTTTATATTTAAATTTAAATTTAAATTTTAATTTATATATATGTATATATTTATATTTATTTTATATTTATATATATATGTATATATTTATATTTATTTTATATTTGTAATTATATTTATAATTATATTTATATTTATATATATATGAATATATATATTATATGTATATTTATATTTATATATATGTTTATATATATATTTATATTTATATATAGGTATATATATTTATATATATATGTATATATATGTATATATATATACATATATTCATATTTTTATATATATATATCTTTATTTATATTTATATTTATATATATTTTTATATTTATATATATGTATATATTTATATATATCTTTTATATATATATATATATATATATCTTTATTTATATTTATATATATATCTTTATTTATATTTATATTTATATATATTTTTATATTTATATATATGTATATATTTATATATATATATTTATATTTGTATATATATCTTTATTTATATTTATATTTATGTATATTTTTATATTTATATATATTTTTTATATTTATATATATTTATATATATATATATCTTCATTTATATTTATATATATGTTTATATATATATATATATATATATATCTTTATTTATATTTATATATATGTATATATTTAATATATATATATATATATATTTATTTATATTTATATATTTATTTATTTATATATATACATGTATGTACATCCACACATTTACATGTATGTATATTCACACATTTACATGTATTACATCCACACATTTACATGTATGTATATATTTATATAACACATTTACATGTATGTATATATTTATATATATATATATGTATATATATTTATATATATATATATATATGTATATATTTATATATATATATATATTTATTCATATATATATATATTTATGTATATATTTATATATATATATATATATTTATCCGTATATATATATATATATATATATATATATATATATTTATATATTTATCCGTATATGTATATATTTATATATATATCTTTATTTATATTTATATTTATATTTATGTATATTTATATATATATATAAATATATATATATATATATTCATATTTATATATATATCTTTATTTATATTTATATTTTTATATATTTTTATATTTATATATATGTATATATTTATATATATTCATATTTATATATATATCTTTATTTATATTTATATTTATATTTGTATTTATATATATATGTATATATGTATATATATTTTATATTTATAATTATATTTGTAATTATATATATGTATATATTTATATTTATTTTATTAATTATATTTGTAATTATATATATGTATATATTTATATTTAATTTATATTTATATTTATATATATATATATGAATATATATTTATATTTATATTTATATTTATATATATGTATATATATATTTATATATATATGAATATATTTATATATACATATATATTTATATTTGTATATATATCTTTATTTATGGAGCAAGGGGTCTAGGATTTTGATAATCCTTACTGGTTTTTGAATGACTCATATTTTCTTGTAAGAAATTCACGAGTTAGAAAATCAGGAATAAAATTATCTTTTCCTTTAATAAACTGAATATCAAAATCAAAAACTGATAAAATTCCTTGCCATCTTGCAAAGATCTGTTTAGAAACTAAATTCTTAACATCCTTTTGCAAAATATCTTTTGCTGATTTGCAATCAATATTTAATAAAAATCTTTTATTATACAAATCATCTTGAAATTTTGAAATGCATAAAACTATGGATAAAACCTCTTTTTTAACAGTAGAATAGTTCTTTTGAGTTTCTGACCAAAATCCTGAGTAATATCTTACTATGTTTATCTTATTTTTATGGTTTTGTTTTAATATTCCTCCATAACCTAGATCAGATGCATCAGTTTCCACAATCATAAAAGCATCTGGATTTGGAATTCCTAAACATGGAAGTGACTTGGCCTTTAATTTTATCTCTTTTATTATTTGAGTGTGTTGATTAGTCCATTCTGGAGGATTAGTCTTTAATCTTGCATATAGTGGTTTGCATAAAATTTTAATATTGGGGAAAAAAATCAGAAATGTAATTGACACAACCTAAAAATCTTTGTATTAGTGTCTTATCTTTAATTTCATCTGGAAATTTAGTTGCAAATTCTATAGACCTTTGAATAGGTCTAATTGTCCCTAAATGTATATGGAAACCAAGAAATCTGACATCTGTTTGAAATAATTTCATTTTGGATTCTGAAATAACTAATCCATTTGTTTTTATAACTTTTAATAAAATATATAAATGTTTAATATGCTTTTCTAGTGTTTGTGAATAAACTAGTATGTCATCAATATAAACTATAACAAATGTTGAATATGGATTGAAAATATCATTCATAATATTTTGAAATTCTGATGGTGCATTTTTGAGTCCGAATGGCATAACGTTCCATTCGTATTGACCAAATGGTACTACAAATGCTGTTTTGTATTTATCTTTTTCATTTATTTGAATTTGCCAATAACCTGACTTTAAATCAAATTTTGAAAATATTTTTGCATTAGCTAACCTATTGATTAAATCTCTTTTGTTTGGAATAGGATACCTAATCCATTGTAATACTTTGTTTAATGGTTTGTAATTGATAACTAATCGAGGAACTCCTCTTTCTTTTTCTGCATTCTTATTAACATAAAAAGCTGAGCAACTCCAAGGAGATTTGCTCTTCCTGATTAATTTTCTTGTTAGTAGATCTTGAATTTCTTGTTTACATAATTCTAATAAATCTTTATTCATCTGAATAGGTCTTGATTTTGTAGGAATGTTTTGTTCATTAAATTCTTTTTCATATGGTAAAGAAACAATATGTTTTTTCCTATCCCAAAAAGCATTGGGATGATTTGAACATACTTGGGTTTTAAATTCTTTTTCTATGGTAGTAATTTGTCTTTTAGCTTTATTTATTTGTTCTTCTATGTGTTTATAACTAAGTTCTTCTTTTAAGGATGAGATTTCTTTATTTTTATTGTTTAATAAAAAGAATTTTTTATAGATTGAATTAGTTCGCAATAAATGTAATTCTATTTGACTGGGTGGATTTATAAAAGAAAATAATAATTTCTTTCCTAATATTGTCGTTTTAATTCCTTGTTGAGTTTTCTTAAATGGAGTTATTTGATATAAAAATGGATTTCCTAATACTGCATCATAAGTCACATTTTCTAGTATTAAAAATGAATGTTTAATAAAATAATCATTATTACTAATAAATCCATTTGATAATTTTTTCTTAATATTCATTGGTGTTCCATTTGCAGCTGCTAGTTTTTCATTAGTCTTTTCTAAGTATTTGGTCGGAATAATGCCTGATCGAATACAGGATTGATCAGCACCACTATCAATTAATGCTACAACTGTTGTACTAAAATCTTTGACTCCTATTGTTACTAATGAATACCATTTTTCCATATTAATTTTATTAATAGTATTAAAAAATTGTTGTTGTGTTGGAATCTCATGAGATATCATAATATCAGTATCAGAAGTAGATGGCATATTAGGTTCTTGTAATGATAATAATTTAACCTCTAATTCTATGTCTTTATCCTTTAAATTGTTTATTTCTGACTTAATCTGTGCCATTTCATTTTTTAATTGACTAATTTCTTTTCTAATTTCTAAATAATCATCTGTATGTGTTTTTCTAGATGTTGAAGCTTTTTCCATTTCTGAATATTTTTTAAGTGTTTTGCTTAGGCTAAAAGCTTCTGTAATTACAGGCTTTTGTCCTTCTATCACAAAGCCTTTTAATTTATCTATATATTCATTTTTATCCTCAGAATTTTTCATTTTTTCAAGTATTTCTAATATTTCTTTTTTCTTATTTGAAAATTGATTTAACATATTTATAGTTGGAATTCTACAATTACAATCTGAATCACTAATATAATCTGATGTGGATTCATAATCTGATTCTGAGTTATCTATCAAAATATTCATTAATTTACTTTTTAATTCTAAATCTTCTAAAGCATTAATTTTCTTTTCAGTTTTGCAATAATTTGCAGTATGTCCAAACTTTTTACATTTATAGCATTGAACATTTTTAAATTTGTTTTGTTTTTTTCTCTTTGATTTACCTTTTATGTCATCTTTTTTAGTATAATATTCTCTATCTTTTTTGAAATAATCTTTTTCCCTAGAATTTCTTTGTTTTGACTTTTCTTTCTTTTTTAATTTTTTCAATTTCTTATATTGTGAAGATGGAGGTTTAATACCTGGAATACCAAATTGTTGACAAAAAGATCCCATTTCTTTTCTTTCATTTCCATATTTATGTTGAATTTTTAAATCTTGACATAAATTTAATGCTTCTTTCTTTATAAAATTAATAATATGCCCAAATGTCATTAAGCTATAATCTATATGTTCTGATCCTACTCTTTTCTTTAAATTGGTAAATACTCTTTGTGAAAATAATGTTGGTAGTCCTGAAATAAATTTTTCTTTCCAAAATGAAGAATTTGAATCTGTTCTCCTATACACTTGTGTTAAAAATACATCTTTATACCATTTGAAATCACTTAAAGTTGGACATCTTAAATTAGTTAAGCATATTTTTGAACTTTCTGTTGAATCTTCATGATCTCCTATGAAATACATGGAAATGACATAAACTAAATAAGTAGAACCATCTTTAACAGTTGTTAGTACTAAATTCTCATTTGCTCCTATTATTTCTTCTACTTCATGTTCCATAATCTGTTGTTTATCTTCTAAAGCTAAGTGGTTATCCCACCATCCTTTTAATTGACCAGTAAAGCCTGTTACTAGTAACATAACTATTTCTGGTTCTGCTAATCCTAATGAGGCTTTATAGGCCATTCTGGCCATGCCCATTTCCTGTAATAGGTTTAATATTTGATATTCAGATAATCCATCTATGTTCCATTGATAAATGGATGACCCATTGTAACTACTAAATGCTGGATTCTTTTCTTCAAATTGAATATCAGGGGGAGTTGGTCTGGGATAATAAGCTTTGGTCTGATGTTGTCTCCAATTATTCCTATAATTGTTTAATTTATTAATACTATGTGGAATATCTTCTGGATCCTGGAATTGGTCTTCTATTAAATAAATTTGTTTTAAAAATCTTTTATTTAATGTATCAGTTGAGTATCCGTCTGATTCTTCTGATTCTTCTTCTAAACTGGAATAAGTTTCTAAAAATTTATCTTCTTCTGACTCTTCTGGATTGACTTGAGATATGACTCCTAATTGTGTTGAACTACTAGGTTTATCTATAAGCTGGATTTTATTTTCTTTTTTATTTAATGATAATGAATCTTCCATTTTTTTAGTAAAAGGGGAAACCTGAAATTGAGGTTTACTTGAGTGACCTTTAATTATCTCTTGTTTGTTATCTAACTTAGTTGAAATAAAATCTACTTGATTTGCTATCGTATGTAACAATTGATTAGAATAATTATTTTGTTGATAAATCTTTTTAATATCTGCTAAATTTATTACATCTGAATCATTTGATCTTCCTGACTTGAATGGTGATGCAACTATTGTTGTTTCCTCAGTGGTAATATGTACTGATTGTAATGGTGGATGAATAGAACTTACTACTGTATTATTTGATAACTTCCATTTTTTATATAAATTTGACTGTACATTTATAACAGGAATTTTATATATATGTATATATTTAATATATATATATATATTTATATTTATATATATCTTTATTTATATTTATATATTTATTTATTTATATATATACATGTATGTACATCCACACATTTACTTGTATGTATATTCACACATTTACATGTATTACATCCACACATTTACATGTATGTATATATTTATATAACACATTTACATGTATGTATATATTTATATATATATGTATATATTTATATATATATATATATTTATATATATATATTTATTCATATATATATATATATTTATATTTATGTATATATTTATATTTATATATTTATCCGTATATGTATATATTTTTATATATATCTTTATTTATATTTATATTTATATTTATGTATATTTATATATGTATATAAATATATATATATATATATATATTCATATTTATATATATATCTTTATTTATATTTATATTTTTATATATTTTTATGTTTATATATATGTATATATTTATATATATTCATATTTATATATATATCTTTATTTATATTTATATTTATATTTGTATTTATATATATATGTATATATGTATATATATTTTATATTTATAATTATATTTGTAATTATATATATGTATATATTTATATTTATTTTATATTTATATTTATATTTATATTTATATATATGAATATATAAATATATTCATATTTATATATTTATTTTATATTTATAATTATATTTATATTTATATATATATGAATATATATTTATATTTATATTTAAATTTAAATTTATATATGTATGTATATATATATATTTATATATATATGCATATATATATATATATATTTATATATATGTATTTATATATATATGTATATATATTTATATATATATGAATATATTTATATAAAAATATAAATATATAAAAATATATATATTTATCCGTATATATATATTTTTATATATTTATCTGTATATGTGTATATATATATATATATATATATTTATTTATATTTATATTTATATATTTATATTTATTTATATTTATATTTATATTTATATATATGTATATATTTATGTTTCAAAATAGAGTCCTCTAAATAATTTTCAGAAAAAAATAAAATTTCTTCGGCTTTGAGGACTCATTTTGCTAAATTATTTCCCGACAAATATAAATATATACATAAATATAAAAATAAAAATATAAATATATACATATATATATAAATATCAAGATAGACATAAATATAAATAAATCAATATATAAATAAATATATATACATATACATATATATAAATATAAATATAAATAAAGATATAAATATAAATATAAATATAAATATAAAGATATAAATATAAATATAAAGATATATGTAAATATACATAAATATATTTAACCAGGGCCAAAGCTGAATTCAAAAAAAAAAGCAACTATTTTCGGGAAAAAAAATGAGAGGACGCATTCGATAATGCGTCCTCTAATTAAATTCTGGAAAAAAAAAATCAATCCCTAGAAGACGGATTTCGATAATGCATCCTCATCCCTTAGCCTTCAAAAAAACTCACCACACTTGCGTCCAAATTCCTACTTTCTAGCACACAAAAATCATGAAGCCCTGGAAGAAGGGGTTTTATATCACCTTTCAACCTAGAGAAAGATGTGGATGTGCCAATTTTTTAATAAAATTTAGAAATTATATTTTAAAGAGAAATTAATAGTGTGTATTGAATGTGAGAAGGTAAAAAAATATAATATAAAAATTAATTTTAAAATTTTAAAATTTATATGTACTTTAATTAATGCAATGTATAAAGTATAAAATACAATGGAATGTCCACGCGGACATGCCGTGATCCACTCTTCAACTGGCGTTTACCGGACTCGATCATCCGATGTAGTCTCCTTGCAATGACTTGGTTGACTTGCCGACAAAACACAAACCTGACATATGGCTTTCCTTTAAAGCCATACAAAACCTTAATCAGTACCAGTTTTACTCGCCAACAAAACACAAGCCTTACAAATGGATTTCCAAGTCCCGACTTTCCTCTCGCTTCTCTTCATTCTGATACAGATATCTTCTTCAGCCTTTCCTATTGCAAAGCCCAGGTGCCCGGACTGGTGCGGGTAACGTAAGCATCCCTTATCCGTTCGGCACGAAGAGCGTTGCTTCATGGACGGAGAGTTCTTTGTCGAATGCGACAACGTCACAAACAAACTGTCGATCAGTGATACGGACATAAGAAGCATATCCCTGTAGGGTCAGCTGCGCATTTCATAGAGAAAATTCTATGTCTGTGGCTACAGTAGCCACAGACGGAAGAGAATGGAGAGGACGCATGTAGGAAATGCGTCCTCTCCTTTTCGCGAGATGACGTGGCGTGAGGACGCATGTCCAAAATGCGCCCTCTACTTTGGTAAGCCGATGCAGGGTTTGGTGGAATGGGAATTGTACACGTGGAGAGGACGCATGAGGTAAATGCGTCCTCACATCCACATCCACATCTCTTTCCAGCATTTATACATATATATAAATATAAATAAATAAATTTATATATATATAAAGATATATATAAATATAAATATATACATAAATATAAATATAAAAATATAAATATATACATATATAAATATATAAATATATACATAAATATAAATATGAATATAAATATAAATATAAATATAAATATAAATATAAATATAAATATAAATATAAATATAAATATAAATATAAATATAAAGATATATATAAATAAATATATACATATATATAAATGCAATGTATAAAGTATAAAATACAATGGAATGTCCACGCGGACATGCCGTGATCCACTCTTCAACTGGCGTTTACCGGACTCGATCATCCGATGTAGTCTCCTTGCAATGACTTGGTTGACTTGCCGACAAAACACAAACCTGACATATGGCTTTCCTTTAAAGCCATACAAAACCTTAATCAGTACCAGTTTTACTCGCCAACAAAACACAAGCCTTACAAATGGATTTCCAAGTCCCGACTTTCCTCTCGCTTCTCTTCATTCTGATACAGATATCTTCTTCAGCCTTTCCTATTGCAAAGCCCGGGTGCCCGGACCGTTGCGGGTAACGTAAGCATCCCTTATCCGTTCGGCACGAAGAGCGTTGCTTCATGGACGGAGAGTTCTCTGTCGAATGCGACAACGTCACAAACAAACTGTCGATCAGTGATACGGACATAAGAAGCATATCCCTGGAGGGTCAGCTGCGCATTTCATAGAGAAAATTCTATGTCTGTGGCTACAGTAGCCACAGACGGAAGAGAATGGAGAGGACGCATGTAGGAAATGCGTCCTCTCCTCCTCGCGAGATGACGTGGCGTGAGGACGCAGGTCCAAAATGCGCCCTCTACTTTGGTAAGCCGATGCAGGGTTTGGTGGAATGGGAATTGTACACGTGGAGAGGACGCATGAGGTAAATGCGTCCTCACATCCACATCCACATCTCTTTCCAGCATTTATACATATATATAAATATAAATAAATAAATTTATATATATATAAAGATATATATAAATATAAATATATACATAAATATAAATATAAAAATATAAAAATATAAATATATACATATAAAAATATAAAAATATAAATATATACATATATAAATATATAAATATATACATATATATAAATATATATATATATATATAAATATAAATATATACATAAATATAAATATAAAGATATATATAAATATAAATATAAATATAAATAAAGATATAAATATAAATATATAAATATAAATATAAATATATACATATATATAAAAATATAAAAATATACATATTATATATATATAATATATATGTGTATATATAAATATAAATATAAATCTGTATATATATAAATATATACATATATATATATATAAATACAAATATATACATATGTATATACAAATATAAATGTATAGATATATATATAAATATAAATATATAAACAAATATAAATATATACATATATATAAATATAAAAAAATATAAAAAATAAATATATACATAAATATAAATATAAATATAAATATAAAGATATACATAAATATATATAAAGATATATAAATAAATATATAAATATATAAATATAAATAAATATATAAATATATAAATATATAAATATAAATATAAAAATAAAGATATATATAAATATATATATAGACATAAATATAAATAAATATATAAATATAAATAAATAAATATATAAATATAAATACATAAATATATAAATATAAATAGATACATATATATATATATATATATAAATATACATACATACATATAAATATAAATATATACATATATATAAAAATATAAATATGTACATATATATAAAAATATAAATATATACATATATATAAAAATATAAATATATACATATTATATATATATAATATATATGTGTATATATAAATATAAATATAAATATGTATATATATAAATATATACATATATATATAAATACAAATATATACATATGTATATACAAATATAAATGTATAGATATATATATATATATATATATATATATATATATATATATATAAATATACACACACATATATACATATATATAAATATAAAAAAATATAAAAAATAAATATATATAAAGATATATATAAATATAAATATATACGTAAATATAAATATAAAAATATATAAATATAAATATATACATAAATATAAATATGAATATAAATATAAAGATATACATATATATAAATATACATACATGTATATAAATATAAATATATACATATATATAAATATAAATATATACAGATATATAAATATAAAAAAATCAAGACCTATCCAAATGAACAAAGATTTATTAGAATTATGTAAACAAGAAATTCAAGATCTCCTAAACAGAAAATTAATTAGGAAGAGCAAATCTCCTTGGAGTTGCTCAGCTTTCTATGTAAACAAAAATGCAGAAAAAGAACGAGGAGTTCCTCGATTAGTTATCAATTACAAACCATTAAACAAAGTTTTACAATGGATTAGATACCCCATTCCAAACAAAAGAGATTTAATAAATAGGTTAGCTAATGCAAAAATATTTTCAAAATTCGATTTAAAATCAGGTTATTGGCAAATTCAAATAAATGAAAAAGATAAATACAAAACAGCATTTGTAGTACCATTTGGCCAATATGAATGGAACGTTATGCCATTTGGACTTAAAAATGCACCATCAGAATTTCAAAATATTATGAATGATATTTTTAATCCATATTCAACATTTGTTATAGTCTATATTGATGATATACTTGTTTATTCTGAAACATTAGAAAAACACATTAAACATTTATATATTCTATTAAAAGTTATAAAAACAAATGGACTAGTTATTTCAGAATCTAAAATGAAATTATTTCAAACAAATGTTAGATTTCTTGGTTTTCATATTCATTTAGGAACCATTAGACCAATTCAAAGGTCTATTGAGTTTGCAAACAAATTTCCAGATGAGATTAAAGATAAAACCCAATTACAAAGATTTTTAGGTTGTGTCAATTACATATCTGATTTTTTCCCCAACATAAAACTATTATGCAAACCATTATATGCAAGATTAAAGACTAATCCTCCAGAATGGACTAGTCAACACACTCAAATAATCAAAGAGATAAAATTAAAAGCTAAATCACTTCCATGTTTAGGCATTCCAAATCCAGATGCTTTTATGATAGTTGAAACTGATGCATCTGATTTAGGATATGGAGGTATATTAAAACAAAAATATGAAAATAAAAGATAAGGATATACATATATATAAATATAAAAAAATATAAAAAATAAATATATATAAAGATATATATAAATATAAATATATACGTAAATATAAATATAAAAATATATAAATATAAATATATACATAAATATAAATATGAATATAAATATAAAGATATACATATATATAAATATACATACATGTATATAAATATAAATATATACATATATATAAATATAAATATATACATATATATAAATATATACATATACATAAATATATACATATACATAAATATACATACATGTATATAAATATAAATATATACATATATATAAATATATACATATATATAAATATATACATATATATAAATATATACATATATATATATATATAAATATAAATATATACATATATATAAATATACATATATATAAATATAAATATATACATATATATATATATATATATATATATATATATATATAAATATAATATATATATAGGTAAAGTCTTGGGAAAGACGGTCTTTCCATAGGCTTATGGAAAGACGGTGTTTAATTCGAATAATGAAAGGTAAAAGTTCTTAGTTGCAACATTAAAAATTTAGTATGCAACATGTAGTAGTTATAAAATTTATAACCCGGTTCATGCAACCCGATGTGTATATATAAATATAAATATAAATATGTATATAAATATAAACATGTATATATATAAATATATACATATAAATATAAATATAAATATAAATATATAAATATAAATATAAATAAAGATATAAATATAAATATAAATATAAATATAAATATAAATATAAAGATATATATAAATAAATATATACATATATATAAATGCAATGTATAAAGTATAAAATACAATGGAATGTCCACGCGGACATGCCGTGATCCACTCTTCAACTGGCGTTTACCGGACTCGATCATCCGATGTAGTCTCCTTGCAATGACTTGGTTGACTTGCCGACAAAACACAAACCTGACATATGGCTTTCCTTTAAAGCCATACAAAACCTTAATCAGTACCAGTTTTACTCGCCAACAAAACACAAGCCTTACAAATGGATTTCCAAGTCCCGACTTTCCTCTCGCTTCTCTTCATTCTGATACAGATATCTTCTTCAGCCTTTCCTATTGCAAAGCCCGGGTGCCCGGACCGTTGCGGGTAACGTAAACATCCCTTATCCGTTCGGCACGAAGAGCGTTGCTTCATGGACGGAGAGTTCTCTGTCGAATGCGACAACGTCACAAACAAACTGTCGATCAGTGATACGGACATAAGAAGCATATCCCTGGAGGGTCAGCTGCGCATTTCATAGAGAAAATTCTATGTCTGTGGCTACAGTA